>CAXKWD010000005.1:14951119-17351119 GCA_964059195.1 Ectobius pallidus
CTTGCAGCTAACACATATTTTATCTGTGTTTGACCCTATCATTACTTGATTTCATAAAAAAAAAGACAAACATATTAGATAACAGAAGGCATTAAATAATAGAATAGAAAGATAAGTATTACTTCATGCAATTTTTTTTCTATTTCTAATCAAAAGGTTTATATTCAAAGGGACTTATCTCCATTTGAAATTGTTATGTCTTCTTTTTGTCTTAACGTAAGGATAAGAAATCTTAGGGCTTGTATTACCACCTGCCGACAATTCCTCCCAATACGTGACTTCCAGATAGCTAAACTAGAAGATGTCTTGTAATACCGCCGCTGAACTGCTATCGGCAAGAACACAGTAAAATTTTGTAAAATGATCCTTAGGTCATTCACCGAAGAGGTGTGTTTGTTGTAGTTAGGTAGGCGTCCACTAGGTACGGCAGCTCGGATTTGTATTTGAACAGTTAAATTACATAAGAACATATTGTTTTAAATGCATTAATCAATTTGTACAATTCTATTTTATTCATATGTGAGCCTAAAATGACATTTTTATGTAAATTAAATCTTCCAGCATCAATTCAGGTGGCCAGTAAGCTTCGGAGTGCTGCCATGTTGTTTCCACCAAGCTTCCCTAACTATCAGTTGGGAGTTTGTCAGCCACTCCATCCTTCTGCTAGTTTAGCTGGGAGTTGTCTTCCCAGACAGATTTTGTTAGGAGATAGTACGCAATTCTTGGCCAACTTCCAGATAGGTTCTCTATCTGGCAGATAAATATGATATCAGGTGGTCGTCGTACAGGCCCTTAGTCTTTCCATTGCTAAGTTGACATATAAATTCCATCACCACAAAGAAATTTCATAAAAGCAGAATTAATAGAATAATAAAACAATACTTCATATTAAAATGTGAGGACTTTTATTCATGTCTTATGGTTGTCATTCATAAAAACCAGCTATTGAAGAAAGATTTTTTTTTTGTATTGGTTTTAAACTTATAATTCACTCATGAGTTCACTTCAAAACTTATATCAATATGTAAAATCCGCATTGAATGGGTTAAGCTATTAATACTACCATGCAGAAGTCATGTACTGAAATATCTCAACGCATGATTTCTGCATGGAATATTAGTAGTGTAATTTTGTTTTTTGTATAACAAAAAAGGAGTGTCATGTTAAAAATTTCAAATGGAGATGCAGTATGTCATTTTGGAAATAATCACTTAAATTTTAAACAAGTATAAATAGTGAAGTCAGGCTGAAAAATTCAATGCCATAGCTGCTCTAGCTCCTTTTTGTTTAGGTCTACAAGTTAGATCTACAGGATTTGAAGAGAGTACAATAAAAATTAGGTTTTCTTTTACTTTTATTTCATTTGACAGTCTGCACTTCCATTTGATGTTATGGAAAACATTCACTTCTAGGCGTCTATGCTCACAACAATGATTCCTTCTATTTTGCAATTTTTTAAAGCAAACAATGCATTTTCTCATTGCATTTTCCTTGTGTTGTATTGAAAAAAAAATGTTTCCCCCCATACATTCCCTGTAATTTAACACTAGAGAAGCCAGGATATTCATAAAAAAGTGGCATCACTAATCAAACAAGCTGGATGTCATGTGCACATAACAGCAAGCTGCCTGCCAAAACTGTCATGTATATGTGATGGTAGGATTTGAAGGATTAATAATCTCCTTGATAGGAAAAATTAGCATTGAAAATCATACCGTTCTTACTTTTTTGAAAAGGATTAGACTCTCATGTCCAAATTGTTGTTCTGCAACAGTTACAAAGTCTGATTTAATTTTTGAGGAAACACTTTGGTCCAGTTTCACCATTATAAAACCTCCTTTCAGACCAAGACTCGCAGAAGCTAATCCGAGATCCTCTTTTCCAGTGAACACTAGACTCAATGGTTTATCAGATGTCTTCTTTGACCCTGTATTTAATGTGACCTGCAAAGAAGAAAAACTGTTACTTAATTAACATAGTATGTTAACACTATTATATTACAGGAAACAAAATTTACAAATCGGTAGGATATTAATAGACAACAAATAATTTAATATACAAGAACTGCCCTAAACTTGTAAAGATCTGTGAGAGAGCAAATTTGGAAAACGCTATTATGTGGTTTAAGTCTAATAATTTACAGACAAATGATGCCAAAACGGAACACATATATTTTGACCTACATAATAATAACTTGGAAAATTGCAAATTGGTAAAGCTACTTGGAGTCTATCTGGACAGTCCATATAGAAAACATGAAAAACTTTCAAGGATCACTTTTTTATTAAGAAAACTTAAATTATATATTGGAACGGACAAGTTGATTACAGCGTGTATAAAGCGTTTAAATGATGTATAGTGTTTCACAATGAGTTGATCTGGAGGAACCGGCCATTGCCCGTGTTTGATTGCAATATTCTTTTTTAAGTTCATTATTTCTTCAGTTCATTATAGATAATAATAATAAAACAGGTTTAGATAACACAGATGTACAATGATAGAATTTTATAACAAAATTGTAATTTATTAGAATGTGCTAGGAAACTATTAACTTAATGATTTAACGTACCTAACATTGTAGATACTTGTATATAATTAATTTTTGTAATGAGACATAGCATGTAGTATTGCAACACTTAAGCAATGGAACATGCTGTTTTAATTTAAAAAAAAAAGTTGATTACAGCATACTATGCCTTTTTTCACACTCACATACAATATGGAATACTGTTATGGGGTAATAGCTTACATATGGAAGAAGCCTTTATATGGTAAAAGAAAGCTGTTAGAATTATAATGGGAATGAAAAATACTCAATCGTGTAGACCTGTGTACACCACAATAAAAATAATGACCTTACCATGCCTATATATTTATTCACGTCTGATATATGGCAAGGATCAATTTGACACATCTTCCCTTAGATCTCACGTCCAGACATATGATGCAAGGAATAAACATAATATTGAGTTTCCGAAAGTTAGATATAAAAATAACATGGTAACAGTCAGCTGGAAATCTTGCAATCTTATACGCGCTGCATCACTTTCAACAACAACAACAACACTCTCCAGCTGTTCAGCGGGAATCACACATGATAACATACGTCCGAGTGGTCCAACCCAAGGTCAAAGTTGTGTAGAAATTCACTGAACTTTAACAAACTTTTCCCGAATTAGTGCTTTCACTTGTACTATACTGTTACTTGCTTGGCGTCTCTACACGTAAAGCTTTGTTTCGCCGCCAGTCATGGTGGACCATGTGCATAAGAAAGCATTTTCTTTGTCTCATTTTCCTTCCATTACAGCTTCGCTACTGTTATACTATACTGTGATACTACTACAAAGCATCGTGCTATATTGAGCCGATATGGTGCAAAATGTGGAAATTAAGATGCGATGAGACCAGCATTCAAATAATACTTGCAGCCCAGTTTTTCACTCACGATTTTTGAAAAAAGTATGCGGGTTGTATTCAAGTATATATGGTAACATATGCTGAAATAATTAACATTTCTAGGGTGAAGTTATAAAATTATGATGTAGGCCTACAGGTGCTATTGTCCATTAAAATTTAAAGGAGATAGCTTACATAAACGATGCATTACAAAAATAAAATCGTACAAGGAAAAAATAACTTCTCAGTTGTCCTGAATGATTGAGTACACCCTACTCCAGGCTCAACTATTCAGTAGGATCGGAGATTAAAGCTGGGTTACCAAATCCATAAATGCTACCAATAAATACTGGAGTATGGTGGCAGTTACAGACAACATAGAGTCTTAATTATATGCAAACTTTGTGAAATTTCTTTATGCATTACAAAAATCACGTTAGATTCTAATGATTATAGTTATCATGTATAAATTTGAAAACTTCAGAATTAACCATATTAAAAATAAAAAAAGAATTGTTAAAATTAAAACAATCAGAAGACCTTTACAAATGATCTCATTCCAAACAGTATTTTAATTAGATCATGTAACAACTAAGGAAACAAGCAAAAACATACCTGTGAATACTTAGGCATAAGATTTTCTATTTCTGTAATTATATTCTTATCACAAGAATCCAACACAGCAATATTAACAGAGTCATAGAGCTTGTTCTGTAGAGCACACTGCAGTCCAATGTCAATAAAATGCTTCACGCTCTGTGAACAGTAATAAAATGGATAAGTTGTAAATATGGTTACACAAAAATCATACAAACACAACTTTATCAAGTTAATTTTATTATTGTATTCACTCATGGACAGGCCCTTGTAAAGGTTCCACCAAAATTTTAAGGGTACTTTTTTTTTAAGAAGAAGAAAAAAAATGTAAAGAGGACTGGTACCCTACAAATCTGAAACTCTTGGATACCCCCGGTCAAGACACATTCTTGTTGAAGTTCTTTCCTTGTGGTGCATTCATTGTGTGCCTGTTTATCAAAAGAAATCCCATGAGAGATTACGAGTTTATCGACATATTTGCAAGAACAAAGTTCAAGCAAATTTATCTGATGAACTCATAATCTCGGGTAGGATTTATTAAGACAAAGCCATGAATAAAATGTAACGAATGTTATAAATAATAATTATTTTCTTACTTTGTTGTCAATTTTTTCTCAACTGTGAGATCACGGCATACTATATGAATGGACAGTCAATGAATTGTTTCGGTGAATCAATTCGAGTTACCAATGCTACCAATAGTACATACCACAAGATAGAGATTGCAAACATCAGAATACAATAAAAGCATATGAACTGGCAATAACTCAAAAATTTGTTCACACAGAAAACAAAACAACATTTACAAAATACCTTAAAAAGCGGGATGTAATGATGGAGCACTTGCAATGATAGAAAATGTGAAAAATTTTGCTGGAGGATTGAAAGATTTTTGTAAATGAAACAGCCATGGATATAAAGGACTTTAAAGTAAAAAATTGTATGATCGAGCGAATCTTATGTGCAGCGTCTGTAAATATGAAATATGTTATGTACATTGTAAAGACGGTCAATTCCATTAAACAGTTATTTTCCAAGACGAATCAAATTAAAATAAACACAAGACGCATAAGTGAATACTATTACATTTTAACTTTACATTTGGCGAACACCTGCTTTAGAACCAGACTACTGGAAAACAAGAGGTGCAAAAGATCTACTAATCGTGCCAAGACCCAGTGAAAATTCCCTTCAATCTCAAGGTATGTTTTAGTATGGAGAAGGATTATTATACTGATATCACTAAATGTTACCAATTGAATTTTCTTTACTAAAATAATACTGTAAATTTTCAAATTATATTGCTACGCCACTGATGCAGCTTGTGACTGTATGGAACTGACTTTGTGTTGCGTACATGAACGGAATGCAGAGTGAGATCATACAACGAATCTCCCTCACCGTGAGTTCGATTTTTTTTTTGCTAGGAATCTGGTCAGAAATTTGAATTATTAAATTTAAATTACATTTCTAAATTTCTGTAAACCAGTAACAATTAATGAAAATGGACCTGCAGTAGATTGCCTAATATTTAGCATGAGTAAATTAGAATCTAGCCATGTTTCAAGCAGGTTTATGTCATCACTAGCCTTCAAATATGTATCAACCCAAGATGAATCATGTTCAGTGAATCACTTACCTGCAGATTACTTTTTTCATATGGCAAAAATCTAACCATCTCCACGTTAGGCTCTTTCCTTGAGACAGCAGGAAAGCTGGCAGTCTTAAGTGAGTGGAGTTCAACACCACCACAATACAGTACTCCTGCATTTTGGTTATACACTGCTTCCAATACTGTAAAACACAAAATCTGATGTGAGATTCTCCTAGTGTGACCAGAAAAAGAGAGCAGTAGAGTGGAAAATGAGGACATTGGGGAAAAACTGAGGACAAGTCTAATGGAAGCCCTGAAGAAACATCAAAGTATATTAATAATGTTAAGCCTTTGCAAGCGGCGAATTTTATGGCTGTACATGGCATGGCAGATTGTCATTAAAATTTTAAAATCCTGTGAATTATGAAATGTTTCCCAAAAGACATGCAATATTGCATAACATCAAATATTTACCTTGTTCTGAAGATAATATTTACAGCTGGAGTAAGTAGGAGATGACAAAAAATTCAGTGGGACTAGCATCCTCTTGGATGCCATTTCACTACCAAAACAGTAAATAAATAAGTAAGAAACACACAAAAAATTTACTGCTGCCCTTCAAGATAATTTATAATTCCTTGACTGATGCAATCCATGAGGAATTGAAGGGGATTCACTGCAGGAAGTATGAAGGAGACTTCCCCTGACATCTAGTATTAATTTTGTGCACTCCATCACCAGAAAGGCAGGTAGGTGACACGAATTTGATATATTAAATTCAGCATTACCAGAGACGACATTGGATTTAATACATTAAATTTTCTGTGCAAAGGGTTAATACCAGGAACATGAAATTAAACATCTTTAACAATTTCTCAAATTGAAGATATTAAAACCCTAAATGCATAGTTCACAGATATATCCCTAAGGATGACATCCTTTGCAGGAATTTAGTTTGCTGAAGCTGTAGGCCTACTTCTGGAAATCCTACACTCCTTTTTAAGCATTTTGTTAAGATGGACCTCACACTCAAACAATAACGCCACCAAAAGAATGCAATATTGGAAATGAACAAATGTTGGACACGATAAGTTCAGTGTTCTTAAATGTAGTTCAGAGAAAAAATTCAGATTAGTAAGAATTGCCAACTTTAAACCCATGTACAAAGTGCTAAAACTTTGAAAAGTTATGATGGAACTTTCACAGTGGAGTTAGAACATTTTTTTTTTTTTAAATAATGTGAATTGACTAACAGATTTAATTACCCCATTTACAAAATTTTTTGGTAGAACATGTTTCGCATGCATTTGCATGCATCCTCAACTACTTGTCAACTGCTGGTCCTTGTTTGCTAGAAGAATCTCTATGTATCCCTGGTGGCGATTTTATGTACTTCGTGATCAGATTGTCTTCAGATGGAATGTCAAAATTCATTAATTTACTTTCAAACTTTTTCATGAAGATTTTTTCCCAAATTAAAAGCTGCAGCAATTGCTAAACTGCGGTACCAGTATGATTGTCGTTATTGTTATTATTATAATTGTTGTTGTTATTATTATTATTATTATAACTTAGCTTATATTACATGCTTGAACTGCAAGTAGGTCATATCATGTGTTTAGAATGTTTGTCTGAACCAGTAGTCTATTATAGCAACTCATTTGCATGCATCTGTTTCTATTGTTCAGTGATGTCTTCTTTTGTGACATTCAATTTAAACTATTATATTATAGGGGCGATGAGTTATGGAAAATAAACAAGTCCTACAAATCAAGCGTTTGCCTTTGCGAATGAGGAAACCACGAAAAACTCAAGTCAATTTGGGTGGCCACAAGGTTTTATTTGAACCCAGGACCTCTTCCCTATTAGCCTGTACCACCTCACTGTAATTGTTTTGGTGTATTCATTATGACTGAGCTAAACTGACTGCATTTCACAACAATAAGTAGATTATAGTTTTCTTGTTACTACGGGCAACAAAATATGATTAAAATTTTAACTAACAATTATGTTCTGACCTGACAGAGTCCTCCGGGAGGGACTTTAAGCTGGGGGGCCTGTGTCGTCGTATGTAAAAGAACTCCAAGCCTAAATTAGAGCCTCTGGACAAAATTTCTCGGCCCTTTCACATCTAAGTAATACCTTAGTTTCCGGAGGGGGGTTGAGAGGCGATGGGCTTACCAGCTGTCCCTCTGCCCTCTCTCTCAAATAAGCATAACAAAATTAGTATAGGTAATGAAACCTCCCCTTGGAGGCCCTATGCCCCACCATAGGGGTTACAGGACAAAGTCAGTCAGTTATTACGTTCTGAAATTTGCATTTAAGCTGTATTTATTTCATTTTAATCTTGATATCTATTAATTGTGTAAAGAAATGTGTTTCACAAACAATGTTCATTTAATTTTTTTCTACAACTTTACCTTGGTAGGTTTTCATGTAACACCTAGTGTAATGGAGATAATCGAGAAAAATAGAAAATGGATACGAGTAAAGTACCCTGAAGTCATTTTTTGCAGAAAAACGGAAATAGCTATTTTATTAGTCATAGATAAGAGTTCCCAGTTTTAAATTTTTACTAAAATCGGAGCCAATTTTTCAAAAATCAAATTTTTCAAGAAAAGTCCCCTTGATATTTTAGTTAAAAAAAAAATCAAATTCTGGGCTGTTCGATAAAATTCCGAAAAAGTCCTTAATTAAAAAAAATGAAGTAAATACAATGAATTGTTTACCCACTGTGCTTGTCCACAGACAGACAGATAAACAGTCGTCATTCCAAAAACACTTTTTTCGGTTTCTAGGCATCGTGAAACATGTTTTCCCGGTGTTATCTCTATTTCGATTTTTTGTCACAATGACAATACTTTCTCTATACTACATATATGCGAGAAAGTAAAACGAGAACATGTCCTCGAAAAAGAGTACATCTGGGCGTCCTAGATTCTCCTATCACTTTCCCTACTATACTTATCTCGCACAAGAATTCAGAACTCACAGCCTTTCTCCTCACATAATCAAGATCAATTCATAAGGATGCATAACAGGGCAGTTTCTCAATTCTAGTTTAAGCTATGATCTGGGCTTAAGCTTAGCTTTAAGCAATTTACATGATTCAAAGTATGCTGGAATGATGGTTAGCATCATTGCTTATTTCTTATGTTACCAAGAATAATAAAAGAAATATTAAAGCCACATTAAAAAAAAAAAAAAAAAAAAAAAAAAAAAAAAAAAGAGCATTTAAATCGGATCAGTGATTCTTTTATTATAATCGACAGATGGGCAGAAAAACATAGCCTTTTAAGATATGTGGAATTAAAAGATCTAAAATTTAACTTAATATTTAATTAAAAATGAAAAACTGTGAAAAAATTAATTAAAACAACAGGAAAATCTGATAAAAAGGTCACAACATCCTCTGAAAAATAAAGTTATATATATGTTATATGTTCCTATAAACAGGTTTTTTATGTGTTAAAACAATTAATTGAAGAAATATATACAGTAGAGCATGTTGTAAAACTTGTACAGAGTCAACATTTATTTAATATTTACACTTCTTGCTACACTTACATTTAATTTGCAGGACTAGTTTCCAGGGATTACTCCCTCATCCTACAAACTAGTCCTGCAAATTAAATGTAAGTGGAGCAAGAAGTGTAAATATTAAATAAATGTTGACTCTGTACAGGTTTTTTTATGATTATTCTTGCTACCTAATAGCCCAGACTGAATAGACTAAGACACTTAATTATTGTTAATCATCATTAGTTACAATATTTAATTAATTAATATGAGTTGATTAACACTCTTGGACTTCACTTACCAATCATTTGGTAGGACGTGTTTCACAGGCCATTCGCCTGTATCTTCAACTACATGTCAACTGCGGGATCTTCGGTGCTTGGAAGTTCTCCCTGTTCCCCTGACAACCTAATAGCTAAGTACATTAAATCGACACCAGAGGTCCCACAGCACCGAAGATCCTGCAGTTGACAACTCTTATTAATAAAATATTGATTCACTTCACTGTGTTAAGTTCCAAACCATTTATAATATTAGTTACAATGTTTATTGACCCTAAGAATAATAATTCATTTACCTTCTTTGTCACTGGGATGTTTCTGAGGATTGATGACAACTTTCTGTATAGAAGCTGGAAGTACCAGATCTTGATTCTGTCTAGCACATTGCAACAACATGATGTGAAGAAGGGTCTCCCCGAACACACCCCATTCATTTGCCCACTGCACGGAGGCCACACAACCTAAACACAATGCACAACATCACAAAACTAAATTAACACTCAAACGTAATCCATTGGTTCTATAATTTCTTTATACCTCTTTGCTAAATCGTCAGTAAGTTATATTTTCTCTTTGGCATCTTAGCACAAGTCTTACAGCTCAACGACTGACTAATTTATTACTATCCACTCACTTTAAGAAGGAAAGTGCATGTAAACAAATGCACGTGACTTGTTACAGAACAAAATAATCCCATTTGATTTTTACTACAGTAAGATGTCAAAACATGTGACAAAAATAAGTAAGATTGCAATATAAATTTATTTAAAATTTTTCAGTATATGACAAGGCCTGGAACTCATAATATAACAGAGACCAACAGCCATTTTGGTGCCTTAGAATTTGTACTTATTCTTGGGTATATTTAGGTCGCTGATGCCAAATGTGCCATTAGTTTTGCCCTATCAGTTTTAGTTTTGTGAGATATGGTATTACTATTATGCATATTATCCCGTTTTACTTTTGATATAAATAAAAAAACACTACCTACTATTAGCTTCTAAATCATGTGAAGAAAGAAGCAACACACTAACATTACATTAACATTACAATAACAAGATAACATGGGGTCTTTCAAAAAATTGAAATTATCACATACTGTACAGTCGTTTATGACTTATGAGCTCTCAATTTGAGGGCCAAAAAATAATCCAGCTTTCGTAGAGTTTTCGTCCTATGTGTCCAAAGTATGATCAAGAACCTTCACTAGCTATATTATCAAGCTAGATTTTGTTTCGCTAGACTAAAATCTATATAAAAGTAGAGCTGGTAGAGAAAAACTGTTTACGTATTTGGAATAAGCACGTATAGCCAAAATCCAGTAAAACATCTGAGACACCAATCAGTTTGAGTGAAGCATTTAATTTACACCTCAGAGATGAGACTTTATCCACAGTCCTCAGAACACCACTAACTTCATCACTGCAAAACACTAAATTACCTTCCACAGAAAAATAGTTCTAAAAGAGTGTATGAGAGTAACAGAAAAATTTACACTTTCCCGTTTTCAGCAAGATAGTTCCATCATTGGAATCTGGAAGTTAACAGCTCTACTTTAGTTTTGAAAGTTCCATATCTCTCAATAAATAAATAATTGGCTCCTCTTGTCATGTTCGGCTACTTTTTTTCTTAATATGGATTTCAAAGGTTTATATTGGCATATGCAGAGCTGGAAGTTTTGAAGTGCTCATAAAATGCATTCGATAGACCATCTGCACTATGATAAAGGTTCTTTATGTATAGGCCTACACAGCAACATATGTATAGGATTTGAATAATTGATATGGAAATAGTCCTTTGATATTGTTTTTACTCTTACCATACAAGAAGATTACTGGATAAAAATTTTAATTGTTACATATGTACAAAAACAAAAAAGTTTGTCCGGAGTCACCCCGCATGGTGGGGTAATTTCAGGCTGTGGTTAGTTATCATTGTAGTCCGATTGAGTGTTGCTATGAGATGACTTCGGACAAAGAATAGTATTTAAAAAAATTTAAATTTAAACAACATATTAAACTCAAAGCAATGGGAATCATCTAACATAAAGCACATATCACCGACAAAACAACATGCAATAAAATACTTGAAATAATAACACTTAGCAAAAAGCATATTAAAATGTACAACAACAAAATTCATATCTAAAACACACCTTCATGAATCTTTTTATTTCAGCGCAAGATTGCTAAATATTTTCACACAGTCAAACTGAGTGGGTATCACAATGTCTTTTTACAAAAACACCTTGCCCATTCGACCCCTGGAAGATTAATTGAAAATATTTTTCCTTGCACCTACACTTGTCTAAAAACCCTTTACCATATAGGGAAGATTGCCCTGGTACCGGTCAGGCCTCGTTACCGGTCAACAATTAGTTACACATTAAGACGCTAGACAAACATGGACTCTATGCGAGGAATAAAGTTCTTTAGTTCCTGCCTACCACTTCATAACTGTTTTCTGCTGCTAACTAGCGTCTTAATGTGTAAATACTTGTTGACCGGTAACAAGGCCTGACCGGTACCGGGACAATGTCCCCTACCGGTATCTTACATCCTCACAAGTGAAGGGGAAACCCCAATGAGCAGCTAAAAGAAGTATTTTTTATTCGCCCTTATTACTATATTCTTACTTTTGTGCTATATGATACCTCGTACTGATCAGAAGTCTTACTGTAAATCATTTCACCTTCCTTGAGAGCTCTAATAGCCTCCTCTAGCGTTTTGGGGTCATAGTTGCATTTAGGTTGCTCTCCAAGCTACCATTTTTTAAATTCTTGACATGTCCGAACTCACCATAAACACTAATACCTCTGCTTACTACATGGAGTGTAATTTTATATTTATCAACAGCATGCTGGCAAAGCAGTGCATTGTTGAGTAGTCTAATTTAGCTTAGTTTTAAGTTACATGCAGCTGTCCATCAATAATTGAGTTTAGAGCTTACAATAATTTTATAAAAAAAATGCTACCAACTTCATCCGTTACTTTTGATTTGTGAAATAAATAACTGGGTGTTGTAATTAATGTAAATGAAAAAAGAAAATGTATCTTCCTTTATACCTACCATAAAAGTGTGTCATCTACTATTTAAAAATACATAAGGTACATAAACGTTTTCAGAATAAATATATACAAAGCGTCTGAAGTCACCTCTATGTCCATTGTCACCCTATGTTATGGTACAAACTTTTAGGCCTATGTTTACATCTATATTAATAAAACTGAATTTACAAAAGGGTTGTTGCCGCATCACTTGAGAACGGCTCGACCGATTTGGCTGATTTCTTTTTTGGTGTGTTTGTAATTGTCAGGACAAGGTTTGTATGAAAGAAAATTTTTGTAAAATCCACGGGAAAAGTTGGAAATGTGAAATGAGGCACGGTTAGAGAGTTCAGCTGTCAATTGTTTCCATAAGGAAAGTATTGTTTACGGTGTTCACATAGGGCTTTGGAAACTATATTATAATACTGGGCTTTAACAAATTCTGATACTATCGATGCAATTAATACATTTGTGAAAATAATTCTTGAAGAATAAAATCCACGAAAATAAAGCACTCACATAACTTTCTCTACCCTCGACATGGAAAATATCAATTTCTCACTTCACATTTTGATGTAGAATAAGCGGTCATATTGCAGGGACAACTTAAGTGTATGCCAGTGAGTATGCTATATCGGAAGTCGGTAACAAATCCTATCCACTGATACGTCACTCATAGCTGTAGGCTTTGTATTAGTTGAGAAATAGGCCTAGGGATGTTTATCAGAGGCCCTAAGCATCTAAAAGAAGACAAAACGGGATGGAACATTTTCAGTCCTACATGCGCAGTACATAATGTCCCAGGTTTTTCGGAAGGAAAGTATGAAAGTGATATTGAATTTATTTTTTACTTCAGCCCCGAAACGGTTGTATGGTAATATGAGAGTGAGAAATACAATTTTCTGTCAAGACAATACAATCTTATTTAACCGGAATTTCTTTTTCTTCTTATTTGCACTCCTCCCAGGCATGGCGTGTACATGCAAGGGAATGCAACATTCGACATCCTCTATGAGCCATAAGAAGCTATATCTACCGTTTTCTGAGGGAATAGTCTGAGTGCCATATGTCGTTCTTCCTCATTTCGAATTCTACATACATATTATATAAGGACCTAGAGTTTCAACATCGGAAGTCCTCCATAAATTAATTTCATATTACAAAATACAAAACCCGGGTGACGCCAGGCCATTTAAGCTAGTTTTGTAATAAATACACACACCCATGCTTATTGCTACTAAATCTCAATAAATATCATGATAATTTCACAATCAACTCCTCATTCCACCAAAGAGAATCTTCATAGTCTTTTGTTTCTGCAGCAATACATTGACGTAGCACTAACAAATATTTATTATTTGCGATGTTGCCAGTTGTAAACTAAGAGACTTAGTTTTCTGTCCAGACTGTGCCTCGTCTTCATTTTAGAAATCACACAGAGATTCGGACCTCAGCCATGGCTTAAAAACCACTGCTTTGAACCGTGATCAAGATCACATTTTAGCAACTGACCCTCTAAAATACAAGAGCTATTTATTTTTCAAGGTCCGATGGGGCATGAAATGAAAACCACAGCAAAAATCAATAATGTGTATTTGGAACATTTAGGTACACCTTCTAGCTACTTCTCTATGTAGTCATGCTCCGATTGAAACATTTGTCGAAGCGTGGTGCAACTTTCAAATACCCTCTTCATAGAAGCTTGCCGCCAGCATATTGAGGAGGGTCTTCACGATATTTTGAAGTGTTTTGAAATTCTTCGTTGGTGTGGAAGCTCTGTTCTCCCAGATCTTTCTTCAGCTGCTGAAAAAGATGAAAGTCACTTGGCACGGGAACGAGTTTTTGAAATCCATCGTACAGGGGATGAAACGTGGATTCATTACGATTCAACCGTAAGTTGCACTAAGCTTCGACAAATGTCTCAATCGGAGCGCGACTAAGTAAAGAAGTAGCTAGAAGGTGTACCTAAATGTTCCAAATAAAACAGTTTTGATTTTCGCTGTGGTTTTCATGTTATGCCCCATCGGACCTTGAAAAAAAAATAGCCCTTGTACTATAAAATAATGGAACTTTTATACAGTGAAACAATATATTATGTTAATTAAGGGAGATGGTTGACATTTAAACACTTGAGACCTCACTTTTACAGTTGACCAGTAGATGAAAATGTGGGCAAAGCCCACGAATCGTACGTTCTGCAAAAATGTAAGTACAAGTGAAGTCTAAAGTGTTTAAATGTCAACCATCTCCTTTAATTAACATAACTGACCCTTTGTTTTTAATGTATTTGGCATCAGCTATCATTAACGCAAGTCTTGTGGAGTGTTGTCGTGGGATAACATCTCCCTTCATGCCATATTCTTGTATAACATTTACTTATTGTCCATGCTGGACAGATTGTAAATTTAACTGAAATTAGAAAAAAGAAATTAAAACACATAGAAAATGTTGTTGTTGTTTTCCAATGTCGGACGTTTGACAACAAAGTCATTTGTCGTCTTGCACTCCAATATTTTTCGTAGATATTCTCATAGTTAGCCACTGAGGTACATGTTTTGAGATGTTCTGAGTCCATTTCTTGATTTGAATTGCAGCGGACAGTTTGGGGACTGAAATATTCATACATAGAAAATGTATGAAAGGAGAAAACTGACATAACACATGACCAATCAAATAATTCTTGAGTTTTGTCCATTTTGTAGTGATGTGAATCTTAATGATGGCCGCTCCACGCAGTTGAAAGCGCTCCAACAGGTAATTAAATACCACATTAGTGAGTTCCAGTGGAAAAACTTGACGCTCTATATAAATCATTAAAAATCACATAATGTTATGGGCAGAATGATACAAATGCATTATTTACATACTTTCCTTCTGAAAGTGAATGGATAATATTAAATTCTTGCTTCCTCACTCTGTAACAAACAAAATGCAAATGGAAGAGCGTAGTTTTGCTATTGTTGCTGCCATTCCAGCATGCTTCGGATGATGTCACTATACTGTCACTGTTGCATCATTTTCCCTTCCCTGTTACGATAGCTAAGAAAAACTATAGCCTTTGAGGGTAATCAATATTGTTATCGCAGAATGCAACGGATATTTTGGATACCAATAAAAATATATTAAAATGCATTTAAAAGGACATTATCTAAAAAATGATTTCCCAAATTTCTATCTCATCTGCTAAAACCTTGGGCAAATGATTTCACCATTCAAATATTTAATGCATAAATTTCACTTGGGAAAATGAAAACCATTCCAGAGAGAGTTCTTCTTTTCATTATACAAAAATTTCCCCAAACCCATTCTTGTTTTTTTTATTTTAAAAAAGTAGCATCTAGAATTAAAAATAATTCTACTTTTAAAAAATGTTTCTGTAGGACACGTTGGTTACTAGAGTTAGCAATATTAACTCCAAAAACTCTTCTAATATCTGACACTTTGTAATAATAAAAATATTAAACCAAAAAAAATCAAACCTACACTTTGATGTCAATCTAAAATATGAATATGAATTCTTGTTGTAATGCAACAGAATTTTACAAAAAAATTTGGCTTTCAACCAACAATTTCTTGGGTTGAGAGGTTATCTAAAACAATTGAGCTAACAAGGATGAGTCTTCATATCCAAACTTCTGAGCAAATTCCAGTTTAGTTCAGTTTGGTGAGTTACTTGTTATCATTCACTTCATACTATTGGCCTTAATTCAAAGTCGAGTAAAAGTGTCCATCTTACCTTGTTTATTCAATTTCATGCCTTTTATTCCTCTGAATAATCCCTCTAATTTAAAGCCTTGGCATTCCAGTTCTGAGTACACATCATCTCCTGTCAATTCAACGCCTGAAGAAGGAACTACTAATTGTTGCACAGTGTCCTCCGTAGTCTCGAGGATATTC
Organism: Ectobius pallidus; assembly: GCA_964059195.1. Taxonomy (NCBI): domain Eukaryota; kingdom Metazoa; phylum Arthropoda; class Insecta; order Blattodea; family Ectobiidae; genus Ectobius; species Ectobius pallidus. Next base: position 14,967,451 of record CAXKWD010000005.1, read on the forward strand.
ATCTTTCCAGTGACAAGAGAGTGATTATCTGTATATATTTCAAAGTGTCCACTTCCTCTCTGGACCAAAAAAGAAAGGGTCTTGGATTCTGTGGAAGAAAATAAGAATACTATAATCATCTGATTTTCTATTTCATTTTTAACTTGGTATGGCGTAATGTAATGTGTGCATGTGTACAAAGGTATTTGAGACACTGGCATGCGTTAGCCCATGTGTAAGTACTAAACATATCTTTAAGGTCCCTTGATATAAATTTTTCAAGAAGAGTAAATAACTTTTGCTTGAAAAGTAAATAACATATTGTGACAAAGCCCAGAAAAGACTCGTCTAGAAACTGATAGAAAGAGGAGTCACCCAGAAAGAACCAGAACAATGGAGTCTAGAAAGATCGCGCTCCCCTAGTGGACGGGCGGCAGACGAGAGCCAGTGGGCGTGACAGCAGCACGGCTATTGGGGCACGCTTCGTGGGGGAAGGCCTGTAGGGAGGAGCTCGCGCTAAGGGGTGTGCCCATGCAGCACAGCGCACATTCCAGAGACCATGCGCAGGCCGAGAACTTTCGAGACATCGACACTAGAACTTTCGTTAAGGCTATATAAGGAGTGCGAGCAGTCGAGCAGAGGACAGTCAGTGAAGGTTCAGAGTCGGCGAGAGACAGTCCGTGAAGAGTCAGTCAGAAAGTCAGGGAAGAGAGAGTTCGTGAAGAGTCAGAGTAACAGTAGCAGTCAGTCAGAAAGTCAGAGGAGAGAGAGTTCGTGAGAGTTCAGAGACAGCAACGGCCAGTCAGAGGGAGTCAGTCCGCGAGGAGTGATGAGCCAGCCAATGGGAGAACAGTCAATAGGAGAACAGTCAGTCCGTAGCAGTCAGCGTCGGAGTGTGAACTGGACGGAGAGCACTGATCAGCGCGACCTCAAGTAAGGGTGACTTGAGGAGCTGAGGACCTGGACGGAGGGAACCGATCAGCGCAGCTGAGGACTTGGGAAGCTGAGGAGCCAGTGACCGGAGGGACTAGTGTGACCGGAGGGACCCGCGAGCGGAAGACCTAGTCAACGGGGAACTAGTGACCGGAGAGAAGGGTGAACGGAGGAACTAGTGAACGGAAGAGCTGGTGAGCTGATCTGGATTGGACTGGGACAGTGCTGCGACGTGGCAGTGAGCACCGGACAGAAGAGTGATTTGGAGAACATTCAGGAGTTTCTGACTGTATTGACCATTGTTTTATAGGAAATAAAGAATCCTCCATCCTTCAATTATAAACTCGGTGTTCTGATTTTGAACCCCGACGAGCCCTTGTTACAATATTTTGGTTGGAATTATTAGTTACGAGGGTTGATCCAGAAATAAGGTTCCCAAAGAGCTTCAGCCGCACGGGAAGGTGCGAGGCGAAATCCGGCAACACCGCTGTGCGTGGCTGTTCCTCCACTCTCGATTCCGCCTGGCCGCGCTTTGCTGCGCCGCTCAGCCTTGGCTCAGCAGCCATCCGAAATGGAGGTGCTCATTGTTGCTCCCGCCAAGTGCGAGATTCATTCCGTAAGGATTGTTGGACTCCATTGTTATGGGAGACGAAACGTGGGTGTTTCATTTCACTCCCGAAATGAAAGAAAAGTCCAAACAATGGCGTCACTCAGGGTCACCAGTCGCAAAGAAGTTCAAACAAACTCCTTCTGCTGGCAAAGTCATGGCCAGTGTGTTTTGGGATCGTAAGGGGATACTGCTGATCGATTTCATGGAACCTGGGATAACAATCAACTCAGACAGTTATTGTGCAACACTAAGGAAACTCAGGTGAGCTATCCAGAACCGCCGGCGAGGACGACTGACAGCCGGTGTAATGCTGCTTCACGACAGCGCCCGACCTCACGTCTCCCGTCAAACCCAGGACCTTTTGACAAACTTTGGGTGGACTGTCACCCATCATACAGTCCGGACCTCGGGCCTAGCGATTATCACTTGTTCCCGAAGTTAAAGGAACACTTGGGTAGCCAACCTTCCGGAGCGATGATGAAGTCAAAGACAGGGTGAAACGCTTCCTCAACGGGTTGGTGGCCGAGTTCTACAACATTGGGATACAAAAACTGGAGCACCGTCTACAAAAATGCCTAGAAAAAGATGGCGATTATGTCGAAAAATCGAGCAAAGTGTCTTCTTTCCAACGATGTACATTACTATGAGAATAAACAATGTTGTCTACTTGTAAAATTGATGGGAACCTTATTTCTGGATCAACCCTTGTATTTAATGCTATGATACTGAATTAGTTGTTTTGTTCAGATGAGTCATACTGAAAAAGTTAACTACTATTTCCTACATAGGTTATTGTACATAAAGATATATAAGCATTCATGAACCACAGATTATTGTCTCTGTTGGACATTACATGAGAAAATTATAGGAGAAAAATTCCTCCGACACTGGGACTTGAACCCAGGACCTTTGGCTATAAACCTTTGGCTATATCCAAAGATCCTGGGTTCAAGTCCCAGTGTCGGAGGAATTTTTCTCCTATAATATTCTCATGTAATGTCTAACAGAGACAATAATTTGTGGTTCATGAATGCTTATATATCTATCTTGAATGTTAACTGTACAATTACAGTGGGAGCCCGGTCACAAAAATCACTCCTTGGTGTGCCTCACAGTACTGCATATGACATAACTTGTATGTGAGGTAGACCATTAAGGCAATCAGTCATAGGAGAGAGGTTCCATCTGGCGCTGTGAGTTGAACTCTGGCTTAGCTCAGTTGGTAGAGCACTGGCACGAATAGCCAAAGGTCCTGGGTTCAAGTCCCAGTGTCGGAGGAATTTTTCTCCTATAATATTCTTATTGTACATATGCTATAGGTGAATCTATTTTGATTAAACAATGTATTAAAATAAGTATTTGTAACTAAGACAAAGAGGCTTTGGTTATACATATATGTACACACAATCACACACATTGGGCAGACAGACTGAATCACTGAGACCAGATGTAGTGACTCATTACTGTACAAGAATGACCACCACATCCATTTCCATGACATAAGAATCTTTGGAAAGCAGGCCACCTACTGTGGTTGAGTTATGGCTGAGGCTGTAGAAAAATACTTTGCAGAAATAACTACATTAAGAACAATGGACTTGAACTAAATCAGACTTGGCAATTAGTCAACTAGAACTAAATCGGATCAAATCACAGTCAATGAATTCCAATTCAGCCTTCAGTTCCAACCAACAAGACATTGGCGTTTCACCACTAGGTTTGTTGGCTCCTGAATTGGTTGCCTTCCATCAAATCTGTGACAGTACAATACAGTACAATTTCCTTCTTCCCAAAAGATGGCTGCAGAGAAAATAGCAGCTGAAAGCTCAGTCAAACTTTTCACTCGGCTGGAATTACCTGACAGGGTGGGACAAATTTCGTTATATGAATATTCTTATCATGATATTTGTGAATGACAGAACACAGAAGAGATTATAAAAACACATGTTTATTAAAACATACCAAAAGCCTTTTTTAAAACATTTTTTTATTTGATTGCTTTTATACTTTTTATTCTCTTTTCTCCTTTTGATTTACTCTTCATTCCTTCTCTAGTTTCAAGTTTTCTAATTTAATTTCTTCCTTAACTAAAATAGTTACTTTTTATAGGAGCAATATAGCACATCATGCTCGGAGTTCATTCTTGGGTGTAATGTGGTTTGTAGGTTGTCTTCCAGCAATTTTAATGGGTTACTCAGATCTTTCATCTCATTGGTATGTGTATCATTGAAGTATTCAAGCTGCCAACTTCAATTTTCTGTTGTGTTTCTAAGCTCTTGTTCAAATCATACACAATGTAGCAAAGATGTTCCTCTTTTTCATACATTACCAGGTAGGGTAAGAGGCACAGGAAAAGAGTACAGGAGTAGAAAGATGATGAAGGTGACAACCACTATCATTCTTAGCAAGTGTAGGCATGAGGGAGTTAACTCTTCCATAAAAGGAAACGAGGCCCTTCATTTATCAGAATGTTGTTTATGTCCTATGTCTTCCTTCTTACCTCATCCCTTCATAGATCACTGAGATAATTTCTATTAAGTTATGTTTCTCCCACGAGCGCCCGTCATCCACTTGTTTCAGGATTTCATGTAATGGTATTACACAATGGGTTTTACATTAAAAAAGCTCTCATTTTTACCAATTATTATTGTATTTCACACAGTTTTAGGGAAAAATTGACTTCATATACCAGGCGAATCTTCTCATCCTGTGGATTGGTAACTAGGCAAACCAGAAAATTACATACGATGCAAAATTCAGGTGCTCAAACTGCATTCACCAACCCATCCAATGTTGATCTCTGTTAATATGCTCAGCTATCACACAACATGCTGGATTGTCATGCTGAAGGTTCAGGGTTCAAATCACGGCTCTGGATACATACATTTTACTCTCTTTTATCTACGTTTTGAGAACATGCTAGAAAAGCATGTTTTCTGTCCAAATATCTATAACACTCCAGACATTGAATTTGCCATTAAAATACAAGGTTCCAGCTGTTTGTGCTCACTGTCGAACAGTTTGTGAATAGAGAGTAGGCCTACCTGAATATGTTGTTAGTATATGGGGAGATGCAGCAGAATACAACAGAGGCACATTGAATATAACAATTGCTAATTGTGGGGTAAGAAAAGAGTCGGAAATTACAAGTGACACAACATTTTGCAAAATCATGGTAATAAAATAATGGCTAAATTTAATGAAGGCAGAAGACACATCTTCAAAATCTATTTGTTACAAAGGGCAACTTGAGAATCGCTTGGTGCCAAATCCGGACTGTAGGGAGGTGGTCGAATTGTTCCCAACCAAATGATGTGATCAGATCTTGAGTTTGTTTAGGCATGGAATGCTTTTGCGTAGAATCCTTTTAACTCATGACAATGCCCGGCCACACACAGTCAAGCGATTTTCATCCATTTCTTCAACTGAAGACATACCTTGGCGGAAAACATTTCAACGATAATGATGTTGTGAAACAAGAAGTGCAGATTTGCTTTCATCACAGGCAGCATCATTCTTTCACGAAGGCATACAAAAACTGGCTTCCCATTATGACAAGTGCCTGAATAATGACAGTGACTATGCGTGAGAAATAAATATACACTACTACACACTGTGTCGACCGAGGTGGTCTGGAGGTAGTGTTCCCACCTCTAGATCCAAAGTTGCAAGATGAAACCCGGATGTGGTCGATGGATTTTTTAGGACACAAAAATCTTGAGCATGGAATCCTCTGGAAAGGACTTTAAGTTGGAGGGTTCGTGTCATAGATTTATGGCATGTAAAAGAACTCTAAGCCTAAATTAGAGCCTCTGGACAAAATTCCTCAGCCTTTTCACGTCAAAGTAATACCTTAGTTTCTGGGGGGGGGGGGGGCTTGTGAGGTGATGGGCTTTCCAACTTTCACTCTGCCCTCTATCAGGAAATAAGCTTAACAAATAAATATATAAAACGGGAGAAGTGGTATAAACAGTAAAGCTATTGATTCATTAATTACAATGGTCAATTTTTTTAACACTTGTAGCTCTACTTACGTCACAATTTTTGGACTAGTTTCGGGGAAGACTCTCATCCCCATCATCGGCAGTTGGTAGACTGGAATTCGCACAGCTCTGGTTGGTAGTGCTGGTCTGTCTAGTGATGCCATCTTTGTTTCTATTGGTCATCCTAATGACGTTATCTACTGGCGGAATTTCGAAGTTCATAACACTGTCTTGGTTTTTCAGTATGAAGATCTTTTCCCAAGTATTGAGCTCTTGTGGTGTTTTAACATGTTTCAAAAGTTTGATGTCTTTTTTGATGTGGTGGTCACATGTCCAAGAGTGGTGTGCTACTGCTGATTTTTCTGTCTGTATGAGTTTTACATTTCTCAAGTGTTCTTTCATTCTAATATCCAAATTTCTCTTAGTCTGCCCAATATAAATTTTGTTACAATCTTGGCATTCCATTTAGTAAATTCCTGATAGTTTTGTAACCGGGGTGCTGTTTTTGAGTGGGTGATTAAGCAAATTTCTTAAATTATATTTGTTTTGAGGTGCTAGTTTAATGTTGTAGTCCATAAATACTTTTACAAATTTCTGGAACAGATTTGGATGAAAAGTTAACTTGCTGTAGGTTAGTTTTGCTTTTTCCGTATTAACAAGTGTCGTTATTTCTTTTATCTTCTTTTGTTTGTTGTGTTTAGCAATCATTTTATCAATGAAATTAGTCTTGAAACCATTTGTGCTCGCCACTTCATGTAGGCCCTATATGTTGGTATTCGTTCTTACAAGAACTACAACATTAAACTAGCACCTCAAAACAAATATAATTTAAGAAATTTGCTTAATCACCCACTCAAAAACAGCACCCCGGTTACAAAACTATCAGGAATTTACCAAATGGAATGCCAAGATTGTAACAAAATTTATACTGGGCAGACTAAGAGAAATTTGGATATTAGAATGAAAGAACACTTGAGAAATGTAAAACTCATACAGAGAGAAAAATCAGCAGTAGCACACCACTCTTGGACATGTGACCACCACATCAAAAAAGACATCAAACTTTTGAAACATGTTAAAACACCACAAGAGCTTGGGAAAAGAACTTCATACTGAAAAACCAAGACAGTGTTATGAACTTCGAAATTCCGCCAGTAGATAACGTCATTAGGATGACCAATAGAAACAAAGATGGCATCACTAGACAGACCAGCACTACCAACCAGAGCCGTGCAAATTCCAGTCTACCAACTGCCGATGATGGGGATGAGAGTCTTCCCCGAAACTAGTCCAAAAATTGTGCCGTAAGTAGAGCTACAAGTGTTTAAAAAATTGACCATTGTAATTAATGAAGCTTAAAAAAAATTCAAATAGGTAACAAACACTTGGAGATCCTACACTTCACCACTGAGAGCAATATGAAATACAAAGCGTGTCCGGAAAGTAAGTACCAATCACCGATAAAGAAAACAAAACATTAATAAGTAAGAAATATTTATTGCAATATTTGCAGAGATTCATTGGCTAATTCACTACACAGTCAGCACTGTTATCGAGGCATTTATCTTAGCGGTGTACCAACAATTATATGCCCGTGTCATAGGACTCTGCCACCAGCAGTATGAAGAGAAAGGTGATGAGTTTCTCGACAATGTTGTCACTGGGGATGAAAAATTTGAGGAGGGCGATCCAAAACAAGAGCCTTGGAATGCTGACATGAGGCATTATGCTTTTGCATGACAATGCATGGTCCCATACAGCCAACACCACATGGAATCAGTTGCTTCAGTTTGGATGGGAGATCTTCGACCATCCACCCTACAACCCTGACCTCGTGCTAAGTGACTTCCATCTCTTCTGTCTCATGAAGCGATTTCTGGTAGAAAAACGTTTCCAGAATGACGCTGAGGTACAGACGGTAGTGGTTTTCATGGTTCCAGACGTTGGCGGCAGAGTCCTATGACTTGGGCATACAAATGCTGGGGCAGCGGTACGAGAAATGCCTCAATAACGGTTTTCACTATGTAGAGAAGTAGCCGGTGAATCTCTGTAAATATTGCAATAAATATTTTTTGCTTATTAAGCTTTTGTTTTTTTTTTTCTTAACGCCAATCGGAACTTACTTTCCGGACACGCCTTGTATGATGATGATGATGACTACACACTGTAAGCTGATGGAGGGAAAGTGTTTCCTATAATTGAGAACTTTAAGGTCTGTCTGTTCACTGATTAAAAGCCTAGGGGAAAGTGAAATCGTATGAGGCTACTTCTACATCAGTAGTTGAGGCTAACACTATATCTTTCTTCACCTTATGTACAGAAGTTATTCAGATAAAATTTTAAACGCCATATATACTCGAATAACCAGCATATTTTTTTCAAAAGTAGTGAACAAAAAACTGGGGTGAGGGTATTATTTGAATACTGGAATCCTCTCATCTGAATTTCGACATTTTGTACCATATTGGCTCAATATAGCATCATGTTTTGTAGTACCATCATGGTGCAGTATAACAGTAGCGAAGCTGTAATAAAAGGAAAATGAGACAAAGAAGATGCTTTCTTATGTACATGGTCCATGTAGAGATGCCAAGCAAACAGTGCAGTAGGGTACAAGAAGAACCACTAATTTGGGAAACGTTCATTAAAGTTCGGTGAATTTTCAAATGATTTTAAACTTGGGTCAACCAGGTCGATCGTGATTCCCGCTGTACAGCTGGATTCACAAATGAAGAGTGTTGTTGTTGTAAGTGTTATGCTGTGCATATAAGACGGCGAGATTCGGCTGGCTGTTACCATGCCCATTACTTTTATAATTACATTTTATCCTACCATATTTCTGTTATGATATGTAATGTTAATTATAACTGTTTAATTAAGAATAAAACTGAGAAAATTATTGTATATAATACGGGCCTATAGATTTTTTTTTCAAATTTCCTTTCAAAAAATTTGGATACGGGTATTATTCAGGGGAAGGTAGTATTCAGATATATATGGCAATTATATTAAAAGATGACCTTGTTGGCTATAGGACCTCCTTGCCTATAACACCCCCAATTTTTTAATCCTCAATTTTAAAAAAATATTAAAAATCGTGAAAATTAAAGATTCAAACTTGGATAAAAGTGGCAACGTTGGACATTCATTCAATATAGCGGTCAATTCTTTAGCTTCCTCCTTGATCTTGAGTTTCCGGCTGCATGACTCTTCCCCTCCCGGTTTTACCCTTAACACTTCGCAGCAGTGTGTTTTGTGAGCACGTGGTCCAAAGCATGGGGTGGTCAGTGTTTAATTTTACAGAAGACAGACAAGTGGCGTGTGAAAATGATTGGTTGAAGAATTTGCTATTCTGCCTCTTGGAAATTAAGTGTAGTGGCGTTTGCAGAGCAAAATGGTATGAGAGCTGCGGGTAGAAAGTTTAATGTACAACCGAAAATGTTTTGTTACTGGCACAGTTAACAGTCATGCAGAATTTGACTTTTTTTTTTTTAGATATGGCAGCAGTGTAGGCTGCAGTTCATTCAGCAGTGCATTTGCACATGCCACACACATAATGACAGCCATTTTGTCCCTACCGTAGTTATGATTATTATGTTATTAATCAGAATTGAATGTTTTAAAGTATTTTGTTCGCTGCATTTTTAATAAAGTAAAGTTCATTTTAGTTTATAACATACTAGTACTCCTATTTAATATTAACCACCCTGCCATCCATTGGCCTATTGAAGACATTCTCACCTATAAGACCCCCTCCCATTTTTAACACCAAATTATGGGGGTCTTATAGCCGAGTAATTACGGTATCTATTCATCATCTTGATGAGTACAACATAAATTTTAAGATACTGATTCTTGGCACCATCTACAGTACAGCAGACCACCAAAGGGCAACAGCAGCGAAGGACAGTTGAAGCTGTAATATGGTGAATTTGAATGTCTGAAATTGATGATGCTTTGGACCAGAAACGAAACTCTCTTGTGTAGAAAAAAGTAAGTAAAATAGGTTAAAAATATGTTTTAAAATACAATACAAATTGTTTCAACAACTGATTTTCAAATCACTGTTTCAATGCAACATTAATACAATAATCTCAACATCAGAGCATGCACATGACAATACATTTGAAGTCTATTTTGTAACCCAATTGTTCCTTATGGAAATATAAATTTAATTATACTTTTAACAGAAAATATGTTTCTTGCCATAACGTTTATCATAGGTAATCCCACGAGAGTTGATGAGTTTATTGATAGACTCGCGACTGCGCAGCAGGAGCGAATTCATCTGATGAAACTCGTCAACTCGAGTTGGATTTATTAAGACTATTCCATGAATAAAAATGTAACAGATTATACGATGGTGCATATAAGATATAGTTAACTTCATTCAGGTAAGCTAACAGCAGAACAGGATAAAAGCACACAAACTGGCCTTCACTGAATCAAAATTGTGTTTTTAATCAATGTACATTTCTATTATTTCAATTTCCAAGCAAGTTATGTTGTATAAAGTAATCTGTTTTCGTGTTGTTTAATGGCAACATATGACATACCGTATTGGCCCGAAAATAAGACGACCTCGAATATAAGACGACCCTGAATTTTTGAAGGGTAGTTACGAAAAAATAAATAAAATAGCTTATTAGTACATTTTGCTTCAGATAAAACAGAAGTTAGAAGTTCATGTCATATCTTCTTCTCTCGTCTTTATTTACGCATTGAGACAATGAAGATGCTTTCTTTTCCACATGGTCTGCCATGTTGGTGGTCAAACAAAGCATTATGCATAGAGAATAGAGATGCCAAGCAGTGCAGTACACGGCAGTACAAGGAGAAGCACGAATTCGGGAACAATAAAGTTCGGTAAAATTCGGTAATTTCCGCACGACTTTGACCTTGGATCGGACGCACGCCATTTGCGTGGGGATCCCCGGCCGCTACACACGTGCACAGCTGCATTCATTTCTGTTCTGTGGCATTCATGATTGGAGAGTTGTTGAGTCTTAGGCTGCGCATATAAGACGAGTATAGTTTTTAAAAGCACATTTTCAGGGAAAAAACATCGTCTTATATTCGGGCCAATACGGTACTAGTCATTGCACACTGATGCTTTCTTGTTCAGTAACGAGCAGACCATTTTACCCGATAAAATGCCATCCTCACAATTCCTACAAGAATATTATAAGATAAATGGCCGTGATTGGTCTGTATCCAAGGAATTGTTAAACGTTATTGGTCAATATCAAACACAGGGCATATGAGTGGAATATTCTGCTTAATTTCTAAAGCATTACGGGAAAACCATTAATAACAAAATTTGAAAATCTACATATACTTGAATGAAGGAAATTACCCATGTGTCCAATAGGAAGGTAGTGCTCAAATTTGATATCCTCAAAAACCACCGGTTGCTTATGTATTGTTGTCCTGTGGATATTTGCTAGAGTCTTCCACACAGTTACCTGAAAATACAGACGTTATTGTTATACAGTGGCATGTAGATAGCTACAGGATAAAGGATCAGCTCTTAGTATATATTAAAGAAAACTGTAAAGACAATTGTGACAAATTAAATTTTCTTCATGTACAGTGATAGTAAAAGTAAGAGAAAATTGTCACCAATCTTGTGTAACATCCCCAGATGATTATCTTACCCAAATATAAAATTTCACTTGGATATAATTTTTCTTGCACTATACTGTTCACAGACTCACATACATGTTTCTGAAAATTGTATTTTTTGTTTCAGAGGACTAGTATCTATGCTGAAAACTAGACATGGAATATTAGGGATGACCATAATACATAATCCATCTATACAATCTATGGTATCACCTAGTATATAACAGAAGTAAAGGTACTTGTCCAAGATGCAACTTAATTGGCATAATGTTAAGAGGCCATATTGCAATAAGCGAATATTCAGTCGTTTCAACCTGATGTGGAGCTTTAATGTTCACCAGGCAAGACTGAGTTTCTACAAGCAGTTGGTGGCTTATAACTAGCCTTCAGAGAATTTCTTCGAAAACATTTTTCACATAAAAGTTTTTATCTCTTAGGATAAGCACACCATGTACAAAATTTAAAGAAAATTATTAGAGTCTTTTTCAAGAAAATCTCGAAAAAACAAAATTTTCCTCATGTAAAATCACTTTAAAAATAAGAGAAAGTCTAATTTTAATAATTCAGGCTTTCACAGCCGGCATCTATTGAAGTCAACTCTTCCGGGCTACCATGGCCCATAAGCCCGGAAAGTTGACTTCAATAAGAGAAAGTCATCACCAATCTTCGTGTCACATTCCCAGAAGGTACCTAACTAGAGGTGTACAAATCTCAATTTTAGCTTGCCCATACCCGCTTGAACGCCAGGCAAGCAAGTTGCCAGCGTCACATTAGCAAGCAGGCAGGTTTCTTTAGGCTTGCGTGGGTCAGGTTAAACTTAACTTATCCAAGCCAGAATAAGCTTGCGACATTCCTATCAGCTAAACAACTGTAGTTGCAAAGTGTAGGTAATACTTTCTTGCTTTTCTACATGCTGGTAGAAGAAATTCATCATGCAGATAAATAAAAGGTGGATAAAGTATTAAAAATCGTTTATAGTAGGGTACCTTATGTCATCCCGTGGGCTCCTTCGTGAAGAAAGCAACACACCTATATTTTCAGTTTCTATGAAGTCTAAGGATACCCGAACCACTTGATGCTACTCTGGGGGTCGCGTCAGAGTCGCGTGATGACGTCATCAAAATGGCGGACGTTGCGTTTCACAGAAATGACCATAAAGTGAAAACTATTTGAGATAGAGACTTGCAAAAAACGGTTTTGAAATCACAATAAAATGCTCTACATTATTGTTTCTTACACGTATGGAGCTAAGACGGCATATTCTACCGAAAAATTATACTTTTTGTTGGAAAATTGAAAAAAATGGTCCTGTAGAATGTGTTCTCTTGAAATTTCAATAGAAGATGATGCCGTGCCATAAATTACATGCAAACAAATTTTTTTGAAGAGTTTAATAATGATTCTATTCCCGTTTACCAGAAGTTTCCAATGTCAATAGTTTTAATTCTGTGCTAGTTTTTGTAAAACAAACAGCAATCTCCAAACGTCAATATGCTCTTTCCTGAAGAAGGCAACAACACACCTAGATTTTCAGTTTCTATTAAGTCTAAGGATACCCGAATAACTTGATGCTACTCTGGGGGTCGCGTCCGAGTCACGTGATGACGTCATCAAAATGGCGGACTTCAATAACGTTTCACAGAAATGAATATAAACCGAAAAGTATTTGTGATGGACTTGCGGAATTTTTATTTTTAATCGGAATAAACTGCTAATGTAATAATAACTTAATAAATGTTGCTGTTGTTGTGTTTCTGCATGCTACACTTTCAAATCTTGAATTATGATTACACACATGAAACGGAAAGAATACAATTAAACTGGTAACACTTAGCCTATCCGTAGGCTGCTCGGAGTGTATTTCTGTTTTCTGTGATTTTCTTAATAAACGTAAATTTCCACAAACTTGTAAGAAATTAAATATTAGAGTGCCTTGCAGTATTCAACAGAATAACTTTCTGCTCATTGCCCCTATTAAAAAAGGAGTTCATCCTCATCAGTCACTATCATCATCATCATCATCATCATCACTATCGATCTTCGCCTCTTCATACTTGTCCGAACCTTTTTCACACTTCTCTGGATCGCCCTCACATGCACACATTTCAGAACAGGGCAATTTTATCCAAACACATCTGCAGCTATTACATATCGACATGCACATTTGATTAGTTCGAGCACATATGAAGGAGCAGGTGGGTTGGTGCACATGATTGGGACCCATCGACTGTTCTCTTGAGTCCAACCAAAATCTGCTGGTGGGGCAAATTCGGATCCGGTATATCACATCTATTCCATTCCATTGCTTGCAGATGTGCCCGAAGTATAGCTGGTTCAAGTGATGTTTGTGTGGGAGGAATGAACTCTGTCCCAAATTGCTTCCGGGTAAAAAACCACCACCTCAGTTCACCAACTTCTTTTATATCTGTTTTGGGAACATACACTTGACATATGAACCTTTCAACAGCCGCCGATGTTTCCTTATCCACAGTTTCCGTCTTTCCCAGATTTTCCAGTTCAATGAGAACATCGTCAGCAGCTAGGAAGGCGTACCAGAAGGATATTTTCCCTTTTCTAGAAAAGGAACCAGTAACATCTGCTCCCGATAATACATGGAAACCTAGAAGTGAGTCGGACCGCAGTCGTCCTAGTTCCTCATAGATTGGTGACAGGGAAACACTTCTCCTTTTACTAGCGTGGCCAGTTACGACACGTGTGTCTTTTGGTAGTATTGGATATTTATTTAGTGCCAAAATAAAGACATCAGTATCAGGAGAGTAGATTTTCAGCTCTGTAGCACCAGCATTTGCCGCATGGATAGCATGCAATATTATTTTTCAGTCAGCTTCTTCGGGAGTAACCTATTGCTAAGGAAACCGGCATCCATGTGTGTCCCTCGTGCAACTTGTTGCCATGCAACCACTATATTGCTGTTGGTGGCTGCAGCATTTTATAGAATAGACTCTCAAACGAACATTGAAAGTTCATCTTTCGTTTTCTCGTGTGAGAGAAGCTTCTTCGTTGCCATAGTTAGTATTCCTGCTTTTGCTTCAATGTGATAATGGATTGGCACAGTATGACCCTGACGAAGTTCTCTTGTGTTCCTTTTAGAGAGTCATTTATGTATGTGTCAAATACCAAATGAAGTTCATCGTATGATCCGTATTTTTGGTTTAAACTACTTATGAAACGATCGGCAAGTTCTGAAGGGTTCTTGATTGTTGGTGGCTTATCGAGTGCATGTAGCTCTGCCATTCCGTCAACAAGTGCAACACTAACGAAATCCGGTTGTTGGCTACACTAATAAACTTGACACTGTGCTCTCCGGGTCTTGTAGTTCGGCGGTAACACTGCAACGCCCGGTTAGAGGCTGCACTGTACTTGTGGGCAGTGTGTAAATTGGAAACTTTGATGGTAAATCCTCAAGTATCCCTAATAGTTTGCTCTTGACGTTGCTGTGCAAGATAGACCCATCTGAGGAAAACAATGACCGAGGAAGAACTGACAGCTAGTAATTGCTCACTGCGTTTCGCAGATCAAACTCCGGTCTTGATTTTGCAACAATCAACATTATTGAGAAAAGATTTCTGTCCTCCTTCAGTTCCATAATGGCACCTCTCACAGGAATTCGTACCCTCTTGGAAGCTTGACGACAAGTTAATAATACACCCTTCCTAGTAACAATTTAGACAGTGTTTTGTTACCTTTTTATCAAACCCTTCCCTAATACATTAGTAAATAGTCAATCACAGAGAAGAATTGACATGCCATGCAGAAACCAACAATGATTACGCAATAATATGATGCCCAGATCTCATATCAAATTCCTTTCTGAACAAAATTGAGCCTATTCTGAGCCTAAAATGGTCTAAAATGAGCCTGAACTGGTTAACCATCACAAATACTTTTCGGTTTATATTTGTTTCTGTGAAACGTTATTGAAGTCCGCCATTTTGATGACGTCATCACGTGACTTGGATGCGACCCCCAGAGTAGCATCAAGTGATTCGGGTATCCTTAGACTTAATAGAAACTTAAAATCTAGGTGTGTTGCCTTCTTCAGGAAAGAGCATATTGACGTTTGGAGATTGCTGTTTGTTTTACAAAAACTACCACAGAATTAAAACTATTGACATTGGAAACTTCTGGTAAACGGGAATAGAATCATTATTAACCTCTTCAAAACATTTGTTTGCATGTAATTTATGACACGGCATCATCTTCTATTGAAATTTCAAGAGAACACATTCTACAGGACCATTTTTTTCAATTTTCCAACAAAAAGTATAATTTTTCGGTAGAATATGCCGTCTTAGCTCCATACGTGTAAGAAACAATAATGTAGAGCATTTTATTGTGATTTCAAAACCGTGTTTCGCAAGTCTCTATCTCAAATAGTTTTCACTTTATGGTCATTTCTGTGAAACGCAACGTCCGCCATTTTGATGACGTCATCACGCGACTCAGACGCGACCCCCAGAGTAGCATCAAGTGGTTCGGGTATCCTTAGACTTCATAGATACTGAAAATATAGGTGTGTTACTTTCTTCACGAAGGAGCCCACGGGATGTGATTTTCTTACATAAGGTACCCTACTATTAAGCGTCTAAACACATTTATTATTTTTATTATTAGGTAGATTTCGAAGAAAAATCTACCTATTGCAATCGATACCATCTCATGACTTTCGAAAAATTCTTTCATATCTTTACGTTTATATATATATATATATGTACATACATATTTATATATATATATATGTACATACATATTTATATATATATATATATATATATATATATATATATATGTATGTACATACATATTTATATATATATATATATATATATATATGTTTACACGCTAGCGGTCGTAATTTTGAAGATATTTGAAACAAATTTTATTATGTTATTTCTAGGCCCAATAGTTCGGACAAGTTCATTGATGAGCAAAATTGGCGCAAGGGGGTGGTCGGGGGAGGGGGTTGAAATTTTAAAACATTTATATCTCGGCCCCTATGAAGTAGCCTACAGAGGAAAACTTTGTTTGAATAAATTAGAGTACTCCTTATGGAGTTCACAGTGACACCAACGATTCGGGGGTTTTGGGGGTACGAGTGAGGGATGGGGTGGGGGGATGGAAATTCGAAATTTTTGAAACTACGTCTTGTGGGGTATCGTTGAAAAGCTCTTGATGAGTACTCTACAAATCAATAACTAGTTTCTTGATAGTTCTCATATAAGGCGAGATTTGAGTGTTTGAAAAAGTTCTCTTTCCTCTTTTTTGCAGTTATTATTGTGGATTTGTCATGCCAAGGCTAAAGAAGAAGAGTGCTATGCAGCGACAGCAAATTAAACCAAAAGCACTTCGAAATCTACCTCAGCCTGTAGGCTTGCCTAAAGGGATTTTTGTTATTGTTATTATTGATTTTATGATGTTTTCTCGAAAATGTTTGAAAATTTTTCCCATGCCGGACTAGTACCTTTGTTCATTGATAATTCAAACTCTCCACATTTTAGTTTCTCCTCGGCTTCCTTCAGGGTAAAATTCTCCATTCTCCTTTTGCTTGTACTCTAAACACATCTGAAGTTCCTAAACTATTTAACTGCACGACTTACCAGTGCACTGATATACCCAGTTTCATATTCTTTCCGCCAGGCCTTGCAGTTTCCTTAGGCCCTGTGAAACCCACCAAGTTATGAAGAGCTTGTGACTCATAGCGACAGTGTTTCTTATCATCGTTGTAATCTGGCTTGCTCTCTTCTGAAGCAAGTTAAAAGCTGTGGCTGGTTGCAGAATTTAAAAGGGGCAAGCAAACTAAAATCAGAATATGTACACCTCTGTACCTAACCCAAATACAAAATTTTGTTTTCACATTATTTTCCGTTCTGGAGCTAGGCTGTTCCTAGACACACAGACATGTTTCTGAAAATACTATTTTTGGAATCAGTGACCTCAAAACATGTACAGTAGAAGCCCGATATAACACGGTTGATGGGAGACATTTATTACCCTCCGCGTTATAACCTTACCACGATATATCGAAATGTGACCGAAGAAGTGACAAAATTCAACCCCGTGGAGGGAAACATTGGTTCACTAATAAATTACAATGTTATACAGCAATATAAAATACAGTAGTTTGAAAAATTACTCACCAGTTATGCTATTTAATCCAGTCCTGTAACTGATCTCAATTTACGGCTCTTCTTTCGCAGATGGGGCGCGAGAATTTTTCTAATTTCCAAGAGTAACGTACAACATTTACTAAAACATACACTATAACATTCAGGTATAATATTCCTGTTCCCATTTTTCACACGATCAATAATTTTCAGTTTATCTTCTACTGAATACGCTTTCCGCTTCTGCGACATTTTGTATTCCGAACTCGCGACTTTACAATCCGAATGCATGATTCAACCTAAAATCATATTTCAACTTTCCTAGGTTTTAAGAATTTCTGGCAGGTGTAGATATTTTTAAATCCTTATAGAACTACACTATTCATTCCATGTCCTGTTACTTCTGCTAAATCATATGGAATGCAGTGGTGACGGTCAACTAGCGGGTGAGAGCGGGTCTAACGGCAAAAAAAAATGTACTGCAGAACCGCTCTTTGCAGAATTTTTACTGTTTTAACTCAACTTCCAAAATAAAAATTTTATTTATAAAACTATGGTATATTTTTATTGGGGGACATACATTCCCCTGCGTTACATCCAAATCCGCGGTATTTCGAACCGCACTATTTCAGGGTTCTATTGTATTTACGTAAAAACTGAACTTTGAATTTGGGGGCCGAACACAATACTTGCTCCACCTATAGTACCTTTGGTATGAGCAAAGAAAGTAATAAAGAAATAAAAAATTAAACAAAAAAATATTTTTGTTATGCTACCAATAAAAGTAGCTTAGTTACCGGTATGGTTAAAGTTACTTTATGTAAACAATAACACTGTTACCGAATGCTACATTTAAAATACAACTGTTACTAGCAATGGCATTACAGTAGAGTCCCGCTATTCCGAACTAATTGGGACCGAACACTGTTCGGTTTAGCGGGAATTTGGAATAGGCGGATTTCATGAATAATATCAATGTATTGACTTGATAAGGCGTAAATTAAGTGCAGCTTTCATTCCAATTTGGTTTCAGGCGTTTTCATCAAGCTTAGGCTCTATGTATGTCACTATTTAACTTCTTTGTATAACAATAAATGTACGTTTTTTCACGAATGTCTTTAAAATTTCTCCTGTTTAAAAAATCGGTATTTTTTTCTGAACTCTGATCAGAATATGCGGATTTTAGGAATAGCGGGACTGTACTGTACTTCCCAACTCCGTAAATTAAACGTTATAATGATCTGAAGAAGTTAGAAATGAAATGATATAATAATGTCATTACCAATAATGCAAATGTAGGAAACACAATCTTTCCATTAATTGAATTGTCTGCATAAGCTCTGAATTCTTCTTGATTTAAGTTGACTACTAACTGCTGTGTTCCTGTTGTTGACTTTGCCTGTAAAGAAAAAATACACAGATAAATATTTAGATTCAACAAAATAAGTAACAAGAAGTGCACGTTTCAATCATGAGTAAATTTACATACGATATCTATATCTTCCACAGAAAGCCACTCATCGCTGTGATCCCAACTCACTAGTGGAGAGAGTGATGCAGTTCCCCTGCTTACAGGATATTCAACAGGTGGATATAGCGCCTTTACATTGGGTAAAAGACCAGCAGTATATAACCTGAAATTTTGAAATACCGAAATCAATAAATGTAGTAGGCCTGCTGGTACAAGAAAATAAACATTTGATTAAATTAAATGGGAAACATTGTGAAGTGTCAACTTAACTTAATAAACTATAAAACATTCAACTTCACACATTGCTGTAAGTAAATACTTACTAAATCAGGACGCACGTTTCGATGGCCTTGCCATCATCCTCAGCTAGTTCCACTGACATCCACCAGATGTCTTCCAGGTTGTATGAATTTGGAGTTAGCCCCAGTGATGTCCACCAAATGTCCTCCAGGTTTTATGAATTTGGAAATGAGGCCATTGTCTTAGGTATATCAAAATGTAGAAACCTATGTTTGTTTTTCTGGATGTGTAATTTTTCCCAAACAGTTAAGTCCAGTGATTTCTGAACACATTTTACTAATTTTGCCTAACTATTGAATTTTTAAAAAAGAGAATTTTTCCACCTTATGCAATAGTACTAAATAGATATTGATGTGAATGGGTGTTGAGAAGGAATCTGTTTTTCATGTACCTGTTGTTTAGTCGTTAATCAGATATACAAGTATATATGTACAGTAACATGAGCAGCATTATAATACAATAGTCAGTATCTTTGAAATTTATGAATATAAAATATTTTTCTATTTCCAATTATTTTGGTATAAAAAATGTAGTATTCTGTGTTTAAAGTTTTGAATCGTACAATTTAAGGTATTTAGTTATTTACAACCTGTTATCTAGATACACCTTACTAATTAGTCTTGTTCCGGCAAATTAGAATGTTGTTGTGAACCCTTGTGAATAGTTACATAAACATAGTAAGAGTTAAAATATTACGATTAAAAACATATATACAAGTAGCTGTATGTACATAATCTGAGTATTAGAAGATACGTCACATAAAACCATATATACAGATTTTATCTTCTATTACCAAAAGATTACACATATAATAATTGTAAGTTTCAGGTATATAGTTAAAAAACTTTCTGTTAAGTAGCACTGATATTTCAGTCCAAGGTGAGGTGTATCCTTGTTAGTTGTATAAGGAGATGCGAAGTTGCAAAGTCTTTTATACGAGGGCTATTTTTTTTTTTCAACCTCTGATGGGGCATAAAATGAAAACCATAGGGAAAATCAAAATGTTTTATTTGGAACATTTAGGTACACCTTCTAGCTACTTCTCTACAAAGTAGCGCTCCGATTGAGACATTTTTCGAAGCATGGTACCAACTTTTCAATACCTTCTTCACAGAAGCTTGCCGCCAGTGTACTGAGAAGGGTCTTCATGGCATTTTGAAGTCTTTTGAAAATCTCCGTTGGTGTGGAAGCCAGATCTTGGGTTTGTTCAGGAAATTTGTGTGCATCCATTGTTTGGATTGTTCTTTTTATTCTGGATTGTCCTAACGAATCCACGTTTCATCCCGTCATGATGGATTTCAAAAACTAGTCCCCGTGCCGAGTGACTTTCATCTTTTTCGGCAGCTGAAGAAAGATCTGGGAGGACAGAGCTTCCACAACAATGAAGAACTTCAAATGCCGTGAAGACTCTTCTCAATACGCTGGCGGCAAGCTACTATGAAGAGGGTATTGGAAAGTTGTTACCAC
The DNA here is from genome assembly GCA_964059195.1 of Ectobius pallidus. NCBI lineage: Eukaryota > Metazoa > Arthropoda > Insecta > Blattodea > Ectobiidae > Ectobius > Ectobius pallidus. The sequence continues at coordinate 14,987,944 of CAXKWD010000005.1, forward strand.
GCTACGACAAATGTCTCAATCAAAGCGAGACTATGTAGAGAAGTAGCTAGAAGGCGTACTTAAATGTTCCAACTAGAACAGTTTTGATTTTCACTGTGGTTTTCATTTTATGCCCCATCGGAGGTTGAAAAAAAAAATAGCCCTCGTATATATTGAAATCATGACCTGTTGACCAGAAATGATGAAGGCCTGGAAGACATCTGGTGAACATCAGTGGAACTAGCTGAGGATGATGGCAAGGCCATCAAAATGTGTGTCCTGATTTAGTGAGTATTTACTTACAGTAATGTGTGAAGTTGAATGTTCTAAAAAAAACATTTTATTTCTCTTTGTTAAGAAGATTCTCCCAAACGACTGGTATTAGAACCTGCAAACAACCTCAAATTAAAATTAGTATTTTATTAAAATTCTAGCAGGTACCTCAAAGCTTCACCTCTGTTTATTAATTTAACAGCTAGATGCTTTTTAAAGCATTTATTTCACAGGAAAAAAGTTAAAACATTATATTTATTAACAATGACACCACTTTTACAAAAATTGCAAGAATCACATAATTTTATTTTGAATTATATTGTTAGATGTAATGAATAAATAATTAAAACAATTGAAATGAATTATGTGCTCCCATATGGGCAAACAGATTTGAAATTAAATGATTAAACAAACCAAAGATTCATGAACCTTTCCCTTACGTTTATAAACAATTAATATGATTAATTGGGTTCGGAAGTTTATGACCTAAAAATGTGGAAAATATGCCCTTAAAATTGACCAAATATGACCTAAAAATCCTAAATATGACCTATTAAAATAATGTATTTTCAAAAATTAAATGTTTCAATTTAAAACGTTTAAAGACACTAAATTCTTACATCACATGAATTCAATCTGATATTCACTTTTTAACAATTTTGGTGATTTATAGTTACACTTGTAATGAACTTCTATTTTTAAAGAATTTTTTCCTGTTTGTTCGCTTCATCAGCTCCAAATACTCTTAATATTTTGTAGATCTTGCATGTCCCTATAAAATATGAACAATTGCATTAATTTTAAAATTTAAGGTAGGCCTACTATTAATTTGACATAAACAATAAATTTCAAATTTAACTTGACCATATAGTACATACACTGTACAACTGTGCTCCTTTACCGAATTTATAACTGAAATATGACGTTAAATTGCAAATATGACTAAAATATGACAATGACCACAAAAATGACCAAAATATGACATTATATGCAAAATAAAAACGGTCCAATTATGATAACAAGCGTGCAGTTCGTTCTAATTTGTGTTTGCGCCGAGAATGAAAGCCAGGATAAAAATATGACATGTCATAAACATCCGAACCCTAATGATTAATATTTAAATAGCTAAAAATCCAGTTTTGAGATGCATTTGATGATAAGGGTGCACTATCCAGGAAAGGACAACCTCAGATTTGAGTTTCCGGATCCAAAAGCCCTGCATAGTAAGTTTCGTCCCAATTGATTAAAGTTTTCCCATTTAGGAATTCATAAATATTCTCCCCTCCATCCACCTATGTAAAAAATTTCAGATCTCTATACCCCATGCCATAATGTTCTAAAGAAATGATTCAAGCAGAGCAGGCTAACAAAATTGAAGCAATCAAAAATTTAGTGTGTTATGTTTAGAATAGAGCATAATGGGCATTATATTATTATTATTATTATTATATTAATTATATTAGTTAATGTGACAATGTGCAGTGAAGTGGACAAATAATAATGCTTATCTCAAGTACCAACTGGATAGAACTTCTGGAAATGAAAGAATGCTTTTTAGTAATTAAATTCATCTATTATTTCTAGTGACAGAAAGTGATATATCTGAGCTCTCTTGTTTACCTGAGTTACGAATACAAATGTTTGAGAGGCTTGGCTGCTGAATGGCTACCCTCCAGAACCAATCAAAATGCTTGGGGGCTTTAAATATTGCAAAATGTAATATAAAGTAAAAGTAAAGTATTCCCTATTACAGGCCATGGAGGCCCAGAGGGTTCCAGGAGGTTGAGGCTCTCAGATTTTTAGACAATCGGCATGTGAAGGTGGTAAGGTTGTCAGCCTTACGCACCGGCCGCCTTTACCCCAGGATTGCTCCTGGTACTAATTTCTGTTAGAGGCTGAGTCGACCCCAGGGCCATAGTGCCACCAGAAGGATTAGGCCGATTGAAAAACTCCAACGACCTCATCGGGAATCGAACCCGCGACCTTCTGGTTTGTAGCGCAGTGCCTCAACCACTACGCTACGGCATACCCCCAAAATATAATATAGATTATGTATAACAGTCAATTGATACTGCTAGAGTTATCAGCTTATTGCTAATTTTTGTATTTTCAAGTGTCAGCAAATAGTACCATTCAGTGACATACTATAGGCTATAGGCTATAGGCAAACTTCTGATTATCCATGGGCAAAATATCCGTTTTTCAGTTTATCCATGCTAGGTTCTTTCTCCCTTTATAAAACAATTTATTTTACAGTGATCCTTGCTGGCTGAGGGGAAGACTATTTGGTAGGTGTCAGCATGCAGGTCTACGTTACCGCTAGAAAAATTTTGTTGGTGATAAAAGCTGGCCTCCAGCACTCTGAAAGCCTACTGCCATGACTAGATAGGCATGTTTGGAAAAGTAGGCCTTGCCCCATTCTTCTTATGAAAACTCCAAGTATAATGAACATTATGACAAATCTAGTAGCATTTATAGCCTATTAAAATCACATTAGATTATACGAGGGCTATTTTTTTTTAAACTTCCGATGGGGCATAAAGTGAAAACCACAGTGAAAATAAAAACTGTTTTATTTGGAACATTTAGGTACACCTTCTAGCTACTTCTCTACATAGTCGTGCTCTAATTGAGACGTTTGTCGTAGCGTGATACCAACTTTCCAATATCCTCTTCAGAGAAGCAAGCCGCCAGCATATTGAGAAGGATCTTCACGCCATTTTGAAGTGTTTCAAAATTCTTCATTGGTGTGGAAGCCAGATCTTGGGTTTGTTAGGAAAATTTGTGTGCATCTATTGTTTGTGTTGTTCTTTTGATTCTGGATTGTTGTAACGAATCCACGTTTCATCCCGTCACCATGGATTTCAAAGACTCGTTCCCATGCCGAGTGATTCTTATCTTTTTCGGCAGCTGAAGAAAGATCTAGGAGGACAGCGCTTCCACACCAACGAAGTACTTCAAAACACTACACTGGCGGCAAGCTTCTATGAAGAGGGTATTAGAAAGTTGGTACCATGCTATGATAAATGTCTCAATCAGAGCGCAACTATGTAGAGAAGTAGCTAGAAGGTGTACCTAAATGTTCCAAATAAAACAGTTTTGATTTTCACTGTGGTTTTCATTTTATGCCCCATCGGAGATTGAAAAAAATAGCCCTTGTGTTTATAGTCCATGATAACTTAAATTGTTGGTTATTCTGTCTCAAGGTAAAATTTATTGTATTATAGTCAGACAAAAGATAATGGGTGATATGCATAAAATGGTAGTAGATACTTTTACTACACTTTTCTAATGCATGAATAAAAACTGTTGAAAAAGCTTTTTCTCTTAGCAGAAAATCAATCTTTTAGGCCGTGAATAGACTTTCCTTCGACCCTTAGAATAAACTTTGAATTGTATGTATAATCTGTTGTATAGAACTCTGCTTTGTAGGTTTTACTAAGAAAAATCGTAGCATGCATCATTCGTGACTTAGATTGCTTAGTGAATGGTTGGTGGTAATTTGAATGACTGTGTTTTACAAATAAGAGATAAAAAGAAGTATAAAGAGTGTTATCAGTTACTGTTTATAAGAAACTTGCTAGATTTGAAAAAGAAACTATTGAATGGTTGAATGATTATTTTATAGGTTATAGCGGCGAAAGACGAGGAGCAGCCCTAATCTCCAAACAAAAAAAGGAGTATATGTGGTAGACTTAGGATTTCAGAATGGAATAGGTGAAGAAATAGTGGTCCACCAGAGCATTGTTTCAAGGGCAGTCACTTTAGTAACGAATAAAATTACGGAAAAAGCCCATATATGGATAACATTTCTTTCCACGAATGAATGTTTGTAGACTTTCCTTTTTCGGATAATCATAAACTCAGTCATTTGTACTTACGAGAAACCTTTTGCTTAGCTAGCGAAAGGCACGTTTTAGGCAGGCTTTGTGATGGGGAATTTAGAAACTAGATGGAAAAATAATAAAATTTATGGATAATGCTTTCTCATCACAATCATGTTCAGCATTCGGGTAGTCGCGAATAGTAACAGAAATGCCCGAAGAGCATAAAATTGATTATTATTGCAAAGTTAAACCTACGGTACGCTAGCAGTCACTTCGTAGCAGAAGAATCATGTTTATGCATAAGGTATGAAGTTTATGCTTTTTCTTTTACTTTTTTCTATAGGTAAAGTAAAAGCATTGACTACGATGTTATGCATATCGCCCATTATCTTTAATCAGATAAAATAAAACAATATGGTAAATCCTTCTAGTGCACAACCAAGTTGATAACAATTTTATAAATAAATAACACAGCTGCCTACCAGTCTCTCCAAAATCACTTTAGCAATGATCGAGAAAGGACTTACTTTCCAATGGCAGTCAAGAGAAAATGAAGTCCTTGTGAGCTTCCACGTTGTGTGAGAGGAATGAGAGTGCACTCTGAACCTAGTGAACGGCGCAAAATAGCTTGAAGGAGTCCATGGGGAGCTATTTCAATAGTAATGGCATTCTTTGGGATATGTTTGCTTCCTTCTTCAAACAATACTGGGCTCAAGAGATTATTGGTGAGGTACTCTGCTGAACAATACTGTGCTAGAGGGGTGTTCAACCTTTCTTCTGAGACAGATGTACAAACCCATTTGGATGATCGTGGTTTAGGATCTGTTATCAACTAAAAAAGGAAAGGGGAAAAAACATTAAGATACACATGAAATTTTTAACCTGAGTACAAAACCACAAAAGAATAAAAATCAGGTAAACTGATGTAACAAAGTGCCAGTATGTTTTTGTTTAATCAGTTATGACTGCAATTATGATATGCAGAAAATGCTTTTTTTAATTGATTTCCAAGTTAAGCTCCAGATTTATTCATTATTCAGGGCTTACGGAAGAACAAAGGTCTAGTTTTTTTAATGAGATTAAAATCTTCCAGCATCAGCTGAACTGTGCAGATTTGTGATATCATGACAATCGCACACTCACATAAAAATACCAAAAAAAATTCAAATTGGCCGGTTTCAGGTTTTGAACCATGGACTCCAGAATGTGAGGCCAAGACGTTACCATCTTGGCCACGGGGTCATTTTAACAGTCTAGTTGGATAACCGCATGTAAATCAATAGTGTTTTTTTTGTCATAGCTACCTGTATTTTAATTTCCAAGGCCTTATAATATCACAGTAAAACAATAGGCAGTGTTGTCAAGATAACTGATTTTCATTTTTTCTAATAAATTCTTTCGAATACGTATATTACCATAAAATAGGCACTAAATTGAACATTACTCCGAAACAGGTCAACCGATTTTATCCATTATAAATAGACGTCTTCCCATGGACATTATAAATGCGTATACGAAGTTTCATAAATATACGATAAAGCATATTTGAGTTATTGCGCCTTTAAAGTTGACACTAAATTGGGGTTTACTCCGGTACCGGTCAACAGATTAGGTTCAAATTCAATAGGGCACTTCTCATGAACGTCATAAATAAGTATACCAAGTTTCATGGAAATCCGATACAGCGTATTTGAGTTATGGTGCCTTTCTATTAGAAAGGAGCCATAATCTATTAAAATAGGCACTAAATTGGGCATTACTCCGGTACCGGTGAACCGATTTGGTTCAATATCAATAGGGTTCTTCCCATGGACATTACAAATGAGTTTTCCAAGTTTCATGAAAATCCGAAAAAGCGTATTTGAGTTATGGCGCGTACAGACACACGGACGGACAGACATTTTTTGTCCCCACACACAATCTCATAAAGTACCATACTGGCACTTAATAACAGGTATCAACAGATCTTTCAAATGGCACCATTAACATACCCAGATCTCCTGTAAACAATTAACTATTTTCTTTGGTTCAACTGCATGTAAATTTGAGGCTGGAATAAATTAAATATGTTCTATGAGCTCACTGTACTCATACTCAAAGGTATTTTGTGTTAATTTTTTTTTTCTTTCTAAATTTACTATAGGCCTATTTGTGTTTGCAGGCATATTAATTAATTAAAGCATGGCTGGTTCGTTGTTTAATATTGTACAGGCCTATCCATTCATTCACATATTGCATCCTTTGTAGGCCTACATTATATGCCATGGGAAAAATTGACTAATTCAAAACCCACAACACAACACATAGAATTGCCTTTAGTTGGAGGTTCCAAGTGAGAAAACTTTGTCTGAGTTATGATTCATCTTAGGGGTCACAAGTCATAAAACTCTGCTTGCCATTGCCAACTTCTCTGGCACCACCCTGTTTCAAATTGAGATTCGTTTGCTTGTGAGTGTGACTTCGGCTTTCAGACCACCTATGGAGTCCATTCGAGATGGCTGATTGTTTTTCTATTTTTTATTATTATTTTTATTTATTTATTTATTTCAACTGTGTTTAAACTCCTTTTAGCTACGAGGCCATATCGGAAGTTCGGCTTCTGTGTCTATATAGTAAGGTAGGCCATGGAACTATTGATTGTCAATTATTTTGTACTGTAAGTGTATTTTACGGAGTAAATTTTAAGTGATATTAATTTAAATGGATATGATATAGGATGAAATGGTGTGAATGATTTATGATATGTAAATACTACCCGCACTAGGCTCCCTAGTCCTCATTCGGTAGGTTTCGTTTAACTTCATGGGTAGAGCTAACAACATTGAAACACGAAGTGCGCTATACACCCTGACATCTAGTGGCTTCAATATTAAGCTTTCATTCTGTCTCAGGATCCTTATTTATTTATTGACATATAAGAAGCTTTGCATAACAAAAAATAGGGATTTATTGAAAAGAATGGGGAAATTTATAATTGTAGTTAAAAGCAAATGGTTGAATAAAATAGAAGATAGTAGCAGTAGAAATTCAAGTGAAGTAGGAAATAATATATAGCATACTTGGGTGTTGTTTTAAGTAATAGGTAGAAATAGTTATAGAATGTTTGTTTAGTAATCAAGGGACGGATTGGTAAAACAGAAATGTAACCAAAGTCCCTGTTGTATGAAGATGAAATAAACCTATGTTTATGTTTATTTATTGACATTATCTTTTCTGACGCATGGAGTTATGGGGAAAAAATACAATTTTGCAAATTGCTGATTTCACAAACACGTCATTGTACATCCAACACTTTCCCCACCTTTTTAAGAATTCCGTATGTGCTAATTTTTGACACTCCCGTGAACTCTGATGTCATTTTCATGGACTGGAAGTTGAGTGAACTTTTACAAAACGTATTAAATACGTTTAAAATTAGGCCTATAGTTTTCTCCCCTTTTAGATGCCTTACCTCTCTTACGTTTTACAACACGAAATGGTGAAGCGTGTTCTGCTAAGACTCTTCTTTATGCTTAAAACTAGTCATGCAGTGTAAAAATATTGAGCCTATATTATATAATATTCTATTCCCGGAGGAAAATGACTTATTTGATAACCAAATCCTTATGACGTGTAATTAATTGTTACGCAATACCGTCAACACGTTATATTATTGGACTGCTTTAAAATCGTTGTATATTAAATGTCACTACATAAAATAGCGAGGATGATTCATCAGAAGTAATTATCCAATTCAGCATCCAATTTATTGTTTGTCTACATACCTCACACTTACGCTTACCATACGCGTGATTCTGCTGAAATGTGGTTTCTTTGGTTGACAACACTGCAGAAAGACTGGCGGACTAGCTATATTTTCTTCCCCCCCACCCTCACATCGTAAAACCAGCGCCCAAGAAATCGCATGTGGGTAGTATCCAATTTGGCATTTGCCTTTACGACTGGGGAAATCATGAAGAAATCCATGCCAAATTGGCCGGCCATGGGATTTGAATGCGAACCCAAGATGTTACCATCTCAGCCACCTCGCTCGGTATGACTGCTTTTGAGTAGCATTTTGAGTCCAGTTTAATTTTGTGAAAATTTTACAAAATTTTGTAATACAAATTAGTATTCATATTGTGTAAGATGGTGCAAAGGTATGTAGCATATTTTTGTTATTCTGTGCAATAGATGAAACACACTAAATACAAAATTATACAATCCAAGCTTGTTTGCATGTTACTACACACTTATGGTAAGCATGGTGGCACCTTGTTGTAAGCTTGTGTACAAGTATTTGTGTCTAGATATGTGTTCCAGTTCGTCCTCCTACTTTTGTATCAGTTTTTAAGATGATAATTTATTATTTTGTGGAATGTTTTGCCCAATCTAAACCGTGTTTATGTTTTATCTCCACTTGGTTTAACTAACCTTTTAAATTTTATTTCTGGGTTCTTTTTAACATACATGTAATATTTTGTTTGTAAGCTTTCTCCTTAGTTAATTTTGAGTGGGGACCCTCTATCAACATATTATTCAACCTTACATTTGATTTTATTAATGAACTTCATTTGTTATTCTGATTATTTTAAATTCAAAATTCTAGCTTTGTTAGTTAATGCCAAATTTTATATGAAATGATCAAAATTTACTTTGTGTGTAGCCTATAAGTGATAATAAAAAAGCCAGGTAAACTGTTGTAACAAAGTGCCAGAATGCTTTTGTTTAATCAGTGATAACTGCAATTATGATATGCAGAAAATAAGTCATTTTTAAATTGATTTCCGTGTTAAGCTCCAGATTCATCCATTAAGCAGGGCTTACAGAAGAACAAAGGTCTAGTTAAAAAAAAAAACAGATTAAAATCGTCCAGCATCCGCAGAACTATAATGATTTGTGATATCTTGACAATCGCACAAAAAAAAGAAAGAAAAAAAAAAAAAAAAAAAAAAAGAGTCCAATTGGCCGGCTACAGGACTTGGACCAGGGACCTCCAGAATGCGAGTCCAAAACGTTACCATCTCGGCCATCTCGCTCAGTTTAACAGTCTAGTTTGATAAGGATGTGTGAAGTAATAGTGTTATTTGAAGCTAAATATATTGCAACTTGAAATTCTTAAAATATGTTAACATTTCACAAAATTCACTGGCAAAGAACTTTGCTAATTATTTCACAGTAATTTACCTTCTGTATATAACAGTATTCATGTAGTAGGGCCTACTCATTTCAACTTGATCAATGAAATAAACAAACATCTCACTGCACTGGAGTCAGGACCCTCAATGATTAGAAATGCGGCATTGTAGTATAGACATGATTTCCCATTTAAAAAGCATGTGATCAGTCAACTGATTTGGTCCAAAATAAATAGGCTTCTTGCCATGGACATTATAAATGCTTATACCAAGTTTTATGAAAATCCAAAAAAGCATATTTGAGTTATCGCACATACAGACACACGGACGGATGGATGGACACACAGACGGACAGACACAATCTCATAAAGTACCATATCGGTACTTAATGATGAACTCATGTGTTTTAAATCTCTAATAAGTGCTTTAAAAGGAGCCGAGAAATGTTTCTTTTTTTGTACCCTAACTGGGATTCCATATTAACCTCTGGGCAGGATCGTTTGCAGGGATTATATTACGTTTCCTGGGGACAGGTACCTACTTTCTACTTCCAACATCTCCATGAATGAAAAGTTTGTTATTATTAGGATTATAGCACTGAATATTATACATTTTATTTCAATACTTTTGCCTTAGTATTAAATTGATCTATTTGACAACTTGAAAAAATTAACTAGCCAATAATAAGTTAAGTGATTTCTTGTAACAATATAAGTCTTCCTTAGTTACACAGAGTGCAGGAAGGATTTTTATGCAAGGAATAAGAAACACTTGAAATGAAGGAACTTGTGTTATTTATGCACCAAAACAAGTGTTATACAATTGCATTACAACAATTACCTCAATTTCAGCAAAAATATCTCGTTGATTCATGTGAGATTCAGATATTTATCTATAATATAATCTATGCATTTGAATGTAATACACTACAAGCCAGCAGCAGTAGGCCAACTAATATCTTAAATTTAAGTGTTAAAATAATTAATTGAAGTACTATAAACAGTAGAGCATGTTGTAAAACTTGTACAGAGTCAACATTTATTTAATATTTACACTTCTTGCTCCACTTACATTTAATTTGCAGGACTAGTTTCCAGGGAATACTCCCTCATCCTCAGCTGGTGGTTGACTGATAACAATGTCTTGTTGATCTGATGCATCTGCTCCTACAGTGTTACCACTCCTATTACCTAAAAAACTAAATATCCCATCTGCTGCTGGGACATCAAAATTCAAGATCTTGTTTTGGTTCTTAATGATGAATATCTTCTCCCAACTCCTAACTCCAAACAAAAATCCATCTTCAAAAGTAGTATAATCAGCATCTTTAAGGGCATTTGCAACAATTGACCGTACTGTATGGTGTCTGATGTTTTGAAGGATCTCGCCATGCGGACAGGAACCCAGAACATGTGCAAGAGTTTCTACCTCGTTGTGGCAACGCCGACAATGGTTGTCCTGAGCTCTACCCGGCACAGCGCGCACTGCAGCAACATTTCCCACCATTTTCAAACAGTCACGCCATTCGCTGCAAGACAGACCAACATGATTCCATATCCACCTGTTTGTAGGCGTGTGCTGTTTAAATAAGATGACACCCTTCCCTTTTTGTGGGTGATTACACCATATATCAAATTCTTTAGTTCTGAGATGGTCTCGAACCTTTTTAGCATTAAGGAAACTGCCGTCTTTATAAAATAGACTGTCATCTGACTCTACATTAATCTGCTTAAGGCACTGTAAACTTTCATGTTGGAGATTACGAGTTTGCAGAATATAAGAATTCTGAGTCTTATATAGGCATCTCAGTGCATTGATTTGCTGCAATATTACTTCCCATTTTGTTCTGAATATCCCTAGTCCTTTATATTTCCTAGGGCTGTAGGGCATCTGGGATATCCATGGGAAGGCTTAGCATTTCCTTCAGCGCACTTCTGATTAGTCTGTCTGCATCGTCCAGGAATTTTTTTGGGATCAGCTCAGGAGGAGTAGTCTGAAACTTATAGATTAGGGAAGGACAGACAGAAGAATTCAGGATGTGATATTTTTGATCTGCATGCAGGAATGGTGAAGATGCTAGATTGTCCAGTTTATTATTTAGGTCATTTAACGTAGAACTACAATTGAATACAATGGAATCCGAAAAATTAACTCCGAGGTATCGGATAGATTCATTTTTACTGATGGAGTGTATCTCAAAATCAGGATATATAGAAAGGTTTCTTTCAATGAGACGGCCTTTGTCAATATTAATGACAACAGACTTTGTTGGATTTAGCTTCAATCCAATTTCTGAGAATCTCTTGATAGCCAACTTAGCGAGTTCAGTTGCAGAAGCTTCATCGTTACCAATAAGCACAGTATCATCCGCAAATCCTAGTACAGTCATGGGAGTTAATCCAGCAACAAGTTCAAAACCAAATTTTGATGCAATAGTTGGTTCACACAACTCATTCAAAATGTGATCGGTAGCCAGGTTGTACAAGGCAGGTGATAATGGAGAACCTTGCATAACACCTTTACGCAGTTGAATAATTTTAGTTATTTTATTATTTGATTGAATTTGTGTAGTGTTTGCTTCTTGTAAAGCTCCAATGAGATTGACCAGTTGCGAAGGAGCTGGGGAATTCAATAACGTAGCCCTGAGGTGATTATGGCCAATGTTGTCAAAGGCTTTAGCTATATCAAGGAAAACGATTGTTACTTTAGTCTTTTTAGTTTTTGCTGAGTGAAGAATAGATTGAAGGATGTTTGTATTTATTAGTGTTCCAGGATATTTAGAAAAACCAGTCTGGAAGTCATTAAAAGAAATATATTGGCGCAATCTGCTATCAAGTATGCGATCAATCACTCGACGAACAACAGAACAGATTGTTATTGGACGCCAACTAGAAATGTCCATACCATCACCAGATTTAGGTACTAGAACTGTTCTCGCTTCTTGTAGACAGGGTGGAATTATTCCGGATTTCAGCATTCTTGTGGTTATTAAGCTAATCACTTCGTATGCGAGATCATCCTTTATAGCTCTAACTAAGACATGGTCAGGACCTGGTGAAGTGTCCACTGCAATGCCGTTAACTGCGTAAGCGACCTCTTGCCTTGTCACTATAGGATCAAATGTATCATTGTTCATTTGCCTTTCGACCTCATTAGTATTGTTTGGATACTCAGGTAAAACACAATCATTAGGACTGGAAAAGAGGTTAGTGAAATGATCAGAAATAGTATCAATATCGATGTTACATGATTCACTTTTGTCGTTCAAGACTGATCTGATTGCTTTTCTTCGTTGGTTGCTAGAGTACACAAAGGGGTTGAAAATCATGTGAATAACTGTAACTGAGTAACTGTAGTGTAGTGTTTAACAGTTGAATGGACACTGGACTAAAGGAACAGAAATTTTGAAATGTCCCATTGTATGAAGGGTTCTTTCTACCTGCTCCGCCCTCACACAGGGTGTCTGTCTGACTTCTTAACATAGCTTCCTCATTCCACCGCACTACATTTACAGGGCAAGGGAATACTCACTTCTTGGAAATACAGTGCTCCATATTGTTATAACTTTCCGGGCTCTGTTGCCGTGGTCCATCGGATTGCTTTCCGGACGTTTCGCCCACAACTGCGGCAGGCATCATCAGCGGTGAGTTCTGCTTCGGAGTTTCCTCGGCGAGGTCTTGCTGTCGACTGATACAGCAGCTGGATTTCGGCGCGTATTTATAGGCTGTTGGCTGCACATAATCGCACCGTTGCTTGCAGCTGATTGGTCGGTCGTTGTATCAGCCGTTTCTGGTTGGCTCCCTCTTTCTATTGTACCAGGATCTTCAGATTGGCTGCTAGACTGTTGAATGGCATTGATACTGTTTTGTAGTGCCGGATACCATACCTTGTTTAGTTTTAAGCCCTCTTCCTTTCTATTCAAGTTGTTTTTATGTTTATAGATTTCTATTGCCTCACGTTGTAATCTTGCTTGATAGGTTTTTGTAGTTGCCAAGATTTTAGTTTGGTTGAAGCAGATGTCGTGCTCGTTACCGGAATGTGCATGCTCTGCTACTGCAGATTTCTCGACCTGTCCCAGGCGGCAATATCTCTCGTGTTCTTTCAATCTTATATCTATGCTACGTTTTGACGTACCTACGTATACAGCTCCACAAGAACAAGGTATCCTGTACACACCGGCAGAAGACAGAGGTTTTCTGATGTCTTTGGCAGAACGTAGTGCATCTCTGAGTTGTAAAGTGGGCTTGAAAACAGTCTTTACTCCATGTCGCGCCAATAGCCGACCAATGCGATCTGTTACATTCTCAACGTAAGGCAAGAATGCAACGCCCCTCTCTGTCCCACGCTGACTGGAAGCGGAAGGTCTTCCAATTCTTGGCCGCGCAGCTCTTTTAATTTCCTGTGTCGTGTATCCATTAGCCTGAAGTGCGAGGTTTAAATGTTGCATTTCTTCAGGGAGACGATGCGGTTCACAAATCCGGTTTGCTCTGGTTATAAGAGTTTTCAATACTGCACGTTTTTGGGCCGGGTGATGATTTGACCTCTTATGTAAATGACGATCAGTGTGTGTACGTTTTCGGTATACTGTATGGCCTATAGTTCCATCACTATTCCTATTAACCAAAACATCCAGGAATGGAAGTAGTCCATTGTTCTCTTTTTCCATAGTGAATTGGATTCTGGGATGTATACCATTTAGATGGTGCAAAAAATCCGTTAGATCTTCCTCTCCATGACCCCAGACAACAAATGTGTCATCAACAAATCTGTACCAGTTGCGAGGTTTTTGATGATAGCTGTTCAATGCTTTGGTTTCAAAGAATTCCATGTAGAAATTCGCAACAACAGGGCTCAGTGGGCTCCCCATAGCAACACCATTCTTTTGTTCATAGAACCTCTGATCCCATTGAAAGTACGTCGTAGTTAATACATGTTGAAATAAATGACATATGTCTTCCGAAAATATCTGTCGTATCTGCTGAATGACATCCTCCACCGGAACCATGGTGAAGAGAGAAACGACATCGAAGCTTATAAGCAGGTCGTCTGGTTGAAGATGAATGTTTTTTACCTTTTCAATAAAATGAGACGAGTCCTTGATGTACGAGTCAGTATGTCCAATGTGGGGTTGTAGAAGTCCCGAGAGATATTTGGCCACTGCGTAAGTTGGTGAGCCAATGCTACTGACAATTGGCCGAAGAGGAACACCCTGCTTATGTATCTTGGGCAATCCGTAAAGTCGAGGAGGCAGAGCCGTAGAAGTTCTGATTCGTTGCTGGTCTTCTTTGGGAATTGTGGACTTCACCAGCAGTTGATCGGTCCTTTTCAGGACCACACTTGTGGGATCCCGAGGCAATTCATCATGGGTGGCCGGGTCCAGTAGGTCCCGTATTTTCGACTTGTAGTCCACGGTGTTTAAAACGACTGTGGCGTTTCCTTTGTCAGCAGACAAAATTACTATATCTTTATTATTATTGAGCCTCTTAAGTGCCAATCGTTCTTTCTTGGTAATATTGCTCTTAGGAGATTTTGCTCGTTCAAGAATTCTAGAAGTATCACGTCGAATAGTCTCTGCAGCAACTTCCGGAAGCTTCTTTATCCCTGCTTCCACGTTAGCAATAATATCTTCCACTGGGAGGGTGATGGGAGTTATGGCAAAATTCCCACCTTTGGATAGAAGCGAAATCTCTTCCTTTGCCAGCTGAGTATCAGACAAATTTACCACTATGCGGTCAGTGTCCAAACTTTGTGATGATTCCTTTGCAGAGTTGCAAGCGTCGAATTTTTTCCTGTGACGTTCAGTGGTAGAAAGCATTGTGGAAACCATGGAGTCATAAGTGATTCTATCCACCAGGTCCCAATCCTTGGAGCCAATTCTTTGGCTAACAGCTAGATGAATAGACATGAGATTTCTGTCATTAAGGGCCAGTTCCTTTCTTGAATTATGAATGCGCTCCCGTAGAAAGGCTAGTTCTGTTCTGTCGTATATGCGATGTGAGGCTGCGGTTTTGAATATTCTTTTTACTTGAAGAAAATGTGGAATAATGCCCTTGTCTCTACAGCGTAGTAAAAGCCTACATCATATTACAGTGCTCCATGTTTCTTAAATGATCTTCCTAACATTCACGCTAGTTATAAAAGAATTCAGCAACTGGAAAAAATCACTGCATGTTATACAGAGTCTGTCCCAAAAGTTCCCGGAGCGAATTTTAAAAAAATCATTTATTCAACATCAGTTTACAATCTTTTCAGAACTTGTCAAAGTATTCTCCCCCTGCTTCGATGCACCATTGCCAATGCTTCATCCAATCACTTGAAGTTGTCAACGGGAATCTCCTTCAGTGCGGTCATCGAAGCTGCTTTTACCACCTCCAACGTCCCATGCCGAGTCCTTTTCAAGGTTATTTTGATCCTTGGAAACAAAAAGAAGTTCGCTGGTGCTAAATCGGGGCTGTACAGCGACTGGGGCAGCATTGCCATACCCATTTTGGCCAGCAACTTGGAGACAATAAGCGAGGTTTGGCTTGACGCATTGTCATGGTTCACCATCCAACTGTTGCAAATTTCCTTTCGGACGTGTCGAACCCTGTTGCGCAACCATTGGAGCACTACACAGTAAAACTCCTTGTTGATTGTTTGTCCTTGTGGCGATGACCGCACTGAAGGAGATTCCAGTTGATGACTTCCAGGGCACCTTCAATGATTGGGTGAAGCGTTGGCAACGGTGCATCGAAGCAGGGGGAGAATACTTTGAAAAGATCTGAAAAGATTGTAGACTGATATTGAATAAATGATTTTAAAAAAATTCATTCCGGGAACTTTCGGGACAGACCCTGTATTTTCTAAAAACCTTGTCTTATATTCACTGGCATTAACGAGGTTTTCTATGTATTTTACGTGGGAGAAGATCTGTTCACTTGCATTTATTGGCTTAGTGTGAGGGTGGCACTGTAAAGAGGGGCATTACATTGAGGGTTGACTGTATTATCTTCCACAGCAGAGATCTTTCAATCTGATGTTGTATCCGTATCTCTACAATGATTATGTTTTTAGAAAAACAGTAAACTAGGTACACCTGGAAAAAATGGCAATGGCACAAAAAGAAAAGTGCATACCTTCTGAAGAGGTTCCAATAGATACGGAGCAGCAGGTTGAATGTAACGACTGTGATAGGCAATATTGGCAACATTAACTGCACGAGCAAATATCTTACGCTCTTGTAATTCACCCACAAATTTATTTACTACTTCTGATGGACCAGAAAGAGTGCTACTCTCTGAACTGTTATGGCAAGCTACATCTATCTCTGGTGGTAACATTGGTTTAATATCCTTGTAGCCAAGACCTGGAATCAAGAAATTGTTACATAATTGAAGAAAACTCCTTTGAAAAAAGTACTGGTACATAAATCTCAATACAGAACAGTTTAATTAGCACACGGTTCTGTTTGTAAATATTTTCATTATCCATAGGGACTGAATTTTCTGGTAACAGCAATAAGTGCAAAATTACACAAAACTGTTTCCTCAGCTATAGATACATTTTACAGATGCTTAAAAATTCACTATTAATGCAAATTATATCCACAAAATATAATGAAATTTAATGTATTGTAAGAAATGTATAAATAAGTGCAAAATATACCCTGTCCAATGGAAATGAGAAATGTTCATGAAATGTTTAAAATCATAACAGTTAGCGTTTTTAATTTCTTTTTCATTCTGTAAGTAAGTAAGGTAAGGTAAGGTAAAGGCAATTATAGGAACAAGATACTATTTTGCACCATGAGTCAAACTATGGAAAGATTAGTTAATAGAGCATATACACTTTAAGTCGAAGGTCACAGGTTCAAATTCTGATTTTGGAAGGAAATCTTCTCCTTAAATATTTTCAAAATATATTTTGTTTCTTCTTCTCTCATAAGTAATCAAATATTTAACAAACTCACATATTATTAGAACAAATTTCTTCAGCCTCTAAATCCAGATACAGTAAAACCCCCTTTTTACAATTTTCAAGGGACTGATGCATATAAGTGTAAATGGCAGGAAAGTGTAAATTGCAAGATGTTGGAGCAAGCTACAGGTTTTATTAGCATTTTTAATTCATGTCGAGTTAGTCTTTCTACTCAAACTCTCCGCTAAATCTATTCCCGCTTAGTCAGCTATTGTAGCGGAGTGATACAAGTTATTACCGCCTGTTCTCTGGTCCTATTTCCGGCAGGTGTAGCTTGAGAGGCCTCGTGCCTAATATCGGCGTCACGCCAACAAGTCAGTTAGCAGCCAGCATCCACATGAAGCAGTCCATGTTGGATCGCTCTCCAGATTCGCGCCTTTCAAGACAATAGCCGAAGTGGTTTTTTGCTCTTAATCGCGAATAATTACACAATACTTCCAGATACAAGTATTGTCGTGTGCGAGTATTTAAATTACAATAATTACAGTAATTTTCAGTAGCAACGGCTTCCTAGATCCGTCTTGAAGCTCGTAAATAGTTCGAGAGCATTGTGCAACCCATGCGTTCACATTGAATCGGCTATTCAGTGTATTTTACATCAATATTACTTCTTCTACAGTCAATCTACTAATTCTAGGCAGCATTACGAGTGGTTTGAGATATTAATCAGTACTGGCATAATTACAGAACAATTATCGCCACGTATCCTAATTACGCGCCAAATCACAATACATTGTTTATTGCAAGTGTTTCAATCATATTTCAGTTTATTTATTATCTCAGTTCATAATTCAGTTATTCAGTACATTATTTAAACCTATATTGTGTGAAATAAAAGTTCCATCGTTATTTACATGAATAAGGTTTGTTCCAATATTACAATCTGTGGACCTCTGTTCCCAGCAACCTCGATCTAAGTCCACCTAGCTCTCCATTTGGGTGTCTTCCCCTAGCAGACTGGTCCTCCTAGCTACCAGAGATTCTTTTAATATCCCTTCCTATCATTTCCCTCTACGGCAGTGTCATATGCCATTCTTGTATCCAACATTTTGCTCCTATTGGTCCTGATTTATTCCGATTTACAACACAAGAAGTGTAGTGCTATATATTGCAAAATTTAATACATGAAAATAAACATAGGTACCTATGTACACTTACATTATCTATCTAAAATATTGTGCACAATATATAATACTTTCCTTGTAGCATTACTTATATTACATGAATAAATAATTACTCTGATTATTCAATAGATTTAGATGGTATTCAAAGTTGAGACAGAGTGTGCAAGCTCTTTTGCCAACTGAACATGTGTTTCGACAGGTGAATCAATACGACATAATATTTCCTACTTTTTTTTTTTGCGAAGAAATGTATTTTCTATTGTTTTTCTTCAACTCCATGATACCATAAAAAAATCATGCAACACAAAAACACTGGTTTTGCTTCAAATCACGACCATGAGTTATGCTATATGAATAACTACGATATAATAAAATGCAGAAAATCTCACCTGCACAAAAGAAACCAACTTCACCTAGACTAACACAAATAGCAACATTAACTCTGTGTGTAAAAGAGTTGGCAACATAGCGGAAAATTTAGTTAAGTAAAAGCAGTTATTCATCGAAAACCAATGCTGTCAATGAGGAGAAAATGTAAATGGCAGGAAATACAACTGTTTGAAAGTTGTAACTGGCAGGAATACTATGTACTGTCAGTATAGGATAAATGATGGGACCAGTGGAAAATGATGTAAATGGCAGGAAAATGTAAATGATAGGAATGTAAAAAGGGGGTTTTACTGTAGTACGGTTCAGTAAAATGTCACTTAAAAGAAGCAATTAAAGTTGTGAAAACACTAGATTCCGACCAGCAAAAGAACACAAAAAAAGGGAATGCCTGTTGCAAAATCCAGAATCCATACCATATCTGCCACAGAAAATAGCAGTTGCACAATTCAGGCTAATAACAGGACATGACTGCCTAGCAAAACACCTGCATGGGATCAGTATTTTTACATCTCCTAAATGCACCTAATGCAACAACACCAAAGAAGATATGGACAAACACCATCTGGACAACTGCATTGCATTACAAAATGAAGACTGCAGGACAGTGAATTACTGGAAAGCTAAACTGCTAATGACTTTGGTGTCAAATGCAGCACGTTAGGAAACAACAACAAAGTTCAAGTGTTAAAATAATTAATTGAAGTACTATAAACAGTAGAGCATGTTGTAAAACTTGCACAGAGTCAACATTTATTTAATATTTACACTTCTTGCTCCACTTACATTTAATTTGCAGGACTAGTTTCCAGGGATTACTCCCTCATCCTCAGCTGGTGGTTGACTGATAACAATGTCTTGTTGATCTGATGCATCTGCTCCTACAGTGTTACCACTCCTATTACCTAAAAAACTAAATATCCCATCTGCTGCTGGGACATCAAAATTCAAGATCTTGTTTTGGTTCTTAATGATGAATATCTTCTCCCAAACTCCTAACTCAGATGGATCAGCAGCAGATGGAATATTTAGATTTTTAGGTAATAGGAGTGGTAACACTGTAGGAGCAGATGCATCAGATCAACAAGACATTGTTATCAGTCAACCACCAGCTGAGGTTGAGGGAGTAATCCCTGGAAACTAGTCCTGCAAATTAAATGTAAGTGGAGCAAGAAGTGTAAATATTAAATAAATGTTGAATCTGTGCAAGTTTTAACAACAAAGTTCTTCTTTCTCGCAATGCGTAGGGCTACATAAAATGTTAATTGACTGATGTTCACCTAACCATTTAATCTAAAATTTTCTTTCTATCAAGAGAATTGATACGGGAATTCTCGGTCATTCAATTAATTCTGCACCAGTTTCAGACAGCCATTATGATGCATTGTTCCCATTTTCTTAATTGCTGCACTCTCAGTAGAACAATGAGACTCTTCAGGGATTGTGTGGTCAAATTGGATCACAGGAAAATTATCACAATTGTGGAAATACTTTATACAAATTTATCCAGCTTCTTCCCAACTTGATTTTGTACAGTAGTGTGCCACAGAAATAACTTAACAATGATATGATGCAACACTTGAGGCGGGCAACGTAACGAATTTGGAGGCTAGCGCTATAGGTGTTGTAGGATTCCTGTGAGTGACTCCCTGAGCCAGGGCGGACCCTCTCATTTTAAAGAGGAGCCCTAAAATCTCGCAACAAGCGATAATCTCAACCATTGCAAAAATTAATCTGGATTCCTTATTGATCAATTACTAGCTTTTAAACAAGTGTCATTACTCGAACTGCAGCTTAACAACCTTTGCTAGGAACCCCCTTTAAAAGTGTTACTTATGCTTGTCCTGCATATAGGACAAGAATAAGTGACACATAAGTATGGCGTCCTCAACATCATACAGTAAACTATATGTACTTTAATGCCCTATTATTGCCTCTTTGTATTAATAAAATGAAATTATGATTATGGAATATTAATTAGTAGAGTAGGTTTTAAGGGCCCTATAGGCTATTGGCCTTTGGTAATACAGCTTCGGAATTTATTACATCTGATACAATGAATGTAAGCAGGCAGTAAAAACTGAAATACAGTCAAACCTCTGTACAACGAAGATCAATGTAACGATAAACCCGCACATTTTTGTTTGGCCCAGGAAAATTTCCTATCTTAATAATGTTAAATGTAACTCACTATAATGATGAAGCTATTATAGAAAACCCTTTTATAACAATATTTGGAGGTTGAATTGTTACTGCAAAACCAGTAGCTGGTATCAGATCAGTATCTTTCCCAGCCACCAATATTGTTTTCTTGGTACCTGATATCTGTTACATTTCTTAAAGATTCCAGAAAAGAAAAGTTCATGAGGGGTGGAAAATAGGATCACTGAGGCTAAAATCATCCCTTATATGTGCAAAAACATACTGTGAGTTAGGTTGATATTTAACATGCAAATAATGTGCAATTAAAACACTACAAGGAGCAACTGTTTTAGT
This sequence comes from Ectobius pallidus, assembly GCA_964059195.1. Classification (NCBI taxonomy): domain Eukaryota; kingdom Metazoa; phylum Arthropoda; class Insecta; order Blattodea; family Ectobiidae; genus Ectobius; species Ectobius pallidus. The sequence goes on from CAXKWD010000005.1 coordinate 15,009,103, forward strand.
TTTGCCTTAGCTACATGAAGAATTTGCTTGTCTTTCTCTTCTCTCTTCCCACCGACTACGAGTTTGAAATTTCTGGCACATGGCTAGGCTCAAAGCATACCATGATCCGTGATGTTTAAACAATCCAAATAGTCATTTTTTTAGTGTGCAGGTGTAAAGAAGTTATGGTTACAATTCAATGGAAGTCAGTAAGTTGAGTAACAAAATTAGTGTTCTACGTCTCCGCATATCCATTCCATGAATTATCCTGTAGGCCTGGATTACAGTTTTCTGCATGCAATCTTTGTAATATGTGGTAAATTACAACCCCTTAATATAACAATAACCTTCATATAACAATACAATCTGCTAGGATGCACAAATATTGATACACAGAGGTTTCACTGTATTTAGCACATATTATTTAACAGGTATAATCTGGAATCAGATACGTCTGGTAGCTACACTTCAAACCTACACAAATTAAAATATAGCAGCACTTTTCCCCCCTTTGTATTCAATGTTCGCTAAAATACGTGTTACGTTCTACAGTGAGTCCCATGCAAGAGTTGACCAATGACGTAGGTTTCTGCATCACGGCGGGCACAGCTCCAACTCCCGAGCAATCAGGTGAAATATCTACGCAAATAAAGCTGCGATCGGTGTAATGATTCAGGTTCTCACATTTACAGTTAAAATTACAATGAAAACAACCACGTATTTCATCACAAGAGATGTTGGAAATGCCCTCCTCTTGCATCCACACAGCACTGGCACCTTTTTAGGAAATTTTCTTTCACGCGCATAAGTTCAGCTTCCGAGATAGAGTTAATTTCTCTTGTGATGCTATCTTTAAGTTCTTCTAATGTATGGGGGATTGACCTTATTTTTCAAATTCCCCCACAAATAATAGTTACACAGGCTATTGTTAGAGGAACTTAAAGACAGTATCACAAGAAAAATTACTATCTTGGAAGCTGAACTTATGCGCATGAAAGAAAATTTCCTAAAAAGGTGCCAGTAATGATGAGGTATGTGGTTATTTTTATTGTAATTCCAACTGTAAATGTGAGAACCTGAACCATTACACCGATCGCGGCTTTATTTGCGTAGATATTTCACCCGATTGTTCGGGATTTGGATCTGTGCCCGCCGCGACATAGAAACCCGCGTCATTGGCCAACTCTTACGTGGGACTCACTGTTTTATCAAAATGTTTCTAACTTACCAACAGCAGCCATAGATCCTGTAATCAGCTCAGCTTGCAATGAGGCAGCACCACGATAGTATGAAGATAATATCATCTGCTCTAATGTAAGGCATCCATCAGCATATGCACAGCCAAGTTCTCCCACAGAGTGGCCAATCATTCCATCACATTTGATATCTACTTTTCTTAATATATCTACCAGAGCTATCTGAGATCAGAAAGAACATTTATAAATATTACAGAAAATACCCAGTAGACAGCAATCACTTTGTACCTTTGTGAAATATAAGGAGGACAAAAGAAACAGGCAACTTTGAATTTCAGGTTTTCGAACCATCAGCTATAAACAGAAAGGGAGTTGTGACTTTACAGAAGGGAGGATGCCTAATAGGTTCATTACCAGAACTAAAAGTTTAAATATGTATGAGGGCAGTCGTAAGTTTCCCTGGGGCAGTTTACAGAAACAAAACACACTTTCAAGGAAATGTTTATTGCAACAGATACAGCAAGTGTTCAGCTATTTTTCAACATATTCACCACCAGAATTGAGACATGTTTCATACCGTGGGAAAAACGTTTCAATACCTGGGATTTGAACCATTGTGTGGCAACCATGTCCGCCTCTTTGTCATTCTCTGTATTTCTTGAGGTGTACGGAAAAATGGAAATCAATGGGGGCAAGATCCAGGCTGAAGGGTGGATTTTTAAACACCTCCCAGCAAGCCTCCTGCACCTACTTAGTGAAATCTGTTCATCTCGTATCAATTTTTTTTCTACGGAGTGCTCAAATTCTCTACAAAATTTACTGTGTCAACAATGCAAGATAACATACATAACAATGCAAGATAACATACATCTGTTCTTGCTCAACTGTTCATAGTGCATACAAACAGCAAGTCCATAGCTCTTGTCAAATTGCTGCCTGTAGAAAAGAACACAATCCTACATACATATTGGTTCTTAAGCATTTTCTCACCTGAATAGCTGCTATACCCACAAAACTGTGAAGTATGTTATTAAATATCTTAGGATCCTCAGTGGTGATGATATTTTTCAGATCCACTCCTTTCTCGGCCAAAACAGCATGACATTTTTCAATTGTTTCAGCAAATGCAGGTAGTTGCATGAGATCCCGTCCCATTTCAGGCCACTGGCTCCCCATACCAGAGAATATGAACCAAACAGGTCGACTTGCCTGATCATAATACTGAAATTTAAAAGTTGGTAAAATATTTTCATCTTGATATGAAAAGGAATTATAATTAATTTTAAAAGAGTATTAACCCTTTCAGAGGTGATTGAAATCAATGAGGAAGATTTTACCAAACTAGATGGCTTCTATGAATGACAATTCTAACATGTGAATAATAATGCTCACATAATACATAAAATATTATGCTGTCAAACTTGTTTTAAGATTTTATACATTTTTTTTAGTGGCAAAAACACACATCAGTAGCAGGAAAAGGTTAACAAAAAGTGAAGATAAATTATTATTTAATTTTATCACGAGAGTTGACAAGTTTATTGATAGATTTGCGACTGCGCAGCAGGAGCGAATTTATCTGATGTAAAATCAAATCAAATCAAATCAAATCAAACTCGTCAACTCGAGTTGCGCTTATTAAGACTAATCCATGAATAAAAATGTAACAGATTATAAAAAATAATAATTACTTTTGTGCTTTGTTGTATTAAAAAAAAAAAAAAACAGCTGCACGATCACGGCATACTATGAATCAACCATCCATGAATCGACTCAATTTACCATGTTGTAATCAAGGCTACCAATGGTTCATATAAGACATAGTTAACTTCATTCAGGTAAGCTAACAGCACAACAGAATAAAAGCACAAGAACTGGCTTGCACCGAATCGAAATTGTGTTCTTAATCAATGGACATTTCTATTATTTCAATTTCCAAACAAGTTATGTTGTATAAAATAATCTGATTTCATGCCGCTTAGTGGCAGCAGTGACTATTAATCACTGCACACTGATACTTGCATGTCCAGTAACGAGCAGCACGTTTTATCCCAATAAAATACCATACTCATGATTCCTACAAGAAAAAGAGTTTCACGTACACTGGTCTCAAATTATATAAAACATTACCCCAGTACATAAAGGAGATACCTGCTCTAGCTAAATTCAAAAAACAGATCAGTTCACTTCTACAGGATCATTGTTTTTATTCATTGGATGAATTTTTCTCTGTATTCCGGGGAGAAAACTAACTGCTGACCAAGGAAAAAGTGGAAAAGTGAAGTTTTGAAATTAATTAAGTAGTAACGACAATGTGAAGCAAATGGACCAATGTGGCCTCGTGCAGAGCCCTGTGTTAACTGGCGGAAATAACATTGACTTCCATTTATATATGTTAGTTTGGTGTGTAAATACTGAAATGTATTAATATTAGGTCTCGATTCTAAGGCCTGTACACTTTGTAAAGTCTGTATATTACTATCCCAAACTGTTGTAACATTCTGTTATATTGTAATTGTAACCATTTTGACGTGTCCCAAAACATGAATATGGTCCGTCGGACTAATAAATCTATTCTATTCTATTCTATTCTAATATTGTAAGATAAATGGCCGTGATTGGTCTATATCCGAGGAATTGCTAAACGTTATTGGTCAATATCAAACATGCAGCGTATGAGTGGAATAGTCAAGACTAAAACTTTACTCTAAGCAATATATTCTTCCTTATGTACCACTTCGGTTGTAGGACATGTCACAATACTTATAAATAAGAATAAAAATTTACAATTTTGATGTGGATGAAACTGATTTATAAAATATTCACAACATATTATATTAATACATTATTTTATTAAACTAAAGTTATTAAATTTATAAATGTTCAAAGTTACGGAGTTACTCTTGCTTCAGTTTTAATATCAATCATGTATGAATGTCGTAACTATTCCTACTAATAATAACTTCTAATAATGAATTACTTGTATATCTTTGAATACACATAAAGAACTACTGGTACATTACATACATATAAATTTAGAACAAGAAAATAGTTTATATTAAAACTAAGCTGTTGTTTTGCACAAGCCTACCACAGCCTACCAGTCAATCCTTTTAGACAATTCTTTTTTGAAAATACAAATAATAATGAATTTTACTTCAACATTATCATTTTTAACTTACTAATGTTTATATATATTAATTCAATTACTTTAACTGCATCTGCCACTATACCTTGTACAATAAGACAGAAAGTTCTAAAAACAATATAATAATGGAACTACTATACAGTGAAACAATATACTATGTAATTAAATGAGATGATTGACATTTAAACACTTTAGGCATTACTTTTGCTTACATTTTTGCAGAATGTATGTTTCATGGGCTTTGCCTACATTTACAATTATTTAGTCAACTGCCAAATCCTTGCTTGAAGAATACTGACTAGCAGTTGAAAATGTGGGCAAAGCCCATGAGACATAAGTTCTGCAAAAATGGAAGTAAGAGTGAAGTCTAAAGTGTTTAAATGTCAACCATCTCATTTAATTAGACAACACTATTCCACTCATACGCCGCGTGTTTGATATTGACCAATAACGTTTAGCAATTCCTCGGATATAAACCAATCACAGCCTTTATCTTACAGTTTAGCTGTTGAGCTGGACGGACGTATTCGCTCAGCCATGGTTGGAACCTGTGCTGCCAGTGTTCTCTCAAGTATGGATCCATGTAAGAATAGCAATGGAAACAACTCAAGTGAAGTTAATATTTGCAAGCGATGTAAACCTAAAGTTGTAAATGGACTCAGATGTAAAGAGTGTAATAATTATTTATTTATTTATTTATTTATTTATCCAATGGCAGGATTTGACACCAGTGTCATTCTCCTTCTGGCCTCCCAATACAGATACACTAAATCTTTATTTTGTTGTTTGGTTTGATTAAGTTTTGTGCACTTCAGCAGATGATCTTCGTTCATGATGCTGTCTTGCTGGTTACATAGGATGCAAGCAGGGGAAGGAAAGATGTTGATTCTGTAAAGGTGTTGGCCCAGACAGTCATGTCCAGTCATTAGGCGGAATAGTCCAACAGCTTCTAGGCGGTCTGCTTTTCTTGTATCATATAATGCCGAAATAGTTTCCCATTTCTTTCCTTGTGCAACATTCTTGTCTTGCAGTGTTGGTTTTGTATTGAAGATTGTTTTTATTTCCTGGGTCTTCTTTCTGATGGTTGTGTTGTAGTTGTTGTTTATTATTATCATAATAGTTGTGCAAAGCGCATTAATGGAGTCTTGATCTTGGAGAACAGTTTTATTAAATGTTGTGAGAGTGATGGGAAACCCAACAATGGCAATGGCGATATGGTGATACCGGTAGATGAAAATTAAGAATTTTACGAAGCACTTCAGGGATCTTGTGATAGTGACGATAGAATTGATTTTCACATTTTAAAATTCCTTTTGAAACAGAAAGACTCTGTTATTAATGCACTTCAAGAACGAATAAATATCTTAGTGAAACACGTTGATCTACTTAAAAGACAACCACTACTCTCTAATAGGGCTCAAGTGAACTGTGACAAAGTGCTGCAAAATCAAATGGCCGGCATGAAAATAAGCCCAGTAAATAAAGACACAGTCAGTAATGATGATAATTCTAGGACTGGTACATCAAGTTATAACCAGATTCAAGTATCTAAAGAAATACGTGACCAATTGCCTAATGAAGTATCCAAGGGAACTTCCGGTTCCGGAAATAATGGCAAACCAGACTCATGGGTTGAAATCGTGCGTCGAAAACCTAATAGGCAAGTCATTATAGGTAAAAATGATACAAAGGATATAAATGATCCAAATCAATTTAAGTTAAGAGGTGTTCCAAAATTAGTATCCCTCCATGTTTATAGATTGGACCCAAACACAAATGTTGAACTTAAAGATTTTCTCAAGGCACAGTGTCCAGAAATACAATGTGAACAATTACCGTCCAGGCATCCCCAGGAATACTCTTCCTTTAAATAGATGTAGGCCTACATGAAAACAACATAAAATATGTTATGGACTCTGATCTATGGCCAGTGAACACATGTGTAAGATACTTTATTCATCCACGTCCAAAAAACGGAGAGAAGAAAGAATAAGTACAAGTGATGATCTTCAACAAAATAAATACAATGAACCAATTGATATTCTCTTTACGATTGTACAATGCATACGAAACAAGGTACCAGAATTAGAACTGTGTTTGAACGAAAGTGAATGTAAAATTGCATGTTTTGCAGAACACTGGATGGTTAGTGCGGTGATGGACCTACATAGCATCAACAACTATAACCGAGCAAGTTGTTTTTGCCGTACTAATTTGACACATGGTGGTGTAGTTATTTTTATCAAGAACGGTATCGACTTCAAGGTCATTGACATGGAATCATACTGCACAGAAATAGACATTGAAGTAGTAGCAATTAATATTATAAGTTTGCAAATAATAGTTGTCTGTATATACCGTAGCCCATCTGGTAATTTTAACAATTTCATAACCAATTTAGAAGCAATGCTACTAAATTTTATCAACTCCAAATTTAAGGTTATAATATGTGGAGATTTTAATATAAATATACTCGTTGAAAATTATCGTAGCACAACATTTTTAAATCTGTTAAGATCTTATGGTTTTTATTGTTCAAACTTTAAACCCACAAGAGAAGTCGCATGCATTGACAACATTATCACTAATCTTAACAAAAGTCAATATAAAGGAGATGTAATTGATTATACTCTTTCAGATCACAGCTCTGTAATATTTAGTCTTGATGTTAACTGGAAGAATACTGACAGTAGCCAGTAGGCCTATACTAAATGTGTGCTTTCTCGGAACATGTCCCCAAACAATATGAATAATTTTATTTCTTATCTTAACAATGTACAATGGGATACTGCAGTTTACGACAATTTTCATGGTTTTTTTAAAATATTTTTAAATCTATTTGATGTGTGTTTTCCATTTAAAAAAGTAACATTTGCTCATAAGAGAAATTCTCAAAATAAGGGTAGACCTGCTTGGTATAATAATGCTTTAGATAATAAGAGAAAACAGATTTTAGCATTAAACACTATCCACAAGGTAACAGGATCTAGTAACGTACTGAAAGTGTACAAAGATCTCAGAAAAGAATACAGAAGTGATCTGAAAAAATCGAAATGGGAACATAATGCCAAACTAATTGAAACTTCTGATAATAAATATAATGCAGCATGGCACATTGTCAATAAGGAGATTAAAACTCCAAATTGTAATATCCCAATACAAGCGGAAGATTTTAGTTCATATTTTTCTAATGTCATCCAAGAGGTTAATGAAGAAACTACAAATCAGTTTATGGAATGTTTAGTCACAGCTGAGGAAGTTTTTAAGAAACAAAATAATTCCAAATGATATCAGTTTTAAATGGATACAGATTTCAGAATACAACGTTTTACGGGTGGTGAATAATTTTAACAATTCTACTAGTAAGGATATATATGGTATTAGTAACAGTACCATTAAAGCAATTGCTCCATATATATGTAAACCACTCACTTCATGCATCAACAATTACCTTGCATCTGGATATTTTCCTGATTACCTTAAGACTGCCAAAACAATTCCTATCTATAAGAAAGGAAAAAAGAGACAGCCCCAGTAGTTATAGGCCTACAGCTATTGTACCAAGTAAGATTTTTGAAGGTATTATTTTAACACAGTTGTATGATTATTTTACTTGCAATCATTTATTAACTCCATGCCAATATGGATTCTGTCCTAAAAGTTCAACCAATAATGCGATAGATAGTCTATTGAGTAATGTCTATGAGGTCTTTGAAAATAACTCTTATTCTGAGATAATGCTGTTCGATCTCAGTAAAGCCTTCGACTGTATATCGCATGATCTATTAATAAGAAAATGTGTTACTATGGAATAACTGGTAATGAACTAAGACTTCTAGAATCCTTTATAACTGGCAGTTTCTTCATTGTTGAAACAAATGGATTAAGGTCGAGACCATCACTTATAAAATTTGGTGTTCCTCAAGGGTCAATTTTAGGCCCATTTTTGTTTTCAATAATGTTAAACGATCTTCCAAATTATATAACAGCAAAACCAATATTGTATGCAGATGACTCAACTTTTCTTACGTCAAATTGTAATCTTGATGATTTAAGGTTACACTCTAATCAAGTATCACATGAAGTATTATTATGGTTCTCAAAAAACAGTTTCTTAGTGAATAAGGATAAAACCGAACGAATAATGTTTAGCCTAAGAGATGTTGTACATGAATCTGTAAAATTTTTGGGCATTTATTTAGATTCCCAACTGCAGTGGACTACAGTAAAAATTAGTCTGTAAAAAACTGTCTAGAGTATTATACCTCCTTCGAAAATTAATTAATGTTGTTCCATTAGTGTACATGAAGCAGGTTTATTATGCATTTTTTGAAAGCATAATTAGATATGGTTTATTGTTTTATGGATGTGCCAGTGATCATGATGAAATTCTGATTATACAAAAGAAGGCCATCAGAATAATTACAAAATCCAGCCCTTTTGCACACTGTAAACCACTTTTTATCAGTGAGGGGATCATGACCGTTGTAAGTCTTTATGCTTTCATGGTACTAATACACATAAAAGATAATGTAAATACATACGAACTAAGAACTGACGTGCATTGTTATGAAACCAGAATGCCGAATGACATAAATATACCATTCAGGAGGCTTAAGAAGACACAGAACAATTATATAGTAAATGGCATGACCTTATACAATAAACTACCAGTAAATGTTAGGATATTGGCAATGAGGCCTTTTAAAAATAGAATTATGCGCTGGCTGAAAAATAATCCATTTTATAAGTATAGTGAATGTTTAAACAGTGATTTTAGACTATTGTAAATATATTAATTTTGTGGCGATGCTATATGTAAAACTGTTTTTACTTTCTAGCAAATAAAGATTATTATATTGATATATATTGATATTGATATTCTTGTAGGAATCGCAAGGATGTCGTTTTATCGGGTAAAACCGTCTGCTCATTACTGGACATGTAAGCATCAGTGTGCAATGATTAATACGTCACATGTTGCCATTAAACAGCTTAAAAACAGATTATTTTATACAACATAACTTGTTTGCAAACTGAAATAGTAGAAATGTACATTGATTAAAACACAATTTCGATTCGGTGCAAGCCAGTTCCTGTACTTTTATTCTGTTCTGCTGTTAGCTTACCTGATTCAAGTTAACTATGTCTTATATTATGCATCATTGGTAGCCCTGGTTTCAACATGGTAACTGAAATTGATTTATGGATGGTTGATTCATAGTAGGCAATGATCTCGCAGCTGTTAGTTTTGTTTTTATACAATAAAGCACGAAAGTAATTGCTATTTGTATAATCCTTTACATTTTTTTCTTGGAATAGTCTTAATAAATTCAACTCTCATGGGATTACCTATGATAAAAACTGTTTATCAAACTAAGGCCCATTATTACCACTTCCAGTAAAATATTTACGGCTACTTTTACAGTTACTTTACTGACAGTTCGATTTTACAACATCTGGTTAGGCGTTGACTGTTGGTAAAAATCTCTTAACTGGCAGTAATCTTTACTATAGGAAAATATACAAGTAAACTCCTAACTGGAGGATTTTTTGAGGTTATATTCTCGCAAACTTTATTAAAATGGAGAGCTGAAATTATTTAGCTGCTTTCGTAATGTCAGTGGTGATGAAGAACAATGCCACTATATGTAAAAAATATTTTAAAAATACTGAAAACTAGATCAAACTATTATGAAAGCTTGGACAATCAATTATTTTACTGTTTACTTCCTCTACCCGTACATCAGATTATAATGGGTTTTGCATCCTTCGGGGATGGGGTTAGAAACGTGGTAACTTTCTTTTCATTTCTAAAACCACTTACTTGAGGAGGATTTTATTCTTCTTTATTTTTTAGAAAACAGCTTAACAACTTTCAGATTTTAACAGGAATTGTATAATAAGCATAATATATAAAGTATATAGGCCTATATATATATAATGTATTCTAACATGTTATGCTAACATTACAGAACTGGCAAGGGTGACCAAGTATCACAATTACAGACCTGTTTTTCATGGATTGGTTTTTCAGGAGTTGGTACTATTGTATATCCTCGGTATAAGTGATTGGATATATTAAATGAATGTACATCGTGTAGTAGCCTTATCCATTCTACATCAACCGGTCTGCTTTCCACCTAAAAATAAAATATTTCATATTTATTCATTTGTTTAACCTTCTGCCAGTCATGCACCAATTTGGACGTCATTGGTTGCATGGCTAATGCAGCATTTCTCTAAACTCACATTTATTTATGCTCATGTTTTACAAATACTTCATTTAAATTTTCATATCAGTCGTTACTAATAATATACAGCTCTAAGTACATTGTTTATATGATATATATATGCATTAAAATGTTGCTTAATTGATAGAAAATTGGCATGCTGAAAATTATGAACACATAGGAAGCAAGTAAAATGAAAATGTAAATAATTCTTACAGTTCCTATCTAGTAGTGGAAACACACAATTCACACGAGGCAGCACTTCTCAAAGCTACCTGAAATGGTCTGTTATTTAAGTTTCTTACCTAATAGAATATCAAATAGCAAACTGTGATAATAAAATTACACTGAAAAACCAAAGATAGGAAAATTTAAGTAGCCTGATCAAAGAGGCGGTTTTACAGGATACACAGAAATTATGTATATACCTTCACTTTGGTGATTTTTATTATTGCATATGCAAAGCCCATATGGGCTATTATTTTAAAACGAAACTTTTTCATTAATCTTAATGCTAAGACAGTTCAATGCTCAGTTCAACGAACTGAACGAGCATTTTACATCAGTAGGCCTACCTACCAGAACTTTAGACAATGCAACTAAACAACAAGCTATTGTTGAAATGACAACCTTACTTAGAACAGATCGTGAAAGCACATATTTAATGCTGATGAAGGCCTGGGGGTTCAGACTGAAATGTTGTGATAGTAAATGTGTGTGTTTTATCCACTGACAATAAATTCTTTTTTATTTGTTCTTTTATGAATTTTATAATACAATTTCAGTGGAAAATATGGACCAACGAGTATTGAATATTTAATGCTTCACTTGTCACAACCACATTTCCTCAACAATGGATACATGCACTCGTTCGACCTATTGCTAATGTAAATCGGCCAAGCACTCCTACAGACTGCAGACCTATTAGTATTTTACCTACTTTATCTAAAGCACTAGACCGTATTGTTCACAAACAACTTACTGACTATTTACATACTTACAACTTGCTCGATACACTCCAGTCTGGCTTCAGGACTTAACACAGTACCTTTACTGCTCTCCTTAAAATCGTTGAAGATACTTGTGAGGCCATGGACAGACGTGAGTTGACTGTATTATACCTTCTTAACTTTTCCCATGTATCTGACACAGTCGACAATGACATCCTAATTGCAAAGTTGAAATCTCTGAATCTGTCTGATGCTGCAATCACTTGGAAGGAATCCTACCTTTGTGATCGCCAGCAACGTGTTACCGATAACAAGCGCTTTTCATTGTGGTGATGTGTGAAGGCAGGCATTCCTCAGGGGTCTGTATTAGGGTCTCTCTTATTCTCCGTATTCACAAATGACATATCTAGTCACGCAACACACTCACAACACTACCTCTACGCAGATGACCTTCAGATCTATATTCACTCATGCTCAGATGCAATTAATGACTCCTTAACATTCATTAATGAAGATATGCAATCAATCGGTAAATGGGCACACAAATTTGGCCTACAACTTAACCCAAGCAAAACCCAAGTTATTGTATTAGGACAGCAATGACTCATATCATCTATCAACAACACTACTATTCCATACACAGAAACAGTAAAAAATTTAGGTACCTATCTTAACTCAAACATGAATTGGAATTCCCAATTCAAGCACATATGTAAAAAGGCTTTCTCAATCATGCATGCTCCAAAATGACTGAAAAACTTCCTTCCCTCTAGAATAAAGAAAGCTCTAATACACAGATCCTAGGGATGCCTTATTTCGACTACTGTGACATCTTGTATGGAGATCTGAGTGTTGCATTGTCACAGAAATGTTATTATTAGGGACCGGATTTTTAGGTTTTTACCTATTTTTTTCCTTACTTCCAAAATAAAAAGCGCTCATACACTTTTTTGAATCATGTCCATAGGATTCACCCACATTAATTCTGTAGCACCTAAAACTACCTAAATGGGGTATAAAAACCTAAATATACCTAAACGGGATATAAAACCTAATATATCTAATTTAGGCTACTTTTGTGTCTTGTTTGTTTGTCGGTTGAGAAATCGGTATTTTGCGGAGACAATAATTTTTGTCGGGTTGAAATTAATACCACCAGCGTTTCGTTCAACCCATTGTCGTCTATGATGGACAGTATCTAGAGAGGAGTATCGGCGTATTCCTTTTAAAATATTCGTACGAACAACCATTGAACAAGGATATAGATTTCTGTGCTTTAAAGCGCTTGTTTCCCTTTAGTATAGTCCAGTTATACATTGCATGGCCAGGCGGCTTCCTTTAGTTAGGAGGAAAAGTTTGCCGACAGCTCAACCAATGTTCTTTGTTTTTACCGCACCAATCAGATAGTTACCTCAGCCAATCAAAATCTAAGAATGTCCTGTGACGGCTGTGACAGGTACTCCTCTACTCCGCGTGGAGTGAAATGCGCGGTTGCAAGATCAAGTTACAGTAAACAATAACACGTGTGAATTGAATAAAGCGAAGGTCACACTGTTTTACATAGACGTGTTAATTATGCCGAAACAAATGAAATCGAGTTTATTCCGGCAGTGGATTGGCGACGACCTGAATTTCACTACTGATGGAAAAGTAATATTTTGTCAAGCCTGCCAGAAACACGTTAAGTGTTATTTGCCTTTCTAGAAAAGGGGGAAGTTTTCGTCCCTAGTTGATCTGTTGTGCGGTTAGCATGCGTAACAACCGAAGAAAGGAAAATAATCAGTTTCACATTATCCACATCCAACCATAAAGTATTTTACTGACTAAATTAGGAGCATCGGATTCGAATCCTGAGAAGGGTAGTGTCTAGATACAGTATTAACTATTAACTAAGAGATAACAGGAAGAACTTCACAGTTGAGAATCTTGAAAGATATTTAGTGATATACTGTAACCAGGAAATGTGAGGCAATCTTATTTTCACTGCTTCTTATGAATGTTTGTGCTTTCTTTCTTCAATTGTATAATATTTTACTAAAGCAAGTTTCCACAAATTTAAGTCAATTTTGTTAAGTTAAACTTTACAAGTATTATGTATAGAATCCTATGTAGCACATTCAAATCCATTAAACCAATTATTCTACCCGAAAACGATATTTTGGACAAAAAACCTAAAAAAACTATTTCACCTAATGGAAAACGTAAAACAGTGTTTTTAAAAACCTAAAAATCCGGTCCCTAGTTATTATGTATGTGAATTATAGGGTGTATTTCCATTTATGTTCTGTGTGTGCGCTGAGTGGGCAGTTATGTATAAAGAAGGCCGTGACTCGTCCAATGAGAAAGCGAGCTTGCTCCCGCCAACAAGCTATATAGTAGAGTTCAGACCATGATGGCGGATTGCATTGCTTGCTGTAAATGTGCGTCTGAAATAAACCATGAAGCTATGTTAATATGATAACAAGTGTCATCATTTCACCCGACCAAACTTCCTAGTAAAATTGTGTGTTGTCAGGGACAATACATAACAAGAAACTTCAACATGTTCACAATACTTGTGTTTGTTTTATCTTTAACACTCGTTTCCATGATCATGTCTCAAAAAATTTCAAACAACTGTCTTGGCTTTGATTGCAAAATTGATATTTAGTCCACTCCCTGTGTTTATTATACCAAGTTCTTAAGTTTTCCACACCTCTTTACTTGGCTCCCTGGTTTATGTTTCTATCCTCCTACCACAATTGTGGTACACGTTCACGGCACAACTTCCTGTTATCAATTCCTAATCATCATACAACCTCACACTCTCGCACATTCACATTAGCCACAGCCCGTTCTTGGAATTCCTGTCACAAGATATCAGGGGTAGTCGGTGTTCCGTTATGTGTTAATTTCTTAGTAGGTCATGCTTTCTATAATTCAATTTATATCAGGCTTTGCTTGTTATTATGACTTATTTATTATAAAACAACTGAATCTCAATTAATTCTGTTTACTCCTATTGTGATTTTAATTATGCTCATTGTAATTTATATCCAATCAGAGACTGGATTATCTTTTCTCATTGTTCTAATAGCCAATAATGCTTTGTCTTCAACTTCTCTTCAAACCTTCTACATTCTATAATTCCATTGGAATTATTCATTCAATTCTACTCATCAAGATATGAGTTCTAGGCTTATAAATGCCTATATTTTATCCATCAAACAGTTTTGATGGCCTCAATTCTCAATTGCTGAAGCAAGCAACTCTTCAAGATATAAATATAGGCTTTAAATGCCTAATTAGTTTTGATGACTGAAGGTGGTCTCAAATAATTCCATCATACATCTTGTGATTCAACAAATCTTCCTTTCTGGTTTGACGTCGCAAGAATCTTCGAGCCAGCAGCCTTAAAAACCTATCAGGAAGTGGTAATTATAAATGCTTCAAGATAAAGGTACGTCATTCATTATTCAATATAATCGGAGAAACATTCAGATATAAATTCACCATTGAATCAAGTTTCGTGTGGTTATATTAACTGAATTAGCCATCTCGAAGATACCGTAACTATATTACCTTAACTAAAGAAATTGTGTTTAAGAACTGTGACATTTGTAATTCTAACAGTGCTACTAAATAGCATTCTTCATGTCCAAGTGATCCGGTTCTTCATAAACTGCATGTGAATTATGTATTATTTTTGTGGCAATAAATTGTTATATGCCAATTTATTCTATCTGAAAATGTATTGGGCAAGTGAGTTAATCTGTTTTCAGGTTGTCTTCGTCATAAGAAGTGTATAAAACACCCTATTGGATATTCGCTTACAGTCTGCTAGAGCTCTGCTTGCCCCTACAGTCGGAGTTTACACTCTTTCAAATCTGCTCTTATTAAACAATTACTGCCCACTGAACAGAACTAGCAGTTTTCTGGGGTTTTCCTCACTCTAATAGGTGAATTCTGGATCAAAGACACTATCCCCATTAGACAGCTGACACAATACAGTTCTATTAGTGCTGAATCAAGCAGCCAACTCAGCTCACATACCCACACGATAGCAAATGCAAGAGCTAAATAGAGAACAGTAGAACACATGCGCTGGAAAGTTGTTGGGACCAGAGTATGGCCTATGGTCGAGGGCTCAGGGCCTGAGAGAGGGGCCAAAAAAAAACTGATGATTAGTAACCACAATAAAATAATGTAAAGGTTAGATTGCATGGCATGCAGTAAGTGGGAAGACTTAATATTATTTTATTGCGGTTAACATTAAAAATTATAGCCTAATCTTTAATCTAATGAGTAAGTCGTTAATAGCTAGAGAGGTATGGTGAAGAGAAGTTAGGTACAAGTGGACATTGTGAAGTTGTGTGCTTGGCATCTTCTGGATGCCACATGACTGACCAACTGTTAAACAGTGAGTTAAGTCCAGAATTTCCTTACTCTTTTTAGAACAGATTTGAATACATTATAATGTAACTTCTATTCACGAGGTAAGTTTTTGAAGAACAGATACAGAATCAGTAGCATTTTACATCAGACATACCATGTTGATGATTCTATCCATTGCTTCCTCATTCCTACCAGACCCTAATACAAGACGTGGAAGTCCATCCTCATGTGTGTTTTTTGGTTTGTCTTTCCCATGGGCCTGGAGCAGTACATGGGCATAACTACCTGCTAAGCCCATACTGTTAAGAGCAACAAGTTTGCCATCCCATGGAGTGACATCTGTCACAATCTGAAAATAATATGTTTACAGCTTTAAGTCTCTTATATGTTTATAGTGTTTGCATGTTGTAGTCTGCAACTGTCTGTGCATTATAATGCTACCAAATCAAAAGCATTAAATCAGTAGCAATGAAGAATGTATACAGTTAACAGGTATCATAATAAACATTCTATGTGGTGTGCGAGATAGGAAGTGTTCACTCACTTCCACTATGGTTCCTACAAACATTCTTACTGGTCTGCTACCGCTCCATACATTGGCAACAAGTAGGACCACGTTTAGGGTCAACAGCACCCTGGACGAAGATCATTGGTGCCCCCTACATCAGCATCCAACTGTGTTTATTGCAGGTTTTGGTCCAGGAGAGAAATATCCTGTAACTCTCTTTTCAACAACGATTGTTCATTATCCACCACCTATGAACCCGCCGAATGCCAGCACAGTGTCCCACTGGCTTGTGACTGAAGTTCATTCCCTCCAGGTTTACATAATTGAAACTACCCAACTATTCATTAAAGCTTTGCACGTAAAATGCCAGTGGCAAATGCTGCCAGACCACATATTCCAAAACATTTTGTGCACCCAGGGTCGTGCGCCCTTGGATACTTACCCTGTCTCCCCATTGGTAAACTTCCCTCGATTGGCTTACATATCATTTTGCACTTAAGTTTTGAAACCACAACTGCCACTGTTCCATCTCACTGAATGTGAGGTAAGAATATGAGGTTAGTTTATTCATAAGTATCATTTTTATTAGCATCACGTGCTTTCTTTGTATTATCTACCTTAATTACTATCTTTGATTACCTGTTCAAAAGTGTTTTTTTTGTAGTTACCTATTTCATGTTAATTAAATTTGTTTCAAATGTTTAATGCATAATGTTACGCCATGTTGCCATTACCGTTGAGGAGTACTTGTCATCTGAATTTTAATTTAGTATATCTTATTTTTAATATTTTCTGAGTAAACCCATTTGACCAGTTTTAACACAAATAATAGGAGCTTAAACTACAAACGAATGACAAGCCATGTTTACTAAAAATTGTATAGTCGATAACATCCTCAATGATTTTCAACACCAAACAAGATTTTCAAACCTCAGCCAAAGACATTTAATTGCATCTATTCATTTTATTAAGCTAGTTGTCTAAAAATGAAGTTTACCAGCTGACCTCTTCATAATGTTAAAAGTTTGCATGAAATTTGTCTAACCAATAATAATATATAACAGGCCTACAGCTATTGCAGCATATAAGGTTGACAATGTTTTCCGAATTCCATATTTGTGTTTATATAAGATCTTGGTCTTTTCTAGATAATCATTTAACCTTTCTTTCATGCATTTTTATTAGATTTTTTATACGGCTGGTAAAATTGAGAGTGGTTGGTAATTTTCTGGATCTAAACAATCTCCACCCTCGAAGAAGGGGACAACCCTAGCAATCTTGCATTTGTTTGAAACAGCTCCCTCTAGAAACTATTAATTTATAATTCTTACCTTAGCTCTGTTTTCAACTAGAGCTGGTATCCTGGGAGATGGTGTCATGTAGTGAAGATTTGGTGGAATAGCTCGTTCCTGGAAAGCTATTAAAACTTTAGCAATTGAACATAAGTTAGATGCACCAAAAGTATGTCCCAGATTGGATTTCACAGATCCTATAAGCAAAGGAGTCTTTCGATTCTTCAGTAGTACTTTGTCAACTGCTTTCATTTCTTCCTCATCGAAATCCTGAAAATCAAATAACATAGATTTGCAGGTTTCGTTATTTATATTATCTCATTCAATTGATGATACTAAGATACCATATCTGAAAGCATTTAAAAAGACCATATAAAAATTAAGCTTACAGCTTAGGAGGGAAATATAATTCTTTCTGAAGTTATGGCCAGCAGCAGACTGAAGGCTGAGCTGTTCATCTCAACACAACCCATCCTATCTAGTGAGTATGCATCCAGTCACATAGAACACTTCAAGACTGTAATCAGTGCCAAAACTTTTCAAGTTGCAACATTACTGTTACCCTATACAAATTAAACTAGCCAAAAGTCCTCCTCGTATTCTCCATTTTGAGGAGAGAGGATAATGATAAAGGAATGAGAGATGGCTAGGCAGCAAAATCACAACGAGAATGTGACCCGAGGTACTGTACAGTAAAAATTATTGTAATACGAGGGTCGTTCAATAAGTAATGCAACACATGTTTTTTCTTAAAGAAGGTTGGTTTTATTCAGGATTCGAATACAACATATTATTCCCCAATCTTTTGGCTACAAAACCCTACTTTTCAACATAATCTCCGTACAATGCTACAGCCTTACGCCACCTTAATGGGAGGGCCTGTATGACTGCATGGTACCACTCTATCTGTGCGGAATTGCTTGCTCATTATGAGGCTGATGGTGAAAATTTCTTGTCAAACATTGTCACAGGTGATGAAACATGGGTTCATCACTTCGAACCAGAAACAAAGCGGCAATCCATGGAGTGGCACCACACCAACTCTCCTTTGAAGAAAACGTTCAAAGCCATACCCTCAGCTGGCTACGGTCTTCTGGCACTCTGAAGGGGTTATTCTGTTCGATGTCCTTCCTCATGGTGAAACAATCAACTCTGAAGAGTATTGTGCTACTCTAAGGAAATTGAAGAAACGACTTCAGTGTGTTCGTCGCCACAAAAATGCAAACGAACTTCTCATTCTCCATGATAACGCAAGGCCTCACACAAGTCTGCACACTCGAAAGGAGCTCACAAAACTTCAGTAGATTTCTTCCTCATCCACCCTACAGCCCGGATCTCGCACCTTCTGACTTCCACCTGTTTGGCCCGATGAAGGATGCACTCCACGGGAAGCACTTCATGGATGATGGGGATGTTATTGATGCAGTAAGACGTTGGCTCTGACATAGACTAATAGAGTGGTACCATGCAGGCATACAGGCCCTCCCATTAAGGTGGCGTAAGGCTGTAGCATTGAACGGAGATTATGTTGAAAAGTAGGGTTTTGTAGCCAAAAGATTGGGGAATAATATGTTGTATTCGAATCCTGAATAAAACCAACGTGCTTTAAGAAAAAAAATGTGTTGCATTACGTATTGAACGACCCTCGTACATCAGGTTTGTAACCAAACTGAGGACTTTCTTCTTACTATTACAAATACTGAAGCTTGAGTAAATCAATATGATGGGATTCACGCAATATCATCTGGCTTTATAGTTGGTAATAATGAAAAGTTCAGAATAAATTAATGTAGGCCTATAATTAATGCAATTATCAACTTTTCTTAGAGTCAAAATAAACAAAATGTGAACGTTAAAACAAAATCCTCTTACCAGCATCATAGTGAGAACCTGTCTAAAGATGAATTAAAATTAAAATGGCTAAAATACTAACCAATTAAGGCACCTAATCATAAATTTTTAGGTTTATGCATTGCTCTATGATACGGTGTAAGAAAGTGAGTTCTGAATTGTACCTGCTTAGGAAACTTTCAAGATATAAACAAATTGTAAAGAACAAAATTTGTTCATATAAATTGGTAAGTTAGTAAGAATCACAAAAAGTTAAAGAAAAGTCCTAACACAAATGTACATTTTCATTTTGGTACAATTGTTTGTTTTCAAGCTATGCTTTACAACAGATATACAGAGATCTACACAAAGTTCTCGGGATTCCAGCTAGGTTGGAAGTGCCAGAATGGTACTTTATGAGATTGTGTGGTGGGTGAGAAAATGTCTGTCCATCTGTCTGTAAGCATCTAAAATCTCAAGCTTTATCAGATTTTCATGAAACTTGATCTACGCATTTATAATGTTCATGAGAAGAAGACTATTGATATTGGACCAAATTGGTTGACCGGTACCGGAGTAATGCACAATTTAGTGCCTATTTTATGGTAAAATATTAGACAAGATTTATCAAATGGAAATCAGGGTAATCCTGTATTTGAACGTTACTTATTATTCATGGGAGTTTGGTGTAACCTAGTATCCAATAAGCATTGGTACAGCACGTAGCCAACATTACAAATATAGAAGCACGTTTTTCTTCACAATATGGCGGGAGATATAATATGGCACATAATATTCTTCACTGAACCACTTGGGCCCGGGGCAGATTTACTTTTGAGGCCCCCAACACGGCTATTTTTCACTTTTTTTCTGTGACTACCTTTCTTTATCTTTCTGGGCTAATCTGTACGAAAAAATAATAGATGAAGGGAGCGAACTCATGCTGTATTTATTGTATTTATTTATTAAATACAAACAGATAGTCCAATAATATTAAGCTATCTGATAACAAAATACAAATGTGTACATAATTAAAAAGTAATGAAATGAAAAAAAGATAATGTTTAAATGTGACAAAACAAGAAAGTTAATGGTAACAAACAACAGTTTTAATTTTAGTCGGAGAGTCAGATAATAAATTTGCAAAATCTAGAAAATATTAATTCAGAATATGTAATAGTCACGTTTGAATTTTTTTTTATAGCTTTTACCTCTCGCGGCCGACTCATGAACCTGAGACCAAAACATTGGTAACTGGTGTCAATTTTTTTTTTTCTTTATTAGTAACACGTCAAATACGCTATATTTTTATTTAAAACAAAAATTCCGATGAGTAAAAAAGCTGTGGGACATTAGTTTTTATATTAGGGTGTGACATCAATGGGACCCCGAAGTAAGTGGGGAAAGGGGCGGACCGCCCCCACCGCCCCACCCTAGGAATGCTACTGAATATGGCGGGAGATATAATATGGCACATTTTCGAAACCTAAAAACAGTGTATCGTACATAATTTGAAAATGCAAGGGCGCTTCGCTACGGCTACTGCCTCCGCTTCGCGCGCTTAAATATGTGGTTAGTGTTATGCATTATTTAGACTATATGCTGAGGTGGGTCAAGGCACTTGCGACAGTATACAAGGACAGTGGGTACAAGGCAAGAATTGCCTAACATATAGCTAAATAATGCACAATACTATCCACACAGTTAAGTGCGCGAAGCGGAGGCGGCAGCCGTAGCGAAGCGCCCTTGCATTTTTTAATAACGTACGATACACTGTTTGGAGGGTTCGAAAATGTGGCATATTATATCTCCCAACAAGGCGAGAATTACCTAACATATAGCTAAATAATGCATAACACTATCCATGTAGTTAAATGCTCGAAGCGGAGGCGGCAGCCGTAGCGAAGCGCCCTTCCATTTTCGAATAACATACAATACATTGTTTGTAGGGTTCGAAAATGTGGCATATTATATCTCCCGCGAGGTTTGTCAGTCTGTCACCTCTCGTCTGGCGGTATGACGTCACACGTCAATCATGACTTTCATAATACGAGGACAGAAGAATTCGCTAGATCGTGGTATATTTCATATTTATTTATCCAGTTGACCACAGAATAAAACAAACTGCATCGCTGAGGGTGGGATAGGCGGGACACATTCATCCCAAGGTGCGACTTATATTTGAATTTTCCCTAATTTTTAACAGAGCAACAGTCTCGTGTCATTACTAGTAAAAATAACTTTTTATTTATGTGCATGTGCATTTTCCTTTTAGCTTAGCATTATATCACTGCCCCTTGAATACTAGGTTACAACAAACTTCCATGGATAATAAGTAACGTCCAAATACAGGATTACCCAAATCAGTTCTCATGACAACATATTGTTTTACAGTGTTCATATACGGCTTTGGAAGTTGCAATACATTTAGCTTTCACAAATAACACTACCCACATATTCCTTCACACATGCTTATCAAACAAGAAAGTTAAACCGAGCGAGGTGGCCAAGATGGTAACGTCTAGGACTCGCATTCTGGAGGTCCCTAGTTCAAATTCCATAGCTGGCCAATCTTTATGTGAGTGTGCGATTGTCAAGATATCACACATCTTTACAGTTCTGCTGATGCTGAATGATTTAAATCTGATAAAAAAAAATAATTAAAAAAAATATTTAAAAAATACTAGACCTTTGTTTTTTCGTAAGCCCTGCTTAATGAATCAATCTGGAGCTTAACTTGGAAATTGATTTTAAAAAACATCTTATTTTCTGCATATCATAACTGCAGTTATCACTGATTAAACAAAAGCATTTCGGCACTTTGTTACATCAGTTTACCTGATTTTATTATTAATAAACTATGCAATTATGATATGCAGAACATAGGTTATTTTTTAATCGATTTCTGAGTTAAGCTCCAGATCAATTCATTAAGCAGGGCTTAAAGAAGAATATACAGACACATGGACAGACAGACATTTTCCCATCCCCCACAAATCCCCCACAAATCTCATAAACTACCATTCTGGCACTTAATAACAGTTTTGTAGTCTATATCATATTGGGCAAACTGAAAGAATGTTCCAGGTAAGATTATAGGGACAACAGGGGCACATGAGGTTATTACCCAGTATATTACAGAAAAATCCACAGCAGACTCAACATGGCTTTATCAGGAAACTGAAATGTACCAGACACACAGACAGAATAACACAATGGTCGGATAATTAAAATTAATTCTGCCAAGACTCAGACCATTGTGTTCACAAAATGACAACCACAACATCGTAATAGACAGTGAAATCATAGCCTAGACCAACCATGTGAATTACCCAGGAGTAATCTTAGATAAATTACGAAGTTGGAGACGGCATGTGTACAAAACAATGCCTTTGTGCAGCTACTTAGACTTTATCTAATGCTCTGTAGCCTACACCATCTCTGCCATTAAGGCAAAAAATGATGCTGTACTGTGCACTGGTTAGATTTCTATTGACATATGACTCACTTGCATGGGGTTACATACCAGACACTCTACTACATATATGGGCAACGCCCGGCCCGCGGGCCGGATGTGGCCCGCCCCGACTTTTGTTCAGGCCCGCGGAACATTTTAAAATCGCGCTCGAAAAAGTAAATATTTTCGGTTCTCGCCAACAAGAGAGTGAGAGGGGAGAAACAAAAACCTGAACTACGAGGGAGTTCCTTCCGGTCAGAGCTAGAAAAATCCTACAATGGGCCTAAATCAAAGTACCGAACCAGACTTAAAGATGAAAATTTTGAAAACACTCTGTGGCTGTGTATTAGTGAGATTGTGCCAACATTGATTATCGTGTTTCTCAAGTTCAAGCTCAAGCTTCTCATTAATTTCTGTTAATTGTAAGTAAATACATAATCAATTCGATATTGTTCTCATTCATGTAACTTTACCAATATACTTTATAAATACAAAAAACCGTATCATGATTATTTTTTCACAACTACCTATTATCTTCGGCCCGCGACTTAATAAATATCGTAAAGTTTAGCCCGCATCTTCCCAAAGGTTGCCCATACCTGCTCTACTACAATGACTGCAGACAGTAGAAACCACAGCGATTAGGATGATGATAGGAGCTGACTTCTACGCAAGAAATATGCCATTACAGGAGGACTTAGAACTTCCATTATTAAGGGAAGTTTAAGATGACAAGCACACAAATTGGCCGACAGATTTTATTTTATTTTATTCAGTACATTGGAACATATTACATGTCATGGGACACATCAATATGATTATAAATAAGAATATGTATTTACAGTTATAAGAAATATGTATAATATGAAAATTTATTTACAAAATATACAACATAAACATTAATAAATTATTAAAATATAATGTACAAGACAAACTAAAATTCTTTAACCAGTGGATACTTCGATAGCAACACACAGCTTTACAACGTTTCAACTGGTTCCTCCCAGTTTTCATCAGGTTCTAAATATGTCGTATCATTAATAAATTATTATATTAATTTACAAAACATACAGAAAATTTATAATACAATTATGTAAAAATATAAATATAAATATAAAAATACAAATACAAAGGTGCTGAGTTATCCTGTTGTTTAAGTAGCAATATCGATAATGTTCTGATGAAACAAATATCCGAATCCTGAACTCTGGGAAGAAGAGTGCTATAATCTGAATAACAGATGACGTAATAGACCTAAAGGCAGTGGAGCCATAGGGCTACAGATCTCAGAAATGAAAATGTGAAAATTACTAATGATGGGTCACAGTATAATAGGCACTGGCATCATTACACCCACATGAGACTTCTTCAGACTGGAAACTCATTTCCCTGAGGAAGGCTGTAGAGATGGTAGTGGCCAAAAGCTTGGATATTTTAGACCCCTTGACTATAGCCTGAGAAACTGCTTTTAACATTAAGTAATGAAGTCACAAAGTGTGTCAAATCAACTCGGATAATAAATTTAATTTACTAGGCCTATAGTCACTTCATAATATCAGCATATCTAATATCTGTACCGGTAAAGTTTGAAAGTAAGGAGGGGATACCAAAGATCTCACTGGAGAGAATTAATGGAAACCAGACAATAATATAGTAGTTGCAAATTTCCAATCTGGTTAGAATGCCAAGAATAATGCTATATGAGCAATGCTAGGAAAATCTCAAGACATAATATAGACCTTTTCTTAAAACAGCATTTTTTAATTCAAAAGTCCCCAAAACTGGCATTTAATTTCAAGACTGAACACGACAAAGTAAAAGTAAGAAAATATAGTTTTATGTATCGTATGACCAGGGCTTGTAGCAAAGAAAAGTAACATCTGTGTCCTTTTATATGAATCTATTTTGCCCTTTGTTTATTATTATTATCAAATTCAAATAATTCCATATCCTTGTGAACTAAATGTCACAAGAATCCTATAATACAAAATTTAAGTTTGTGTTTCCTTGTACATCCAACGCCATCTATTAATTATTAACTAAACTACATGTCGCTACATCTCTGAAGAGACTAGATCTACCACCCGACTGCTGCATCAACTACCATAAGCAGATGGTAGGATTGGGGTTTGTGTGCTCAGCATGCTGAGACCCATGGCCATTAATGGTGGTTTTGTGACCGGAGCCACTACTTCTTGATCAAGTAACTCCTCAATTTGCATCACGAGGCTGAGTGTATCTCATTCCATACCTCCCTACCTCAGATCTACCCTACACCTACGGATCCATTTCAGTTATTTTCATTTTCCAACTGAGCACCTCTAACAATAGAAGGATGACCATGCAGTCCACAGCTTGATAGATTATCAACAATTCAGGAAGAAATCTTAACTGAAGATGACAAATTATCGTCAAAACGCATAGTATAGGTAGAAGACAACACCTACATTTTAGCATAAGACTTTTATTTTTATGGACTTAAAACACATTTTAACAGTTTTAAGAAATCTTAATAACTTGTATGATTAACTTTTTGCTTGTACATAAGTTACTTACATATACTTAAGTTACTTATTTATAATACTAGCATGTGCCCGCGGCTTCGCCCGCGATAATTATTTCAAAAATTAAAAATTAAGAGCATAATGTTTAAATCATTATATTTATTAACACCTAAATCACGTGGACTACATACCACAATTAGGTAGCATCGCCTGGTAAAAGCGACCTCAGATTCGAGTTCCTTGGCCCAGAATGCCTCTGTATAGTGAGTTTTGTCCAAATCGAACAATGTTTGACCATATTTAGGCCTATATTGATTATCCCTCTTCCGTGTTGGTTGAAAATTTCATATGTCTGCGGGCCTTGATATTCTAAACAAATGAATCGTCCAGGATGGACTTACAAAATCAAGTGATCGCCAGTGATAATTATTTCAAAAATTAAAAATTAAGAGCATAATAGTTAAATCATTATATTTATTAACACCTAAATCACGTGGACAACATACCACGATTAGATAAAAAAGGTAAAAGCGACCTCAGATTCGAGTTCCTTGGCCCAGAAAACCCCTGTATAGTGAGTTTCGTCCAAATCGAACGTTTGATCATATTTAGGCCAATATTGATTATCTCTCTTATAATAATAATAACAATAATAATAATACAGTAGAACCTCGGTAATTCGAGCCCCGGTATTTCGAGGTTCCGTGTAATTCGAGCTGGTCTGAAGAAAATTAAAATTTTCCATAAAACTAGAATAAAATCCCGTTTTTATACGGTATCCGTATCTAAGTTTTACGCACTTTCGAATGTGTTACACTTTGAGCTTTCTTTCAATTTTTCCAGGTACAAAAATGCAGGTAAAACTGTCCCTCTTAGGGTTTTCGTTCATAATACACAGAAATAGCCTTTTAAACAATTATTGTGCTCATTAAACATTTATTTACAATTTACCCTTTGATTTAGTGATATTTCCGTATAATCTGAGTTTTTTTTAATTCGAGGTAGCCTCAGCCCCAATTAGCTCGAATTATCGGGGTTCTACTGTAATAATAATAATAATAATAAGAATAATAATCCTCTTTGGTGTAGGTTGAAAATTTCATATGTCTGTGTGCTTTGACATTAAAAACAAATGAATCGACCAGCGTGAGCTACAACATTCAAGAGATCGCGATGCTTTTATGTCGAAGGAATGACAAAAATAGCCAAAGCCTAGTGTAATTGATTTGTATTACTGAAAACTCATGCTTCGAAAACTCAATAAATACACGTTTTCTGCCCGTTTTTCACTCATAACTCTCGAAGGAAAGCGAAAATTAAAATTCCGGCTTCGAGGTGCACATTCCGACCCTTTAGTCCGCCTATGTATAAAATTTCAGATCTCTGCGTTGAGTAGATTTCGCTGGGCATCGCGGACAGACAGACAGACGGAGGACAGACACTTCCTTTTATTAATATAGATTATGTTAGACTATAATAAGATAAGTTGTGTTTTTAGAGTAGGTTAGGTTTTTACTATTTTATATACTAAGCATCGGTGGAAATCCTATTTTAACAACAACAAACTATGGATCCATAGCCAGTGATGCTAAACACAAGACCAAGCAGGCGGTCATATATTAACAAGACATTATTCAATTGTGAAATTAATTATAGCTGACCTTACTTAATTGCTATTTTGATTCATTTGTTTACGACCCACATAAAACTGATTTTTCTTTTTACTGTAGGTGGACAGAAGGGGATCATGAATGCATGCGTAAATGGAAAAATATTGAATGTGAATAAGATTGCAGTTAAGGAGAGGACTGTATGAATGCCATAGGGAAGGGTTGCGATCCCATTCGAAAAGAAATAAGAAAAAATGAAGTGAAATAAAATAAGATGCCTGGAACATAAGGAGACAATGAATAAAATAATAAAGCAGCATAGCTCGTAGCCTGTTTAGAAAATTTATTTAGAAGACTTTAAATGAACTGAATTAAAACACCACTAATTGCACTGAAGTAAAGACACTGGAAATTTTACTTGATACTGTAAATACTGACACTGATGTGAATTATATGTATATATAAGAAAATCGGAAACACAGTTGCTGAATTGTAAAAATGAGAAACACTGTTGTGAAGACAAATAAATAAAAGGAAAATAACACAAAGAAAATGGATATTTGAAACATGAGCACTGTTCACATTTCTAATCTTCTGTGTTTCTATTCTTGGCTTGATGGAGGTGGTGTTCGCAGCGAATGTTGTTGAAGAATAAACGTGATGAAAAGGTCACCATATGGAATGTAGTTATGTGTACTAGCAATGATGATGACAATGTGGTATGTGTTTGTCTTCCTGATGATAATGTGGAATGGGTTCGTCTTCCTGACAATAATGTGGAATGTGTTCATCTTCCTGACGATAATGTGGAATGTGTTCGTCTTCCTGATGATAATGTAGTAATGTGTTCGTCTTCCTGATGATAATGTGGAATGTGTTCGTCTTCCTGGCGATAATGTGGAATGTGTTCGTCTTCCTGATGATAATGTAATAATATGGTCGTACTGCTGACAATACTGTAGAGTGTGGTCGTCCTGTTGACGAATAATGTAAGATGTGTTCGTACTGCTGACGAAAATGTAGTAATATGGTCGTACTGCTGACAATACTGTAGAGTGTAGTCGTCCTGTTGACGAATAATGTAAGATGTGTTCGTACTGCTGACGAAAATGTAGTAATATGGTCGTACTGCTGACAATACTGTAGAGTGTAGTCGTCCTGTTGACAAATAATGTAAGATGTGTTCATACTGCTGACGAAAATGTAGTAATATGGACATACTGCTGACAATATTGTAGAGTGTGGTCGTCCTGTTGACAATTTGATTTGATTTGAAAACAACATGGGAATGAAGGGATTTGCTGCAGGTGTAACTTAATATAATCTGGTAATATGGCCATGTGGATTTATTGAGGTTATAAAGCCACCATGTTTACATAATGGAACAGAATGATTTGGATGGAGATTTTTAGGCTAGGGAATTCAAATCTGAGGTAGTTTTTCCCCAGGCAGTGCACTTTAATCGTGAAGTGCACCTCGAAACCGGGTTTTTCGGTATTTCATTATTAATTGTTTTAATTGTTTATGCATGATTTGGGTAAGGTTCATGAATCTGCGGTAATTTTTAATCATTTCATTTCGAATCTGTATGCCCATATGGCAGCACAAGATTTGTTTTGTTTGTTTAATTATTTATATTTATTACATAAAACAATATAACTGGGAGACCCAAAGGGAAGAGACCACTTGGAAGACCTGGTCACAGGTGGGAGGACAACACTAGGATAGATTTGAGGGAAGTAGGATTTGCGAGGGATAATTGGAGAGTTAGAACAGAATAGGGTTGAATGACAGTGAATATTCTTTTAGCTTGGTTAGGTATTTTCTATTGCCCTTTGAGTAAGTAAGTATGCAAGTTGACTTATACACACTTCTATGCTCCACTTACCATTATTTTGGTACTGGTATGATGTGTTTCAGGGATCCTTATCCTCACTTTGAAATACACTGTCAAGTGCAAAATCAGGATCTTCCTGAGAAAGATTTGGCAGTTGAAAATGGGGATGAGGAATCCTCAAATCCATCATAGCCAAATAATGATAAATTAAGCAAAGAAGTGTGTATAGTCAGCTCAAATAATAGATTAAATTTATTATAATCACTTCACTGTGAAAGTTCCAATATTCTTTATTCTTTTACCTAAAATATTCCAATTTTAAAAATAAATAGCTTACAAATTATTGTGCCTACATTATGGGAAATACTCACCAAATTTCCAGTTCCTTCTGCTTCAAGAAAATCTATGTCAGATGGATCCACTCCACAATTACTATAGCATCGTTCCATTAAGTATACAAGTGGATCTCCAAATGCTGTTGTGAATCTTACATTACGGTCACCACAGCTTTCAAAGTCAGAATTTACAATGGTTGCATAAATCCTCTTTGCATGCTTGGCTTTCTGAAGTACCATTGCAACAACCGCTTCACTTCGGGCATAACCTGAGGCTGTAAATAAAGAGTGCACACAACATATGAAATCTGCTTGAAAAGGATACTAAAAGTGAACTGAGGAGCAAATTATAACACAAGAAGGAGAGAATGTCTAATAAAATCACAGAATTTAAGACAAATAAACATATTATTTTATAATAATAATAATAATAATAATAATAATAATAATAATAATATTTATTGTCAAGCATGAATTTACATGCATCGGTACTCGCATCCCTGAAGTAGCATAGGCTATTTACAGGGATGTTTTTACATCTAAAATAAAGACAAAAACAAAACCAAGCATAAAACAAACAAAAAAACAGTACACACAACAAAACAAAATAAAATTCCACTAATACCTAGTTTAGGCATTCTTGACGGATCCCTCCCATATTGTTTTGACTCTGAAAAGGTATATTCCTATTTCTCTGAGGATTTCAGCCTTATCTGTATTAATAATTTTTATGTAAGCAATATCTTCATTAATATTACTAAAATAAGATTCTGGCAACTGTTTCCTAAACTTACTATTCCTGAAGCATTCAACCAAAATATGTTTGGCATTCTCCGTCAGATTACACAAGGTTATCAACAATTCCTCTTCTACCTTTTAGTTCCCATATCCCCAACCTCCACCAAGCAATTCCTACCCTTTCTTTATAGTCACATACTTCAACGTATTTTTCTTTACCCCATCTGGTTTTCACGTCTATGTAAAATACAAGAGATCTCTTTTCTTCTAAGCTCTATGATAATATTTGTACCTCTACATCATTGCATCTTCTCTTCACTATTGTACACAGTGAATTTCCATGTGCATGTTGATTTAACCAAAACCACA
Source organism: Ectobius pallidus (assembly GCA_964059195.1). NCBI lineage: Eukaryota > Metazoa > Arthropoda > Insecta > Blattodea > Ectobiidae > Ectobius > Ectobius pallidus. The sequence goes on from CAXKWD010000005.1 coordinate 15,039,463, forward strand.
TGAGACCTAGCCGTAAAAATTCCTCCTGTTACTAAATAATTTTTTATTATTTCAACACTGGAATTACCGAGCAAGATGGTCGAGATGGTAACATCTTGGACTCGCATTCGGGAGTTCCCAGGTTCAAGTTCCATGGCCGGCCAATTTGACATGGATTTTTTCATTAATTGTAAAGTAAAGTAAAGTTGTAAAGGCAAATGCCGAACTGGATATTTACATATCATGAATCATCCTCACCATTTCATCCTGTATCATATCGATTTAAATTAATATCTGTTGAAATTTAATCTATAATACACACCATCAATAGGAATTGACAACCCCTACTGTACAGACACAGATCCCAAACTCTTGATATGGCCTCGTAGCTAAAAGGAGTATAAATTCAGATGAAATAAATAAATAAATAAAAAATATTTAAAAAATGAACACTGAAATCATCACTCCATCATCATTTACTACCAACATTTTCACATAAAATGTTTTTCAACACTTCAACAATGTTATGTCAGCTTCAAGTGTTAAAATAATTAATTGAAGTACTATAAACAGTAGAGCATGTTGTAAAACTTGTACAGAGTCAACATTTATTTAATATTTACACTTCTTGCTCCACTTACATTTAATTTGCAGGACTAGTTTCCAGGGATTACTCCCTCATCCTCAGCTGGTGGTTGAGGGAGTAATCCCTGGAAACTAGTCCTGCAAATTAAATGTAAGTGGAGCAAGAAGTGTAAATATTAAATAAATGTTGACTCTGTACAAGTTTTATGTCAGCTTTTTTCTCTATTTGAAGCCTTAAGTTGTGCAAATTATGAAAACCGAAAGTTCACAACTAAATGCTCGGACTATATTTTCAGAATGAACTTTACCATTGCAAACTACCAGTACTACACTTACACTATATGAGGAATAATGCCATTGTACATGGGCGTACGGTAGGGGGGGGGGGTTCAGGGGGTTGAAACCCATCTCGAAATATCTGCAATATTTCAAAGATTATAAATCATGAAACAAAATTAAAAAAAAAAAAAAAAAAAAAAAAACTTATTCAGTTGTTACATATTTTACAATTTCGTACATATCAAAGCTTTATTTAAAATTTATCGTAATTTATTTAAGATTCAAATTTCAAAACCTCGTGGTGTTGATAGTTTTTCAGCTTAATAACAGTGATGTATTACTAGTAAACAAAAATCTCTTCCAAATCTGTCAAACGACAACTCGAATACTCCCACCTGTTTGTAAAGCCAACAGTAATCACGAGCTCATCACAAAATTATCAAGAAAGAATTGGCATTAATCGGGATTTTCCACCGGTGGATTTACAGATGACTTTAAAAACGTGCCCTATACACCATATTACACATCCAGTATTATGATAATTTTTCAAAAGAAATTTTTTTATGTATAGACTCTAGCTTAAAAAAATGGATAGAAATCTCAAGAAAAACAGTTTCAAAGACTGAGCTGCTTATTAATTTATTACAGTGTATTAATTATCACAATACAACTGTTCAGTAAATTTAAAAAAAAAGTATTAATTCACAATGTGCGCAAGGACATGGAGCTGAGACAACTTTACATTGAACCCCTTCCGAACAAAATTTCACCGTACGCCCATGCCATTGTACATGGAACACTTACCTCATTCATTGAGCTGAAAGAAAGACACACTAAAATGCAGCATGACACATGAATCTGATTCATGGAGGAACTGTTTGGAATTGCTACCTGCTCATAAGTCAGACTCTTTGAAAGTATTCAAAGGGTTAACACAGTTTTCACAAAGTGAGAAAAATTGGATGAAGAGAAAAATTAAAGAAATGCTAACCTTCTGCATCAAAAGATCGGCACTTTCCATCCATACTGAGCAATCCTAATTCTTTGTAATGGTGAGATGTTTCTGGTTGCAAGACATGGTTAGCACCTATGACCACAGCATTATCGCATCGCCCCAACTTCAGTTCATTGTAGGCAATGGAAAAAGCTTCGAATCCACATGTCTCCATTGATACTACACTAAAACTTGCACCTGCACAAAAACATTTGCATGAATTAACTTAACTATTCTCTTACTAGTGACAGTACAAAACTAACTTATTCCTATTCTGTTAATGGTATCAACAGTTCAGGTTAGCTATTTCTATCCTCCCATTCTCTTTCTTTCAAATGTCTTTCATTCCTAGCCATTCTTATACAGGATGTTTCAAAAATACTTTTACAAACTTTGGCCATGGGTTCCTTACACCAAAAGAAGGAAAAAAGTTCATATGAACATAGGTCCCATAATCCTTTGTTTTCTCATTAGGAACTGTCCAACACATTGGTACACTCATAACATGTCAACACACAAAACTCATAACAAATGCTCGAAATGTCCTCCTCTTGCTTCTAGACATGCATGCACTCATCGAATCATGGGCTGTTGCACCGTTTCAAATACTCCGGGATAGTGTCAAATGGTTTCGCAAGCTTCCATGACACGTCAATGAAAAGTTTCTTCATCCGGGATGTGCACGCATGTCTAGAAGCAAGAGGAGGACATTTTGAGCATTTGTTATGAGTTTTGTGTGTTGATGTGTTATGACTTATGAGTGTACCAATGTGCTGAACAGTTCCTAATGAGAAAACAAAGGATTATGGGACCTATGTTCATATGAACTTGTTTCCTTCTTTTGGTGTAAGGAACCCATGGCTGAAGTTTGTAAAAGTACTTCTGAAACACCTGTATACTAAGTGGAAATTCTAAACACGCTAATGGCTAATTTACATGACAAAATTATGTTTTTGCAACTTTTTTTATTTGAATACATATACACGAGATATACTGTTGACATTGAGTTCCAACAATATGTAGTTTCGGCTGATTCCAGCTTTTCATGAAACTAATGTGAGCTTTTAAGTTTTACATGAGTTCATCATGTTCACATTTTGTAAAGTGAAGTGGGGAAGTGTGGAAAATGTGAAAAACTTGGATTTATTAAGTGCCAGTATCGTACTTTATGAGATTCTATGGTGGACAGGAAATGTCTGTGCATCCGTTCATCCATCAGTGTGTTTGTATGTGTGATAACTTGAATACGCTTTATTGGATTTTCATGAAACTTGATATACGCATTTATAATGTCCATGGGACGAAGTCTATTGATTTAGGACCAAACAGGTTGACCAGTACCGGAGTAACGACTAATTAATGGTCACATGCATTTAAATGACAAATCACAACAAAGCCACGTAGCTAGCCATAAGCACGGACTCCCACCTCAATTAAGACATCATATGACACCAATCATAGCAGGCCGAATGCATGAGTCAGCCATTACATTATGCTGGATGAAAATTGTTTTTTTATACAGAAATAGAGAAAATGCTTAGTAAATGTTGTGTTCCTGGCTGTACTATACTACTAATAATGCTAACGGAAAGTCTGTCCAAGTGTTTAAATTTCCCAAAAATGAATTCAGATTGCTGAAATGGATATGTGCAATCACAGAGAAAATTTTATACCTTCAGATAACTCATGGTAAGTAAACACACGTTAATGATAAATATTTGTCAGTATTTTGTTAAACTCATATGGTGGTAGTAATTGTGATTTATAGTTTGTGAAGGGTATTTATTTACATTAGTACTAATGACATGCTTACTAAATGTATTTTTCTTGTTTTCTTTCTTTCTTTCTTTCTTCTCCTTAGTTTAGCCTCTCCCTTTTAGGGACATAAACATATTATTATAATATTTAAAAAGAGTACCCTATTAATAATAAAGTTTATGTTTTAGATAGGCCTAAATAACAATATTAATAGCACAAAGTCTGTGCCATGTCTGTATATCACAAGAATGTGAAATGTGGCCTTTTAACACCATTTGGCAATTTGTTATGTCGGTTTACCTGATTTTATTTGCAACTCAAATGTGTACGTGGGATTTCAATGACTAGAAGTTAAAACATACGATGAAACCTGCAGCTGCACTGGCAATAGTTTTCAAGGAAATGAGTGCAATCAGTTTCAGGAAATGACTTTCATGAAAGAGTTACAAAACCTACAAAACCTACTGCCATCATGTAAACTAGCCTTTAATGCAAAAAATTGAGGTAATATTAATATTCATAATTAAACTTTGTCTGTTCCGTTCAAGATCGCCTGAATGGTCTTGTGGATAGCACTGATGGCTGTAGAACTGCAGGCCTTGGTTTAATCCCCGGTAACTTCGTGGATTTTTCTAAGGTACGGAAGTCTAGAAAAGGGTGCACTCAGCCTCATGACAGCAACTGAGGAACTGCTTGATAAAGAAGTAGCAGCTCCGATAAAGGAAGCCATCAATAATGGCCATGGGAGTCAGCATGCTGCCCACATGCCCCCAATCCTGCCCTGCCTATGATTTTTCAAGATTTTAAAGATTTATTAGCCAAATGTAATAGGTTTACATGAGTTTGTCAAGTACATAAACTGAACAATTTGAACAAAATTAATTTTAGGTACATAATTATACTTAATTTCTAGGTTATGAACTTTGCCTGAACAATACCGGTACTGAACAAAATAAAATTTTAGGTAAACAAAAATACTTAAATTCTATACAATAAATTTGTATAATTTACTGAAAATAGCTTATATATCTTATATATGTTACATTTTAGTCCTCTCTTTAAATTCATTTATTGTATAAAAGGAATTTTCTACTAGATAAGATTTTATCCTTCTTAGCTTCAATTGATTATCTATATATATAAAAATGAATGTATGTGTGTCTGTGTGTCTGTGTGTGTGTCCTTTATGCATTACTACACCATTCATCCGATCGCCATGAAACTTTGGGAAGTTGTTGAGTACATTCCCGGGAAGGTTTTCGGCATATTACATTTTTAGTTTTTGCTTTCGTTATTGAGTTATGAATGAAAAACGGGCAGAAAACGTGTATTTTAGCGTTTTCGAAGCATAAATTTTCAGTTACACATTTCAATGTCAAATCAATTACAGTAGGCTTTGGCTATTTTTGTCATAAAACCATTACGATCGCTTGAATGTTGTAGCTCACGCTGGTCGACTCATTTGTTTATCATGTCAAGGCACGCAGATATATGAAATTTTCAACCAACACCGAAGAGGATTATTATTAAGTGCCAGTATGGTACTTTATGAGATTGTGTGGTGGACGAAAAAATGTCTGTCTGTCCGTCTGTCTGTCCGTGTGTCTGTACGCACCATAACTCAAATATGCTTTTTTGGATTTTCATGAAACTTTGAAAACACATTTATAATGTCCATGGGAAGAACCCTATTGATATTGAACCAAATCGGTTCACCAGTACCGGAGTAATGCCCAATTTAGTGCCTATTTTAATAGATTATATTAGAAAGGCGCCATAGCTCAAATACGCTGTATTCGATTGCCACGAAACTTGGTATACCCATTTATGACGCCAATGAAAAGTGCCCTATTGAATTTGAACCTAATCTGTTGACCGGTACCGGAGTAAAACCCAATTTAGTGTATATTTTAAAGGCGCAATAATTCGAATACGCTTTTTCGGATTTTTATGAAACTTCGTATACGCATTTATAATATCCATGGAAAGACGTCTATTGATATTCGACCAAATCGGTTGGCCAGTAGCAGAATAATGCCCAATTTAGTGCATTTTATGTTAATATATAAGAAGTCGCGATAACTCAAATATGCTTTATTGGATTTTCTTGAAACTGTGTATACCCATTTATAATGTACAGGGGAAGAAGTCTACTGATATTGGACCAAATCGGTAGACCGATACCGTAGTAAAACCCAATTTAGTGTCTATTTTAAAAACGCGGTAACTCAAATACACTTTACCGGATTTTTATGAAACTTGGTATACACATTTATAATGCCCATGGGAAGACGTCTATTGATACTGGATAAAATCGGTTGACCTGTTTCGGAGTTATGCTCAATTTAGTGCCTATTTTATGGTAATATACGTATTCGAAAGAATTTATTTGAAAAAATGAAAATCAGTTATCTTGACAACATAGACTTTTGTTTTACTGTGATTTGTAAGGCTTTGGCAATTAAAATACAGTTAGCTATGACAACACTATTGCTTTAAATGCGCTTATCCCATAACTGACCCAGGTGGCTGAGATGGTAACGTCTTGGCGTCACATTCTGGAGTTCCATGGCTCAAATCCCGAAACCGGCCAATTTGACTTTTTTTTATATTCTGCATATCATAACTGCAATCATAACTGATTAAACAAAACATACTGGCACTTTGTTATATCAGTTTACCTGATTTTATTATTATTATTATTATTATTATTATTATTATTATTATTATAAGAGGGATAATCAATATAGGCCTAAATATGGTCAAACGTTGTTCGATTTGGACGAAACTCACTATACAGGGGTCTTCTGGGCCAAGTACCTCGAATCTGAGGTCGCTTTTACCACGCGACACCTAAATGGGGTCAAACGTTGTTTGATTTGGACGAAACTCACTATACAGGGGTTTTCTGGGCCAAGTACCTCGAATCTGAGGTCGCTTTTACCAGGCGACGCTATCTAATCGTGGTATGTAATTCACGTGATTTAGGTGTTAATAAATATAATGATATAACTATTATGCTCTTAATTTTTAATTTCTGAAATAATTATCGCGGGCGATCGCTTGATTTTGTAGGTCCATCCTTGACGATTCATTTGTTTAGAATATCAAGTCCCACAAACGTATGAAATTTTCAACCTACACGGAAGAGGGATATTCAATATAGGCCTAAATATGGTCAAACATTGTTCGACTTGGACGAAACTCACTATGCAGGGGTTTTCTGGGCCAGGGAACTCGAATCTGAGGTCGCTTTTACCAGGCAACGCTATCTAATCGTGGTATGTAGTCCACGTGATTTTGGTGTTAATAAATATAATGATTTAACTATTATGCTCTTAATTTTTAATTTTTGAAATAATTATCGCGTGCGAAGCCGCGGGCACACGCTAGTTTGTTATATTTTTCAGTGTATCAGGTAGGAGCTGTATAGGTCCTTTGCAAGAATTTCTAAAGAACCTCGTAACGACTTCATAAAATAGTTTTTATTATTTCTTGTATAATGATGATGCATAATTTATTATTGCAAATTTAATATTTTCATAGATATATAAGCAGGGGAGTGTGAATATTTTAAATTTTTTGAATATAGTTCTGCAAGATTTTATTTGTGGTATTTTCTCTATCACCCTAAGGGCTTTTTTTTAAAGTCTTTGTATTTTTATTTCGGCAGCCGAACTCCACAGAATACTGGTAACACCACAGTTTAAATGAGAGTGAATGAATGTGATATATAATTGTTTGAGGGTGTCTTTATCCATGTAGCAGTCCCACAAGGATATAGCACCATGGAGTAAATGGAAACAATAATCTGTCGGAGCATGAATACATATCTATATTCTTTTTTTATTTATTTTTCATCATCTAGGATAAATCAGCTAAGAATACATGGCCTGCAAAATCTTTCAAGAATGGTAAAATGGGAGGAATTTTCTTCTCTCATTTTTCATAGAGCATCTTCAGCTATTATGAGACTTAAAGATGCTGGATGTGAGTATACAGTAAAAACGCTTTTCCAGACAGACCACATGGTTTGCTTCAATACTAAGAGGCAAATGCAAATAAATAAACTTAACAATTACTATCTAATTAAAATGTATTTGATATATTGCATTAATAGAATAAATTAGATGAATTATAAATAAAATGCAAAGAGTATTACTATTAGAATTACATTTGGATGCTTAATGAGAATGAAATTTTAAGATCTGTTTATGAAGAGGGCACTCTATACAGGAGAATTTAAAAAAGAAAATTAGCATATAATTTTGAAGCACCAAAGCTCGTTCCAAATATTTTTTAATTCAGTTCAAAGTGAAACTATACTCACCATGAGTATTCAGCCAATAGGAAACACGGTTTGCTAACATACTGCGAGCATGTCCTAAAATGCCCATCATATATTCAGTAATAATGTATGGAAATGTATTCTCAGATTCACTCATTACAGTGCTGGAAATCACATTGGTATTTGTTCCATCCAATTCACTTGGAGACATTCCTAAAAATCACAAACAAACTACTTCACTAATGGAACACATAAGATATTATTTTGCACAGTTGTTACTACAGTAGAACCTCGATAATTAGAGGTAATTGGGGCTGATGCTACCTTGAATTACAAAAAACTCGGATTATACGGAAACATCACTAAATCAATGGGTAATTCATAAATAAATGTTTAATGAGCACAATAATGGTTAAAAAGATAAATAAATAAACTATACAGTAGGCATACATATCTTTAATAGGCCTGTATGTATATTGGCAAACATTTCCAATTTGCTACATCGGTATCCTTTAAGGATTAAGTCATTGTCTGACTCTTAATGAAGTGGAACGGGAAAGCGGCGCTACTAGGAAAACACTTTTAATTACAATTGTTGCTGAAATTACCATTGTTGCTGAGTAGGGATTACTGTAACAATACAGTATTCTTTTCTGAAAGGATGGTATGCACTGTATGCACCATATGATTGACACGAGGTCCCGAGAATGAAAGATCGAACCTAACGGTTTCTGTCAATCTGTAGACCCTAATAGAAATGCATTAGCAGTCTGAAGTCAAGGTTATTTCTTGTATTATGAATGAAAACCCAGTTTTACTTGCATTTTTGTACATGGAAAAATTGAAAGAAAGCTAAAAATGTAACACATTCGGAAGTGCGTAAAACTTACATGCGGACACCGTATAAAAAGGGGATTTTACTCTAGTTTTATGGAAAATTTTAATTTTCTTAAGACCAGCTCAAATTACACGGAACCTCGAAATACCGAGGCCCTACTGTATATCACATACAGAACAAGTCATAAATTATGTAAAGGCATAAAAACTTAAATCTGATACGCAAAGACTGAAGAAATGTTTCCTTCCATTTACAAACTCGGTTTTAGAGGCAGCCTGGAGCCAATAATCTTGCAACATGACAACGCTTGTCCACACACCTCACGCGCAACTGCAGAGGCTCTGCAAATCTTGAAATTTGAACCTATTCTACACCCTCCTTACTCCCCTGATCTTGTGCCTTGTGATTTTTATTTTTTTCCTCTACTCAAGAGAGGCCTCAAGGGTATTCATTACACCTCAGATGATGAGCTGAAGGCAGCTGTCAAGTCCTGGATTCGAGAAAAGTTGGAAGAATTTTTCAGTGACAGAATGAAAAAACTTGTTCACTTTGGGAGAAATGTGTTAGCCTTACCGGTGACTATGTTGAAAAATAAATATATGATTTTAAAGCTTAAGAATTGTACTTTAATGTACTCTTTTCTCAATCTTGCTATTTGTTTTCATTTATGTTGTACAAGCCTGTGTACCTTACTTTTTAGCTTACCCTCATATATACACTCCTTTTCCCATAATGGTATAAAAATGTATAGTAAGCTTCTGCTTCATATAAAAGAGCAGTGCACAGATAAAACTTTCAAAGAAAATCTTCACAAATATTTTTATTGAAAAAGTTTCTAGGCTATAGAAGAGTTTCTAGAAACGTAATTTACTTCATTTTAACCCAACTCATACAAAATGCATGTTCCATAAGAACATTTCCTCAGGTACCTATTAATAAAGAAAATATTAAGTTGTACATGATAGTGGGGAACTGCTAGATTCTGGATTAAGCGGGGAAAAAATGCAAAGGAATATAGAAAGAAGTAGATTTCTCACCAGCATCAATCACAGCTGCGTACACCACCTCCAATGCCATACGAACTATGGGATCAGAAGAATTTACAAGTCTTGAAGACAACCCAAAAAACCCAGCATCAAATTTCTTTTTACCAGAAACTTGTCCTACAAATGGTGGTATTCCGAGAGATTCTGCAAATGACAAAAACACAAATTACTAAATGTTATACTTTCAATATGTAAACAAATAGAGTGCATCACTTCAAGAAGCACTTCTCTTCTTGAATTTCATTAACAACACATTTAAAAAGATTACCTATGTGGAATTAGGTGACCGTACATTCTTATTAGGTCAGGGTTCAAAACAATTTCCTACGCACAGAATTTCAGTAACCCAGTGTCCTGGTTATATCTAATTTATTAAGATATATTAGTATTACTAAGATAGATTAGTATTAGATATTCCTGATTTCAAATTATCATAATTTAAAATTATATATGGAAGTTTACACAGTGAAGTGACAGAATTATGAAAACTTAAAACAATTACATAAAAGCAAACAGTTTAAATCCCATCAGTCATAAACATGATGTGTTGAATACCCACTCACACAGATTGGTGAAATTACTGCTCAACCAAAATGAATATAGAAATGAATATAAAAGAATTATTAATACAGCCCAATACAACAGTTTCAACAAAATACTGATCGAAAAGAAATTGAGAAAATTCAGAAATGTAGATCACAGACACAAACCATCCTAAAATAATAAAAAATAAAAACTTATTTTATACAAGTTTTTTTTTTTTTTTTAATTTCTTTCTGTACTACTATAATAGCTATTTATGTATCAAGTACGCAAAATAACGCTTTAGTGGACAAATCTAGTATAGCGGCCGAGGCGAAAGCCGAGGCTGAAATACTGGATGAGTCCGCTAAAGTTTTTGTGTACGATATTTTTTAGTAAAAGCTATATAAATTATATGAAATAAAGCAAAAATACCGTATAATTAATTATAATGAAAGGCAGTCAGCCATTTGCTAAAGTTATATTCTCATGGCCGTCTGAATATTAAAACAAAAATGACCGTACATACCAATACCAAATGTGGTAGTATAGATGCATAATATATGAGTCCCTTGTTTGTAAACAATATTGCATACCAACTAGTATTTATGAAAAGCTTGTGAAAATATAGACAATAATACCGAGGAAATTTCAATCCAAGCCAGAAACATTGAACTGGAGCTGCTGCCAGCAACTTCATGGCAGAAGTAGACTATGAGAAGGGATATATTACGGCATTTAAATGCTGCTGCGTCCATGGTAAGGAATGTTTTTCATATGAACCAAAATATGAAAAGTTGTTGGCTTATATTTGTTGTCATGTGATGAAGTGGGCTTTTGTGTTTTGCGAAAAATCCTGGTAAAGTTTCTGATTATCACAAAGAAACGTGTTGGCTTAAATTTGTTGTTTTATGACCTATTATATGCGTAAATCCATGTTAAAGTTGGTGTAACTGATCAATGCCATCTGTGTTTTGTTTACAGATTGCCATGACGACTTTAAAGGACAAGGCTGATAAAAGTGCATTTTGAATGCACTTTTATGCAAGTTTAGCGGCCTTGGTTGCTAAAATGCAATTTTTCGCATGTTACCAGTCCGATAAGCAGCTGTTTTAGGCCGGTATTCATAGTCGCAATAAGTTGTACTTATATCCAAGTCGAACTTTAATCTTGTCATAAGTTGAGTTTCTGACACAAACAAGTCGAACTTATGACGTATTTACTTTATAAAGTCAGACTTGATAAAGTCGAGCTTATTGCTATTCATAGTCACTAAAGTACGACTTATTTATCGAAATAAGTCGTACTTTATCAAGTCAAGGGTCCCCCTGACTTATTTCAGTTTAAACCAGGACCATGAATAGTAATTTTGAGGATCTTGGCGAGTATTAGAAGAAACTCACGCCCCAAAGCGTTATTTGCGAAACATGATGAATCCATTCAAATTCTACAGTGACAATGAATTTAAAAAGAGATTTCGTTTCAAGCAGAAACAATTTTGGAAATATCAATCGCCTATCTTTCATCAGCATTTCTGTCTGCTGGCATTTAACATCGGCCCAAAACTTCCTAAGCTGTTTTGAATCTCTCTAAAACAATAATTAATATCGAAATAAATACATAAGCGTACCGGCATTAATTCTGAACGATCTCCAAGCTAATATATACGCAGAATATTCTCAAGAAACTATTAATTAGTTTACTTACACGCTGCATAATATGACTGGATGAATTGAATTCTTTGTTTACAATGCACAACGCCGTCTGTATTTTTGTATCACGATAGCGAAATACGCACTCAGTTGGCTTTGCTTTACATAAAATCTGAAAAAATCTTAAACCCGATTGGCTAGTTCAATTATTGCGGCAGTGAACGCGTGATTTTTCGTATTATTGGGTTCAACTTTAATGCGTGGAATAAGTAGAGCTTTAAGAAGTCAGACTTAATAAAGTACGACTTTAAAAGGACTATGAATACGAAAAACATATAAGTCGACTTGTCAAATAAGTTCAGCTTTATAAAGTCGGTTCTTAAGTCGCCGACTATGAATACCGGCCTTAGAGACCGTGTACTAAAAATGAATATAATTTATTGTATTTTTATTTAAAATATTTTGTATTTTTAAATTAATGCATTTATATCCATTTCTGAACTGCCTCTGACCACGAGCATGTGCTCATTGGAGTGCTAATTAATGACAAAAAAAGTGAACAATTGTATACAAACCTTCTTATTTAACCATAGGCGTAGTGAAATGGTATTGGTACAATTATTGGCTGAGATAAGATGATGAATTATCTGAGTAGGTTCCTACTACATGAACATAATATTTTTCTTTCAGATAAAGAAATATTTTTTGTCAAATATATTAATCCTTGGAGACAAAATGGTAGAATGTGAAAGTTTGTAAATACTGTACTGCAGGCGTAAATGTGTTACGAAATAGGGGCATATATAGATAGCTGATGGACTGAAAGATAAGGGCTGCGTGCAAGTTTCTTGGGCTGCATGTGCTTATCTGATGGGCTAAAGTTTGCTAGGGACCATACAGCCTGGCAGATGGGCTGCACTGGAGGTAAAGGCATCTGTGCATTAGGCTGACAATCTTCCCATATTAATTTTGAAATGTCTAAAAAACTGGGAGCCTCAACCTCTTGAAACCCTAAGAGACTCCATGGTCTGTACACAAAATACTTTACTATCATATTTATTTTTCATGTCAAGTATCTTTCAGTTGTCCCAGTACTGTTTGCAAGTACAGTATTAGTACTTTAATATTTCATTGTATGTATTAGATTATACTACTTTTTTTTTCTTTAAATAATTATGTTAATTATAAGAGAGCAAGAAACCAGGTATGTATGTAAAGTGTACAGACTACCACACACAGACAGCTATGCTATGCTAAGCTAAAATGTTGCTCCAATGCTTTTTATATAGGATGACACAGACAGCTATGCTAAGCTGAGCTATGATAACTAAGCTAAGCTACATTTCACAGATTGTCAAGGAGGCAATTTTTACAACTGTAGCTCCTCGAGGATTTCTTCATGAATGCATAATAGTTTGTTGGAGCATGCTACAGATTGAAAATCTATTAAGTAATGTGGTTGCTGCAATTGGCAACACAACAAGTGATCAACAACCTAATTACATAAGGCACGATAAGCATTTCAGCAATATAAAAGCGGGGGATTATGATATGCAAGAGTTGAGTCTGGTCAGTCTGGTGCTGCTTGATCCGAGTCACCTGGACCTGTGTTTCTGTTGTGGTGTGCACCCTGCAGGAGTCTGCTGAACCAAAGGTAATAAAAAGATATGTTTAAAATTATTACATAATCAGTGGATAAAGGTTAAAAAATTAAAACACGTTTCAACTCTGCCCTTGAGTCTTCCTCAGGGGACTTCTCACACAGTACTATGTACATATTCTTATTTTATTACCTCAAACACATTGCTCAACTTTCTTGTGATATTACAGATTGCTGTGACAACAATAAGTAAAGTTTAAAAATATATTTCATTTAGATATGAGGGTCATCTAGAAAGTAAGTTCCGATCGCCGATAAAGAAAACAAAAACATCAATAAGCAAAAAATATTTATTGTAATATTTACAGAGATTCATTGGCTACTTCTCTACATAGTCGCCACCGTTATTGAGGCATTTATTGTACCGCTGCACTAACATTTGCCTGCCCATGTCATAGGACTCTGCCACCAACATCTGGACCCATAAAATCACTGCACTCAGCATTCCACGTCTCTTGTTTTGGACAATTTTTTCAATGTTTGACAATACCAATCAGCATTTAGAGTCTCCCCTCATGGTAAAAACTCAAACAGGAGGACACGACGTTGATCCCACATTTTTCTGACAAAGATTGTGTGATTGAATTTGATCTTCACATGTAACCACTATGGCGCCAATGCATGGATTGTTGTTTTGTTTCTGATGTGGCATGCGACACCCATGTTTCATCCCCAGACACAACATTGTCCAGAAACTCATACCTTTCTCTGCGTACCGCTGGCAGCAGAGTCCTATGACATTGGCATACAATTTGTGGTACACCGCTAAGATAAATGCCTTGATTACGGTGCTGACTATGTAGAGAAGTAGGGAATGAATCTCTGTAAATATTGCAATGAATTTTTCTTAATTATTAATGCTTTTGTTTTCTTTATCGGTGATTGGAACTTACTTTCTGGACGACCCTTGTACATTATTAACAATGAAAATATCGTAATATGAAAGCTTTTGTAAGTTGTAACCATTTCCAACTACATGTTTAGAAAGGAAGCATGAATTAAAACATTAATTTATGTAATAATGTGTTTACACCTGCTCTACAATACACAATATTATTTTAAACCAGGATTGGAAGGCATTGTACTCATGCAGCTCCCAGGCCGGGCTTAGCTTAGCATTCATTTTGTGTCACAGCACTACTTAGCTTGGCATTGGTTAACTTGGCATAGCATAGTTTTCTGTGTGTGGTAGCCTTAATAGATATGTACAGCTCAGCAAGATTAATTGCTAAAGTAAAAGGTACTTAGGAAAAGCAGATATACAGTCATGCCTGTATGCATCTGCAGCTTTTGCCTTTAGACTAGATCGTCCCACAGCAGCACATGTAGAGTAGGGAAGTTGCCAACACAGCAAAGGTTTAGAATATAAATCTCCTTTCTGAAGCACCTATTATTTTAGGCAACCCAACTTACAGAGTTGTATACAGGGTGTTTCACGAAGTTTCACCACCACTTTCTGAGTGCATTCTTGAGAATATTTGGAACAAAAAATGTAAATACAAAAATGTAATCTGACTTGTAGTTCTGTTGTTATAAGCATTTGAAGTTTCAATATTCGTGACAAAATAGCTATAAATTCAGCAATAAATCAGCACAGAAATTGAAAGTAACAAACAAAATGGATTTAATTCACATACTTTACATACATTTCACCCTTTATCTCAGTTTGACATCAGATTTTCAAAGATGCCTCCCTCTACGTCCAAGCACTTTGACGTGTGGGTATTATTGTTGCAGCATTCATAATGCGCACAAGTAACTCTTCACGTGTTCCAACTTTCACCTCGTACACCATACCTTTCATCCACCCCCATATGCAATAATCAAGTGGTGTTAAGCTGGCCACGGATGAGGACTTCTACGACCATTCCAACGCTCTGGAGAATGCTGGTCTAGATGAGCTCTCACGGCATGGGAGAAATGAGCTGCTGCTCCATCATCTGGTGGGGGTTCAGGAGTGAACCCCTGCTTAGGACCAACTTTCCTAAGTAGCCCCCCCCAAGGGCCATCGGGTGGGTCTGCAGGTTGCGGATGCGGGCTCCACGCCTAAAAACGTGGAGTTGGTGGGAATAAGCGTTGCCCAATCGGCGTGTATACCATCTCCCGGACAGCTGGGGCCTGGAGATTCGGTTTCGACCCCCACTTGAGACCGCCAGAGGGCTGGGCGTTCACGGTTCCTGGGGAGAATGATCCATGGGATGGTTTCCAGGGGGATCCTGGAGGACGGGCTCCTGATGGCCTACATTAGTAGCCTCCATTCCAAAGTGGGCTGTTGCGGAGAACCTCACTTCGGTGGGGGGAGCCTCCCCCAGGACCACGGTCATAGTGGGCTACTCCCTTCCGTGGTTGTCCTTCAGGGAGGTACGTCTGTAACTCTGGGACGGAACTTATCCCGAGACAGAGGGAAGGTGTGTTTTGTACTTCAGGGAATGCGCTAGCAAGGGCCCGTGGTATCCCACCCAATCCATGTTATCGTGGCAACGGACGGCTACCGAGGGTGGGGATACTGAAGGACGTGAGGAGAAATCCCATTCACGTGCATGGAGTCGTTCCGTACTTCAGGGAACGTGACTCAGGCCCGCTTTTTGCTACCCGAAACCTTGAGAGGACAGGGAAAGGATGTGGATTGCGGGCAGGGAGACTGAAGTACAGGAGCACGGAGTAGTTACCTGTGTCATTCCTGTACAAACTGGACGGCCTCGTACTTCAGAAGGTCGTAAAGCGTGGCTCGCTTTTCTTTGAAAAGCATAGCGGTGGAAATTGAAGTTCAGGTGTACGGTAATTGGCCTGGCCCTGAGTAGCTAGAGGAGCAAAAGGGTAATTGTGAGCTCGATGCTGAGCTCATGTTTTGTGTATTGTTTGGGCTGAGGTAGACACAGCTGCCTCCATAGGCCTTAAATGAATCTGCAACTGGTTCGAATGCAGATGAGGTGTTGTATGGGCCCCATGTGCCATACACACGCGATGGGGCCCTTGGGTTGTAAGTTGTATCTTGAAGGTAACTCGGCCGCACTTCGGAATGGGCCGGGGTCAGTAAGAGCGGCCTAGCCGCTGGCTCGCCGAGGGGAGCTAGACAGAATTCTAGTCAGCAAATCTAGTCATCCCGCAGCTCATCGGAGCGCAGGGATTTGAGGGAAGTTGTGTTGAACGCCAACCGTTGGCTCTTGGAACTATAGGAATGGTGGGTTGAGTAGTGCAGGACGTCCAACGGCTGGTCCGTTAGGATGTCCAGAATAGTACGAGAAGAGCGACATCATCCGGGGGCTTGCCCAGTCGGGATGATGAAGTGTCAATGGGAAGACCCCCACGTTGCGTGTGGTGTCAAACTCCGGTGTCACGGACCCACCGCGAGTTTCGAAATTCCTGTCCAGCCTGCTCCGGAACAGGTGGCGACTCGGACTGGCAACCCGTGTGATTCTTCAACATTCCAATGAAGTGCACGGAAGTAGTGCAAATGAGAAAGAGAGAGTTCTTGGGTCAATGGTCTTAGGAGAACTATGAGTTGCCGGCCGTCGACTTATGCGAGTATACGAACATATGAGCCACGGTGCTCGATAAGGGCGATGGAGTTGTCTGACGAATCGAGCGCCTCACAAACATGGCGTCTAGGAGCATCCCTGTGGGGAAGAGTCTCCTGCAGACCAACAGTGTGAAGGAGGCGGTGGAAGTCAGTACGGAGCTGATGTATGAATTCAGCGTGACTTCCCCGCTTGAGCTACCTTCGGGTCCCTGGCGGGACGCATCCTTAGAGAAGCAAAACGACCGGCTGCAGCCGGGGGTACCGCCTCCTCGTGGCTTTCCCTGGAAACCATCCAGGTCTCTGGGTGGGCCAAGTGTGCCTACCAAAGGTTCAGTTTCGCTTCCCCGTCGCCAGGCCAACTAAGGTGCCAGAGCCCGGCGGGGGTGGTTCTTCCGAATAAGCGGCACCACCGAGGTAAGAGTTCACTGGATTCCTCCCTTCCAACCTCCTCTCCCGAATCTCCTGTCTTGTTGGGCTGTAGTCGTTGCGACTGGGGTGGCCCTTGACAGGTGGAAGTGTCCTATTCAGGTCTCCATTCTGAAATCTCTCTCTCTCTCCGGTGCTCCATCATGCTGGAAGTACATACGGCATCTCGTTTCAAGAGAAACATCTTCCAGTAATAATGGCAGTATGTTTTGTAGAAAGTTTAAGTGCATACCACCAGTTAAATTGCCGGGCATAATGAATGGTCCAATCAGTTGATCATGTATAACTCCACATCATACATTTACATGAAATGGTGATGAAAATTTGTTTCCACCGTGGCGTTAGGATTATCTACTGCCCATCCATGTGAGTTGTGCAAGTTGTTTATGCCATCCCATGTGAACTGTGCCATCCCATGTGAACATGATAAACTGATAGAACTCTCTACCGTGTCCATTTAACCAGTTGCAGAACTCAACGCGACAAATAAGATCGTCAGGTTGTAGATATTGCACTTTTTGCATATGATAAGCGTTCTCCATAGCTTTGATGAACTACAACCTAATCGCCGAGCTACACATCTTGTTGACATTTTAGGACTGCCATGTACAATGTCGAGAATGTGTTTTTCTTCTCCTACATTAAGTTCGCGATCTCATTCATACTGGATTGTAACACTAAAGGTTTTGGGATTGGGCATGCTATGTTTTGGATAGCGGCGTTGATACTCGGCTGCAGCAGCTGTTGTATTTCCATCACATACACCATAAATAAATACCATATTGGCGTATTCCTCCGTTGTAAATTTGAACGGCATGTTCAAACAACAATCAGTAAGAAAACAGTAAGAACACACACTCTACATTGGAGGATAGTCAACTATCTAGCTAAGGATGGCTCTGGATGCCAATAAAATGTGGGCATGCATGCAACATACGTTGAGCTCTGTTCACACAGAGACATTCATAAATGTCTACATTACTCCGTAATTATTTGAGATAGGTAAAACTTTTATTAGGAAAAGCTGTTCCAAATAACGTCAGGAACATGCTCTGTAACTGGCGGTAAAACTTTGTGAAACACCTTGTATTTCTGTTACACAATGTACATGTTGTGTTATCACAATATAATACCTACTGAAGTAATTTCTTTGTTTGGTTAAATAACAAATGAAACTCAGAATATCCATCCACTATTTTATCTAACTAAGAGTATGCCCCATAAATTCCCCAAATTTCCCCATATGATTAAGAGGGGGACCATCGGTCTATTACATAAATGGAGAAAAAATAATTAATTAATACAAAGCCAACTCAAGTGAAGATAGTTTAGGAAACAGTAACAATAATTACATAGGGAGTTGAAATGAATACTACACTTCACTTTTCGTTTAGTTTACCTTAACTTACTAGTTTTGGCACAATTGCTACCACCATGAACATCCACAGGAGGGTGCCAAGGTACCCAAGTACAGGTATACTATACCAAACGTGAAGTTTAGTGTTAATTTCAACCCCCATTATAATTATTTTGTTATATAACTTCACTGTGTTAACTTCCAATACAATTTAATAGTGATGTATACCTTTTTTCCAGTTTTCTCCGGTTTTAGGAGTGACAAGATGTTCTTTGTTGAATAGCTTATCTCGAAGTATATCAAAATCTGGTGAATCTGGGAAGTAACCACTGATTCCTGAAATAACCACATCATCTTCTTCTGAAACGTGGTTTTCTTTTACATCCACCATTTTGTGAGCAGTCTGAAACAAATAAACAAAATAATCATTACAAATGTTGATGTACACTGATTTCTGATACCAAACTAAGCATTCTTACACTATGTAAGTGTAATTCACACAATCTTGGATTTAAACCCTATTCAGATCTGATGCAGTAATGACTATACTCGCCGCTTACCTCGTGAATATTAAAATAAAACATATTGATTTAACTTTAAAATAACCTGGAAATTACCCATACTGCCTTTCAATTCCCTCTTTGCTAGGAATGCTGCCACAATGATATGACACACCAGACATGCGGAAACAATAATGGTTGGAATACACAAGTTACACACAGAAATGCTCGTTGTGCATAAAACCTCACACTATTCTCTCTCTCATGTACAGCAAAGCAATCAGCAGGGAAATATCGTATGAAACCATCCCCCATGTAAGCATAGCCCATCAGCTCAGCACATGTAATCTTGAAAGATGGCTTGCGCTTTCTTCTACATATTAGAATGTATAATTTTGTAGTTTGTGCATATGTTATGTAGTAATTCTTATTAAATAAAATCAGGTAAACTGATGTAACAAAGTGCAGAATGCTTTTGTTTAATAGTGATAGCTGCAATTATGATATGCAGAAAATAAGTTATTTTTTTAATCAATTTCTGAGTTAAGCTCCTGACTGATTCATTAAGCAGAGCTTATGTAAGAACAAACATATGCGAATGAATATGTGGATAGTGTTATTTGTCAAAGCTACCTGTATTGCAACTTCCAAAGCCGTATATGAACACTGTAAAACAATATGTTGCCATGAGAACTGATTTGCGTTTGATAAATTCTTTCTAATATATTACCATAAAATAGGCACTAAATTGGACACTACTCCGGTACCGGTCAACCAATTTGGTCCAATATCAATAGGCTTCTTCCCATGGACGTTATAAATGTGTATATCAAGTTTCATGAAAATCCAATAAAGCGTACTTGAGTTATCGCTCATACAGACACACAGACAGACATTTTCCCGTCCCCACACAATCTCATACAGTATCATTCTGCACTTAATAACTATTTAATAGCTGTTAATGTAAGCAATGGTGATATTGTAAATCTGTCCTGAGACACTATGAGACTAACCACAGATGACAGTGTAGTAGGGTGCGTACTTCAACCAATACAGCCTGCAACAGTGTCTGATTTAATATGAAACTACACTGACAGGCAAAAAAAACCGATCACTTAAAGAAATTAAAAAAAAATTATGTAATAATAAAATGACTGCAATTGTATATGTTTTTAAGATTAAAATTAAATGACACATTTCACACTTAATTCCCCATGTTGCCTCTTGCACCATGGTGAATGGTGAACCTAAGATTTGCAGCGGCATAACGGAGGCTGCGTCCATCATCAATCAGAGCAACAGCTTTGACAGATTCCTTTCAGTTTGGAAGGAAATGATGCAATACAACAATGAAACACCTAGCAATATGTATGACAAGCTAGTGCACATAATCAGATTGGAATCGCCACATTGCAATGTTTTATATATATATATATATGGCTATATATATATAAAGTGAACATATGAAGAAAGCTAATGATTCATTAAAAATAATAATTCATCCTCACCAACAACAATGTATAAACATCCAATCAAAATTATCTTTAATCTTAAAAGTATGACAAATTTTACAGTGATCGGTTTTTTTTGCCTGTCAGTGTATAATTCAAACTTCCTCTTTGTCTCTTAGCAAGAGAGATTGGAAATTAGAACTATCTTGTTCACTGCTTGGTTTAACTGATCATGAAGATGTCTGTCAGTCAGTTGAGATCTGCATTCGCTTTTCATTGTTTTCATCATGGAAAAAAATTGTTCACATACATACGTTGTAGCTTACATAGCTTCGATGGAACAAGCATATGACCAAAGTTTTGGATATTTATATTTACAAAAGTTCTAAACAATTCTACACCTATTAAATCTATCACTCTTACTTTCAGGATTTCATCAGATTGTAATTCTAAAAGTTCGTCTTGAAGATCTATTTTTGATTTTCTTACATCTATGATGCTACGTTGCATTATACCTAGTAATACTTTTGAGTGTATTAAACATTTAATAGACATATAAAAAATATCTTCCCATTCTGGATGAATTTTCCTTTTTCTTGAATTTGGCTTCGAAAGCAAGTGTTCTTCTGACGTCACTGGCACAGGAACAATCATCGGGAGGTGAAAGTACACCTCATTCCATGATTCCGCCCACGGATCTAATCACACTGAAGATTTCTTTTTTATAGTGTACAGTATGTTAAATTACTTTTTAAAAATTATAACCCAGTTAATCTCCTTTCAATTGGGCATTATTAGAAATGTGAGCAAAATGTTGTGCAAAAATTGTGTCACAACAATTTCAGTGACAAACGACATGCTACAGAGTAGGCTGATGTGGAAACTTCTTAACCATTAGCCCTTCAGGAGCAAGATACCTATTATATGCCTACTTCCTGTGCCCATATTGTAGGTACTGTGGATAAAAAAGTATTGCCTTTGACCCCTACATTCAAAGTTGAGTTTTTAACATAAATAAACATTTTGAGGTTCCCAGAATTTAAAAAAAAAATACTATTTTTGGAAACATGTCTGTGTGTGTTTATGTGTAAACAACCTAATCCAGAAAATCGTAAATTCTGAGGAAGTGACATGAAGATTGGCGACAAATTTCTCTTATTTTTAAGAAGAAACTTTCGTTTTTCATGATTTTCTCAAAAATGTCTCTAACGATTTTTCCAAAAAAATTATCTGAAGGGTAGTTATAAGCCACCCACTCCGAATACGCGCCCTTCGCAATATGGCCTCTTATAAGTGAAAATTGTATGAATACAAAATCTGTATTTGGGTTAGGTACCTTCCAGGGAGGTGACACGAAGTTTGGTGATGACTTTCTCTTATTTCTAAGTAGACTTTCTCTTATTTCTAAGTAGACTTTACATGAAGAAAATTTAATTTGTCAAGATTTTTTCGAAAACAGCTCAAACAATTTTGTTTAAATTTTATACAAGGATGCTTATATTAAAACTTTTATTTAAAACTTTTTTTTTTAATTCTCTGAAGAGCAGTTATAAGCCATCCACTCTCAATATACGCTCTCTGCAATGTGTCCTGTTATTCTGTATCAAAATGTGCAGTGAGAAAAATGTATTGGCCATGCTTAAAGTAAAGAAAGTTATGAGAGTGTAATAATCAGATTTTTTTGGGGTTATGTATCCTTCAGGGATGCGATGTGAAGTGCTAACAACATTCTCTTCATTTTTATAACCAATTTACATGAAAAGAATGTCATATACAGTCAATTCTCGATATACTGCCCCTCTTTACAGTGCCACCCTCGCACTGCGCCAATAAATGCAAGTGAACGGATCTTCTCCCATATAAAATACATAAAAACCTCGTTACTGTACCAAATCATTTAGTGTCAGTGAACATAAGACATGACTTTTAGAAAATATAGCTTGTAATGATTTTTTTCAGTTACAGAATTCTTTTAAAACTGGCGTGAATGTTAGGAAGATTATTTAATAGACATACTGTACTGTATTTCCAAGAAGTGAGTGTTTCCCTGCCACTAACTGTAAATATAGTGCGGTGAAATGAGGAAGCTATGTTAAGAAGTCAGACAGACAAACTGCGTGAGAGTGCAGCATGTAGAAAGAGCCTTTCATACAATGAGACATTCCAAACTTTCACTTCTTTTAGTCCAGTGTCCATTCAGCTGTTAAACACTACACTACAGTTACTCCTAAGATTGTTAAAATGAAGAGAGTTGTTGTTACACTTCAAGAGAAACAAGAAGCTTGTGAATACAGTGTAAGACTTCCAAAGTCTAGCCAACAGGTATTGCATCACATTTTTCATTATTGTAGGGAAAACTGTTACTTGGAAATGTATAGACAATATTGTATCACGCCATTTTTATTTTAAAAATTAAATTTCTTTTTAGTGCCACCCTCGCTTTGTGCCACTGTGTCAGATAATGGATGGTGGCATTATATTGAGAGTTGACTGTATAATATATTATACTGGCTAGTTTTAATAGGGCAGAGGAAGTTATGTGAGTTCCACATCAAACTTTTTTTGCATGTTCTCAGTTCCCTGGATCTGAACTCCAAAAACAGGAAAGGCAAATCCACAGATTGAGGGTCTGGTGCTAGGTTCAATCCTTTGACAAGGGGGCAAATTTCTTTCTTCACTTATATCTTTATGCTGTTATAATGAAAACTCAGATAAGATCAATAACTGAGATAAGGAAGGAAGTCCTAGGGAAATAAATTATTTTGTGATCAGGGCACAAGCCACAGGCAGCAAATAAAATTAAGAGAGGGTAGGTACAATTTAGTCGAAGAGAGATGGTTAAATAGGAGAAGAGAGAAAGGGAGTAATAATATATACTATTACTATAAGTTGTTGGCTGCAGTGGTCTACAGGTAACGTGCCCGTCTCTAGATCAAACCCGCTCACAGTCGATGGATTTTTCAGGAAATAAAAATCCTGGGCACGGAGTCCTCTGGGAGGGACTTTAAGCTGGGGGGCCTATGTAGTAGATTTACAGCACGTAAAAGAACTCCAAGCCTAAATTAGAACCTTCTGACAAAATTTCTCGGCCCTTTCACGTTCACATAATACCTTAGTTTCCAGAGGGGGGGTTGAGAGGCGATGTGCTTACCATCTGTCCCTCTGCCCTCTCTCAGAAAAAAAGCATAAAAAAAATTCACATAGGTAACAGAAACCTCCACTTGGAGGCCCTTAACCCCAATGTGGGGAATATAGGACACCAGAGATTACTATAGGTTAAAATACATCAAGAATGTAATTAGATTATTTATTCATTCATTATTCTTTGTTAACTGGTAAATAAGACCACCTGCATGGTTTTGTGGTTAGCGTTGCTGGCTACAGATTCGCAGGCCTGGGTTTGATCTCCGGTGCCTCCTTGGATTTTTCTGAGGTAGGGAGGTCTGGAACGTGGTGCACTCAGCCTCGTGATTCAAACTGAGGAGCTACTTGACAGAGAAGTAGCAGCTCCGGTCACGGAAAACACTATTAACAGCCATGGTTGTCAAATTGCTGACCACATGCTCCCAATCCTGCCATCTGCCTATGGTAGATGATACAGCATTTGGGTGGTAGGCCTAATCCCTTCAGGGATGTAGCGCCATAGACTTTATTTTTTTGTTTAGATTGTAAGATTATTAATAAAGGTGTTATATATGAAACTGAGACTAAGTGACAAATTATTTAATGTAGAACCCAAAGACTTTCTCGTATGCTGATTAAAGAGCTGGTCCTGGGACAGAATGAACTAGTGGAAAAACCAGTAACAATTAACAAATTTAGATATATTATAGGATTGAGAAGCCTTGGTGTCATGATGACTAATGCACATAAAACTCAAAAGCAATTTTGCTATGGAACATGGCTTGGAAATAATTGAAAGGATAATTATTGATTAGTGATCCCTAATTCAT
Source organism: Ectobius pallidus (assembly GCA_964059195.1). Lineage (NCBI taxonomy): Eukaryota > Metazoa > Arthropoda > Insecta > Blattodea > Ectobiidae > Ectobius > Ectobius pallidus. The sequence continues at coordinate 15,064,271 of CAXKWD010000005.1, forward strand.
CTACAGCCATCATATAAAAACATAGCCTTTCTACTTTGCATGAACTAGCTCTTAAAATGGGCAAGCCTTAGAGTATTTGCTAACAACAAATTATGATCCACGGAAATATAAGTTAAAGAGTATTTTTAATAAGTACACAAAACTAAAGTTTATTTGTTTCAAACAAAATGGCAAAATATACATCTTCCATCTAATATTATTGTCTTAATATTCTCAATCCAGTTTTCCAGAAAGGAAAGTCTATGTGTTTTCTCATCTATAGATATTATATTTATATATATATACAGTGGTTTTTTTCTAACAAAAAAGGTGGCGGTACTCACTGAAACTTTTTAACTGAATCACACGGGAGGTCCCACACTTCTTCCAGAAGTCATTTTTCTGAGTTAATGTCGAATAGTCGGGCCCATCATGGCCAGAAATGTTTCTCCCCTGAATTGCAGTAAAATTACCGGTACTTGCGACGTTTTCTAAAGATTAATTTTATTCACTGTTTGCAGGTTTATGAGATACTTCAAAAACATTGTCATGCACTCTTTTATTGAGTACTGGTTCAAAATAATTACATATTTTGCTCATTTCACTTCTCTACTTGTGAACCACGTGCTAACCTTCATCCTACAATTGTACTAAACAACTGGGAATTCACTTGCCTCTGCAACAGAAATGAAGAGTTTTCTTTTCAAATTATATGTAACCAACGAATGCAGCTAAATTTAAACATGCACTAACCCCTGATTAACTATGGTGGTTAGCTATTTACTACTTGCTTGTTACTACATTAGCATTATCTGCACTTGGTGCAATACCTGTACTGTTAGAATGGCCTTGGCCTCAGGAGCTGTTTGCCGAGGGCTGGAAAAACCAACCCCAACTCTTTTTCAGTCCATGAGTCCAGTAGCCATGGCAATTTACAGAAACTATAATGTGCTTGTATGTAGGCTATTATGTATGTAGAAATCTAACAAAACCAACAAACAAGCTTGATTTTAAGTAATAGGCCATAATTTTATAGGAATTGTGATAGGAATATTCCGGGTAATATCCAATTTTTTTAAGAAAAAAAAGGTACCGGTACTCCGTACCGTTGCGTACCGTCACAAAAAAAGCACTGTATATATATATATATATATATATATATGTCCACCACTGTGGCATAGGGGATGCGTTCACTCCTCTCACGCAGTGGGCCCAGGTTCGAATTCTGGTTGGGACAAGTTACCTAGGTGAGGTTTTTCCTCACCTGTGAGACAAATGTCGGGTAATTTTAGGCCCTTGTGGTCCCCGGATATCTGGCCATCATAATCATCTTCATCCCATCCTCGCCTTGTCCAGAGTGAGTGTGTGTGTGTGTGTGTGAATGGTGTGTCTTGTCCTAAGTGTGGAGGTGGCTCTGGCATTGGGCTGATCACCCATCCGAGGAGGCCCTCCATGTCCTTGTCTGGTCAAAAAAGTATGTATGTATGTCGCGGCCCAGTAAGGCCTGGACGGCGTGGGTCGCTTAAACATCCCTACAAGGGAGAGGTAAAACTAAGGTAAAGAGAGAGAGAATATATATATATGTCTTAAACAGATGACAACAAGCAAAACATAATAATAAAACAAACAACTAATAAATGTAAAACAACTGATTCAATTACTATCCTAGAGAAATATCATTAGAATTATCGGGATACTAAAAAATTATCTTATAATGACTTTTCTTGTTCAAAGCTTTATCAAAACTAGATTTATGAGCGGAGCATCAAAGACTGTAAATGTCTCGTTAAAAAGAAGAATTGATGAGATCACAAAATTTGAACCTATATACCTAATTCCCACTGAACAATAGACTAATGCATATGGGCATATGGAATCCATTTGCATTAAGAAGTCAAGGTCATTGTACGGTATACAGTAAGTTACATATATTCATAGTGTATGTGAAAATATTAATCCACTCCTTTATATGTAAACTATACAACAGAAATTGTATCTATCGGTATAATAATTCATTCATTCTGATTTACATAATTTTGCATATATAACATCCTACTTCCCCTTACTTGTCAACTGCTAGCTTGAAAGATAATACTGTCACTTTAACACACTTAAGGAAACAAGGTCATAGAGGTTAGGTTCCACAATTCCTTGACCAGTGACACTGAAAGTTAAGTAATTTAATATACCTTTCCTTGCCAATGTACGAGCTTAAGACCTCAGTAAGAATCTCAGAGACTGAAGAATGCATTTGTGGTGGTCAAAAAATTGTCTGGCTGTCAACTGTGGTGTCTGGGAGCAAGGCTGGTACACTGTAGAGGTTGCCTCACCGTGCGGTAACCAATGAGAGAAGACCCAGTGCGTGACAATGTCCATATCCAAAATGGGCGCACCATTCAAATAATACATGTGAACTCCGTATACAACCTCTCTTACCACTATGTTAAAACGAATTAGGATTACTGCAATGAAAACTTACAATTAATCTGACAGATTTCCCTGAATGGCATTCATTACAGCTATTTCCTTCAATTGGTGGGAGTTAAATGCACGATAAGCACTCCATATTCATTTTTAAAATGTTTAATTACAATAGTGCTCTAGTATTAGAGTACGAAAGGCAAACAGATGTAACAAAGGCTCTAAGACATACAATGAAATTTCATTTTGCGTACAATATAAATACTGACCACATAATTTATCAATAAAACTGTAAAAATTCTGCCATACAGTTATTTAATAACTCGTTTCTCTGATCTCTTACTGGATTAAAAGAAAGCTATGACTGAGGATTTGAAACTTTAAACACATAGCCCCCGTAACTTAAAAAACCCATTACCATGCTCAGTAGCCTATTTCATGAATGATGATATCCTTTTTTACACCTATCATATTCATAGCCTACTCTCACATATAAAACCTTGCCTGTCTACTTGAACAAAATATAACCTAACTATTCAGCTCATTCCATTCTCCTTGCAGAAAATTTCAAAATAAACTTAAGTCTGAAAAAAAAATCAGGTTATACGCCCGCTATTCTTTATAATTCAATAAAACTCAATTAAACCATAGATTAATTAAAACTGCAACTTATTTGATGGGTATTTCCAATGAAAACCTTTTTTTTACTACTACAATCATGTTCATTATCATCAATATCTTTCGAGGATTAGGCCTTTGGCCTGTTCCACTTCAGATTGGAATATGGTCTTTCCAGCGTTTCTTTGGTCTTCCAAGATTTCTTTTCCCTCTTGATCTGTAGTTGCAGAGTCTTTGGGGTAGTCTGCCTTCTGGCATTCGCAATATGTGTTGATACCAATTGTTTCTGTGGGTTTTGATGGTTTCTGTTATGGGTGTGACATGTAGCTCTTCTCTAATTTCTGTGTTTCTTTTGTGATCGTACAAGGTATAGCCTGCTAAAGGTCTTAATAATTTCATTTCAGCAGCTTCTATTCGTCTAAGTTGGTTTGTGGTTAAAGCCCATGTTTCTGAACCATAAAGTAAAGTTGGGATTGCCATCACTTGTATTTCGGTGTAGATAATTTTATTAAACAAACTTATGTTTACAATGTATATTATTTAGACATACCTTTGGGGCCTATTACTGTTAAAATAATTATTAATAAACTTAATGATAACTTCAAAATAAATTTCTGCTTCCAACAAACAGAATATTCAGTCTCTTATTTCTGTGGCAATATATTAACATAACACTAAGAAATATAACTATGTTTCACTATGTTGCCAGTTGTAAAGCTGGTTTCTATCCAGACCGTGCCAGGTCTTCGTTTTATAAAACACCAAGATTCGGACCTCGACCATGCTTGAAAACAGTCAAACAAAACTGTGTTTTATCAAATAACCTTAAGGGTTTGGTGCTCAAAGCATGTAGAGTCCCTTCCTTGCCAATATCCAATCCACTACAACCAACAATAAATAGAGTATGATTTTGGAACAAATGAGCCAAGTTGAAGTATTTGCAGTCTTTACTTGACAATAGAATTACATCTTACTGCATGTAGGTGCTTAACATGATTATGATTCCCATAAGGAAGACACAGCATGCCAAAAAATGTAGTGATTACAGGACCATGAGCTTTATTTCTCATATACGAAAATTTGTGGCCTGCATACTCAAAAGGCAACTAGAACACAGGATCGAAGATGTGATGGGAGAAGACCAATTTGGTTTCAGGAAAGAAGAGGAACCAGAGATGCAAATGGAATGCTAAGGATCATTTCAGATAGTGCTAGGAATCAAGTCTTTGTGAAAAAAAGTATTTGACCATGTTGTCTGGAAAAACAAACTGATGGAAATCCTCAAGGAAATTAAAAATGACTAGGAAGGACAAAAGATTAATCCTGAACCTATAGCCTGGGACAGAAAGTGGATAAGTGTAAAGACGGAAATACTCTAAGGCTTCACGACGATTATGACAATAGTGGTGGTGGTGGTGGTGATGATGATGATGATGATGATAACAATAATAATAATAATAATAACAACAACAACAACTTCAAAACCAAACTCACAGTATATCAACCACAAAGTTTATGGTTCAAGGCACTAAACAATCAAGAAAACTGCAAAAAACTTGTGAGGTATTTTGGAGACCTACTGAACTGCTCAGAACCTACACAAAGATTTCCAACAAGAACCTGTGGACATTAATCCAAGTTCATCACCACCAGATGAAGAAGAAATCACTAAGCAGACCAAAAGACTCAAATACAATAACACATCCGGTGAGGACGGAATCATAGCGGAAATTCTCAAATCGGCAGGCCTGAACACCATAAAAGAAATCATCAAAATCATGCAAACATAAAAAATTCCAGAAAGACTGGAAAACTGCAATAATTCACCCACTACACACAAGAAGGAAGACACAGCAGATGTAAATAACTACGGAGGAATCTTACTAGTATCAGTTGCATACAAAATTCTATCCCAGTGTCTTCTTGATAGAGCAGAACAGTAATTAGAACCCAAAATAGGAGATATCAGGCAGAATTCAGACCAGGCCGATTGTGTCCAGAGCAAATCTCGAACCTAAAGCTAATCCTAAGACATCAGAGAATTTGTATCAAAAATTTAGTCTGCACATTTGTTGATTCAAAAAAAGCCTACAACTCACTTGATCACGAATCACTCTTCAAAATATAAAAGATCAAGGTTTGGACCTGAAAACATTTGCAATCATTAAACAGACACTGACAGACACAAAGTCCAAGGTTAAATTCATGGGGGAAATCTCACATCCCTTTGAAATCAAAACGGGAGTAAGACAAGGAGTTGGATTCTCTTCAACTGCATCCTTGAAAAAGTGATACAAGAATGGCGCAAAGAGAAATTAGTCCTCAAAATTGATGAAACAATCACTTTAGGTAGAGGCAAATTAGCGATAGATTGCCTAGCATTTGCAGACGACCTAGCAATCTTAACTCTTAACATTTCAACAGCCCAATATTGGATTGAACTTCTGAAAGAAGCTACTGCGGAAAAGTCAGATATTTTGAAAAGACAGAATACATGACCTGCAACAAACAAGCACCGAAATTCATGGAGACGAAATATGGCAAAATTAAACGAGTTTCACAATTTAAATATCTCGGTGAAACAATTCAGGAAAATGGAGTTGAAACAAAAGTCAATGAAATTAGATGCAAAAAGAAGGAGACTGCATATCAACTCACCCAAGATATGTACAACAAAAAATGTATCTCCAAGTACACAAAATTAAGACATTGCAATATTGTATTGCATTGCATTGCATTAAACCCGAATGCCTCTATGGATCAGAAACACTAATTTTGAACAGGAAAGCAGACGTTGAAAACAATGAGAAAAGGAACGCAAAATCATAAGAAAAATTCAAGGCCCAAAACTCTCAGATGAACAATACCGACTCAAAAGGCATACAGGAAATCAAACAATACACAAAACGCAGATTGAGATTCTATGGACATATTAAAAGAATGAACCCAGACAGACTTACAAAACAAATAGTAGAATTCCAAGAAAACAGGAGTAAAGCGAAAACAGACACTATGAAGTGGATCGGTGAAATCAAAACTGATCTGAAACTAGCAGGAATTACACCAGAAGATGTTCAAAACCGGGAAATCTTCAGGACCAAAATTTACAAATGGCAAGTTGACCAAGAGGATAAACCAAAGAAGAAGACTGGAACAACGTGGTCTAAAGACAAAAAGGAAGCCCACAGTAAAAGGATGAAAGAGAGATGGGCACAAAGGAGGGCAAAGTAATTTGATATATATATGTAGATTAATAATAATAATAATATAACAAATTGAAGGTATGGTTACATGAGGTTACAAAAAACAAAATATATTATGTTTCATGAATTAAAAATGTGTAATAGGACTTAGAGGGAGGCATAGGACAGCACATGGTACATTGATGCAATCTGAACTTACCACCTACACATGTGTACATGTCAATAGCACAATGGCAAAGAATCTAATTTTCTAAGATTATCTACCCCTTGAATTTGTAGATTCTGGACCCCTGATCCACTCTGTCAAAGAAGTACTGGTTTCAATATTCTGCCTGCACCAAGTCAAGCCAGTTTGAAGTTGTACAACCTGAACCACTACATCATGCACCTACTCGGAGAACAAGGTACTTTCTGTCCTCCAACATTTAACTTTTTATCATATAAACCCTATGCATAACTACAAAAAATTCAAATCTTGGCCCCAATAATATTTTCAAGTCAAGACAGTATTCAATTGTGAGATTAATTGCCATAACAACCAGGAAAAAGAGCATTGAATGACTTGGATGAAACTCATTGTAGGTTTTTTTTTTTTTTTTTTTTTTTTGGATGGGGGGGGGTAGGGTACTTGAATTTGAGATTTTTTTTTCCCCCCCCAGGCATCACAACCAGTGAGGGAAGTGAGGCGGTATGGAATACCGTCACTGGTTTTAAAGGTCCAATTGCATACCGGCACTGGTTTCAATTGTGAAATAGCATACCGTCACTGAAAATCAATGGCTATTTAATACAAATTGTTAATGTTCCTTTGAGTTGTAATATAATAATTACTTTTCATGATTATTCACCAACTCGTACTCTTTCATCGGTAGCCATTGTCACTATAACTTTTGATGGTCTTTGTTGCCATCTTAATGACTACACCACTAGATTTTATGTTTTAAAAATATTTCTCGGTAACAAAATGTTGTGACTTTTATATTGGTCTTAAATACTTTTAAAATATCTTTATTGAAGTAAATAAACTAAACTGAATGGCTGTACATCCCTGGCCTACCACCCGACCGCTGCTCATCTACCATAGATGGCAGGATTGGGGGCATGCCGACCCTTACTGCTGTTATTGATGGTTTCCGTGATGTGAAATAAATAAATAAATAAATAAAGGTCTGTCAATCGACAGTATAATGATTAGTTAAAATCAATCAAAAATAAAAACACTTGTTGCTCCACTTACATAATATTAGGCAGGACCGGTTTCAAGGAAGATCAGCTTCCTTATCTTCAGCTGGATGTCGACTGGTGTGGATCTGGGAGATCCAAGTCTGTAGTTGGCGCTGTGCTGCCATCTGTCTTCCCCAGGATCAAACTAAAAATCTCGTCGGCCAATGGTATATCAAAATTTATTGCCCTGTCTTTGTTTTTTAAAATGAAAATCTTCTCCCATGTCATTAATTCTAAAGGTCTTTTAACATGTTTTAACAATTTTATGTTGTTATCAATGTGATGGTCACATGTATATGCATGAAAAGCTATGGCCGATTTTTTCGTATGCATCAATCTGACGTTGTTCAAATGTTCTTTCATTCTAACTTCAAGGTTTCTTCTGGTTTGTCCGATATATATACCGTGGCAATCTTTACAGTCAACTTGGTAAATGCCTGATAATTTGAGTTTGGGAACACTATTTCTTAATGGGTGGTTAAGTAGGTTCCTAAGGTTGAATTTATTTTGTGGAGCCAGTTTTATATTCACGTCCTTGAATACCTTCTCAAACCTGTAAAATACTTTCGGGTGGAAGGTGAATTTCCTATATATCGGCTTCTCATTATCATTGTTTGCTAAGGTGCAATTGTCTCTGATCATTTTTCTTTTTCTATGTTTAGAAATCATCTTATCGATGAATTCCATATTGAAGCCATTCTGCACAGCGACCTTCTTTATATGTATATATTCTTTCTTATATTCCACTTCTGATAATGGGATATATATCAGTCTGTGTATTAAGCTGTGAAATATAGCGAACTGGTGTGATCTTGGGTTGTAAACATTATATTTAATGTAGTTGTCAACGTGCGTGTCTTTCCTGTAAATACCAAATTCCAATCTCTCCTCGTTTCTCATAATCTTCAGATCCAGAAATGGTAGGCTATTGTTTTGTTCTGTTTCCATCGTGAATTGAATGGCCTGGTCTTGTAAATTCAACAATTTTATTGAGTCATTCAAGAATTTCCGTGGGACAATCGCAAAAATGTCGTCCACGTATCTGTACCAATATTTAAAAATGTGTGGAAATGCTCTGGTAACCAATACTTCAAGGTGGCTCATATATAAATCCGCTAACATAGGCGATAATGGATTCCCCATAGCTAATCCTGTGGCCTGTTTGTAATAGTTGTTATTGAAACAGAAGCTGTTTTGGCTAATACATAGGCCTATCAATAAATTATAACCTTCCATTTGCTCTTTGGTGAATTGGTTGAGTACAAACCATTTGTTCAGTAAATCTGGTAGTTTTTCAATCGGAATGCTAGTAAATAAAGCACAAACATCAAATGAAACTAACATTTCATCTGTCCCAATAGAAATGTTTTTGATTTTATCAATTAATTCATACGAGTTACTTATGCTCAGCGATTCAAATTTCGACAATCGGTCCAATTCTACTGGCTAAATGGTTGACTCATAAATTGGACCGATTGTCGAAATTTGAATCGCTGAGCATAAGTAACTCGTATGAATTAATTGATAAAATCAAAAACATTTCTATTGGGACAGATGAAATGTTAGTTTCATTTGATGTTTGTGCTTTATTTACTAGCATTCCGATTGAAAAACTACCAGATTTACTGAACAAATGGTTTGTACTCAACCAATTCACCAAAGAGCAAATGGAAGGTTATAATTTATTGATAGGCCTATGTATTAGCCAAAACAGCTTCTGTTTCAATAACAACTATTACAAACAGGCCACAGGATTAGCTATGGGGAATCCATTATCGCCTATGTTAGCGGATTTATATATGAGCCACCTTGAAGTATTGGTTACCAGAGCATTTCCACACATTTTTAAATATTGGTACAGATACGTGGACGACATTTTTGCGATTGTCCCACGGAAATTCTTGAATGACTCAATAAAATTGTTGAATTTACAAGACCAGGCCATTCAATTCACGATGGAAACAGAACAAAACAATAGCCTACCATTTCTGGATCTGAAGATTATGAGAAACGAGGAGAGATTGGAATTTGGTATTTACAGGAAAGACACGCACGTTGACAACTACATTAAATATAATGTTTACAACCCAAGATCACACCAGTTCGCTATATTTCACAGCTTAATACACAGACTGATATATATCCCATTATCAGAAGTGGAATATAAGAAAGAATATATACATATAAAGAAGGTCGCTGTGCAGAATGGCTTCAATATGGAATTCATCGATAAGATGATTTCTAAACATAGAAAAAGAAAAATGATCAGAGACAATTGCACCTTAGCAAACAATGATAATGAGAAGCCGATATATAGGAAATTCACCTTCCACCCGAAAGTATTTTACAGGTTTGAGAAGGTATTCAAGGACGTGAATATAAAACTGGCTCCACAAAATAAATTCAACCTTAGGAACCTACTTAACCACCCATTAAGAAATAGTGTTCCCAAACTCAAATTATCAGGCATTTACCAAGTTGACTGTAAAGATTGCCACGGTATATATATCGGACAAACCAGAAGAAACCTTGAAGTTAGAATGAAAGAACATTTGAACAACGTCAGATTGATGCATACGAAAAAATCGGCCATAGCTTTTCATGCATATACATGTGACCATCACATTGATAACAACATAAAATTGTTAAAACATGTTAAAAGACCTTTAGAATTAATGACATGGGAGAAGATTTTCATTTTAAAAAACAAAGACAGGGCAATAAATTTTGATATACCATTGGCCGACGAGATTTTTAGTTTGATCCTGGGGAAGACAGATGGCAGCACAGCGCCAACTACAGACTTGGATCTCCCAGATCCACACCAGTCGACATCCAGCTGAAGATAAGGAAGCTGATCTTCCTTGAAACCGGTCCTGCCTAATATTATGTAAGTGGAGCAACAAGTGTTTTTATTTTTGATTGATTTTAACTAATTGACATGCTCTACTGTATACAAATCGCTTCATTTTGTTTTATAGTATAATGATGTTCTAGTCTTGTGTTGTGGTCCTACTTGGCAATCATCTATAAAGCAGGGTTGGTTACTCATGAAGGAAGTTAATTAAAAAAGACCACCAAGTGGATATCACGTATCCTGCATATCACATTATTGTTATATTGTAAAGGAGGGAATGTGCTTTTTTTTTAAATTGAGGTATGTTAGGGAAAAATTTTGGGATAGCATACCGCCTCTGGATTTTTCTCACTTCCTTCACTGATCACAACGATGGAAAATGTCAGTGAATATCTTATTGGGTATGCTGCATTCTGAGAACAATTGCTTCAGTAACATAATGATGGTGTTGCTAATAACTGGTGATGGTAGTTTCCTGATAATGGGAAACTTGTATTAGTAATCTGTGATAAGCAAATAATTGTCACCACTCAAGGTGAACAGATTGGCTGCTATCTCTTGACAACATGGAGGGGAATCTCATGCTGTGATAGGTTCCTTGGACTATGGGTTTTGATGCATTTGGGAAGCATCACAATCTTTAATAAGATTTTTAATGTCCTCATTAATGTTTGGCCAAAAAAGACATTCTTCAGCATGAAGTCTCGTATTTTCGATGCCTTGGTGAGCCTGATGCAATTGGTGCAATATGTCTTTCCTCAACAATTTGGGTATCAGTATTCCTTTGCCCTTCATAATTAGGCCATCATCAATCATGAGTTCGTCCCTGTAGGCCCAGAATTGACAAAAACTTGGCTTTACCTCTGTCAATGACTCTGGCAAATCATTCATGATTGTTTGCATGAGATCTCATAGGATGTGATCATCCTTGGTCAACCAATTTTAGTGCATTTTTATTGTATTATATAACAAAAGGCCCCATAACTCACATATGCTTTATGGGATTTTCATGAAACTTGGTATAAGCATTTATAACGTCCATGGCAAGAAGCCTATTAATTTTGGACCTAATCGGTTGATGGGTACCAGAGTAACAACTAATTAAAGGTCACATGTATTTTAATTTTTGTCTACCGGTATAATTTGACAATTAACACTATTCCTTCACATATGCTTATCAAACAACACCGTCAAACTGACTGAGTTGGCCAAATGGTAACGTCTTGGATTCGTATTCTGGAGGTCCCCGGATCAAATCCTGGAGCCGGCTGATTTGACACGGATTTTTTATTTTTATTTTTTATTTTTATGTGAGTGCATGATTGTCAAGGTATCACAAATCTGTAGTTCTGCTGACGCTGGTCTATTTTAATCTGATTAGAAAAACTTATTTTCTGCATATCATAATTGCAATTATAACTGAATCAACAAAAACATACTGGCACTTTGTTATATCAGTTTACCTGATTTTATATTACTGATGGTTTCGCTCAGTCAAAATATGTTAGTGTTGTGAACTCAGAAACGTGTTATAGCTCACTTATGCTAGTGAATATGATGGTGTCTAATAAAAAATCCTATCTTTCTTCAGCAGTTCGTATAGTGATTGCACTTTCTGCAACAAGCATGGTACAAATGATGACAAGTAAGTAAAGAAGCCCAGTAGCTGTCGTAGTTCATGTATGTCTTTAAGCTCCTATAGGTTCTTTATGTGCCCAACATTGTCTGAATCTGGGTGGCTTCCATGACTGTCATAAATTTCACCAAAGAAATTCATGGCCGGAACCCCTATATCACATTTACTGCTATGAAATGTCAAGCCATTTTTTAGTGACCTGCAACACCTTAATTAAATTACTGTCATATTCTTCTTTGTCTCGTCCAAAGATGACAGTATTGTCAGTAATGCCTATTGTGCCGGGGACTGCTTTCAAAATCTGGTCCATTCTATGTTGAAATGTGTCATGTGGTATGCTGAATTGTGGACACAAGAGAACTCTGTCTAGAGTAACTGCCCAGTAGCCCTGTTTAGCACAAAGCTTAGGCCTCCTGAAAACTCTTAACCCTGCCAGCTTGTATGAAATCTCTTTGATCGTAGGGGTTTTGTAACATGTTTTTCTAATGGCTTTGTTAAGGTCCTTGGGGTCCAAACAGACTCTCAGGCTTCTATCAGCTTCCCGTGTAGTGACTAGGCTGCTAACCCATGCGGTTGGCTCTGTGACCTTCATGATAATGCCAGCTGCCTCCATTGCCTGCAGCTCTTTCAAAAGTGCATCTTTTAGTTGTATCGAGAATTTTCTTAGGCATGAACAATGGGTGGAATTGATGGATCTAACAAAATTGGGTATTTCCCTGGAAGCTTTCGTATTTTATCGAATTGGTCTTGAAACCGGTTGAGAAGATATTGCTTGTCTAATCTAATACTGGGTGCATGACATTCGATGGCACAATGAAGGGTCACAAGCTTGAGCTCTCTGCTTGCTGGCATGATGGTGCCCTCTGCATGCTGGCACGATGGTGCTCTCTGCATGCTGGCACGATGGTGATCTCTGCATGCTGGCACGATGGTGGGACCACTCGTGTCCATGATGAGAAATTCAGAACTGATCCACTCTGTTGCTGAATGGGCAGGGCAATGTTATTGTACCATAATGATTAATTTTAGTGGCCTTATAGGCTCTTATTATGTACTCCTTGGCATCAGTCTGCTGCTTATTACATTGCCTTCATTATCCATGTTTTCTGGAAAAATCTAAGTATATCCTTACTGACATTGTGTTACTTTGTGCGCCAGTGTCTACCTTACTCTTCATATTCATGAGTAACTTCTGTGAGTTAATTCCTACTTAAATTGTAGAAAATACTTTATCTTGTCATAGTGGCTCACTTTGCTTAGGTTTAAGGAATCACTATTAATACTCGAGATAGAGATTTTACATACTTACTTCACTAATTACAGAACCTGAACATGTTTTGAGCTTGCCTCTAGACTCATCCTCAACTATCTCAGCTGAGGATGAGTCTAGAGGCAGGCTCGAAACATGTTCAGGTTCTGTAATTAGTGAAGTATGTATGTAAAATCTCCATCTCAAGTATTAATAGATATTTATTAGCTTCACTATATAAACTTCCTATATATTTTAAGATTTAAGGAATCACATTCGTTCCAGTCTGAGTTCTCACCTTCACTAGCATTAAACTTATGCACCATGTGGTGATCAAACTTATCCCTACCCTTACACCTGGGGTTTGGTGTGGGCTGGTCAGTTTGGTGGGTCATTTTCAATTTGCTATATTTCTGCCAATGACTCAATTTATCATGGGTATCATAGGCAGGGCACTTCTCTCTGGGCTTCAGTTCATGAGACTCTCCATAGTTCCAACAAGCTGTTGTATTTTTATGGTATGAAATGTGGATTGTTTAGTGTCTATAATAACCTGTTCTATGATTCTATCATTGCTTTCATTTTGCAAGAGTTCTCATTTTCTTTACTAGAGGCAGCATTGCAAAACAAAATTATCTAATGTTTCATCCAGCTGTTGTTTGTAAGTCTGAAGTAAATCCCTCAATTCTGAAATTTGGGTTTGGGTTTGATGTGAGTAGAGAACATTTCCCAAATCTTTTCAGGTTTGTTTGTTTTTTGTTTTTGTTTTTTATCCTCACTCCTTAAGGTGCAAGTATTAGAAATAATGAAGCTTTACTCACCCACCTATAAAAGAATGTGGTCAACTTGTTTATCTTGTTTGATTTCCTTAATAGAAAAATACAAACCACATTTTTGGCAAAATAATGCTAGAGCTGTTGCATAATCTGTGAGTTTCAATTCATGCATGGAATCATTGAGTGTAAGTCTGACATGCTCACTGTTATAAATTTTATAAATGGTTTTACTCACAGATCTGTTGCTTAAGTTATTAGATAGTCTCTGCCGATGCTGCCTGTACTATTATCCTATGGATGTCTATTTCTCTTGTAATATTGAATAGAGACATTACAAGATTAATAATAATATGTGGGAATGCACCCAATGGGTATTGAGAATAACTAAGTTTGTTTATTTTAAAAACAGAGACCAAAACTGATGGCTTTGGCAACAATAACAACAAAAATTACATATAAGGAAATAATGATGTTAAACAATCGATATCCATCAATATATATCATGACAGTCAACTCTTTATTAAATTTACTATGCCTTGCCCACCACATTGTGTCTTGTTACAAAAATTCAAATGAATTAACTTTGTCAGCTAAGCTCAAGCCAATATTCAGCTTATCTAGTTTATTCAGTTTGTTTTTCCTCATTGTGACTTGTATAAATGTGACAAAGGCAAACAAAAAGAAATATAAGTATAAAAATTCATAGTTCACATAGTTCTGTAAAGCTGGATTAAGGATCATAAGACATTAATATCAGATGGGAGAGGCATATTTTGCCACATTTGCTTGAAACAGCTTTGGTTTTTTATATTTTTTTAATATTCTGGATATATCAATGGATTTTAATTTTTGTTTATTTATAAATAATACATATTTATATATTTTCAAACTAATACATGTAAAGTAGAAAAGTTTATGGTCTATTATCGGTTTATTTCTCATTCACAATACAGTAGAAGCCTGATATAATGCAGTTGGTGGGGGACATGCTTTACCCCCGCGGTATATTGAAATGTGACCGAAGAAGTGATAAAAATCGACCCTGTGGAGGGGAACATTGGTTCACTAATAAATTACAATGTTATACAGCAATATAAAATATAATAGTTTTAAAAATTACTCACCAGTTATGCTACTTAATCCAGTCCTATAACTGATCTCAATTTACGGCTCTTCTTTCACAGATGGGGCGTGAGAGTTTTTCTAGTTCCCGAGAGTAACGTACAACATTTACTAAAACATACACTGTAACATTCAGGTATAATATTCCCGTTTCCCCGTTTTTTATACGATCAACAATTTTCAGTTTATGTCCTACTGAATATGTTTTCCGCTTCTGCGACATTTTGTATTCCGAACTCGCAACTTTACAATCCGAATGCGTGATTCAAACTAAAACCATATTTTAACTTTCCTAGGTTTTAAGAATTTCTGGGAGGTGCAGATTTTTTTTTTTTTTTATCCTTATAGAACTACACTATTTATTCCATGTCCCATTACTTCTGCTAAATCCTTTGGAATGCGGTGGTGACAGTCAACTAGCGGGTGAGGGCTGGTCTAATGGTAAAAAAAATGTACTGCAGAACCGCTCTTTGCAGGATTTTTACTGTTTTAACTCAACTTCCAAAATAAAGATTTTATTTATAAAACTACAGTATATTTTTATTGGGGGACATACTTTCCCCCGTGTTACATCTGAATCCACGGTATTTTGAACCACACTATTTCGGGCTTCTACTGTACCAACATAATATTATAATTGAACCCTGATTATACCTCTGCTTTTCCGCAGGGACATTTATAATTGCATTATCTGAAAAGAATAGGGGGAAACTAACAATATACTATTGTAACAATAAAATAAACACTAATTAATATAACATATGAAATGAATCGGAAAGTAACACACAATAATTTTTTTCTGTGTTGATGTTGTGGTTCGGATGTTGAAATTTCACCAAGATATAGTTTAAAGTTTATGCTACAGACACAATTTTTGTTTTAGGTGCAGCTCTAGTGTGAGAAGCGTGAACTACCTAGCAATGATGGCATGCATATTACTGTCATTATCTCATGAAGAATAGTGAGGTGTAGTGCAATTTTTATGGGCTAAAGGTCATGACCCGAGTGAAATTCACAGATATACATGTAGCATGTATGACTGAGACCGTATGGACTGTAGCAACCGCCTCCAGGTGGTTTGCATTCTTCAATGATGGCTGGAACACTATGGAATATTACAGCCAATGAGGCAATTTCTGAACGATTGGCAGATCCACCGGCGAACTTTATCTTAACAGTTCAACATTTCATTGCAGTGTACCATATCGTGTGTCATGTGTGATACATTGAAATTTTGTAAAGTTAGTGCCTGCTGGATGTCTAAGTACCTGACAAACGACCACAAAGCCATCTCTCTGTTACCAAGGAATCATGAAGGTTCTCATGACCGTCATTGAAGGATGCACACCATCTGGAGATGTTACTACCATCCACATAGTCTCACCTATACATGCAACACATGTCCATGTGAATCTTACTCGAGTTGTTCTTCAGTCCATGAAAATCGCACTACACCTCGCTGCTCTTCACAAGTGCACTTAACATTTACGCCACCTTTGCTACATAATTCACACTCCTCTTGCAAGAGCTGTACCTGAAACAAAAAACTGTAGGCTATCTGTAGTGTAAACTTCAAACCATATATCAATGAAATCTTGACATTCTAGCCACAATACCAATGCAGAAAAAAATGTTTTGTGTTACTATCTGATATCCTTATATAACCATAAAAAAAGCAGGAGCAGTTTCTATTACTGTACTGCAGTGCTGCAGCACACAGCTTGCTTTCTGTTCGTCGTATAATGTTATTTTCAAACAGAATACCCTATTTCATTTTACATAGATTTTGAACTTGGTGTGTCTAAGCAAGATATCATCTGTTGATATGGATAATAAAGCCTAAATACTTTCATTATCAATTAACTAATTATCGATTTACTAAACTAGATTCTGTTTTAGTGCCATCAGCTCATGCACAGTAGGAATCTTTTTATTTTTATTATTATTATAATCATCATCATCATCGTCGTCATCGTCAGATCATCGTCGTTATTGTCATCATCATTATCATCATCATCGTCATCATCATCATCATTATTTTGTTGTTATTATTATTATTATTATTATTATTATTAATTTTATCATTAATAAAACATAAATTTAAAACATATTTCTTTGATTTTAGACACATATATTGGCATTAACAGTGTCAAAATAAATCTGTAGAAACTACATTAAAATATAAAAACAAGTTAAAATACAATCTCCTTTGAACTAATCTTTAGAAACTCCTCAATATAATAAAAGGGATTTTTTATCAGTCAGTTGTACAATTCCTTTGAAAATTTCTTTTTTGAAGAATTTATAACTTGGGCGGACAACTTGTTGTAGCATTTAGGTCCTAAAGGCAATTGAGAATTCATTGTTTTACTTAACCTAAATTTATGTAGTTTCAATTCACTGTTGAACCTTCTTTGATGCACATGTACATCGTTTCTAAAATTATAATTATCTATATTACCCAATACAAATAGAACTAAGAGGTCTAATAAATACAGATTTACAGCAGTCAACATTTCAGATTCAATAAATAATGGTTTGCAATGTTCCCGAATATCACACCTCTTGATTATTTTCAGTAACATCAAGATATCATTAGTTTTGTTATAACTTCCCCAAATTATAATCCCACATCTCAAAATAAATTGGAAAAAAATATAAGACATAGGTGTATAACTATTTAAATGTTTCTTTTAAAAAAACAATAGAAGACAGCCTTGCTGTAAGTTTTTGAATGTGAAAATCCCATTTCAACTAAAAATTAATTTAGTTTAATTCCCAAAAATAAAACAGATTTGTCACGAGACATATTATCTGGCAACGATTTTAAGGAGAAAAGAACAGAGGAAATCTTCCCCTCATTATAAAACAGAACATTTGAACAGCACCAAGCCAAGGCTGAGTTTTTAATGTCAACAAAATTATTTCTTAAATTCATGAGAATATTATCAGTTGTGATAAAATTAGTATCATCAGAGTACAAAAGCGTTTAAGAGTGTAATATTATTTGGTAAATCATTAATGACTATAAAAAAATAAAACTGGCCCCAATATTGAAACTTTTTTCAGCCTGCTTTTGGTAAAACTTCATTTGGGTAAGAACCATCTATAAATACAAAAACTATATTAATAAAAATGAATTTACAAAAGGGTTGTTGCCGCATCACTTGAGAACGGTTCGACCGATTTGGCTGATTCTTGTTTTGTTGTGTTCGTAATTGTCACGACAAGGTTTGTGTGAAAGAAAATTTTTTGTAAAATCCAGGGGAAAAGTCGGAAATGTGAAATGAGGCAAAGTTAGAGAGTCCTGATGTCAATTGTTTACATAACGAAAGTATTGTTTACGATGTTTACATAGGGCTTTGGATACTATATTATAATACTGGGCTTTAAGAAATGCTGATACTATCGAAGTATTTAATACATAATTGTGAAAATAATTCTTGACGAATAAAATCTACGAAAATAAAACAGTCACGTAACTTTCTCTACCCTCGACATGGAAAATATCATTTTCTCACTTCAGATTTTGATGTAGAATAAGCGATCGTATTGCAGGGACAACTTAAATGTGTGTGCCAGTGAGTATGCTATAGCAGAAGTCGGTAACAAATCCTATCCGCTGATGTCACTCATAGCTGTAGGCTTTGTATTAGTTGAGAAATAAGCCTAGGGATGTTTATCAGAGGCCCTAAGCATCTAAAAGAAGACAAAATGGGATGGAACATTTTCAGTCCTACGCGCGCAGTATATTATGTCCCAGGTTTTTGGGAAGGAAAGTATGAAAGTGATATTGAATTTTTTTTTTTTACTTCAGCCCAGAAACGATTGTATGGTAATATGAGAGTAAGAAATACATTTTTCTGTCAATACAATCTTATGTAACCGGAATTTCTTTTTCTTCTTATTTGCACTCCTCCCCGGCATGGTGTGTAGAAGCAATGGAATGCAACATTCGACATCCTCCATGAGCCATAAAAAGCTATAGCCTATCTAGCGTTTTCTGAGGGAATAGTCTGAGTGCCATATGTCGTTCTTCCTCATTTCGAATTCTACATACATATTATGTAAGGACCCAGAGTTTCAACATCGAAAGTCCTCCATATGTTAATTTCATATTAGAATTAGAATTAGAATTAGCCCGTTTCATCCCTAAAGGGCAAGGGCCTCTTGACTGGCAAGGTGGCTGTTTCGGCAGTCCCGCTTAGCCACTGCGGGAAAGGTCCTCATTCCTCTTATGTTGCTTCTGTCAGTCGCCTCCATTCCCTTCGATCTTTGGCCTTCGTAGTCCAGTTTGTCCCAAGGTGAAGCTTTAGGTCTTCTGCCCATCTTCTCTTCTGTCGTCCTACTGTTCTGTGGCCGATTCGTGGGTCCCAAGCTGTTGTTATATGCATCCATCTGTTGTGATCCATCCTCATGACGTGACCTGCCCACTTTCTTTTCAGAGATATGGCCGATGTTGTTATGTCTTTGATGTTTGTCATTGCCCTTAAGTCTTCGTTGCGGATTCTGTCTTGGAGTTTAACATCTAGGATTTTTCTCTCCATTTTCCTCTGGCATGTTTCTAACATTTTCCTTTCTTTAACTGTCAGGGCCCAGGTTTGGGCTCCGTACAGAAGGATGGGTAAGATGCAAGTGTCCAATATGTCTTTCTTTAATCTGATGTTATAGGCCTTACTTGTGAGAATAAATTTCAAACTCCAGAATTTGGACCATGCTGTAGAGATGCGTCTCTGAACTTCTTTGCGGGTGGCGTTTCCGAATGACATAATTTGGCCAAGGTAAATGTATTCATTGACATATTGTAGTTCTTCGTTGTTAACCTTGATAATTTTTTCGGTACTGTTTGTCATTAGTTTTGTTTTGTGAGGGTTCAGTTCCAGTCCTGCTTCCTTGCTCTTGTGGGATAGTTCATGGATGTTCCGTCTTAGTTCTTCTGCTGAAGATGCAAATAGGATGATATCATCTGCAAACCTCAGTTCTCGGAGTGGTTTTCCATCAATTTTGATTCCACCTTTCAATTTCATTCTCTGGAAGATATCTTCTAGTGTGCTGATAAACAGACTAGGGGATATGGGGTCTCCTTGCCTTACTCCTCTTTCCAGTTTAAAAGTATTGCCCTCTGTCTCTAATTGGATCTTAGCTTGCATGTTTGAATATAGTTTGGCGAGTATCCTGATGTATTTTTCCTCTAGTCCTTGATTTTGTAGGGCGTTCAAGATTGGTACATGTTCGACGGAGTCAAAGGCTTTGGTGAAATCTATGAAAGCCAAGTAGAGCACTAGGTTGAATTCCTGAACTTTTTCCATAATTTGGGATACCGTTTGCAAATGATCTGTGGTGGAGAAGCCAGCACGAAAGCCCGCTTGCTCTACGGGTTGATTCTCGTTCAAGCATTTGCTTATTCTTCTTGTGATTATGGTCGAAAAAAGTTTATATAGGGTGGACATTAGGCTGATAGGGCGATAATTATTCACATCGTTCCTTGATCCCTTCTTGTGTAATAGTATGATGTTGTTTGTTCTCCATGATTCTGGGATTTCTTCTGTTGAGAGGATTTTGTTAAAACAATCTGTTAGTACGTCTGTCAGTTCATTCTCTCCAGCTTTCAGATGTTCATTCAAAATTCCGTCGTCACCCGGTGATTTCTGGTTCTTCAGGTCTGTTATGGCTTTCCTCACTTCACTGCGCAATATCGGTGGAACAGGTGGGACATTTTCACGTGGCTTTGTCGTAAACTGAGATATTGTTCCCTGTATATTGGGTGTTGTGCTTTTATAGAGGTTGTTGTAGAAGTCTGTTGCTGTTTTAACTATTTCTGATCTTGATGTTTTGATTTGTCCTTGAGTTGATGTGAGCGATTTTATCCAAGGTTAGCCACTGCTTGTTTCTTGTCTGATTTTCTTGATTGATTTGTTGCTTTGCATTATTTGGTTTACTATGTTTTCTCTGTGTTTGCGCAGATCATCTCTTATCATTCTTTTAGTTATCTTGTTAATTTCTGCATATTGTATTCGGGAGGCAATGTCGGTATCTCTCGTGGCTGCGGCTTCTGCTCTTAGTTCAATCATTTTAATAGTTTCGTCACTGAGCTTGGTATTCTTTTTTCCCTCTTTACTTCTTATTGCAGATTGTGAGGCTGCAACAATAATACCTTGTTCGATTCCGGAATATAAAGAATGCACATTCAGTGTGTCATTTCGTCTTAGATTCTCGGTGTGTTGAGCAAGTATATCCTTAAATATAGTATGTTGAAATGAAGCGTTCCTTAATTTCATATTACAAAATACAAAATCCGGGCGACGCCGGGCCATTTAAGCTAGTATTGTATACAATTATACAAATATGACAAGAGTCAAAACCACTAAGTTTTATTGTATTTATCAATTTAGCACAGCTTAAATGGAAATTGCCATCATAGTTTATACATTCTACTCCATTCTCTACTTTTGCCTTACATCTCTTGCATAGGCAGATTCTTTAGACACATCCTCCTCGACAGAGGTAGATGGAATATTACTAATAGCTGCTAGATGCTAAAACACATCCGCTCACTTCCACTGACTGATAATGTGACATCAAACCAATGTTTTTACATGTGTCAATTTAACAGTAGAAAGTACCGTTCACATCCCTAACGATCAGCAACCTTGGCTTAAATACACTTCACTTACAGTGCTTTGCAGATGACAAGCCCTATGTCCTTCAACTTGCATAGATACACGGTCCAATCAGAGACGGCGAGACGGAGGGAAGACTCTTATTGCAAGCGGTAGTCGTTTAGCCCGTACACGTGATTGGCGGTGAAGGAAAAGGCTTCTCATATGAAAAATACTGTAATTTGATGTCTCACCTGCGTACTGTGTTAGTAATGATGTCCTGTTAGGTATCAGAAATCTTGATGCAGAAATGACTTAATGACTTATCGCGACATCTATAGGAATGTAAATGAAACTACAGTTTTGGCCATGAGAAGGATTACACTGGCTATTGTGTGAAATGACCACATGCTTGTTAACATAACCTAGTTATGTTAGATAATATCTTTACGAATATAGATATGTCACTCTTGTCTACCAATGTGTGTGTTTTTCCACACTCAGACCATGACCTGGTGTACTTGGAGATAAATAATGTTGATTATAATGGCAGCAATAAAGTAAAGGGTAAAAATGTAGTTTCCAGGCCAATAGATGAGAACAAGTTGTTTAATTTTAAGATGGCTCTTTTAAATGTAAATTGGGTAAATTTTATTAATGAGAATAACCAGTGTTCAGCAAATAAAACTTTTGAAGGTTTTTTTAACATATTTTTAGTGAACTTTGAAATGTGCATTCCGCAAAAAAAATGTTATGTTAAATTTGGTAGACCATACAAGTACTGTAAAAAGAACAAAAATGAATGGTACACCCATGATCTAGCTGTCATGAAAAAGAAATTAATGCTCTTCTTAGATGTACATAGGAAAAAAAACACAAATTCCAGTAGATTACTTTACACTAAGGTAAGGAAGGAATATCAGTTAGCTATCAATAACGCAAAAGAAACATACAACATAGGACGGATTGAAAACTCCAAAAACAAATGTAAAGGGGCTTGGAAGATAATAAATACTGTTGTTAAAAATACTTCAAAGGAAGCTATTGGAATAACCCCAAATGAATTCAACGACTTTTGTGTCCAATCTGTAGAGGAAATATCAAGCAACATTGATAAAGATTTTGAAAAGTCTGCAAACTTCCTAAAAAATATTAGTCCATGTAAAATTGATGGACCTAAATTTACTTTTAATGAAGTAACACCAGATATAGTATTTGGTATTGTAAATAAGTTCAAGACATCTGATAGTGTTGATATTTACGAAATTTCTTGCAATTTAATCAAACAGGTTATTGATAGCTTCTGCGAACCATTAACTTATTGCATAAACAAGTGCTTAAGGGAAGGTGTATTTCCAAGTATCCTAAAACTGACTAGAGTTGTACCTATTGAGAAGGACTCTCCCGCTAATTATAGACCGGTTTCTTTGACTCCAATTTTTTCAAAAGTCCTAGAAAATGTCATGTTTAATCAGGTGTCTAGTTATTTAGAAGATTTTAGTATAATTTCTAGTCAACAATATGGTTTTAGAAAATTCAGATCCACAACCGATGCGTTGGAATTGTTGGTTAGAAATGTAATGCAGGTTTTTGAGTCGAAGGGCTATGCTCAGGCAACTTTTTGTGATTTGAGTAAAGCATTTGACGTTGTTAATCACACAATGTTACTTCATAAGTTAGATTATTATGGCTTCAGTAGATCAAGTATTAGTCTAATTAAATCATTCCTTGACGATAGAAAACAAATAGTGTGTATAGGTGGGGAAAAATCGAACATAGCCAATGTCAAACATGGAGTACCACAGGGTTCGGTACTGGGGCCGTTATTATTTACCCTAATGATAAATGATTTACCGTCGGCTATAAACAGTCTTACAATACTCTATGCAGATGACACGACTTTTTTAAATAATAGTTCAGATCTTCAAACGCTTCAAAATTTAACAAAGGTCACTCTGTCTGAGGCATCAACATGGTTTCAAGTAAATGGTTTTTTAATGAATGAAAACAAGACACAAGAACTTTACCTCAGCTTAAGAAACTTACCTGAACACATCAGTGTAGATAATGTCAAATTTTTAGGGGTCTATATTGATAGGAAGTTGACATGGGAACATCATATAGCATATATATCAACCAAATTATCTAGAGTTGTATTTTTACTTAGAAGTTTAAAAAATCATGTTCCAAGTATTTATATGAGATCTGCATATTTTGCTTTTTTTCAAAGTATAATTTCGTATGGTATTTTACTTTGGGGAAATAGTGCTTACATTAATAATATACTACTCCTTCAAAAAAAAGCTATTAGAATAATATCGGATGCACAAAAATTAGATCACTGTAAACCTCTGTTTATTAAACAAAAATGCCTGACAGTAATAAATCTCTATATATATCACGTATTACTCCACACAAAAAATAACATAGCAGAACATCAACTCAGACAAGACATTCACAACTACAATACAAGGAGAAATAAACACATGGACATTCCATTTAATAGGTTATCGAAATCTCACAATAGCTACAGAGTTTTAGGTTTAGTTATGTATAATAAACTTCCTTTAGAAATAGCAGAGCAACCAGTGAATTTGTTTAAAAATAATCTATATAATTTCTTAGTAAATTCCCCTTATTATTCCCTTCAAGAATTCTTTGATCAAAACAAATAAGAAATTTGTACTGTAATTTCTGTAATTTGCTGGACGCTGTTTATTATATTATTATATTATTATATTCTTGTCTTAATAGGTTTATCATGTTTTCATTTTATTGTTATGATAGATTGTGTATATTAGTTATTTTAAGATTTTGACTTTGTCTATTGCAATTTGCTTAATGACAATAAAATTTTATTATTATTATTATTATTATTATTATAGTGAGTGAAAATGAGTTTGGTGGAGAGTTTGTTGAAAGTGTAATTTTCTTCCAGGAAGTAGGTGGACTGACTCCTGAGTAAAATATCTCAGTGGCCAGTGGATGAAACAAAACTGTATACCACAGAAGTTTTAAATCAAGTATATATGACACCTCTCACCAGAATGTCCTGCCAGAGTTATTTTACATGACATATAAAAGTATTGGACTGTGGCACTTAGAGGCGCTGACTTGAAAAAATTATTGGAAAGGGAAGAATTGGACTTTTAGTAGTTATACATAGGCCATATAAATATATGATAAGTTAAATCTTGGGGGGGGGGGCAGAAAGTACTTCAGCACACCCTCCTTTTAAGCCATGAGCCACGACTGATAGCATGCAAACCAGAAAGGAAATTATCTGTTTATAAGAACATTCTTGCCGACAACCGAAAGAGATTTACTTATAAAAATGTTTAAAATAGAGAAATTGTCCACCTTAGAACCCTTGTTGTTGCACTTATCTGGGACCTTTTATAAAATATAAAACAACATAGAAGGCACAAGCACACGTTAAAAACACTGTTGTCATATTATTAAAACTTCTTCTTGGTCCCAGATGCGTCTATTACTTGAAAATGCATTTCGATGCAAGTTGCATCATCTTCAGTTCAGAATTTTGAGATACAACAGTCACAATGTCTGATGATGTACTGATGTATGAGCCGGTTGTTTATTTGTTGCATGTTTTAGGTCACAGTTGTTGCGAGTTCAAACAGGTGATTATGGTCAACTGTGGTTTCGTTGAGAATATTGTTTTTATTTTTGTAGATTTGAAGATTTTCTAATATATTAAGCCTATTACCTTTTTTATAATTATGGAGGATTTCTAATGTATTGTCTATGTTATCTAATCTACGTCCAGTATTAAGGAGATGTTTAGCGTATGATGAGCGATTACTATTACCGTATATCTGAAGTCATTAACATGTTCCTTGAATCTTTGTTTGAACTTCCTACCTGTTTGGCCTATGTACACTTTTTTACAGTCATTGCATGTTAGTTTATATATTCCGCTGCCTTCCATTTTGTCTATATTGTTATTGTTGTTGTTATGTAGTTTTCTTTTTAGGTTGTGGTTTGTTCTATATGCAATTTTGAAATTTTCTTTACGTAGTATTTTTGTAATTTCATGTATTTTATTATCTACGTAATTAAATGTAGCAAATTTTATGTTATTATTTTTCTCTTTAATCGGTGTGAGTTTGCTTATTGGGTTTTGTTTACTGTAAAGTTTCGTTTTATGTTTAGTTTTATGTTTAGTTGTTTTTGTTTTTTGTTTGTTTTTTTTATGTGAGTGTACGATTGTCAAGATATCACAAATCTGAATAGTTCAGCTGATGCTGGACAATGTTAATCTGATTTTTTTTAAAAACTAGATCATTGTTCTTCTGTAAGCCCTGCTTAATGAATCGATCTGAAGCTTAACTCGGAATTTGATTACAAAGTAACTTATTTTCTGCATATCATAATTGCAGTAATCACTGATTAAACAAAAGCATTCTGGCACTTTGTGGTCACTCTGAACCACGACGTTTTTCCCACACATATATATGTTTACCTGATTTTATTATTATTATTATTATTTTATTTTTATTTCATGTATTATTTCACAGAAATATACACCATGTCCCATTCAAACCTCCCGCATTTTAATTAGCCGTAACTCACAAAGTATGAAGAATTATGAAATAAGGCTGGTATTAAACGAAAGAGGAACTCAAAGATTTTTCATTGTCACTAAACACTAAAACATGTCTTGTTTTCTGACGAGGCAACGTTTCATACATCAGGATCTGTTAATCGGCACAATGTAAGGATTTGGAGTATGCAAAAGCCACACATCTACCGTGAACACGTCAGGGATAGCCCAAAAGTAAATGTTTGGTGCGGCCTGATGAAGAACAAGATTATCGGTCCATTTTTCTTCCAAGAGAAGTCAATAACTGGCTCGCTATACCAAGCCATATTGGAACTGTTATTGTACTCCCAAGTAGCTGATCTGCAACCCCAAGTGATCTTTCAGCAAGACGGAACCCCACCACACTATAGTAAACACAAATCAACTCTGAACATACGATAAGCCAATAGAATGTTATGCAACTTGCAGTGTTCCAAGTTCACGACTTGCGACTCTGCAACGTTCTCTTTCTAACAAAGAGAGAGAGAGAGAGAGAGAGAGAGAACACGCGTGCTTTCCCACTGCTGCTCTAGGTCAAACATTCACACATTATTTTAACGTATTTCATTTTTGAAAAATCGCGAACAAAAGTAGTTTGAAATTTTGAAACTGTACACGTAAGATATAACATGAATTATCTTAAAAGAAAGTGAAGAAAGGCTTATCTTATTGAGCTGTAGAAATAGGCCTACAAAGGGACAAATAAAACTTCTTCGTCTTCGTCCTCTTCACTTCCTTCACCACTCGTTTCACTATCTGTTTCACTGTCCCTAAGATTTATAATTATACTTTCAGCAGTGTCATCCCTGTGTATTACTTCATGGCCCATTTCTAACGCTATCTGATCCAGTTCATATTTTTTTTTTTTTTCGTGAGTTTTATAAGGGGCAACACAGGCTAAGAATTCTGATATAGTTTCTGTAGGACTGTATGTTATGTTGTGTTCTTGAAGCCATTCCTGAATCTCTCTCTCTCTCTCTTACGTGAATTTGTTGTGGTTAACTTATTTAATAGCCTAGAATGATAGCTGGCGTTATCCATAATTATTATCGAACTCGCGTCCAGATAATTTAGAAATATGTTCGTGAACCATTCTTTGAACCTGTTCGAAGTCATTTCTGTATGATAATCGGTGTTTTTACTTTTAGGACTGGAGCAAAATACCCATTTACTTTCTGGTATAAACCCTGTTTTAGCTGAGCCTGCATGGCATTTATAAGCCTGCTAACTTTTCCTATTGGTACTTTAAGGCCGCCTCTTCCAGTCGGATCTTGTCATATGTCCCTCCTGGAGTGATTCTGGTTGACCCATGTTTCATCAAGATAAAATATGGGCCTCGTATCTCCCATCCCCCTAAGATTAGGAATTGTACGCAGAAATTTTTGCTTGGCTGCAACAATGCCGCCCCTTTCCAGTAGAAATTTCCGGCCATCATTGGTTCTCCTGTATTTAAATTCTAGGGATTTCAAAATCGTATACATGGAGGACACAGAACCTTTATATTTTTATTTTCTTTCGCATTAAAGCAACTAATTTTTTAGCTGTGGGATATTTCCCCGTATCGTACAATTCAAATATTGTCCGGCGTAAAATACACTTCTGGAAACCGTCAAGATAAGATTTGCTTTGCGCTTTTTAAGTGTGCGATGGTTTCCAGGAGATCTAAAACTGAGCCCACCCCCTATTTCAGTTGTTTTCCCTCCTTAATATTAGTCACAGATTGTTCACTGATTTTTCAAGCTTTAGCAGTTAATTCCGGTCATGAAAACCATCATTAACAGCCGTGGGTGTCGGCATGCTGACCACATGCCCCCAATCCTGCCATATACCTGTGGTACATGACGCAGTGGTCGGGCGGGAGGCCAAGTCCCTTCAGGGATGTGGCGCCACGGAGTTTAGTTTTTTTTAGCAGTCAATTCCTTGCAAAATTCATATTATTATGCACTTCGTCGTTCGAAATAGTCTTAAAAAAACTATAAACACTGAAAACCATAGCTCTCGCCTGCAATAAGAATTATCTCTAGAGCATCGCCTACAACATCCTGCAAACCACTCTTTACAGAACTTAATATACTTACATTACCATCAGTGTTTGTTTTGAGCTGTCTTCTCTATATAAAAAAGAATGCACACTTGTATAATAAATGCTCTACCATAGCTACTCTACCAGAAACAAAGAAAACTTATATATAAATAAATGTAAATTCAGCACCACCCAGAAAAGTTTTGAATATGTTGCCCTCAGATTATTTAATTCATTGCCGAACAAAATTAAGGAGTTATCATATGTAGCTTTTGAAAGGAAAATTAAATCTAACCTGATGTCAAACACCCTGTACAGTGTCAAGGACTTCAATGACATTATCTGGTGAAATGTGTACTTGTATATTCTATCTCATTTGTGTCTATTGTTATTGCTAATACATTGTACAATGTCTGTGGCAAATAAATCTAATCTAATCTTATGCAAAACTTTGTGGGTATAAATTGTTTCACCACTCGTACTAGGCTTGCTTAGTGACATTACGGACACTGAATTCTCACAACAGAACACACACGAAACGCTCTTGATTGCTAACACATATAAACTGAAACTGCGTCTGTGTTTTATCTGTGGCTGGGTGGAAGTATCTTATTGTGGAAGTGAGAGGGGTCTTGTTATTGTTTATGTTAACAGATAGACAGAAACTGTAATGTAATCCATCGATGGAGTTATTATTTTAGGGTAGAAATAAGAAAGGATCTCTTTGATGCTTGTATTAACATTTGCAGGATAAGAGCTATCTTCCAAACGGAGCGTCCTACAGACATTATGTTTGGACAGTCGGCTTCCAAAAAAATACAGCTTTCTAATGGTGATATCAGGAAATACCTATATGTAATAGATTTTGAGCACGCAAAGAAATAAGTGAAGTACATCTATTTAGCGAGGCAGCACGTTCCGTTAACTGTACAACACCGCAGCAACCTCATTCGCTTGTCACTCGTCACGTGATTCTGCCTGCTCCGCCTCAAGTTCAGAGTTGTTCTGTGTTTACTCTAGAACCTGGATGTTTGGAATTCCCTCACAGAAACCTTCCCAGATCGCTGGATCGGACGCGACGGACCAATTTCCTGGCCACCACGTTCGCCAGACATCACTCCACTGGACTTCTTCCTCTGGGGTTATGTAAAAGACCGTGTATTTGCAACTCCAGTACAAGATCTTCATGACTTACGAACCCGTATCCGTGACACAATTGCAACAGTACCAATGGACATGTTGGACAGAACGTGGCACGAAATTGAATACAGACTTGATATTGTTCGTGCTATAAATGGTGCACATGTAGAGATGTTTTAGTGTTTGTGTGACAATGAAAAATCTTTGAGTTCCTCTTTCGTATAATACCAGCCTTATTTCATAATTCCGCATACTTTGTGATTAATGATTCATTAAAATGCGGGAGGTTTGAATGGGACACCCTGTACATTCTGGGATTAACAGCTTTCACGGGAAAAGTTTTCCAAGTGAAGGCTGATGTTTTTGTATCTGTCTGTGCACCCACTGCAAGTCAACGGTTCATTGCATTTACTTCTTTCTTTGGATTATGGACTTGGCTGAATTTGTCATGACACCCCCAGAATTTCGTTTCCATAACTGAAAAACTAAAAGGACTATTCATTAAAACTTTTTTCAAAATTTTGATTTCTGAAAAAATTACTCCGATTTTGATAAATGCAAATTTCAAAACTTCTATCTACGACTAATAAAATGACTATATAGTGCATGCCGCTTATTGTGATTAGTTCGGAATGCAGCTAATCCAATAATAGTAACTGATTGATAACAGTAGCCAAAATAATTAATTGAAGGTTATTTATTCATACATAAGATAATACCCTAAAAAACATAATTAAAAGCTATTTATTCACATGCACAAGATAATACATAACAGTGAATCATAAAACCACTCTATTAATACAGTACTAGACTGCAAGCAACTATTTTTGCAATCAATAAGAAAGTTTTTAATTGTTTCTGTTTTCCCTTTGGAGTCCATTAACCAATATAAATTTAATAAGAATGATGGTATTCTTTTGTTTCCCATAGTAACAAGAAACCTACAATTAACTTAATGGTGTGAAATGGAGTATATTTTGTGTTGTAATTCGCACACTAAAACCAACTGGTAGGTGCTCCTGGGTTCAAATCTAAACCTCATGGGCAGCCAATTTAACTTGGGTTTCCTCATTCACAAAGGCAAACGCCAGACTTGTAGCCAGTGTTTACTTTCCAGAACTTATTGCCCTGAGTGATCATAATCACAATATCATAATCATTTAAATTGAATGTTAGTCAAAGAAGACCTCACAGAAAAATAGTAACCCAAAGATCCTAAACACTTGATATGACCTGTATCCAATTAAAGCATGCAAAATAGCTATACCCCGCTTAAAAATAGCAATAATTAAAAAAAGGCCTAAGTCATATATTATATGGGGGAGTTATGCATGGACATTGGTAGACATGTATGTGGAGACCCATTGTACTATGACTGACATAGCGGTAACCTGTACAGTGTCAGGACAGGGATGTGGAATGCAAAGAAAATGAACATAAATAAAGTTGTAAGTGAAAACGAAGGTGATAAATCCAAGAGACAGTTCCTAGGAATATTATAATTTTGATATTATAATCGTGTTACTAGTGACTGGAAATGTGAACTTTTCCCTGGACCTGGGCCCTATTCCATAAAACTCTACAGGTGTGACAAATACAACAATTATGTCAAGTCTGACAAATTTGTCAATATGTAATGACAATTGTATTTTTCACAAATATTACAACTTTTCCTTACATTACAGGCAAATTAATGTAAATTATCAAACTAAAAGAACCCTTTTCATAAACGTGACAATTTTATATCAAACCTACAGATTATTTTAGTATACTGTAGATGGCTCTCATATACACATGTGATAATCGATCTTAACGTCGAATGTGATGGCTAAGCAATCAATTATTACTATCGAAAATAACTGAATTATATTTCTCTTTGAATACAAAGCCAATGAAATTGAAGATTAAGTTAATCCATTGCCTAAAAACCCTGCGTGGTCTCATGTCTATTTCTTCATCACTTTCACTACTACCAATATCACAACCACTAGTGTTCATTATTACCAAGACAATTTAGTAAGTTTATTAACAAGAAAGTTTAAATCACAAAAAAACAGTTGGCCAAGTTATGCCACACATTTACATAACCTACTCTGTTGGTCTACATATGAAAGATTGCCTGTCACTTCTGTAATGACAATTCTACACTTTTTGTAAATTTGTAAATATGTAAAAAAAAATTATAAATGGTAGGTATCCTAAGATTTGACATATTTGTCAGGCTTTTACCTGTCAACTCAAAAGTTTTGCGAAACAACAATATGTAAAATTGTCATAAAATCTACAAAAGTTTCATGATATTTATGTAAAGTTGTCAGCTTTTATGAAAAACACAATTGTCAAAATATAAACCTGTGAAACAATTTACTGACACCTGTCACCTGAAAATTTTAACTTTTATAAAATAGGACCCTGGAATACGTGATATGAAAAAAGATAAACTACAAGCGGAGTTTAAAAACAAAGCAAAGTAATCTCGAATAGAAGAAAAGGTGTTAACGAATTGAAGACTATGTTTACTGTTTTTATGGAGAAATTTAAGACAATCTCAAGAGACGTAAAAAATGCTACAGCTTGCTGTGTTTCAATGAAAGATAGGGACAAATTTAATGAAGAGACTATAGACCATTTTAAGAAATTGCAAGAGAGGTGTAGAGTGCTAAAGGAGCCACAAAGAAGGAATAATATAGTTACCTTGAGTAATGAGGAAATGAGAAACGAAAGAAACAATGAATCTAATGGTATAGGTATCTATAAGTATTGTCATGGACAAAATCTAATATATAAAATTGAAAGAGAGAGAGTGTGTGTGTGTATGTGTGTATGTATGTATGTATGTATGTATGTATGTATTTATTTATATATATTTGTGTGTGTGCGTTCGCTATACAAATCTGCATGATTTGACCAATTTGCACAACATTTTGCATGCATACCCTCAACTAGGAAAGAAACTCGGGCAACATTAAATTTCAAACAAACCACCCCTGTCCATGTAAAATGATATAATTTCTGAAAATATTACACTGAACTCACCAAATGCAGTTCAGTTCTCATGACAACAATATTGTTTGCAGTGTTTACCTAGGGTTTTGGAAGTTGCATGATACTGAGCTGTTGAGTGGGCTTCAACAAATAATTAGAGGCTATCGATATAATTCATTTCTGTATATCACTAATGGAGAATGAAATCCGCGTAAATAAATATAGGGTGTGAAGCATCACATAAGTTTCTCTATCCTGGGCATAGAGAATATCATTTTCTCATTTCACATTTGGATGTAGAAAAAGAGATTGTATTGCGGAGACAGCATATTCAGTTCTCTCAGCCTGAGTTCGTGCCAAAGAAGGGCAGCAACTATAGGCCTACTATTTCAGAAGTTTGTAATAGTATATTGCGATACAAGTGCTGTAAGGCACGTTTACGGGTTGAGGAAACAGATTGAAAACCCGAGGCACAGCCTTGGGTTTTTAAGTTTTCGAGACCCGTAAATGCCTTTACGGCCCGTGTGTTGCATGCTATTTTTTGCACGATGATTATTTATATCAATTTAATTATATTAATTGTGATATTACCTGAAAATATTATGTAAATACATTCTTGAAAATAGATGTTTATTTCAGAAAGTGATTCGCATGTGTTTGTTGTTATTGGAACCGAATATTTGTCCTGGGGGCCGTGTCCATAAAGGCTTGTATTATGAAGAGTATCGTAATGAATTATGACGTGGCGCTTGGACCGTAAGTAATTTAACCTCATCGCAATGCCCTTAGCAACACGATTGTGTGGGAATGTCAACTTACGATCCATGTAAACAACTTTCGTAAGTAACACTTACTAGCTAAGGAGTGCAAAAAAAATTATATCCACCGATAGGTTAATAATCGCTATAGACTTTATATTAGTTGAGAAATAGGGATATTTATTGTAAGCCCTAAGCATGTAAAGAGAGACAAAATAGGGTGAAACCTTTTTAGTCATATGTGAGCAGTAAATAATTAATGTCTCAGATTCTTGGGGAAGAATGTATGAAATTATATTTTCTTTAGATTTTACCCCTGAAATAATTGTATGGCAACATGAAAGTGGGAAATAAAATATCCCGTAAAGACAGTAAAATGTTATGTTACCGCGATTTCTGCTTCTTCTTATTTCAATATCTACTAGGCATGGTGTGTAGAAGCAATGGGTTGCAAAATTCTAAGATATTTCATATTTATTTATATATTTACATTTGTCATGAGCATCCTGAATGATGCAATAGACTAACTATAACCCAGCACTAACACAAAAACTACAAGAACTAATAAACAAACAATATATACAATATAAAACATAAAACATCAGAATGTCATATATATTACAGGAAGTTCCATAAAGTCATTAATATTATAAAAAGGATGTTTGGAAAGCCAGTTATATAAAACACTTTTAAATCTATTTAGTGAAACATAATGAGACTCATATGGTAGTTTATTAAACATTGTAATAGCTAAAGTATGTAACCAGTTTTTTATTTCGTCAGTCTAATAGATAATTGATGGTTATTTGTAGTGTGATAATTATGAATGTCTCTTCTAAGAGTAACAGAATGTAGATTTTTTTGGTGTGTAACAAACAAGTAAAGATATTCATATTAAATTACTGTAAAAATTCTCTCTTCAATAAATAAAGGCTTGCAGCATGCACTGTAACTAGAACCTGTTATTATGCATATTGCCTTTTTTTGTAAGCTGAGAACATTAATTGAATTCCCTGTACCATTTCCCCAGAGACGTATGCATAGCATGCATAGTATGCATTTTTTATCTAAACTACAAGAAGTTCTTAATGTAAAGAGGATCTTTTGCGTCTTACGATCATTTAAACAAAGTCCGTTTGAAGTAAACCAGTTAGTTGCTTCTTTAATTCAGTAAGGACAAAGAGATTTTCTCATCTCTTTGTATTGTTTAATATATTTATTTATTTATATTTATATTTATACAAAATATTTATACAAAACAAAATAAGACCACCCGAATGAGCATGCGCTCGTGCTCGGGCACAGATCAGCCATTTACACTACAAAATACAAATTACAAATACATAAAGAAAATATAATATTAAATCAATACCTAAAAAATAATAATAAAAAGGAAAGAACAGAATAGTAAAAAGAAAAAAGGAAAAGTAGTAAGAACAAAAATTGAAACCCTGAGTTATTACAAATAAAATCGTTCCTTAATTGTCTACTAAGTACAGAGTGAAGTAACTTTTGAACTATGAAATAAGAGTTTTGATAAACTTATTGAATTTTTTGTTGTTCATATGTACTATTTCTGGATGTGACCTAATTATAGAGTTATAGAGTCTTGGACCATAATAAATGCTATGTTTAGAGCCAGAAGAGGTGAAGTATTTTGGTTCTATTAAAGGCAATGTTTTATTTCTTCTAGTATTGTAGTTATGAGGATCCGATACATGTACGTTGCGGTATTTTTGAAAGTATTTTAAAAGTGTGAGCTTATAAATTTGTTCTACAGTCATCACATTAAATTCAGGAACTATCAATTCTGTTGGATATTCTATAGGCTTTTTTAAACGAATTTTTATAATTCTCTTCTGTATTAGAATCAAAGGAGTCAATACAGATGTGCCACTTCCCCCCCAGCCAATGATACCATATTGGAGGACAGATTGTATTAGAGCTAAGTAGACTGTTCTTAAGACTTCAGTCGGTAAATATTGTTTTAGACAGACAAATTTGTATAATGTTTTTCTTAATCTGGTACATAAATATGTGATGTGTTTGTCGAATTTCAGATGACGATCTATAATAATACCAAGGTATTTGACCTGATTTGTCTCCTTCACATCCTGGCAGGTACATGAATCAGATTCACAGTTGATATCATGTAGTCTTACGCACAAGTTTTGATCCATTTTTAATTGTGGAGTACCAGCAGTTGTTAATGAGAATGGAACACAGTTTGTTTTATCTATATTTAATACTAACCTATTGCAGGAATGAGATGGACAAGACAGGCCAAAGAAAGAGTGTACTGGAAAGAAGTGATAAATCATTTAAATCATTAGGAAAAAAGTGATCTAGGAAAGGAAGAAGAGTTCAGGGAGGAGGCAGAAACGAGATGGTCAGGATAGGTCACAGAAAAAGTGAACTGGAAACAAATGATAGAGCATTTAATTAATTAGGAAAACAGTGTCCTAGGAAAGTGTTGTTAATATATAGGTCTTAACCCACCAGGAGGCAAAAACCCAACTCTCCAAGGAAATAGCTCACCTTGGGAGAGTAAAACAGAGCCAGCCCTACCATGGTAGGAGGTCCTTGCCCTATAAGGGATTGTGACGGGCTTAATTTATTTATTTATTTATTTTTTATTGCAGTCAAGCCAACTTTTAACTACTCTTAATCCCTTATTAGCCCATTTGTAAGTATCCTGCCAAGTTGGAGCGGAAAATAGCAATACGGTATCATCGGCATAAGAGTAAAGACGGCCATGGAAATTATTTAAGTCCAAATGCAGCAACTCATTTATGTAAATAATGAAAAGAATTGGACCCAAAATTGTTCCTTGTGGCACACCAGTATCCACATCTCTGAATCACTAAACTGATCCTTAATTTTGGTTATTTGCGTTCTATTATGTAAATAAGACCGAAATAAATTTAGTGCAGTACCTCTTACTCCACTTTGCTCTAATTTTTCTATAAGAATCTTGTGGTTTACAGTGTCAAAAGCCTTTTGCAAATCCAAAAAAATACCTAGACTTTTATTTCCCGCATCTAATTCTTCGATAACTTTTCCTGTAACATTAATTATGGCATCATCTGTGCTTAAGTTATTTCGAAAACCGAATTGATTTGAATTTAATATATTATTTTTATTTAAGAAGTCCACCAGTCTATTTTTTATACATTTTTCTAACAGTTTCGATAGGCTAGGGAGTAAGGATATAGGTCTATAGTTATTTAAACTATGTTTTTCTCCGGATTTGTATATAGGTACTACGACAGCTTTTTTAAGATCATCTGGGAAAGTTCCTTGTG
Source organism: Ectobius pallidus (assembly GCA_964059195.1). Lineage (NCBI taxonomy): Eukaryota > Metazoa > Arthropoda > Insecta > Blattodea > Ectobiidae > Ectobius > Ectobius pallidus. The sequence continues at coordinate 15,100,769 of CAXKWD010000005.1, forward strand.
ATAAGCAAAGATTAAAAATATGTTCGAGGGGCTTCGAAATGTATTTAGAAATTGTTTTCAAGGTGTTGTTCGTTATTCCGTACATACCAGGGGCAATGTTATTTTTTAGTGAGATTATCATTTTATTGATTTCATCTTGGGTTACAGGGAGAAGAAACATTGACGAAAGCTGAGCAGGTTGTGGTATACATTTTTTATATTCAGGGATACTGTTTGGTGCTAACTTAATATTTGAAGTGATTCTTTTTCCCATTTTCGAAAAAAAGGAGTTAAATTCATTTGCAATTTGGTCACTTCGCTTAATTTTTTGTCCTTTTTCATTTATGATTTCTAAGATTGGAATTTTATTATTTGAATTAGTATCAGTAGCTTCATTGACAGTAGATCAGAATTTTCTAGCGTTATTTTTATGTATTTCAAATTTATTTTTGTAATAAATAACTTTCATGGCTCGTATAGCTTTTGTTAATATATTTCTGTATCTCTTGTGGTATAATATTAGATTTTCGTTTGTGGGGTTTCTCCTAACTTTATTTGCCAAATTCTCCCTTGTCCGAATAGACAAAATTATTCCTCTCGTGATCCATGGCTTGATTTTCTTTAGTTTGCAAGGAACTTTTTATTGTCAGTATATGAGCATTTGTTTAGATAATTTTGCAGCAAATCATGGAATATTCGAAAACTATTGTTAGCAATATTACAGTCCAATACATTTACCCATGTTTCTTTTTCTAATTCATAGATTAATTTGTTATAATCTACATGCTTTTGCGTATATATATATATATATATATATATTGCATTTACAGTTGATAATGTCAGGGAAGTTATGTCATTTGAGGTAAAACAAAAGGTAGAATCGTCAGCAAATAGAATTGATTTACTGTTGACATTAACAGTAAATGAATTCTTTTTGCTGACGATCGATAATTTTTAATACAGTTATTTGATATGTTTTTCCCAGTTAAAGAAGTTGTTTACAAAGACAATCTAAAAAATAAAACCGACGTGAATGAATGGTTCAATGCTTCCTTGAAGGATATGAGGAAAACAGTATTATCCTTAAACACAATTTATAAAGTCAGAATGAAAAATTCAATGCCATAGCCGGGATTTGAACCAGGATCTTCGGCTCTCCGTGCCGATGCTCTAACCAACTGAGCTACCATGGCAACGTGCCGGTACAACATTAAATTCTCCAACTGACTCACAATCCCAGTATACCACCAGGCGTTCTCAATATGAGATACGAACCCAGTGGCGACTTACAACCTGTAAGTACTTTAAGACCCGGGCTTTAAGTACTTCAAGTACTTAGTTTGCATTGAGTATATTAATGGTGTATGTCATTTCTCATATCTTTTATTAGTATATAATTAGGTGATTTTTTAAAAGAGCAGCTGAAATGGAAGAATATTTAAGATTGTTGTGATCTTCTTAAAAGTATTGTAGGCTATCAAATTTTTCAGCTGATGAAGACGAAACAAGTTTTTATGGTACAGAACTATTAATAATACTTAAAACAGCGAAACTGTAGACAGTGTTGCAAGAAACAATTAAACTATTTTTGAGAAATTCTATAAAATGTTTGCCTATTTCATTGGTAGAAACATTAACATAAAAAATATTATTTGTTTGGTAGATATTTGTCTTCAGTTCCTGGGTCATATGCTGCTGTGGAACATGTTTTCTCTCTAGTGAACTTGTTGTGGTCAGATGAGAAAAATTAAATGAAAATTGCAACAATGAAGGTCTTGCTGATAGTGAAAACAGACTTTAATGGTGTATCGTGTGCTGACTTTTATAATAAAATATCATAAAAAAATATAGTGGCAATGAGGCATCTACTTCTGCGGTATAAATTACTATCTACAGCAGTCTACAGAAAAAAATAAGCCTTTTGAGATCATTTGTATGCACGAGATAAAATAAATGTTATTTTTCACTAAATTTTGTAGCCAAAATTTTTGTTCCCTTGAATTGTTCCAGGTTTTTTTTTCCGTATTTTAAAAATTGTCCCATTTTTATATAAAAATCATATCGACCTTCATTTGGCTGGATATCTTTTGGCATCAGGCTACAAGTTTGTTTTAACAACCAAACTAAGCCAAGGTGCGGCTGAAAGGCATTTTGGTCTTAAATATCATCCAAACTTAATATACTTTTAAAATTTACATTTGCTTCAGTGCTTTACCTGTAAAATAAATCCACTCTTCTAAAGCAAACTGTGGAGATGCATTTGATAGTAAGCAGACTTCCTTCATTCAATAAATGCGATCAATGGCAAGAAAAGAAGTAGTGAAATATAGGCAGGTAAAGGAAAATTTACAGAGACAAATAAGAGAGAAAAATTTTATAATGGTTACTGAACTGAATCTAATCTCTTTAGATATGTTACTTAAAGATAATTACTCAACATTGTCAGGTAATAATATTACTTATTACCTTTGTGGCTACTTGCTTCGTACGGCAGGAAAAATATACATTAGTTACAAGGAATGTTTAGCATCATGAGAACATGGACCTTACCATGATTTTAAAGATAGTCAAACTCTCTGTAACATATTGAACTTTGGAGACAGGTATTAATTCCTCAAATATCCTTCTTTAAACATTTCTCATTGTCACAAAATCTGTACACTGAAGTGGCGTTATTATCACTTAAGGGATCCATCCAAATCTTAAGAAACCACCTGTACAATAACAACAATTAATCTGGACAGGTTTCCTTTCTTCAAGTTTAATGGTTTTATTACTGATTATTTTTTTAATTTTCCTGTCATTATGTTTATGATCTAACTGAAAGCTTGTAATTTTTGTGTAAGTGTATACTTTGTTAAAAGATATTCTTTGTCTGCAAGGCAATCTGCGTTGTGCAGAAAGATTATATAAATAAATAAGACATCGCTAAAAAGTAGACAATATCATTGAAGGAAAATTGATTAAAGAAGATGCAGTTTGGGGCGATATATTTTCAGACTATGTATGAACTGTCAGTTTTTCTAGCTTATGTTTCTCAGGGGATTATTGCTTTTATATCTGCCTCAACTAGTACTTAATTATATAAAATGTCAATTCATTTTGAGATTTGAAGAGAGAAGAGAAGTAGAGCTAGGGTTGCCACCTTTTGGTAAGGCTAAGGAGGGACACTTATCGAATATATGCAGATCGCCGATCTTCATACCTAAATTTGTACACGGAACAATTTATTAATAACTGAAAGACGGAATATATTACAAAGCCAAAACTGAATAGTAACAGTAACAGTAACACTAACATTAGAAAAGAAAAGATTAGCAAAATAATATTAAAAAAAACCTGGGCAAATTCATGACTTGAAGCTGTATTTCTTGTTTGATTTGGCAGCTTCTAATAGTTGTTTGTTCTGTTTCACCCTCACTAAATAATCTTTTCTGGTATCTGTAACATTTGTAGAAATGATTTCACTCTTTATGAGGTCAGCTGAGCACCTATTTCTGGATTCTGTCCATTTTAGATTCAAGAGAGAGAACACTCTTTCCACAAAGACATTGCTACCAGCAATGCTCAGAACAAAGCATTTGAGATTGGGAATGTGTTCTTTACCAATCTCCTGAATAATTTTCTTCCATTTCATACTAATACTTAGTCTCTCCTTCTGTATAGTTCACTTTAGTAGCATTTATTATATCTGAACTAAAGTAGAATTCCTCATATAGGCCTAACTCATCCAATTTAGCATCAGATTCTACATTATGTGCCTTCACAGAGTCTTTGAGATGTTTGAAAGATAGTGAACTCTTAAGATTCAAGTTCTTCAGTGTGCCATAAAGATTGTTTTCTGTGAAGTCAATACTTTCTCTAAGGAACTTAAAGCTTTCTCATAGAATTTCAAAAAACAATGTACACTCATAGACATGTTTCGAAAAAATTATGAACATTGGCAATCCAGACTCTGACTAGATAATGGCTTACCACTAAGTTTAGGAATAACAGGAGAAATATTTAATTAGATTTTACTCAACGAACGACACATATAACACACAGAGAACGTGGATTCAAATTACAACTGAGAACACTACACATGTCTTGCTGTGCTATAATTCCAGAAGGAACTGTACTTGGCAAATCAGTGCAGAGTGTCATATGATCTGTTTTCGGTACTTCCCCGTCGGATAACCAGTTAATGGCTCGCACGCTGGTTGTGCAGATCACGGACATACCCCAAGAATGCCCGCGCGACTTATACAAATAAATTACAAAGAATAACATCATGGGCGGTGACTTCAATACTGCCAACACGATACATTTTAGCGATGGAACGACATCAATATCTTGACCATGAGACGAAATTCACAAATGACGTCACCAAGAATTGCTGTCTCATATTTTGTTTTGGAATAATTTGGCGTCCCGCAATATAATGCGTCCCTCTTAGGCATAATTCGGGACGCTGAAAATGTCCTTAAAATGCGGGATGTCCCGCCTAATTCGGGACAGGTGGCAACCCTATGTAGAGCGACCGCAAAATCCTCAAGGAAAATGTCAAAACGTTCCTGTAATATTTTTAAAATAACAAATATATTTAATTTAGTTTATTTTGAAGTGCAGCTGTAATTTACGTTTATAAGGAAATTCCATTATTACATTCAATACAATTGTCAAATACACTAAACAACAAGGCATGATAACTTCACAATACACAGCTCTCTATGCTCACGAGTTTCTTAAAGTGATGACGATCGCTACGATGCCTGGTGAGGGAATTTGGAACTACTTCGTCTGAACTACACATTCTTACCGAAGTTCCAACACTTAATGCTTTACACGCCCTGTCTACAGCAAGCAAAATGTAAAGAAGATATTCTTTTTGAATGGAAAGAAATCACTGTCAATGAAATTGAAAACTGTGTGATTAAACTCAAGAATTCCCAAAGTAACAATATTTTCGGTATGAGTAATAACGTAATCAAATCAATTATTGTACATATCTCTGCACCACTTGAAAAATGTTTTAACGTGTCTCAATGAAGGGGTTTTCCCCAGTGTTATGAAAATTTCCAAAGTTGTCCCTATATTCAAAAAAGGGGATCGTAACTTGGTTCAAAATTACCGGCCTATTTCAATATATACTTCTTAAAAATTTTAGAGAGCAGCTTAGTGAATGAAAGTGTGTTACATTGAAATTTACAATTTAAAACACTCCTATTTTGTTATTAATGAAGTAAAAATTTTGGAAAATAGTAGTATGCGCCACAACGAGTCCCCCACTCCAACTCTCTAACCGGACCCACAAAAACAATAGGGGAATACTTTTCTCAGTATAAACGAATTGGAAAAACAGAGAACGATGTTATGGAGATGCCAGGGGTATACTCTGTTTCTTGTAGTGACTGTAAGGCTTTGTATTTTGGGGAAACTGTAAGAAGTTTCAGGGTTAGATTAAAAGAACACGAAAGGGACATAAAGCACAATAAACCCGCAACAGGGTTAAGTGAACACATGATACTTCACAAACATCACATTGGGGAAGTCAGTATCGTGAAAATTGAGCCAAACAAGGTTAGGAGAAAAGTATGTGAGGCGTGGAATATTGTGGGAAATAGGGTTGCAAGTTTGAATAGATACGACGGGGATTTGGCTGGATTTAGTTAAGAGATTAAGAAATGAAAAGACAACAGTTGCATTTCCAGCATTACCAGGAAACGTGGTGGCGGGCTTGGATTTCAGCATTCCACCTGAATGGATCGATAAACATTCGAGATGCACGATTTTCATGATCGATAGTGACAGGACGGCGGAACGAGTGGAGTCTTCTTCATCCAGAGAGTCAGTCGTTGAGTGGAGCGCACCTGAAGAAAGCTCGGTGGAAGAGCTGAAACGTCGTGCTTAATTTTTAAGGTATTTTATCCACTAAGAGTAAATTTTCTTCATCATTTTTTAAACTAAGAAAATTATTATTATTTACAAAATCCGTTACATTTTATTCATGGAATAATCTTAATAAATCCTACTCGAGATCACGAGTTTCATCACTCAAACTTCGTTCTTGCAAATATATAAACTTGTAAAATCTAATGGGATTACCTACGACAAATGTATTGTAATACATTAGCAACCTGATATAGCTATAAACTAATGGAAACTATAGATTAGACAAACACAATGTTTTACGAAGGTAGTAAGTCGCACAGACAGCTCCTACTAAGAAGGTTCGCTTAATTGCAACTGAAGGGCATGACCGAAGTTACCTGAATATATCTCTAGCTGTGTTGCTCTGCATGTGGTTGACTCTGCACCAGAATAAGAACTTACCTTGTGATATTTTTCGGCAGGAAGAAATAGCAATTTTGATTACATCATATTGTTAAGCATAAAATGCTGATAATAGAAATGTGCAGTTCTTGTATTTTCGTCAAGTCTAACAAGTGGCTAAATTTTGGTAAAAGTTAGACATTGAATTTTTTAAATAATTTCATTAATGTTGGCTACACAGCCAGTTGCATCATGAAGGACGCACACAGGCTAAATACTTCTTTGTGAGGTTGGCAGGGGAAGTCTTATCAGTGGCCTGGCAGCAGGCAGCGATGGCTGGTAGACTTTTGGAGTATAATAAAAACTACAATGATAAAGTATTCAAAGTGGTCAATTCTATTACAAAAGGTTGGATTCAGATGGATTAACAGTGTCATTTGTCATTTCATCATTTATCATTTTCATCATTTTAAAATATCATAATTGCATTCATACTTTTCTCGTCACTTTGTAAGTTTTTTATATTTGCTTTGCTCGTTGGGGCCTCTGCCCCAAACACCTAGCATGGTTCTTGGGAAAAGCTATTTTTATTAATTGACACCATAATGGAAACCGTGTATTTAGACTGCCATAGTCTATATTACTATTTAGTCGTTATAAACCTAAGAAGATTTAAAATGTTTGGGGGGTAAAAATAAAAATTTTGAACTTTTTGGAAATTTCTCATTTACAGGCTAGAAGCTTCCATATTTCAGGTTTCTAGCTCATTTGGAAGTAAACATTAATGCCAGGAAATAATTTTTAAAGTTTTTCTTTCAGTATAAAAATAAAAAAAATTGAACTTTTTGGAATTTTCTCATCGGTTACAGGCTAAATCTATAAATCTCCCAAATTTCTAGTTTCTACCTCATGGGGAAGTGGGTAAACATTAATGTCAGTGAGTGGATTTTCTTGACCATGGTAGTTGTGAATGATGCTAGGCTTAACAGTCAGTTTTTCCATAACAGTAGGGCAGATAGAATCACTAAATTTGGCATACTTATGGCAATTGGATATGCCAATATTATGTTTCCGGCTGTCCTATAAGTATGTCAAAAGTTACATTATATTTAAAAAATGTACAAATTTAAAATTTAAAAATCTTAATCTATGTAAGGCATAACCAATGGAAATATGACAAAAAGTCAACGGAATAAACTTGTAGATCTCTCAAAATCCGTTACTGCAGGTGCAATTGGTTTTATGAAATGACTTATCATTTTGCTACCATAAGCCTCAAAAAGAAAAAAGTCTGCAGCAATTTTAAAGATGCATCCGCCATTCTGAAGGTTTTTTGGGGGGTAAAACATAAAAATATGATTTGTTTAAATCTTCCCGTCCATTATAGGCTGAAAGCTATCAGTAGGGTTCAAATGTTTATGACTTAAAAAAGTGGAAAATATGACTGCAAATACGCCTTTAAAAATTACAAAATGACTAGAAGTCCTAAATATGACCTGGCAAAAGAACATATTTTCTAAAAGTAAATGTTCCTATTTAAAACGTTTAATGACACTAAATTATTACATCAGATTAATTCAATCAGATAATCATTTTTAAACAATTTTACAGGTGATTTACAGTATTTACAGAACTTATAATTTTAAAGAAATTGGATCCTCTTTGCTTGCTTCATCAGCTCCAGATAATTTTTTGTAGACCTTGTGTGTCCCTATATAATATGCACAACTGCATTAATTTTAAAATTAAGTTACCTATTAATTGAGCAAAAACACTAAATTAATAAAATAAATTTCAAATTTTACTTGACTACTTAGTGCATTTAGACCATTTTTACGTTTTAATTGTGCTCCTTTACCAAAGTTATAACTGAAATATGACGTCAAATTACAAATATGGCCAAAATATGACAAAGACCATAAAAATGACCAAAATATGACTTTATATGCAAAATAAAAACAGTCCGCTTACAAAAACAAGGGTCCAATTTGCGTTTAATTTGTGTTTGTGGCAGGAATGTAGGTCAGGTTAAAAATATGACATGTCATAAACATCCGAACCTTAGCTATCAGCGTGCCAAATTTCCAGTTCCTAGCTCATCTGGAAGTGAGTAAACAATGTCAGTAAGTGCGTGAGTCAGTCAGTAAGTGAGTGAGTGAGTCAGTAAGTGAGTGAGTCAATCAGCCATGTGATTGATTTCAATGTAGGTACCAGTATTCATTGTTATCTTCCTCTGATACACTCAACTTTGTATTGATATACTTTTGTGTGCTGCGCAGGCCACTATGGTGTACGTTAAATGCAATTTAGTAAGAAAGTGTTAAAGGGACAAAATTGTATTTTCTTTCTTGTACAGGGAAGCGTCTGTTCACTTCATCATAATACCAACAGCTACCAACAGCTTTTTACACTTAGGTGAGAGCTACAAGCCTGAACTAAACAGAGCAAGAGGACACTGGAAAATAGGAGCGTGGCAACTATAAACCACCATTTTCTAGACAGAGAATCAATACTGGTGGTGGCTTCCAGAAACTTTGTGCAAAATATCAAGTGATACAATTATGATTAAAGTTACCACCAGCTATGGAATGTTTTGAAGTTTTTCATAGTTGAGATAAACATACAGTATTAAGGTTTTGCGACAATGTATACATAGGCAAAACAAAAAGGAACCTCAATACGAGATAGAAAGAGCACCACAGGAATATCAGACAAGGGGAAACTGATAAGTCCGCAGTAGCTTCACATGTCTGGTATTCGGACCATAGCGTGATAAAAGAAGCAGCCTTATTGAAAAACCTCCATTACCCAGTTGAATTGACCATATGGGAAAAGATCTTTATTAAAAAACATAGGAATAACCTCCAAAATTTTGACATCCCGGAGGAGAACGAATTGGGGCTGATCGGAAAATTCATGAAACCACCACAGCGCCATCAAGTGGTACAGGATGAAAGTTCAGCAGTGGGACATAGTCTAACGATGGGTGGAATGTCCACTTGAAAGCCGGTTAACTAGTAAGTAGTCAATTTAATGAAGTAGAGAGTGCTCTTGAAGATAATTTGTTTAATATTATTTCACTTCATTGTGTCTTCCCATTCTAAGTGAATTTAAATGAGTAATGTTATTCATGCGTTAGGACTGCCATTCATGAAAACCAGCTTTTTTTTTTTTTAATTTTCTACATTCATTTCAAATTTACAAAACCCTCTGATTCACTTGATGAATTCCTATAATAATACAAATTCAGCTCTGAAAGGGTTAAGTGTTTAAGGGGGGACATACAGCTTTCAATTCTGAAAAATGGGTGAAGTTCAGTATTTTTTTCTCAGCAATGAATTGTTCTATAGCCTTGTAATGTGGCACGTTTTATATTGTCTAGTTCTATAATTGCATACTATTTTCAGAATTAATTTAACTGTTACAGTTATGGGTAATTATCATTACAAAGTGGTAGCCAAATTTTGTGTACTGAAGTGCCGTTTCCCTGATAATTTTCATAAATACCAATATTTCTGAGGGATTCTTTTTTCTATCTATTTTTAAATATCATATGAACAACATAATTTAGAATGTTTGGATTATATGCAGTATAAGTATTTTAAACAAAAAATAATTCAACACTTGGAATTTTTATTTTATTTTTACTTCAATAATATATTTAAAAAAAAAAAAAAAAAAAAAAAAAACTATTAAAGTTACGTCAATGATTTTAAACAGTGTTGTTCATTAGTATCAAATATACTTCCAAGCAAAATTTCACAGCAATATGTTAATAAATGTTTGAGTTATGAGGGAAACGGCAATTCTAAATATTAGAATTTGGAATTATTAAATTAGAAGATGGAATTTACAGAAAACTCACACACACAGACTGCTACATCAAGGCCAACTGTATAAGTCCACTCACACACAAACATGCAGTAATACATTCACTAGCTCATAGGATAGTGAATGTTCCACTAAGTAAATCAGAGTATGACCTGGAGTATAAAACCATTGTGTCCACAGCAGAAAACAGTGGCTTCAATAGAGAACTGGTGGACAAGAAAATAAAAAAATTGCCAAAAGAAAAAGCTTACTACGGATATAACCACCCTAGAACCAATAGAAGTAAATAAGAAATACAAAAAAATAACTTTTCACCCTTGGGCAGACAGGAAATTCAAAAAAGTGTTCAGCAAGTATAGTATAACCACAGCCCCAGTGGATAGATTTTCGTTAAAGAACTTACTAAATTCCACCAATTTAGAGGATAGACATCAGAACTAAAAATCAGGAATGTATAAAATAAATTGTGCAAACTGTGAGAAAGTGTATGTGGGTAAAACTAAGAGAAAATTGGAAGTTAGGGCAAAGGAACACATGACACACTTAAAATACGCAAATACAGAAAAATCTGCAGTAGCGGCCCATTTTTGGAATGAAGAGCATGACATCGATCGGGAACCGAAACTATTTAAATGTGTCGAAGGTTACAAGGAACTCTCAGTAAGGGAAAAGATATTCATCCACAAACATAAAGGATACCTTATGAACTTTGACATCCCATCAGATGAAGATCTCATCACCAAATGCGGCACACTTTCACCAGAGGGCAACACAAACGCCCAGCCGGTAGTTCGTGTTAACCTGATGACTACGAATGACGAGGGTCTTCGAAACTAGTTCAGTTATTTATAAGATAAGTGAAGTATAGTGCTAAACCCAACTCAGTATTATAAAATTATAATATAGCTTCACTGTGTAAACTTCCATACAATGTTTAATTCGGAAATTATTCTTAACGGAGGAAAGTTCAATAAACGTTTGAAGTCATTTGTTTTTTCTTCTTCTTTGTGTGTCCATAGCCTATGTTTTTGGTTGCAACATTCAAAGAAGGTATTATAACATAATTAGCGTAAAATTGTGTCTTGCGATTCTGTACAAGGATATGTGAATACCGCTAACTATTATTTGGGCAGAGGAAGTTATGTGACTTTTTTTATTATTGTCAGCAAGAAAGTCTGCAGGTTGAATTTCTGGTTCTTGAAGTGTATGTAAATTTTTAAAATAGAACAAATTTTAAAGTAAAAGAGGTCCTTTTATATGTATTGTGTTAATTATCCATTGCCTTTTTACTTGTATTTACGTATCAAGAAGAAAACTTTGTTATATGTCAAGTCCCAACTCTGTGTACTATTGTTTGCTAAAAAGCATGACTGTTATACTCTCACTCAGTGGCGTAATTTTGCAGCTGGGCCCCTCAGCAAAAAATATTTTGGGCCCCCATTTACTGTTTTAATGCATGCACAAAAACATTATATTCAATATATGTTCCTAAAGTAGGTTACTTTGAAAAGCTAATAATTAAATATGGCAACTTATATCTTTTCCTGCCAAATACTGTATTTTACCTCTTCTTTAACTCACAACCAAGGTTCACAACTCAACAGATTAAAATTAAGTGACAGGAATTTCTTTTCAGAAAACTTGAAAACAGGAACGTCTCAAGTTTTACGACTGATTTCATATCTATTTTAATACCATTTTCATATTCATAACATGAACTTTTGGCTTCTGGCCTGTGTAAAGGCAAATACGAGTAATTCAATTACTGTATGTAACTCAAGTTACCTTCTCAACACACCGAAAGCAGTAAGCCTTTGTCGTCTCATGGTACTCCTTATATAGTTCTTAATTAATTTCAACTTAAAAAGGATCTTCCAGCAGTAGATATAGTAACAGGAAGTGTGTGGAATAAAAGAAATGTGCTGCACAGGTCTGGTAAATTTGGTGCCAGATGCAAAAATCTATCAGATTTACATGCACGATTTAAAATACCTGAAAACTCTTTTCGACGTTGGGGCAAATTTTAGCACTCAGGGCCTCCCTATTGAGAGGTCTGGCAACATTCTTATTGCTTTTCTTGCCAATTAAACGAAGTTCCAAAAAGAAAAGTCCAATATTTTGGTGTTGTTAAAAAGTGACTAGTGGTACAAAATTGGATAATTTGTTTTCAGTAATCAGATATTGGTAAAATGGTAATATATGCCACAACCGAGTCTCCCATTCCAACTCTCTAACTGGATCCGCCTGGAAAGTAGGGGTTTTGGGTGGGGGGAATATCAAAACAGTGGAGACATCTAGCGGCAGCATTTGAACTACTAGCAGCGACGGTAGTGCCATCTATTACGCAACTGATTAAACAGAAAAAATAATTTATTTCGTCTTTATTCTCTTCTTCTCTTCTTTTCCGTCTCCTTCCCCTCTTCCTCTCACCTCTTCTTCACCCTACCTACCTATTCCAGATCTATTCCTAACTGTAAATTTTGGATCAACCAAGATTCGAACTCAAGACCTTTAGCTTTGTAGCTAGGAGTCTTAACCATTACACCATGAGTGATAGTTGAGCAGTGAAGGAAGATTTCGTATATTTGAGCTACGATAGGGAGGATTTCATGAGTTCATGAGTTTTAACGCAAGAATCGGTTTTTATAATGTTGAGATATTTTGTTAGTTATGAAAAGAGCAGTGTTGGTGCAAGGGAATTTTTCTGCATCAATTGAGCCATGTTTTTTAAAATTGTGAAATACTATGTATGGTGCAAGGGTCATTTTTATTGCGAAATATTATGTTTTTTTTATAATCGTTTTTTATAATAGTGAAATATTATGTTGGCGTTGGTGCAAGGGTGATTTTTCTTTGAAATGTGAAATATTATGTTGGCTCTAAAAGGGCCGGGGAGTTTTGGTGCATGGGTAATTTTTTTTTAATTTGAAATATTATGTTGGCTCTGAAAAGAGCCGGGGAGTTTTGGTGCAAGGGTATTTTTCTTTAATTGTGAAATATTTTGTTGGGTCGTGAGTAATGCTAAAAAAGGCTCTGGTGACATGTCAATTGCAATTATTACAAGTATAGCAGCAAGCTGCCAGCATAACACAGCAAGTTGCATTACCGGCGTTGAGCAGTGGCCTGCAGGTGTAAGGCGCGCGGGGCAGTGTCCAGGCGGGGAAAGTGGCCATGCAGATGGAAGGAGGAGCAGGTTGTGGTGCGTATTACCATCTTGTCCAGATATTCAAGGCACCACATTGTAAGATTCCTCCTTCCTTAAAGACAAATCATGGGAGAATTCTCTTATATTTACTAGAAATGGCTCTTCCAGGAAAGACCGGGATCTGAATGAAAACTCAACTCAAATGTATAAGATTCAAGACAATAATACAAGGTATAATACCTGCTTTCAAGGTATATTTGCCAGGAAACAAGGTCGCCAATATTAAATGAAAATAAATGCATACCCGCTTTCATATCACTACCCAATTCAATCTCATATTCCCATCCTAGTATTATCCCTTCAGTATACAAATATACATTTAAGCTAATTATGCTACATGTATTATGTGTATCCAATAAGCTTCCTCATATATTAAATTATTCATCTAAAATAATATAATTTTTCTTAAGTTTTATCATTTTAATGTGTATGGTGACTAACATATGCACTGCAAAAGGCGCAGAGGAAATGGTCACCACATGCTTATAACAAATGCCTAGTGGTTAGAGTTGCTGGCTATGGATCTGCAGGTCTGGGTTCAATCCCAGAACCTCCGGATTTTTCTGAGGCAGGTCTAATCCCTTAAAGGGATGAAGCACCCTGGGGTTTAGTTTACATGCTTGTAATTTTAACTTATGTAAACGTACACATTAATGTGAGCACATAGATAAACACACATCTACATGGGAACTTTCTTGAATCAATCTTGGGGGAAAAATTACCTAGTTTAGATATTCTTCCCAGTTTTCTCAGACATGAAGACTACTTTTTGGAACTCAAGATTTAGGCTACATTATTCTTATCATCACAATAAAATAAGAAACAGAGCAAAATAGGAAACCAATATGACTATCTTTGCCTAGTTTAGGCACATAAATATAGAATGACTTAGTGGTAATAGATTTTGAGTTTGGCCTAAGTGCATTCAGGGTAGAGTAAAGAGGTAACAAAAACAAAAGATTAGCAAGATTTTTTCTAGTTTGTGATATTTGCAATCATTTCGCCCTAAAACCAATGTTTTAGTGCGAATTAACAACTATAGGATATCATGAAATATTAAAGTAGAAATCAATACTTCAGTGAAAATTTATGAAACCAAGATTAGCCAGATATTTGTTTTCAGCCATTTCATAAAATATGGGAATTTTTCCCTCAAAGAGAGAAGTTATAAAATTATTGTAATTGGGTGGTCAAAAATAAGTTTCAAACCTCAAATTCTCTGATTATTAAGGACTTAAGAGTATCTGAAGTGGTTTCATGTGTAAAATCTGTCAATTTACTTATTTATTGCGTTGTTGTTACTTTTTTTTGCCATTTTTAGCATAATTTTAACGCTCTTTAATACCAAGTAGTCAAGAGTAATCAGTTATGTCCATTTTCATTTGAGAAAATATATGTCTTAAGGTGCAATTTGGTATAAGATTAACTTCAAAAAATATGTGTGGTTAATTACTATGTAAAATAACAAACAAGTGACTTTTTGTCCCACCCGTAATTGTGATAGTTTTGTTAAATTATTATTGATGAGTTAAATAAGTGTTCTGACAACCTGGAAACAGTTTATAATTTGTATTTAATCCCTCACACCTTCATTAATAACAACATTAAGACCATACAGTAATAGCAGAACAGCAAATTAATTTTTGTTTTGCATCATTAAAATCAGTGTCCAAATTATGTCCCACCCGTAATAGATTTTGAAAAACAAATTTAAAATATTTAACATAAATTTTAAATAATAGTATGGAGGAGAAGGCATTGTAATGTGAAGAACCAATTCTAGTTTATTATTTATGATATGTAAGAAACAAAAATAGTTTTTATAATTTGCTAGAATGTCCCACCCATACTTATGAAATGGTTGTTTTCTAGTTTGTGATGTTTCCAATCATTTCGTCCGAACACCAATGCTTTAAAGTGAAAATGAAGGCTATGTGTAATTAGCGAGCGCAGGGTTTCATAAAACATTGCTGTAGAAATCTCCAGTACAGTGAGAAGTTATGTATGACATTGTTAACACTATGTTAAATTAATTACCCCCTCACACAGTATTCTCTTTCTATAAATAAATAGAAGTTTCTAAAATTCATCAAATGAAGCCTATATAAGCATCCCATGAAAGAAAAAAATCACTGGTGTAGTTCTATTTTCCTTTATAAACTTGCAGAATTATTTTCAGCATATTTTATAAGCAAAATGTTTGTGTTGACATAAAAATTGCATCTGCATATTTCTTATATCCATTCATTTCAAGGTCATGTCTGAAAGGGTTAAATTGTATATAAACAGAATTTAAAGAACTAACCTGAAGAATATGGTAGCCGAAATCCTCACCTTAGTACTTCAGACACACTGCTAGAAAGAACTTGAATGGCAGCATCATATGGCTGCTAAAATATTCATCATGTGACGTTCGCCATATGTAATGCATTCATGAAGGTAAGGTCACACTTCCGAAGGCCCTGGATGTAGGCATCTGGAATGAAGGCATAGAGTGAAATACAAGAAAGTTTTTCTGTATCACAATATGTAAACTATAATAATGTCTTCCCATCTTATAATTGATTCAGGGTAATTAATATTCATTTTTTTTTGTCATAGGTGTTGACTGTGTATGTGGTCTGGGGCGAAAGCACTTAATGTTTATATAGTGTCCAGTACTCTGTATCTAATGAATCTACGAGCTGAAATTAATTTCAGACTTACAAGTTTGCAAAAATAACTGGTCATGCAATCTAAGCTTTATCGAAGAATAAAACCTAACATTTAGGTTTTCTTTTTAATTTGAAATTCTATCAATTGCAAGGTGACCAGATATACTGATTTTGTTGGAACAGTCCTGGTTTTGAGCACCGAGAAAATTTTTCAGGGAATGTAAATGCACTGGTTTTTTTAAGAAATTGTTAGTTCTGCTAGGAAAAAAATATATATATAAGTAATATATTTCATTTCATAATGCTTTGTTTTTTCCACCAAACAGCAAGAGTATGTGCAACAAGAGTGTCAATTATCCACCAGAGATACTCGATTGTAGGCTTTGATACTCTTGCAATTAATTGTTATTGCCACGACCTAAGTTGGATCATGCTATTAATCATTGTCTAACATTGTCATTTAACTGAGTGTAGCTTGATGTCAATTTACAGCGGAGATGACTAAAAGAAAATGTGTAAACAGTGATGCACTGAAGACAGATTTTTTATTTTATAAGAAAAACTTAAGAAAGAAAAATCAGACGCTCCGAAAGCAAATTAATAGTTCTGAAAAGTACAAAAAATTGTAATGACCTTACTTCAAAAAATTAATATCCAGATTTGATTTCCAAATACATTATAATTTTCCTAATTAATAACTTCAATGCTTCGTTTGTAAAGTATTATGTGTATAATGTGCTGAAATAAAGAGCACAATGAAACAGTTTGAATATATTATTATTCAGTAAAAGTTTTTTTTTTGTTTTTTTTTTTTTAACACTGGGTTGTCCTGATTCAATGAACCTGTGTTACACAGAAAGAAGCGTACTTTGAAGCGGACATGCACTTATTATCCTGTAAGTACAAGGGTAAGTCAATAAGTATCCGCAATGTCTTTTTTTAAATTTATTGCAACAACAACACAAAACTTTCAATTACTTCATTTTTCAACATAGTCCCCTTGCTTCTCAATACACTTGTTCCATCGTTGCACACGCTTCCTGATGCCCTCAGAAAAAAGTTATCCAGCTGAGTAGCAAGCCATGTATACACGCTTCCTTCAGTTTTTCTCTGTAGTGAATCGACGACCCCTTAAGACATCTTTAAGTGGGCCAAAAATATGGAAATCTGATGGGGCGAGATCGGGACTATATACAGAATCCCCTAACACCTCAAAACCCAGTTTTGCAATAGTTTGAGCAGTGTGGGCACGTATTCTCATGCAACAAAAAACTCCTTTCGACAATAGACCTCTACGTTTGGTTCGAATTGCAGGCTTCAGCTTGTTGCTCGACTTCTTACTGTAACGTGCACTTGTTTATTGTTCAGCCTTTATCCAAGTAATGTTGGAGTACTCAGAGTGTGAGCACCACTTTTCCTGCAGAGGGTTGAATCTTGAATTTTTTTTGACTGGAGATGCAGGGTGTTTCCATTCCATGCTTTGGCGTTTGCTTTCAGGTTCAAAGTGATGGTTCCATGTTTCATCTCCAGTGACTATTCGTTTTAATAAAGCATGGCGGTCCAGTAAGCGTTGGCAGATGGACACATGATTGTCCTTGTGCTGTTCAGTGAGCTGTTTTGGGACCCACCTTGCACAGACTTTATGAAAGCCAAGCTTGTTATGAATAATGTCATATACAGAACCATGGCTATTTTGCATATGGTTTGCCACTTCGACAGTCTTCGGTTTGTCTAAATCATGATACGCATGTGCTCTATGTTGGTATCACTAGTGGATGTGGGTGGGAGTCCTGTTCTTTCCTCTCCCTTCACATTTGTCTGACCATTTTTGAGCTTTTTAATCCACTCGTACACACTCCATGATAGTAAAACATTGCCCCCATGTTGTGTGGAACATCTTCCGATGGACTTCGACTCCTGGTACACCTTCAGACTACAAAAAACGGTTCACGGTTGGTGCAAATGCTGAGTGGTGCAGCCATGTTTAATGTGCAACAGCGCAACACTCTGTGGAGTCATAACGGTCAAACATTCCACATGCGAAGACAAACGAATAATATGTCGAAAATCACTGGATAAACCAGCATGGATAATAAAAAAAACACGGATAATCCAAATGTTGGAATAAAACCGGATGTGAGATTTTGAATTGTCTGTACTTTTCGCCATATTGTGCATATGATGAAATTAAGTGCGGGAAATTAAAAATCTGACAATATCAAGTGCGAGAAATTCAAAATAAGGTGCAGGAAATCTGAGATGAAGTGTAGTAAATTCAACATAATGTGCGGGAAATTTGAGATGAAGTGTGGTAAATTTAAAATAACTTAATGTGCAAGAAATTAAAATTTTCGAGCATGGATAATCTGCAAACTGTTTAATCTGCCCGTGGATAATCGGGAGTTTACTGTATTTATTATTGCAGACATGGTGTACGGGCAAGCATAGAACAAGCGGACTGTATACGAAATTCCTAGGACGATACACTTCTTGAGATGAAGACTTAAGCTATGATTAGATTAAGCCAAACTTGCCCAATACAATTTAGATAGATTACTCTGGTATGTAACAATTTATTGTCACAAAAAACATTACATAACTCATGCGCAGTTTATAAAATCTGGATTCCTTGGACGTATAATATATTATTATTTATAAACACTGATGAAATTGTAAAATATCACAAATGTTTAATACAACCTCCTTAGTTAAAGGTCATGAAATATCCTTGAGATGGCTTAATCAGTTCGATCAAAACCACACGTATCTTAGTTCAATGATGAACTTATGTCCAAAATGTTCTTCAGATATATTAAGTAGTAACAATGACGTACCTTTTGAATTAATTATAATTACCACTTCTTGATAGTTGTTAAAGATGCTAGCTTGAGATCTTGCGACGCCAACACCATAGGGAAGAAGAATCGATGAATCACACGATGGGTGATTGTAGTATTTTAGACCATTTGTAGTCATCAGAATAAATAAGGCATATGAAGCCTTAATAATATATCGAAGAGCTGATTGCTTCGGGAAAAAATAATATTAAGTCGCACCTTGGATGAATGTTCCCACCCACCGCTCCCTCGCGATGCACTTTCTTTTATACCACTTCTTCTGTCCTCATATTACATAGAAACTCGTGATTGGACGTTGGTAGTGTGACGTCATACCGGTAAATAAAAGATGAACAAAAGTTGACAGGCTTACTAACGTGTGGAAGATATAATATGCCACATTTTCGAAACCGACAAACAGTGTATCGTACATTATTCAAAAATGCAAGGGCGCTTCGCTTCGGCTGCCGCCTCCGCTCGCGCACTTAACTAAGTGGATAGTGTTATGCATTATTTAGATTATGTGAAGAGGTGATTGTGGTCTGGTCGGGATTGCCGAGTAAGCTAGAGGGTTGTCATTTTGGTGTATGGGTTGGTAGCTTGTATTTGGTACGATCGGGAGTTTGGAGAGAAGGGACGATCGGGTGTGCCGAGATAACAAGCGAACAGCAACGCATTGTTTGGAGCGTAAGGGGGCGACTTAATCTTCTCTTATGCCATTGCTTCAGATATTGAAAATGAACCACCAGATCTATTTGGTAGGTAAAAATAGGCATTGATAAGCCCAGAAGAAACTCATGTCTTTATGAGTAGCAGTTTTTGAATTGATAATGAAGAAGAATGAAGCCAAAGCCTTATTGGCTATCAAAACAATAGGACAAGATATCCAGTCTCTGATTGGATACAAGACACAAAGAATATAATTTGATATTACAATAGCCGTAAATAAAAAACATTTGAGATTCATTTGTTCAATTATAAATAAAAACAAGATAGCAAGCAAGGCCTGCTATAAACGAATTACAGAAGCATGACTTACTACGAACTAATACATAACGGAACACATGGAATTTAATCATATTTGCTAGCTGAATTTTACAATTTCAATCTTACTTTTTATTTCTTAATATTGACTTAAGAATGTAATTCATCTTACTTTTTATTTCTTAATATTGACTTAAGAATGTAATTCCCAGCAGCTAAGTTATATGATGTAACTACTTGCACCTGCACATAAGTAGTCAATGTATTGATCAACACCAAGATTGAAATATAGTGCTATTTTTAGGTAGATTTTCGAAGAAAAATCTACCTATTGCAATGGATACCACTTTATGATTTTCGAAAAATTCTTTCATATCTTTACGTTTCATGCTCCCCTAAATACGAAACCACCGCCCGTTCAAAAAAAAAAAATTGTGATATTTATATATATATATATATATATATATATTTATATAGGCTATATATATATAGGCCTATATATATATATATATATATTTATATCTTTACACGATAGCGGCCGTAATTTTGAAGATATTTGAACCAAATTTTATTATGTTATTTCTAGGCCCAATAGTTCGGACAAGTTCGTTAATGGGCAAAATTGGCCCAAGGGGGTGGTCGGGGGAGGGGGTTGAAATTTTTAAAAATGTATATCTCGGCCCCTATGAAGTATAGAGGGAAACTTTGTTTGAATAAATTAGAGTACTCCCTATGGAGTTCACAGTGACACCAACGATTCGGGGGTTCGAGTGAGGGTGGGGGTGGGGGTGGGGGATGAAAATTCGAAACTTTTGAAACCATGTCTTGTGGGGTATCGTTGAAAAGCTCTTGATGAGTACTCTACAAATCAATAAATAGTTTCTTGATAGCACTCATATGACGCGAGATTTTAATGTTTGAAAATAATAACACTTGAAAGAATTATTATAATATCATAATTTTGTCTTGTTTAGCGGCTTTGCTAATTTTATTCATTGCTGATCTTGCGCACGGCCTCCCAGAATATTATATCCTATTATTGTTGTCAAAACAATTGATTGTAGGCTCTTCCTCTTTACTGCAGGTTTGCCATGCCAAGGCTAAAGAAGAAGAGTGCTATGCAGCGACAATAAATTAAACCAAAAGCACTTCGAAATCTACCTCCGCCTGTAGGCCTGCCTAAAGGGATTTTTTTTAACTTTCAGCCATTTCATAAAATATCAGAGCAATGTTATAAAACTAGTGTAATTGGGAAGTCAAAAGTCTAAAACCTAGAGTTCACTGAATATTCAGGAATTATGTGTATTTGAAGTTGTTTCATGTGCAAAATTGGTCGATTACTTATTTATTGTGTTGCAGATAATTTTTTTTTTGGCATTTATAGCAAGATTTTAACATTCATTAAAACTAAGTAGTCGAGCTATGTCCTGTTTGATTTGAGAAAATATACATCTTAAGGTACAATTTGGTATAAGATTAACTTAAAAAACTATGTGTGGTTATTTACTATGTAAAGTAGAAAAAGTTACTTTTTGCCCCACCCGTAATGTCCAACCGTAATGGTGATAGTTTTGTTAAATATTATTGTAAGAGTTAACTAAATGTTCTCACAATCTTGAAACAATTTGTAATTTTTATTTAATCCCTCATACCTTCATTAATAATAACATTAAGACTCTAACATTAATAACAGAACAGCAAATGAACTTCTGTTTTGCATCATTAAAATCATTGTCCAAATTATCCCACCCGTAATAGATTTTGAAAAACAAATTTCAAATATTTAAAATAAATGTTAAATAATGCTTTCCATGTAGTATGGAGGAGAAGGCATAGTAGACTTTACAGAATGTGCAGAACCAGTTCTAATTCATTATTTATGACATGTATAATGAACAAAAGTAGTTGTCATAATATGCTAGAATGTCCCACCCGTAATTATGAAATAGCTGCTTTGGGACCCCTTGCAGGCTCAGAACAACTGTTGTTAATGATTAATCATTTTCACTTTTATTATTCGCTAAATCGCTATCGTAGAAAAAAAAATGTAATACATGTGGAAGTGCATTGGAGAATCTGGGAAATTTATAAAGACTCACCTTTGACCCTCGTGTATTCAAACTATTCCTCAATTCTCCAATGACGCAGTTACCATTCTTGTATCTAAATATACATTTCATTATTCCCTCCCCACATAGGTAACAGTTTTTCTAAAAGAATGAAACCATACAAGTTCTGGTGGATTAGTTCCTCTTTACTTTTAAAAACATAGGCTACGTTTATTTGTGATTTTTTCTAAAATCAATCTAATGGTTTTGTTCTAATTTTATACAGTAAGAGTACTGGGACATAAAGTTTTATATGACACCTTTTTTGTAAAAAATGTCAAGTGGGTAGTTATAAGCAAAGTATTTCTTCAAGGTATTTCTTCACAATACTTAGGCTTTAAGCCTTCCTCATGAATAACACTGCCTTACAGGAAGGGGAGACAATTGAATGTGCAGTTCTACAAAGTCCCCACTTACTTTCTAGATTCTACGGAATTTGCAGCAAGAAATTTTAAGATACAAGCTTAGGGTAGAGTATTATTGCAGCATTTTTATTGAATATAGCTACAAAAGTTTTCTCTGTCATGACAGTAGAAACTTATTAATATTAACCTGGTTAGCTTCTTTACTGACGCTCACTACTTGTACCACTTTTGGCAATGTGATTTGCTTTGTTGGAGCGCTTCCAACTGCCAACTAATATTTCTTGGTAAAATGAATTACCTTGCTGGAAGCAGATGGAAGTGCTCCAACAAGGTAATTCATATTACCAAAAGTGGTAGAGAGTGTCAGTATAGAAGTTTAACTAAATTAATATTAATTTACATAGCTATAAAATGGTCAAAATTCAATTAGTCGAAAAAATACACTCTTCATTCTTTACCTACACCAACAGATTATTCAACTTAACCAAACTAGGGCTCTTCTGCCAACATTATTATTAAGGATGTATACATTGAATGGTAATTCGTCCATTTAAATTTCAATTCATATGTAAAGGAAGTTGAAGGTGCTTGTTGACGTATTTTGCTCTATAAATTATTCACACCTTCATACTAATGTATTGCAAGAACGCACTGGATCTGGGTCAATCTTTAAAATCCAAATAGGAAGTTAAACTGTTTATAGCTATCCCAGAAAGTTGGTATGTGATACGTTAGTGCGCTGATAGTGTAATGTGTATACTTACTATGACTGTAATACAGTTGTACAGTGTCTCATAGCTAGCACTCAAACTATACTGTTTCAACTTTGATTATGTTGTCACCTGTAGGTTTTTAGTTATCAATTACTTTTTTGTTATTAGCATATTGATCACCTATTACAACTTTATTTAATGACCAAATTTTGTTTTTAACATCTCTTAAAATTTACTTTTACTCCTTACATTATTTTTAATTGCTACATTGTTATTTTGCATTTTAAGCCTACATTTTATGAATGAAGTTACATTTTACACAAAATTCTGACTGCAGAGACACACACACACACACACAATTATATATAATTTTTAATTCACTTTATTTTCTCTTCTGTATTATTATGGGATGCATGATGGTGGCAAAAAAGAAAACTCTTTCCTAATTGAAGAAGTACATATGAAGTAGAAATATTCCAACACAGAATATCAGAAATGGCTAGACCACAATTTAGCATGCCATAATATTTCATGCTGTAGTTTAATAGTAATCATTAGGGCAAGGCATTTGATGATTTTGCGTCTTTTTTATATGAAAGTGAAAAGATAGCTCGAATATATATAAATGTGTATCATGAAATAATTGATTAAATAAGAGCAATTTGTTTTTGCATTTTTTTGCTTTATTTTGCATATTTCGTCATTTTTCCAGAGATAGGTCATTTTTTGACAATTTTAAGGTCATTTTCTGCATTGTTAGGTCATTTTCGGCATTTTTAGGTATTTTTCGGCATTTTTAGGTATTTTTCGGCATTTTAGGTCATGTTTCAGTGGAGGTAGAGAGGAGCTTTTCCATGTACAATCATTACTTTCAGACAATAGACAATCGCTTTTTTTCAAGAATCTCCGCCAAGTGTTCATAGTTCATTTTAATTCAGGTTTATTGTAAACACCACAGCAGTTTCTCTTGTAGCAATAAAGATTTTCTTCTTTTTAAATGGCACATATTTACTAGGGGCAATTTGATGGGCATGCCACTTCAGAAAGATTTTTTCTTTCACAAGGGTGCCCATGTAGTGTAGATTTACTTACTTTTTTAATCATGAAATAAGTGTGTTTTATATTGTAAATTCATTTATAACGCACTGTCATAAATTGATTTTTGCAATTCATTACTTAAAAAACTAATTATAAGTAACAATGGTAAATTTATTGGGCATTTTTTTTAAATGTTGGGTCATTTTTTCACTATTTTTAGGTCATAAATGCATTTTTTATTTTGCATTTTTTCACTATTTTTAGGTCATAAATGATTTTTTTATTTTGCATTTTTTCACTATTTTATGGTCATTAAATGCCTTGCCCTAGTAATCATAGTCAGTCTTTGCATAAACTCAGTATCAATACCGGTAACAAAACCCTCATCTTCTATATACGAGGGTGTATCAATAAATAACCGGACTAATTTTGTAACTAACACATAATGGCCTCATTTCATTCAAATTTACTTGCAAACTATCAAAGTATTCTCCGTCTGTTGAAATACAACTATTCCAACAATTTACCCATTGTTCGAAACACTCACTGAACCTCTTTTTTGACAGTCTGTTCAGTATGCCCATGACAACGTTGTTCAACTCCTTATCACTTTGAAAATGGTGACCACGTAGCTCCTTTTTCACTTTAGAGAAGAGGTGAAAATCGCAAGGTGCGAGATCAGGAGAATACAGTAAATGAGGCATGATCTCAATGCCCAATTCTTCGATGACATCTTGAGTTGCATGCGCTCTATGAACCGGCGCATTGTCTTGGTGTAAGATCCATCCTGTCCTGGCAAGATCTGGTTCCTAAAGACAAATTCATTATATCTGCGACCTTCGTAATTGTTATGCGACGATTTTCTTGCACAGTTGCATCAATTGTGTTGATGTTAACTTCCATTTTATCTGTTATGGGTCTTCCAGGGCGCAGAGAATCTTGAAGGTCTTCATAACCCTCTTTGAAACATTTGTGCCATTCAAAGACTTGCGTTCTGCCTAAAGCATGGTCGTTTTATGTTTACTGCACCATTTC
This sequence comes from Ectobius pallidus, assembly GCA_964059195.1. NCBI lineage: Eukaryota > Metazoa > Arthropoda > Insecta > Blattodea > Ectobiidae > Ectobius > Ectobius pallidus. The sequence continues at coordinate 15,125,773 of CAXKWD010000005.1, forward strand.
TAAGGTTTCTGTAGAAGTTTTGTATAGAAGAACACAAAACTTTATCAATGTGCATTGCTGCAATTTCAGTTATATGTTGGGTACAGTAAACACCACCTGCGATATCCGAGTCTAACTCCTAACTGAATCGTTCTGCATGATTGGGATTCACAACACTTCTAGACGAAGGATTCACCTTTCCATGGCTAGCAGCCATTTCGCTCCAGGGCAGTTTATTTAAATACAATTAAATCAGTCCAGTTATTTATTGATACACCCTCGTATATATAGAAACGAATGTATGTGTTTGTCTTTTATACATTACTACACCATTCATCCGATCGCCATGAAACTTTGAGAAATTGTTGAGTACACTCCCGCGAAGGTTTCTGGCATAGTACATTTTTAATTTTAGCTTTCATTCACGAGTTATGAGCGAAAAACGGGAAACGTGCATTTTTTTGCACTTTCGAAGCATCAGTTCTCAATAATACATTTCAGTTGTCATATCAGTTGCAGTTGGCTTTGTCTATTTTTGTCTTACCTTGGAAATAAAAGCTTCGCGATCGCTTGAATGTTGTAAGCCCACGGGGTCGATTCATTTGTTATGTCAAGGCACGCAGATATCTGAAATTTTCAATCTAGGCGGGCCAAGAGGGATAATGAATATAGGTCTCAATGTGTAAACATTGTTCGATTTAGACAACACTCACTATGCAGGGGTTTTCTGGGCCAGGGAACTCGAATCTGAGGTTATTTTTCCCATGCTGTGCTTTCTATTCGTGGAATTCACTTCAAAGTCGGATTTACAGCTGTTTCATTAATTAGGCCTATCATTACTTTAGACCTACGAATGTTTCCATGCAAAGAATTAATAAATATATTTTAATTATTTTGCTCTTAATTCTTAATATTTTGATTAATTATCGAGGGCGAAGCAGGGCTGCTATAAGCCATAAAAAGCTATATTTATCGTCTTCTGAGGGAATAGTTTCAGTGTGATAAGTCGTTCTTCCTCATTTCAAATTCTAAATACCTATATAAGGATCTATAAGTTATTTTCGAATTTACTAAATTCAAAACCCGAGCGACGCCGGGCCTTTTAAGCTAGTTTAGTGTATAATAATCTGTTTCCTCAGAAAAACGTTAAATCAAGGTGCTACTGTAAATATAATACCATGGATAGGGACAGAAACTGAAGTGTATGACTTTATGGGAATTTAGAATAAGTTTCAACCATTTGGTATAACAAAATAGCTCTCTAGTTTGAAACATTTCACCCCTGAAAGTTCCTACTTAGTAGAACTGTCCAGTATAGGCCTATTCATTACTGAACAAGGAAGATAGATAGTTTCTGACAAAACCATGAGTCTGATTTAAAACACATGTGTTCAGGGAGGAAATAATGATTCACATTACTTGTCACAAAGATAGAATTCAACAAAATTCCCAATCCCCAATGGGCAACTCTGAAAGAGGATTACAGTAATTTACACAAAATATATTGGAATTTTTACCTTAGCAAATGTGTTTCTTTGTGAAGGTGCAAGGAAAGAGAAGGGCAATATCAGTTGCGAGTAGGCTGGACTGTAACGTTATTATGGTCACTCAGCATCAATTCACTTGAAAAAGCAAGATGTACAGGTCGCTCGTTTAATCTTGACAAATGAAAAAATTATATGAAAGGTCAGATTCGAGTCACTTATTCATCTTTTGCGGAAGGACTGGCACACAGAGGCAGGAGCTGAGTCAGATGTTGTGTACGTTACTCACATGTTGCTGTGCTGAAGTAGTACATGAACTACAAAGCAAATTGCCACACTTCCAGTATTATCAACCACATGACTACGCACTCCGAAACATTTGCACTTAATTTTGGTGTATTTCTTCTATTCCCGACATGTCTCCCTCGTCTTCTTCCTCGTCTGAATTGCTGTCATTTTCATTATCCTCGTCGCTGCTTTCCATCCCATTGTCTTGAATAATAATTCTCTCAATCCTTTCTTCCACTACAGCGTCTTTATCCCAGTATTCTTGTTCCATTTTTTCGACATGATGGCAAGCCTTTTCCCATTCCATTTGTCCAATTTTCTGAAATCTTTGCCTGCAGAGGATTTCAACATCTTTTAATTTAAAAGTTACATTTCTAGCAGCTACCTATTGCTTTACATCTCCCCATATTAATTCAATGGGGTTCAAATCTGGGTGGTACGGTGGAAGTCTTAAAGCTGTGTGGTTATGTTCAGTCCATATTTGGTCAATCAAATATTTTTTCTGAGCTGGCTTGTTGGCTAAGATTAAATCATACAAATGTGTCTTCGTGCTGTGCTGATCAAATGGAATGTTGTGATTTTGTATCCAGGACTGCATATCTATTTTTAGTGAATTTGATGTGGGTGGTTTGTCTAACTGTGCATTGTGGTAGGAATCATTGTCAGTTACTAGAATAGAGTCAGGAGGTAAATTAGGAATTAAGTTAACATTTTAAGAAGCCACTTGCCGTAGTTTTTAGTGCACATGTCTTTATGAAAGTATCCTGTTTTCTGCTGGGATCTGTAAATAAAGGAGAGTGCCTGGTATGAACCCGAACCTTCCACCTGCATGGACTATAATTAATCGCTCCCCTTTGGATACTGGCGCCATGAAACCTGAAGTGCTGGTCATCAGACCAACTTTTTGGAACAGTGTGACTGCTGTGTATATAGGTTTTGTATTTATAAACTATTGGGTGCCCTTCAGCTCTGTATTTACAGAGAGAAGTAAGTTAGACCTCGCGCAAAGAACGAATATCATGGTTTTCAATTAGAAAGTGTCTTTTATTTCTTGTTTTTCTCCACTTAAAGCCCATTTTTTTAAAATCACAATTCGAAGGCTCGTGAGTTTATCTTGAAAATTGATGGTCTCTCGCAATTTTTGTAATAATCTTTTTGTTGTAGGTGCAGTCTTTTCTTCAGCATAGAAATTGTATATAGTGCGTTGAATCACACACTTGTCGAAATCATCGATTTCAGCAACTCTTTTTGGGACGGTGTGCGTCTTTCCCGGAGTACCAAAAGAAGTACAGAGTGTAATTTAGTATATTTTTCTAAGAACTAGTTTGCTTGGTATCGTGTGATTTTAATAATTAAAATAGCAATTATTGCTGTCTGCTCTCGTTTTGTAAAAAATATACATAAAACAAGAATTTCCAGAACTATGTCATACTTTATCTCCCATTATTTCCTGAAGTATTAACCCTACAGAAATATGATGTAAACCAATTTTGTAGAAATTTTATTCAGTTTAATTTTGTACATAAACTATTTTTGCTAGAACATGTAATTTTTCAAGATATTTAGGGAAAACTGAGAAAAGACTTTATATGTGCCCTCCACCCCTGCTCACGCCCCATGTATTTGTACAGTGATCGGATTTTTAGTGAATGGTTGTGTAATATATAATTGCCTTCTCCGCATGTTTCACTTTGTAAATACACAACATACAATGTATATACAAAGATATAACCCCTAAATAAAGAAAAAGCGCAAAGTACAGTTTTCTTTTGAAATCTCGACATTTGTCCGGAACTTAAAATTGCTATAACGTTTGAACATTTGAAAACAAAATAACAAATGACTACTCATTTTGCCCTACAACTTCTGTTATGAGTGCACTGCTGTAAACGTAAGGGCTGAAGCGCAAGAGGGCAATGTGTGTCGAAAAGCGTGAGGCGAAAGAGCGTTTTTCAAAAATGTGCTATTTTCGCTGGCGGATATCTGGAAATCTATTGGGAATAGAAAAAAATGTATAGGATCAAACTTGTAGGAAATTTTATCAGCTAGAATTGTGAAGAGAATAATTCTTCCTCTATAATGCAACGTTAGTGAGATATAAGTAAAAAACCAATAAAAGGGACCTTCTACGGGCCTCTACACCCCCCACCCTCGGGGACTTTTAGTGTGTTGTTTAGGACAGTCCCTCCGACAACTCTGCCAAATTTCAAAACTACACGATTTTTTTTTCTTTTTTCGTTCGTTGCCTGGACTATATGCGATGTCTTGGTGGCTGCAGGAACTCTTTCTTGCACTTTCTGAATAATCTCGCGACTTTGACTGTGTAGAGTTTTCCCTTTTAGTTTTGACAGTATAGGAGGCATTATCACGTTATTAAATAAACAGCACTCATTAGAACACTTGCAAGCACCTGTGCTGCATAAAACTTAGCAGTAAACTGTCCTCTCCAAACAGAGCACAGGGAAGCAGGCTGTTTGTTATTGTAACATGAGCTATTTTGCTGACGTGATATTGAGGCTAGGCTAGGCTAGGCTAGGCTAGGCTAGCCCAAGGCGTATAGAATTAGGAGGTGGGTCGGACTGGTTTCCGCGTGGTGGGGGAACCTGATTCGTGACGGAGCTGCATACCCACAGTTACAGCCGGTGCAGTCCTTATAGCTTACTTCGCTATATATATATTAATAATTATAGTCTGGTGTCTTTCTTTTAAGTCATATTGAGTAGGCCTATCATTTGCACTGTTTCATGTAATATTTAACTTTTCTTACAAATACTAATAAGTGTTGTAATTTAGGTAGGCTAACGATTTCTTATTTAAGTTTCTTCTTAGAGTAAAGAAAAAAAATTGCTAACTAGTTTTTCAGTGGCAAAATAGCATAAAATATGATTTTCATTAGTTCAATTACTAAAAATTTTCCTGGGGTGGATCCCCGGCCCTCTTTTCTTGGGGGTATGGATTTTTTTATTTAACCACTTTCGAAGTAAATTGAAACTGCATCATCAGAAAGTAAGTCGAAAGCAAACTATCGATGTTTTATTTCCACTTACAATGTCACACTTGTTTGCTTCCCCTAGAAAATATCATATGGGCGCCCTTGATCGTTTTGAAACTAACTTCTATCAAATTATAAATGTACATACATCTGAAACATTGTCATACTGTTACCTTTGAGTTGCCTGATGCGAAGACAATGTATGAATAAAACAATGTATAAGTTACAGTACGAACATTTTGTATTGTATATTATTTCCAATTGACAGTAAAGGCAACAATATAAATTACAATGCAAATTTTTTAAAAAGTTACAATATATTTTTAAATACAGTTTATGTTATATAGGGTATGTAGTATTTTTGCAGTCTTGTAGTTAATTGCATCTTCAAAAAGGGAATTCCGTCATTCCTTCTTCAGCATGAGTTAATTATTAATCCATCACATTTTATGATCTCCAAATCCGATATTGTTTTTCATCCAATTTAAATATGTTTTTTTTTCTTCTTCCTTAGATAAAAGAAAATACATTTTTCAAAATTTTGGAGTTGGTACTACAGTATATTATATAAGGTAATTATGGGTGATATGACGCGGCGGGAGATACAACGCACCCTCTGGAATTCTGGGTAGCCATAAGTTTCTTCGCAGTCTGACAATTGTGGTGAAAGCTTTGTAGGGAGATGTATGGTGTGTTGATTTTCTTTTCATGTGAGGTTATTTTTTTGGGCTGTATCGCTCATACTTCAGATCAAGAGGTAGAGGCAACAGTCAAAAGTTTTACACTGTAGCCGTTTAAAATTGTCTGCTGTTTAAAGCACTGCATTATTTTAAATTTCGCTCTAGCTTGTGAAGAGTGGTTAGGTAGGATACCTCTTGAGACAGTCTTCACGCTTGTCAGCCATGTTGCCTGCATGTAATCAGTTGCGTCAATTCACCCACCCGTTTGGGAGATATGACGCATTGTTAGGGCGGGAGATTTGACGCATGCTTTGGAGGGACTAGGCCTACCACCCGACCCCTGCTTCATCTACCATAGACAGATGACAGGATTGGTGGGCATGTGGTCAGCATGCCGGCACCCACAGCCGTTAACTTCTGACGAAAATCCTACAAGAAAATTATATCTTGGAAAAACCAGCCTACATTGTTTATATGTACGAATCTGATTTGCTATTTCATAATTAACATGTTATGCAAGATGTAAAGACATCCATGTTGACAAATTGCCCGAGAGGGATGAAACCATAACTGTAATAGCTTGCTGCAATGATTTTCCCCATAAGCCATATCACCCTCCCGCATGTCTCGTATCACCCACCTATGTGGGTGATATTGCCAAAATACTCCTAATACCTTTTTAATTTTCTAGCCATTAAAATTAATCTACATATATCCCTTTTACATTTAGTTATTAAAGATATTAGTTTGAGAATGTGTACTTTCAGTTTCAGTTCATTTCTTCAGTTTTTGTAGGTATTACGCCCATTTTTTAAAATGTGCGTCATATCACCCATGTTTACCTTAGTAGGTAACAATAAAAATGCATTTAGTCTAATGTGGTTAATATCTTATTATTAATGTTATACATGTTTTAAAATAAAAAAAATTAATTACTTAATTTACTGTTTAACATGAAAAAAAATACTCTTATTACAAACAAAATTTTCACATGCCCTTCAATACACATTTTGAAGTGCCAATTTTTTATTTTAGTTGAACCGTAGAACAATATAGCCTATTTTTGTAATAACTTGTAATTACTGGTATTATGTAACCAATATGCAATGCTTTGTTAAATGGCAAATGAAAAAGGATATACAATAAAATTAAAGACAAATTAAATGAAAATAAAGGTTAAATGGGTTTCAGAATTTCAAAAATATGTTGTATGTCTGCTAAATACATTTGCTTTTATTTTAACTTGAGATCTTATGTAGTTTTTTACTTCTGACTAATTTTGAAATTTAATCTCTGTTTATTCAAATATTTAACTCTCATTATGATCCTTCTTCTGGCAAACAAATTTACAATCTCATCGTCTATAGATCGTCCCAACCTTAAATGACAGTATTGAGTTAAATGTAGTATTTGCATCTCACTTGCACTCGCACTGCAATTAGCTTCGTCCTTTTCTATCCCGACAATGTTGCCAATTTTTCGAATTGATAAATGTAATAATCTGATTGCGAGATCTTATAGAGAATTTTCCGCTCTTTCTCATGGTGTCAATTGTGAAGTCATAAATAATTAATATGAGGCCTGTTTTTCACAATTACGTTATTTTGGCGGAAATCCATATTTTTTCAGATGAATAACTTATCATGCGATAGACAAAAAACCAATAATCGAAACCGACCAAGAATTTTTTCTTGGATTGCCTGATGTTTATAGAAAATACTCTCTTTCCCTTGGCAATAAATTTTACATAAGAAGAAAGCTATATTTTTTTTATTAAGTGCTGCTTGAAAAATTTCGGATGCTAACACAAAAAAGTTAGGTAGCGAGTAACTTACTTTGTTTTTTATTTTACGTTGGTGACTAAGCAAGAAGAAATGTTTATAGATGTCTGAAAAAGTTTTGAAAACAAACCAGACCTCTGTATCTTGTAGCATTAATAAATTATAACAGTTTTCCCGAGCTCACCATTCAGGACTTCATCATTCAACGCGGTAGACATTTTGTTTACTCAGATGTTTCTAAGATTATTGTATCTTCTTCAGAGCTCAGTTCTATAATATTAGTTGCATAGTGAAGTTTAACTTGTGGTGAAGTGGAACTTGTGTTTTAAAAAATTAAATTTTATCTTTATTAACATTTGATATTAATTATGAATAGAGAAGCTAGAAAGCGTAGTGTTGGCAAATTGCACAGTAAAGAGCGAACTATAGTATTAAATATACTTAATTATTTCTTGAAGAAAATGAACGTTACGCAAGCAATTAAAGAGACAGCAGAAGCTACCGGGTGTTCAGAAAGTTTACTGTATAGAATAAGAAAAGAAAAAACGAAAGGCCCTCTGAGAAGGAATAATACCACTCTCTGAGGATAGTGAACAGGCCTAAAGGTATGTAATGTATTTTAACTACTACTTCCCATTATAATTATATTCTTGAAAATTATAACACAATAATAGTAATAATAATAGCAATAATAATAATAATGATGAAAAATAATATTATCGAAATGAAATTTAATATTAAATTTAACATTTATAAATTATTAGCTTAAAGGACCCGGCGTCACCTGGTTTTGTATTTTACTTGTACTTCGAAGTCAATTTTGGAGGAAGCCCTTTTAATTTTCAAAATTTAGGCCCTAGAGAAAGCACAACTTGTTACACTCAAGGACCCTATTACTTCTAAAGACCATGGATGGTGGGGTTGAGGTAAGAAGAGACAGAAATTCCTATTAGTCTTTCTTTTCTGTGTGTCAAGTCGTAAAATGAGCCAAAAGAATGTAGATTTAAACGTCATTTAATAGGGATTAAAACATTTAAGGGACTTTTTTTCCCCAAATTTAGTTTTACCTAAGTTTTTCTCCTGGTTCTGTTAGCTCTGTGTAAAGTCTGGTAAAAATTGATCAGAGAATTTAGATTTAAATAACATTTATATAATAGGGGTTGCAACATTTAAGGAGTGGTTTCATCCAAATAAACTTTGGTTAAAAATTTCTCTTGATTCAATAGGTTCTTGGTATAAAGTCTGATAAAATTGGTCAAAGGATGTAGATAAATATATATCACAAAATAGGGGTGAAAGATCTAAAATGTGGTTTGTTCCAAAGTTAGTTTTCCTACCATTTTCTCCTGATTCTATACGTTCTGTGTACAAAGTCTGTTAAAAACACGTCAAGAATGTAGATCTAAATTTTGGTGGTGTAATAGGGGTAGAAACATTTAAGGGGTAGCTTCTTCCAAAATTAACTTCGTCTAATTTTTCTCTTGTTTTTATAGGGTCTGTGTGTAAAGTTTGGTAAAAATCGTTCAAAGAATGCAGACTAGTAAAAAGATCACAAAGTAGGGATTTAAAATTTCGCAAGGGGTGTTTTTTTCGTGAATGATTGTCTCGTAGAATTTTTACTTGATTCCACAGAGTACATGTGTAACATTTTGTAGACATTGGTCAGAAAATGTAGATTTGTGGGCCTATAGAGAAAATATTACTCATGGGGGTTGAAAATAAGGGAAGGAGGGTGTGCCGTCGTTCTATCTGCAGGGCATGATTTACATTAATTATTATGTACAAGAAACAAATTTCGAGGTTTTCACGAGGTTTAAGAGCTTTTTCACATCATGTGCCGGGCCTTGTAATGTGAGTAGATCTGGCATCAGTGCGCTGCATAAGACCAATACTGTTTTTTAAGGTTGGGACGGTCTATACATGCTTTACAAACACATCGGCAAAGCGGCATAGCAACACTGGCGCATGGTTCTGGACTGCAGCTCCATGGGTATGCAGCCGCGTCATCACAGCGGGTGAGTGGTGGGGGAGAACCGCAATCCGACCCACCTCCTATTCTATACGCCTTGAGGCTAGCCCACTGGTCCCTCTCTGAAGGACATTCGTCAAGAATGAATGAGCTAGCTGTACCACCCATTGTGCAACCACTCCATATGAATCTCAACTTTTGATCCATAAATACTTATTTACTTACTCAATGGCAATAGACCATTCCTCAGCAAGCTAAAGAAATATTATCTATTTTATGGAACCCAAAAGTTCATTGCCGTGCTTACCTGAGCCTGCTATTCAACCCCATTCTGTGCTAACTCCATCCAATCATCCCTCGCAAATCAGACTTCCCTTAAATCTATCCTAATATTGTTCTCCCACCTATGTCTAGGTCTTCCAAGTGGTCTTTTCCCTTTGGGTCTCCCAGTCAATACTTTTGAGATATGTCTTTCCTCCTCCATGAGCGCAACATGTGCAGCCCATTTCATCCTCTGTGAGTTAATTACCCTAACTATATCCAGTGAAGAGTACAGCTTATGAAGCTCGTCGTTATACAGTTTTCTCCAGTCCCCATTTTCATCTCTCTTAGGCCGAAATATTTTCCTAAGCACCCAGTTTTCGATACAGAAATAAAATTAAATGAAAAGAAAGAAAATGTACTTTTTTTTTTAGCTTTATTCCTGTTTGAAGGAAACAGCAATAAATGTCGTCATATTGAACAAAGTTAGAGGGCATTGAGTCTGGCAGGAGCAGTGATAGAGAACAGTTGTGTTTACAAGGCGCTCCGTGAGGTGGAAAGGTTTGGTCGAGATGGGCATAGATTTGGAAACGTATAGGGCGAGAATTGAAAATATGAGGTCTTGAACAAAAAACTGTATTTATGGAGGAAGAGGGGATATCATCTCAAAAGAACAGCTATGGACAGCGGTATATTGCTAAACTGGAAGAAAGAAATAAAATACAAAACAGCAGAATGTAAGAAGAGGGTTGAAACGACAGAAAGAAGATCAGAAGCAGAAAGAAGAAAAATGAATTTAATTTTCTTCAGAGTTGAAGAAAACAGAGAAATGTGGTTAACTGAGATAGCAGAGGAACAATTTTTTTTGGGGGGGGGGGGGGGGAACCTAGGGTTGAAACTGGACAGCTAGGAGATAGTATACTGCTTCAGATTTGGAAGGCAAGGTAATAAAATGAGGCCGATACTGATTAAAGTTGCCATGATGAAGTTCAAATGGCAAGTTCATAGTAATGCAAACAAACAAACAAAATTAAAAGTACGTAGATATTTGTAGAACAGGACTATGAAACAGAAGACAACCAGTTAAGGAATTTAATGTTGAAAGAAATTAAATTAGCCAGAGAGGAAGGTACGAAAGCATTTGTAAAAAGGCTCGAATTATGGGTTGATGGAAGAAAGGAAATCTGGAATCAGCAAAATCACAAATCAATCAATGACAGGAGCGGAAATGAAGAGAGAAACACAGTGCATGTGGAACAGAGGCAACGGCACTGGCAGTCAGGTTTCAGACAATGACTTAACAATGAAGAACAGAGGGGAAGAGGAAGGAGAAGGAATACAACTTGCAAGTGGCATGAGGTCACCTAGGAGGCAGATGATGATACAATATGACAGACATGACAACAGATGTACGACTATGTCATCAGGAGCATGGAATTTGCCAGGAGTAACAGCTGAGAGAAACATGCACGAAATTAACAAGATGCAGCTGTGTAGGGAAGATGCAATGGCGGCTGGAGAGAGAATAACAAGATACCACATGAAGTTGAAGTTTAAAGGTGGAAACTATGGTTTGGAATAGTAGAAGGGATGTAAGATAGTGTTTTGTAATGTAGAAGGCTTGAAATCAAAGATTTCTAGCGAGGAGGTGCAAGAGATGCTGAAATTAGGTGAAATAATTGCTCTGGTCGAGAAGTGTTGTGTGGAGGGAGAAGTATACAAAAGGGTACAAAGGGGAAGAGCTTAAGGGGGTTTTCATGTCTTTATTAGAAATAGTAGCAACATTAACATATGTGAAGAGAAGACAGGGGAGACTAAAGAAGTGTTACGGATAAAGATAAGGAAAGTGGAAAATACATCGGAATTTTTGAATGCAAATCTATTTAAAGCACTAAGTGAAGGATTAAGTGATTTAAAACAAAGGTAACCAAGCATACAGTTTATTACTTTTGGGAATTTTAACGCAAGGGTAAGAATAGAACAAGTAAGATCTGTGACAGTAGAAAATGACTGTGATTTGACTGTGAGAAAGAGGAATTGACAAGGAATAGTAGGGATAAGGTAATTAGTAGAGAGGGTAATAAGTTGATCGAATTCTATGAAGCAAATAATTTAATACTGTGTAATGGAAGCAGGAGAAGTGATAAACACGGTGAATTTACATTTGCAAATCCAAATGGACAAAGTGTGATTGATTATGCTATGTGTAGAGAAGGAATTGATGAGAGAATTACAGATTTTAAGGTACTAAATGAGGTAGTGGATAGTTGTCATTTTCCATTAATGTTAAAAGTGAACACAGGCAGGAAAGATGAAACAGAAAGTAACTCAGCAAAGGGAACAAATCTAAAATGGAAAGAAAAGTCAAGGGAAAAAAATTGGCACAATATTAATACATAACAGAGTGAAATAATAAGGGTGCTTTAAGTTCTGGGGATATACAGCTGGCATCAGAAAGATTAGAATTAATGTTAAGAAGAGGAGGGGTTACAATAGAAGCGAAAAATAAGGGGAATTTAAAAAGGGTGGGTTGGTTTGATGAGGAACGTAAAACAGTAAAAAATAAATATTTATTATTATTATTGAATTCCCAAAAAAAAACAGAACCCTATTTTACCAGATGGCATATTAGGGTTATAGATTAAACATATATACAGAGTATACAGTAAACTACATATACATATTACAATTTTGCAAAAACACTATTCATGAAACTTAAAACAACTTTGTGACTTTGCTTATTTAAGAAGAGACGGCAGATTGGTGTAGTAAAGTCAAAATTTAAACATAATATTAACTGATAACGTTCGTGCGTAAATAATGGACAATGAAATAAGAGGTGCCTGACAGATTGACTTTCCTCTTTACATTTACAATTTGCAGAGGTAGAAATTTTAAATCTATGTAAGTATTCACGAAATTTCCCATGCCCTGTTAAGAATTGAGTCATAATATAATCCGGAATCAAAAGTGTACAAGCTATTCTATCTTGCACTCTTGGGAAAAACAAATCTTTCGTTGTGCACAAAAAAAAAAAAAAAAAAAAAAAAAAAAAAAAAAAAAAAAAAAAAAAAAAATTAGATAATTGACACGAAGGAGAAGAACAAAATCTTATGAGGATTTTAATAGTACAAGTAGAAAATGATTGTGGTTGGGAGAAAAAGAAATTGACAAGGAACAGCAGGGATAAGGTAACTAGTAGAGAGGGTAATAAGGTATGTAAATGGGGATATAACTGAAATGTTTGATGGAAGCAAAAAACAAAGAATGGCAAATGAAGGTGTGCAAACAGGTCAAGGAAGCAGTGAAATGTAAGAATACTAAGCAGATATGAGAGATTGCACAGAATCTGTGTAAGGATAAAGGAAACTGTGAATTTGATAACACCTAGAGAGTGGATAGAGTAGCCTACTTTGGAAAGCTAGTAGGGAGAGGAGGGATGTGTAGAAGAGAGAGCCAGCTAGGTGCGGCAACTAGAAAGATTGACTGTCTAGATAAAGGAATATCAAATAACAAGGTGGAATTTCAAATCAAAACTTTGAAAGGTGTAGATAGCCTTCCAGGAGAATTTTGGGAGATGTTATCTAGTACAGACATGGGTACATATTTACGAACAGCGTATTTTGCATACTTTCAAGGTATATTGCAATATGGACTGCTTCTTTGGGGCAATTCAAAACACATCACCACCATATTAAACCTGCAAAAAAGGGCTATTAGGATTATTACGGGATCTAATTTTAGAGCACATTGCAAACCACTATTTGTCCAAGAAAAAATTATGACAGTGGTCAATCTTTATATTTATACAGTATTAATATATACAAAGATGAAGTTGCCTAGTTTGCAATTAAGAAATAACATACATGTATACAATACAAGATTTAATTCTCAAATAAATTTGCCAAACCATAGATTAGTAAAATCGACAAATAGACACAAAACTGTGGGGATGAAATTACTCAATAAATTACCAGCAAGCTATCAGGAATTAACACTCAATAATTTTAGAAAAAGAGTATTTGAGTGGCTTGTTATGAACACATATTATTCGTTAGACGAATTTTATAACTGCAACATATTTATGTAAGTCCTATCTGTATGTCTCAACTGTTTATTGTAAGTTGATTGGAGTTCTGGATACATAATGATGGCATTTTAATGTTTTACTGTTTAATAATGTATTTAATATATCCCTAATTTTAAGATTGACGTTGTCTATTACTATGTAATTGTAGTCTAATGACAATAAAATTTATTATTTATTATTTATTATTTATTTATTGTAAGAAAACCCCAACGAGCAAAGCTCACCTTAAGGGGCTATATACAACATGACATGCATTGTGATACATAAATTTTCAATTACAAATAACTTATAAATATACAAGAGGTGCAATATATACAAGAGGTACAAGAGTGAAGAGGTACAGAATATAGGAACACAAAACAAAATGACTTGATTTTAAGAGTGAAGTGAAATGATAGATGATGAAGGGAAACATAGTTACATAGTATAATAGTGATCAATATACAGTATCTATTTATTACTATAGCCTATCAAAGAACTTAACTAATCTTAGATTTTAAAAAGAGTTTTATTTGTGATTTAAATTTGTTATAATTTAATATATTCTTTTGTTCTTGTGGTAATTCATTATATGTTTTGATCAAATAATATTTTAATCCCTTTGTCCCATAAGTTACAGTTGAAGAATGTGTGAGGTATATGTTCTGTTTTTGCCTTGTTTCATAGTTATGAATGTCTTTGTTATATTCTATTGGAAAATTACTGTGGATGTTACCATGTACTACTCTGTGCATATATGTAATGGCATTTACTTTAACTAAGGTCTCAAACGGCAAGATTTTCGATTGTTCATAAAGAATGCGAGTTGGTGTCAAATAATGTGCACCTAGTAAAATTTTGATTGCTCTATTCTGAAGTACTCTTAATGGTTGAAGATCCGTTTTATGAAAACGACCCCAGATAAATAACATGTAAGTTATGTGAGACTGTATTAGTGAATAATATAAGGATCTCAAGCCAGGAGTTGACAATATTCCCCTTATTCGCCTAAATATCCCTATATTATTATTATTATTATTATTATGAGTGTAATAACTGACTTAAGTTACTTACCGGTAACAAAGTGAAAGAAAAGAAAGAAAACTGGTAGACAAGTAAGATACCGGTAGTTCCATTATACAAAGGAAAAGGAGATATATAAATGCCACAGAATTATAGTGGTACTGGTATTAGTCTGCTATCCATTTTTTAGCAAAATATACAAAGGTATAATGGCACAAAGGCTGCAGGAATGGACAGAAGCATTCTGAGTTTCAAGAACGATTAAGGAAAGGAAAAAGGCCAATCGACAATATAATGATTTTGAAAACTATTGTAAGTAAATATTTCTATGTTTTCTGCAGATTTCAAAAACGCTTTCAATTTAAGTAATAGGGAGACACTGGTTTAGAAATTAAGATCTAAAGGTGTGAGTAACGAATTTATTTTTGGGATCAAAGTTATACAAAGGAAAACAAATGTGTGTAAAATGCAGAAAAAATGTCATATCGGAATTTATTGATCAACAATTGGGTTTACGGCAGGGATGCAAATTAAATCCAATACTGTTCAATTTATTTGTACATGACATTTTGGAAAGAGTTGAAAAATATAATCCACATTGTCCGTTAATTGGAGAAAGACAAATCTCTGGTCTCCTACCTAGGTATATGCAGATGACTTGGTGGTTGGGGCAGTGACAATAATAGGACTACAACGGGCAATTGATGAAATTAGCAAATTTTGTTCAGAATGGGGTTTCAGAATGAATATTAAAAATCAAAGGAAATGGTTTTCAAAAAAGGTTGTAAACTGAGGAAGCAGAAGTGGTACCAGCATATGAATAGAGAACTTTTTGGTGTAGTAAAGGAATTTCACTCTCTGGGGATGAGAATGTCTGCTAATAGGGGGTGGGAGGCAAATGAGAACAAAATGGCAGTAGTAGGTAAAGCAGCTATGAGAGTGGTTAGAATATGTAGGCCTACTGTATATATACAAAATTCAATACAGTTATATGTTTAGGGAGAATATATGAGGCAGTGGTGGAAGCAAAAATGTTACATGGGGTTGAAATGTGAGAGGTATCAAGGGGTGGCTAAAAGTCGACCTTGTACATAGGACATTTTGTAGAGAAGTGTTATGTGTACCAAGGGATCACTAATGGGAGTGGCATTAGTAGAGTTAGAAAGGGTAGGAAGGAAAGCAATGATAGTATATAAAGGATTTTGAAATACTGGTATTGTAATATAAATTTGGATGAGAATAATATAGTAAAAGAATGTATGAAGTACCGGTATTTAAGTGAAGGTAGGTGGCATGATAATTGGGTGGAAAAAATTAAAAGGATACAGGAAGAAGTTGGAAGGGGGGATATTTGGCAACGAGGAGAAAATAACAGGGTAGGTTTTTGGAGCGAATTAAGAAAAACAATAGAAGACATGGAAAGACAAGAGATTTGGGTGGGCTTTGTAAACAAAAGTTCTCTGAGATTATACAGAGTAATCCAAACAAGTGTGGGGAAGAGAGAAATATGTGAACTGTTGTGATAAGTCTGGAAGGGAGGGATACGCTTGGATGAGAACAGGGGTGATATATCTGAAAGGGTATTATGCAGTAAAGAGGAAGGAATATCACACAACTTAATGGAATGTGAAGGGGTAAGAAAGTGGAGGGAAGAAATTTTGGAGACAAAATGGAAAAATTTACATAATGAGATAATCTCCATTACAAGGGTGAAATAGTCAGGAAAGGTGTGGTAAGGTAAGATTTGAGATTTTCCTGGCGAAGAGTATGAATAAATTTTTCCCGGGTAGACAGCCAGGTTTGAAGATCAAGTGTCTCCGACATTTCAGAGGCCCACGCTGCCTCCATCCTCAGGGATACTTCAGTATACTGATCTTCAAACCTGGCTGTCTACCCGGGAAAAATTTATTCAAAGGTGTGGTAAGTTAACCAGAATACCCAATCATACATAGCACCAAGGGGTTCAAGTATGAGGGGATTCTTAAGGGATAGTGGTATAGACTTATAGGTAAGACAAACTATGTATGTAAATGTGTATAAATAAAATTCTATGCTATTCTATTCTATTTTAGAGGGCATTCAATATTCATCTCTTTGGATAGCTTACTCTGATCATGTAGGCTGTTGACCACTTTTCAGAACCTCTTATTATAAAATGCAGCATGTTAAAAGGATCTGGTTAGGACCATACCTAAGAAATTTTGTCTCTAAATTATTATTTAAATGCTTATGGTACTATGCTCTAATCTGCTGTGAATATCCGAAAGGATATCTATGGAGATCCTTTCGGATCTCCATAGATTTTTCACAATCTAAGGACCCACTACTACTGCTACTACTACTACTACTACTATAGGGCTTTAGAATAAAAGGTGTACTGCTCACATGGTGTTTTGCTGGCAGCAGCTGGGCAGGCAGGAGCCCGCACTTAAACTATGCTTCTTAGAATGCGTATAAAGTTTTAGCTCACAAAAAATGCTGAAAATGTCGTCCTCCCACATGCAAAGAGGCATTGTATCGGGAAAACACTTTCTGGTTGACACGATTGGGTACATAGATGAGTTTTGACCCCATTTTTTCAACACTTGATAGAAGAAAAGAAATCATATGAGTGGTTTCAACAAGATCCAGCCACTACTCATGCAGCAGCATAGTCAGGGGTGCCCACAGGGGGGGGGGTTAAGACGCAGACTGCGTTATTGAAATTTCTGGGGGGGGGGCAAAATATTATCATTTATGAATTTTCTGGGGGGGGGGGGTGAAAATTGTTGCAAAATTAGAGTTTTATATGTTAAAAATAAAAACAGTCAAGTTCTATAACTTCAAAAGGTCTCTTCTAATTCTTTATAAAGATAAAGATGAAGAATTTCGACAGCCATGGGCGCCCATACCCGGGGGCGGGGGGGGGGGGGGGCGCAAGGAAAAATAATGTATATTGGGTCATTCCATGTCAAATCATCCAATAATTTGGGAAAATGTAACCCACCATCACCAATTTTGATGAAATTTGGTACACAGTTTCTCTGATTGGTTAAATGAAAATTTCCAAAATTTCAGTCTCGTTGGTGAAATAGTTTTTGAGCTATTTAAGCCCAAACATGAGTAGAATTCAACCAAAATTGGCATGCGACACTGGGCTGCAGTGGAGACTCATTGATCTAAGTTTCCTGATATCTCAGGAACTAACAATGATAAAAGAACAATTTCTTTTTTAAATTACTCACCAGATATTAAAGTATGAAAAAAATGCATTGCAGTGAAGTAATCAGACGGATACAATTTTTGAAAAATATTTAAAGTTAAAAATCTTGTTCCAATTTATGTTGAAAATAGGTTACATGTAAATCCAATATACCAAGAAAGGCAGAGGGCAGAGCAAGCTGATATTTTTTATACACATTCACCAAGTGGTCTGCATTACTGACACAAAAAATCTTTTTGGCTTTCTCTCTGCTTTCTGAGTTATTGCTGTAAATATAAAAACATACTGATATAAGAATTCAACATGACAAAAACCCAATTATTAGGTAGATTTCAAAGAAAAATCTACCTATTGCAATGGATACCATGTCATGATTTTCGAAAAATTCTTTCATATCTTTACGTTTCATGCTCCCCTAAGTACGAAACCACCGCCCGTTCAAAAACAAAATTTGTGATATTTATATATATAGGCCTATATATCTTTACACGCTAGCGGTCGTAATTTTGAAGATATTTTAACCAAATTTTAATATGTTATTTCTAGGCCCAATAGTTCGGACAAGTTCGTTAATGAGCAAAATTGGCCCAAGGGGGTGGTCGGGGGAGGGGGTTGAAATTTTAAAACATTTTTATCTCGGCTCCTATGAAGTATAGAGGGAAACTTTGCTTGAATAAATTAGAGTACTCCCTATGGAGTTCACAGTGACACCAACGATTCGGGGGTTTTGGGGGTACGAGTGGGGGTGGGGGGATGGAAATTCGAAACTTTTGAAACCACGTCTTGTGGGGTATCAATGAAAAGCTCTTGATGAGTACTCTACAAATCAATAACTAGTTTGTCGATAGCTCTCATTTAAGGCGAGATTTGAATGTTTGAAAAGTGATCATTCTTCTTTTTTGCAATTATTATTGCGGGTTTGTCATGCCAAGGCTAAAGAAGAAGAGTGCTACGCAGCGACAGTAAATTAAACCAAAACCACTTTGAAATCTACCTCAGCCTGTAGGCTTGCCTAAAGGGATTTTTCTGCTTAAATTTGTCTTACCTTGTCTAACGTGCAGAACTGTGAACAGAAAGCCAACTGACCTCATGTCAGTCTTCAAAAATATATATGTTCTTCCTGAACTGGTTGTCACTGGAGTTCCTAAAACACACAGGATGTGTGGAAAAGGGACGTTACATTCATCGTCAGGTGAAGGCCAATAAAATGAACCTGCTGGACCATTTGGATGCATAAAGCGGACTGATACATCTCCTTCTTCGTGGTTGATCTTTTCTATAATTCCAACATACCACTTTAAATCATACACACAAGCCACGTAATGTAACTGGGTATGAATTTGCCCTCTCATAGTAAACCAGCCTACGCAAAGAGTAAAATCAGTATTGCAGAGTAAAGTGCCACGTGTTCTAAGCTGTGATATTAAAGGCAACACTTCTGATGACAGTGACAGTGGTGTGGACCGTATGTTAAAGCAAAAAGCAGAAGATTTGGATGAACTTGTTAATTTAATGAAACAGAAACTACCAACTGTAAACCGTCAAACCAAAATTCAATTATTAACAATGGTTCCTCCATCTTGGTCTAGAAAAAAAAGTGTCCCAAGAATTTAATGTTTCTGAATATATGGTGCGTCAGGCAAGAAAACTGCTAAAAGAAAAGGGTGTTTTGTCTGTTCCTGAACCACGACATGGGAAAACACTTCCAGCAGAAACTGTGAATCTTGTTGTTGAATTTTTCCAGGATGACCAGTATTCCAGGCAAATGCCAGGCATGAAAGACAAAGTTAGTATAGCAAAAAATATATCAGGAGTATAAAAGAAGATATCCCAGTGCTGCAGTAGGATTTTCAAAATTTTGTACTCTTCGTCCAAAGTGGTGTGTTCTTGCAGGATCTTCTGGAACAAATTCAGTGTGTGTATGCACTATGCACCAAAATGTTGTACTTTTGATTAATGCCATACAATTAGAACAAACCTACCAAGATTTAATAAATATTTTGGTATGCAGTAAGGAGAGTCCAGAATGAATGTTGCGCAGGTGTGAGAATCGTCCAGAAAGTTCAACATTAAAGACCATGTTAATTTCAAAATTTCAAGAATATGACCCTATCGATGAAATTGAATAATACCAGTGGGTAACAGTAGACAGAACAGAGCTGCTGAAGATGACTTCCACAGTCGAAGAATGCTGGTTGCTAAGAATGTTAGTTGCTAAAACTGAGAAGCTAATTCAAATCTCGCCTTAAATGAGAGCTAGTTATTGATTTGTAGAGTACTCATCAAGAGCTTTTCATTGATACCCCACAAGACGTGGTTTCAAAAATTTCGAATTTCCATCCCCCACCCCCACTCGTACCCCCAAAACCCCCGAATCGTTGGTGTCACTGTGAACTCCATAGGGAGTACTCTAATTTATTCAAGCAAAGTTTCCCTCTATACTTCATAGGAGCCGAGATAAAAATGTTTTAAAATTTCAACCCCCTCCCCCGACCACCCCCTTGGGCCAATTTTGCTCATTAACGAACTTGTGCGAACTATTGGGCCTAGAAATAACATATTAAAATTTGGTTAAAATATCTTCAAAATTACGGCCGCTAGCGTGTAAAGATATATAGGCCTATATATATAAATATCACAAATTCTTTTTTTTGAACGGGCGGTGGTTTCGTACTTAGGAGAGCATGAAACGTAAAGATATGAAAGAATTTTTCGAAAATCATGACATGGTATCCATTGCAATAGGTAGATTTTTCTTTGAAATCCACCTAATAATTGGGTTTTTGTCATGTTGAATTCTTATATCAGTATTTTTTTATATTTACAGCAATAACTCAGAAAGCAGAGAGAAAGCCAAAAAGATTTTTTGTGTCAGTAATGCAGACCACTTGGTGAATGTGTATAAAAAATATCAGCTTGCTCTGCCCTCTGCCTTTCTTGGTATATTGGATTTACATGTAACCTATTTTCAACATAAATTGGAACAAGATTTTTAACTTTAAATATTTTTCAAAAATTGTATCCGTCTGATTACTTCACTGCAATGCATTTTTTTCATACTTTAATATCTGGTGAGTAATTTAAAAAAGAAATTGTTCTTTTATCATTGTTAGTTCCTGAGATATCAGGAAACTTAGATCAATGAGTCTCCACTGCAGCCCAGTGTCGCATGCCAATTTTGGTTGAATTCTACTCATGTTTGGGCTTAAATAGCTCAAAAACTATTTCACCAACGAGACTGAAATTTTGGAAATTTTCATTTAACCAATCAGAGAAACTGTGTACCAAATTTCATCAAAATCGGTGATGGTGGGTTACATGGCCTGGATGAACTGACATGGAATGACCCATATTAATAATTATTATAGTCTGGTGTTTTTCTTTTAAGACAATTATTTGACTTGCAGAAGTTTTAGCAAATCGACAACATGGAAGCAGAATCCACAGTGGATTAGGAAAGGGGGGTTTAAGGGGTTTGGACCCCCAAAAGTCAAAACCTAAATTTCTATATTTAAAAAAAAAATTAATTAAACAAGATTTGTTGGTGTGTCAAATATGAAATAGCAGTTATTTTCTTTTCATAACATAATGAGTAGGCCTATTATGTCCACTGTTCCATGTGTTATTCAGCTTTTCTTATAAATAGTAATAAGTGTTATAACTTAGGTAACAATTTCTTGTTTAAGTTGCCATTTCTTAGAGTATAGTAAACAAATTTGACAACTAGTTTTTCAGTGCTAAAATAGCGTAAAATGTGATTTTCATTAGTTCAACATTTAAAAATTTCCCGGGGGTGGACACCTGACTTAGGTAACATTTTCTTGTTTACATTGGCATGTCTAAAGGCTCGTGTCCACATGAGAGCTGAGAGTGCGAGAAACTCTCGAGAGTTCCATTTCGGTATGTGGACACGCGTCTGAGAGCACTGTCTGAGAGGTAGCTGAGAGTGACATTCAGAGAGTCAACTCGCAGGAGGACACGCCTTTGCAATCAATCTCCGAGAGCAGCTCGCACTATACCAATCTGTTTCGTATAGCTGAGAGTTCTCTGAGAGTGGATAATGTGTATAGGCCTATTATGCCCAACAAGCCATATGATAAAATTATTTAATTTGCCTTCAATATTTATTTATATTTTCTAAAAACGAAATATAAATCCAGTAATACTCAATGATAATAGATTATAATACGGTATCGTTTAATGTTCATATGTTCATCATGAAATAATGTAGTAAGTTCATAAGGGAATTACTGAACAATAATAAAATTTTTACATTACATTCATTTATGAAACATAATGAAACACTGATAATCTCCATGGTTCACTACGGCGATCATCGATTCCTCTACAGAATATTCTGAGGCGAAGAAGGCTGTAACATGTGCAGTAACCCTCATGTCTGTAGATTAGAGGCATGTAGGGATCTCCTGCGGGGCAAAATTCCGGAACAGCGGTGACCGTCACAGGCCTAAGTTGCAATCGTTAAGTAATAAAATTAACGAATACAATATTAGTGTAGACTACATACGATTCCAAATATTCTGCAAATCGGAGTTTAGAAACACGGCGCCTATAGCGTAATCAGTCTTGGTGGTTGTCTTTGTATTCTTTTGAGGGGACCAAGATGACGTACATGAGTCTATTGCATATAAATGTAGACATGTAACAGCGACGCACAAAATGCTTTCGCTCTAGTGCTAAAGGACCAATCAACAAGGTACACTTTTTTGGCTCTTGGTCTTCGTGGACGCAGAGGATAAATAGTAGACCTATCCGTTCATGTAGATGCACGAAGTTTAGATTCACAGTTTGATAGGATCACTCCACTCGAATAATTGACATGCTATAAATTAAAAATCACATGCTTGATTCCGGAAAAGCACAAAGTCACAATTAGTTTATATTTAACAAGAATCTCATATCACATTTCAATGTCTTTTTAGTTAATTTGTGGGCCTATCGAATTCATCTATACTTCATGATATTCTGACAATATTAGATTGTCAAATTCTTCTAAACGCTTAATAATTAAATGAATGTACTCACTTAAAAGCATTCAGCAAGCCCTCATAAAATGCTTACATTAATATTATTAACAACGAATAATACATTGTTGTGCGTCCATCCTGTTTGTAAATGCGAGACGAAAACTCGCGCGATTTTGTTTCAAGTGGACACGGTTCTGAGAGTAATGTCGCGAGTTTTGCTCTCAGCTACTCTCAGGATTCGACTAGCGCTCTCTAGTGGACACACCATCTGAGAGTACTCTCGAGAGTTTCTCGCACTCTCAGCTCTCATGTGGACACGAGCCTTAAGAGTATGGTAAAAAAATTTCCTAACTAGTTTTTTAGTGCTAAAATAGCGTAAAATGTGATTTTCATTAATTCAATGTTTAAAAAATTTTCCGGGGGTGGACCCCCACTTAGGCAATGATTTCTTGTGTACATTGGCACGTCTTAGAGTATGGTAAACAAATTTCATAACTAGTTTTTCAATGCTAAAATAGCGTAAAATGTGATTTTCATTAGTTCAATATTTAAAAATTTCCCGGGGGTGGACATCCGACTTAGGTAACATTTTCTTGTTTACATTGGCATGTCTTAGAGTATCGTAAACAAATTTCCTAACTAGTTTTTTAGTGCTAAAATAGCGTAAAATGTGATTTTCATTAGTTCAGTACTTAAAAATTTTCCGGGGGTGGACCCCCCACTTAGGTAATGATTTCTTATTTACATTGGCATGTCTTCGTATGGTGAACAAATTTCCTAACTAGTTTTTCTGTGCTAAAATAGCGTAATATGTGATTTTCATTAGTTCAATATTTAAAAATTTTCTGGGGATGGACCCCCGGCACTTCCGACCCTCTCCGCAATTATTTTCTGGCTACATCTTTGTTGCACTTATTATATTATTAATATAATGTTACAAAGTGGCCCAAGAAGTTAAAGCGACAAAAAATAAATTAATTTAAAAAATTGCCCCCCCCCCCTAGAAAATATTATATGGGAGCCCTTGTCGACAGCCAATTGGGTTGGGGGTGAGCAATGAAGTTTGGGGGGGGGGTGAGCAATGATGTTTGGGGGGGGGGAGTCATGACCTTTGGGGGGGGTGGGCACCCCTGGCATAGTATATGAATAAACTTAGGGAAGTGTTTCAGGATAGAGTGATCAGTGTTTGTGTATGATCAGATCCAACTGTATGTGATGTTTACTTGCATGGTAGCCTGAAAGACAATACCTCACATACTGAAACAAATAAAAGGAAAGTATTGTGAATTAAATCAGAAACATTACTGTGCCCGAGGTTAATCATGTCGACCAGAATGTGTTTTCCCAATAGAACAACTGTTTACATGAGGATGACATTTTCAGCATCTTTTGTAGGGTAAAATTTTATATGCGTTCTAAGAAGCTTCATTCATCATACTATGACCATTGGTAGCAATAAAGGAATTATAAGCAAAGTTTAGGTGCGAGGAAAACGAGCTCCTGCCTGCCTAGCTGCCGCCAGCGAAACACTGTGCGAGTAGCATACCTTTTATTCTAAAGCCCTGTACTACTTCTATTTGAGAATATTTTAGGAGAAATTTCCCTTGACACCAGGATTCAATCCCACAACCTAAGGTTCTAATTACCTAATAGTCTACCTCAATGAAAGACATTTACCATACCTCATGTACAGTATCATGAGGAACACAAACTGATTATATATACAGCATGATTGTATATTTTGATCTCATGTATTCTGTATCCTTAATTCATCACAGGATCTACAGAACGAGATATCTACATCTACATATATCTACATCAGAACAATTGATTCTGAGCTTTCAGCAGCTTGTCCGCTGCTTTTTCTGGGAGAAGTGAGCTAATCAGGAAAAGGTCTGTGTTACATACGAGAGACTCCATTCACTCTACCTAGCATTTCTTGTCTCTCCACCTACTCCCCATTGTTACAGTATGTTGCTTCGCATGGCCACTGCGATGTCTTGGTTTTCCAGCTGAGACAGGATGACCAACTATGCTAAATTCTAGATCGGGAGCAGTTAGGTTAGGAATAGTGTTGGTGAAAGATAGATCAGAGTCACCCCTAAGATTCGTCCACTACCGCCCGTTATCCAGTGAGTTGCCATGGCAATGGCCTACTTCCCTAGCCTTCAACCTTTACCCTGGCTATCAAGGTGCTCAATGTCGGTAATGCAGTTTGACACTGTTATACTTCACTATTCACTGTGCCCAATGATATTAGTGTTAGTGATCCACGTAGCGCTAGGTTAGTGGTAGTTAGGTTAAGAACAGTGACATTAGTATTAGTGATGCTTAGAGCCAGGTTAGTGGTAGTTAAGTTAGGAACAGTGTTAATATTAATGTTAGTGACATGTTTAGTTATGTGTCTTATTGAATGTTGTACTTTATGTCATGTTAATCACAATTCGTTGCCTTGCAACATCACACTACAATGTCCAATCATACATTTCTTGTCAATTCTGCGATGTCAATATGAGGGAAATAAAACTGGTTTTCTCAACTTTGTAGTACTGGTATAAAAGAAATTGGAAAAAAGTGTTTTATTTAGGGAGGGCGAGATGGAATAAATCACTCTTCAAGACATTTCCTCTCACAAGAATGAAATATAGGCCTATGTGTTTTTTAATGTTTTATGAAGACTATCTTGTTCTGAAAATATTGAGTTCATACTGGATTTTACCACTGTCCCTTATATAGGACAGACAGACCTTTTCTCAATTAGATCACTTCTCCCAGAAGATGGCAGTGGTGTAAGCTGCCAAAAGCTTGCCCAGCGGAAGATAGATTTAGGTTGCGTATCAGCAAAGCTCCGCCCACTCTTGCCCACCGACTCACTTCCCCTGCTCCCCATGGCTTCCGAGCTAATGTGTGCACTGCTGCCTAGAGGTCGTACTGTTCAGCAAAGAGTTTTAGACTTAAATGGTACATGCCATTCACAAGATTACCGGTATCAGTATTTAATTAATACAGCAAAAACTACTCTTGTACCAAAATGGCTCTTTTCAGAGCCAACATAATATTTCACTAAATATTACGTAGATCATGCTGTGATGGGTACTTCACCTTGAAACTTTTGATCGAAAAGCATAGAGAGTACAATGTAGAAACACATATGGCATTTGTAGATTTCGTTAAAGCGTTCGATAAAATAAATCGCAGCAAACTATTTAGTATATTAGTAGCAGACAATATACCACAACAAGTTATCCAAAATATATATAATCTGTACAGAGAAACTATGATTGCAGTCCAGATAGAAAACAAACTATCTGACTGGTGCTCTATAAATTCAGGAGTAAGGCAAGGCTGCGGACTTTCTCCTTTATTGTTCAACATATATATGAATGCCATTATCCGTGAGTTCAGACAAACAAGACATGGCCACATATATATAAACAGGAATTTAAGTTTGGACACTCTGATTTTCGCTGATGATTTAGTACTTTTCGCTACCACGGAAGATGACTTACAGAGATCAACACATAACTTGTCATTAATTGCAAATACCTTTAATATGGAATTATCACCTCATAAAACAAAAATCATGGCCTTCTGTGGCAAAGACCCAGTACAAAGCAAAATATGTATCAACAATAGAATTTTAGAACGAGTTAATGATTTCAATTATTTAGGCTACAAATTATCATTTTACTCGGACATGGACATACCCGAGAAAATTACCAAATTTAATAAATCACTGGGTATAATAAATAAAGTTATGAAACCTTCCCTAGTCCAGAGACACACTCGACTCCGTTTATATAAAACCCTTGCAAGACCTGTCCTCTGCTATGGCAGTGAAGCGTGGACTCTAAGACAATGTGACAGGAGTAGAATTACAGCCAGTGAGATGAGGTTCATGCGTAGGACAGCGGGCCACACCAAATATGATCACATCAAAAATGAAGATATAAGTTACTACAGGAATTCCACATGGATCCAATTCTAGACTACATCCAGAAATATCAGGAGGACTGGCTGCGGCATGTAAGACGGATGGCCAGAGACAGGATCCCCAGAGCAATCTTGAACTACCAACCACATGGGAAGAGATCACTTGGTCGCCCTCCAAAAAGATGGACGGAAAATTTTTTGTAGACGTAACAGTTCTTACAGGACTACTACGTGTCAGGATGATGATGATGATGATGAAATATTACGCCCAAATGACCCTTGCACCAAAATGGCTATTTCTTAAGCAATAAAGCTCTCTGTGCCTAAATTTAAATAAATGAATTTTCCTTTCATTGCTCAGCAATCACTAGTGGCGTAGTGGTTAAAACTACTAGCTATGATGCTAGTGGTCCCGCGTTCGCATACCGGTCGATCCAAAATTTACGGTTAGGATTAGGTCCCAAATAGGGAGGAAGGGTGAGGAGAAGGTAAGTGAAAGGGAGATGAGGGTGGAAAAGGTAGAGAAGAAGAGAAAAAAAAAGAGAAATAATAATAATAGGTGACGTTGCTAGTAGTGAGAGATCAAGTAGGCGACACTTGAAACCCTAAACCCCTCCTTCCCAGGTGGGTCCTGTTAGGCTGCATTTGGGGAGCTCGCTTTTAGCGAGCTTTGGCCGTTCGGGGAGATGTTTCGTAGTGCTATGAGTGTGTATGTGACGTCACGGTTTGAAAGCAGCTGATGTCACCGCTTGTGCTAACAACGCTTTCCCTGGAAAGGTGAGGCACGAGATGCTACGGATGCTATTAGCGATTTCATTGGTCCCCGAACGTCGTCTGCTGAAGATTCTTATTCTCATCCCGTGTAAAGTTTGGACAATGGCAGAGAAATGCAATGTTCGCATTTCCTTAAGCTGCCCAGATGGAAGGGTTTGCGAGACAATCTTCAATCTCTTCTTTTATAATTAGTGCAATAGCGGTCAAAACAGCTTTCCTGCAACACTCTGATGCCATATTCACCGCCATTGTTTAAAAGCCCCTCTCGTTGCTGGGAGTGTTCGGGGACCTTCGTGGCGCGAGCTGCTAATAGTCTCCCCGAACGACACTCAGAGCGTTTCGTACTCATAGCGCGAAAGCGAGCTCCCCGAATGCAGCCTTAGTGAGTTGGTGGGAGGAGCCTAGTGCGCGACCTAAAACTATTTTTTTCCCAGTCCCCCTACTCACCTGGTTGGAAGCCCGAGATTGTATCCATTTTACACTCGGAGAAAATTTCAAGTCACACATATGGCTACAAATTGCTATATAATGAGTGACTTGGACCTGACTTGTTAACACCTGACGTAACTCCTCGTGGCTAATGGAACTGCAGAAGAAATATATATCGTATTTTAGGCCAAATTCGAATATAACCGGGCTAAATCCAAAAACAGGTCGCCCATTTAGGTTTTCCCATATTTCACTAGCCTATCTTTTATCTAATCACAGTTTTTCCTCACTCAACTTTGAATGTGCCCCCACAGCAAGAACGCCATTGCTGTTCTGGTGAATTGTCCGCAGTATAACCAACCCTGCTGGAACAAAAGAAATACCCCAAACTCGAATACAGGAGAATAAGTAGAATATTCCAGCTTACGAATATGCCCGAATATATAAATCGTTTATTCACAAATTAAGATATGTGAATAATGAGCCGTTCCAAATTCATTGGCAGAATTATTTGCATTAAATAATACAGCAGTTTGAAAGGAACAAGGAAATTTGGTCGCATCGAGAGGGAAATTTCAACATAGCTCTGATTAGTCTGCTATCTGTCAACCGAACTGGACCTGTGTTGTGGTTAGGGATGGACATAGATTACGGTACTGTGGACTCAAAAAGGCCCCTAAGTTGTTAATAATAAGTAAATATTCGCTTTAGTATTTTACTGAACGTTATTACTTTGAAATACAATAATTAGCCAACGTACATTGATGTTGAAATGCCAATGTATTACACTAAACTTGTTAGTCCACGGTTATGTTTCCCTGGTATATAGCTTTATTAAGATAGATTCATTTATTTTTGTTTAGTGGGAGATCTCCCCCCCCCCCAGATCTCTTGAAGAGAGTTAATATAGGCATAAAGTTTTAAAAGTATTTCATGGAGAGAAAAAAAAATAGTACTTGACGCCCACTAAACCTACTCCACCCTGGTATTAGTAATTTTGGTTTGGCACAAGGGTCTTGTCGTATTGGGCGAAATGGAAGAATCTGCGTCAAAAGCTAGGAGATGGCCCGCTTCCCCTAGCCAACAGCCTCTCCGTGCCGGCAGTGCAGCTCACTGTTGTAGTGCACTATTCACTGCGCCCATGAGAAAGACTTGTACCAATACATATGCACTAATTAGGCCTACTCCAATAACCCTTGTACCAAATCATCACCAGAGCCTCTTTAGCATTACTAATTATTACAAAATTATCAGTCTCTGCTATTTCATGTAGCTCTCTAAACTTAAATAGATGAATTCTTACTTCACACCACAAAGATCACTCGATGGCATAGGCTAATGGTTAAGATGATTGGCTATGATGCTAGCGGTCCTGTGTTCAAATTCCGCTTGGTGTGTAAATTTCTAGGGTAGGAACCAAACAGGAAGATAGGGTGAAGAATAAGTGAGAGAAGGGAGGAGGAAGAGAAGAAAAAAAAAAAATTCCCTATTTTCAATCCTGCTAGCAGTTCCACCATTGCCTCCTACATGTCTCTCATTGTTTAAAACACTCCGCACCCTAAACCCCTCCTTCCCAGGCTGGTCCCATTAGTGAGTTTGAGTTGGCAGAGCTTAAGGGGCAACTTGTTCTTCTGTTTACCAGAATCTGCTGCACTTTGACCCTCACTCCACTCTCCTGTGCAATGCCATGGCGAAGGCCCATTTCTCTTAAGCGTGCCTTCACTTCTCCTGGCGTTCAGCCTTTCCCCTTGCAAGGTGCTCATTGCCGGTAATGCAGCTCACTGTTGCCACATGTTATAGGCCCTACTGCTCTGACCTCTATTAATTGTACCAATATGAAAAACGATCCTTGTACCATGTTAAAATTACAATCACCAGAGCCTTTTTGGCATTACTCAGGACGATCCTTGCACCAAAACGGCTATTTCTCATGTATTAAAATCCAGAACAGAAACCCAGCAAACGTATTTTTGAAGCCCCTTCAGGTTCTACCAGTACCCTCCATCTTTATTTTTGAGACTCTAAATTTCATCCATAGAAATAAAATTTGCTTTAAAAAAAACAACGAATTCCACAATTATCTTACTAGATCATCCTCTAATCTCCATATTAATTGTCACAGAATCACCAAAAGCCTACAAAGCATCTCACATCTGGGCATCCGTTTATACAATAAGCTACCAACTCAACTACAAAATCTAGACAGTAACCTTTTCAAAAAGAAATTAAAATCACATCTCATGAAATTTAAGTTTCACTCCCCATTTTACTTAGAGTCGACTCATACTTTAAAATATGTTCTACTCTACTCTTCTTCTTTGATATATCTATAAAGTTTTAATAGTTATTAGCCATTCAATGTTTTATGCATAGGTAAAAGAATTTTAGTCTTAACCTGTTCATAAGTATGTGTGTAATGTGTATGAATGTATTTGTATGTTAACCTGTTTCTACAGTGTTGTTTGTTTTGACGTGTCTTATATGATGTATATTGATCAATGGACGAATAAAATTATTATTATTATTATTACTTGAAACTTAAATAGATAAATTTTCCCTTCACTGCTCAGTAATCACTCGTGGCATAGTGGTTAAGGCTGCTAGCTTTGGTGCTAGTTGTCCCGGGTTCATATACCGGTCAATGGGTTAAATTTACAGTTAGGAATAGGTCCCAAATAGGTAGGTAGGGTGAAAAGGAAGTTAGAGAAAGAAGGAGAAAAAGGAAAAGCTTTTAATATGAAATATGAAATATGAAATTTTTTCCCGTTTCTCCTTTTGCATAATAGATGGCGTTGCTGGTAGTTCAAATGTCGTCTCTAGATGTCTCACTGTTTATAGTTATAGTGAGTAGGAGTGAGAACTATGGTGCAGCAGATTATTCCGTTTTCCCTCATATTGTTTTTAATTGATACAATTCATTCTGTTATATCAATTAATTTATTAGCGCTTGGCAACGCACTGGAGAGCAGGTGAGAGTGGGTGGAGCTTAAGGGGCATCAAGTCTCTTTACCTTTAACTTACATCAATCTTGCTAGGACTACCTGGTTTGTTTCATTTCACCAGTTTGGTTCCACACATTTTCAGTTTATTAGCACGACCAATTCTGGGTTAAGATGCTTGCAGGCTAGATATAATAATCTGCCCTTGAATGTAAATAGCCAGTAGGCTATATTCACAGCCTAACCCATCCCATGGGAAACTATTAATATGTTCTTGTGATTAGTTAGTAGTTACTGACAAATGAAAAATCTTACAATATTTTCATATATTATTTATATCAGATTTGTTCCTACAAGACATTCGCAACACGATGCTGCGCACATTGTAGTTTGCTGAAAATGACATTATGCATGAGGTGCAGCAAACTGATGTGTGCATGTGTCGATGGTTTTATATGCCTATTGAAAAAGTATCCTACACGAACAATTAAACAGATGTAGCTGTTAATTATTATCTAGAACAATGCTCTTTTTACCTTCTTTTGTCAATTAATCTGATAGCCTCTTCATCATTAAATTTCCTCAAGGCAAGCTTTTTTTTTGCATTGTAGCCTATGTTAATTTTGTTATGGATGTCTCAGAAATGCTATTGCCAATTTTCTAAACTCATTGAAGGAGTTGGGACCAACAATGTTTTTAGGATATTAAGCATTTCCCTCACGGTATTATTATTTAGGAGGAAACATCTAAATTGTAACATTTTAAAATTTCATCTTCTCTCATTTCTCTGAATAAAGAAATTTAAATGCAGTAGAACTACTATTATTCGCACCTTTATCATCTGGATCCATTTGTGGGGAAAATACAAAAATTAATATTGTACAGTAATTGTGAAGAGAATTGCAAGAGCGCTGGTCCTCGACCTTCACATGCTTTAGTTGGGCATTTGTAGCCACTGCCCATATAAGTTATCTGGTTTTGGTCAATAAAAATTGGGGTCTTAGTTTGTCAGACAATTTGTTTTAATTAGGCTTATGTACAGGTAGGGGGGGGGGGGGAAAGCGGACCGACTCCTGTAACTCATTTCAGAGCCTTGTGATACGTAAATAAATGTAAGAGATGTAACGGAAACATTTGTTTTCACAAGCAATGCAAATCACGTAAAATTATTTCTCAATTCAAGCAATTTATTGGCTATAGAACAAATTTCAATACATTCCCTGCTAATATTTTAGTTCGCTTTTTTTCCCCTATCTGTACATTATTATTTACATTAATTAGATTTTCAGGTTTTTTTTTTTTTAATAGTGTTTAATGGAGTATCACGAATTTGTATTCT
Organism: Ectobius pallidus; assembly: GCA_964059195.1. NCBI lineage: Eukaryota > Metazoa > Arthropoda > Insecta > Blattodea > Ectobiidae > Ectobius > Ectobius pallidus. Next base: position 15,157,903 of record CAXKWD010000005.1, read on the forward strand.
AAACAATTCTTTTGGATCAACATTTCTTCATTGAAACTTTCAAAATCAAAACAGAGAAATTAAGTTTAGACAGGCTTACTACACTTACTTCTTTGGCTAAAACTTCTATACGTAGGTCTATATGTGGTGTTTCTTCAACCTGGCTGTACTTTAGAATAGAAATGTTTATTTCATCATCATCATTCATAAACATACATATAGGAGCTCTCGGTTACATTTCAGCTTTGCTGTAGAGCCCTTTTAATTGGAAAAATATTATATACATACGCCCTACTAAAATTTATTTACAATTTTAAGAAAACAAAAACCTGTTAATGGCAGGTTTTTAGTCTTACCTCATTAAAGAAATATAAGTGTGCAGTGTTGTATTCTATTATTATTATTATATTATTTTTTTCAGGTATCTTCATTTAAAGCAGTATGAACAGGGATACAAGACATGAACCAATAATAAAGGAAGAACTACCAGTAAGAAACATTCATTTGTTGGGGCTAAGTCTACCATTTTGATTTTCCTTGTACCTTTCCCTGTTGTAAATTGATCCAATAACTGAGAGGAATTTTTACAATATAACTTATACCTTATGGAAGAAAAAGTGAAGTGCTGTGAAGCCTTAATCTGTTGTAAGTCCTCTTTGGCACAGCTAACATGAAATAATACATCTAATGTATTATATAGAGAAGATAGAGAAGACATAGTTAAAGCAGCCACACATTTCTACAAGGAATTATATGACAGCAAAGCCAAAATTGAAGAAAAGTATCTAAAGAAAACGGATGAGGAGGAAACTATCCCACCAATCCTAAAAGATGAAGTAAGAATCATAGTAAAACACCTAAAAAGTAATAAAGCACCCGATGAAGACTGTATTACCAATGAATACTTACAATGGGGAGGTGAAGAATTAATAGAGCAAATCACACACCTCATGAACACCATCATTGAAACAGAGATCATACCAGAGCCATGGCACACAAGCAACATAATCCTTATCCACAAAAAGGGAAACAGAGAAGACCTGAACAATTACAGACCCATAAGTCTTATGGCCAACTTTTATAAAGTGTTTACGAAACTGCTGACAAATAGACTCACCAAAATGGATGAAAACCAACCGCCAGAGCAGGCAGGCTTCCGCACTCACTACAGATCATTTACACACAATCAATCAGGTAATAGAGAAAATGTCAGAGTATAACCAACATCTTTATATAGCACTCATTGACTACAGAAAAGCTTTCGACACAGTAGAGCATAATAAAGTACTGGAAGCAATGAAATCTATAGGGATCCATCCGAAATATATAAGACTATTAGGACAAATATATGCAAACAGCAAAGCAAAAGTAACAACGGAAATAGAAGGAGAATCATTTGAGATAAAACGAGGGGTGAAGCAGGGAGACCCAATTTCACCAAAGTTGTTTACAAACGTCTTGGAAGAGATATTCAGATATACAGGATGGAACAGGAAAGGATATGGCATAGACATAAATGGGAGAAAACTTACTAATCTTAGGTTTGCGGACGATATTGCATTATTCACAAAGTCTCAAAGGGAACTGCAAAAGATAACAGATCTAAACAATGGAAGCAAGAAAGTAGGGCTAGAAATGAATCCTTCAAAAACTAAAATAATGACAAACCATATAGAAATACCGGTATTTGTAGAAGGAAAGGCAATAGAGTATTGTACAGAATATACTTACCTGGGTCAATCAATCAACATGTCAAATAACGGAAATGCAGAAATCAACAGGAGAATTAGGCTCGCATGGGGAAAGTTCTGGAGCTTAAAGTTCATCCTCCTAGACTGGCACATAAATATCAAGAAGAGATTGGAAGTGCTAAAAATGTGCGTCATACCAGTCCTACTATATGGCTGCCAGACATGGGCATTAAGAAAGGAACAAGTTAACATGATAGAGATTTGTCAGAGAAAGATGGAAAGAAAACTGTTGGGAATAAATCTAAGGGACAGGATAAGAAATGAGGAGTTAAGAAAAAGAAGTGAACTGGAAAACGTAGTGATTGTTGTAAGAAAAACCAAATGGAATTGGGGAGGTCACGTCATCAGAATGAATCAAGAAAGATGGGCGTACATGCAACAACTGTTTGGGACCAGAGGAAGGGTAAAAGAAGCAGAGGCAGACCTCGACGCAGATGGGAGGACGAATTCAGGGAGGAGTTAGGAATGAGATGGACAAGACAGGCCAAAGAAAGAGTGTACTGGAAACAAGTGATAAAACATTTAAATCATTAGGAAAACAGTGATCTAGGAAAGGAAGAAGAGTTCAGGGAGGAGGCAGAAACGAGATGTTCAGGATAGGTCACAGAAAAAGTGAACTGAAAACAAATGATAGAGCATTTAATTCATTAGGAAAACAGTGTCCTAGGAAAGTGTTGTTAATATATAGGTCTTAACCCACCATGAGGCAAAAACCCAACTCTCCAAGGAAATAGCTCACCTTGGGAGAGTAAAACAGAGCCAGCCCTACCATGGTAGGAGGCCCTTGCCCTATAAGGGATTGTGACGGGCTTATTTATTTATTATATCCAAATCACCACAGTTATGTTATTTATTCCTTTTTTTTTCTTCTTCTAATTTTCCTGAATTATTTAAGTTATCTTGTTTACTGTTTTGTTTTCCTTGTAAGGCTCCTAGAAGTTGTGCTACTGTGCCTGTTCACATCCAACATGCCTGGGAGTTTTCCCAGTGCTTAACTTACCCACTCATGAAAGATTACCACACTCTTACCAAGTTAGCCTTTTTGCGAAGACTGGGTTTTCAGGCCAAATTAATATCTATATATACACCTAAAAATGATAATGGTTGTTGCACATTCATGTGAGCATAAATAAAAAAAAAAAGTTGATTACGAATCTAGAATAGTTAATAATTAAAAAAACTCTCCTCCAATGAGAGAAACAAAGGGGGAGGAACCCTTGCAGGGCAGTCATGATCTTTATGGAAAGACTGTGTTTATAAGTAGGGTTCGGATGTTTATGACATGTCATATTTTTATCCTGACCTCCATTCTCACCGCAAACACAAATGAAACACGAATTGCACGCTTGTTATCCTAATTGGACAGTTTTTATTTTGCATATGTCATATTTTGGTCTCTTTTATGGTGTCGGTCATATGTTGGTCATATTTGTAATTTATTGTCATATTTCTGTTATAAATTTTGTAAATGAGCACATTTAGACAGTGTATGTACTACATGGTCGAGTTAAATTTGAAATTTATTTAATTAATTTAATGTTATGCTTTACCAGGTAACTTAATTTTAAAATTAATGCAGTTATTCATATTTTATAGGGGCAAGATATTATTTGGAGCTGATGAAGCGAGCAAATTCTTGGAAACTAGAAGTTCAGTACAAGTAGGAACTGCAAATAACCTGTAAAATTGTTAAAAATAGTTATCTAATTGAATTCAGTTGATATAATAATTTAGTTTTAAATTGATTTAGAAAACTCATTCTTTTATTGGGTCATATTTAGTCATGTTTAAGGGCATGGGTTCTCTCACATTTTCTACCTTTTTAGGTCATAAACATCCAAACTCTATTTATAAGTATTTCTTTAGAGGAAATCCATGGTTCAAAAGGAGAAGATTCTAAAAACAGAGGACTGTAGCATAATAACTGTGCGTATATTACAACAGACTTCTGGTTTTATTCCTGTTGTCAGATCTGAAAACAAGTAGGCATACTTACATACCGGTAACTAAACAATATACAGTGTGCCAGGGAACCTTCTCCACAGCGGCTACATGCTGGAGAGGGTGCTAACAGCAGCAGTTATGTTGGCAGCAGAATGCAGGCAAGCAGAGGTCAGTAGCACTTATCAATGGGTGCTTTGTCTTGCACCCATCAGTGCATATGGCAGAGCTTTTTTAGTGGAACACATTTTTTCGCAAATTACTACTCAACTCCGTGGCGCTACATCCCTGAAAGGACTTGGCCTACCACCCGACCGCTGCGTCGTCTACCGTAGGCAGATGGCAGGATTGGGGGAGCATGTGGTCAGTATGGTGGTTTTCATGACCGGAGGTGCTACTTCTCTATCAAGTAGCTCCACAATTTGAATCACAAGGCTGAGTTTTTCACAAATTAATTATCATTAATTATGTGCAATCAATTATGCAAGAAACTTTAGTGAGTCTTCGACAGTATGCCTAAACGAGTTGAAGTCTGCCAGCAAACACGAGAACAACACTTCCAGCATCTGCTATGATTGGCTGTGGTGAATATACAATTGACGGCTTGTTTTAATAAACGCTCGTGCTGCCAACATAACTGCTGTTGCTAGTACACTCTCCAGCAATGTAGCTGCTGCGAAGAAAGTTCCCTGGCACACTGAATATAACTGTAAAGACTGCATTATATAATTAAGTTCTTATAATTAACAGGATGGGCTTAACCAGAATGAGCTCAAACAAGAAAGCGAGGCTTATGGTGCCCAAGCATCACATCACTTCATGAATGAGCTTGGCAACTTTGAAGTTGCTTATGTTGAGTGTAATCTCCAACCAATAGAAGTTCTTCAACAATTAAATGTTAAGAATGACCGTGGAAATCTACAGACTTTACACAATGAAATAAAAGTTGAACAGGTGAGTAATTTACGGGAAAACCAAACTTTGCGCCCCATGCGAGTCCCTCACTCCAACTCTATAACTCTCTCCCCTAGCGGCGGCATTTGAACTACTAGTAGCGACGGTGGCGCCATCTCTTAATGAACTGATGAAACAGAAAAAATAATTTATTTCTTCTTTATTCTCTTCCTTTCCCGTCTCCTTCCTCTCTTCCTTTCACCTCCTCTTCACCTTTCCTACCTATTTGAGACCTATTCCTAATAGTAAATTTTGGATCGACCGGGATTCGAACTCGGGACCCCTAGCATAATAGCCAGGAGTCTTAACCACTACACCACGAGTGAATGTTGAGCTGTGAAGGAAGCTTTCGTATATTTGAGTTATGATAGGGGGGTTTCATGAGTTTTAACGCAAGAATCGGTTTTTATAATTTTGAGATATTTTGTTAGTTATGAAAAGAGTAGTATTGGTGCAAGGGAATTTTCCTGCGTCACTTAAGCAACATTTTATGTTATAATACGGCGTTTTTTATGATTACGAAATATTATGTGTGGTACAAGGGTATTTTTTGTATTGTGAAATAGCCTATTTTGTTGCAAGGGTCGTTTTTATAATTGTGAAATATTATGTGGAGGTGCAAGGGGTTTTTAATTGTGAAATATTAGGTGACATGTCAATTGCAATTATTCATTACCGGCGTTGAGGTTGAACAGCGGCTACAGGCATGCACGCGGGAAGCGGCCAGGCAAGTGGAAAGGGGAGCAGCATGGGGCGCAAAGTTCCATTATGCCTAATTTACAATATAGCCACAGTGTGAGAAAGCTATTTTTATAAAACTACACTTGTTTTAAAGGGATTCCGTTAATGTTACTTATTAACCCTTAGAGCTGGTTTGACATGCCAAGATGCAGTTGAACGTGATCTGCTGCTGTGGTATTGAGCAAGCCAGTCTCCGTAACTTTGACCAATTTTGAAACTTTACACTGTGGTGGATCTAGTTCAGGCCTATCCAACCCCTTGGAAGTTGTTATTGTGGCCCATGGAACAAGAAAGAAAATTGTAGAAAATTATGTTTCTTATACAGAATGCAAGAATTAGCCAATGACGCGGGTTTCTGCGTCGCGGCGGGCACAGCTCCAACTCCCCAGCGATCGGGTGAAATATCTACGTAAGAAAAGCCGCGATGGGTGTAATGATTCAGGTTCTGACATTTATAGTTAAAATTACAATGAAAATAACATCTTACTTCATCACAAGAGATGTTGGAAATGTTCTCCTCTTGCATCCACACAATCCTGGCACCTTTTTAGGAAATTTTCTTTCACGCGCATAAGTTCAGCTTCCGAGATAGAGTTAATTTCTCTTGTGATATTGTCTTTTAGTTCTTCTAATGTTTGGGAAATTGACCTATACACTTTATTTTTCAAGTTTCCCCATTAATAATAGTCACAAACTTTTAGAAGAACTTAAAAGACAATATCACAAGAGAAATTAACTCTATCTCAGAAACTGAACTTAAGCACGTGAAAGAAAATTTCTTAAAAAGGTGCCAGTATTGTGTGGATGCAAGAGGAGAACATTTCCAACATCTCTTGTGATGAGGTACATGGTTATTTTCATTGTAATTTTAATTACAAATGTGAGAACCTGAATCATTCCACCGATTGCGGCTACGCCAATAGATATTTCACCCGATTACTCGGAAGTTGGAGCTGTGCCCGTCGCACGCAGAAACCGGCATCATTGGCCAACTCTTGCGTGGGACTCACTGTAGTAACAAGTCGAAACAGTACATGTTATCATAGGCATAAGTTGCAACTGTTCAAGTCAAATCTATAAAAAATAATTTTTCATATCCTGTCAAGAGCTATGAAATGAAACAGAGATGATTTTTTTATTTTGTGAGGATATTGAAATGATTGTTAAAGAATTTTCTTTGAGATATACTGATTTTGAAAACTACTTTTTTGTAAACAAACATGTCACTTTTCTCCATCTATGGCCATCTATATCCCACCTATGGACACATCTGTCTCCACCTGAAGCCACTCATGCAGCTATGAATAAACTTCAAGATAGAGTGATCAGTTTTGGTGTATGACCAGATCTAACTCTATGTGATTTTTACTTGGATACTAAAACAACTAAAAGGAAAACATTGGGAAAGAAATCAGAAACATTACTGTGCCCAAACTTAATTGTGTAACCAGAGTGTGTTTTCCCAATATTGTCAGCCAAAGCAGAGAACTTCAGCTAATTAGAGGGGCAAGAGGAGGTGGTAGTGGAGGAGGTGAGGACTGCCTTCACAGGTGGCTAGACGATTGCTTATTGGCTGCTGGCGTGTGATTGTTGCCACCGCACATGGCGAGATTCTCTATTAACAAAGTAAAAAATATCTGGCAGGTACTTCAGTTGCTTATCATTCCTTACGTGTAGTTTTATTTAAATATTTTGTTATTTATTTCAAGTGTGTATAATTACGCGATGTTCCTTTGATTAGAGTATGCATGTGTTTCAGCCCACGAGTTAGTAATGTCTGGCATAAATAAAAATCGGTAAGCAGAATGTTTTCATAACAGCTAGTGTAGTGTACTGTAATTTTAATAATAGCACGGAACAGTTCCGGCTTGTAACGTAATGGTCACATTCCTCACAGAGAAGTTCTCTGCTTTGGAATGCAGTACAACTGTTTACATGAGGTCGACATTTTCAGTATCTTTTGTAAAGTAAGATTTTATATGCACTTTAAGAAGCGGGGTTTAGGTGTGGGGAAAGCCAACTCCTGCTGCTCATCAAAACACCGACCTAGCGGCACATGATTTTATTCTAAAGTCTTATATTACATCGCCATCTGTGCATGTGTAACTAATTTTAATTTACTTTGATATATTTATTTTTGAATTTGTTTAAATATCTAAAATAATATTAAAATAAAAAGTTGTATGATGTCAGGACCCTCAAGGCCACTTATGATTCTAAACTGATGTCAATGGTGAATAAACTAAAAATATAATTTTTTTTTTTAGAAAGTTTGAGTACGGAAATATACACACTAACTTCACTATTAGGTATATTTACCCAGAATGATCATTTCAATGGATGTACCCATCATCATCAGCTGATTCCGACTGTCCATCTGGTGGCGGGTGTTGATCAAAGTTCCCTGGATGCCCATTGAGGTGTCAAAGTTTAGAAGTTTATGGCGGTTCTTTTGAATAAATACTTTCTCCCACATTACAAGCTCCAGTGGCTTTTGAACCTGTTTCAGAAGTACTTTCGGTCAAATAAAAAACGTCGGGCGTTATTTTATAAAGTATCATGAATGAGCATATGCGCATGTACTTAAGGTTAGGTTCACACATGCCTCTTGTCTATTATCCATGTATTTTCTTGATTATTTAGTCAGTTTTGTTCCAAAACAAACATGTATAGAAGGCTGTGGCTATATGCCTCAAATCCACCATATTCTTGGTTGCAAATTTTTATAATATTAATAATTAACTTAATAGATTCACGAGGAATATGTTTATTCAAGGAGCATTTTTTAAAGATTTTACTTTATAATACCGGTACTTGTAGTGCAAAATCAATAACTTACGCTCAACTTCTGCAACCAATCTAGCATCGAAATACACGGCCGGCCAGATCCACGATTCCTATGAAAACTTCCGGTCGCATTATAGTGGCGTTCCTACTTCTGAGCTGCTCTTTCTCGCTGCTTCAGAGGCCGAAAAATGCAGGTCAATTACAGCCCTAACTACACTTTCTCTCACTTTAGCATTTGTATGTGGCGATGACACAAAGCAAAATGAATTATGACAATACATTAAGTTGAATATCGTGTGTTGCGCTTTCCGCGTTGTTCATTTTTCCCTCGTTCATTTTTTCCCTCCTGTCGCATGGCCTCATATGTTCCGAGAATGGCCTGTATTTTATGTTTTTTATAGGAAACTTGTGAACTAGTGCGTTAAAACTTTAATTTTAACCACATACGAGTCCCGACGTTTTTTATTTGACCGACTGTACATCATCCCCGATTTCATGGCCTTCTTCCCAAAAATGAATAGCTAAAGCTGACTTATCTGATATCATGAAATTGGGGATGTAGTATTTCTGAAACAGGTTCAAAAGCCACTGGAGCTTGTGATGTGGGAGGAAGTATTTATTCAAAAGAACTGCCATAAACTCCTAAACTTTGACACCTCAATGGGCATCCAGGGAATTTGGATCAACAAGTTCATCCACCCGCCACCAGATGGACAGTCAGAATCAGCTGATGACGATGGGTATACCCATTGAAATGATCGTTCTGGGTAAATATATCTAATAGTGAAGCTAGTGTGTATATTTCTGTACTCAAACTTTCTACAGATGTTAAAACTTCACTGTGCTATTTCTAGTAATATTAATAGTGACAATTTTTTTCCCCCCCAGGAAGTTCAGCCAAGTTGTGCAGAAGTCTTTGATCTCTTCAATATATATGTTCAAGTGTCATCACAGCCAATTAACAATGTTGTTGAGAAATATCAAAGTCTTCTCAAGCAAAAATACGATGCTCCCGGAGGAACAGCTCGCAAGACATTTGTGGGAAATCCTGGCCTGCCAAATAGGCATTTTTTCATTACTTTGTTCACAGATGATGTACTTGCAATTACATTCCTTCAAGAAACTGGACTAATCACAAACAAATTAAAATGTCCAAAGTGTGAAAGTGATATGCGTTTACAGTTTATCGATAAAGAAGTTGATCTTGCATATTGGGAATGCTGCAAACGGAAAAAAGATTCCATGTGTCCCACTAGAAGCAGTATAAGAACAGGTTCAATATTTTCAAGAATCAACCTTTGTATTGATGATATTATGCTTCTTACATATGAAATCCTCCATGAAACCTCATACGAAGACATAGTAAGAGAATATCCATGTACTTTGTCTATTGTGAGAGAGTGGAGTATCATCGTAAATGACGACATAATGTTTCATTTAGAAAAGTCATCTGAACAAGTTGGTGGTGCAGACATTGTAGTGTATCTCTATGAAAGAGTGTTTAAAAAAGGACGGTATTATAAAGGATCCATAACAGATGGACAGAGGGTGCTCTTTGGTTTTGAAAAGAAGACTGGTAAATGCTTTGTTGCTCCTCTTGAAGATCGAACCCAAGGTACTTTTCTTTCTGCAATAAAGATGTGGATAAAGCGAGGAACATCTGTTATGTCAGACTTGCCTAGACTTGATATAATCTTAAAAGAATTTTCAATTAAAGATCTTAAAGAAAATCATTCCATAACTGTCTCAGATATTTGGTCAAATGAATTCAAACCGAGCGACCAGAGTGACGCTGGGAGTGTAGCAAAGCGTGTATTTTGCAAGCAGTGTGAGAGTAATAAAACAGATAGGATGAACACTTACTTAGAATTAATACGTTCGACAAGCAATAGCAGCTAGATAGAAATATGTATTTGCCAGCGTATGAGATGCACTTTTCTCAAGAAAATTCTGCCCAAAAAACAAGAAGTGCCGATATAGGCATTTGGAATATTTTAACTTCCATAAAATATCCTGGTTCTCTGTTGCATATTGTGTTGCTTCATTATGGTGTGCGACAATATTTTAATGATGTACAGTTCAAAGACTCAGTAAATGAATCTCTTATCTTTTTAGCGTTTTTACATTTCAATGGATGCACACATGTTAGTAGCATTGTCTTTCCTATGTTTTCAAAAACAAATTGGTTGACCTTAACACACTTTAGACTTCACTTTTACCTGTATTCTGCAGGATGATCTTTTGCGGACTTTTTCCAACTGTCGGATTTCCATTTAGAGCATCCCGATGGCCCTCTGGTACAGACTTTACAAACTTCTTGATTAATTTTCAAGAAGTTTGTAAAGTCTACACCAGAGGGCACATCGGGATGCTCTAAATGGAAATCCGACAGTTGACTAGCAGTTGAAAATGTGGAAAAAGTCCGCGAAACGATCGTCCTGCAGAATACAGGTAAAAGTGAAGTCTAAAGTGTGTTAAGGTCAACCAATTAGTTTTTGAAAACATAGTAAATAGCGCTTCACTGTTAAAAAGTTCCACCAAGATACTGTTTATTAATAATTGTCTTTCCTGTTTCATCTTACTTGTATTCAATGTTTTCCACACTTTCGAAAATTATAGTTGGTAAGTACATTGTGATTTTTTGCATTTAATGAAGACTAAAGCTAGGCCTTGTTTTTGTTTTACTTGTTGGATTAACATAATATTAGTACAAAGTGATTTGCATCTCAGCCATTCCACGGAAAGTGAGCCTGATGTGTCCAGACCGTAACAACCTTTTAATATTAATTAATAATGTATGTCACCACTGAAAAATTATGAAATTAATTTTGAGAATTAGTTCTTCAGTAGACTAGTACTGAAAGTTAATTTCATAATTTTTCAATGATGACATATATTTTAAATTAATATTAAAAGGTTGTTACGGTCTGGACACTTCAGGATCACTTTCCTTGTAATGACTGATCTCACAAAATACTGAATTCAGAACATAAAGTACTAAGCCTAGGCCAATAAATGGTTTGACATACCTAGCTATTTCAACCACAGACTTTCTTATAGATTTTATTTTATATGAGGAGGGTAAAACTTTTGATCAGAACCACAAAATTTGAATTAGATTTTTCAAATTTTTTTTGGTCAAAAAGCATGAAAACCAAAGTACAAATTACAGAGGAACCTCGTTAGCACATTCCTCATTACCATGTTTTCCTGCATAGTATAATGATTTTTTTAAGTCTCGGTCCCAATCTTACTAACGCTTTTTGGTTTCTTGCTTAGTATGTTCGTATTTGGCTTGCCAACCACATGTTGCAAAACATGAACCTTGGTTGTGCATCTCATCTCTTAATCTCAGGGTCAGAATTCTTGTGCCATTTGTCTGCCTGGTCTTCGTAGATGCCATTTTTTCTTTCACTATAGTTGCTTCTTTTCGGTCGTTTTGTTTCAGCGAGGAATCTCCTGCAGCAGATGGTGATGTCCAGGGTCAGCTGTTTAGCTGCCATTTTTGTTGTGTTTGTGTTTGCCAAAGTGGTGAATTATTGAATGTTTTAAATGTCCTATGGTACATATGGTGTAGAGAAGAAAAATGGGCAGGTTAAAACAAATATAAGAAGTGGATCATGATTCTCACGCGGTTAACTGGACATTGGATTGCATTTCATTAGCGGTAACTTGTGGCTGAGAACATGACTTGGCATACTGAGCATTTAGGCACGTGTGATATATTTTGTACTTTCATTTATTTCGCCTATGTTTGTTAATAGATTGTGTAATGCAACTTGTTTCATGTTTGATGTTTCAAAACAGAGTGAGGTGCTTTTTTGTGAATTTCATCTGTTTTTTAATTAAATTTGGCTTCCATACAATCCTTCAGTTTTGGCACATTTTGAGCCGGCATTATCGCCGTCTCAATTGTTTTTACTTAAAGTTGGCCATTTTGTTTGTTTACGTAGCGTGGCGCCGACTCGCGGTAATAGGTGGCAGTTTCCTTAGCTTCATCTGTTTGGTTGTCCATACATAGCCGCTATCTGGCGGTAGGTTCTTATAATGCTGTTCCCGGCTATGTGGCTTCGTCATTTCCGGCATCTTCCCTCTTCCAATATGGCTATCACCAGAGGTTAGTCTGGGCCTTAAGCCCTTGAAAGAACAAAACAGTGTAGTTTTGTCTTTTTGGAGAGTAAAGGTTTCTTTCATGTTATAATTTTGTTGTTAGGTGATTTCACGCTGGCAGAAATGTTTGTAGCATCGGCCTTAACGTAGTTTCTTTCCAAAATGGAAAAACTTATATAGCGTGGGGGACGCTTTCCCGCTGTGCTTAATTCTTCCTTATTTCGAGTATTAGTTATTTTCCTTTGGCCTTTCTTTTCTTTCAAACTGTCTTTTTGGTAGTTGTAGTATTTCTTTCTCTCTTTTTGGCTTAATGTAGATATTCTTTCTATGAGTTTTTTTTTTCTTTCCCGCCAGGCTGTAACATGGCGTCTGTTCCTTGAGTCCCTTTTGCACGCTTTGGGCTAGGCTTCGTCTCAAACATTCTTGCCGCGTTTTGCAACCTTTTAACTTAAAGTTTGATTGTGTCTTAACTAGTTAATTTTCATGCTGTTTCTAAGTAATAGTTAACTTGACTACCTCTTGCCATTTGAGAAGGACCTATGTTTTGGGGCAAAGAGGTACTCCAAACATAGTATTTCGGGTCTTACCTCTAATGAAATTTTTCTTTCAGGGTTTTATGCATTATTGGTCTATGTAAATTAAAACTTGTAAATATACATTTTATTTTTAACCATTTCATATCACGCCCTTCAGGCAAAACAATTGAATTTTTATTTAATTCCAAATCAAATTTTATTTACTCTAATGAATTATATTGACATCTAAAGTGTGAATATTTATTTTCTCATATAAATTTTTTATTAATGTGATTAGGAATTTGTACCTGAAACTAATCTGCAGGTTTTATTGTAACATTTCATGTATCATATTTTTGTAATGTTAATGGAAACTTTGAAAAGATAAAAAAGAACAACGACCAGTTTCAAATTATATCTAAGAGAAACCAAAACTGGATGTTTGACTCAGTCTTTTAAACTTGATCCTCCTGGGAACCCAATTATCCTCTGGGCGGGTTCATAATTCAATTTAGGTTAGCTTCCCTTGGGCGGGAACCTTGCACTTCCTTCCACAATTCCCGTAGGGGGGTTCAATTTTATTCAATTTTTTCGTACTTATAATTATTAGCTCAGCATAGAAACTACTGTGTAGTCTGTTTACTTCTGTGTTTCACACTACAGTCCATACTGAAGGACTGTATGGAAGCCATACTTAATGAAAAAACAGAAGAAATTAACAAAAAAGCTCCTTACTTTATTTTGAAACATCAGACATGAAGCAAGTTGCATTCCACTATCTATTAATAAACACATGCAAAATAACTGAAAGTACAAAATATAACATGGGCCAAAATGTTCAGTACTCAAAGCCATGTTCACAGCCACAAGCTGCTAATGAAATGCTATCCGATATCCACGTGAGAATCACAATCCACTTCTTACATGTGTTCTAACCTGCCTAATTTTCATCTCTACACCACACAAACCATTGGAAATTTGAAGCATACAATATTTCACCACTCTGGCAAAGACAAACAGAACAAAATAATTAAGAGAAAATGGTGGCAAAACAAGCTGATGCCAGACACCACCATCTGCTGCTAGAGAAATCGTGCCAAACAAAAAAGACCTACGAGAAGCAACTACAGTGAAAGATCAAAAAAACCGTTTAGAAAACTAAGCTGACAATTGATCCCATAGAGCAGTGGTTCCCAACCTTTTCCAGCTGGCGACCCACCTTTCCTTATCGGAATACCTCCATGGTCCATCGGTCCACGGTGGAGTAAAAAACCTTATTTATATCGTATCCCTTCCTTATGTATATATAATTTACCATAAAATATTGCAAATATATATAAGCTTATATCTGTGGCTTGGTTCTAAAAAGCCCGATGTCATAAAACTTGCTTTTGAGATGACTGACTTTGAAGCTTTTATAGAAGTAACATTTTTTGCTGAGAACATCCGACATTGGCCTCTAAGGTTTCTGTATTATGTCTATTAATAGCAACAGATATTGGTACTTTCAATATACGAAAGATAAAGACTAGCCGAGCTCAATAATGCATAAGGGTCATTCTACAGAAACCCTGCAGTTTTGATGCAAGAATAATAAAAAAACAAATTTATCAGATATGTCCTAAAAAAATATTTACAGTACTAGTTTTAAAGTATTTAACCTGTGGTTTAAGTGACATAGGTCATCTCTTTTTGGTTTTCTTTAAAAAAAAATCTAAAAGAAAGATGCTGTCCACGGAAGTGATTGCATGTCCACAGAAGTGACTTTTGGTTATAATAATGGACTTTTGTTATAAATTATGCTTGTGACACTATTTTTTCCAAAGGAAAAACAGATTTAGATTTATTATTCAAGAAATTAATTTACTGCCACAGAGTAACCACTTGTATAACATACGCAAGATGTCATGAAAAAAAAGATGTCACTAAAAAATAAAACAAAAACTTAGGCATGTCAGGAAACGAAAACAATTTGTCACTTTCAGTGAACAGTTATTGCAGTTAACGTCTGCTAGATTCATCTTTTTCTAAGAATCGTATCACATCTTCTCTTATCTTTTTCAGTTTCATTTTTCTCCAAGTTTGTCCATTTGATAGCGTAGTTCTCCATTGTGAGGTGACATAAAATAACCTTGGCACTGATATTTTTCAAAAAAATTTCCACATGTAATTAATTTCAATATTATCTTTTCCTTTACAGATTTTTATTGTGTGTATTTTGACTTAATCTGTGATTGTAGCACTTCTGCATAAATTAGCTTTTCCCCCACAACTTTGGAAAATTTTTTACACCACTTAAAAGCTTCTTTACCTTTCTTCCGCTTTTTTAAACAATGGTTCTGCTGCCAAAGCTTCGCATTTTTCCTTTCTGTAATTTCAAGTAATCTCTTGTCTTGTATTTTTACTATCTTCTCTCCCCTTTCTCTTCTACTTGATCCTCATTTTTATAACTGGTAAATGTAAAGGGCTCTTATCGTGTGACTGAATGAAATCAGGAGTAGTAGTGGAGCCCATAGGCGTAACCAGGCCGACTATATGGGGGGGGGGGGGTTATAACATCCGCGGGGTCCGGGGGTCCTCCCCCGGAAAATTTTAAAAATTAAGATGCAAAATAACGACTTTTAAGCTTCCGGGGGTCCTCTCCCGGAAAATTTTAAAAATTAAGATGAAAAATAACGAGTTTTAAGCTTCCAGGGGTCCTCTCCCGGAAAATTTTAAAAATTAAGATGCAAAATAACGAGTTTTAAGCTTCCGGGGGTCCCCCCCGGAAAATTTTAAAAATTAAGACGCAAAATAAAGAGTTTTAAGCTTCCCACGCTTTATACTTGTATTAAGTAACTTATGGGCAGACTTTAAAAAATCATACAATTTTCCTTTTTTTAATCAATGGGGGGGGGGGGTTCTAACCCCCAAAACCCCCCCCTCGGTACGCCTATGGTGGAGCCTGGCATCGGTTCTTGAATTTCTGGACTGGTAGGTGGAGTATGACTCTCAGTGAAATCAACTAGTATGATTATTTTGCTCTTTCGACTATCTGTAATTCGTTGTAACGTTTTCTCCACTCTTTTCGAACTTTCCTTCTCTCCCTGTGTGTCAGCTGTGACACAGGTTTCCTTTCCTGCTTTTTCCCCCTTTGGTATCGCTCCCTATCTTTTCTTTTCTCTTCTTCATGCTTTGCTGAATCCTGATACATTTTTACTCTAGCTCTTCTCATACTTCCTTTTTTTCCTTTCCTTCTCTTCCACAAATAATTTTTCTTTACTCTTGCCATTCTGGTACAAATATCAAAAAATTTTTAATCTATGCTTTAAAAATGAACATTAGACTTGTCCATGGTAATATAATATATATTATAGTGATATTAGTCATGAAATCTTCTAAACCCTGCTGTTATAAATACATGATACTATAATTTGTTTTGAAAATAATAAATAACCTACCGTTCAAGATATAATATAGTAAGTAGCCTCCCCAAGCCATCCCATTAATTATGATGGGCAGGAGTAGACCTATATCAGGAGGCACTAAAGAGGCCTAATGTAGAATATTAATTAATAAAATGACAATTTAATGATAGTGTACTCATTGAATAAGACTTAACTATTTATGAAAGATAAACTGTTACAATACTGGTAAGGAACTAAAATATTAATAAATATTTTTTTTATTCGGCATGTTGTTATAAAATTTAATGTTAGCGGTCAACTGGATACATCACAGCAAGTGCGTAATTTTAAAAATAATGAATCAAATCACTTCTGTGGACAGTTATCACTTCCGTGGAATCCACATGTCCACAGAAGTGATGTCCACGGAAGTGATAAAAAGTTATGTTTCCTTGCAAACTGCCTTGCATTGTGAGGTCAGAAACAAAAGCTCTTCAGGTTATTGAGATTATCACATTCTAAAAGTCATGTGTACTAAAAATTATTTTTTAACTTAAAAACTAAACTTTAATAAAGACCACAGAAGTGACTGGATGAGCTATGCCACATGCAAAAAGTGAATAGAAACTTGATACATACATGAAAAAAATCCAATCCAGAAGAACAAAGACACTCCACTCTGCAAAATGGGTGCCCTTCCTCTTCAGCTGACTCAGAAAAAGGTAACTAGCACACACTGGTGAATATTTTAGGCACTTTTTGAGTGTCCACAGAAGTGATGGCAAACCTTGTGACATGAACTCAGGTTGAAAAATATTGATAGTGGGGACAAAAAAAAAATCTGATGTGAAAGTCACATAACTTCCTCTGCCCAAATAAAAGTTAGCAGTATTCACATATCCTTGTGCAGAATCGCAAGACACAATTTTACGCTAATTATCCTATAAATACCTCTTCTTTCAATGATGCGACTAAAAGCGCAGTCTATATAACAAACTTAAAAAAAAAAAACAAATGACTGCAGACGTTTATTGAACTTTCTGCCCTAAAATATAATTTCCGAAATTTATCGAATATTTCCATCAGATACATCTTTACTCTATGCATGGCCAACAATACATAGGCTATTTCTCACTTCACATTCTTATATAAAATAAGAGGCCATGAAAGAGCGCGAATTCAGTTGTTCATCACGTAAGACAAACTTTCTACAAACAGTGGGTGGCTTGTAACTACCCTCAGAGAATTTTCTCGAAAAAATGTTTCAAATAAAAGTTTTAGCTCTTAGTATAAGCAACCTATGTGCAAAATTTAAAGAAAATCGTTAGAGCCGTTTTCGAGAAAATCGCGAAAAACGAAAATTTCTTCATGTAAAGTCCCCTTAAAAATATAAGAAAATAGTCGCCAATCTTATCCTCACATCTTCAGAAGGTACCTGACCCAAATACGAAATTTTGTTTTCATACGATTTTCCGTTTTGGAGCTAGCTTGTTCACAGATATTTTCCACACAGACATGTTTCCAAAAATAGTATTTTTGGATTCAGGGGGCCTTGAAACGTGTATATATGCTAAAAACTCAACTTCGAATTTTGGGGTCGAAAACAATACTTCCTCTACCTATAGTACCTATGGTACGGGCAGAGGAAGTAAAAATTTCATTCATCAATATGCTAAACTGAAGTATTTTCTGACTAGATACTATACTTTTTAAGTGAAAATGTTAAGAAGTACAGTATCTGTGATCTTTGGAAGTTCTCTACCTGAGGGTTGTGACAGTCCACGGAAGTGAGAAATCACCTTCTGTGGACAACTTTTTGCAGCTAATTTTTTAAAAATTTCCCCAAAGTAAAATACTAACTAATAGATAATATTGTATTTTAATATCTGATTTTGAAAAAATGCAAATATTATAACTAGTTTCCAATATATTGTCCTGTGACATTAAAATGCAGGTTTTCTGTAGAATGACCCATAAATCTCATTTTTGCTAGAAATTGACACTGGCCCTCTTAGAACCAAGCCACAGATATATGCTTTTATGAAGATACAGATTGATTATTGATAAACAATTTGTGTTCTGATTTGAAAACGGTTGACAAAATATAAGCACTTTGTAGCAAAATAGTTATTTATTTAACAATAGATATGTTTGCAATATATGCTACAAGTGGTTTCACACTCACTAACAAGTGTTCCTAGGTGAAGATAAAAACTACTATTATAAAAGTACACAAAGACCATTTTAATTTTTCAGGCAAAATTGCTGTTTTTAAGTAAGAATATTATATTAATGAGATTTTTGGGTCTGTTTCGATTGAACTAACACGTCAATGTCAGGATTGAATGAAGATGTTTTTAATGTTAAGTCACTTTCAGCATTCATTTGATTTCTGTATTTGTTTTTTTAGGAAAACCAAAGTTGAAAAAGTATGTTCACGTAAATACGAAGTGGTGAATACCATCAGAAACCTCAATGCAGTTACGGATATTGTTGGATTTTCTGTCCTTGTTTCCATCCAAAATGTTGTTAAATTTAATTTGTTTCTATTTTTATTAATCTCTGATGGTTTCTGATAGTTTAAGGATTGAGTCGTGACCCACCTGTAACCCTTCTGCGACCCACTAGGGGGTCGTGGCCCACTGGTTGGGAACCGCTGCCATAGAGCAAAGAGAAAGATCAGACAGCACAAGAAGTCTGACACCAAGCTTCCACAATCGGATATGCAACCAAGCTTTGTGTTTTGCAACACGTGGTTAGCGAGCCAAATGTAAACGTACTAAACCAGAAACAAAAACGTATTAAGGGAA
Organism: Ectobius pallidus; assembly: GCA_964059195.1. NCBI lineage: Eukaryota > Metazoa > Arthropoda > Insecta > Blattodea > Ectobiidae > Ectobius > Ectobius pallidus. The sequence continues at coordinate 15,176,877 of CAXKWD010000005.1, forward strand.
CATTCAAACATGTAATTAGTAAGATTGGGACCGGGAAAATGTGGTAATGAGGATTTTGCTAACGAGGTTCCACTGTACTAATTGGAGAAAGCAGTAGTAGTAATCAAATGTTCTGAAGCTTTTGATGTAACATAATTTTCTTTTGGGCTTCCGTATAGTACAGTATTTGCTTGTGTGAATTTCTTCTGTTTTAAGCATGTTCTGGAGAGTTTTGCAGACTGGTAGATGTTCTTTGCTCATTATGGTATTAATATCCTTGCATAAAACACACGACCAGCTTCTAGATGAAACAAAGCAACTGCATCTGACTAAGGGCTGTCTGGTAGAGCAACATCACACATGTTTTAGCCACCGCCGTCTCGAGAATTACACTGCCTGTCCATGCTTAATTTTAACCCTTCCCGGGCGGAATCCCATATATGGGACACCTGTCCGATGCCTCCAGCGCGATAACCCATATATGGGTTCTCTGATCGACTCATAATGTGACCGGCTCTTCTCACGCACTAAGTACGTAAAATCTTCAACAGATGGCAGGAGAATGTTCTCTTATCCACTGTGACTTGGGAATTCCCCAATATACCTGCCCAGGACGATTTTAGTAGAGGATTTCAGTGGCCGTGCGTAACTAGTGAACAGCGTGCACTTTTTGTTCCGTGTTTTCCCCTTATTTTCGGTAAAATTGCAAAAAGAAAGTGTCCTACAGGTTCTGAAACTGAAGAATTAAGTATTCAAAGTGACAGTGAAGTGTCAGAATTATCATTTAGCGATAGTAAGGGATGTTTTTCCGAGATCGCTACCGGCAGCGTTAATGAGAGCGAGAGCGACGTAAGTGACACTGGAGACAATCGTGTGCACAGCTCAATAGAAGTGAGTAATTTTGATGCAGGCACATCATTTATTACTACAATATACAATATTCAGCAAGGGCCAGTTCTCCCTTCTGATTTTGAACAAAATACTGATCCAATTGATAATCATAGCCCACTGTAGGCCTATGTAAACTTATAATGCGCTCAGTGAGACTTGTGCCGTTTCCGCATAAACATTTTCTCGCTAAATACTAAAAATCGTTCCTAGAGCTGATTAGGGGCAGAATTCGGCAAAACTCCAAGGTATATGTTGATTTTATGCATGAATGCGTGATTTAAGTTACTTTCAATTGGTTTTTCATTAACTTATTTTTTCTTTAAAAATGCCTTCCGCCCACAGCCATAAAACATCGCCGCCCGCAAAGGGTTAACATGGAGTTCAGAGTATTGTTAAATTGCCTAATTTCTCCAGTAGAGGCGACACAGTTCACACCCAGATAGCATGAAATTCCAGCATATTTCAGTTTCCGAGTTTATACTTCAGAGGGCAACACAGCATATGGTAATGTAAAGGGTATTGCAGCTGGGTGTGAAAGGTGCTGTCATCTGTAATGTCGCCGCGTACACAAAATTAGCTGTATAGGACAGGCAGTGTATACACGAGTAATACAGTCTAGAAGGCAGTGGTTTTAGCAGTGTTTTCCATTTTTTTTGGTTTCAGTTTTTTGTTTCAATATGGTTTCTTATCCATAACATGCATATATGATGTAATCAACAGCAACTTTATAAAAATCCATTTTTTTCTTACTTCAATTTAATTTAATTTTATTTTATTTTTGCTTATAAATGGGGTTTTGTACAAGAATGAGCAAATACATTAGAGCTTGCTTTCAAATGAAGTATGACTGTGTTAAAAAACGACATTCTATTAAGAAATTTTTTGAAAGACATATGAGGCTTTTATTTCAGTCTCCAGTAGGACATGAAAACAAAACCGGAGAATATCACAATGGTATTATTGACAAAAGGTAAGTACACCTATAAGATACTTTTCAATATACGAGGGTCATTTCAAAAGTTCTGCACGCTGTAAGATAAAATTGAAGAAATCAATTCATTTTACAAAATACCTTTACAGGCCTTCAATATAATCTTCATTCTTGCTTATGACAGCTTCCCATCGTTTTGGCAAATTCTGTATTCTGGATAGGGCACCTTCATTGTTGAGCTGTCTGATTACTCAGGTCACCTCACTGGAAGCTTCATCAATTGTAACAAAACGTTTTCCACGGAGTGGTTCCTTCAATTTGGGAAACAAATCAAAGTCTGTTGGTCTCAAATCAGGACTGTATGATGGGTGGGGAAGTCTTTCGCATCCATAGACCTGGAAAACGTTTTGATACAATTGATGAAGCTTCCAGTGAGGTGACCTGAGTGATCAGACAGCTCAACAATAAAGGTGCCCTATCCAGAATAAAAAATTTGCCAAAACTTTGGGAAGCTGTCATAAGCAATAATGAAGATTATATTGAAGGCCTGTATAGGTATTTTGCAAAATAAATTATTCTTTTCCATTCTATCTTACAGTGTGCAGAACTTTTGAAATGACCCTCGTAAAGTCTCCTTGAAGATTCAAACATTCAAGTATGTTCAAACAGCTTTCCAAATACCCTGTGCAAACAAAGATGCTGCTGGTCTCTTGAGCCAGGTCTGCAGGTCTGATATTTACAGAAACTCTTTGGACAGTTCAGAAATCATGACCTATGATTCTTATTCTGCATTTACACAGGGATTAGTTGCAGATACAAATACTCCATATAAATCCCAGATAAATGATGTGATATTTGTATCTGGATGCTTATCCTGCGTACATGTTCCTTGCACAAACACAAGCATCCTAAACGAGTGTTTACACCGAGGAATTCGTTGTGAGGTGCAAGTATGGCTTTAGGTGCAGAACTTTTGCTTCTTTCTGGTTTAAAAATACTGCCGATTCACACAGAAAGATTTTGTAACCAATCCACTCAATTTGCAGAAGAAAATAATATTATTCTGTGCTAATGCTGATTAAATCTTTCGAGTTGTAGGTCTTACGTTAGTTGCCCCTTAAAAAACAGGGATTTATATTTACCTGAGCAGTAAATATTTTTAAATCCGAATTCTACAGTAAGAAGGGTTTATTAAACACAGACATTTTATAAAATTTATAGGAGGTTTTTATGGTGAAGTTATCATCATCAATCCAGGGATTAGGCTAAAAAGCCTGTTCCGTATGGTGAAATTAATAAATATATATGAGAATATTATAGGAGAAAAATTCCTCCGACACTGGGACTTGAACCCAGGACCTTTGGCTATTCGCGCCAATGCTCTACCAACTGAGCTAAGCCGGAGTTCAATTCACAGCGCCAGATGGAACCTCTCTCCTATGACTGACTGCCCTAATGGTCTACCTCACAGACAGACAAGTTATGTCATATGCAGTACTGTGAGGCACACTAATTAGTAATTTTTGTGACCGGGCTCCCACTGTTATGGTACAGTTAACATTCAATATAGGTATATAAGCTTTCATGAACCACAGATTATTGTCTCTGTTGGACATTACATGAGAATATTATAGGAGAAAAATTCCTCCGACACTGGGACTTGAACCCAGCACCTTTGGCTATTCGCGCCAATGCTCTACCAACTGAGCTAAGCCGGAGTTCAATTCACAGCGCCAGATGGAACCTCTCTCCTATGACTGACTGCCCTAATGGTCGACCTCACAGACAGACAAGTTATGTCATATGCAGTACTGTGAGGCACACTAATTAGTGATTTTTGTGACCGGGCTCCCACTGTTATGGTACAGTTAACATTCAAGATAGATATATAAGCTTTCATGAACCACAGATTATTGTCTCTGTTGGACATTACATGAGAATATTATAGGAGAAAAATTCCTCCGACACTGGGACTTGAACCCAGGACCTTTGGCTATTCGCGCCAATGCTCTACCAACTGAGCTAAGCCGGGGCAGTCAGTCATAGGAGAGAGGTTCCATCTGGCGCTGTGAATTGAACTCCGGCTTAGCTCAGTTGGTAGAGCATTGGCGCGAATAGCCAAAGGTCCTGGGTTCAAGTCCCAGTGTCGGAGGAATTTTTCTCCTATAATATTCTCATGTAATGTCCAACAGAGACAATAATCTGTGGTTCATGAAAGCTTATATATCTATAAATATATATATTAATACTACAGATGGAAATTTAACATGGAAACTTCACATACTTCTAAAATACCGTATTTATCTGAATTTAACCCACACTTTTTTCCTAGATTAAGCCCATCAAAATATGCCTGCGGCTTAAAATCACATACAAGTGTTTTTAGGATATAATGGTAAAAATGTGCCAAATATAACCGGTTGATCTACCGTGGTTGGTTCCCCTCCTCCAAGCACCGCCACTTATCGATGATCTCAAATGTCTATGACTATCGATATATTAATCGATTCAACATCAAGCATACGATTTTAATCAAAGCATCTTAGGAAATGTGTAAAACTGCGAAAGCTTTTGCATATTTTGTTAATTTTGATAGCGGTATTACGGAAAATGCATGTATTATGAGTTTCTCAGAAGTAAAAAAAATGCCATAATATATGGAATGCAAATAATGGTAATTTTAAACTGATGGTAACTAAAAGTACAGTTGGAAACCAGGTTATAATATGTGGTCTTTACTTTTGACAATAAAACCATTTTGCTTTTCTATCTGGTTTTAATTTACCTTACTAGAGGACTTTAAAAACATGAAAGCTATACCTACTAGCTGAGGCAGGTCACACCTTTCTCTCTTGCTGTATTTTGCTCTGAACAAGTTATACGAAGGTTATTTTTGTACGTGCTTGATTGATTTGCCACACATTTAGTACTTCATACTCTTCCAAACATTCTTCCACCTGATCTGGCTTATATCCCTTGCTAGTACATTGCTCCATTACGTCTGCCATCTTCACTGTTTTGTTACCCCTTGCTAGTTCTATGATCGTGCTATAGATTTTATCCACTGAATTTTGCGGCCTGAAATGCAAATAGTTAACACATTAGTAAATGCTGAAAAAATGTCACTTTAACTTTTAATTTCTACATGCAAAAAAAATACCTGTTCAAACATAAACTTTATATTCCTATAAATAAGCGTGGTAACTAAGCAATATGCTCTTTATCATCACTGAAAAACATACGAGGGTTGATCCAGAAATAAGGTTCCCATCAATTTTACAAATAGGGTCATTCCATGTCATTTCAACGAGGTCATGACACCCTCCGTCTCGAATGTTGATGAAACTTGGTGTACACCCTTCCCTTATTATTGGAACAAACCACCCAAAATATTTTTCCTCTATCTCAAATGGTTTCAATTTTATAGCACTTTGAATTTTCATAAAATCTGCATTGTCTGTCTTGTTCGAGACTCTTGGCACAAGATACCCTTGTGTACATTTATATTTTTATCTCCATAACCAATGATCACATCTCTTTGAAATTTTACACAGAGGTCAATAAAATGATGAGATTTTCAGAAAAAATACATCAATACTCAAAAGTTTGTATAAATGCCTACAAAAATATTTAAACACACTTGCAACTAGTTTTTTTGGTCGAAAAACTATGTTTAGAAAACTTTAATTTTCAGCATGTGGGCATGATGGAACCAAAAGTTTTTTATGTTAAAAATTATTACAAAGACATGCTCTTTCTTGTCAAAAAATAAAATTTATGGGATTTTTATTCCTTGTAATGAAAATTTTACGTTTTTTGTAAATTTTGGGAAAAATGGCTATTGGATAGCCATTTTGTATAACTTTCCTACAATCCATAGCTGTAATAAAAAAAAATGAAGTAAACAGAGTTGTTAATCTTAAAAGTAACCTAATATTGGTTATTATAGGCACTGAAGTAAAAAAAAATTATCATAACAGACTAAACTATTACCATAATTACAAGTCTAATAGTCCTCGGTTTCTTCGCTGTTGCCTCAGTATCACCTCTGTATGTTATCCATTCTTTCTTGCATCAATTCCATACACTCATTGGTGAAGAGATATCTTCTGCCAGTTGTTGTCTGTGGGGGTTGTACAACACCAAGAATATGAGGAAATGGTATTGCACAAGAATCGTCACGGCTAGGCCAGCAGAATGAAGGTGAAGGTCCATTTGGGTGAAGAAATTTTACAAAAGCATCTCCTTCATCTTGATTAATCTCTGATATCATTCCAAAGTACCACAAATGATCATACTTGCAAGCGACAAAACATCCAGGATACAGATCATCAGCGTTCACAGGAAGTTTGAGGAGGCTCCGCATGTTGAACGAGAGGGAGGGTTCTTTATCAGAGCTCATTCTTCTTGCTTCAATTGTGCCTAAAGAACCGAGTGGTTTAAAGTTGTGGAAACTGCGAGTTCCAGGGAGTGTATGCACATCTTTGAAACGAGTTTCAAGGGAGGAGCGGGTTATGTCTACTTCTTCTCTTGCGATATAGTGGAATTTGACCTTTTCAATTTTTGTATCACAAAATTCAAAAAATGTTTTAGGAGTAGTAATTTGCTTGTCAAGGGGTCTCTGAAGACTCTCTTTTCTAGCTAGACGCTTAGTAGTTCCACCAATACCGTCACATTCTGACTTGCCATGACTAGTGGCAAAGAAAGACCACTGTGCGTTCATTTGGAAATCCTCCTGATGATAACAGAGATTTAGGAAGTTTAACTTATTTTTGTACTGTCCTGCACAGCCATCACTAAAGTAGTGTACCTGTTGGATGTGAGGAAATGTACCTTTTATATACTTCAAAACTATTTCTTGAGTTTTGTACACCATATTCACATCATGCTTTAAATCATCAGAAACAATACAATGGGACGAGATCATCTTCTCTCCATCAGGACTTTTATAATGCACTACCACAGGGTGCAAAGTACAAGAATCAGAAGTCCAGTGGTACCCTTGTACCTCATCTTGGATGACGAATGAAAAGTTTTCACTGAAATCTAGTAGAATAATAGCAGTGTTGAATGGAAGGTTTTCTTTTAAATTTTTAAGGAAGGAAGACTGTGACTTTGCTATAAAAGAATGAGGAATCAAGCATTGTATTTTGTCTGTTAGATTATTAATGAACTCATCTAGTGTTGAAATGGTTTTGATCAATTGAGTTCGATCTGTGGAAATCCATTGAGAAAATTCAATAAGATCATTTCTGTCAAAATCTTCAAATTGAGATTCCAAGTGCCTGACAAGATTATTCTTTGCAGGACATTTATTACAGTGTCTGAGCATGCATTCCCTCTTTGGATCCTCACAGAGTAGAAGTTTCATTATGTCCTTATACGTACCTTCTATTCGTGCTGCATGCAGAAGTAAAATGACATTCTGATGAATGGTACACACACATACACTGTGTGTTCCACTAGAACCTGCCAATACACACCACTTCGGCCTCAAATCAAAAAACTTGGAGAAACCTACTTTAACGCTGGGATATTCCTTCTTGAAGCCTGCATACAGTTCTCGGAGGTTGCCCAATATTAGCCGCTTCCTATGATACTCTTTTCCAATGCTTATCACATCTTTCATTCCCGGCATTATTCTAGACTGCTCGTCACTGTGATAAAAGTCTAGAACCTTATTGATAGTTTCAGATGGAAGCTTCTTTCCACCTCTAGGATCAGGTTCAGCTAAAATTCCTCTTTCTTTAAAAAGCTTCTTTGCTTGACGCACTGAATAATTGGATACACAAAATGTTTCTTGAATTTTTCTTTGTGGCCATGAAAGGGAAACAGGAATGGTTAGCATCTGGATTTGCTTCTTCCTTGAGGTGCATTTAATGGAATTTTTCATCACCTCTATAAGTTTGTCCATGTCACTCGCTTTATCTTTAATTACCAACTCTGCTTCAATCTCTTTTGTTGGGATTTCAACCTGTAACACTTTTTTAATTTTGTCACGAACATTTACCTCAAAATTTTCTATTTTCCTCTTTCCATAAGGTGTCTTGCTGTGTCCTGCTAAACCATGTAGTTTTAAAGGTGAACAACCTGCCTCGGTAAGAGATGTGTTCAGCTTCTCTATGGCTTCTCTTCTCTCCACACTGATCTTTTCTTCAAAACTCATCCCAGTATCTTCAGGTTGAATGCTACTGTCTTCAACATCACTCTCTTTATCTACATCACTGCTATAAATAATTTGTCTACATCTCCTGCATAATTTTTCGCCTGGCTTTAATTTAACCCCTTTCCCTAGCAAATCTTTAGACTGTTGTAATGTTACAGGGCGTAGAGTTTTTCGAATTAATCCTTTGTGCTTTTTCAAAGGATCCCTACAGTGTTTTTGGAGAGATTCAAATCTCTTCAAATATACACTTTGGTGATGTAAGCAAATAGTTTCTAAATCTTCAGTTTTAGCTTCAGTTCTTACACACAACAATTCTCTGTCTTCTTCGCTTAAACAATTAACCCTCTCAATCCCTTTTCTGCGACTGAAAGCTAATTTATGACATTCACTAGCAGTTAGCTCTCCCACACTACATTTTGCATTTTCCATCTTATTTCAGTTAAAAATACACAGATAGAATTAGCACATAAATATCAAATACACTGGATAAATTATAGTGCACCACACTACTTTCTTCACAGACACCAGAAGTAGACTGACTGATAAGCCAAGTCTTCATTCTATGAGATGCAGCTAAAGTATCACTGCATGATGAGTCATGAACTAATAGCTTACCTGCACTGCATGAACCAACATCAGCTATCCATTCACACAATGCAGCTATTCATTCACACAATGCAGCTATTCATTCACACAATGGGGGATATTCTAAAAAAAAGAGTATGAAGTTCTTACTGGCAGATTTCAAGTTTGCACTTGCAGTCGTATGCATAAAAAGCCTGAGGACTCCCCCACCCACTGCGCCCACGTGACATGATGCTATTTGTACTCTGTCGCTTAGTGCCCGCTTCAATTCCGCATGCTATAAGAATGAGCGGCGGGAGTATTAAGTAGGAGATTTGTGAGCTACCAAAACAGCACACTCACTTCACTCACAGCATGCTATTAGGATGATTCGCGTGGAATATATGGACATTCCAGAAAGAATGAAAACTACAAATTTTTAGTTTTAATCCGTCTATCAGTACTAGGTACTAGGGGTTTAAAAATTTTGTTTAAATTTTGTAATTGAGGTGCTTATGCTAAGAGCTAAACTTTTATTTGAAATATTTTTTTCGAAACAAAAATTCTGACGGGTAGTTACAAGGCAGGCATCGTTCACAGAAACTCAATCTTGTCTGGTGAACGGTAAAGCTTTGCATCAGGCTAATACAACTGAATACCTATTCTGTGCAACACGGCCTCTTATTCTATATTAGAATTTGAAGAAAGGTGTACTGCCACGCCTAGGTTATACAAAAGTATTCGAGTGCATTTATTAAGATTTTATTTGGATTGTGTATCCTTCAGGGATGCGACACGAGGTACGGCAACGACTTTCTTTTCGTTTTTACAAGCACTTTATTTGACGAAAATTTAATTTTTCTTAATTTTCTCGAAATAGTTTTAACAATTTTATAGGCTTATTATGTAGGCCTACTATAATATATTGTAATAAGTACTATTTGAAAAACTTCTCCCAAGAAATTCTCTGAAGGCTAGTTATAAGCCATTCATTTTATACAATGTAGACTTGGATTTTTTGGTCTTGCCTCGCGAATAATGCGACTTGGAAACGAGGCAGATACAAGTGAATGCGCACTACTGCAATACAGCCGTGTACTCTACACTAGAATAGGCTATATTAAGAGTAGAGGGAGTTATATGAATGTTTCATATCACATTTAAAAATACTAATTATATTAAATGTTGCAATTATGTTATGAATTTTCATTAAACTAATTTAATCCTAAAATATTATAGATTATGTGATCCTGTACTTCTTCCATTGCGGTATCTGATATGATGATGTAAATGACCATTCTATGCAGTCCCTTCAGAGAGAGCAGAAATAATTAATTGTCTTCCTCTTCATAATGCTGATCTGGCATCTCCCACTGCGAGAAGACCCTTGTTTATTTTCGTAAGTTTGTTTATGCAGGTGCATGTTTCGTGTGGGTTGGGTGAGCATAAAGTGATAGCCGGTGAGTCAGAACTTTCTGTCGTTGCGGTGTTATTTTGCATAGGACTTGTGAGTGACTACACTGCTCAGCAAGAAGTCGCTCATACTTTATGCTTACTTTTTTAGAATATCCCCCAATGAATAAGACTATACACAACTAGCATTATGAAAAGCTTCTCTGAATTGCACTCTGAGAAAACATTTTAAAATAGGCCTACCTAATATCTTAAGTAATTTTTGTGAATTTAGTACATGTATTCTTTAAATAATTTTAAAGTTTTAAAAATGGTTATCCGGTAGCCATTTTTTCCCCACAAAATCCAGAAAATCTAAAATTTTTGTCAGAAAGGATTAAAAACCCATAAATTTTATCATTTGTTGAGAAAGAGCATGTCTTTACAATGATTTTCAGTGCCAAACACTTTTGGTTTCACCAAGCCCACATCCTGAAAATCCAGGTTTTCTAAACCTAGTTTTTTCACCTAAAAAACTAGGTTACAGAATTTTTTTAGGCATTTATAAAATCTTTTGAGTGCTGATGAATTTTTTCTTAAATTCTCATCATATTATTGAGCTCTGTGCAAAATTTCAGAGAGATACAATGATTGGTTATGGAGATAAAAAATGTAATGTACACAAGGGTATCTTGTGCCAAGCGGAAGAAAATGCAGATTTAGCAAAACTTTGAAGTGCTATAAAATTTAAGCCGTTTGAGATGGAGGAGAAAGCTTTTAGGGGATTTACTTTAACCATAAGGGAAAGGTGTACACCAAGTTTCATCAAAATCTGAGATGGTGGGTGTCAAAATCCTTGTTTTTCAGTTGAATTGATGTGGAATGACCCAATAGACAACATTGTTTATTCTCATAGTAATGTACATCGTTGGAAAGAAGACACTTTGCTCTACTTTTCGACGTAATCGCCATCTTTTTATAGGCATTTTTGTAGACGGTACTCCAATTTTTGTATCCCAATGTCGTAGAACTCCGCCGCCAACCCGTTGAGGAAGCGTTTCACCCCGTCTTTGACTTCATCGTCGCTCCGGAAGCGTTGGCCACCCAAGTGTTCCTTTAACTTCGGGATCAAGTGATAATCGCTAGGCGCGAGGTCCGGACTGTACGGTGGGTGACAGTTCACCCAAAGATTGTCAAAAGGTCCTGGGTTTGACGGGAGACGTGAGGTCGGGCGTTGTCGTGAAGCAGCACTACACCGGCTGTCAGTCGTCCTCGCCGGCGGTTCTGGATAGCTCGCCTGAGTTTCGTTAGTGTTGCACAATAACTGTCTGAATTGATTATTGTCCCAGGTTCCATGAAATCGATCAGCAGTATCCCCTTAAAATCCCAAAACACACTGGCCATGACTTTGCCAGCAGAAGGAGTTTGTTTGAACTTCTTTGCGACTGGTGACCCTGAGTGACGCCATTGTTTGGACTTTTCTTTCATTTCGGGAGTGAAATGAAACATCCACGTTTCGTCTCCCGTAACAATGGAGTCCAACAATCCTTACGGAACGAATCTCGCACTTGGCGGGAGCAACAATGAACACCTTCATCTCGGATGGCTGCTGAGCCAAGGCTGAGCGGCGCAGCAAAGCGCGGCCAGGCGGAATCGAGAGTGGAGGAACAGCCGCGCACAGCGGTGTTGCCGGATTTCGCCTAGCATTTTCCCGTGCAGCTGGAGCTCTTTGGGAACCTTATTTCTGGATCAACCCTCGTACAATTAAAATTCCAATCAACATACGAGGGCGAATCAGAAAGTCTTTGCCCCTATTTTTTATTAGCCAAAATAAGGTACATACATATTATACGGACCTTACACTATTTTTCCACATAGTTCCCACACCGGATCAGACATAAAAAATTGACCAATCGCACAACTAAATTTGAGATGCCCCTGTCGTAGAATTTGTCCGGCTGACTGCGGAACCACCGCGGGACTGCTGTCATGGTCTCATCGTTGCACGTGAATCGCTGTCCTGCCAGGAACTTCTTCAGTGGACAGAACACGTGGTAATCACTTGGGAACATGATGTTAAGAGTCTTCTGGGATCGCCGTGGACCCCTCCTGCTGGATTTCATGCCACAACGTGCAACCACCGATCCCGACAGTTATTGTTCCACACTGTCACGTCTGCGGGCTGCCATCAGGCAAAAGCGCCGAGGGATTCTCGATGTGGACAACGTGGTTATCCAGAGATGCCAACCATTGGATGGGGGGGGGGGGCTCGATGTCTTGGGCAAATTAATATATGCGTTTTCTTGTGATGCCCCTTGATGCGTCCGTACTCTTCATGCTTTTTTGAGATCACATGGCGTCTACAGTCATCGCGTCCTCCATGTTTAACCAAAAAATCACAATTACAGCTTTCACAAAATAGCCTACGTGATTTGGTGAAATTTTTGAAGGTCCGAGGCAAGGAAACTCTTCCGTATTCTGCTTTCGATACTGCTGATTTGCCGCAGTTCGTTTTTGAACATCAGACTCGTCACTGATTTTATGTTTACACGACATATTTCCTCAATATTCTACTTTCACTGCAACACTCAATAAAACTTCTAGCAAGCAACGGCGTAGGCAGTTGTCAGCGGCATTACAGTGATAATCAAAAAGAGAAAACACGTTAATACCAAAGATGTTATAACTAATTATGTTATAACTGTAAGATATAACATCTTTTGTTAACACACACTCACGTCAAAGATTGTAGTGTCTAATGTCGCCAACACAAGGGTGTTTTCTTTTACAAACTATTTCTCATGATAACAGTTGGCATCTCTGCTGACACAGTCATTAGCTTTTTTTTTTTTTTTTTTCTTTTCTCTTTTTTTTTTTCTTTCTTTCTTTTCGCGGGAGAAACGAAAAATTTTAAAAACAGATATTGGGATTCGAAAAAATCCGTAATATTCAGTACAATTTCCGTATTGCCGTAGCAAATTCAAGAAAATCGTAGAAACTATGGATATTCCGTAGCAGTTGGCATCTCTGGTTATCCATCGCGATAATGCGAGGCTATGTGTGGCAATCAGAACCGCCGACAAGCTCCGGTCATTTCACTGGGAGAGTTTTGATCACCCACCATACAGTCTGGACCTCGACCCTAGTCTTTACCACTTGTTCGGTGGGCTGAAGAAGTTCCTGGCAGGACAGCGATTCACGTGCAACGATGAAGCCAAGATAGCAGTCTGGCAGTGTTTCCGCAGCCAGGCGGACGAATTCTACGACAGGGGCATCTCAAATTTAGTCCTGCGATGGGACAAATGTTTGATCCGGTGTGGGAACTATGTGGCAAAATAGTATAAGGTCCATAGAATAGTATGTGTACCTGTAATTGCCTGTATGTACCTTATTCTGGCTAATAAGAAATAGGGGTAAAGACTTTCTGATTCACCCTCGTATTTCAGGCAATGAAATTATCTAACTATGAAATGTAATAAGGCAACTATAAGTTCATGTTCTATCCTCAAGCTTGTTCAAATTTTTTTATAAAACAGGACAATTGCATTTATTTTGGAGTACCAACGGGATGGCCGGGACACACCGGTCAAAATGGGACATATGGTCACCCTATTTCTATTCCTACACATGCATGAAAGAGAAAAATAGAAATGGAGAGAAATTACACTAAAGAGACCCTTATTTCAGAGTTTAAATTAAATATTTTGATATAAATTATGTATAAATTGAAGTATATTGAACATTTTCAAAAATTAATATAACAAGTGTTATCTTTTCACTGTTTTAACTCTAAAATTAAGGCTGCCAATGCTGAGTGGTTAGATTGCTTAGTCATAATATCAAATCTCAGTGGATCTGTGTGGATTTTATGGTGACCAAAATAGGGTTGGGGCAGGCTTTCTCAGGGTGCTTCCATATATCATTCCACTGTTGCTCCATTCAACATAATATGACCATTGGTTACAATATAGGAATTATTAACAACTTGCCCTCCTTCATCAACACTCCTCAAACTGTCCTTAGCCTTCCTACCTGAAGATTTGCCACGATGTAAGGGGCAGGTAGTAAAGATTAAAATGAGATCAAATCTGATAGATGTGAAACACATAACTTCTTCTACCAGTTGTGCGCACATTCAGTTGTCTCACCCTAATTCAAAGTTGCATAAATTATTTACAAGGCAAGACTTAAAACCTACGTTTGTGAGAGTTTATTTGGAAAATCTTTCAAATAAAAGTTTTAATTCTTTGTAATGTTTACATAATATACAGGGTGTTAATGAATAACACTGAAATATTTTACTTGTTTATAGAGGGGACATAGACAAGCGACTTTTATTAGGAGATTATTCATTAACACCCTGTATTATGGAACTTGTATAAAAAAATTTAAACATTTTTAGAACCAATTTTGAGAAAATGAAAAATATGAAACTTTCTTCAAGTGAAGTACTGTAAAGGATACACAAACCAAATAAAAGCTAATAGAATGCACTCACATAACTTTCTTCACCCTAAGCATGGGCTATACATCTTTCTTTACATTCTGACATAGAATAAGAGGCAGGTTGGTTGGTTGGTTGGTATATGGTTATTTAACGATAGGCCTGTGACCGTCGCCGGTATGCTGGAATTTTATCCCGCAGTTCTTTGATATGCCAGAAAATCTACTGACATGGGCCTGTCACATTTATGCACACGTAACTGCCATCAAACTGGTCTGGGATCGAACCCACAACCTTGGGCACAGAAAGCCAGCACAATACTAACTGTGCCACCCAGGTCAACAGAATAAGAGGCGATATTGCAAGGAGTGCATATACAGTCATTTCAGCCCTTATGCAAATTTATTGTTCACCGAGTCGGTGTAGAGCAACAGGTGGGCCGAAATGTCCAGTTTTAATAGGTTATGTGTAGGGGCTCTGATTTATTGGTGAAATAAAATGGCTGAATTCGGTGTTAACTTACTTCTATTTCGGTGGGTATTTTGTGAAGTAAATTACTTATATTACATTGGGAGCATTGCGCATTCTTGTGCCCTCGTATGAACTGAAGTAACTTTCGATTTAGGCATGATCAGAGTTAATGTTCAAATATAATGACGAGAAATATTATCGTAATTTCTACATCAGATAGCCATTTGCAAACAGAAGTGCCAACCATACCACTATGGATAAAAGACGAAATCTGTTGAATACAAGTAACAAACATTCTACACCCTTCTGCTGTAATCGATCATAGGCATCGCTTACTTGGCAAAGACATAGCAGGAAAGGAGTGTACTCAACGGTACAAATCCAGGTCACAGACAATCTTTGCGTAAATTCTGCAATCTTTGTAATCGATCACAAATATCGATATATCGTTAAATCTTAGACAGCCACAGAAACAGCAGAAAAAAAGAAGCATGCTGCTAAGAAATAAAAAAATTACAGTACACCAAAACACAATATTGTGATTTTAAGGCACATTGTCGTGCTCATTTCTCACTTTAGGGACAGAAGGGGCATATTTCGTGCTTATAGACACATTTTGCAGAATCGAGTAAATTTCAATTTGGTTCATATTGGTATTTTAAGCATATAAAAGCTAAATATAGCTAAGGGAGGTTGTTTTATAAAATTTTGCACTTATCGTTGTTACCAAAAAATACCGCCCCTAGTTATGTGACATCCATTATTCTAGAAACATTTTGTTTGTGTGTCACTAAGCAATCGATGGAATCTTCTTCCCAGCAGACAGTTTTAGCAGTGAGCACCTCAGGTAGGATCGAGGGCTGAACTGAAAGTCATGCCATTATGCCTTAAGCGTATCCATTGTAAATAAAGTTAATTACAATATATTTTAATATTATTATTTAAATTCACATTCTGCGAATGATATATTAGACAGAAATGAAAGTATTATTTTGTACTTACCTTCCAGGTCTGTCCTCTGTATGCGTGAGGGACTCTTTGGACATTTCAGTAAGACGAATGGCCTCTTTCACATCATCTTTCATAACTTCCCCTGACAGACGTAAGCGAGCCTGCAAGTAATAATAAATATTGCACATCAAAACCATAATTTTTAAATTTCAACTTATTTATACATGTTTTAACACAGAGATCATGAGATAATTACTGTGGGTATAACAGTAGGTCTTGTAATTAATGTGCATCTGTTTCTATTGTTCATGTGTTATGGCTTCTGTTAATTTCAACTGATGTTCAATTTTTATGATTATGATACAGGATGGAATAGCAGCAACCAGTCAAGGTAAGTAAATATTCAATTCGGCATTTCCCTTTACGACTGGGGAAACCCAGGTCATCCCAAATCCGTTTCTTAAAAGGTGAACCCACAGAGGACGTAGATGGCTTCACTTACTTGGGTAGTGTAGTGGCCAAAGATGAAGGAGCTACACAGGATGTCTTGCAACGTTTCCAAAAAGCGAATGGTGCCTTTGTCCGACTTTACCCAGTGTGGAAGAAAAGCAGAATATCAATCAGGACCAAACTCTACATCTTTTGAAGCAATGTCAAGTCTCTCCTATTATATGGGTCTGAGACTTGGAAAGTGACTAAAGTAGTTGTCTCCAAATTACAGACCTTTATCAACCGCTGTCTTCGAAAGATTACCGTATTGGCCCGAATATAAGATGATGTTTTTTCCCTGAAAATGTGCTTTTAAAAACTATACTCGTCTTATACGCGCAGCCTAAGACTCAACAACTCTCCATTCATGAATGCAGCTGTATCCCCACGCAAATGACATGCGTCCGACCCAAGGTCAAAAGTCGTGAGGAAATTCACTGTACTTTACCGAACTTAATTTTTCTTAATTTTCTGCTTCTGCTTGTACTGCACCAGAACCTTCTGATCCTGACTGCACTGTTACTTGCTTGGCGTCTCTATTCTCTATGCGTAAAGCTCTTGTTTGACCACCAGTCATGGCAGACCATGTGGAAAAGAAAGCATCTTCAATGCGTAAATAAAGGCGAGAGAAGAAGTTACAACATGAACTTCAAAATTCTGTTTTATGTGAAGCAAAATGCACTAATAAACTATTTTATTTATTTTTTTGTAACTACCCTTCAAAAATTCAGGGTCATCTTATATGAGAGGTTGTCTTATTTTCGGGCCGATACGGTATTAACATTTATTGGCCAGAAATAATCTCCAATCAAGAACTCTGGATAAGGGCAGGGGAGACTGAGATACAGATAAAGCGACGGAAATGGAAATGGAGAGAGCATACACTGAGAAAGGGAAATGAAGCCATTGAGAGGGAGGGAGTGGACTGGATCCCGCAGAGTACAAGGAGGAGAGGGAGACCCAAGTAAACATGGCGAAGATCTGTATATGTGAAAGCAAAGGAAAAAGGAAAGACCTGGAGTGATGGGGCTGTCAAAGAACCAGATGGGGATGCTTTGTTGATGCCCTATGTTTCACGAGGGAAACAGGAATTAAGTCAAGTAAGACAAGGTCATTCCAAATGCAAGTACATTAAATTTTTGTTTAACAAACTAACTGCTTTTATCATTCAATACTGAAATACCTATATGATTATTTCAAAACCTCTGACCACATATGTTTAATAGCAGTGTTTCCCAACCTGTGGTCCACGGACTCCCGGGGGGCCGCGAGAGATTGAAAGGGAGTCCGCGGGAACATTTTACTCTCATTAAACTTTATCTTATCATGTTGCTCACACGTGGGATAATTCGCAGGTGCGCGGAAAAGAGAGTTAAGTCCACTTTATTGTTACTGAGAATTACAGTGACTTAACCCACTTTACCCGCTCAACATCGCTTTAGAGATGGATAATCCCATGAGGCACACATCCATAACTACTGTACATTTTTTAATATGACTTACTGGACTTAACACAAATGTAGAGAACATTTTTATTTTTAACTCTATGGACATATCTCAATGTTTAAGGATGGTGGACTTAACTCTCTTTTACCCCGCACCCGCGAATTATAATGTATATTTCAAGTTCTCGAGAGCCATTTGTTTAAGTAAAATTTAGTACGAATGTTTGTAACGCTACTGCTTCCGTTTGTGAAGTAAGAGGTGAATAACTGAACCTTTGCGTAGATTTTTCAAGTGTATTTTCTTCTGGCTGGTCAATCTATCTTAAACCCCCGTGTCTTAAACCCCACCAAACCTATCCCTCTTTGTTTCTCATGACGGAGCACGTTGGACCATGTCTCTTATTCACTTCAGTGGCAGAGAGCAGAGTGAACAACCCGTGTTTCTTTAGTTCTTTTCTTTGCAGTGAATATTTACAATATACAATTAGTGAGTTTTTCTGAAATTATCCTGTTTCGATCCAGACATACAGAACTTGACGTCTGAAAAACAGCGTAAGCCATCACATTAGATGAATATTGAATTCATAACAATAGGCAGAACTGGTATGATCGTGTTTTTCAAAATATCTATTTATAACAATATGGTATTGTCATAAATGTCATTCTTAATTATACAAAATTGTAATTCAACCCTTCATTTTTATCATAGGTTCTATGTAAAATATATTTTTAAAAACCAATTTTTTCCTTCCATGGGGGGCCGCGAACAATTGACATTCGCTATAGGGGGTCCGCGACATCAGAAAGGTTGGGAAACACTGTTGTATTAGCTTTAATAAAAAATATTCCATAGTCATAAATTATGGATTATGCACAAAAACTTTAATGTGCATCACCAGGATTATATTTATTCTACTTCTTGCAGGATTCACATTTTGGATATTTTTAAAAATGCAAATGGAATACAGCATTGAAGATCCATTTGCTAGTTGTGACGAGAAGGCCTGCGGGAGAATGTAATAATGAAGAGCCTACTAATGAGATTTTATCCATGTCTCTGTAGTAGGTTTCAAACTAACACTAAATAATTATCAAGTTTTCAAATGTCTGAATAACTGGATTCATTTCCATTTGCTACTCTTTAATTAATGTAATTATATGGTAACTTCTTCTTATACAGGGTGTTAATGAATAACACCGAAATATTTTACCTGTGTTTAGAGGGGACAAAGACAAGCAGGCGATTTTTGTTCTATGGATTCAATTTTTCCTCTTACAACATAAAATATCCTGGGGGCATGGCCACCACTAATTTCTAACATTTCACACACACACACACACAAATACAAAAACAAAGGAACTTTGTTGTTAACACTGTAGTTAGTGGCAGCCAGTCATGTGATTAGTCTGTAAATGTTGCAGATATAGCTGTTGACGAATGATTAAGAATCAGGTTTTTATCGATCACTAAAAAGGCATAAAGTCAATTTAATGAAAATTTTAACCCTATTTCCCTTCATTATTGACTTATGAGCACGAAACTGTAATGATTTTAATGTCCTGTAGCATACACACTTTACATCATAGTCTCATAGAGGAAAAAATCTTCTAATAAAAGTTACTTGTCCATTTCCCCTCTATTCACAGGTAATATATTTTGCTGTTATTCATTAACACCCTGTATAAAAATGAGATGGAATGTGACACATTAGCTTCACTACAGTTTTGAAGGATATCCCCCTTCTCTTCAGCTAGAGTCCATGCGTATAATAATTTGGACTAATGTAATTAAGTTTGTAAGATTGTAAATAATGATAGATTGAATTAGCACAGCTTAGGTTGTTGATATGTATTTCGGTAAATAGCTAACATGACCTATTGTGGTTGGTACTGCCTAAATGTCTTATAAATAAAATCAGGTAAACTGATATAACAAAGTGCCAGTATGTTTTTGTTGAATCAATTATAATTGCAATTATGATATGCATAAAATAAGTTTTTCTAATCAGATTAAAATCGACCAGCGTCAGCAGAACTACAGATTTGTGATACCTTGACAATTGCGCACTCACATAAAAATAAAAAAATAAAAAATCCATGTCAAATCGGCCGGCTCTGGGATTTGATCCAGGGACCTCCAGAATACGAGTCCAAGGTATTACCATTTAGCCAACTCAGACAGTTTAACGGTGTCGTTTGATAAGAATAAGTGAAGGAATAGTGTTAACTGTTAAATTATACCGCTAGACAAAAATTTAAAAAACATGTGGCCTTTAATTAGTCGTTACTCTGGTACCGTTCAACTGATTAGGTCCAAAATTAATAGGCTTCTTGCCATGGATGTTATAAATGCGTATACCAAGTTTCATGAAAATCTGATAAAGCATATTAGAGTTATGGGGCCTTTTGTTATATAATACCATAAAAATGCACTAAATTGGGCATTATTACGGTACCGGCCAACCGATTTGGTCCAATATCAACAGACGTCTTCCCATGGACATTATAAATGTATATATTTTAACGTTATTTATTCACATTCAGCTTCCCTCAGATAAGGGTTGCCCTAAGACAAAGCGTAATAGAAAACAGAAAATTTACACCACAAAGAAGTGTTAATAAGCAACAAGTTTCATGAAAATCCGATAAAGCGTATTTGAGTTATGGCGCTTTTAAATAAAAACACTAAATTGGGTTTGACGCCGGTACCGGTGAACCGATTTGGTTCAATAACAATAGGGTTCTTCCCATGGACATTATAAATGCGTATACCAAGTTTCATGAAAATCCGATAAAGCGTATTTGAGTAATGGCACGTACAGACACACGGACAGACAGACAGACGGACGGACGGACAGATATTTTTCGTCCCCCACACACAATCTCATAAAGTACCATACTGGCACTTAATAAATATGAAAATATGAAATACATCTCAGATGAAATAATGGGCCATCTCATTATTATTTTTATATACACTCAATACTACCTGCATATTTAAATAATAAAAAAATAAAAATACACACACACACACACACAAACAAAAAACTGGGATGCGGGTATTATTTGAATACTGGACTCCTCTCATTTGAATTTTGACATTTTTGTATATGCTCAATATAGCACAATGCTTTCAACAACACTCTCCATTCATGAATCCAGCTGTGCAGTCGGAATCCACATGCGATGACGTGCTTCCGACCCAAGGTAAAAGTCATGCGGAAATTCACCAAATTCTCCCAAATTCATGCTTCTGCTTGTACTGCCCTGTTACTTGCTGGACGTCTCTACACGTAAAGCTTTTGTTTCACCACCAGTCAATGCGTAAATAAAGGCGAGAGAAGAAGTTACGACATGAACTTCAAAGTTCCGTTTTACAGAAATCAAAATGTACTAATAAGCTGTTTTATTTATTTTTTGTAACTACTCTTTAAAAATTCAGAGTCATGTTATATGCGAGGTTGTCTTGTATTTGGGCCAATACAGTATGTTAATTGTCAAGACTGGCGACTCTTACTCACCCTTGCAGCACTTAAGTCATGCCGGATGAAAAAAACTATGGGGAGCTTCCCTACTGTTAGTAGCATTTGATAGTTATAATTTGTTTAGTGCGAATTCTGTGTTAATCCTAGATTAGTGTCTCTTGCTTTAAACATTTTCTATATTTTTTAAAAATAATTTTTGGAAGTTTTCAAAAGAATTGGATTTCCTTTTTTTTTCAGTGTGTATACAAACCCATGGCTTTCTTTATTGGACATCAATGGTTTGAATTTCACACTTTCAAAAGTTTTATAAGCTTTTTTGAAGTGAAACTTCTTTAGCTGCTGTAGGGGTAAATCGAGAGCTTGTGTAACGCTCAAAATCGTCACGAAATTAGTGTAACGCTCAAAATCGTCACAAAATTAGTGTTACGCTCAAAATTGTCATGAAATTAGTGAGGTATGACAGAACGGACTGCACAGAAAACAATCAACTCAATGAATAGGATTATCCAAAACTTAAAAAATCCAAAAATTCAAAATTACAAAATCGAAAAAAAAAATTTTAATCTAAAAACCCAAAAATCGAATATCCAAAATTAAAAAATTCATAATTCCAAAATTAAAAAAATTCAGAGATCCAAAATTAAAAAGTCAAAAAATCCAAACTTTAAAAATAAAAAATCCAAATATCCAAAATTGAAGAAATAAAAAAAATAAAAATCGAAAATTTAAAAAATAAAATATCCAAAATTTAAAAATAAAAAATCCAAAAAATAAAAAATTTCAAGATTTAAAACATAAAAAATCCAAAATTCCAAAATTAAATGATCAAAAATTTAAAAAAACACGAAATAAAAAATTTCCAAAAATCCAATATTAAAAGGTCCAACAATCTAAAATTGAAAAAAAAATTCCAATAATCCAAAAATTAATACAAATTTCACTTCTGTTGCGTGTTCCACGCACTTTTTTTTTCCAAAGCTTTAAATATACGCTTGCAATGTCAAAACGGCAAAAGTGCAGTTTTAACGACAATCTCCAGAAAGAATAAAAATTTATTACACTGGACAAGCAGTGTATTCATGGAACACGGTATGCCAGCATTGTAATGTCGACTTTCCAGTTACCCTGTTTTTATCATCCCAAGAGTCATTGTCACTATTTATCACCAAATTTCATAATCCCTGAAAATAAAAATCTGTTAGAATGATCAGAAGAAATTATCACTAGTAAAATGGTTCAAGGCAGTGGGTACCCAACTGGCTGCCAGTGGGACAAGTCCAGCCCATGCTCGTTATTAAACCGGCCCCTGAACTACTTCTAATTTTTTGTGTTTCTTTGTAATCGACAGGCATTCTATTTTCATGTTTTCATTCTAATGGAAAGGCTTGATATAAATAATGCAATACTCACAAGTGCTGTAGATAGCCGCAAAATGGCCAATAGATTCCTCGCTGATGTGAAAGTCATATCTTTCCCATTGCGAGCCTCTTTTCTCATTTCCACATAGGATTCTGGAACAGGTAGAATAACATACAGTATGTTAGATATATAAGCTTTCATGAACCACAGATTACTGTCTCTGTTAGACATTACATGATAATATTATAGGAGAAAAATTCCTCCGACACTGGGACTTGAACCCAGGACCTTTGGCTATTCGCGCCAATGCTCTACCAACTGAGCTAAGCCGGCGTTCAATTCACAGCGCCGGATGGAACCTCTCTCCTATGACTGATTGCCCTAATGGTCTACCTCACAGACAGACAAGTTATGTCATATGCAGTACTGTGAGGCACACTAGTTAGTGATTTTTGTGACCGGGCTCCCACTGTTATTGTACAGTTGACATTCAAGATAGATATATAAGCTTTCATGAACCACAGATTACTGTCTCTGTTAGACATTACATGATAATATTATAGGAGAAAAATTCCTCCGACACTGGGACTTGAACCCAGGACCTTTGGCTATTCGCGCCAATGCTCTACCAACTGAGCTAAGCCGGCGTTCAATTCACAGCGTAGACCTCGTCAAGAAGTTCATCAAAAGCCCACGAGAGGATGCTGATGAAGACCAACAGTCAGATGGAGTATAACTGGTGAACATGGTGGGAAGGCTCACCGAAACCTGGGTTCAGGTTAGTAATTAAAATAAGGGAAGCAGTGTATGGATCTATCTCAATATTATTTTTTCGACATAACTGCATATTTAACTTACGAACGATAAAGTCTGTGAGCTCTTCAGGGATGACAGGCTGCTGCTTCTTGCAGAGGGCAATGTAACGTCTCATCAGCTGCATGTCTAGAGGTTTCACAGTGGAGGGTGGCTGCTTTGAATGCTGGTGCACATATGTGATATGCTGTGCCAGACGATAGTCATTATCTTTATCAGGTCGATCCTGCATCAGCCATAGCAGATCAAATCTAGACAGCAGAGCAGCGGGCAACTGAATATTCTGCTCTATGGTACGACGAGGATTGTAGCGACCAAAGGCAGGATTTGCTGCAGCCAAGATACTGACACGGGCGTTCAGATTGGTCATTATTCCAGCCTACAATAGAACACAATATATTATGTCAAAATAAGTAGTACCCTGTAATGTTCAAAATATGCAGTGAACTCTCGATTATCCATGTGCAGTATACAGTGAACAACGCTTAATGTAATAGCAGATAATGTTATCAGTCGGTATTGTTATCACTTTCATCAAGCCCAGTATGGATTAATACTGATACTTGAAAAAATTCTGCTTATTGTGATCAAAGATTCGGTTTATGCTATCACATTTTCCTTTCTACGGCTTCATTTCCAAGTACTATATGCCATTCAAAATTTTGTTTTTTAAGGATTTCTTTTCAAATTGTATTGTGTATTGGAAGTAGTGGTACTGTATCCAGCTCACAGGATGACCAGTTAGAGGGGTGGCATTACCTAAATAACTCTAAAGCAATAAAACATGATTCACCCAACAGTTAAGCTACAGCTTTTGATTTAAGAAAATAGCAGTGTTGACATGCAGTGATGGCTAGTGTAAAATGAAAAGACTTGAACAGACAGGCGTTAGATGTTTTGCTATGCGGTGTTCATCATGATCAGTATAGACTTATAAAAACTCTCGTAACTCGTAACTGAGTATGGAGTTTTAGTTAATGGACAGGTTGAAAAAACGGTTGCTTGCAGTTTATTAGTGTATTGGCCTATGAGTGATTCAATGATTCACAGTTGCGTATTATCTTATTAATAAATAGATTTTAATTATGTTTTTGTAGTGTATTATCTTATTATGAATAATAACCTTCATTTCATTAGTTCGGGTATCAATCAATTAATAATATCAGATTAGTTGCATCCCGAAGCGATCACAATAAGCGGTTTGAGGGTTATTTGTGCATTTTTTCATTATTCTTCTTCTTGTTCAGTTACTGTAAGCCAGAGAGCTGCATTAAGAGTAACGAATGTTATGCCATGTGAAGTATAAATTCTTCTTGCAAACATCTCTGCTCCATGGAATGCTCTGTGCTGTTATGCAGCCCCCAAAATGCCCCCAACATTCTCACTGTTGAAAGTGCTTTACATGCAGAAGCGTTATTGAGTTCCCAGTTTATTCTTTATAATTGCTACTACTTTAGAGGATACGAGAATAACAACAGTTAAGTCACCACTTTTCAAAACCTCCACTGCAAATTAGAGAGTGACATCTGAATTCTTGCAGTGATACATTCAAGGTATATCTTACTTACTTACTCAATGGCAATAGACAATTCCTCAGAAAGCTAAAATATATTATATATTTTATGGAACCCGAAGGTTCATTGCCGCGCATACCTGAGCCTGACATTCAACCCTTTACTGTGCTAACTCCATCTAATCATCCCTCACAAATCCTACTTCTCTTAAATCTATCCTAATATTGTCCTCCCACCTACGTCTAGGTCTTCCAAGTGGTCTTTTCCCTTCGGGTCTCCCAGTCAATACTTTTGAGATATGTCTTTCTTCCCCCATGCACGACAACATGTCCAGCCCATTTCATCCTCCATGATATATTCGGTGAAGAGTACAGGTTATGAAGCTCACCGGTTTTCTCCAGTTCCCCTTCCAAAGAGTAAGGGACCATGTCTCACACCCATATACGAGGGGGGACCCAAACTGTTTCTAGTTACGAGTTGTGCTTTTATTTGGTGTTATTTGGGGGTCTCCCGCGACCGTTAGTGAGCTGGCGTCAGTCTGAGTTAAGTGGCTTGGTTGTGGTGCGCTGTTGTGTGCGTTCGTGTTTCAACCCATTGGCGATTAGCAAGATGCCCGACTACAAGGAAGAAAGAATGTGTGTGTGAAATTTTGTTTTCCGTTAGGGAAAACTGCAGCCAAGACCGTTGGGATGCTTAGGCAATCCTTTCATGATGATGCTTTGGGGAAATCACAGGTCTAAGAGTGGATTTCCCGTTTCAAATCTGGCAACATGTCAACTGAAGACATGCAACGCCCCGGGCGTCCTTCGACAGGAAGAAATGTCGAAAACATTGCCAAAATCAAATGTGCAATTGATGAAGATCTTTTAAGAAAATTTGGATCGTTCTGCACTTCACTCTTCAAGTTGCGGCAAACATTCACGCGGTTTTCTCTTTGGTCATCTCTGAGCAAGCGAGGAACAAATTTTGCAGACACCTGTCTCATGTTCTTTCGACGATCTCAGCTGCAGTTTTCCCTAACAGAAAAAATTTCACACACACACTCTTTGCTCCTTGAAGTCGGCCATCTCACCAATCGCCGACGGGTTGAAACACGAACGCAAACAACAGTGTACCACAACCAAGCCACTTAACTCCAACTGACGCTCACTAACGGTCGCGGGAGACTCCCAAATAACACCACCTAACAGCACAACTCGTAACTAAAAAGCACTCGCGTGCTACAGTTCGATTCCGGTTATTTTTGGGTCCCCCCTCGTAATACAAACAGCAAGATAAGAGTCTTACAAGTCTTTATTTTTAAATTTCTGGACAGAAGACGAGAAGATAAGAGTTTCTGAAATGCATAAAAATAGGAATTTCCTGATTTTAGACATTCAAGGTATATACATTTTTATAATGTTTCTAAAGGTTAACACATTGAGTAATGCATCAACATATTCTGTATTTCCTGGTGTATAAGATGCATTCTTTTATCCGTAAAATATGTTTAAAATGGGGTGTATCTTATATAAATAACGGGGGAAAAAAAAGATCAACTTAGTATCCACAATGTTCAGCAATACAAACATTTTCACGATTTTTATGTTTTCTTCGACTTTGCCCATTTATTTGTTATTTTACAAACCTTGGTTGTATGCGGAATTTTGGCAAAAGACCACATAATAGGGCAAGTTTCTGGCTCCACTTTTTATTCATAGAACTGTTGTACAAGTTAGGGTTGCCAACCATCCCGCATTTCCCAGGAAATTTCGTATTTTCACTTAATTTGGAAAAAAATTTCAGGTCTCGTATTAATCAAGATATATCCCGTATTTTGAGATTTCCCATAATTCATTTTTTTAAATTTGTTTCGGTATGATATTTTCATAATAGTCATACATGAAATGTGATTGGTAGTTGTAATTGGATGGATGCTTTTTGTCACTTCCTTTGTTTTCCTCTCCCCTTGCTAATGTGACTTTCATTTGGTTTTCAAATTCCTCTTTCACTACAGTTCATACATGAAATAAGAGCAGAGAAGACCTTAAGCAGAGTTTTAGGTTACTGTAAATTTTGGTTAAAGTTGCAAAGAATTTTTCACTTTTGTAAAAACCGACAAAAGCATAAAGAAAAAGGAACGAACTGTTCTCAAATACCGGCAAGCCAGCATGAATTTAAAAGATAACAGTAAATGAGGAGCACTGGTTCAAAATGTGGTTAGTCAACCTACGATCGTAATGTAGTTCGAAGTGGATTTGCAACCTCTGAGGTGTTCTGCATGACATAACAAAATATTTTCATTTCAAATCATAAGCTTTCTCTACTAAAATTAAGCCTGAAATATTGGCTTTGATTCAAAATGTGATCAGTCTAGAACTCAGTCAGGAACAAAATGTGATATATCCACCTTTTAAGACGTGACCAGCATGAAACTGTGAACACTGAGGCATCTATTGTTGCACGTGTTCTTCTAATGGAAAAATCTCACGAGACACCAAAACAGATGCTATATTAGCAGTAAATAATAAAAGCACAAGAGAAATAAAACACAGATCACAACTCCAAGTAAGAATCAGCTTGAAAAATTTCATGTCATAACCGGGATTTGAACACGGATCTTCAGCTTAACGCGCTGATGCTCTACCATTGAGCTACCATGACAACATGCCAGTCTGACATCAAATTCCTCAACTGATTCAGAAGACAAGGCAAACCACAGGAGGTTTCTCTCCATTGAGAACACACATCCAAATGGCGTCCTACCCTTGTAGGTACTTTGAAGCCTAGTTATTATTTATATACTATTAATTAAGTGGAAGGAAAGGAAATAGACATTAAATCCATGTCTGGGATATTACTACAAGTAAGAATCAGCTTGAAAAATTTCATGTCATAACCGGGATTTGAACACGGATCTTCAGCTTAACGCGCTGATGCTCTACCATTGAGCTACCATGACAACATGCCAGTCTGACATCAAATTCCTCAACTGATTCAGAAGACAAGGCAAACCACAGGAGGTTTCTCTCCATTGAGAACACACATCCAAATGGCGTCCTACCCTTGTAGGTACTTTGAAGCCTAGTTATTATTTATATACTATTAATTAAGTGGAAGGAAAGGAAATAGACATTAAATCCATGTCTGGGATATTACTACAAGTAAGAATCAGCTTGAAAAATTTCATGTCATAACCGGGATTTGAACACGGATCTTCAGCTTAACGCGCTGATGCTCTACCATTGAGCTACCATGACAACATGCCAGTCTGACATCAAATTCCTCAACTGATTCAGGAATTTGATGTCAGACTGGCATGTTGTCATGGTAGCTCAATGGTAGAGCATCAGCGCGTTAAGCTGAAGATCCGTGTTCAAATCCCGGTTATGACATGAAATTTTTCAAGCTGATTCTTACTTGTAGTAATATCCCAGACATGGATTTAATGTCTATTTCCTTTCCTTCCACTTAATTAATAGTATATAAATAATAACTAGGCTTCAAAGTACCTACAAGGGTAGGACGCCATTTGGATGTGTGTTCTCAATGGAGAGAAACCTCCTGTGGTTTGCCTTGTCTTCTGAATCAGTTGAGGAATTTGATGTCAGACTGGCATGTTGTCATGGTAGCTCAATGGTAGAGCATCAGCGCGTTAAGCTGAAGATCCGTGTTCAAATCCCGGTTATGACATGAAATTTTTCAAGCTGATTCTTACTTGTAGTAATATCCCAGACATGGATTTAATGTCTATTTCCTTTCCTTCCACTTAATTAATAGTATATAAATAATAACTAGGCTTCAAAGTACCTACAAGGGTAGGACGCCATTTGGATGTGTGTTCTCAATGGAGAGAAACCTCCTGTGGTTTGCCTTGTCTTCTGAATCAGTTGAGGAATTTGATGTCAGACTGGCATGTTGTCATGGTAGCTCAATGGTAGAGCATCAGCGCGTTAAGCTGAAGATCCGTGTTCAAATCCCGGTTATGACATGAAATTTTTCAAGCTGATTCTTACTTGTAGTAATATCCCAGACATGGATTTAGTGTCTATTTCCTTTCCTTCCACTTAATTGATAGTATATAAATAATAACTAGGCTTCAAAGTACCTACAAGGGTAGGACGCCATTTGGATGTGTGTTCTCAATGGAGAGAAACCTCCTGTGGTTTGCCTTGTCTTCTGAATCAGTTGAGGAATTTGATGTCAGACTGGCATGTTGTCATGGTAGCTCAATGGTAGAGCATCAGCGCGTTAAGCTGAAGATCCGTGTTCAAATCCCGGTTATGACATGAAATTTTTCAAGCTGATTCTTACTTGTAGTAATATCCCAGACATGGATTTAATGTCTATTTCCTTTCCTTCCACTTAATTAATAGTATATAAATAATAACTAGGCTTCAAAGTACCTACAAGGGTAGGACGCCATTTGGATGTGTGTTCTCAATGGAGAGAAACCTCCTGTGGTTTGCCTTGTTTTCTGAATCAGTTGAGGAATTTGATGTCAGACTGGCATGTTGTCATGGTAGCTCAATGGTAGAGCATCAGCGCGTTAAGCTGAAGATCCGTGTTCAAATCCCGGTTATGACATGAAATTTTTCAAGCTGATTCTTACTTGTAGTAATATCCCAGACATGGATTTAATGTCTATTTCCTTTCCTTCCACTTAATTAATAGTATATAAATAATAACTAGGCTTCAAAGTACCTACAAGGGTAGGACGCCATTTGGATGTGTGTTCTCAATGGAGAGAAACCTCCTGTGGTTTGCCTTGTCTTCTGAATCAGTTGAGGAATTTGATGTCAGACTGGCATGTTGTCATGGTAGCTCAATGGTAGAGCATCAGCGCGTTAAGCTGAAGATCCGTGTTCAAATCCCGGTTATGACATGAAATTTTTCAAGCTGATTCTTACTTGTAGTAATATCCCAGACATGGATTTAATGTCTATTTCCTTTCCTTCCACTTAATTAATAGTATATAAATAATAACTAGGCTTCAAAGTACCTACAAGGGTAGGACGCCATTTGGATGTGTGTTCTCAATGGAGAGAAACCTCCTGTGGTTTGCCTTGTTTTCTGAATCAGTTGAGGAATTTGATGTCAGACTGGCATGTTGTCATGGTAGCTCAATGGTAGAGCATCAGCTCGTTAAGCTGAAGATCCGTGTTCAAATCCCGGTTATGACATGAAATTTTTCAAGCTGATTCTTACTTGTAGTAATATCCCAGACATGGATTTAATGTCTATTTCCTTTCCTTCCACTTAATTAATAGTATATAAATAATAACTAGGCTTCAAAGTACCTACAAGGGTAGGACGCCATTTGGATGTGTGTTCTCAATGGAGAGAAACCTCCTGTGGTTTGCCTTGTCTTCTGAATCAGTTGAGGAATTTGATGTCAGACTGGCATGTTGTCATGGTAGCTCAATGGTAGAGCATCAGCGCGTTAAGCTGAAGATCCGTGTTCAAATCCCGGTTATGACATGAAATTTTTCAAGCTGATTCTTACTTGTAGTAATATCCCAGACATGGATTTAATGTCTATTTCCTTTCCTTCCACTTAATTAATAGTATATAAATAATAACTAGGCTTCAAAGTACCTACAAGGGTAGGACGCCATTTGGATGTGTGTTCTCAATGGAGAGAAACCTCCTGTGGTTTGCCTTGTCTTCTGAATCAGTTGAGGAATTTGATGTCAGACTGGCATGTTGTCATGGTAGCTCAATGGTAGAGCATCAGCGCGTTAAGCTGAAGATCCGTGTTCAAATCCCGGTTATGACATGAAATTTTTCAAGCTGATTCTTACTTGTAGTAATATCCCAGACATGGATTTAATGTCTATTTCCTTTCCTTCCACTTAATTAATAGATCACAACTCATTGCATGGTATAAGGAAATCTGTTTTTCTTGTGGCAATAACAGAGATTTTATATACGTTTAAGCAAGCTCTCTGCACATAGTGCGCTTTCCTTTTTTCATTTATATCCAATGGCGGCTCGTAGCTAAAATTAGTGGGGGTGCTGCTCCAGAAAAGTTTTAGCCTTTGTTTTAAGATTGTGTAAAATGAAACATAGGTAATTAAAAAGAAAATTTATTAAGAAACTTGACAAAACCCTAAAAGAACAAAATCAAAATGTTTTACTTACTTTAATATAAATTGTTATAGTTTAAGCATGATCTATTCATTTAGAAATTAAATTCATTCTTCTTGTTTTAAATTCCGCGAAAAGATCAATAATTTTCTCCTTGAATTGCCATGTATTTGTAACTTTGTACTTGTATCATACTTATTTTATTGTAAGATTGTAAAGCTCAGTTGTATTAATCCTGGTTGAATGGAAGAGAAGGCCTAATGGCCTTAATTCCACCAGGTAAAATAAAAGAATTCTAATTCTAATTCTAATTCTAATTAAAGTTTTCTGTTACAAAATAGAATAGCTGGAAACAAGATAATAATCTAATTCTCACTTTATCACATTCAAGGATATGGTACTGTAGTCCAAAGCAGAGTACTTCCCTGCGGGGTGCACTGCTGATTAGAGGGGCAAGAGGCGATATACTGCTCCGGTGGAGAAGGAGGAGGTGAGGGGTACCATCACAGGTGGCTAGGCAGATTCTTATTGGTCGCCGGCATGCTTGCGCGCGCAACGGAACATTCCTTGCATTCCTCACAGGGAAGTTCTTTGCTTTGGAGAACAGTACATGGTTTTTAAGCACAACACATGGGGGGGGGGGGGGGAACTACCTTAAATCAATACACCGCAGTCGGCACTGTGGAAGCGACAGTGCTCTCTCTCCCTCGCAGCCGTGGCATGCACCTTCCTATGTGGGAATGCACACAACAGTCAAACACCATGCTGCTAGAACTGTGAAGCGAACAGTTCCATACAAAGATTTCCTTTTCTCTTTTTAATAAACTGGGGCATGGCTACTGGTATTAAGCTTAAGGATTATATATTGTACAAGTATAAAGAAAGAATTAAAGAATAATAAAAAAATCATTATATTACATGTTATCATTAAAAACAAGTAAAAATAGGGGGTGCTGCAGTGCACAGCGCCTATACACGAGCCGCCACTGTTCATATCCCTTTACATCGACCTCCAACCTTTGCCCCAGCTTCCTATTGGTGAGGCACATTACTTGATGTATTACTGATGTAGACAATAACCTCATTTCTTCTGTTACAGAAAATCAGGCTGGGTGAGAAGCAGTTCATGTGGCATTTTCTGCAATGGATGTGGAGGGCAAAATAGGAATGCTCACGTGGTTCAGAAGCCTTTATTCTAGATTTTAAGGAAGTCCTCAGGTTCAATGAAACAGGTGTGTATGACAATTCCAGCCTGCCTGCAGACAGAATATTTGTCCTGTTTAAACATGCTTTCTATTATATATGGAATAAAACAAGAGGAGTCCATTACTTTTGAAACTTGCACCTTCAATAAAAGATGTAAACAAAAAGAATGATTTCGCATACCCAGTACATCTAACTCTGTTAATGACTTATTCTAAGAATCTGTATGTTCTTTTGATAGTTTGGCCACAAACAGTTTTTCGCTATAATGATTCCTGGACTAATCACATTTTTAACCAACACTCCTCAATTAATCTCTCAAGTGTTAAACCCCTTTCCTGATGTGTTTTTTTATTTATTTTTGGCAGGAATGTTTGTATTGTTAATGTAGAGTTATATATAACTTTTCTTAATAGAGAATATTAATACCATAGTATAAGTGACCATTTGTTATGTTGTAGTAGTAGTAGTAGTAAGTATTCTGCCTTCCGGCAGGTTTTCAAACTTGGTACGCGAATTTTGTTTTCCAAAACTGTCTATCCTCTGCTTCCTCCTTCAGCATCCAATATTTCCGCTTTTCCCTTAAATCGTCCAACAGCTGAATTCTTCTTCTTCCAAGTCTAGTTGTACCCTCCAATCTTCCTTCTACGACATCATGTAATAAGCAGTTCCTTCTGAGAATGTGCCCAACCCAGTTTGCTTTCCTCTGACGAATTGTGTGTATGATTGACTTCTTCTCACCCACTCTACTCAGAACCTCTTCGTTTGTCACCATGTCCATCCACTTTATATTTTCTATCTGTCTCCAGCACCACATTTCAAAACTTTCTAAATATTTCTTCTCTAATTTCCTCAAAGTCCATGTCTCTGATCCATACAAAGCAATACTCCAAATATAACACTTCACCAGGTTTTTACGTAGCTCTAGGTTCAGACTACTAGTTAGCAGAGTTCTCTTCTTCATAAATGCTTTCTTGGCCATGGCAATTCTTGATCTTATCTCCTTGGTGCAATAGGCATCTTTCGTCAGTACACTTCCTAAGTATTTGAACTGGTTCACATTCTCTAATTCTTGATTTCCCATGATAATTTGAAGCGGCTCTTCTCTCTTCGATATCCTCATCCCCTTCGATTTACCTATGTTGTACGGGTAATAATCTTTGGGTCCCTTATTTTTGGCATTCATCCCATATTTTCCCTTCTGTTATTTATTATTATCCCGTATCACAAGAGCTGATAACTTTAGTCCAAGTAATTCTATTTAACAATGTGTGACGGCTCTGCAAATGCACTTTTGCCAGTCACGCTGGCTCATCTGCAAAGCAAGTACCAGTTATCAGCGCATCTCCACTTCCAGTATTGATCTTCAAAGCTTATTGCTATTGCAAAAAATTTAATAGAATTGGCTATCTTCAGGAGCCTACTTGGAAACACTTCAATATTTCAGCATTAACTTTTCCTGCTTAGTTCCAAGTTTTCATATCAAAAAGCTATCTTTTATGAATATCAGAAGACACTCTAGGCCAGGGGTGCTCAAACTTGAACTGCTGGCGATCTACCTCAATATTTTTAGACTACTTACGATCGACTCTGAGAGACTGCAAGTGTGTGTGATGCAGGGTTGTCGTACATACACGATACACCCTACCTACCTAGGTAGGGCGTACCGTAGCATATATAGATATTAGCTTTCTGCGCAGTATAGGTACATTATTTTAGTCAAGGTTTGGGTTAGGTTTAGTTAGGTTCTTCTCTACAATATCAATGAAAAAACTCATAGTTATTCAAAATTGCGAGTTTATTGGTTGTTACAAAACAAAAGAGTTACATATGGTGTTAAACTTAACTAAGGAGTGGCTTTGGATGTTGAAGCGTGGCACTGCATGTCCTCAGCATACTTTTCATAAGATGGTACGTAACCACTGAGTGCTAATCGCAAGCATGATGACATATGATCGTCAGTTAGTCGATTGCGATATTTTGACTTAATTATCTTCATTTCAGAAAATGCAGACTCGCACAAGTAAGTTGACCCAAAAAATGCCGTCAGTTGAAGGGCGATTTGCCTTACATTCGGATATTTATCTTCAGATATAAAACACCAGAAATTTGTATCAGATGCTGTAGCTTTGAGATGTATATCTGATATAATCTGCACCAACTCATTTTCAACAGAACATGAGTTCATATTAAACTGACTGGCTATTTCAGTAGCTAATTCCTCAATGTTTTTACATGAAAAAGGATAACTCATAAATGATGCTATATTTTCCAATTTACTGCAATCATGAAAACGCATTTCGAATTGTCCCAAAATATTTGATAATTCAGCTTCATACGTATCATAATTCAACTGAGGAATCCTTGCTTTCAAAGACGGAAAATGTTTCAGATCCTTTCTTTTCAGTTGATCTATCATAAGTTGCAATTTACTTTTGAATGCGTTTACTGCGCTAATCATCTCAATAATAGTTTTTCCTTTACCTTGAAGCTCCAAGTTAACGGTGTTTAAGTGCATTGTGATGTCAGTCAAAAATGCCAAATCATTTAGCCATTTTTCGTTTTTCAAAATCTGAGTGTCATCACCTCTTTCGTCTAGAAAAGCCGTTATTTCGGGCAATAATTCTTGAAACCTTTCTAGGAATTTTCCGCGACTCAACCACCTGACGTCCGTGTGAAGAACTAAATCAGTGTGTTCAGCTGACTCCCTATCTTCCAACTGCAACTGAAAGAGCCGCCGTTGCAAGCTACGTGCACGGATGGAATTCACAATTTTTGTCGCAATGCCCATAATTTCCTCCGTGTTTAAAACTTTTGAACACAAAACTTGTTGATGTATAATGCAATGGAATGAAAAAAATGAAGGGAATTCTTCATTAGCTCGACACAATGCCACAAAACCGTTTTTGTTTCCAGTCATTGCTGGTGCTCCATCGGTTGTAATGCACACTAATTTATATATTGGTAGCTCGTAGTTTTTTACAAAATTGAAGAAAACGTCAAATATATCTTCGCCACGGGTCTTCCCCTTCAGAGGTATGATTGTCAAAAATTCTTCCTTAGCCAACATGTCATTGAATACCATCCGAATAAAAATACACAGCTGGGCAGTGTCTGTCATATCGGTGGATTCGTCGAACTGTAAAGAAAAGTATGTACATTCCATGATATCATGTTTTAGTTTATCTGCGATGTCCTGGCTCATGACTTCAATACGCCTTGTGACAGTCGGACGAGATAACTGAAGTTCTCTAATAGCAGACATGATTTCTGTTTTATTTTTAAAATCTCCAAATAAAGTCTCACCCGCTTCAATAAATGCTTCCTTCACCACCGATCCATCTTCGAATGGTTTCTTGTGTTTCGCCAATATATGAGATATTTTAAATGACGCGATCGTAGCAGCTTTTGATTGTTTGACTGGTCTTGTGAACATGGATTGTTCTTTTTTCAAACAAGATATCAAATCACGTACCTTTAGTTTTCTTAATTCACTCTGTGGCGGAAAATCCTTTTCATAGTTTTTATGAACCGTTTTATGATGCCTCTCTAAGTTACCACGCTTAGGTATTGCAACTGACGCACGACAAATAACACAAATGCACTTATCCTTCACCATACAAAAGAAAAATTCTTCCTCCCAATCCTTATTAAAATGATACGTTTTAGATTTCTTCACTGCACTCATTTTCCACTATTTAATAATAAACTTTGTACTTATCGACGTAGTATCGCCATCAAGTTACAATTCAGAATGACTCCTGCAGGCGCAACATTTATATCGGCGTGAACGAAAGTCTCGAATGTTCCCGTCAAACGCGCCGCCCGAAACTAGACTGTACTGTCTCTCGTTGTTTCTAGACTAGACTCCACTGTCTAGTCTAGAAACAACGCGGCTTTTCTTTGACAAGTGCCGCGCGTTCCTTTGATAAAGCCACCTTTTGCCGCAAGCAGTGTTATTTTATTAGTTACCTACCTACTTATTAAAATTTTTTTTCTTCTCGAGATCTACTCAAAAAGCACTCGCGATCGACTTGTCAATCACGATCGACCGTTTGAGCACCCCTGCTCTAGGCACACCTACTATTACAATTTTCTGTAGGCTACATGTGCTGCATGCAAGTACTGGCTATACAATTAATATCCAAGTGAGTAGTTCAGAGCTTATGATTGTTTACAATTTGGTTAATGAAATAAAATAAATGCGATACCAGTTGCTCAACTATGATATATTTTGTGATTTGCCACCTAGGCCATTTGGTGCCTTTACACGTGGCGAGGAGGCCACAGAAGACAGTTCAGTGACAGTGCTTTTATGAGATTTTATAAATGTGATGAAATGCCTTTTTTATTTTAATTATTGGAACTCCAAGCCAGCAAAAGATGCCCTGAAGATGGTGTAAAGGCACCGAAAGACCTAGGTGGCGAATCACAAAATATATCGTAGTTGAGCAACTGGTATCAAATTTATTTTATTTCACTGATCGAGATCAATAGTATTGAACATGTATTTTAATACAATTTGGTTATGAAAAAGTTTTTCCCTTGAAAAACTGTGTTAGATTTTGGGATGCAACTTATAAGAAGGTGTGTCTTATACACCAGAAAATATGGTAGTTCAAGAATTTTTATAACAGATTGCAATTAAACCTCAAAATCAATGTTTTTAACTGTAAACCAATAATTTTTTTTTGCTGAAAAACTATGACTTCCAATCTAATGGGTGGTTTTCTCAGAGATTAGTGAAACATTGAATATAGTACCTTAGCTATGGATATTGTCTGCTGCTCCATAACTTCATGAATAGCAGTTCTATCTGAGTCAGCCATTTTGTCAAATTCATCAATGCAGCAGATTCCTTGGTCAGCTAGTACAAGAGCACCACCTTCCAGCATCATTTCTCCAGTAAGAGGATCCTTCATGACAGCAGCTGTGAGACCAACTCCTGATGAGCCCCTACCAGTTGTGTACTGACTACGAGCTGCCAGGCGATCAATGTAAGACAGCAGCTGAGATTTGGCAACCCCAGGATCTCCCATTAGACAAATATTGATGTTTCCTGCAAAAAGTGCACCATTAATAAACATGGAATTTTCCTTCACGTTTAGCGATCAACACTTCTCCAGAAACTCTGACAGTGCAGTTAAATCATTTCTGCTTGTGAGAGGGTACTTCCATTTTACCATGCTTATTAAGTTGCATTATTATGTTTCATATTTCACCATCTATTCTATGTTTAAATTTATTTAAAGATCAGGAACTTTACTATTATTCTCTATCCCATTTAAGAACGATCCTGTTCAAAACAAAGAGGCGTGGCTGTCATAGCCCGCACATGAGAACGCACGTGTTCACCGTGTTTATGTTAGTTTGTTTATTCTCAGTACAACTGACCCGCAGGGTCGTCGTGAACAATGAATCCTTTGTTTTGTTTGCTAATTGATATACTATAATGATGACGATGCCAGTGAGAGTTTGTTATTTCACGTGTAAATGTTGATATTATTGTTGCATGAATTTACGAACACTCCTTAGCCACACCCTGCTAATGGCGCATGCTAATGACATTAACCAATCACATTTTGTCACATGATGCGAATTTTCCACGAACTCTCTGTGAGTTCTCCTCCCCTTTGTTTTGACTAGGATCAAACTAGAATGGGATCAATTATAATAAAGTGTTAACATCTGTAGAAAGTTTGAGTATGGAAATATACACACTAACTTCCCTATTAG
Source organism: Ectobius pallidus (assembly GCA_964059195.1). Classification (NCBI taxonomy): domain Eukaryota; kingdom Metazoa; phylum Arthropoda; class Insecta; order Blattodea; family Ectobiidae; genus Ectobius; species Ectobius pallidus. The sequence goes on from CAXKWD010000005.1 coordinate 15,214,779, forward strand.
GTATATTTACCCAGAAAGATCATTTCAATGGGTATCCAACAATATCAGTGGCGGCTCGTAACATTTAAAAACTTATGTGCTACAATAATAGCAGCGGCAACAGATAATAATAATAATAATAATAATAATAATAATAATAATAATAATAATAATAATAACAACAATAACAACAGCAACAACAACAGAATGAATTTACAACAAATGCCTCATGTCATTGATATCCCTTTATTTTTGCCAAACATCTGAAGGCATATAAATATGCAATCAGTTGTCTTCAGTTCCCAACAGCATTCAGTTCTACCGACTAGTGCAAATTTGGTATTTTAAAAGAATTGGTCGTTACTCCGGTACCGGTCAATCGACATGGTACAAAATCAATAGGGTTTTTCCTATGGAGTTTATAAGTTTCAGGAAAATCTGATAAAGCGTATTTGAGTTGTCGTGCATACAGTCACACAGGACAGACGATTTTCCCATTCACGGTTTCCGAAAAGAAGGCAAGAGAAACAGAAGAGATTACGGTATTTCTCATATTACAGCCACAAATCCAGTTATAACTGTCATAAACTTTCCTATTGAACTGCCTTATGTATTCCTGACACAGCCTCCCTTCGCTTTTTGTGTTAAGTATAATTCAGGGCTGGTCTACCATATTTTTTAAATTTTTTTATTTATTTATTTATTTAATAAATATTTATACAAAACAAGACCACCCGAATGAGCAAGCGCTCGTGCTCGGGCTCAGTTCAGCCATTTACATTACAAAATACAAATTACAAATACATAAAGAAAATATAATTAAATCAATACCTAAAAAAAGTAATAATAAAGAAGAACAGACAAAGTAAAAAGAAAAAAGGAAATGTAGTAAGAACAAAATTGAAACTCTGAGTTATTACATATAAAATCGTTCCTTAATTGTCTACTAAGTACAGAGTGAAATAACTTTTGAACTATGAAATGAGATTTTTGATAAACTTATTGAATTTTTTGTTATTCATATGTACTATTTCTGGATGTGATCTAATTATGGAGTTATAGTCTTGGACCAGAATAAATGCTATGTTTAGAGCCAGAAGAGGTGAAATATTTTGGTTAAATTGCTTAAATTGTACTTTATATTCAAAAGATATAGCAGAAGTTTTTAACAGACTATCAATATAATTCATGTCCCAGCACTGGCACTGACCTCGGAGAAGGGAAAATTTAACACAACTCACGAACAAAGTAACAAACAGAAGCCACTATTACAGGAATTTAAAACATAACACTCCATGAGTCTGCATGTAGAGTGACTAGCGTTGCCAACTCATTGATTGTAGTACCCGTAGCGTACATTTCTAATTTTATTAACTAGAAAAATTTAAAGCAACTATTATATATCACGTTTCCAATACAAAAATAAATGTTTCGTAATTATATTATCTATTTCTTTAAATATAAAGTTTTAGGTACCAAATACGTAAGTTAGCTGATCTGGGTTCGTCTAGTGGAGAGCACAGAAGGGAGTAGTTTGTTGAGATTTTCGAAGCATGTGGCCGAAGCAAAAATGTGGTTAACGCACGTGCAGTTCTCTCGTTTTCAACGTGATCTTGTGCTCAGCACATATTGCATTTCATTAGTGGGTGAATGATGATGCGTGGCGTTTTAACAATACACAACGGAATTATACAGTAGCTATTACATTAAAACATATCTTTTGTGATTTTTTTTAAACATTCTATTTTCCCCTTATTTTTTGTGACCTGTAGCATGTGATCACATAAGGATGGGCCGCCCCTGAACAATATGTAAAATTGTCATACAAATCTACAAAATTGTCATGACATTTGTGTAAAGCTGTCAGCTTTTATGAAAAACACAATTGTCAAAATGTAAACCTGTAAAACAAAGTTGATACCTGCCACCCGTAACATTGTAACTTTTATGAAATAGGGCCCAGTTCTCTTCTCAGTAAGTGTATTATGGGAACATGGTTTGATAGCTTGGTCCGTATAGATGCATGGTGGGATGTCAGTATCATGGCTTCTCTTTGTTTCATGGACAGGACCGATGATACTTGTGAAAGCTCATGGGACACAAAATGAATTACAGCAAAACCATATTAAAGATCAGCCCTTCTTAGTGACTGTCTCCCCCCCCCCCCCCACTTATCAATACATTTACACAGGTAACTTCAATTACAACTTTTTAATTATTATGATAATATGAGTAAATTAATTTGAAACATTTTTGAAGTAAAACTACTTTTCTCGCGGTTGGGGTAAATCTGGAAAATCAGTCACACTCAAAACTACGTGTTTCGGAGCGGACTGCACAGAAAACAATCAACTCAATGATTAGGAGTAATCAAAGGAAATTTTTCAGACCTTAATTCCTCAATGGCAATAGACAATTCCTAAGCAATCTAAATGAATATTATCTATTTTATGAAACCCGGAGGTTCATTACCGTGCAAATCCAAAATAAAAAATACAAATTTCCAAAATTAAAAAAAAAAAAAAATTAAAAATTAAAACATCCAAAAATCCAAAATTTAATAAATAATAAATTCCAAAATTCCAAAATAAAAAATTAAAAACTAAAAATCAAAAATACTAAAATTGAAAAAAATCTAAAAATCCAAAATTAAAAACTAAAATACAAAATTAAAAAATCCAAAAAATCACAAATTCAAAGAATCAAAATTGAAAAAATCCCAAATTAAAAATTTAAGATCCAAAATTTAAAAATCCAAAAATAAAAAATTAAACAAATTAAAAAACCAAAATTAAAAAATACAAATTTCCAAAATAAAAAAAAAACTAAATTAAAAATTATAACATCCAAAAATCCAAAATTTAATAAATAATAAAATTAAAAATTAAAAAATAAATAAACAACTCAAAGATCGAAAATTTAAAAAATCCAAAATTAAAAATTGAAAGAACCAAAATGAAAAGTCCAAAATCCAAAATTTAAAATGTCCAAAAACCCAATATTAAAAAGTCCAATAATGCAAAATTTAAAAAATCCAAGAATAAAAAAATTGAAAAAATAAAAAATAAAATAAAGTTTTACTTCTGTCGCGTGGCCTTCCACGCACTCTTTTTTTCTTGACTCTAGCGAAAAGACATCTACACTTCTGCAAGGTAATGAAATTATAAACCAGTTAGAAAACCATTTGGATAAGGCAGTTTGTGTATAACGTAATAATTTCACCACAGCCATACACATAAGGAACACCTGTGAGTGTGTCACCAAGAAAATTTTCAAACTACATGATTTTACCGATTAAATGATGTCACTAGTACCTTCCCTACATTAACTTTACTACAGGGAAAATAATGTAAATAATACAGTGTGTTTCACATAAGAGTTGGCCAATTGTGCAGGTTATTGCGTTCTGGCAGCCACAGATGTAACTCCTGAGCGATTGGGTGAATTATATACGCAAATAAAGCCGCTAACGGTGTAGTGATTCAGGTTCTCACGATTACAGTTGAAATTACAATCATCACATGGCCTTCTCTTACATCCACACAACACTGGCACCTTTTTCGGAAATTTACATAAGTTCATCTTCGAAGATAGAGTTAATTTCTCTTGTGATATTGTCTTTAAGCTCTTCTAACGGTACATGACTGTTATGACCCCCATACATTAAAAGAACTTAAAGACAATATCACAAGAGCAATTAATTCTATCTCGGAAGCTGAACTTATGCACGTGAAACAAAATTTCCTAAAAAGGTTCCAGTGTTGTATGGATGCAAGAGGAGGACATTTCCAACATTTTTTGTGATGAGGTATGTGGTTAATTTCATTGTAATTTTAACTGTAATTGTGAGAACCTGAATCATTACACAGTTAGCAGCTTTATTGGCATAGATATTCCACCCAATCACTCAAGACTTAGAGATGTAGCCACCGCTACGCAGAAACCTGCATGATTGGCCAACTCTTACGTGAAATGCACTATATAATAAAAATACCGTATATACTCGAATACTACTTACATATATTTTTAAAAAATCGCGAACGAAAAACTGGGGTGCGGGTATTAATTGAATACTGGACTCCTCTTATCTGAATTTTGTAGTAGCATCACAGTAGGCTTATAGTATAACAGTAACGAAGCTGTAATGAAAGGAAAATGAAACAAAGAAGATGCTTTCTTATGCACATGGTTCGCATAGAGACGCCAAACAAGCAGTGCAGTCACGGCGCACGTGTAATACAATAATTCGGGGAAAAGTTCGGTAGAGTTTGGCGATTTCCAGACTACTTTGACCTTGGGTCGGACCGAGTCGGACGCACGTCATCGCGGGTGATTCCCGCAGAATGAAGAGTGTTGTTGTTGTTGAGGTATTACGCTGCGCGTATAAGACGGCGAGATTTCGGCGGGCTGTTACCATGCACGTTATTTTTATAAGTGCCTTTTAGCCTACCATATTTAATTATTTTATGATATGAAACGTTAATTATAACTGTTTAATTAAGAATAAAACTGGCAAAATAACTTTATATATGGGCCTGTAGATTTTTTTTTAAACTTCTTAATGAAAAATTTGGGTGCGGGTAGTATTCGGGTATATACGGTAGTCTACATTTAGCTTTTTTGTCAGTTTTGGTCAAAATAACAGATTTTGCTGAAAACTTGTACATTGCAAAGATTTGTAATAAACGTAATAGTATTTTTGCAATAAATTGTTAGGGGTTAATTTACAAAGAAATCAAAATTTCCCTTTAATGTATGCTTTGTCACTTTCATTGCTAGTGATCCCAGTTAATATTTCCATCTCAGGACATTCATCCTAACATTCAACTTCCTGCCAGTTGTCTGCATGATGTCACCCATGCTTGCAGTTATATCTACCCATACATACAAGAGGGACATGCATAATTTGCAATTGCAATAACGCAATTTTATTTGCAAATTTTAATGGTTTTCTTTTAAAAAATTGTGATTTTTTTTCTCATTAAAACCACGATATTTACACTATGAGGTATTCCTGAGTATACAGTCAACTCCCGACTAACCATGGGCAGCTTATCTGATTTGCGGATAATTGAATACACTGTACTTAATTTTTGTCATATGCACAATATGGGGACAAAGTGCATGAAATTCAAAGTCTTGCACCTGGTTAATTCGAACATTTGGATTATCCATGTTTTTTTATTATTCGTGAATGTCACTGTCCCAATTAACACTGATAGTCAGGAGTTCAGTGTAGTTTTATATGATTTTCCTACAACAATGTTCTGACTGACAGGAGAACAAACTTGAAAGAAAGAAATTTGACTACAATGGCTATTTTTCATTTGAACGTTAAATAACCTAAGGTATTAAATTGAGGGCTAGACCCCTCCACCAAAACCAGTTTGCCTATCGACCAGGAAGATCATGTGAAGTGGCACTCCACCATCTTGTAAGCAGAATTGAAGCATCATTACAGGGAAAAGAAATAGCCCTTGGAGCTTTTCTTGATATTGAAGGAGCCTTTAGTAATACCTCCTTTGAGTCAATGATCAATGCATTAGTAGCAAAAGAGGTAAATCCCATAATTTGCAATTGGGTTAACTCGATGCTAAGTGGGCGTATAATTAAAACCTCACTGTTGAGGGCAGATATGGCTAAATCTGTAACGACTGGGTGTCCGCAGGGTGGGGTACTATCCCCCCTTTTATGGAACCTTGTTGTAGATGAGCTGTTGATGGAACTCAATGGTGAAGGGTACTACACACAAGGATATGCAGATGATATTGTAGTGCTTATCCGAGGCAAATTCCCTAGTGTGGTCACTGATGTAATGCAGTCGTCATTACACAGAATAGAAGAATGGTGTTCAGGGGTAAACCTAAAAGTGAACCCTGAGAAAACGGTTCTTATACCTTTTACCTACAAGACAAACTTAAGGAGTATGAAATCTCCTAGTTTCTTTGGAGAAAAACTTGTATTTTCAGACCAGGTCAAATATCTAGGAATAACATTAGATTCTAGACTAACCTGGAATAAACATGTAGAGAAAGTTATAAAAAGAGCCAAAATATCTCTAGTGACAGTTACAAGGGCTTGTGGGAAGACTTGGGGATTCAAACCCAAAATCTCACACTGGCTGTACACAGCAGTAATTAGGCCTAGTATAATCTATGCTGCTGTTGTTTGGTGGCCAAAGGTAATGCAACGGACAACCATAAAAAACCTGGCTAGGATACAAAGACTAGCAGAACTAATCACAACAGGGGCCATTTCAAGCACCCCGACCGCAGCACTAGATGCCATTCTCAACCTTCCACCTTTAGATATATTTATAAAGGGGGAGGCAAGGATGGCATCGTATAGAATGTCTGTGAGTGATTGTTGGAACAACCCTTACATAGATTTAGGGCATTCCAAAATCAGCAAGATGGTGAATATAGGAGAGATAGGTGATATGATTTCAGACTACTCTCTTCCTGAATATCATTTTGAGAAACCATTCCAAATCACTATAGGTAGTCGAGAGGAATGGAAGAGTAAAGAAACTGAAATAACCTCAGGGCCAGAGCAGCTAACGTGGTATACGGACGGCTCTAAAACTGAGGTAGGTACTGGAGCTGGTGTATATGGATATAAACCCAGGAAAGACTTAAAGTATTCCTTGGGGAAACATATGACTGTGTTTCAAGCAGAAGCATCCGCACTGCATGCCTGTGTTCGGGAAAATTTGAGGAAAAATTACAAGAAGCAGAAGATCTCAATCTTCACGGACAGTCAGGCAGTACTAAGGGCGCTCTTGTCTTGCAGCCTGAGATCCCAGTTAATCAGGGATTGTCATAAAGACCTTGTGGAACTGGCAAAACAAAATGACGTAAAACTCTTTTGGGTGCCGGGTCACAGGGGAATACCTGGTAACGAGGGTGCGGACTGTCTGGCGAGGGCAGCAGCAGCAGAAGCTTATATAGGACCTGAACCATTTACTGGGATATCAGGCAAACTAATTCGCACTGCAGTGAATTCTTGGGTTGCCATTGAGCATACCAAGTATTGGAACTCAAATGTAGGTTCAAAACATTGTAAGGGGATGATTAGAAAACCCTCTAAGAACATTGCAACTCAGGCATTAGGACTGAAAAAATCCGACCTAAGAATTGTGATGGGATTACTTACAGGACATTGTACACTGAAGAAGCACATGCACAAAATGGGCATCCATTTAGGAAGTACTGATTGTAGACTCTGTGGCCTTTCAGAGGAAACCGCTTGGCATGTTATTCACAATTGTGAAGCTCTTAGCAGGAGAAGATTCCAAATATTTGGAACTTCGGAACTCCTGCAAGTACCAACATCTGATAGGATTGTGAGTCAGCTTGTTAACCTGGTAAAAGGCACCGGGCTATTTGGCTGACTCCAATCTAAGATGCAAGAGGTAGGCACAATGGACCTTTTGGTCGAAGTGTTTGGGACAAAGAGACCACCTCAGAATATATCATATATCATATCATCATAAGGTATTAAATACTTGCTTTAGTGCTTGATTCTAGAATTTTACTTTTGATTTCTGTTTGTTTATGTAATATAAAGAGTGTGTTTCGAAAATGTGCCTAGTTTTTTTTTAATGTTTTTCTTCTTTGTTTTATGTAATACATTGTACATATGACTGATTTGAACATGTGTTTATATGGATAAACATTCAAATGTTGTATTGTTAATTGGCTTCTTTGCATTTACATGTACGTATATTAATAAGAATATATGCTGAAATAGAGTAATAAATGGCTTGTCTTCAAAATCATTCTTTAACTCAACAATTAGTATAATTACATTAAAAATTACACTGCTTTTGGGAAAATTTAACACTGCTTTGGACCAAAATTAATAATAAACATGCCTTTTGCATGTCCCTACATATAAGCTTATGTAAATTACACAAAAAGTACATGCCTCGGATTTTCATTCCCTGTGGCCTGCGGTCCACACCACCCACAAGAAGCAGAAGTAGAGCTTTCTTCACATCTTCATGCCCATATATTTCAGGAGCAAGAGATGTTGCCAACGTTGTGTAGAAATCGCCATCTGATAACTTAGCGATTTCCTCAGCGGTTAGGTCAGCAGCTGGAGATTCATCAAGCTCTGACTTGTTAAGCGTCATTATACGCTGTAAAAATAAACATAGCTAACACAAAATTTTTAGGTGTCTGGATAAATCAATATTTGGATTGGACGGTACACATAGACAATTTGAGTAAAAAATTAAGTAAAATTTGTTATGCACTAAGAACATTAATAATGTCAGTAGATATTACCATAGTACGAGTAGCTCATTTCGCCTATTTTCATACTCTTTTAAATTATGGTATCATTTTCTGGGGCAGTTCAAAGGAGTCAAATAAAATATTCAAAATGCAAAAGAGAGCTATAAGGACAATGGTCAATCAACCAACCCATGTGAGCTGCAGAACTTATTTTATAGAACATAAAATTATGACTCTTCCATGTTTATATATAGATAATGTTCTTTTACATACTTAAGCATCCATAAAAATTTTAAGACATACTCAGAAATCCATCAACATAATACAAGAGGAAGCTCAAATCTATCAACAGTTAGTCATAATACTGCATTGCATGAACACTCATTTACCTAAAATGGCATAAAAATGTATAATAAGCTTCCACTTTATATAAAAGAGCAGCACACAGATAAAACTTTTAAAGAAAGTCTTCACAAATTTTTAATTCAAAAATGTTTCTATTCTACAGAAGAGTTTCTTTCTCTTGTGATAGGCCTATGTGATATTGTCATCAAGTTCTTCTAACAGTATGTAAATATTATTTATGGGGAATCTTGAAAAATAAAGTGTATAGGTCAATTTCCCATACACAAGAAGAACTTAAAGACAATATCACAAGAGAAATTAACTCTAACTCGGAAGCTGAACTTACGCGCATGAAAGAAAATTCCCTAAAAAAGGTGTCAGTGTTGTGCTTATGCAAGAGGAGAACATTTCCAACATCTCTTGTGATGAGGTAAGTGGTTATTTTCGTTGTAATTTTAACTGTAAATGTGAGAACCTGAATCATTACACCAACCGCGGCATTATTAGCGTAGATATTTCACCCGATCGCTCGGGAGTTGGAGCTGTGCCAGCCGCGATGCAGAAATCCGCGTCATTGGCCAACTCTTGCATGGGATTCACTGTATAAACTGATTATATTGGCTATCCGGGTTGGGCTGCGTGATGTTTTTTGTACCTAACATTTCGGACACCCTGTTGTGTCCTTCAGAGAATAATTCACACTAAAATGAAGTGCCTGTAATGAAGAATCAACAGTAGAAGTTGTCATGGCGTCAGTGGGTGCATTCTTTAAAGTTTTGATATTTTCCTGCCTGATGTCAATGATCTTGTACTCATCTTCCCTGTTTATGTTATGAGGATGCTTAATAATTTCTATGGGTTCCGTAACAAGTCTAGGGAATCTTAGGTTTTCATGAAAATAAGCCTAATTAATAATTATGATGCTAAAATATGTACATACCACAAACCACTGTTTTTATGGTTATAAACATCTCAAGCTTAAAGGGAATGGCATCACATAGGAAGCTTCCACTATTGTGTTTACTTAACATATCTCTGATAACTAAGTCACACTACAGCTCGCTGAGTTTCTGGCAGAAAACAAATGCCAGGAAATGTATGGGATGCTAAATTCAACAGAAAGAATCATGGATTTACGCTGCTGGAACATATGTAAAAGACGAATATGGTAACACAATTGTATGTGATGTTACTGAATCAAACCTAGTGAATCATTATACTCTTGATTCAATAGAAAATGTCCAATGAAAGTTCAGTAATGCCTGATACCATGCATGAAAAGCAGTTTTCTTTAGTTAATGTTAATAAACATTGCAATTCACAATAGCAAATACCTCTAACGTTTAGTAATATTTATTCAGATTTTTGTGGATTTCATGTAAATTCACAAACAAGAGCACTCTGATTGTATGTTTTATTCATTGCTAACAAAGTAGTCTTTTTTGGTTGTTTCACAGATCAAAATGTACTTACATGAACATCTAAGAAAGTTTCTGACAATAGTCCTTGAACAATCTGCCTGAATCCTGTCTTCAAGAGAGGAAGAAACACTCCAGTAACAGACACATGGTCACCAGGAACTGCCTGACGTGTTGTCTCACCTCGGCATAGGATCATGAGACTCCGGGGAATATTACCAACTGGAACTGTATCACTCTAAAGAGGAAAAAATTCCACATGTAATCAAATTGGTTTACTGTATTTAGTGGGAGATAAGACATGCTTAGGAATAAGTCTTACTCCAATTGTAATGATCCATTTTATGTATACGTGTGTGTATATATATAGAAAGAGAGAATCGGAGACAATGAGAGAGAATGTGAGAGAGAGAGACAGAGAGAGAAACACTGTATATATATATATTGTGCACACCGCTTATTGTGATGACTTCGGGATGCAGCTAATCTGATAATATTAACCGACTGATAACAGTAGCAGAAATTATTAATCGAAGGTTATTTATTCACACATAAGATAATACAGTACAAAAACAGAATTAAAAGCTATTTCTTCATACGTACAAGATAATATGTAACTGGGAATCATTGAACCACTCATAATGCAGTATTAGAGCCGAATTTATAGTCCTCTCCCAACCTACCTAGATGGGAGCTGATTGATATAGGCTTGCTACCTGGCAAACCCCTGGCGCTGTCAGACGGTCTGCCAGAACTGTCACCAACACGCTTTCCGTCTGCAGGCCACGTGGCACGAACTTTCCGCGTCAACTTTGACTATATGTTGGAGTTTGCAAACTATGTGAAAATCATAGACGAGCAAGCGAGAAGAATGTTGTCGTAGCTATATGTGAGCGACATGGAGGACCCTTTTCACAAATATAGGGATTTCAAATTTAAGGTGCAATTCAGATTTTAAAGGTAAACAAAGGATGAAGACCAGTTCCTTCTTTCCCCTCCCCTCTGCTACTGCCGAAGGCGTGCGTAGCAGGAGAAGATAATAGGCGCGGCCAGCTTAACATATTGCCAACATCCACTTTGAATAATACAATGTTCTTATGCTTAAAACTATTAAGATAATCTTTTATAATAGTAAAACTAGATGGTTTTATTCAGAAAATGTTTAGTATTCCTCATAAATGATCTTAAAAAATACAACTGGTGAAAATGTATACTGACTTTCTCCCTATCATATTGGTCACTATGAAGTAGCCATTTTGGCTCGACTGTGATGCATATACAGGGTTGCCATTCACTGCAAAATCCGAACTCCTGCTGGAACCTCCTCTGGCAGGGGTTTCATGATACGGAACTCCAAGGGGCCTGCCAGCTGGGTATGGGTAAGCCCCTATACCTGGCAGAGCTTTATAAATCTGACTCTTAGACTGCAAGCAACACCATTTTGCAATCAATGAAAAGTTTTAAATTGTTTCTGCTCTTCCTTTGGAGTCCATTAATCAATTTTACATACTTCATAGTATTTCATATTTCATAGTATGGAAGTTTACTGACCTATGGTGAACACAGCTTAGCAAAACGCCCGTCTGCTCAAGTCTTCTCATTTTACACTAATCATCACTGCATGTCTACAGTCTGATCTTCACAAATAAAAAGAAATAGCTAAACTGAGTCTGAAACATGTTTTATTGCTTAAAAGAGAAAGTTGAGTAACACCACCCGGCCCCTCAAACAGATCATCCTATGAGCTATTTAAAGAAACCAGAAATACCGTATTTACTCGAATATAATGCACCCTCGAATTTAATGCGCACCCCGATTTTGCAACTTGAAATCATAAAAAAAAAGCTTGTTGGTGATGTAATGTGCATCAATGGTAGGATAGGTATTTTGTTTGGAATTTTTCATAGTAATAAGGGAATAATGAACCTGCACGTAAACATTTGAATTTACCATTAAATTTAACTACCAGTTTTAGGCCTACATGTATATTCACTGACTTGTCCATCACTGGAATCCTCGATTTTGCTTAAATTTTACATGTGGGGTGCTTATACCAAGAGCTACGAGCAGCATCATAAGATAATCTTCTCTTCTTGCCTTCCATTTCGTGACTATTAACTAGGACTGGCGCGAGCAGCGATAGCGAGCGGTTGTGTTCACGCGGAGCTCCATGAGGCGGAAAGGACTGGTCAAGATGGGTGTAGATTTAGAAACGTAGAGGGCAAGAATAGGAAGCTACGCAGGCTGGAACAAAAAAAGTATAAAGGGAGGGAAAGGAGATATCTCAAAAGAACAGCTATGGACAGTGGTAATATTGGCCGTGCTGTTAGTCATCGGAGGCATCGAACTGAACCCAGGACCTTTATCCAAAGAGATGGCACAGTTAAAGTCCATGCTAAATAACATCGCAGCGGACATCGCAGAATTAAAGAACATGGAAAAAAAAAATGTGGAGAAAATCGACAGTAGATTCGAGGAGGTAGGGACTATACTGTGAAACTGGAAGAAAGAAAAGACGAAATAGCTGAATGTAAGAAGAGGTTCGAGACGACAGAAAGAAGAGCAGAAACAGAAAGAAGAAAAACGAACTTAATTTTGTTCGGAGTAAAAGAGATAAAAGAGATGCGCAGAGATAGTAGAGAAGCTATTTGAAGACGACCTAGGGCTGAAACTAGACAGCTGGGAGAAAGCAGACTGTTTCAGATTGGGAAATCAAGGCAATAAAACGAGGCCAATACTGATCAAAGTAGCCACGATGAAGTTCAAATGGCAAGTTCTCAGTAATGCAAAAAAATTCAAAGGGACACAGATCTTTGTAGAACAGGATTATGGACTAGAGGATAGACAATTTAGAAAAGTATTGCTGGAAGAAATGAAATTAGCCCGAGAGGAAGGTAGGAAAGCATTCGTAAAAGGACTCAAATTATGGGTTGATGGAAGAAAGGAAATCTGGAGTCAGCAAAATCGCAAAGCAATCAATGACCGAAGTGGAAAAGAAGAGAAAATTACGGAACGTGTAGAACAGGGACAACATACTGACAGGCAGACCGCCGACAATACCTTGACAACGACGAGCAGAGGGGAAGTGGAAGGAGGAATTTACATTTGCAAATACTAATGGACAAAGTGTGATTGATTATGCTATGTGTAGGGAAGGAATCGACGAGAGACTTGCAGATTTTAAGGTATTAAATGAGGTAGTGGACAGTTGCCATTTTCCATTAATGTTAAAAGTGAACATAGGCACGAAAGAAGCAATTGAAAGTAATTCAATGGGAACAAAAACTATAAGATGTTTTAAATGGAAAGAGGAGGCAAAGGACAAATTTTGGCACAATATAAATACAGAAGAGAGTGAAATAGTAAGGGTGGGGGCCATAGAGGCTATATGTTCAGGGGATATACAGCTGGCATCAGAAAGATTAGAATTAATGTTAAGAAGAGCAGGGGTTACAATGGAGGTGAAAAGTAAGGGGAATTTAAAGAGGGTGGGTTGGTTTGATGAGGAATGTAAAAGAGTAAAAAAACAAGTATTTAGGGAACTGACACGATGGAGGAGAACAAAATCGAACGAGGATAGACAAACCTTTGTGCTGTGTAAGTGGAGTTATAAATATTTGATGGAAGAAAAAAAGAAAGAATGGCAAATGAAGGTATGCGAACAGGTCAAGGAAGCAGTGAAATCTGATACTAAGCAGATATGGGGGATTGCAAAGAATCTTTGCAAGAATAAAGGAACAGTGAATTTGATAACACCAAGAGAATGGATAGAGTATTTTGGAAAACTAGTAGGGGCAGGAGGGAGGTGGAGTAGAGAGAGCCAGCTAGGTGTGGCAGCTAGAAAGAAATATCCAATAAAGAAGTGGAATTTCAAATCAAAACTTTGAAAGGGAACAAGGCTACAGGTGTAGATGGTATGCCGGGAGAATTTTGGAAGATGTTAGCTTGTACAGATAGGGGTATGGGTATAATAACTGATTTACTGAACAAAGTAAAGGAAAAGAAAATAATGCCAGAAAACCGGAAGACTAGTATGATAGTTCCATTATACAAGGGAAAAAGAGATGTACAAAAGCCAGAGAATTACAGGGGTATTAGGTTGCTATCCATATTAAGCAAAATATACACAGGTGTAATGGCACAAAGGCTACAATGTGGACTGAAGCAGAGGGTAAATTGTCTGAGTTTCAAGCAGGATTTAGGAAAGGAAGAAGGTCAATCGACAATATAATGATTTTGCAAACTATTGCAAGTAAATATTTGAGTACAAAAAGAGGAAGAGTATTCATGTTTTTTGCAGATTTTGAAAAGGCTTTTGATTTAATTAATAGGGAGCACTGGTTTATAAATTAAGAGTTAAAGGAGTGAGCGAAGAATTTATTTCTGGGATTAAAAAGTTATATGAAGGAATAAAATTGTGTGTTAGATGCGGAAAAAATGTAATTTCAGAATCAATTGATCAACAATTGGGTTTACGGCAGGGATGCAAATTAAGTCCAATATTGTTTAATTTATTTATAGATGACATTTTGGAAAGAGTAGAAGAATGATATGATATATTTATTGTACCAAGAAAATTACAAAAGAATCTACTGGATTCGACACTTGTCATTTTACCAGTAGACATCTTAGAAAACACAATAACACTTTTTTTTTAATTGGAGAAATGTGTAGACATATAGATAGTGCTGCTGAATACATATAAACTGATTTCCCTCTCTACTGAAAGAAAAAGAGAAATAAACACTAGGCAATAAGAGAAACAAAAACAAAAAACAAAACAAACAAAAAATACAGTTTTCTAACACTTCAAAGTTCGCGTCGTACCACGAATTAGGCCGCTGTTCTAATGATATTGCTGTTATCATAAAAAGGAACACTTAATAGTGAATAAAACCGGGCTTGTGATAATGAACTTGACTTATAAACAAACTTTAAAATACAAATATGTGTTCGAATATCATTTAACTCGGATTCATTTAATTTCGCCACTGGTTTGCTCTCGCTACTTTATTGCACACTAATCACTAGCTATCAGTTAATACAGCCAGACTCGTATTTATTATGTTGAATTACTGCTTAGATCGATTTACATCCGCACTAAAAGACTGCAAGCGCCTCCTGGATCTGGTAATAATCCCTCTATCTCCTGCTCTCCATGGATCATCCCTCCACGGGTCGTCCAAGGCCTGTGAATTGTTGACTTGAGCCATTCTCGCCCCATTATCAGTATATCTTTCTCTGTTTCGTAATTCAATCCCTCCTGTATTATTTCCGTTGTCTCCCTCTGCTCTTCTTGATTCTTCTTCATTCGTTTCTTTTAACCACGGACCGGCAGCTATCTTTAATCCACTGTTTAGAGTTATTGTCTTCGCTCTCTTGACATCTGCATTGTTGTTTACGGACATCAGCTGAGATGAAGCGTGACGTATTATTCCTCTCGGAGGCGACGTCACTCGCGAGATCTTCTCCACGCGCTTAGCTGTCCTGACGTGGGTTGGTGGACTCTCGGCGTTGCCTTGAGACACAGGAATTCGCTGACTCGTATCCTCTCTGCCTTTGTTGCTGGTTAGCTCGCTTTTGTCTTCACTGAACTTTTTACCATCTACATACAGTTCCAAATTGCGTATAACAGCTTCCCTACCTGCTAGCTTTAACTCCTTCCTTTTTTGTATCAATTTTCTCCTGGTGATCCGTTCTTGAGGCGAGAGATCTTTGTTTATAAAAATGCTCGATCCTTTTAAAAGTTTCGCTCTTTCCAGAATCACATGTATAACTTGCTTCGTAGCAAAACGAGCTATTATTAATCTTCTCCCGTTTTTCTTTCCAACTCTGAAGGCTTCGACTATTTCCCATCCTTGAAGTGATCCCAATTTTAACTTGCCCTCCAGTATTTCTGTAATCTCCATCCTAGGCGAAATATCTCGTCTTTCTTCCATCCCCGTGATTACTAGGTTGAATGCTCTATTTCTCTTCTCCATACGATCTATTGTAGCTCTCAGATCTTCCACCTCCCTCTTCATAAATTTAATCTCTTCTCTGATCTCCTGCTTTACTTCTTTTGTTGCCATACTGATTTTATTGCCGAGACGTTCTTCTAGGCCATCAAGCTGTCTGATTATCTCTCCAAGATTACCGTGTGCGTCTGCTGGTCCTGGATTCATCTCTATTCCTCCAACCACTAGAAGGAGTATGATTACAATTGAGTAAATCAATGCGTTAAGAATGTTTACTTTAGTTGCTTCATCGTTCTTTTCCATCACCTTTTCATTCCCAAAGGTGCCAATTCTTGCTCTGTATACTGCTATGTCTACACCCATTGTCCCTTATGCCACTTTTCCTTAAACAATCCGGAGCACTTCCTACACACGTCCTCCCTCTGCCTTTGCTTGCTTAGTACCGAGTAGAAGAATGTAATCCACACTGCCCGGTAATCGGAAAAAGACAAATTTCTGGTCTCCTATATGCAGATGATTTGGTAGTTGGAGCAGTAACTATAATAGGGCTACAACGGGCAATTGATGAAATTAGTAAATTTTGTTCAGAATGGGGTTTAAGAATAAACATTTTAAAAAATCAAAGGTAATGGTTTTAAAAAAAAGGCTGTAAACTGAGGAAGCAGGAGAAGTGGTATATGAATGGTGAACCTCTGGATGTAGTGAAGGAATTTGGCTATTTGGGGATGAGACTGTCTGTAATGGGGGGTGGGAGGCACATGAGAAAAAAATGGCAGTAGTAGGTAAAGCAGCTATGAGAGCGGTTAGAATATGTATGTATAAAATTCCAAATATTTCAGTTATATGGTTAGAGAGAATATATAAGGCAAAAATGTTATATGGGGTTGAAGTATGGGGGGCATCAAAGGGGTGGTTGAAAGTTGACCTTATACATACGATGTTCTGTAGAGAAGTGCTAGACCTACATAGGGGATCACCAATGGGAGTGGCATTAGCAGAGCTAGGAAGGGTAGGAAGGAAAGGAATGATAGTAGAAAGAATTTTGAAATATTGGTATCGCAATATAAATGTGGATGAGGATAACGCATTGAAAGTATGCATGAAGTATAAATGAAGGTAGGAGGCATGATAATTGGGTGGAAAAAATTAAAAGGATACTGGAAGAAGTTGGAAGGGGGGATATTTGGCAACGAGGAGAAGGTAATAAGATAGGATTTTGGAGGGAAGTAAGAAAAAGAGTAGAGGACATGGAATGACAAGAGATCTGGGCAAGCTTTGTAAACAAAAGTTCCTTGAGATTATACAGAGTAATTAAAACAGAGAGGGGAAGGGAGAAATATGTGGATTGTTGTGATAAGCAAGGAAGAGAGGGTTATGCATGGATGAGAACAGGGGTGATATATCTGAAAGGGTTAAGGAAGGACAGAGAGGAAGGTTGTGTATATGTAGTAAAGAGGAAGGAATATCACACTACTTAATGGAATGTGAAGGGGTAAGACAGTGGAGGGAAGAAATCTGGGAGACAAAGTGGGATAAATTTCATAATGAGATAATAACCATCAAGATGTTGAAATTCAGAGAAGAAAAGACAAGGAATATAGGGGAGTATTTAGGAAAAATGAGAGAGAAGTGGAGGAGAAAAATTAAGAAATAAATCAAGAGTAAAATAATCAAGATAGGTGTGGTAAGTTAACCAGAATCCCCATTCATACACTAAATCCAGGGGTTATAGTATGAGGGGATTCTTAGTGGGTAGTGCTAGACTTATAGATAATGCCTGCTGCTCACAGTCAAATTTTTTCGTTAAATTTATTGTACAACTAATTTAACCAAACGTGTAGTCAAATGCCTCTTGTTAACGGTCAAATGAGTCATCAAATGCATGCTAGCAAAATATTCTCCCTCTGTGGTGTAAATTTCGCAACATCGTAGTATTACCCTGCCACCTAGTGGTAGACTCCTTTACTCTAAATATTGATCCACTCATACTCTGCTGCAAGATTTCCTTTGCCCTGTGTATTTGAATTTTTCATAAAAAAGAAAGCAAACAGTGCGTGAAGCCTTGAATTATTAAAATCATACATTGTTTACGATCATTTAAAATAATTATGAAAGAAAAAAAATTACTATACCGGGAATCAAACCTGAGATCTCGTGAACCACAGTCTAGCTTGCTACCACAGAGCTATCAAGGAATAATGGCAGCGCTCGTGAATCATGCTTATACAAGTACGGCTCCTTTGTCTCCCCGCTTCGCATTTTCATTTCGTTGCTGTATGTCAACGAGTCGTGTTCTCATCTTGTTTCTTAATACTAATCCGTTCGGAATAACGGTATCTACAAAGGCATATACTCATGCTATTTTGATGGAGTTGCATTGCTTAGGAAAAGAAGAATATGTGAGATAGGAAAATGGATGCATTTGCAGTCTTTTAGTTTGCAGACAAGTTCTCCACAATACCGCTGGGGGCGCGGGCAGTTCACGTTCGTTGCGCTGATTGGCTGGTTCGACAAATTACACTCATAAACAAGCTGTAGATATCTTGCATGCTGTATACCTTTTCTAATGCAGTTTTTTATGCTAATTTCAATTCTGCAAACCGTTTTGCTCTATCACGGCAGGTTTTGAAGATATCAACAAAAATTAATTTTCATTGAACACCGTTCATAAAAATCTTTATGTAGTTTTTAGTAATGTTTCATGCAACGTCATAGGCCTACACTGTTGTCATTTGTGAAACCAGTTATACTTAATGTAATATATCAAAATATTTTTGATATCGCATTAATATACTTTCATTTGTATTTTTATTTTTACATTAATTGGATATTATGGCTTCCAGAGGTTGTATAAATTCACCAGACCTGTTTTGCTATGTGTGTAGCTATCTGACAGACAAATCCCATCAGAAGAATTTTACACCGTTTTTGAATAA
This sequence comes from Ectobius pallidus, assembly GCA_964059195.1. Lineage (NCBI taxonomy): Eukaryota > Metazoa > Arthropoda > Insecta > Blattodea > Ectobiidae > Ectobius > Ectobius pallidus. The sequence continues at coordinate 15,233,654 of CAXKWD010000005.1, forward strand.
AGCATATGAACTATACTTCGATTCAAAGGTGGATACTGGTAAATCGTGGGCACCACAGTGCATCGTTTGACATGTTCATGCAACTTGCGAGATTGGGTAAGGAAGGCGAAGGAGAATAACCAATTGGCTTTTGGAGTTCCTATGATATGGCGTGAGTCAAGCAACCACACCACAGACTGTTATTTCTGTTTGGCAAATGTCACCGGATTTTCCTACAAAACTCGTACATCTGTGTGAAGTATCCAGATGTTCCCACAGTTTCTAAACCAATTCCACATGATTCCATCACTTGTCCAATACCAACAGCGCCTACGAAATATACAGTTAATGAAGAAACACAAGAACAAAGTTCTCTGTCACCTCCTAGCAATGATTCGGACTCTTGACTATCAACCTGGAGAGAATATCCATTTCATAAACAATGCTGAACTTTGCGACCTCGTACGGGACCTAACACTAACAATAGGGCAAGCTGAACTGCTCGGTTCACGCCTTAAAGAATCTAATTTACTTGCACCGGGACAGCAGAGATAGAAAACACCACTACATAAAGAAAAATTGGCCGATCAGTGACAGAATGCAGCCAGGAAATAAAAATGTCCATCTTGTACCGTTGATTGACCGTGACAAAGTTATCTTGTCACCGCTTCACATCCAGCTGGGGCTCATGAAGAATTTCTTGAAGGCACTAGACGATTCAGATAGTTTTCGGTACTTGTGCAACAAGTTTCCGGAGTTGAGTTATGCAAAAGTGAAAGAAGGTGCTAGGTCCACATATAAGGAAGATATTTGCTGACGGCCACTTCCAAGATTTGCTGAATGGTACTGAAAGATATGCATGGGTGTCATTCAAATCAGTCGTGGCCAATTTCCTTGGAAATTATAAAACTGGTGACTATGTGAATGTTATGAAGAAGTACATTAGTGCATACAAACAGCTGGGTTGCAACATGTCTCTCAAAATTCATTTCTTTGATTCACATCTTGACTTCCCCGAGAACCTTGGTTCAGTCAGTGACGAACACGGTGAACGTTTTCATCAGGACATCTCGGTGATGGAGTCATGGTATCAGGGTCGATGGAGTCATGGTATCAGGGTTGATGGAGTGCAGCAATGTTGGCTGACTACTGCTGGACGCTTCAGCGTGACATGCCAAATGCTTATCACAAACGCAAGTCTACAGCCAAGAAATTCAAACCAAACACAGCTTACATTAAGAAAATATAGCAATTTACTTGGATTTTATATGTGTATTATGCCTTTAACTACATATTTATGTACAGAATATGTGTCCTATGACTCAATCGCACTATTTTCTCAGCTAACGCCATGTTCATTAGTACTCGCTGTATCAGTAAGTGTTCTAATGACATATAAATAGTTGAGTTGTATATTTAGAAAACCATGGGTGATAGAGACAACTGGTTTGCATATTCTGAATCAGCATGTTTCAATTATCTTAGAACAAGTGTTGGATACCAAGATATCCTCCGATTCTATTTTTTTGTTTTTCAGTGTTATTTGCTGGAATTAGGACATGTCCTATATGCCGAAATGAATAACCAAACATTTGCCCAAAGGCGAATTTGATCGTTAGCAATACCAATTTGCCGAAAAGTGGTAGTTGTGCAATAAATTTAACGAAAAATTTGACCGTGAGCAACATGCATAAGAGATGTTTAAAGTGGATGTAGATAACTATTATGTAAAAGTAAGTGTAAATAAAATTCTATTCTATTCTATTAACTAGGAATTTTGTACACTCTATATAATGCTGGTAATAGGTCAACGATAAAATTAATGAGGTCGAGAATTGCAGCAATACATTGTTACGCAGACAAAAGTTACTGGTACTGCCAACCTACGAAACGGATTTGTGAGTTTAATGCGACCTCGAATTTAACGCGCACCTCAGTTTTGAAAGCTACAAATCGACAAAAAAGGTGCGCATTATATTCGAGTCAATACGGTACTTACTTTCTCTGTCCCATCCCAATTAGAAGACCACTTTTTCTTTGTTTTCTCCATTTATTGTCTAAATTCTAATGAAAAAGGCAATCAGATTTAATTTACACACATGTTTTTAGCATCTTCTGCTTAAATCCATTAATTAATTTTTCAAATTCAGTAGAAAACGCACGAAAATACAAAGAAGAATGGAGAAATATTTTCCTCTTGTTTCCACATTTATGATGTCATCTACGACGGTTTATTCGAAAGCTTGTTCTAACCATTTACTGGTTATACACAAATTATTGGTAAGGAAATTACACACGACGTACATAGGACTTGCACCATGATTAACCAAACAACGATTCAAAGCTCATATAAGTAACTTTTATTAGTAAGGCTGATGACATTTCTTATGAACTTTGCCAAAGATGATTGTTGGTTCTTGCACATAGTAAAAGATAAAGTGCTCCATCTACACAATCAATTGCACAAAATGGGCAATATAGATACGGTAAGTTTAACAATAAGCGGTTTAAAAATATCTGTGATAAAAATTTGAAAACTTTAAAGTAGTAGGCCTAATAATTAAAAAGTGATAGTTAAAATACATTCCATGTCATTTTCTTTATTTAAGTCTTTCGTTTCCTCCAAAACTATTATATTACTTATGTTTTGATCTGTTCCCTTCATTGTGTAATTTTCATATTGTATAGGTTTCTTGTTTCTTTTTTCTGTGTGTATATATATGTATACAGTGCGTCTCAGTTAGATTGCATCCGCTTGCCATGTACTGCGCTTCTTTTGTGACGACTCAACAATCTGAATTTCCTATCACGATGCCAAAAATGTGTGGATGTAGGAGGAGGACATTTCCAGCACCTCCTGTAATAAAGTAGGTGACTATTTTCATTATTTTCAAACTTATTTCACACTCTGTGTACGTTCTGATTGCACTTTCGATCTATTTTGCTTTGTATCTTCTATTCTGTTTGGTTCATGGCAAGTGATTATTCTTCTGGTTAAGTCTTTTAGAGACTTTTGTTCTGCTTTTAATTCATTCTGAATTAACTTTCGTTCTATTTGTTCATCTTCTGAAATTTCTTTCGTTCTATTTGTTCATCTTCTGAAATTACATCGATCTGTTTGCTCATCGTTTTCAGTTTATGTCTCTTTCTACTGGTCATTCACAATGAGTGGGCTATGCGCACATGTGGGAGAGGCCGGAGGACGGGCCACATGCTAAGGGGTATGATCGAATGCCGCTACAAGCATTCTAGATCATGCGCGGACGGAAATATTGCGACATTATCTCCAGAACATTCACCGGGCCTATATAAATCCGTGAGCAAAGGAGTGTGGACAGTGAGTGTGAACAGTGTAAACCGATCAGCGTGACTTGAGGGGCTGAGGAACCAGTGACCGGAGGAACTAGTCGACGGAGGAACTAGTGAACGGAGGAGCTGGTGAACTGGACTGAGACAGTGCCGTTCCAGTGAACTCAGCATGATGGGTGGATCGTGCAGCTGCAGCGAGGACTGCGGAGTTGACCGACGTGGCATTGAACTACCTTGACTTGGGAGTCCGCACAGTGTGTGTGAATGGAGACAGTGCTGTAACTTGCAGTCAACACAGTGGAAGCGAGCAGCGAACAGAAGCGTGAACTGGAGAACAATCAGGAGTTTTCTGGTTGTATTGAGCATTGCCATTGGAAATAAAGGAACCTCCATTCTTCACTTAGAAGACAAGTGTTCTGATTTCGAACCCCGACGAGCCCTTGTTACAATATTTTAGTTGTATTCGTTTAAATAATTTTAGTATTATATTAAACATATAGTAAAACTGGCGCAACTAGGTAAAGAAAATGTTGTAATTGGGCAATGAGCCTGTTATATTCTCAACAAAATAAAATAAAATAAAAAAAATTTGCCTGACTGCTATAACACATCAGTATTGCAAACTTTCGCTTGAGGAATTGATATAACGTGCTTATTACTATAAAGCTAGACATTTATAATTTTAACACTTAATATTTTAACAAAATCCTGTAGTGTCCTCATAAGAAAACAAGTCAGTTGAGTTTGACAGAGTATGCAGTTGCCATATTGCTACACACATATACTCATACATAGCTGTATATTTTATTAATTTTTTTATTGGGTTTCAACTTCAGGAGAGAAAATCAAGCATCGGTTATTTCTACGTAAGTCACTTACCAGTAATAGGCCTATGCATATCAGATTTGGGGAGTAGTATGTGGACAAAAAATAAGCAAGCAATCAATCCTATACTATTTTCACTTTAAGTTCAAAGTAGATGTAAACAAACTCTAAAGTACCACTCCGCCGAGCATGTGACAATACCACGTGGAGATTTACCCGCCACGGAAAGAAAAGGAAAGAGGATTTGTGTATATTCCAGTGTTCTCAATAGTACTTTTAAAATATTTTTTATGACATGCACCATTGTTGAAAAATGTTATATTTATTTTGAAAAGATCGATACATCTGTACAAAATTAGGCTTAATATTAGTATTTAAGAAAGTCATAGACAGTTAACAAGACGATATTAACGAGTATAAAAAATTACTCTCATTTTGCAATGTTGGCTGCCCACTTCAGAGGCGTTTTCTTTTTGAATTCATTAATTTCTGTTTGTAACCGCCCCAATCCTATCAGAGCTGTAAGTTACATGTAACTTTTGACGAAATTTTTGTTTTGTTCTAGCACACGACTTTCTTGTCCTCACGTACGTGTTGTATAACCGTTATAAATAAATAAATGAACGCACATTCAGCAGGTCTAACCAAGTTATTGGGAGAGGGCTGTGGCAAGTTCATTCCAAGATGGCGTGATTGAGCATTCACACAGCCGTCGTAAACGCCTACAATTTACATCTGTTGTAACGGTTTAATTAGTTCACTTAGTTATTATGCATAAGGAAAATCTGATCAAATTAATTTTGTTTCATACACAGATCTGCTTCAGAAACGTGTTTTTAAATTTCTCTGCACGAAAATAGCTACAAAAATGTACGGTTTGAACCGAACTATTTTATTAAGAGCAAGAGTATGCATACAAAGCAGCAAAAGTTACAGTTCGTCCACTAGCCAATGAGGCGCTCCCTTGTCACGTGGCTTTGTTTACATCTACTTTGTTCTTAACGTGAAATTAGTATATATGAAAATCAATTCACTTATATTTCTAGTAATGGAGCTAGATGTCAAAAGCTTGCTTGTTACTAGATCTGGGATTTTTAAGGCAAATGGCTATTTTGTTCTTTATGAAATAACATGAAATTTTTTTTGAAATGTTGACGTCTCATGATAAATCACTTACATTTATATAGTTTGTAGTGCCCTACAAGGCCTATTTGGACTTTTAGAGCCTATTTAACTATTATAGTGCCTTAAAGCCTATTTTGTACATTTAAAATAAAATTCAACTTTATATAACGGACATCCCCGAATGAAGATCAGAACAGCAGAGGGTGAGTTTTCTCAAAGAAACTTGATTTTCCCAAACAATTGTCGCCAAAGGAATGCTGACTGATGGAAGGAGTGGGAGGATTAGCTCAAAAGAACAAGGAGCAGGCATTAAGAAGGGACATACTTTGTCAAAGTCCCTAGTGAAAGAACATCTGTTTAAGTGAATACAGTTCGTGATGCCTAATTTTGCAGTTATTTCTGTTAAGAATAGGTTTACCACATTTCTTACAGAAAAAGAAATCACGTTATGGTTTAAGTGCATATTGTAATATTTTAAAGTCTTTTTTTCTGTCTATTTACACATTTTAAAGCATATTTTAAATGTCTATTTTCTCTTTTAAAAGCCTATTTTAGGTGCCTGGAACAATTTTTGAGAGACTAAAATCCCAGGTCTAGCTATTACAAACTGCCTCAAGCCTGAAAAACCATAGTTTTATTAATCAACAATGTTAGGAAAGCACACCACAAACACTCTCACCAGTAACTCTTGCACACACATCACACATTCTCTACTACTAATCAGACTTACATGTTCCTGAATACGTAACTCCTGGAACTTGACGAACTTTGAGCCACGTGTTTGAAGATAAAGATGACCTCCAGCTTTATTTACTCTGCAGTCATCACTGGGGCACAACACCAGTGGCATAAAAGCTAGTGAATTCACCTAATCAAAAAGACAGAAAAATTAGAAGCAATCTCCAACCTGTCCTTATCCGAAGCTCATAGATAATCATTGCTCATGATTTTCTCAAAGATAATAATTATGTATGTATGGAACCCCACGAAAGGAGGAGAGGCGGGTTGGGAATGGCCTAAGCACATAGGCCACTTCTCTGGCCCTTTGTGCCAACCCCGGGTAATGGGATGATTGGCATGCCCAATGGACCCCCAAACCAGATTCCCCAGCAAGCCCCCATGGAACTCCCCACCATCCAGGAAGTACCTGAAATCTAATCACAAGCACCATGCCCCAGGGTCTCTCTACCCTCTTCATGCACTACGCCCCCGATCCCTCACAGAGAGAGCCCTTAGGGTCGCAGCACATCAGAGAGCCCCCAGGTGCACAGCACACCACCAACAACCCACATTCCCACAAGCCACAGCAGGAGAAGTCCCGAAAGCCAGGAAAGGAAACGGGATGATAATAAGGGGGAGTTTAAAGGTGAAGTGGAGAGGGGGAAATGGAAGAATCTCCGAGAAAAACCCCCTAAGCCATGTCTGCCAGGCTTGGGTTTTGAACCTGGGACCACTTGCGCTAAGCATGAGCCACCATAACAACAATCATGGCAGTATATTTTTGTAATGAAAACAGTGAAAATATACAAAATAAAATATATAAAATATACTCTAATATGCCAGTAGCTATTTGTGTTACTGTATCTTCATGGGATGCCTGCTCTAAACAGAAAATGCATTTTCCAAATTTAGCACCTTAGTAAGTATCCTCGTATATTATTTATTAATTTTTTGTATTAAAATAAACATCACTATTAAGCTGCAGCATGGGCTCCTAACCAGGTACAGTGAACTCACAGTATAAAGTACGTCAGAAACAAATATACTTTATTCGTGAATTTGCTAAGGTGGCTGAAAACTTGAGTTTTATAATTCTGACATGGCTGATAACCAGGGCCCAGATTCTGATGACCTAAAATTGTTTGAAAAATTACCTTTAAAATGACCCTAAATTTTAAAGAAAATGACTTAGTACTTGTCACTGAGGAACTGGTGAGTCAAAATTCGGCACATCCTTTTGTGGTTTTGTGGTCTGCCGGATTATATTGTTGTTTATTGAGGGTAAACAGTAGTTTGCACTTTCAAATCCAAGCGAGTGGCAGGCTCTGGTGCCAAGTCAATCTAATAACAATAGTAATATAACACAAAATTTTGGCGTTCCTTTGATTCTATCTCATTTCCGACTGAGACATGTCAACACTTGAAACGCCAAATTTTTCCTTCTTGCATTAAACAAACAACACTTCAAAGGCAGCACCGCTAGCGACGAAAAAAAAAAGTTAATACACTCAATGTAAATACATGAAAATGACTAAATAAGGAAGCAAATGACAAGAAAATGACAAAATAATGACCAAAAATTGAAATAAATGCCCTAAAAATATAAAACTGCATAAAATGACAAAAAATGACCTAATAAAAATGCATTTCTATAATCTAGAGGCCATGATTAGGATTTATCTACAAGTTGGCAATGTCTATGCATCATCAATAAAAAGATGACATGTCATTAGAATCCGGGCCCTGCTGATAACGCATGTCATAATTAAACAGTTTAATTTATAATTCATATTCTAACACAGCAAACAAAAAGAAACAAAAAAAAATAACAAAAAACAAACAAACAAAAATACACACACATATATATATATACATATATAAAACTAAGGAATCAGTGTAACACTTACCGGTTGGTATGTCTCTGCACCACACTGATCGCAAGTGTATGTAGCTACCACCATCATTGGTTTTACCTCTGTGCACCGTGTTACAACACCCCGAACTGTTACCAGCTTCCCAACATGACTTGCTTTCACATCTCGAATTGGAATGGATTTGTTTGTGGTTTTGTCCTTGAAGTAGATTTCGCTGAAATGTTAAGAATTAGCCAGTTATATTTACCGTACATTGAATCCTTAGTACAACTACTTCAGATTAATGGCCCGTTCACAATGCAACATACGTGGGAATGCAACACAACTTTTTACTATTAACTTGGTAACTGTTTTTTCTAATCTGAAAATCATAAAACTATTTACACTACTTACAAAAGGGGGACTGAAATTACCACAACAACTCACTGCCAATCGATAAGCATCCTGACCCATGCAGTTGCCAACAACATGTTCATCTCAAGCCCTGAGGTGGCCATGACATCATTCGCTTTGATTGCTGGGATTAATACTCCTAGTGACAGCTTGCTACCTATGGATACAATTCTTCTTAATGTGTCCCACTCTACCGCAATTTTAACGCTTCCTCCTGTCTACAAAATTACAACTCTGATCCGGGTTATGCCTAACTGGTTCAACATCAAAAGTTGAATCATTATCCTCTCACAGAGAGTATAAATAATTTATGGCATTTATTCGAGCACTAAAATCTTCTATTGGAGCACACGAAGTCATTTAGTTTAAAAAAATAACATTTCAATAAACAGTGCCCGTTAAGGCTGAAGCACACTTGCGTACATGATGGAGGCTGCAAATCGTTTCTTGATGATGCCACGCTATCTCAGCTTCTAGCCAAGCAAGCTTTTTGTTTGATTAAATTAAATCAATCCGGAAACAGTGTGAAGTGTCATTAACTTAACTTAACTTTATCAAGTTAAAGCTTTCTGTTGTTGCTAGGGACGAAGAGGAAATAAGTGCTCACTCAGATATTCAGTGGGCCATGTTTTAAGCACTGGTGGAAGGAAGTTTAAGTGATCAAGCAGAGAGATTCAAATAATTCATTATGGCATAACCACCACCCTCCGGTCTTAAAACTATGGTTTTAACCAATCAATTACAAGAGAGAGACAAAGGAGACAAGTTCAAGTTCAGACTGTCTGGACCAAAGAATAGATCAGGATATAATATTGAATTGGGTTTAGCACGAATACTTCACTTTTAGTATAAATATCTGAACTAGTTTCAAATATCATCGTCATTCATAATCATCAGATTAACACCAACTCAAGTTGGTAATACCGGTAAATACAGTTTAATACCGGTAAATCTTGAAGTTTGGCTACAGAAAGAAGGGGCCAAATAATTTTGATTAATGGGAATTGACTTATGTTAATGCCTTGTATTCAAAATGACTGGACCATGATTGATATTATGAAGTAAGAAGGATAAAAGGAACAATATGTCACTGCTTTTCAGAATGGTTGACATTTTACTAAAGAACACATGTTCATTTTATTCACTTCAACCTATTGCATATGCACAAGAGAGTGTTTTCACAGCAACTCTAGAGACAGTCACAACAACTGACTTAAGGGATAATGGCTCAGATATTCAACCAAGACTGTTTCAATCATGAGAGTCTGTAGCATCTCTGTTATCAGGAATCGGAAGTCGACACGGGCAATGTTGGTACAAGGGGACATTATGTGGGACATCTTGTATCATAACTGATTGGTATGTTGACTCAGTGGCAGTTGATGACAACTCCTGTTCCCATGAGTACATGTGAAGTGTAGATGTTTACAGAGCCACCTGGGCAAGGGCTCAAGCTCCACAGCCTGCTCATCATGTAGTTGTTTTCTTAGCAAGACTCTTTCCTCTTTTCTTTTCTTAGCAATACAAAAGACTGAAATGTTTCATCTTTCTGCAGGTTTATAAGTGAATGTGATGCTGTAATTAGTAAATGCTGGTACGTATATTGTGTGTGTGTGTGTGTGTAAGTGTTTACTAAAGCCAATTATCTTTTTACAAATTCTAATGCAAACAGTCGCGTGAGTCCACATGGACCGTACATGCTTATGCAAAACACAACAAAAAGAAATAGAACAAATAATATAAGATACAAAATAACACAAACAAAGTCTATTCTTCACCCACTCTCCAATTTGCCGCTTTTTCAAACCTGAGCTGTCTTGCCTTCATTAAAAACTTCCCAATGCTTTCCTCAACGTTTTTGTCTGTCAGTAACTCAAAACATTTTCGTTGCTCCCTATTTGATTCCATAAAAGATACTGGTAGATATTTTTCCCTCCAATTTTCCAAACCTTCACAATTCTCCAAAATATGAAACCATGATTCTTCCCCCTTACATAAGGAACAAACTCTCATTCCGTTTTCATCTGTGATCTTAATCATTCACCACACGCCGAGTCTAATCCAAGCTAGCCCCAGTTTACTGACTTTGGATCCTTTTCCTATGTACTGCTCCTTCTACCACTCCGATTTTAACCACGATTGTAATTCAAGTGAAACCATAGTCTAACATTGCACATTTCTCTGTTGTCTATCAACACCCTTCAAACAACATCACGTATATTGTTACCAGTATAAAGATAGTATGAGTTTGGTCCAAGACAGAATGATAGGCATTTCGTAAAATTGAGTTGGTAGCTTGCTTGTTTTTCGGTTGGTTTATTCGCATCTTCAAGCTCGCACAAAGTTTTCCTTATAATATTACATGCAAATTCCATTTCATTTTGGTAACTAATATTTAAGATATTATAATTATAAACACTTCAAATTATTTTTGGTTAAATTGATGATGGCGTGCCTCTCTTCTCCCACACCTCCGGTCCAATTTCCTGACTGAGATGGTAACAGTGTGAAGTAATTAATGAATGAATGTTGGAGTGTATATTTTTCACAGTGTGCACGTATAGTTAAAATAATTAATTCAATTTTAAATTACATTAATTTTAACTTCTTAAATTGCTATTTTGGTGTATCATTAATTGTGTTCTAGGCAGATTGTTAACAGCTGTTTGTATATCAACCAGTATGACAGCATTTTTTTTATGGGGGCTTGAAGAGTTTTTAAATTTTTTTTTTTAATTTATTTATTTTATTACTATTATTATTATTATTATTATTATTATTATTATTATTATTATTATTGTTATTATTGTTATTATTATTATTTTTTTTAAATAGAGAGACTTCCCGCACGTCAGCCTACGAGGCTTTTTGTGCTGCCCCTTTGGTGGAGAAGCTCTTGTTGGCTTCCTTTCCTAAAGTCTTCCCTGGATATTTTTGCTAGGGTATCACAGTCAAGCAGGGTATTTGGATTACTCCTTCCTCCTGCTTGATTAGGCCTCTTTGTTTCCCAAAATCTGTTCCTTGAACAAGTTGCAGTATTTTGGGTCCAATGTCCTTTTCGTTCCCTGAACCCAGGAAGGAAATTTTACACTTGAAAAATCCCCAACCTGGCCAGGAATCGAATCCGGGCTGCTAGGGTGGAAGGCAGTCACGTTCCCAACTCACCCATGGCGGCGGATGACAGCATTACTTGTGATGTATGTTTGGCTTGCACAGGACATCCTAAATTCATATTGTAAAATGAAATATTATTATTGTTTGAATTGCGGGGCTGTTTGTTAAGTGCATTATTTTAAACTGTTTTAGCTTAGAAATATTGCAGCTACCAAACAAAAACCTTTATTTGTGTTTCCTTTTGTTGATGTTAAACTCCATGTTTATATTATTGCAGCAAGTACATTGTACTTTCCTGTTTTGTCATCCTCCCAGGAATATTTCTCCATATCCTCCGGGTAGTTTCAAGTTTGTTGTAGGTTAGGATTCCAGGGTTGGGAACCCTGATCCTTTCCTCATTTCCTCTAGAGGGGGGCATATCCCATTGGTACAACAACAGCAAACATAACAGCCAAACTATGCCAACCACCAATATAAAAGAAGCCACACCTCTGTCTGCAGCTCTACAGAAGACAAACATAAGCCCCTGATCACACCTACCAGCCAGAAATGTCCAGCATTCAAGATTCCAGCAAGGAAAGCTTCAGATTTACATTTTTTTATTCTTTCAAAAACACAAATGGAAAATTGATTTCATTACTTTTTTCTTCTGTGTGCAATGTAGATTTTCCTTTCCAATATTAAAGACGAATCTTTGTTCTTGGTTTCAGTTTCTAGCTGCTACATTACAATTATGATTAGTATAGTAATATCAAGGTGAGAAGTTGTAAGTTGTGTTCCCTGCTTACTGTTTATACTAAAATTTTTTCCACTTTCTCTCACAATGGTTACATTTTCCCTTGCAATTTATAACAGGTACAATATACCATACATTTTCACACATTTCTAGGAGGGAAAAACATTCCAAGTTTCCTAACTGGTTTCTTGAATCCCACATTTCCCATGAGAAACAACTAGCTTATAGTGCAAAATATATGCCATTTTAGATTTTATTTGTATCCACTTATTTGCAATTTTACTTATCTTTCTAGGAACAATTTTAGTTTGTGAATTCTGTAGGTTTAGAACAGTAAAACATCAAATTTGGTCATCTTTTGCATTTCTAAAACAAAAATATCACACCTAGCAGCAAACTATATATAATCCCTAAAAGAAATGTTATACAATATTTTTAAAAATAAAGAAGTTTGTGTTTTTGTCAAGTCCTGCCAGTAAATTTACCAAAAGATTTTACTTTTTTTCTTCTGATTATCAGGCGTCACTGTATAGCGTAGTTCAGTTATGTAATACCAATGATGTAGCCTACATAATACTTACAAACGTCTCATGAGCTCTGCAGGATATTTGTTATGTGGGTCCCTGTGTTCACCAGGCTGGTGATGTCGCTGCTCCATCAACAGACGATGCTCGATATAAACATCCAGTGCATCTTTTGCAATAACCTAAATTTAAATAAAAAACAAAATATGTATTAAGGGCACAAAAAACCTTGGTTATTAATTTTATTACGAGGGATATGAAAATAAATAAAAGAAAATTATAAAGTTCTGTAAACATGACATTTAACAACATAACCAAAATAGAATTTTTAAACAGCATAAAAATTTGTAATTAAATAGAAATTATTTTTATTCTAAAACACCAATCACAATGCCAAAAAAGGATAATTTGTTTTTTAAGGTGCTAAACGTTTTAATCAGAATGTATATTTTAGCATAATATGTAATGATGTATCACTAGAAACTCTGAAAAGTTGTAAATAAATTCAAGGAAGAGTGGTATAAAAATATGAGCTACAATGTGTCAAAATTAATATTCTTTCAGTTAAATCAGTAGAAAAGTTATTCATCCTTAATTAAATTTAAGCATCACCCACAAAGGTCACATCAAATTGATGACCTAATTCCAGACAGATTTGAGAAATTAATAAATATTACGAGGGGAATATCGAAAGTCGTGAGAAACATTTTTTCACAACCTTAATCTTTATTTGTAAGTGAAACCAAGTATATCAACTCAATTTACAGACCTTTCTTTCACTTTTCCACATAGTCTCCATTTTTTAGCACACATGTTTCCCATCGTTCTGCAAGTTTGAAAGTACCCTTGCAATAGAATTCCGTTCCAGCTGCCCGTAGACACTGACACCATTCCATACACTGTCGTTTTGATTGAGGTTCATAATGATGGAACCAGCTTTCATCTCCAGTCACAATACTCGTCAAAAATTCATCACCTTCATTTCAAAATCTCTGAAGAAGGTTTTGGGCAATGGTTCGTCTCTTGACGTTTGTGGTCCTCGGTCAGTAAACGTGGGACCCAACTGGCACAAATCTTCCAATAACCTAAGCTGTGAATCATTTCTTGCACCGCACCACGTCCAACTGCAAGTTTTGCAGCGATTTCATTCACAGTGATACGCCTTTCTCCTGGAATGGAATTCTATCAGAAGGGTATTTTCAAACTTGCAGAACGATGGGAAACGTGTGCAAAAAACCGGAGACTATGTGAAAAAGTGAAGGAAAAAAAAAAAAAAAGGACTGAAGATCGAGATGATATACTTGGTTTCACTTACAAATAAAGATTAAGGTTGTGAAAAAATGTTGCTCACAACTTTCAGTATGCCCTTCACACAATAATGTTAAGATATGAGATGACACCAACAATGAACTTTAACACAGACTGGTGTGTTGCTACACGTGACATTCCATTGCATAGCTGTAGTGGAGCGGGAGCTACGATGTCAGATTGAAATACTGCTGGAAATTACAACTTCAATTGCGTACGTATGGATAAGCTAGAAATTTTGGGTTTTCACACATACTAATCAATGAATATCTTCTATTTAAATCCATTTTCAACTGAAAATGCATTTTTTACATTAACAGGGCCTTTAAGTAAGTTTAGGAAATTGTCTGTATGATATTTTATTTCAATTTAGATTTGCCTCCAATTACCATTAGATTACATTGCACTTCCAAAATCAAAATCTTTGTAAAAAAATAAATGATGAATACATATTCAAACATTTGAAATTCCAAGTGCAGTGAATCCCTGCTTTTACATACCAATTGTTGCCACATACATTCTGTTGCATAACTAGAGTTTGTAAGGTAAAATCTCAATTCTTAGGGCCTGTACAACAACCACCTGATATCATATTTATCTGCCAGATAGAGGACTTATCTGGAAGTTGGCCAAGAATTGCATACTATGATTTCCTGATAAAATCTGTCTGGAAAGACAACTCTCAGATAAACTAGCAGGAGGATGGAGTGGCTGATAAACTACAAACTGCTAGTTAGGGAAATTTGGTGGAAACAAGATGGCAGCACTCCGAAGCTTCAAAGCCACCTGAGTTTCAGAATTGATGCTGGAAGATTTAACTTACAAAATAATGCTGTTTTAGGCTCACATATGAATAAAATAGAATTGCACAAATCGATAATGTGCTTAAAACGATATGTTCTTATGTAATTTAATTGTACAAATACAAATTCGAGGTGCCACACCTAGCGGAGGCCTATCGAACTACAACAAACACACCTCTTCGTTCAACGAGCTAAGGATCACTTTACAAAATTTTACTGCATTCTTCTTGATAGCAGTTCCGCGGTGGTATTACAAGATATCTTACAGTTAAGCCATCTGGAACTCACGTATCGGGAGGAATTGTTGGGAGGTTGTAATACAGGCCTTAGCATCCCTATCTTCAACACAATGCATCTCCAAAAATAACCTTAATACACTTCTACCAGCTATGTGATGGCAACTCTTCAAGCTTTTAATGACCACCACAGTTATCTTCATCAATATAAGTACAACCAAGTATGCGTGTTTGTGAGCCTTAAGATGGTTGCATTGTCTAAGTGTTGAGTGTATTTCAGCTGATACTTTTATTAACCTCAAAATTAATCCAGTGTTTGAGTGCAACACAAACATCAAGATATCTATGCTATGTTCGTGATAATATTTCAGAGTGATCCGAACAGCAAGTATATTAGCAGAGGTTATGTTTATTCTACTAATATTATGCCTTCAGTTCTATTTCAGCGCAACATAATTCAACACAATTTGCACCTCACTATTTCATTTTCGCAGCCACTTACACTCATTTCACACTAAGAGTTAAATTAATGTAACTTACAAATAATTTGATTAATTTTTTTACTTTATCCTACTATGTCAAGTATAGAGAGTTGTTCATTTATTTTAGCCTACGTTTCAATGTGTTTCTGTTTATTAATTTTCATTTCACTTACATAACTGTGGAATAAAACACAAAAATAAAAAAATTCTATTATTTATTGGCACTTTTAAGATTCAAGCTGATGTCCTAAATTATTTTGGAATAGTTTGATACCTGATCCTCTGTTTTTTGTTTTACTAGTATTTTTGGCTAAGGCAAGGCACCTAAATCCAATGTAGTTAAGTCTCATCTTCCTTCGATGGGCCTTCCGTTAACAATCTCTTTCCTTCTGCTGCCTCACTGTACAAGGCCTATAACTCCATCATGTATGAAGGCACACCAGACAATCACCTTGCACTGAACTTCCCTTTGCATGAACCACAACTTAATTGACAGAATAGCGTGGTTTTCTTCGTCACATGATATCATTGTGCACATCATAAGTCTTCACTTAACTAAGCTTTTGAAACTTTATGAATTACTCTAGAATACAGTGGAAGAATCATTCTTTGTTTTTGTTTTGTTTAGATATTATGGAATTCCAAAATTACATCATGACTTTACGGACACACTATATGCAATGGGTTAAGCAGCCAAGGTGGACAGCCATGTACCATGAACCATCCAGGAATTTTATAGGAAAATTATGTAGAAGAAAACAGTATGATCAAGACATTGATGAGAATAATATTAGAATTAGAATTGTTATTTTGAAAAGAAAGAGATGAGAGGTGTGTAATAACATTAGGAGTGGACAAGATGGTGAGCTTTTGTTTTGCCTCACAAATGACTGACGGGGAGATCTACAATAAACAATGAATAAGAAAAAAGTCATGCATATTAAGACATGCAACAAGGAAGTACTATTACTTACTTCACGTTCCTTGTATTCAGGTAAAATCTCCTGAACAATTTCAGCAACAAGATTTGTATATCGTCGAGTGTTGCCAACAATTGAATCTGCCAAATCTGAATTAAACTCATGGACATCATCTAGTTCAACGGTCATGGCCACCTGTAACAATGAAAATTGTGTAATTTGAATCTATAACACATCAAAGTCTGAAGAGAAAGATTTATGGGTTGTGATGAAACAAGAAGATGCTAAAAGAAAATTCATGCTGTTCCAATCCAAGAATTTCAAAAAAAGTTTCAGAAATTTCTGTTTAGACAGGTTCTTAAAAATCCCTTATATTTTATGTATGGAATCAGCACTGCAACTCTCATTCTCCCTTGAATTTGTAGCAAAAGCCAACTTTTCCCCATCAGAATTCCTTTATTACAATTAATGGTCATATTATGATGCAATGTTACATGGCATGAAAAACAAGTGAACTCAAAGAAAACCCACCCGGAGCTCATTTTGTCCATTATAAATTCCACAAAATTTCCCGCAGATTTGATCCTGGGTCTTGGTGATGGAAGGTGAGCAACCTAACCACTGATCCATAAGGGTATCAAACTTTCTCAATTACTAATTATGCCATAACCTTACAAAGCACAACTTATCTTTATTTAAGTGAAATACTTGGGTGTTTAACTAGATTAAGGTATCAAAATTTTTGTACTACGCATCATATAGATACAGTAGCCTATATTGATTTTAGATACCGCACAAATTAACACTGACATTCCTCAAGCGCTAAACCTTTTCAGAGCTGAATAACTTATACTTGGTAATAAGGCAGTGAAAACTGATAGGGAAAATTTCAGTGAAATAGCTGGCTTCCATGAAGGACACACTAAACACCTGACTAAAAATCCTCATAATCTACATAAACCATTACTATATTAATCTTATATTTTTGTTTTTATACAATTTTTCAAGCAACGTGTATATATGTCACTAGCAGTGAATAATGGTTATTAAGTACAGTGAGTCTCAGATAGATTGCACCCGACGCGCCATGCGTTGGGTTCCCCGCAGATGACGCTCTTATCCCCGGTATGCGGCAAAGGAACTGCCCGGCAGTTGACTGACTTGTCCGTGCGTGACAATGAAAATAAATTAAATAAGTTTGAAAATAACGAAAATAGGCACCTACCTTATTACAGGAGATGCGGGAAGTGTCCTCCTCCTACATCCACACATTTTTGGCATCGTGATAGGAAATTCCGATTAATACGCATTAATTGTTCTTCCGTTATTATTGAGTTTATCTCTATCCTAATGTTTTCTTTTAGTTGTGACAACTACAGAATAACACTTTCACGTCTGTACAACACGAGAACAATGCTCAACTGCAGGCTGTTGACTTATCTGCGGGGACACAGCTGGCCGCGACGCGGGTAGTGTTGAGTCATCACAAGAGAAGCACGGCACGCGGCAAATGGGTGCAATCTGGCTGAGACTCACTGTATTTTGTCAATGTAAGCCCAAAACTCGAGCAAGCTTTGGGGGGGGGGGTGGAAAGGTTATTAACCAAAAATCTAATGATATAAGCCTAATAAATATTCAATGTATAATATCTGTTAACACCACAAGATGATGAAAAGCAACAACAAAAAACAAAATAAACAAATCAAGATGGAATGACCAATATATTTTTAAGGAAAACTAAAATAAGCATTTCAGATTTCATTAATAATTATTCGTTTGTAGAGGAAGCTGTTCCAAAAAATTGGATGGCTAAAGGTGGGGATAGGCTAGTTCAAAATCAAAAATTATCAACAATCTCATTTTTTACCCTAGCCTTAACAAGAATCTTAGAAAAATGCATGAATGCAGAATGTCTTAAAAATTCAGCCATTTTTCTGTTTAAAATTAGATGTTCACGTTTAAATGTGTCGCTTATTTCCCTAAAATCATACTTGAAGATTTTTAATGTTATCTGTGATATTTATTATTATCAATATAATCATGAATGATATTGACCGAGTTTTAACCAGATGCATAATTGTAGGACTACAAGGACGAAAACATTGAAGTTTGTGTGACAGAATTATATAGGCGTCACATATACAATTTGACTAACCTGTATTATGAAAGGTCCTTAGGAAACAAGCTACAGGCGTGTTTTTAGCTGCAACTTGTAATATATTGTAGAGTAGGCCTAATCATCTTGCGAAAAATAATATTCCTTCATTCCACTTCATGGATGATTAAATTATGTTACCTCTTCTGTGGTGTTTAGGCTAAATTATGTTCACGGATGTACACTAAAAAAAACCTCGAAAGCTTATTGATCTAAGAAACTCATACCACAGTATAAGTATTAATACAGTACAGAAACTCAGTCCGTTTTTCTGCCAATCGAGCATGCGCGCGCATTTACTAGTGATCGTAGCGGCCATAAAGTAAGACTACAGAAACTACTCCGGGAAGTATGTAAATAAATAGGAGTGTTGTATTTATTAGAGCACGCGATATTCGAAAGGACCTTATTATTCTGCTGTAAATTTCAGTAATAATAAAAGACAAAATCATGAATTGCATTTCTTCACTTTCTTGAAACATCCAGAAAGGTAAGAACGAAAATAAGTAACATTTATTGTAGACCTACTGGCTGTTCAGTTATGTTGAATCTTTTCCTTGATGTATCCTTTATACAATTATCTTCTTCTACGTTTTCTAGCTGGCCATGATTTCTATTTCCATTCCTAGTTGGCTTTGCTTTAGCTTTATTCTCCTTCTGCATTCTTTTGTTTCTCATCAAATGTTTTCAGTGTGTTCTAATTTAAATTATGATCTTATACTGGACTCATTTATGTACTTTATTATTTTTTTCGTTATAATGATTAGCTAATAACTGAATATTAAATTCATATTTAATTTCTTATTTCTTATTCTCAAGAAGGTATTTTCTTTTATGTACATTTTTTATATTAAATTTCTATTATGATTAATTATTTTGTTCTCGGCCAATAGAAATTCTTCTTGCCTCATTGTTAATTTCATTCCTTCTTCTACGTCGCCATTACATAATCCTCTTAAAGGATTATAGTCTATTTTGAATTTAACCAACAGTGGTGTTTATCTTCATGCATCCTTATAGTTCGTTCCTGCGATTTAAGGATTATTTGATCATTATTTTAACTGCGAGGAAGCAGTTATCTACGTTTTCATTTGGCTCAGAATAGCTGAATTATAATGTCTCTACCACGAATTTCTACAAGGCACGAATATTGCCTAAATTCGACATCAGGACTGATTTGATGTGAGATTTAATTACTTAAGGAATCCTCATCTTCAGAGTGAGTGCTTAAAGCCTAATATTTGATTTACAGCTTGTAACATTAATTTAAACTTTGTTGCATCATAGCTGTACTTATCGTACTACGCAATTTAAATCAGTGATACTAATTGCGTTATAATTTGTGCATGAAATTCGCAGAGATTTTATTGTGAGCACTATCAATGCAACATAGACTTGCTTCATGCATATCTTATCATCATGCTTATTCTTGGCATTCATTGCCAAGTGGTCTTCCAGAAATAACATTTATCAATATATATTTTAACCTGAAATCTACGTTCTTTGGGCGGAACAAGTTCAAGACATCATCCAGCGAGTGGCTGATATTCAAGAAGTTTTCAGTTCGGCTGTGATTGTATGTAACATCTATCACTTCAAGATTTCACAGGAAATCACCTAATGTGTTAATCGCATCAATTATCATGTAAATTATTTTTAATTCTTAGATAAGAATAATTCTATTATTGCTATAATTAATAAATTCACTCAATCGAAATGTATAGCGTGTATTCAATCTTGTCAAACACAATTAATTATTATACAGTCCACTGCTAATGCACGTTATACACTGGCTTAGTCGTGATTCTGGTGTGGTTATGTTTCAAGTTACTTTAATGTAATATTTTTATATTTTATTCTGTTGTAATGATTCTGGTGTATAAAATAGGTCATTAATGGTCGACAAGAAAACCTAGTAAAAAAATATATAAAATATTTGAGTGGAAATTACAGTCTATGCTTGACACACGCCGAAAACAGGCAGTTTATGAATTCCTATTAAAACTCGTTAATTAAAACTGCTGTACCGACTGTGTCTTCAATTCCAAATGCTCCAGAATTTTTTGTTTTGCTTAATGGAGTCCATCCTGCAGTAATTGACGCTACATAGACCTACAATAAATTGAAGTCGTATATTGCCATATAAGGAAAGAATCAAAATACACTGTCAACAATGACGTGCAGGATGAACAACGTGACAGACCTATAATATAATTTACGTATTTAATACGTAGGCTATTTAATATAATTTGAATTATAAATTATATTAAAGGGCAATGATTTTAAAGGAAAAGAAATAGGCCTAGATACAGTCTGAAACAGTAGCCTATTTAGGTATTGTTTACCTCTTCTTAACTAGAATATAATACAGTATCTGTTTTATTATTTCTTAAATTTAAAATTAGATTTGCATTAAATAAAAATATTCTGTATTTTTCTCTTTTAACATAACTTATTTTGCGATGTGTTTATGTATTTCCCCAAGTCATTTGATATGATGAGAATGTAGTTTTACCTAATCTCCGCATGGAGCGCTAGTGTCGTCCAGCCAACATGTTGTCATAGTGCAACGACCAAGATTTAGGTTATGTAAAAAAATTATAATGTTGCTAGAGTTAATTTAATTATAATAGAATTGTTTAATAAAAGGGGTCACTAGGTTAAATGAAGAGACTCCTACAACTGGAATTAATCTGATATCCAATATATATATATGTAATAACTGATACTTATTTGCAGGTACCAAAAACTTCCATACTAATAATATCTCACTTTAATATAACTTGGAAGAGCATGTGGACAATTCCCAGCAAGGCCGAAGATCCATCTCCAATACAGGTTAAGAAGGATGGGAGAGCAAGAGGGCAATCGCACTTGACCATAAATTCGCAAAATACCAACAATGAGATTTAATGTATAATATAACAATGTACAGTATAAGGTCTACCTTAAATAAATGACAATAAATAGTAATGACTAGAAATTGATTATTAAATGCCCAAGATCTCTAACTATTAAGCTATCTTTCATGTACCAAGAATAATTCAAATTGCAAATCCAATAAACTCCAAAAGTTAAGTTGGTATACTTTAAATAAATATGCATGGATCACTAATAAAGACTAGGCCTATCAAAGGTCAATGCCAGGCAGAGTAATTTAGAATAATAGGCTGGCAAAAGAAAATCAAAGTTCACAACTATGTACAGTTTATATTAAAGAAATATCCAAAATAAATACTAATTAGGCCTACCTAATTACCAATAGTAGGGAATATATATATTAAGTAATTTAGAATCACCAAAAGACTAGAAATAACTTTAGAAAAATTTACTCATGAACTATAATTAGGCCTATCCAATACCCAATAGTAGATAATATATTTTAAAGTATTAGAATATACAAAGGGGAAGAGAGACTGAGAATTTATTTTAGAATATGCTTAAAAAATACTACAGAAGAAGGGTAATCTGGTCGATCAAATTTGCAATAGAAAATAATAATAATAATAATTTGGAATGAAAAGAAAAATGAAAACGGTAAGCAAAATCCAAAACGCGAGAGTAATTAAATAACAAAGAAGGACAAATATAAAATCAAAGATAAACTAAATAATCAGAAGATTACGTTTGAAAAAGGAATATGATATTAGAGAATAATAATGTAAAGAAAGCAAAAACTAGACAGGGTAAGTTAAGAAAATCAGCCAGCAAACAGCCAAAAATATAAATGCAAATTCAAATTAGCAAATAACAGGAAAATGTCAAATACAAAAAACAGAGAATGAAGGAACCCAGCTACACGCAATATAGCCAGAAAGAACCGTCCAGAAGGTTTTATGAAACTATGGGTGCAGAAAATATAGAAAATATATTTATTAGCAAAGGGGCTGAACTACTTGTACCAAACTAATCGTGTACCTTGGTAGGGATGTACAATGGAAGAAACTAGCTTGTAGAAAAAAAAGGAAAGATATTAATAATTACAAAATCTCAAAAGAAAAATATAAGGCAAATCTAACTGGTGTGTATCACTATACAAGAAGGGAGGTTAATGTCCATAAATATACAAGAAATGCCTGGCGTGACCTAACATGGTGAACTTTGAACGCCCCAGAATGTTCCACATAATTATGCAAATTAGCTACACAATATTTAACTTGCAACCAGAAAATATATTACATGAAGTAACTATATGGACCAGAACAATATATTAACTAACTCCACCTCATCAGTAGCTGAATAATAATTTACATAAAAATCTATGACATTATACAATTTCAAACATCAAAGTGCTAATATCTTTCTGACCATTCTGCCTAAGGAAGGGAACCAGAAGAATTTATAAGCAATACAATTTTTACAGGCAAGATCACAAGTTAACAAATGCAATACAACTAACAGTTTAATTAAATTTATTGATATAGGGAAGTGAGATTTAACATTAAATTTGAGACAATGAAAATTCAAGTTAAGGAATAATGTAAATATATATATAATCTGGGCCAGCAATTACATTACCAGATCTACCCAAGATGCAACGGGGTAAGCAAATGGCGACGATACGCCCACTAGAAAAATTCTTTCAGCAAGCATAAATGAAATGGGAAATACTAATATTTCTATCAGAGAAACTTGAAACAATGATATAGCAAAATATGGGTATTTAGAAAATGTATGAAATAATTCTTAGTGGAAAACTAACATTTCATGAACAAGAGGAATCTAACACTACAGAGTTACTGATCTCAAACGGACACATTCTAACATGGGCATTTTCATGATGCCTTGAAATAATGAACTTGATACCAAACTTGTTCCATATCCACACGGTCCATGACTATAAGTGCTTAAGGTTAACTAACTCTGAAAATACATCTTTCCCTGTCCTTTCCTACCTCAGTTATCTTAACACCAAAATATGAATATAGGCATAATGTGCTGAAGGCCCTTGAAATTAGTTTTAGATAATAAATAGTGACGACATTGCTACTCACACAGACAACCGGAGGGTCCGACTCGTCCTCGCAGCTCCCACACTAACTAGGCAGTTGCCAAATACAGTCTGATTGACTGCAAGAACCAAAGCCACCATTACGGCTCGGTATGCAGCGGCGAAGTCGTGCACTACTTACGTCAGAGAGAGTGTAGACGGAGGGGATGGAATCGCGGCAATTTTAAACAGCGTTACAATAGGACTTTTAACACACAGTTTCTTTACTGTATGAATACTTAAACTGTGCTCATACCTATTAATTTCTGGTCAGTGATATTTATTTTTATTATTTGTGAGTTATAATTGGTCAGACATGTGGGTGCCAGAGAAACAAGTTTGTGAAATAATCTTGATTACCATAATTTACGTGTTTTAATCCAAACATAGTGTAAATGTTTATTACAATAATTAACTTTTTACAAATTCCAATGCAAACAGTCGCATGGGTCCGCATGGACCGTACATGCTTACGCAAAAACACACAAAAAAAGAACAAATAATATAAATACAAAATAACACAAACAAACTAAATCTATTCCTCACCCTCCACACCCGCTCTCCAATTCGTCGCTTTTTCAAACCTGAGCTGTCTCGCCTTCATTAAAAACTTCCCAATGCCTTCCTCAACGTTTTTTCCCGTCAGTAACTCCAAACATTTCCGTTGATCCCTATTTGATTCCATAAAAGATAATGGTAAATATTTTCCCCTCCAATTTTCCAAACCTTCACAATTCGCCAAAATATGAAACCATGATTCTTCCCCCTTACATAATGGACAAACTCTCATTCCGTTTTCATCTATGATCTTAATCATTCTCCACGCACCGAGTCTAATCCAAGCGAGGCCTAGTTTACTGACTTTAGATCCTTTTCCTAGTGTTTTAATCCATTTCAGGTATTACTTACATATTCCTTTGATGTGTATTACTGGTAAACAATTACTAAACCTGCTATAATATCTATTATGTAGGTCGTATAACTAATTATAATGAAAGGTAGTCAGCCATCTGTTAATGTCATATTCTCACAACCACATGAATTCCAAAACAACAATGAACCATACATACCAATACGAAATGTGGTATAGATGCATTATATAGCTATGGTTT
This sequence comes from Ectobius pallidus, assembly GCA_964059195.1. Taxonomy (NCBI): domain Eukaryota; kingdom Metazoa; phylum Arthropoda; class Insecta; order Blattodea; family Ectobiidae; genus Ectobius; species Ectobius pallidus. The sequence goes on from CAXKWD010000005.1 coordinate 15,258,259, forward strand.
GTCTACGGCGTTCATCGCGTTGCTCTCCATGTAAATCAATGCACCCGGTTTGTCTACGACGATGAACGCCGGTGATGACCGCCGGGGTCGGCGGTGATCGCCGGCAGTTGCTTCTGAGGCAAATTCAGGGCGATGAACGCCGCAGATTATCATGTATATAGTAGGTCAAGGAAAGCAGAAGACAGCCATTTTGCACAAAGTACTGTCATTAGTTGCAGACAAAATGTTATAGATTTTGTGTCTAAACACATTGCCCTGTATGACATGAGCTTAAATGACCATAAAGATAGCTACACAAAAGAAAATGTGTTGCAAATGGTAGATAAATTGTTAGAAAACACTATTATCTCTAATTACAATTTATGTAGCGTACAGTAAAATTACCAGCTCATTTATTTGTAAAAGTATTTTCGATATAATTATTACCGGTTTTATTATTTTATTATCCATTGAACCATTTAACATTTAGTTCATCAAAAGTGACTCCTTTGTTCCTGTCAGCGTTTTATTTTTATTTTATTTATTATTATTTTTTAATATTTGGTAACTTTATTGTATTGGCCGGTGCGTAAGGCTGACAACCTTACCACCTTCATGTGCCGAATGTCCAAAATCTGGGAGCCTCAACCTCCTGGAACCCTCTGGGCCTCCGTGGCCTGTATAGGGATCGCTTTACCTTTAACTTTATTGTATATAATACATTACAGTTTTGCAGTGTCAACAAGTGTCAAGTTATTTTATTTCTACAGTAATTAGCAAAGCGTTTTATCTTGAGTGAGTATAATATTATAGGCCATGTTGAGGTTATGGATGCTAACAAAATTCAAATTCCATGTCCCCCCACCACATCGAGCTGTTTGACATGGCCAACTATAACTGTGGATAGCAACATTATCATGGACGATGATCGCCTGTAAACAAACCACCCCTACGACGATTAACGCTGTAGACAAACCATAGCTTATATGAGTCACTTTTTGTAAACAATAATGCATACTAATTAGTATTTATGAAAAGCTTCTGAAAATATATGACTGACAATCCCGAGGAAATTTCAATCCAAGCCAGAAACATTTAATTGGAGCTGGTGCCAGCAACTTCACGGCAGCAGTAGACTATGAGAAGGAATATATTATTGCATTTAAATGGTGGTGCATACATGATAAGCAATGTTTCTCTTGCGAACCAAGATGTGAACATTTTTTGTTTATATTTGTTGTTATATGATAAAGTGGGCTACCGTGTTTGGCAAAAAAAAAAACCTGGTAAAGTTTCTGATTATCATAAAGAAATGTGTTGGCTTAAATTTGTTTTATGAGCAAATATATACTTAAATCCATGTTAACGTTGGTGTGACTGGTCAATGCCATCTGGATTTTGTTTATAGATTGCCATGACAACTTTAGCGTACTGCATTTTGAATGCATGCAATTTTAGTGGCCTAGGTTACAAAAATGCAAATTTTTTATGTGTTACCAGTCCGACAAGCAGCTGTTTTAGAGAGTGTGTACTAAAAAATAAAAATAATAGGCATACGTATAATTACCACAATGTTAACAAAATGAAGGGAATTACAGAATGTAGATCTCTGGGCCATTAACTCTGAAATGTGAATCAATTTCCATTATACAGAACATATTGGGATCAGACCAAGTCACTGAGCAGTGAATTTTGACGTCATCCACTTAGACCGAGACTCGCTTGTTGCCTTCACCAGCCAGAGCAGGATTACGATGCATCATGATGGTTTCTGCTAGCTAAGGATATTATTGAAGCCCAACAGAGCATGAAGTGCTGTCAAAGATAGGCCTACACTAACACCAAAAGTGCTTCTGTCATCCAGTTTGACAATGTGCTTCAAGAAATATATTCTTAGAAAGATGAATATAAATCTATGCATTTTCAGTTATCCTTTTCTTTAAGATGCGTTTTGAAGGTTTCTTCTGCATAACAATGAAAGTAACCTGTTTCTGTACACCCACACTCTCTGATTGCATAGTGCTTGTCCCAAAATGTCAAAAAGTGTGCATAAAAATTCAAGCAATGCATGAAAAAGAATATTTAGTAAGTATAGTAGGGAAGCAAAGTTAATCTAAAGGCTAGTTTACATGATAAAACTAGTTTTCGTGAACTTAGTTACACAACCGGGGGCACTCAGCCTCGTGATTCAAATTGAGGAGCTACTTGACAGAGAAGTAGCGGCTCCGGTCATGGAAACCACCATTAATGGCTGTGGGTGTTGGTATGCTGACCACATGTCACCCAATCCTGCCATCTGCCTATGGTAGATGATGCAGTGGTCGGGTGGTAGGTCAAGTCGCTTCAGGGATGTAGCACCATGGAGTTTAGTTTATTTTATAGTTTTGAACTTCAAAAATAAGGTGAAACATGTGGTTACAGTGGAATTTAGTTTTAAAAAAATTGGTGCAATTAGTTTCACAAAATTGCATTCATGCAGTGGCGGCTATTCAGGGGAAGTAGGTGAAGTAGCACTTCACCAGTATTTTCCCTTTACAATACGTATTTTTAAAGTTTATTTTCCATATCATGAATTGGTTTTTACTATAAATGTATCTGTATTTTTGAATTGCCCGCCACACCACCATCTGGGGAAAATATGAAACATGTGTTTTCATCCCTTCTATGAAAAAAAGTTTTAGAAAGTTGTTAATTTTTTCTAATCGGAACTGCATTTTCTAATAAAGTTTTAGATTATTTCCTTAAGACCTAACAAATTTTTGGTCATAACATGAATTGTAGAATGTTTCTTGTAGATTAAGTTGGTTTTTACTTCAAGTTGATATCTTCATAAATAAAATAGTTATTTAACTTACCGCTAACCTTTCAAAATGCCAAAAATGACAAATCCTTCTAAGCAAAATGGCCACTAGTTGCCAAAGTGTTAGTGATAAAAATATGAAAAAAATTGTTTTGTACTCCCAAATACACATAGAAACAGAAAATATATACTTAAAAATAAAATAAAATATGTCAGCAACACCCATTGGATGATTTCATATGGATTGACTCCCTCCGTTGCATGGGTAGTCTGTTCAAATAAAAAATGAGGACGGCAAGCAGCAGTTTTCTCGCTTATCCCACGTCTGCTAGGTGACGAGAACAGACTACCCATGAAGCAATCCCCCTTGTTCAGGCATTTTCTTCGCCGCGCCAGCACCACACTGTCAGCTCGGAGAAAGAGGTGGACACGTTAGATCTTCCACCATCTGACGGTCTAACGCCGCCAAATTCGAATGTGTTAAATTCAGAAAAACCCGGATTCCACAACCCCAATTAAGTATTCTGTCACACTGGGAACACTAAGCGACTTCCTCTACCTCGATCATTAAAAATACTATTTTCTCGTCTCTTATTCCATTTCCGGGGAACTCTCACGCGATTTGCCCTGCCCCAATTATTATTATTATTATTATTATTATTGTTGTTATTATTACTATTATTATCATCATCATCATTATTACTATCATTATTATTATTATTTTTGTGCTATTTTCTCTCGTCACACAACGTTCGACGAGACGAGAGAAATTAGCAAAAAAATAATCGCGTGAGAGTTCCTAGAGATGGATTAAGAGACGAGCAGTTTAGATAGGCCTACTAATAATTTTTAAAAATATTTTAAGTTTGCTGTATGAAATGATATTTGCAGCACACCCTCGTTTTGAGCCACGAGCCGCTATTGGGTGAATTCCGTTATTAACATAAGCATGTGGCATTTTTTCTCTTCACCTAATTTTCCGGCCACGAGCCGCCACTGCATTCATGAAAACAGTTATGAAAACATCATGTAAATTAGCCTTTACTACAGTCATTCACACGTTTCACAAGTCAGATTCTATTGTAGCTTCAATCAACATAGACCTGTCTGATGAAAGCACTGAGTAAATAAAGCAACAAAGAGATGAGCAGTAAACTTGACAATAATTTTTTAGTCAGGCTTTCAACTTAGTATTTATTAATGAAGTTTTAAAATTAATAATTGTTATTGTTTAAAGAAATGTAACAAAATAAAGTACACACCTCACAGGATTCTTGATGAGGGATGGCAACAACATTATTAGTTTCACCTCTGGCAAAAATATATTTAAATTTTTATATACCTGTTCACGATGAGCAAGTTTCACCAACTGATGGACATACTTGAAATCTTTAAATCCATCTTCGTCAACAGCAGCAAATTCTGTCAAGAACTGCCTAAGTTGTTCTGAAAATAAAAAAAAATATTCCCTAATACATGACTGAAATTCTAAGCAACCAACATGTTCAGCATTCTCTCAAGCACTTTTCTGCAGTATATTGGTCCTACTATTGTAATGAGAGACAAAGACAAAATATTAATGCAAGATTTGTATACAGGGTTATAAAACAAGAATGCAGATCACTGAGAATCAGACATGAGCTTTCTTGCATGTGTGAGCATACATACTAGAAAGAGCGCAAATACACGCATAATAACAGCAACTCTGATGAATGGGATGAATGTCTTCACCAGCGGATTACTTATTACTTTTGTTTTTACAAGTAGTTGAGGAAACATGTTCTAGCAAAGAATTTGGTAAGTGGAACTTACTTAAGGGGAGATGGTAGTTACCACTAGCAAAACGATAGAAAATATAGCGTATGTTCAAGAAGCCATAACTCAGGTGTTAACAGTCAGATTTAGTTGAATTTTTTTATGCTATGCAAGTGCACTCTGTAGTTTAAAATAAGCAGAGAATGGTTGTTCTAGATCCCACTGTTTGGTAGGAAAGAATTTTTTAACACATAGGTGATAATTTAGTTTTACAGTTACTTCCCTTGACATAGGTACACTTTATTCAAATTCTGTAGCTTAGATTTTTGTGAAACTTTGGGAACTTACTAACAACAGGTTCTACTATTTACCCTAGCACAATCAGTCTAATGTGTACAATATCACTGCGAGCAGCATGCTGTTGGGTCATGTAGTGCTGGAATCAGGGCTGGAGGTCGGTCATTGTTGCTATCACTGTTTGGAACTCTACTGGGGTACATCATCTTAATATTTTCCAGAAGATTCAAAGATGGAAAACTTAACTTAATTTAATTTAAACTCCATTATTTCTTACCCCTTATAAACCTAACCTAACCTTTATTGTTTCTTGGGGATCTGCCTCCAAACCCACTTAAACCTGACCTAACCTAATCTTTATTGTTTCTGGGATGCTCCCAAATCCCCTTTAAACCTAGCATATTACATAACCTAAACTTTTTTATTTTCTTGGGAGTGTGCTCATAAACTCGTTTCTTGGAGGTTCTGCCACCATACCTACTCTTCAATGTAGTTATAGCCTATAATTACCTTGTAGTTATAGCCTATAATTACCTCGACACATTTCACTAAAGCAAACCTGTCGGAAATGGTCCGCAGAAATAAATCTACATTTGAAAAGTGAGCACATAAAGTTGTTGACAGCATTGTGCAGAATGGACCAATGAAATGCAAGGTCATTGGCAGCCAATGGGAGCATTGGTCTGCAAGCCAGAGCCTGCATAACCAAGCCAAACACTACGTGTGGAAATCCAGCAAAGAGGGAAACTAAACCCGAACAAGATATCATATTTAGCCAGTTTTTGTGGAAAACAATAGAAAGAATTAATCAAAGTACCAGTACAATCCCCAACATTTGCACGAAATAATTTCTTAACTCCACAATCATTCTAAAAAAAATCACTTTAGGAACTTGTTGGCCTATCATAAATAGGCTAGTTATTTTTTACAGTAGTTTAAACATAAGCCTTAGAAGATTTTGTTATTATACAGCCAGACTGGGCTTAGTATAGACCTCGGGAAAATCGTACATTGCGACTCGACTCACCTGAGTCCCCCACTCCTACACTCAATCCCGAGTGAATGTTGAGCACTGAAGGAAGCTTTCGTAAATTATAGTTACGGTATGTTAGGGGGATTTCATAAGTTTTAACGCAAGAATCGGTTTTTATAATTTTGAGATATTTTGTTTGTTATGAAAAGAGTAGTGTTGGTACTTTAAGGAAATTTTCCTGCATCAATTAAGCCATATTTAATGTTATAATATGGTGGTTTTTATAATTGTGAAATATTATATATGGTACAAGCGTATTTTTGTATTGTGAAATAGCCTATTTTGTTGCAAAGGTCATTTTTAGGTAGATTTTCGAAGAAAAATCTACCTATTGCAATGGATACCACTTTATGATTTTCGAAAAATTCTTTCATATCTTTACGTTTCATGCTCCCCTAAGTACGAAACCACCGCCCGTTAAAAAAAAAAATTTGTGATATTTATATATATATATATATATATATATTTATATCTTTACACGATAGCGGCCGTAATTTTGAAGATATTTGAACCAAATTTTATTATGTTATTTCTAGGCCCAATAGTTCGGACAAGTTCGTTAATGGGCAACATTGGCCCAAGGGGGTGGTCGGGGGAGAGGGTTGAAATTTTAAAAAATGTATATCTCGGCCCCTATGAAGTATAGAGGGAAACTTTGTTTGAATAAATTAGAGTACTCCATATGGAGTTCACAGTGACACCAACGATTCGGGGGTTCGAGTGAGGGTGGGGGTGGGGGATGAAAATTCGAAACTTTTGAAACCACGTCTTGTGGGGTATCGTTGAAAAGCTCTTGATGAGTACTCTACAAATCAATAAATAGTTTCTTGATAGCTCTCATATGACGCGAGATTTTAATGTTTGAAAATAATAACACTTGAAAGAATTATTATAATATCATAATTTTGTCTTGTTTAGCGGCTTTGCTAATTTTATTCATTGCTGATCTTGCGCACGGCCTCCCAGAATATTATATCCTATTATTGTTGTCAAAACAATTGATTGTAGGCTCTTCCTCTTTACTGCAGGTTTGCCATGCCAAGGCTAAAGAAGAAGAGTGCTATGCAGCGACAATAAATTAAACCAAAAGCACTTCGAAATCTACCTCCACCTGTAGGCCTGCCTAAAGGGATTTTTATAATTATGAAATATTATGTGGAGGTGCAAGGGTATTTTTTTTATTGCGAAATATTAGGTGACATGTCAATTGCAATCATGCATTACTGGCGTTGAGCAGCGGCTACAGGCATGGCGGCATGGGCTGCGTTGAAGCGGGGCAGGCAGCACGCGGCAAGCAGCCAGGCAGGGAAGCGGCCAGGCAAGTGGCGAGTGGAAAGGGGAGCAGGGTGAAACGCAAAGTACTAACTTCCCTAGACCTCTACTGGATTTCAATGAGAGGTGGTCAGAGCGGTTACCGTATGTGACCCATAGGTTGGTCACCAACACTCCCATTGGCTGCTGATAATCTAGCATCTAATTGGCGCTTCCCTCAATGCTGACAAAAGTTTTATATGATATGCATGCTCTATTAGCATGTTATGTGGAAAGGAACCATGTACTGGAGGAAGAAGAAAAATGTAGCCAAAGTTGAGGAAATTGTCGGGACAATAAGTCTCGACAAACAAATAATAAGGAATGTTACTAATCAAAGAGTGGCAGCAGAGGCGGGTAGAAGAGCAAAGGAATTCTTCCCAGACATTATTCCATCTTTGGGAACTCTCACGTGATTTTTACTATAGTAATGCAATTTTATGACATTTTCATTGGTCTTAATCCATCTCTGGGAACTCTCAAGCGATTTTCTCTACTGTGGTAAAATTTTATGCTATTTTCTGGGTTTTATTCTAAGGTAGAGAAGGCTGTGTGAGTTTTCCTAGAAAATAGCATAAAATTTTATTATGGTAGAGAAAGCTGCGTGAGAGTTCCCAGAGATGGATCAAGAACAGAGAAAATAGCATAAAATTGTATTACAATAGCGAAAGTCACATGAGAGCTCACAGAGATGGAATAAAAGAGGAAATAGTATTCTTCATGATTGAGGTAGAAAAAGTCACGTGTTCCAAGAGCGGCAGGAAGAATTAAAGAAGATGAAAAACATTGCTCTCTTGACTATGGTCATCCCTCACGCCACCATACCGTCAGACAGTGTTGTCTTCTTGGCGCAGGCGTATTGGCAAAAATAGCCTCTGATCATGTGCGGTGACGGCAAAGTAGTGGGCGCTGGAATGTTAAGAATCGTGTTTCTTCTTCAGTCACAAGTCGAGTGTTTGTTTATACAAAATTGTCAATTTTTTCACAAGTGTTCCTCAATATAATAAGTTCTAATACTGTATTACATTATAATGACTCCGACAACCTCAAAATCGTCGAGTATTTCCAGCAGACCTCTCAGGGGTCAAGCGCGAGAAATTGTGTATAATGTAACACAGTATTTTATCAAATTGAAAGAACAACACAATTTACAAAATGCAAATATTTTATTTATGACAAGTGATGCTACCGGCGTGTCTGTGAGTACCGTAACAAAAATTCTGAAAGAAGGAAAGGAAGCTGCTGCGAGGAGTATTTTAACGTTTTCGACACCGACGGGAAAAAAAGCACCAAGAAAAAAGAGAATCGAAGTCGATTCCTTCACAGACTGCTCCATAAGACAGAAAATCCATTCTTTTTATGAAGTAAAGAAAGAAATTCCCACCATCGGGAAGCTTCTTTCTGACCTGAAGGAAGATGGTGTGATTGACTGTGAAAGAGAGTTCTTAAGGCAACGAATAAAGAAATTAGGGTTTTCATGGAAAACGTTCCAGTCCAAAAGGAAGTTGCTTATAGAACGTTCAGACATATCTGTGTGGAGGTTAAGATATTTGCATCAGATCACACAGTTCAGGCGTGAAGGGTGGAATACAGTACATATTGATGAGACATATATTCAGCAGGCTCATATGGTGGGGAAATGCTGGCAGTCAGAGGAAGAAATCGGAGCCACTTAGAGCATAGGTGCTGGACAAAGATTAATAATTGTTCATGGGGGGTGGAGAAGAAGGTTTTGTGGAAGGCGCCTTACTGATTTTTAAATCAGGACAAAAAATTGGCGATTATCACACTTCCATGAACTTCGACAACTTCCGGAAATGGCTTGAATCTCAACTGCTTCCTGCATTGTCGCGACCGAGTGTTATAATAATGGACAATGCAAGATACCATTGCAACGAGAGAGACAAAGTACCGACTCAAGCTTTAGGCTATAATAATAAAATTGGTATATCGCACAATGTGCATTGATAGTTTAATTTTCGCAGAACTTTGTTAGCGAGGTACCACGTCGGTTACAATTCAGTGCATGATACCTGTCACACGGTTGTCCACACAATACGCACTGACACTGGATACCTGGTTCGTGATATTTCTTCACTGAGCAGATCCTATAATGGAACCCGTGAACTGCGAATCGGGTGACTATGTGTCTCAGCTCGTAATCTGGGCCCGTCCATTCTCTTGAAATCATAGCGTCTGTTGCATAAAATTCGTCCCTTATTGTTGACCTTTTCTGCTGTAGTTTTAGCATTAGTTCTTTGTATGCTTCCGTAGAGGGCAGTAGTAGCTGGGTGCGGAGCTCTTCTATAAAGTATTCTTGTTTCGCCAAGACATAACTTATACAAGACGTGAGGGGGTAAACTTAGAAAGATTCATGATCTTCTTCAGATATCTAGCTTTGACATTCTCTATCGCTTTCAGATCCTTCTTCTTCAAATGACTCCATATACATTCCAAGGCATATGTCACAACTGGGGCCACTTTCAATTTGAACAGTTCCATTGCTGTGCTGATTGACAATTTATTACTATTCTTTACCGCAGCCATGGAAGCCACAGCAGATACTTGCTTTTCCTTCACGTGCATTGTGTAGACGTCACCGTGAGTTTGAAATGTCAACCCTAGGTAATTGAACTTGTTCACTATTTTTAGGTCTGTTCCATCTAGTTTGATTCTCTGGTTCGCAGACAGACGTCCGCCCCTTCTGAAAGTCATCATTACTGTCTTTTCTTTATTTACAGTTATTCCATTAATTCTCGCCCATTCTGTTAATTTGTCGAAGGCTATTTGTAGCTGCTCAATCGATACAGACGTCAGGACCATATCATCTGCGTACATGTAGATGGCAACGTCCTTTGTGGCTGTGGCTGCTACTACGTCCATGACTGCAATATTGAAAAGCAGGGGGCTGAGTGGATCGCCCTGCAGCACTCCATTAGTTTGTTCCAGTGCATCCGAGATTGCTCTGTTGTCATCAATTTGAACCACATTGTTTGATAGTATGTTTCTTAAAAGTCTGGCTATATAGTTTTGGTGTCCAATCAGGGATTCTACTTTGTTCACAATTAGCTCTCTGCTTACCAGGTCGAAGGCTTTACAATAATCTACAAAGATGGCATGTAGCTTACCTCTTCTTATGCTTAGTGCTGTCTCAATATCACCTTGCAGGCACATTATTGCGTGGATTGTCGATCGCCCCTTTCGGAAACCGAACTGCTCTTCTGGGATTTTTGAGTCCACTAATCTCGATAGTCTTTCCGTCAGTAGTTTCGTTAGTAGTTTAAATCCTGTGCATTCTAGTGCGATGCCTCTATATGCTTTAGGGTCGCCTACATCACCTTTGCCCTTGTACAGGACTTTCAACGTCGACCTTCTCCACTCATCTGGTATGTTGCTCTGCATTACACACTCGTTCAGTAGATTTGTCCAGTGTTGTTTAAGCATATCGTTACTGTCTTTCAGATGTTCGTTGAAAATATGGTCGGGGCCACACGCTTTATTGTTCTTCAGCTGTTTTATGGCTGATTCTACCTCCTTTACTGTGAAGAGTACTACATGTGTATTATCATTTTGGTCATCTGTCCTTGGCCGTGTTTCCTTGGACTGTAGTACCTTCTTGAAGTGCATTTCCCAGACCTCGAGGGGTATATCCCTTGGGAATTTAGGTTCTTTTGCCTTCAAGGCCTTATATGGACATATTTCGGCTGCCTCTATTAGTTTATTTTCCTGGGACAGATTAAATTCCTTCCTTGTTGATTTTAATATCTCCTTATATTCCTTCTTTTTCTTTGTATAGTCCTGCAGGTCCAGCAGGGACTGAGACATTCTGAATAGATGTAGTGTTTGCAGGGCTTCTTTTCTGGCCATGTAGCATTGTGTGTTGAACCATGGTTTTGCACGTCTGCTATTCGTGGGTTGCTCTGCTGCCTCCTTTATTATGTTTCCTATTTGTCCCAGTATATGGTTTAGATCTTTTGCAGCTGTAGGTTCTCCTTTTCCCATTGACTCTAGGAGTTTTTCTTGATTCAGCGTTCTGGATATCCGATGCCTTACTTCATTCTTCTTCAGTGGCTTTTCATCTATGGTAGATGCTTCCTGATGACAATATCATTCCTTACTCTTCTACCAATGATTTTTGTCCTTTTCATATTTGTGAAAATTAGATCTATCGTGCTGCTTCCATTACAACATATGTATGTCTTGTCCTGTGTGTTGTTAATGAGAGACATTCCCTCCCCTTGCATATAACTGAGTATGCGGTTAGTTTTATTGTTACTAAAATCTACTCGGCAATTTAGGTCCCCGGCCAGGATCACCGTTTCGTCACTGTGTACTTTCTCCATCACTGAGCTTATCTCGTCTGTTATGTCTTCCTCCGTATACTCCGGTTGGAAATATACACCTATTAGCACTCCTACTCCCGTTCTCACTGCCAATATATTATCGGTGTGATGTATATTCTTGATTGGTGCTATTCTTGGGCTCACTAGGCAGGTTATGCCTCCCTTTGGTCTACCTTTTTCTCCTTGAGTAGCTAAGACATGTGCTGCATAGAAATTGTTCGCGTACCACTCATTTGTCAAGAATGTTTCTACTAATATCACTGCATCATATTCTTGTAAGATGTCCATAGGCATCATATTCACTGCGTTCGTTAAGCCTTCTATATTCCACGTAATGCACTCAATGCATAATGAGTAATGCACTCAAGCTTTATAAAGAATGACATCATTCGATGGTTGCAGTATCACAATGCTCATTTTGATCCATCCATGACCAAGGCTCATTGAAATAGTTCGAACTACCGGTGTACATAATCAAAATCAATATTTAGTTGACGACATTATCCACAACCATGGTCATATTCCATTACGTCTTCCGCCTTATCATCCGGATCTAAATCCGATTGAATTGGTATTTTATTTTGTATTTATTTTCTTACACTGCAAATGGGTCAACAACCTGGTGGCAGTGGTGCAATAAATACCAGCCATACAGTACATATATACAAAAATGACACTATACATTAAATATCACATTAAATACATTACACATTAAATAAATACCAGCCATACATATATACAAAAATGACACACTATATATACACTTACACATTAAATATCACAACATCTATCCACGTACCTGATATTTGAAATATATATATATTTTTTTCCATATAAAACTATAACATAAAAAATTGCATAATGTGAATATTTTAGAACAAAAAATTATACATTATCATATACCCTATTCAATATATTTTTAAAAATTTTGACGTTAGCAGGAAACGTTTCGAAGATTTCTGCAGGTAAATCATTCCAATCCTGAATCCCTCTATTTAAAAAAGAAAATTTGGCAATATTTGTTCTCTGAGATCTACCCCTTATTTTGTATTTGTGATCCTTCCTACTTTTGTAATCTGGTTCTTTAATTTTGCTATGAAGCTCTTCCCATGCCAGCTGTTTCGTGTATACACAATACATACATTTTAATCTATTTATTTTCCTTCTGGATTCTAAAGATTTCCACCCTAGTGTTTTTAACATAGCCGTAACGCTGTCAGTTTGTTGGTGCTTATTCATAACAAATCTTGCAGCTTTTCTCTGCACCATTTCTAACTGTGTTATTAGACCTGCCTGATACGGATCCCATACACTTACAGCATATTCCAAATTTGGTATGGGGGGACATTAAAGGTCAGGTTGTCCAGCAGTCAATTGGTGGGAATTTGAAGGAGAAAGAGGAATTATGTCGGAAACTTTTCCATGAATACTCTGCTGAAAAATGGAAAAAGTGTTGTGAACACGTGATAAAGAAAGAGCAAGAATACATGCATCATAATGTTAATATAGACAATGAAATGGACAGAATAATCATAACAGACAGTACAGGTGGTAATCTTGACATGTCCGATGAAGAATATTACAATGACAGTGACGACAGCAACAGAGAACAGCGATGCGAGGAGGGGTGGTGAGCCCAGCACGATGGAGAATAGTGGGGGAAGCAGTGACGCTCCTAACAGCAGTAAGTTATCCCTCCAATATTTTTTTGTAGACGGTAGGTCTATAGTTAAAAGGCACCGTAAGATCAGCTGTGTTATGTACCGTATACAAGTTCGTGATCAAAGCCTACCTTGGCAGGGTGGTTCAACTTTAGATTATAGCCCTTAAATAAAAAAAACAGGGAGCACCTTGGGGTTAGTGGTATCCCACCCAACCCACCCAAAACAGTGCACTTTCTTATATACCACAATCTAGCGAATTCTTCTGTCCTCGTATTACGTAGAAACTCGTGATTGGATGTTGGAAGTGTGACATCATATCGCTAAACGACTGGAGACAGGCTGACAAACCTCGCAGGAAGTATAATGACAGTATACAAGGTCAGTTGGTACAAGGCACTTGTGACAATATACAAGGACAGTTGGTCATACCTTTTTCGCTATTAAACAAAATACATCACACAGTCCGTGCAAATGTGATTATCGAATGGGCGGAGCTTAAGGGATCACCTGTTTTTGGATCCCAAATTTTGTTAGATTGTGGCGAGGCTCACTAAATTTTATCCACGCAGGGTTTCTACGGATTGTGAAGAAGTAGGCTATCAACCTGAAAGCAATTCTTCCCACTTTTTTCTTGTGAATGCAAATTGCCAGTTTTCATCGCAAGTATCTCCTTTATCATGCATTAACCTACGAATATGCCTAAACTGCACTTGAGAACCAAACTTGTAAACTTGTACGGGGGCCACCAAAAAATGTGTATAGGTATCCTCCAATCCTGAGGATTTACTAATATACCAGCGCCATATAATCCATCATTCAACTGTGTTAATATTATGATTCCCTCTCTTGCCCATTATTATTATTATTTAAACAATGTACCAATAACAGAGGAAAAGCACTCCTACAGCAATCAAAAGCACATCGGAAGTTTTGAAATATTACCTTTCTCACTCATGTAGTCTTTCCCCGTCATTTTCGAAATCTTCTAAGTACCTGCACTTTACTACACATACAGTAAGTAACTACTGTGTAGAGTTTTGGAGTATTCAAGCGAAGAATATTTTTTAACGAAGCAGCACTCAACACAAGTTTACAGGAACACGCTATTTTGGCGGGCTTTCGTGAAACAGACAGCAGTGCCAACACCTGTCATTTAAAGAACCTTACTTGTTTGATTAAATGTTACATGATTCAGGTCGTCTTCGTAGTATCAAAAACAGTAATGAAAATAATCCTCTCAATTGAATACTACAATCACATAATGTTATTTTAATTTTTTTCTGCGAATTAAAAATAACGCAATTTAGAAATAATATTGGTGTTAGTGAAAGTACACCGCCATGTTCATGACGTATTTTCATCCTTCGGTCCTATTGGTTGACGAACTGTCACATATTTCGCGGTACGTTTCAAACCAGTCAAATGTCCTTAGGTATGCAACCTAATATTTTAAGTCTCTCCTTGGTCCCTTTATTTCTATGCGTCTTATTCGTTGTATAAGAAAGAAGTAAAGTATTTTATTAATGCAATTTTTGCTAGAATGTCGGTAATTTAATGGGGCTGGGAATTTGCTTAAGTAAATTATTGTTAATGGTTTTATTATTATTAGTGGTGCCAACTTGTATGGGCCCATCCCCACCTAATATTCTGCCGTGTATAATTATCTTAAATATTTATCATTCTTCCAATATTTTATCAATATTTATCATTCTTCCAATATTTTATCAATATTTAGAATTGTTCCATTGTTTAGTTGGCACAAATTATATTATAGACAGCTATTTGATTGTTTTCAGAAGAACAACTTGACAATCAATAAAGAGAAAACAACAGCAATTACATTTCACCATAAACAGAATAGATTCCCTGAGCGTTTACAGTTAGCGCCACTTAATGTAATCACGGATAATGTTATCACTTTTATGAAAAAATGCTGTTTATTGTGATCAAAGATTCAAATTCACATTTTCCTTTTAGCAGCTTTATTTCCAGGTACTGTACGTCATTCAAAATTTCTTTTCTAAGGGTTTCGTTTCTAACTCAACTGTATTGTGCTGTACTGGAGATAGCAATTCTGTTCCCAGCTCACGAGGGTGGAATTACATAACTTTCTCTTTTAAGCAATATAACATGTTTCACCCCACAGTTAAGCTGCAGTTTTTGATTTATGAAGATAACAGTGTTGACTAGTGTAAAATGAAAAGACTTTAACAGACAGGCGTTAGATGTTTTGCTATGCGGTGTTCACTACAGACAGTAGCGTAGTTACGGAGTGGCAGTTGCCACCCCAGAATTCCCAAACCCCTCTATTTGCCACCCCAAAAATCAGCTGTAAAAATATCAGTTACTTGCAAAGAAGTGAAAAATTACAGTTTATAAATGTGGCACAATCTTGATTTTTTATTAACCTTTATTAAACTCAACATTTATGCTGGTATGGTATGTAAAAAAGTTTTAAAAATTCTTAAACTACATCATTTTAACTCCAAATTTTAAAAAATTTCCATACCCCCCAGACCTTGCCACCCCAGTTAAAAAGCTGAAATTACACCCATGACCACTGATCAGTATAGACTTCCAAAAATACTCGTAACTTGTAACTGAGAATGGAGTATTGGTTAATGGACTCCTGAAAGGTAATGAAAACAATAACTTTGTTACTGGTTAAAAATAGTTGCTTGCAGTCTATTACTGTATTAGGCTGTGAGTGGTTCAATGATTCACAGTTACGAATTATTTTATGAATAAATAATTTTAGTTCTGTTTTGTAGTATATTATCTTATATACCGCATGGATAAATATCCACTTAATTCCTTCAGCTACTGTTATCAATCTGTTAATATTATCAGATTAACTTCATCCCAAAGTGATCACAACAAGTGGCATGCACTGTAGATTCCCTGAAAATTTACCTATAGAATTTGAAGGTAAAGAAATTAGCTATACAGACAGCACAACATTTCTGGGGGTGTGGCTTGACGAAAATGTAAAATGGTTAAATCATATACAATACATATAACTAAGCCAAACATGCTTTGCTTTACGAACAATCAGAGGTGTTTCATCTATAGAATCTACCTGCATTACATACTATGCCTACTTGCATTCAGTCTTAACATATGGCAATAATCTTTTTTTCACTCCAAAAGTAAACTCTGACTCTCATAATAATTCTCCTCTTTATAATTTGCTCCCACAATACAATCAATTGCACAAAATGGGCAATACAGATATTTTTAATACTAACAATATTTAAAAGTATCTGTGATAAAAGTTTGAAAACTTTAAGATAGTAATAATTAAAAAGTGATAGTTAAAATATGCTCCATGTCATTTTCTTTATTTAAGTCTTTTGTTTCCTCCAAAACAATTGTATTACTTATGTTCTTGATCTGTTCCCTTCATTGTGTAATTTTCATATTGTATCGTCACTGTTCTGTCAGAACCACGAATGTGCAAAAATTAAAAAATCACAAATGGGTCACAAAGTTCGCGGTTCCTACAGAACAAAGATTAATGTAAACAGATGCCAGCAATGTAGTGAAGTCAAAATCTGAATTTTTGCACATTCGTGGTTCTGGCAAAACAGTGACAGTATGCATTTGTTTCTTTTTTCTGTTACTTTTTAGTTGTATTAGTTTAAATGTTTTTTGTATTAGATTAAACATATAATATTAGTGTTTTAAAACTGCTGTAATTAGTATAAGAGAATGTTGTAATTGGGCAATGAGCCTGTTATATTCTCAACAAAAATAAATGTCTTGGGGAAATTCACCACATACCAAATATATATTTAAACTACAGAAAACAACTATAAGGATCAATGTAAAAATAAATAAAACAACTAGCTGTCGACAGTTCTTTAAACATCTGAAAGTGCTACCTTTCCATGTACGAGGGTCATTTCAGAAGTCATGGCAACTATTACTGTATTTATCAGTCGATAAAGCTGCAGGAAACAAAAATCAGGATATACGATTGAAAGCCGTCGGAATGTTCTTCGCAATGCTGGTACTAAATTGGGATCCGGATACAAGGTTCTATGGATAAGGGAAATTGAAAGATGTGTAAATAAGATCATTGTTTATTAAGTGCCAGTATGGTACTTTATGAGATTGTGTGTGGGGGACGAAAAATGTCTGTCCGTGTGTCTGTACGCGCCATAACTCAAATACGCTTTATCGGATTTTCATGAAACTTGGTATACGCATTTATAATGTCCATGGAAAGACGTCTGTTGATGTTGGACCAAATCGGTTGGCCGGTACCGGAATAATGCCCAATTTAGTGCATTTTTATGGTATTATATAACAAAAGGCCCCATAACTCAAATATACTTTATCGGATTTTCATGAAACTTGGTATACGCATTTATAACGTCCATGGAAAGAAGCCTATTAATTTTGGGCCTATCAGTTGACTGGTACCAGAGTAACGACTAATTAAATGTTTTTTAATTTTTGTCTATCGGTATAATTTGACAGTTAACACTATTCCTTCACTTATGCTTATCAAACGACACCGTCAAACTAACTGAGTTGGCCAAATGGTAATGCCTTGAACTAGTATTCTGGAGATCCCCAGATCAAATCCCAGAGCCGGCCGATTTGACATGGATTTTTTTTTATTTTATGTGAGTGCGCGATTGTCAAGGTATCACAATTCTGTAGTTCTGCTGACACTGGTCGATTATAATCTGATTAGAAAAACTTATTTTCTGCATATCATAATTGCAATTATAATTGATTCAACAAAAACGTACTGGCACTTTGTTATATCAGTTTACCTGATTTTATTCATGTAGCATATGCACAAAACAGCACGCGTAATACTCGTACTCTTACAAGCTAACAACCTTCAAAATAATCCCCAAGGCGTCCACACATCTTTGCCAACGATGATGAAGGCGCTGAATACCATCGACGAGAGGTGGCATGCATAGAAGCATCACACACAACTGATGGTATACAGCGCTTTCCTCATCGTTGGCAAAGATGTGTGGATGCTTGTGGAATTATTTTGAAAGTTAGCTCATAAGAGTACAAGTATTACGTGTACTGTTTTGTACCGGATACAAGGTGCTATGGGTAAGGGAAATTGAAAGATGTGTAAATAAATCATTATTTATTCATGTTGCATATGCACAAAACAGTACGCGTAATATTCATACTCTTACAAGCTAACAACCTTCAAAATAATCCCCAAGGCATCCACACATCTTTGCCAACGATGATGAAGGCACTGAATACCATTGACGAGAGATGCCGTGCATAGAAGCATCACACACAGCTGATGGTATTCAGCGCTTTCCTCATCGTTGGCAAAGATGTGTGGATGCTTGGGGAATTATTTTGAAAGTTAGCTCATAAGAGTACAAGAATTACGCCTACTGTTTTGTGCATATGTAATACGAATAAAACAAGGATCTCTATTTAGGCCTAAGCATCATTCAATGTCCCTTACCCATAGCGCCTTGTTTCCGAATCCCAATTTAGTACCAGCATTGCGAAGAACATTCCCACGACTTTCAATCGTATATTTTTGTTTTCTACAGCTTTATTTACTGATAAATAATAGTTGCCATGACTTCTGAAATGAAAAAAAGATATTTATATACCTCAGTGTAATACCACTTTGTGTCAAAACAGCCTTCATTTATACTAGTCTCAAAATGTGCCAGGCTACCTCAAAGAAATAGCTGTACTCCATAAATTTATATGGGGCTTACTACCTTTTTTCTTTTTTTGTTGGAACACTTGAATTCTTGGCAAGTAAACACTTTGCGACCCGAGCGGCTCCCCTTTCCATCGGCCCGGTCGCCTTCTCCGCCAGGCAGGCTTCCCCTCCGCCCGCTATTGCTCTTGCCGGCCGCTACTAAGCGCCGGTAATGCAGCTTCCTGTGTTAAGCCGCAGCTTACTCTAATGATTGCCTTGCACCATACATAATATTTCACAATGTTTAAAAACGATTATTAAAACAAAATAAAATTTCACGAATTATATTAAAACAATACCCTTGTACCAAACATCATATTTCACGATCTTTAAACACCGATTTGAAAGAAAAAAAAATTCACAATATATAAAAAATCGAAATTTACATAATATTTCCCAATTTTAAAAAACGCCGTGTTAATTGATGCAGAAAAATTCCCTTGAACCAACACTACTCTTTTCATAACAAACAAACCATCTCAAAATTAGAAAACCCGATTCTTGCGTTAACACTCGCTAGCGCCAACTAAATTAGATAACTAAAATATACCGGAACTTCCTTCACTGCTCAACTGTCCTTCGTAGCGTAATGGATAAGTCTCTTGGCTACGATGCTAAGGGTCATGCGTTCGATCCAAAATTTATTGTTAGGAATAGGTCTTGAATAGGTAGGTAGGGTGAAGAGGAGGTGAGAGGAAGAGAGGAAAGAGACGGGAAAGGAAGAGAAGAAGAGAATAAAGGAAAAGTAAATTATTTTTCTCTTTCACCATTTCCTTACTAGATGTCGCCACCGTCGCTACTTTCCTAGTAGTTCTAATGCCGCCGCTAGGTTTCTCGTAGTGGTGGGGGGCTTGGTCGGGTCGTAATGTGTTATTTTCCCGAATTCTTTTATTAATGCCAACAATTTACAACATAGAGTTATTCAATCAGTGATCTCTGTTTTCTTGTTTCAGGTTCCCAAGACATCGGTCAATTCTGCCGGGATAAATTAACCTGAGTTAATGTAACATTGTAAAGAAAACTATTCTGATTATGTTGCTAATTGTATTTTGTTATTCTGGTTTTAAATTCATTTTATAGTTGTAAACGTGTAATATATACTTTCATTTGTAATTGTTTTTGACGCTTCTCATAACATGTACATGTTCAGCTGGACTAAATAAATTTTATCTTAACAAATTTCTCATGTTTATGTTATTGTAGCTAATGAACATAGAAAAATAATCAGAGGTAGAATTCCCATCAGTATTGACCCTCCTAATTCTGACATGGATATTACTTGCAGATACTTTTAAGGAGTTTGTTGTAAATAAACATGGAACACAAGAAATGAAACTGTCAATTTTGGAACTATCCCCCCAACGGTGTCCTTACCTTGTCGTGATGGTGGGGCTTGCGTGGCCAGATGATCTCGGGAGCTATGCCATCGGTAGCTTAGCTACTGGTAGGGTCTCCCAAGCTGGACAGGTCAAAGGAGATGGCCCAGACGAAAAAGGATACCCTTTTCCCTGTTCCTTCAGGTTGGGAGTTGAGCATGGGATTGACAACTCCATCTCATAAAAAAACTGTTCAAGAAACCAAATAACAGAAGCCGGAAAGATGATATTGGTAAAAGACCTGGCAAACGAATTAAGGCTCATGATTTGTCTGTAGCTACCTGGAATGTACACAGTTTATATCGGGCAGGCTACCTCAAGCAATATTAAAACTCAAACTGGAGAAGTATAGAATCGACATAGCTGCTTCAAGAAATAAGATGGCATGGAAAAGGTATTATAGATGTTGGAAATTTCTGTGTGTTATAGTGGAAAAAAGGATAGTAATACTTTTGGCACAGGTTTCTTTGTGAACAGGAGGTTAAAAAGTATGATAATGGATTTTGAACCGATAGATGAAAGATTATGTACTTCAAGAATTAAAGGTAAATATATATAATAATGTTATAATCATATGTGTACATGCTCCTACACTGCATAAAAGTGAAGTAATCAAAGATACCTTTTATATGAAACTCAATCAGGTAATTCAGAAAATTCCTGCATGACACGAAGATAGTTATGGGAGATCTCAATGCCCAGATAGGAAAAGAAGAATGCTTTAGATCTACTATAGGTAAATGGAGTCTACATGAAGAATCTAATGACAATGGATTGCGATTGATTGACTTTGCTACTTTTAATAACTTGATCGTCAAAAGTACATATTTCCAACACAAGAAAATACGTATGGAAACATGGGAATCTTATGATGGTAAAACTAGGAACCAAATGGATATTTTGATAGATAAAAGGCATATGTCAAGCATCATCGATGTCAGAAGTTGTAGAGGGGCTAAGTGTGACTCTGATCATTACTTAGTGAAAGTTAGATTTCGACAGAGAATCTCAAAATATAGAAATAGTCAAGGCAAAAAACAAATGAAATTCAATGTACAAAGGTTGAAAGAAAGTGAAACAAAGGATAAATATGCCTTAGCAATACAAAGTCAATTAACAGATAAAGAAAGCAATTATGAAAATGAGATTGAAGGAAAATGGAAAAACATGAAAGCGGTTAGAAATACAGCCATGGTAGAAATTGGGAAGGTGATGAAAGAAAAAAGAAATGAATGGTTTGATGAGGAATGTGTAAACAAATCGAAGAAAGACATAAAGCTAGACAAAAGATAATGAATAGAAGGACAAGAATAAATATGGAGGAACATAGTATTAAGCGCAGAGAAGCTAAAAGAGTCATTAAAAGTAATAAAAGAAGTCATGAACGGAAAATCATAGAACAGTTAGAAAAGGCTGAGGAAAAGAACAAAATAAGAAAGTTCTATAAGATGGCTAGAGAAATGAAAACAGGTTTCTAACCTAGAACAACAATGGAAAAGACAAGGATAATAATTTGATAGGAAATGAGCAGCAAATAACTGAAAGATGGAAAGAACATTTTGAGGAACTACTTAACACTGGCATGCATGTTTCAAACGGAGAGGAAGAAACATATGAAGGACCTGAAATGAATGTCTCACTAGCATCAAAGGAAGAAGTTGTTCATGTGATTAAAAAATTGAAAAGTAATAAGTCACCAGGGGAAGACAATTTATCTGCAGAACTCACTAAGAGTGGAGGTAATGCATTATGGAATGAGATTTATGACCAGATTCAAGTAATTTGGACTGAAGAAGAAATGCCGCTGGAATGGAATACAGCAATCATCTGTCCTATACACAAGAAAGGGGATAAGTTAAAATGATCTAATTATAGAGGAATCTCTCTTTAAAACATATGTTACAAAATTTTAACGAGTATTCTCCATAAAAGACTGGAACCGTATACACAGAATATTATAAGGGAGTATCAAAATTTCAGGAGACCGCTCCACCACAGATAATTTGTATATATTAAGAAATATTTTAGAAAAATTTTATGAATATAATACAGAATTGCATTTATTATATATTGATTTTAAGCAAGCATACGATTCTATAAATAGAACATAGGGTTACTGTACCGGTAGTTGACCATCCAGCTATAGTTGACCAAATCAGCATATAATAAGGCAGTGTTTTGTTGTGCTAAACCAAAGAGTATAAAATTATATGTCATTTGAAAGAGTAGGGATTGCCTCACCAAATACAATTATCAGGTACTGAATCTACTGAATGGTTGCCATTCTATAGCATTGTTTTCTGGTGGTGTAACGTGGCTTGCTTCAGATATTAATAGAGAAGGTAAGCTGCACATTTTTCTATTATTCTTGTACAGCCATACTGATTAATGACATATTGATTTCTTTTGTAATTCATATGATTAAAATGCTAATGACGTATTGCTAACAACCAGTTTTTGATCGTTAGGGCAAGAAAAGGCTGGACAACTACTGAAACACCAAAATGGCCGGGTATCTAGTAGTTGACCACTAGCGGTCAACAAATGGAATCCCTTACTCTAGTAGTTGACCAGCACCTTACAAGTGATATTTATGGTCCAACATAAGAAAAACTGCAAGGAAATATGGCATACCAAATTCTTCATTCCTAATTAAACTAAAATGTACTGTTCTATTAAAAACTTAGGAAAATTTACTTGTTTCTTGGGATATTTCCTTGTGCAAAAGAAGTGCCTGGCAATAAAAAGGCACACAATGTTTGAAACTGTAAAACAAGATTTTAAAGATAAATGCAAATAGAAACATTCCTTTTAAAAACAACAAACCAGATAGACGTTGATTCGAATTGTTCATGACGTGGCGTCCAATAATGTCAGAAAGGTATTTAGAAGGTATTCATACAGCTTGAGCAGATGTGGAAGAAATAGAAACTGGTTCAATGAATTGCATGCTTATGTAAAAGAAGAGAATGTACTGGATATTTTGAAAGATCCTTCAAGAATGTTTAATGTGAATGAGTTAGGCTTTCAAACTTGCCCCAAAAGTGGAAAAAGGAAGGGGGGGGGAAGTTTCCTATTCAGGACATGAAGGCCCTTAAATTTCTAAGGAATTGGTAGATCAAAAAATGGGTAGATGGTGCTATTTATTATGAATTGCCTATATTGCAAATGTGTTGATTTTATGGGTGGAGAGTTAGCAAATTATGTTTCCGATCCTTCTATTAGTGAATGGTTGTAAGGCACATGTTACATACAATGTGTCTAAACTTTGTTCTGAGAATGACATTATGCAGTCTGCTTTATTGCCAAATGCAACACAATTCTGCAACCTGCAAACATATCAGTTTCATATATTTTCCAACAAAATTAATTAATATAAATTGTGGTCAACTACTGGTGCAAGTGGTGGTCAAGAACTGGGTAGTAGTGGTCAACTACAGGTACATCACAACAAATTATTTTGGAACTGAGATAAGTAGTACACCAATTGTTTAATATTGAAAACTTCTATATGCAATTTGTAAAGCAGCTTTCAAACTTTCTTTTACATAAATTACTTATTCAGTTCTTGCAGTATTGTGTATTATAGTCTTTATCAAAGAAATAAAACGCCTTAAATGGTCAACTACTGGTACAGTAACCCTACCTATATCAAGTGCTTAAAGGAGTTTGGTATTCCATATAAATTAATCAGGCTGATAGAAAACTCAACATGTAAAATTAAGATACAAGGAAATTTATCAGAATCTTTTATGGCGAAAAGATGCCTTAACAACTTTATTTAATATCATGCTATAGAAATTAGCAAGAGTCCTAGTGGAACTATATTTAATGGGACAAGACAATACATTGCATATGCTGACGATGTATTAGTGTTTGGACGATCAGTGAGAGTGGTTGAAGAGGTACAGATGCAGTTCAAAGAAGCAGCCCTGAACACTGGATTAGTTATAAATGACAACAAAACAAAATGCATGAGATGTGGAAGAATAACTGATTATACATGAAGAAAAATTCAACTTAGTGGAATGGAGTTTGAAGAAGTCAGTTGTTTTTAAGTATTTAGGATATGTAATAGCATAAATAATGTAATAGGAGAAGAAATAAAGTCAAGAATAGATGCTGGGAGCCGATGCTTTTATGGTCTAAAGCATATTATAAAGCATTACATTATAAAGAAACTAAGAATGTTTTGTTGCTCTTCTGTGGAAAAAATCAATAAAATGCACATTTACACAAAAGTTTTCAAAAATTTAACTTTGCCTCAAAATATCTCAAAACTAATGAAAATGAGTTAACACCTTCTTGCACCATGGTATTCAATTACATTATGCAATCATTGACGTTTTTCAAAGTCAGTAGTGTTTCTGAATATTAAGAAGCACTTCATATTGTTTTTACATATTTGACTTTTGTAATTGGCCATTTTCCATCTTCTTCTGATTAAATTTTTTATCAGAGTTTTCCTTTTCTGATTCAGTTTCTCGCAATCTTGTCTCCAGCTCCACAATCACACATGCATTTTCCGCAAATTTAAATTTTTTAAAATAATTACCATGTCTGGTGCTCCTAAGTTTGGAGACTGTAGAAACTTGAGTTTAAGCCTTTCCTTCACCCTCAGGATGAATGGTCGTGTTTGTGCCCTTTTGATTGATTGTCTGTCACTCCATATTTCTCTGTATTTATTATGCCATTTTGTTACCATAGTTCCAAAATTACTTACTTACTTACTCCTGGGCATTACGGTCCTCTGAGAACCTTAGCCTCCTTCATAACAGTTGCCCATTCACTTCTGTCTTCTGCCTTTTTCCTCCACCTCTTTACTTTCAATTTTCTCAGGTCACTTTCCACTTCATCTATCCAGCTAGGTCTAGGTCGTCCTCTAATCCTTACTCCTACCATTTTACTATGAAATATTCTCTTCGCCAGTCTATCTTCATTCATTCTTATAACATGTCCTATCCATTGCAGTCTCTTTCTCTTAATATCTGCTACTAGATCAAGATCTCCATATAGTTTTTGCAGCTCACCATTTGTCCTAACTCTCCATGTTCCATTTTGCATCACTGGGCCATAAATTTTCTGTACTATTTTCCTTTCCCATGTATTTAATTGTGACCGCCGGCGTGGTCTTGTGGTTAGCATCGCTGACTACAGATTTGTCGGCCCGGGTTCAATCCCGGTACCTTCTCGGATTTTTTTGAGGTAGGGAGGTCTGGTAGGGGTGCACTCAGCCTCGTGATTCAAATTGAGGAGCTACCACATGCCCCCCAATCCTGCCATCTGCCTATAGGTAGATGACGCAGCGGTCGGGTGATAGGCCTTGTTCCTTCGGGGTTGTCGTGCCATAGAGTTTATGTATTTAATCGTAGTCCTTCTTCTTGGGTCATTGTCCAAGTTTCACTCCCATCTATACCGAT
The DNA here is from genome assembly GCA_964059195.1 of Ectobius pallidus. NCBI lineage: Eukaryota > Metazoa > Arthropoda > Insecta > Blattodea > Ectobiidae > Ectobius > Ectobius pallidus. The sequence continues at coordinate 15,283,953 of CAXKWD010000005.1, forward strand.
GGGTCACGACTAGAGGAACAACCAGATAGAACAGACAAAGTAGGGTGTGGCTTTATGGTCTACAAGGAACATACAGAATTATCTTCAACCATATATAAACTTGCTCCAGAATGCTCAGTTTTCCAGGCAGAGCTGATCGCAATAAAAGAAGCAGTGAAGTGGTGCGATAGCAACAATCACAGTGCTTGTATTCATAGTGACTCACAGTCAGCATTGTTTGCTATCAATAATAAATATAATTATAATCCCATAGCTTCAAAAATAAGAAATCTAATCCTAAACTGTACTGCTCATGTTTGTTTTTCATGAGTCAAAGGTCAGATTGGTATTGAAGGGGAAAAAAGAGAGAGAGAGAGAGAGAGAGAGAGAGAGAGAAAGAGAGAGAGAGAGAGAAAGAGAGAAGAGAGAGAGAGAGAGAGAGAGAGAGAGAGAGAGAGAGAGCAGACGAATTGGCAAAGCTAGCTGCAAATCCAGACCTTCCACACTGTTATAATTATTTATGCCCTGTCTCACATGTTAAATTAATTATGAAAGATGATATCATTCAGAAATGGAATGAACAATGGCGGAACAACGATAAAGGTGTTCTGACAAAAGAACGGTATTTTCCTACGGTTTTTGATAGATTGAAGTGCAAATTGCTGACACCTAATTTTGTGTTGACTCAGTTTTTCTGGACATGGTGGTTTTACAGAATATCTACATAGATTCCATCTTAAACCTAGCCCGGAATGCATCTGTGGAGAAGATACCCAAAATGTCACACATATACTATTCGACTGTCCACTATTTCATAGTGAGAGATACGAACTTAGATTGCTGTTGGAATCTGTGGACTGCACACTTTCTAAGCCACTCACAGATTTTTTCGTAAACCGTAAATCATATAAATACTTTATATCATTTTTAAATACAATATTTCCAAAGATAAAATTGTACCAGTAGTTAAGTTCTATAGTTAGAAATGTATATCAGATACTGTATCAGCAACTAAGTTAACTATTAGCGTATGTTGTTAGCCATTTCATACACTATTTCTAAATTTATATATTCGTTAAAACTAGACTTGAACCAAATAGTATTAGACAGCTCATGTTAAATTGTTAGCCATCTCATGACTCAATATTCTTGTACATATATTACTTTAATATTTAGATATGTTAAGTGACTGTTAATAACTATAACCTTAATATACCTTCGGGTAAAATAAGGTTAAAACATGGATGAAAAAAAAAAAAAGTTTCACTCCCATAAGTTACAATGGGTTTTACCATAATTTTATAGACTCTGGCTAGATTTAAATATATGCTTTAGACCATAAAAGCATCGGCTCCCAGCATCTATTCTTGACTTTATTTCTTCTCCTATTACATTATTTATGCTATTACATATCCTAAATACTTAAAAACAACTGACTTCTTCAAACTCCATTCCACTACCCTTATAATGAATTACGATAATTTTTTCAAGCTGTTTGTCCAAAAGAATTGAGTTAACACTTTCTTTCGGAATGGAGAGGATGGTAGACTGGGCTTGTATAAAAGAAGAAATGGTTATATGCAATAATTTGTTATTAAAACATTAATAATTTCACATTAACAATATAATAGTTTAAAAAAACTAACACTTAGTATATAGCAGCTTTCTTCATTTATTTGAACATTTTAAGATAAGCAGTTTTTGGATAATAACACTTTGATCAATACACATTCCACATTTATTTTGCTGGTATATATAGGCTATCTGTGGCTTGGTTCTAACAGGGCCAATTTCATAAAACTTGCTTTTGAGATAACTGACTTTGAAGCCTTTATAGAAGTAACATTTTTACTGAGAACTTCCAACATTGGCCTCTAAGGTTTCTGTATTATGTCTATTAATAGCAACAGAGACTGGCACTTTTAGTATACGAAAGATAAAGATTAGCCGAGCTCATCTCATTTTTGCAAGATATTGACATTGGCCCTTTTAGAACCAAGCCACAGATATAAGAACTCGCTATGCTCGTTCAAAACAGAAGTAAATATTCTTAATATATCTGGCCAGGATTTGTATACCCACTTCAGACTACACTTACAAGGTATTAATAAACTAATCAGAACAATTTATTATTAAGGAGATAATAGGATTACCTCATGATAGTCCTACTGAAATGTATGCTCCTAAGAATCTTAGAGGATTGGAATTATTTATTGTTTATTTCACCCACTTGATCATTACAAAAATGATGGACATGAGACAATAGAATACAATAAAAATAAGATACAATACAAATTACAATGAAAAACAAATTAAATACAATGCAAATTAAATACAACACATTACATACAATAAAAATAATATTAATTACGATAGGAATTTTACCTAGGTGATCTTACATTACACAGAATCTGCTTACATTAAGCAATAATTATAAGGAGAATTTAACCTGCAACATTTTTATATTTTGTAAGTGGTACCTTCTGTGATCTATTAAATGCTTTTGACTGCATTGATCACATGTTACTGTAATGCCTGTTGCTCACGGTCAAAATTTTCGTTAAATTTATTGCACAACTAATTTTGTCAAGCACGTTGTCAAACGCGTCCCTTGTCAACGATCAAAAATGATTCACGAAATTCGAATTATGTTCCCTCTAGTGGGTAAATTTCACACCACCATTGATTTACCCTGCCACCTGGTGTTAAATTCTTGTACTCCATCATAACCTCCCACCTGGTGGCTGATTCTTGAACTGGACTCTGTGTACTAAAGTGAAAAATTTGTTTAGTATGCTTCCAGTAAAGAAATCGGGGCTTATAATTGCTGTTGCTGCAATTCTTGCTTGTGTAGCAATTAAAAAAAGAAAAGAAAAACTAGGAAGAGTTGGACATGCGAATGGATTATGAGAAGAAGCCAAGGAAGAGGGGTATTGTCTCTTGTGCAGACAGAATTGAGGTTAGAGGACCCCAATTCATACAATAATTTCTTGAGAATGGGGGAAAGCACTTTACCACGGCTGCAATTTTACTTTCTGCTTCCCTTCGCGCGTTCCGATTATGGTAGAGAGGCGTCTTGACCTCATACAAACAGGGGTTCTTCTGGTATTCGTCTAGCAAGACTCATACCGCTTCCTTAGTCCAACCTGCACCAGCCATTTTGGAAGAGCATGCAGGAGGCTTCGCTTTCCTCAGTTACCGGCAGATAGAGCGGAAGTTGCGCTAGACGCTGATTGGGCGCGGGGTGTTCACGTTCGTTGCGCTGATTGGCTTTTGACAGCCTTTTGACAGCTTATTTGCTAGAATTAGAACAAGTCCTATATGCCGACGCGAATAACCAAACGCTTGACAAAAGGCGAATTTGATCGTTAGCAATACCAATTTGTTGAAAAGTGATAGTTGTGCAATAAATTTAAAGAAAAATTTGACCGTGAGCAACAGGCATTAGAAAAGTTAAAATTTTACAGAATATGTGATAATAAACAAATTTTTCCAGCAGTATTAACAAAATAGAAAACATGCAGTACATGTTCATGGATCCTTTTCCTATGTATCTAACGTCACTTCAGGGGTTCCTCAGGGCTTCATGTTAGGACGAGTCTTATATCTGATAGGGGAGAGCTTGGAGGGATGGGACTTTTTACTTTACATTTTTTAAAACTTGTTTGGTATAATATAGGCAAAAACTGATTACATTTCTGAAAACTGCTTGATATAAATTTGTTATACAAGATTACAAACTTTATTTACCTTGCAGATAAATAAAATTTTTACGTTATCAAATCTCCCATCTCTCCTACCTGGTAGGTGGCATGGGACACTATTCAAGAAGGTATGGGACAGAGATTTTTGAGCCTCAGTGTCTAAGTAAATAATATTGGAAATCCACATAAAGCTCAAAAATGCTTTTTTTCAATGCATTTAAACAGAACAAAACAACAAGAGAGTTATAATAGGTGACTCGGAACAACATATCTCTTATAAAAAAATGTTGAAGCAAGCAAGATCGACTTCAAAATACAGAAAATCTTTGAATGTAGCTCTTATATTAAAAAATCAACCCATATCACTATAAAATGGAAGAAAAACACCTTAAAATACATTTTCAACTTTGCAGGAAATATGGTGTCCCATCCTTCCTGCATTGTAGTTATCACAAGATTTAGCTTATAACACCTAAACTATAAGATGTATGCCTTATTTTCAATTGTTCTACATTTTTGAAAACTCAGATGTTTTCATCAGTTACAAAATATTCATGGTATTTTTCCAATTTTAAAAATTACAAGGCTATTTAGAAATTCCGAAAATTTATAATCTATTAAAAGAATGAAGGAAATTCGTTTTCTCTTAAAGTTACAGCATAACATCCACCAAACTTTCTAATATAGCAGACTATTGCTGTTGCAAGCTTCTGAGACCAATTTGGTAAGAATTTCAAATGTCTTTTTTGTATTATATTGAATGTCCCATCCCTCCACACTCTCCCCTAGATGTAAATGATTTACAAAGGAATTTACAAGCTGCAATCTACATGTATGCCAATAACTCAAGCTTCATCAGCTCTGATAATATCTTGCTAGGCTGATAGAAAAATATAAACACATTAATGACACTGCTTCTTCGTGGTTCAGCTTGAATGGGCTTATGTTAAATCAGGTATGGGCAACCTTTGGAAAGATGCGGGCTAAACTTTACGATATTTATGAAGTCGCGGGCCGTAGATAATAAGTAGTTGTGAAAAAATAATCATGATACGGTTTTTTATATTTATAAAGTATAATGCTAAAGTTACATGAATGACAACAATATCGAACTGATAGGTATTTTCTTACAATCAGCAGAAATTACTGAGAAGCTTGAGCTTGAACTTGAGAAACAAGATAATCAATGTTGGCATCAATCCCATTAATATACAAGCGCAGAGTGTTTTCAAAATTTTCATCTGTAAGTCTGGTTCGATACTTTGATTTAGGCATATTGCAGCATTTTTCTAGCGCTGACCGGAAGGAACACCCTCGTAGTTTTTCCCCCCTCTCACTCTCTTGTCGACGAGAACCGAAAATATTTACTTTTTCCGGCGTGATTTTAAAATGTTCCGCGGGCCGGATCAAAAGTCGGGGTGGGCCACATCCGGCCCGCGGGCCAGGCGTTGCCCATATATGTGTTAAATGAAGAAAAAACTGTTTTACTTGCATTGAAGCCAATCCTTAAAAATGTACCTCACATTGACACATAAATTAAATTTTTAGTTATCAATATTGCCAGTCAACTAAAATGGGACACATATATAGAAAAGTTGTCATCAAGATTATCAAGTATTGTTTACCTAATTAAGAAATTGAGATACTGTTTGCCAGCAACATATATGAGAAGTATTTACTGTGCATTATTTCAATTGGCTGCGAGATATGGTATTTTATTATAGGGAGGCTCAACCTAAATACACGACATTCTATTAATACAAAAGAAAGAAAGTCCTGACTACAGATCTTATTGCAAACTGATTTTTACTGAAATGAAAATTTTAACTATTGTGAATTTGTACTTATTAGAGTTTATGTACTTTATGTACTTATTAAGCATGTATACTGTAATATTTCTGACTAAACATCCAGAAATGAAGTACAAGATTATAACACCAAAAATAACACTGCTTTGAATCTGCCACAATTTAGATTCAGTAAATCAGTTAATTCTCATTTATATTTAGGCCCTAAGTGTTACAACAAGATGCCTTCTATTGTAAAAATTTATAGCAAAATAAATTCTGGAATACACTTTTTAATTTGTTAATAAAAAACCAGTTCTAAACTATGGAAGAGTTTTTAAATCTACTTCCTAGTGTGGTTTTATGTTGAAGCTGAATATAACCCCCACACATTAATATAAGTAATATCAAACAGATATTATATTAGGCTACATAATATTTGACAGAACACAGCAGAAACACTTGTGTCACACCCTACTTGCTGGAGACGTTGAGTCGCTCCTTAATCTTTGAACAATATGTTTCTAACAAGTGATGTCCGCTCATCCGTAAGTGCAAGTTTCAAAAGAGCACTGCACTTCGCTTCAAACCCGGACTTTCCTAAGACCTGTAACTTTGTTCGAAGCACGTAACTCATAAATCTAAAAATTGTCAATATTTAATTAAAATTCCAAGAAATGAAGTACTTGAACCTTCTGGCTTTTCCTAAAAGAAGGAAGATATACACTCCACCCCAAACTAGTGATGACGTAGTAAAATAAACAAGTTCTACCACTATTGTTAGCCAATCAGAATATTAATATAAGGGAGAGGGAAATATGTATACGCCCTCTAAAGACAGTTGCAGAAAGTTAGAATTGTAACAAGGAGACTTGCCCGCTGTTCACCTATGTGACAGGATGCGTATATAGAGAGGTGGATGGCAAGACAGCTGGGATAGGAGTATTCCCTACATTTAAGTTAATAATGTAGTAGTTAGTGTTCATATTACCGAGTGTGTGTGTGTCTGCTTGTAAACTGTAACTTCTGTGTAACATAGACTTACCACTTCATTCTATTAATAAAGCTACAAAGCTTATTTAAAAGTATAACTGCTTATTTTATGTGTGCGAGTGTGTGACTATAAAAATCCTCAATTCCCGCAATCTACCATTATTTAGAGGTATTTTTATAGATCACTAACTGCAACCATCAACACGCCTCTGAGATTGGACCCTGAGCTACGCTGGCGACAACATCAACTTCAAGAGATCGAAGGTACTGTACTCTGAATATTTATATCTTCAAAGTGAGTCTTACTTTCTGGCGCCCACCTACAATATATTATATATATGGGTGATTCTTCAAATACGGGAAAATTTGGAGTGTGTAAAATCCAAATTTTTTACTTTGTTTAAAAAATCTCAAAAAAATCACAAAAATACTTCAGGGGTTACTTGATTATAATATGACACCAGCAGAGCTTAAATGTTTATATTTTTATTTATTTTAATTTCTTTATTTTTTCAAAGCCATGTGGATGACATCCGTGTACTGCAGAAGGCAGAAGGCCACATTAATGACTAACTTTGGCAACAATCTGCTTTTCTTTACGTGATTTCATATTTTTCTCAGCATACTTCAGTTGATTTTGCATCAAATTTGCAAATTTGTGTGCATACTCCGGAATTAATGTAATTTTAACGAGACTGTGTTTTTATGGTTTTGGGGGAGGGGGAATCAAGCAGAAATTCATTTAATCAGTTTTAAGATCTTAAGTACAGGTCACAGACACCGCAAACACAGTAGTATCCTACATTTATCATCTACATGACTTGAGAGTCATCCACAAACCCCTTCATGAGACATGTGGATGACACAAAAATCAGGCATGTGGATGACAAAAAAGGAGTTTAAGTGGTCTCAGCAAGCCATTTCTAAACCTCTGTAGGCTCAACTTCAGTCAGGTACTTTGAATTGGAAGGTTTATCATAGTGCATAATCAAAATTAATTAATATTCACTTTCTGCCTACTTTCTAGAAGCCATGTTAATGACGGGGAATAAAAACGTTTTCCTTGAAAATGATACAAAGTCCTTTGTTAATCCCAAACTGTTTGTAAGCAAGCAAAATTCAACCTTACAATTCAACCACAAGCTGCCCTGTTGGCTTTCTAACACTCTTGCCAGTTTTACAAATTTCTCATTTCTGCAGAAAAAATTCCATTCTTTTCAGCCATGTGGATGACCAAAAACCCTTGGGACATTCTTTATGTTCATTAGGTGGGGTGACAATTTTATTTCATTTTATTTTTTAGGGGTTAATATTATTCACCCATTCATACTCATTGACAGGAAAAAAGTTGAAAAGGAAATAACATTTTGTTTTGTGGAAAAATGCATTAGAATATACAAAACCGAGGTTTGGGACAGGGCATGTGGATGACATTTCATTGAATTAAATTCAATTTTGGAATATCAGAATTTAAAGTTAGTGACATTTCAAACCGATAGTTGTAGTATGGAAGTAGTAGAAACAAACTTTTATTTTAATTTTTTTTAAGTTGAATTTGAAGGGAAATATCACTCCGGAACGCAAATTTTCCCGTATTTGAAGAATCACCCATATATATATATATATATATATATATATTTATTACATAACAACTCGCCTGCTACGCACTTTAATATGGTAACGTCTGTTGCATATGGCGTCCCACATTTCGTTACATATAACATTCAACATGATGTGGAGCATATATTCCGTTACATATGACGCCCAACGCTTATAGTCCGTTACAATGTTGATTTTATGTCTTATATCTTTTATGTCAATGCCTGTATTGTGCCAACTGACAAATAAATATCAAATATTGCTCAGCACTTGTCCCGCATTGAGGATGTACACCTTCATTGCTGCAGAAATGTGGACGATAAAAAACAAGTGCTTAATAAAGTTCACATGTCATGCAATCAAGAAACACTAAAAAGAACAGGTAGATGGTTGAGGAACAAGCTAAAAAGAACATCTTTCAAAGCTTGGTGCAGTTTGCCTTGTAAAGGAAAAGGTATTTTGGTGCACAAGAAAATCCCGAAAACTAATGTATGGATATCAAACAAAAAAGGTCTCTCTTCCATCTGAATGGACAAATGCAATTAAAATGTCGTGTAAGGTTCTGCATAATGGGCTGTTCTTGGATGCTCACAATATTCCCCTTGTATTGCTATTGGAGGTATGAAGATCTAGAAACTCTTGGGCATGTTCTGGGATTTTGTCCAAAAGGAGAACTACCGACACCGACACCACAAGATCAGGTCTTACTTTGCAACTGCTTTCAGAAAAGCTGCGTGGAAAGTACACTGTGTTTGGAATCTGGTGGCAATAGGAGGACAGACAAGCCATCAAGAGAGAAGAAGGGAAGGCATTAATCCTATATCCTACAATTAGATTCGAACAGAATGACCAACAGACCCTACGTGTGTGCGAAGAGGAGTTTATTTGCCGACCATATATTCCTCACCTCAGAGAGAGTTACAATGTACCCATTTCAACATAGCAGGTAAAAGGACTTCTCTTGGGAGCTTGAGGTACAGCATTTGCATGGACAGAGAAGACACTCCAGAACTAAAGTCTTCTTGCAGAGGACATAGTTAACTGTTGTTTAAAAATATTAAGAGAGAGGCTTTTCATTTTACACAGTTATTTATAATAATTTTAAATAGTTTGCATAATTGCTGATGTCTTTTTCAATTGATTGTTATCTTTTATGTAAAGAGTAATGTAAGTAACTGTGGATCTTCAGGGTCTCCCGGTATGCTGAACAGATGTTCTTTTCAATTATATATATAGGCTATATATACACACACGGAAAAAATTAAAGACATGGAATTACAAGAAGGTATTCAAAAAAATCTAGCACTCTTAACAGACAGTAAAGTCACCTTGGACTCACTCCATAACTCCAAAAACCACAACAGATTAATAGAAAAAATAAGGCAGCAAATAATTACACTAGAAAGGCAAAACTGGAATATAGAAATTGCATGGGTTAAAGCCCACGTAGGAATAAGAGGAAATGAAACTGCAGATCGACTTGCGAAAAAGGCTACAACAAACAACGAGGCAGAGAAGTACAATAAAATACCTCTAAGTGCATTACGGAAAACAATAAGAGAGAAAACTTTGGAACTATGGGAATGTGAATGGCAAAATACAACTAAAGGAGCAGAGACAAAACAATATTTCCCTACCGTAGCCCAGAGACTTAAACAAAGATTCCCCATAACAGCCAACATCACAGCAATGCTAACAGGACATGGAAGACTGAAAGCATATTATCACCGGTTCCACTTGACGGATGATCCAACCTGTCCCTGTAATGAAGAAAGTCAAACTACTGACCACTTACTGTACAGATGCAGCCAATTAAGCCAACAAAGAGCAAAATTAAGGATGGACATCACAAAAAAAAGGAGCATGGCCAGCCAGCAAAAAAGAATTAATATCAAGATTTACAAAAGAATATTGTACATTTGTAAATGCTATTGACTTACAAAGTATATAAGTACCCGAGTAAAAGCAATAATGATAAAAAGAAAAAAAAAAAAAAAAATATATATATATATATAGCTTAAAAGTCATAAACACGCATAATATATATAAACATAATTTAAATAATAGGCAATGTAAGACAATAGCATAAGTTAAAAGTAAACCAAAGCATGTAGTATTACCCAAAGTGATGGAACATGTGGCACAATAAAATAAAAAATAAAAATAAAAAAACACATACAAGCAGGTGCCCCAAAGGTGACATTCAGATCTTCCATGGTAACACTGTTCACAGGGAAAGAATCAGTTTAAACTAATTTCAGATTGTTTTAGTGTCTGTTGTTCTACTTATTGGAAAATACCCTAGATCAATACTTGATATTGATATAATTCAGTTTAGAAATCTATCACTGATAAACCAGGTTTGTTGTCAAATAATTCGTTAGTTTGTGATAATATACCAACAAGTGAACGTGAAACAAAAAGAGCTGCTACAGGAAAAACTTTTCAAAATCCATGGCATGGCAAAGTAAGCATCAGTGGATTTTGTACGATGAAAACAAAAATGTGGTGTTATGTAAAGTGTGCTAGGAAGCACATGTATAAGCCCATTACATGGGTAGGGAAAATAATAATTTTATCATTAAGTTAATTTTACCGCTACAACTCTAAGGTTCCAAAACAGAAATGATCAATGTGCTCACAAGGCTACAATTTAGCAACACTGCTAGAGTATATGTATACAACCTATACAGCAGTGCATAAAGCACAACCTTGATCAAAATTAAAAATTAAATTTTGACAACACCGACTGTAACAGATAAATTGCATTTTGAACAGCATGGCTTAAGTACAGTGATCCACTTGGAATGCATGCTTGGCAAAGAGTGAAGTTGTCGCCATAAGAAAGGTTGTCTGCAGCCAACATCCAATGTAACTTTTTTTTCGATTGAATCAATTGGTTCTAATTGGTTGAATCAGGGGTGAGCTCTGTCAAACAAGGTCAGGATTACCTTGTAGGTGACAGAAGGCTGTGTAAAAACTACAGACAGAAAATTGTAAAAATAATGATCAAAGATGGCTTGAAGGAATCGTGATCCTAGTAATAAATATTAAACCATGATCACGATGAATATCAAGATAAATAAATAGAATATAAAACATTCAGAATAACGGGAGCTATTAACATTTCATATCAAATTTAATATCAGATGATAGAGAATTAAATCACAAGTAATATGCAACGGATAAAGAAATAATCTATATTAATAAAAGGAAGTGTCTGTCCTCCGTCTGTCTGTCTGTCTGTCCGCGATGCCCAGCGAAATCTACTGTACGCAGAGATCTGAAATTTTAAACATAGATGGACTAAAGGGTCTGAAAGTGCACCTCGAAGCCGGAATTTTTATTTTAGCTTTCCTTCGAGAGTTATGAGTGAAAAACGGGCAGAAAACGTGTATTTTTTGCGTTTTCGAAGCATGAGTTTTCAGTAATACAAATCAATTACACTAGGCTTTGGCTATTTTTGTCATACCTTCGACATAAAAGCATCGCGATCTCTTGAATGTTGTAGCTCACGCTGGTCGATTCATTTGTTTTTAATGTCAAGGCACGCGAACATAATATGAAATTTTCAACCTACACCGAAGAGGATTATTATTTTTATTATTATTATTATTATTATTATTATAGGGATAATCAATATTAGCCTAAATATGGTCAAACGTTGTTCGATTTGGACGAAACTCACTATACAGGGGTTTTCTGGGCCAAGGAACTCGAATCTGAGGTCGCTTTTACCAGGTGACGCTATCTAATCGTGGTATGTAGTCCACGTGATTTAGGTGTTAATATAATGATTTAACTATTATGCTCTTAATTTTTAATTTTTGGAATAATTATCGCGGGCGAAGCCGTGGGCACATGCTAGTATGTAATAAATATGAAATAAGTTAACATTAAATATAAGGATATATAACTGGCTGTAAAAGTACCAGACAAGATTCCTTGTATTTCACAAAGGCGAGCTCTCATACACCATTCATTTACTGCATGACGTCGGCGTCACGTATTGTCACGAGTTACACTTCTTTTATGGCAGAAAGCTACACAAAGACAAGTAAGTCCTACTCAAAGGAACGTACTTGGAAAAGGACTTGGGAAAATAGTAGTCAATGCCGGTACTAAGAATTTACAGCCAGTAAGTAGAATAGGAAGACAGTGGAAACTCAAAGGACGCACATTATAGCATCCTGAGGCTTGGTTTCAAAGGGCCAATGAAAAAGGAGTTACTAACTGAAATAACGATAAAATGCTGTAACATAGATTTTCATTTGTTAGAATAAGAGTGGGAGATATTTCTGGGTCTGGCAAGGCTGTAGAACATCGCCATTTTATAATAAGACTGTTCTACTGGACTCTGATCCGGGTGGACGTATTCACAACTGCTGGACTTCGATCCGGGTGGAAGCGATTGTACTTCCACTCGATTTATATAATTCATGTTGGGTAGTTGCCCAACCTGAATAAGTAATCATTTAAACTAGAATCACTAAGTATTCGTGTGATTGTAGGTAATAGCTCCATTACAGCTATTACCGCATTTAAATTCAGTGACACAGTAAGTACATTGTCGGCGAAGTATTACTAGTATAATTACGCCAAGACGGGTAGTTATAATATCACGTGTTATACGTAAGAAGAGAGTAGTAACAGATAAATATTGCGGCCAAGTTCTACAACCTAGACGTCCCAATAAACTATTCACCACGATTACAGAATTAAGCAGTTAATTGGACATATAATTTGATTGGTCAAATAAATCACATCTTACCAGTTATTTATGTTATATATATATATAGTACTAATAATAATAGCCATTCACAAAACCCATAGATCCCTGAAGAACTGAAAGAGTAAAATCTTGTAGCTCGCTGACTCCGGTGCAGGTTCGAAAGAAGGACTACAAACTGTAAGTACTGGATAAAAGCATATCCACTTCTTTAGTAAGAACCTTATAAGTGGCGTTACCCAACAGCAAGGGGGTGAACTGCTTCATAGAGGCTTGCCCAACTTTAGGGGCTTACGAACTGTCACAGGCTGTAGTAAGCTTGGGTAGTATATGTGCTCCATGTGGGAAAAAAAGTAAAAATACACAACAAGGAACTGGTTGGAAAACAAATGTCAAAGATGGTTCCACAGAAGCTGTGTTAAGTAGGGAAAAGAAAAATACCATGTATCATACATACCTAAACTAATGTAACCATTTTCTTTGTAAAAATTCCATTATGTATAGTCCCTGCTACAAGCCATTGCCTCTTTGGGATTTCTCTTGGCAAATAAATAAATAAATAAAATAAAATATGACACTATTCATGCCATGGATACATGACTGCAGCACAAAATTAATGTTAATACCAAAAGCACAAAAAAAATGAAAAAAATTAAATTTTTACCAAATCGTCTGTGCTATCAGGAAAAACGTTTCACAGAGACACTCCCCGGGTCATGGAGAACATATGGTGAAAATTTCAGACCTCTAGGTCATAGGGTCTCGGAAGAGTTTGATTACAAACACACATTTTAGGGTGCTCTTAATATAGTATAGATTTTAATCATTGTTATACTTAGCAAAGCAGAGAGTGGCAGTCAGCAAGCATATGGATAAGACAAGTAATTTTCACCAGCTTCTGAAATTCAGGTGTAAAAATTCACCGGAACTTAGGCAATATATTGAGAGAGGATAATTTAAGTGGGTGTCACATGAAGCAGTAAACGAAATGCTTAAAATCATGGCAGAGAAACTTCTTCATACAATGTCAAGTGAAATTCAAGATGTGGGTTATTATGGCCTGCTTAAGGATGAAACTACTGATGCAGCAAAGAAAGAACAAGTGTCAATATGTTTGCACATTGTTTCTAAGGAACTTGAAACACAAGAACATTTTATTGGGTTCTACAAAACATCAGCAACAGATGCTGCCAGTACCTTCAATATTGTCAGTGATGTTTTATTAAGACTAGGGTTAAGTATCCAGAATTGCCGTGGACATTATAGAGGAGTAGAGCCTATGCCTTAATTGAATACTCTTGTTAGTATAAACACTTCTCCATACTCACATAAACTTATAGTACTAGTTATTATAAACAAAATTGTATTAACTTCGAGAGTACAGCTCGTGCACACAATGACCCTCTGTACTTAGAAGAGGCTAAGATCGTAACCACTTTAAGTGTTGAAGTGCGATAAACACCCAGTAGAGATGAATACAACCTTTGATTTTTCCACAGCCAAAATTTATAAATATACTTTTTAAAACACGAACCTTTTAATGAAATCTTAAGTAAGAATAATTTACAGTATAAATTGTTACAACCAATCACAATCTATATAGTTAATACACATTTTCCTATTGGTCAATAGAAATGAGGAGAGGGGTCTTTTGGAATCAGAAAATATTCTATAAGTGATTTCTGAAAAAGTCAAGTCACCTGTGGGCAATCATGGAATATCGTTGAAAAGTGAGTAGCCTCTCGGAGCTAGTGTATTATAGTCATCTCACGGCACTCAATGAGGATTTTTAGTAAAGTCAGTTGCTGGACAGCACTCAGAAAATAGAGTTGTTTCACAGCAATCAAGTAAAGTCATAATAATTGTGTGTGTAATAACTGTGCCAAGAATTTATTTAAAATATAGTGCAAATTTAATCAGCCATCTGTGTAGGTTCTGTGTTTTACCAGCTGTTACCTATTTCACCACCCTGAGAAAACTGGAAGAGAACCTTGTCGCTCGGAATCGACCCAAGACAATCCAGCTGCCGAGGTATGAAGCAGGACATCAAGTAAGTTATATACTGATTTATAGGGCAAGGCATTTAATGACCATAAAATAGTGAAAAAATGCAAAATAAAAAATGCATTTATGACCTAAAAATAATGAAAAAATGACCCGAAATCTTAAAATAATGACCAAAAAATTTACCATTATTACTTATAATCAGTTTTTTCTTAAGTAATTAATTGCTAAATACAGTTTAAGACGATGCTTTATATATGAATTTACAATATAAAACACACTTATTTTGTTACTAAAGAAATTAGTAAATTTATACTGTACAGTACTTGGACACCCTTAGCGAAAAATAAATTCTTTCTGAACTGGCATGCCCATCAAATTGCCCCTAGCAAATATGTGCCATTTAAAAAGAAAGAAAAAATATTTATTGCTAAAATGCTGAAAATTACCTAAAATGCCAAAAATGACATAAAATGGTGAAAATTACCTAAAACTGCCGAAAATTACCTAAAAATTGCCAAAAAATGACCTATCTCTTGAAAAATGACGAAATATGCAAAATAATGCAAAAACAAATTGCCCTTATTTAATTAATTATTTAATGATATACATTTATATACATTGGAGCTTTCTTTTAACCTTCATATAAAAAAGATGCAAAATCATCAAATGCCTTGCCCTACTGATTTATCACCACAACAACACAGAGTTCGGCATTAAGTGCTATGATGGTGCTGCGATTGTAAGCAGGAAATAACAAAGGGGTGCAGGCAAGGATTTCACAAGTTAATGAAAAAGCAATGTATTTACACTGTTTTATGCACTCATTAAATTTAGTAGCAGAAGACAGTGTGAGGCGCATTACAACTTGCAAAAATGTCTCCAAAAAGGGTGAACTGGTTTAATGCTATAAGAGACATCAACACATTAGATTCAGAACATTATTTGAGAACCTTTTGCCCAACAAGGTTCACTGTTAGGTTAGGGCCCTGAGTTTAAAATCCTCGATTGACAGCTATCAGCATGTTTTGAATTCCTTTCAGATTTTTCTGAAAACGATAAAGGTGAGACCGGTACTAAAACCATTGGTTACTTATCACTATTCGAGTCATTTGAACATTTTGCTTATTTATATGTTGACACACATTCTTACGCCCATGGATGCAACAAATGTAAAACTACAAAATGCAAACCTTAACTTTCACACAGCAAATGGTCTCATTCAGGATTTGATTCAAATATTTATTTATTTTTTAAAGACTTTGAGCCACTGCCTTCATGATCTTTACCAGGCCGTCAGGCAGGAGCATGGACGACAAGATCAGCTGATTGTTCTAGTTGGGCTTGGTCTTGGTCAGAATTGTTTAGTTATGTAATGTAATTGTTCCACATGTTGGAGAAAGTAATCCCGCGTGTACATTATATTGTATAAATAACTGTTCTGTAATACCTATTATGTTTGCATTGTGCCACATAAAGTGAATATTATAACGTATATAATCGTATACCTCAAGACCTAGTGAATTATGCTTCAATTGCCTGATTCTAACCTCAATTGTAAATAAGTTTTAAATGAACTAAACATGGCAAATAGCTGTGTACAAGGTTGCAATCTAATTATTATTATGCTAATGATCAGTTATACTTTCTGAGAATTTCTTTAAATGATTCTCCTACCCTGAAACATGTAGTGATATTGCAGTCAAATTTTACTGTAAGAGTTTTGTATAAAAATGTGGCAATAGACTTAAGAAAATTTAATTTTCTGCTAAGGAAAGAGCTGCACTGTGACACTTATTCCAAGTTAGAAAATTTGTTAACTGCTGTGAAGAATTTTGACGATGAGGACATCAAAGGGGAAGACAAATTTAAAGTTGTTATGCAGTTGTTGGCCAAATGCAAAGAGAAGAGTAGTGATGAAAAGAAAGCTTCTTTTGAGTTCTTTAGTGAGCAACTGCAACTAACAATGGCAAAACAGTTAAGGTATTCTCCTGGCTTGTTTTTTTCATTCCCAGTAGCTTATAAATTTTTAAGAGAAATCTCATACCTAGTGTTACCACATCCTACATACTTGGAAGTTTTAAATTTATATAGTGTAAGTACTGGTCTTAACGAGTCTCTAAAGAAGTATTTGTAGACAAAGTGTGAATTAATTCCACCCCACAAACAGTTAGTAACACTTCAGATTGATTAAATTTATGTGAAACCAAATATTTCGTATAAAGGGAACAAAATTATTGGTATGAATCACAATGCAGCAACAACTGTTCAGACATTTTTCCTTAAATCTGTTCTCTCAGAAGTGACAGATGTAGTTGCTCTTGTGCTTGTAAAAAACTAGGATGTGCCCGTGGCTTCGCCCACGATAATTAACTGAAAAATTAGAAATTAATAGTATAATAATTATTAAAGCATTATATTTATTAACGCTTGCACGCAAATCATTCTTAAACTAAACCATTAATAATTAATGAAACAGCTAAAATTCCGGCTTTAGAGTACATTCCACGATTAGAAATTGCCACCTGGGAAAACGATCTCAGATTCGATTATGTAGTTCCAAAGATAACTGTGATCCACTGCCTTCTAAACTGTATAGGCTAATTCTCGTGCGTAATTCTCGAGACGGCGGTGGATAATGGCGTTTTTCAACTGTTTGTTGACAGATGAATGAGATGTGAATTTTATTTGATAAATTCAGTGTAATTTTAAGAAATTATATAATTTTTCAAGAGAAGGAGTGATTGATTTGGATTATTATTATCAGCGATATTTCAAGAGTTAAGCCATCAATATTTTACTGCTGGTGCCCCCGGCTTCGCCCGCCACTATTCATTGACTCCAGGATTTTTAAGAAATTTACACTGGTAGATTATTAAAAATGTTTGTGGTTCAGAGCTATGAAAATTGTAAGTAAAAATAAAATTAGAATATTTGTTCATTGAGTTCATTTCACTTAGGCCTTATATAATAAAGAAACGGTTTTCCTAATCTTGTAAATAGTCGTCATGAAAGTTTAGACTGAGAGATACGAACATCGCCGAGTATACCCGATGTCTCACGAAGCGGGCGAGCAAGCATGCTATTTAGGGCCGTTGAATTGTATAAGAGTAGATTCAGATGCTGATTTTTTGTGCTGTGTTACAAATCAGGTTTTGCAGTTGCTACATGAAGTAGGCTTTGAGACAGTTAGAATTATTACAGATAACAATTCTGTAAATGGAAATTATTCAAACTGTTGAGCCAAGATAGTACCATTCATACATTCATTGTTAATACATTTGATGAGCAGAAAAAAACATTTTTGCTCTTTGACACAGTGCATATATTTCAGAACATAAGGAACAACTGGTTGAATGAAAGAAGTCAAGCTTTCACTTTCCCATCATTTAACGATGAGCAAGTTATTAAAACTTGCAAGTTTGAGCACGTGACCAAAATATATGAAGAAGAAAAATCATCTATTGTGAAACATGCTCCTGGCCTATCCTATAAGGTGTGTTACCCTAGTAATCTCGAGTGACAGAACGTTAAATTGGTTGTGCCATTGTCTGATGACAAAACTATTGCAGCAATTGATGCTCATAGGCTGCATTCAGGGGAGCTCGCTTTCGCGCTGTGAGTACGAAATGCTCCGAGTGTCGTTCGGGAAGACTATTAGCAGCTTGCGCCACTAAGCTCCCCGAACGCTCCCAGCAACGAGAGGGGCTTTTAAACAATGGTGGTGAATATGGCATCAGAGTGTCACAGGAAAGTTGTTTTGACCGCAATTGCACTAATTATAAAAGAAGAGATTGAAGATTGTCTCGCAAACCCTTCCATCTGGGCAGCTTAAGGAAAGGCGAACATTGAATTTCTCTGCCATGGTCCAAACTTGACACGAGATGAGAATAAGAACCTTCAGCAGACGACATTCGGAGACCAATGAAACCGCTAATAGCGTCCGTAGCATCTCGTGCCTCACCTCTCCAGAAAAAGTGTTGTTAGCATGAGCGATGACGTCAGCTGCTTCAAACCGTGACATCACATATGCGCTCACAGTGCTACGAAGCATCTTCCCGAATGGCCAAAGCTTGCTTTTAGCGCTAATAGCGAGCTCCTTGAATGCAGCCATAATGTAATGTTAGGTCCCAGTATACAAAATATCATTTGACAATGTGATGGCCCTGGTTTCAGACTCTGCCTGCTACATGAAGTGTTGAGACACACTGATTCTGACAGCATCCTTACTGTGCAGTGTTGGGCTCATAAACTGAATTTGGTGCTGAATAACCTTGGAAAACAGCTTCCCCCTGCTTCAAAAAGTAGTATCTAAAGTGAAAATGGGATTTCTTAACACAAGAAAAAGGAAGCATCTCTTTCAAAAGTTCCTGGATGAAAAATACCCCGAACGGCAAGTACCATTGTTTCCACAACCAGTGCTAACAAGATGGAATTCATGGTATGAGTCAGTTTCTTACCTTGCAGAACATGTGTTGGACATAGTTATGAGAACTTTATTCAGATAGAATAACATTATAAGACAGATTGCAGTAAATAAGTAGTAATTATAGAATCATTAAAAATAAGTAAAGTATTATATTAATTCAGTATTAGTATGAGTGCAGATAAGCCATTAGTACACTTGTTGGGTCCCGGGAAATGAGACTTTAAGAAATTAAAATATATAAAAATATTTAATTTAGCATTGTACTTATTGAAGCTATGAAGGAGTTAGAATTTTACATATGACCACAGGATGAAAGAAACTTTTTCTTCTGAGAACTGCAGTATCAGCTAGTCAGTGCTATTTCACTGCACTGCCCGTGGGAAATGCAATTCTGCATTTTCTTAGCCCCTCAAGGCTAGCAATAAGCAACCTGTATGTCACCAGCTGACAAAGGTAAAATTTAATTCGCGTGTTTTTAATTTAGCTGTGATGTCTGATTGGAGAAATTTATAATTAGCGTGCAGAATAATATTCACGATCGGAGATTTTACGGTTTTGCTAAGGCCAAGATTGAGGAGTCAGGCAGAAGGACATTATCATTCATTTCATTGTCACTGTGTGATTCTTCGAGACAAGATGGAGTCAGACGTGGATTTGTTCAACGAACATAAAAATCTGTAAGTACTGAAATTAGTAATTTCATTTAAGTGTTCCGCAAAAATCCGGATTTGAGATTTTTGCGACGGTCAGTTAAACTCGCTATGAGACAGCGAACGTAAAAGTCATATGATGACATTTTCAGTAAAACCTATATTGTTAAACAAAAGTTCCCTTGTTTCCTACGAAATCCGCATAGTCCTCATAGCACTATGCGATGGACAGATAAACTCGCTAAGAGATAGCGAATGCTAAAGTCAAATGACGATGTAAAGTCACTTTCAGCTTTTAAAAATATAGTTCAACACTATATTTACGTTAATTAAAGATTAACAGCTTTTCAAAGATTTTGTAGTAGTTACAGAAAGTATGAACTTTGTGCTCAGATTTTTTTATAACATTCAAATAGTCAAGACACATATTTGAAGCGATGTTCATATTTTCTACATGATTTTCAATTAACATATGAAAATATTATCATCACGAGGGTAGGCTTCACCCTCAGCATGAAGATATTTCTGTAATAAAACGGGTTAAGTAACCCATCCATGTTTCCATGTAAAAGGATTTTTTATCGAAGTTTAGCCTTTTGTCAAGCATGCCAATGTTAGTTTTTTCCCGTTAGTATAACGAAGATAATCCACACCCAGACTGTGAATTATAAAGGCGAATAAGATGTCGTTATTGAATGAAATAGTATTGTGAAATTAAGAAGTTTATTTTAAACATTAACATTTTATTTTGAGTAATTAATACTATTTTATTGAAAATAGTAAGAAACGCAAAATTAATACACAGAAATTATTCAAAATAATTAGTTTATTTTGAACATTTTGAGGATTTTTATTTTAAAGAAAATTAAGCACAACAGTCCATAATTTTGCTATTTTTCCGTATAAATTTTATGTGTTGAAATTTATACGAAGATAGGATTCTCGCTACTTTAGCAAATGGTTTAGGTACAAAAATACGATTCCCATTTTAAAGAAAATGAAGGTAAATTTAAGGTAAATAAATTACAAGTTTAAGTAAGTTTATTACACAGCGTGTGCTGACGAGTTTTAATACGTTATAGAGGAATAAACGTAATTTGTATTTTTTATATGCAAAAGAATATATTTTATAATTTTCAAAATTTGTAAAGAGAGTAGAAAAGTTTATTTTTACCATATAAATTTCATGAGTTGAAATTTATATGAAGAACATAGTATTTCGCGGAAAAGCGAAAGATTAACATATTTTGAAGTTAAACATTTTGCAAACATTGGTTACTGTTATTATTTAATAAGTTAAAACCAGGATAAAGTTTTCAGTAATTAAATTGTTATACAAAATATTATGTAATTAAGAAATATCGGATTTTTTGCATTTTGTTAGTTAAATATTAATTGTTATAAAGTAAACAAATCATTTCATTTATTAATTATTTTAATTACTTTTATTTGAAAGTTTAATTAAAAGAATTTGGTAATTTTTTAGATTAAAAACAAAGTTAATTATTTTAAATGGAATAAATTCGCATTTGTAATTTTGTTTATTAATAAACCACAAATAATTAAAATGAATTATTTAATGGGTCATATTGCTAATCATAATTTTGTTTACAGCTATGACAAGGTAAGTGGAAGTGCGTCGAGAGAACTTACAGTGCGAGTGAAGTCAAATATTAGTTAAATTGTTATGGAAGACTTTATTTTCTCATACCTAATAAATACACAGTGCTATAAAAATTAGTTAGCCACTTTTAAATAAAACCAATCTATAATGATCCATAACCGCTCGGGGTCACAACACACTCAAGACAAACTCCTTTAGAAGTGTAAAGAATGGAAATATGCCATAAAACTTAGTAGCGAGCAGAAGATTTTCAATAATAGCTGGACAGAAAGTATTACAGAATATTTATGACACTGTTTTGGAGAGTTGAAAATCCTGAGTAGGGATTAAGCATTTGGCCTCTTTTATCAACTTAGAGCGAAACTGTACATTGAACTCTGAGGGAACATTTGCCTCCCACACCAGAAACTCACCCCTTGAAAAATTAACCAATAGAAAAATAATAAATTAGGTGGGAGAATTTATTAGCCAATTGGAAACAATAACCATGTTTACATGCAGGATTCAGATCGATCTGAATCCAATCCACGCGCTCGAATCTTCATGTAAACACGAACTCAGTCCGGAACGAATTTTCGATCTGATCCTCTTGGAATGGAGGAATGGAACAGATTGAGTTAGAATTCAATTCCATGTAAACGCGAATGGACTTAATCCTGGTGCGTGCGCACACATTTGCACGTCTGCCATAATTTGTTTTATTTTCAAGTTCCGGAATGCTGACTCCATTGATACCGCCATTATAGCTTGTTTTGTTTGGGATATTGATTGTGTTTCAGTAATCTTGATCTAAAAAAATGAATAGAAATGTTTGGACAAGCGAGGAGGTTGTCAACTTGTTGGAAATTATTCGGGAGAAGGAGGTGAACCACCTCTTTGACGGGAAACGCTTTAAGAACGCTGAAATTTTTAAGATGATTGAATGGGAAATGGTGGCACGTGGTTTCACGGAGAAAACCCCAGAAATGATAAAAAAAACAAGTGGAAGAGCTTGAAAGCAGCTTACAATGCCAGCAAAAAATCATCCATGGGGGCATCTGGGGCAGAGAGAAAGGAGTACGAATATTTCACACTCCTTGACGAGATTCTGGGGAATCGGCCGTCTGCATCCATTGAAGATATGTAACTTTAGGTTTTAAATTGAAAAAAGTTACTAATAAATCGAGTTCTGTACAAAATTTTTTACTTCATGTGTGTGGTCTTTAACAATAGTTTTATCTTCATAAGTTATAGAGATTTCGATAATTGTTCCAAAGGAGAAATATTTTCTATTTACCTAGGCTATAAGTTTTATAACCTATATGTTTTACTGCTCAACACATTTTGTTCGTTGAGTGTTGATTTGGGTTGCTGCCATTTAAAACAATGCGCTTTACCCCCACCAGGTTTGGACACCCAGCCGCAGGATGAAATTCCATTGGAAGTCCAAATCGAAGTGGATCCTGCGGTGACAGTGGCAGACCTGCAGGCTGTGGTTGATACAACTGTCTCTAATAAAGATGGCGACGAGCCTGCCAGCCAGCCTCGAAGACGGCCAATACAGGAGAAGGAAGGAAGCTGAGGCGAACTCCTCCTCCAGCAACAGAAAATGATGGAGGAATTCTTTAGGCGACAGGAGGAGAGAGAGGAGGCTTCAAACAGGAAGAGGGAGCAGGAATTAAGAACCATGTGTTCTCTGTTTCTTCAAACAATAGAGAAAATAGCTGCTATGCCCCCTTTTCCCTATCCTCCTGTGTACCAGCCTCCTCTTTTCCAGTTCTCTGCTCCAGGCCCGTCCTCTCCCCAGCCATCTACAAGTGAGCAGCAGGCAAGACGGCAGCGGACTGAGGCTGCAGAGAGTGAGGAAGAGGAACCCCAAGTTACTCCGAAGAGGACGAGGAAAGATTAAAATACAACTTAGTTTTAGTTATAAAGTGTTTTATGTTAGGTTTTTGTTTTACTTTTATTTTTGGATAGGCTTATGTAAAACGAAAAATAATAATAAGTAATAGTAATAATTAATGTGCATACCAGTGTGAGAAGTTAATGCAACCCTGAAAAATTCACCCCCTTTTCAGTTTGCTAAAGTATTGCTTTCAAATGAGTGTTTCCTGAATAGAACAGGCCTACACAACAGGACTGTCACGTAAACAGTAACATGACATTTTACAAAGGTAAGCAATTTACGTTATTCATTTCAGAGCTTCATCAAATAGAAATTCTGGCCACATTTGTGAGAGATCTCTGCAGAAATATCACAGAATTGATAACCTCTTTAGAAGGGCAATCAATCATACCAACTGTCCATACTCTAGATGGACATCTTTGGAGAGTTCAGCAATCTCTTGAACTTGCTTCTTCTGGAAGTTATGGTGACAGAACTGCAGAGTTCTTAGAGGGTTGTGGAAGTACTGTCACGAAAGGTAAAGTAAATTCACTGCTGATGAATGCAGCTTCCCATGCTTTGACCAAATTGATTAACTTGAGGGCTGCTGTTCCTGCTAACAAATTTTACAAGGCTGTTAGCATTTTTGACCCTTCTGAAATTGTGCAGACAGATGTCAATATGGAACTTGCAAAGAAAGTCAAGAAAATAAGCTTATGCTCGGAGTTGGAGGATGACATAGTAATGCGAAGGTACAAGGAACTGCAAACTTGTGTGAAGAAACAGCTGGCTGAAAAGAAGATGATCGATATTGTCAAAGTGCTGCAAGCATTGTTGTGTTCAGTTCCCTAGTTTGCAGAATGTGCCTTGAAATCTGTGTGGATGCCGTGTGCAAATGCAGACTGCAAAAGATTTTTTTCTGCATACATTAATGTAATGAGTGACAGGCGCCAGCGTTTGTCATAAGAGAACGAACTTTTTAGTGAGATGTTCTTTGAGGGATAAACTTTACTTAGCCTTGTAAATATTGTGTCTTGATCAAGTTTAAATGTGTATTTTTTAGCCTTTTGTAAATATTGTGTCTTGATTGGGTTTAAATGTGTGTAAGTTAATTCGATTATATGGTTTAAGCACATAAAAGGTATGCTTTCCTGTGAATCTGCTACAGTTTTGAAAGTACCAAAAAATTCAATTGAAATCACCGAATTTCATATTTCAAAGTACTGCTTTTTCGGTTTGAAAACACCAAAAAATTTCTACATCTACCAATAAGTAAGAATGTGCATTTCCTTAAATATCTCTACAGGAAGAGCCATTATACATTAAAAATGTACAAGGCCAAACCAGCCACCAAAACTAAATCTAAACACAATGCAGGAAGAACTGTGCTGACAATGCACATCAGAGTTCCTCTAAAATGCTTCCTTTCAAAATGCATGGTATTTTCCATACAATCTCAATTTGATATTTCGTAATTATAAAACTGACATCTGTTCATGTTTTTAGCTGCTTCTAAAAATAAAGTGTATCTGACTTCCATGCAAAAATCAATTACACTGCTTCAAGAAAATAACATTATAACAATGGAATTTAACAAACCAATCCCTGCCAAAGCTTTCTTTAGGCAAAAATCTTCTATACTCAACCTATCAAATATCTACACTTCATGCCTCACGGAATTTTTCGAAAATTATAGAGCTTGTTAAAGTAGCTTCATATCAGAAGCAAGACTTGATTTGCCTAGCCACATAGGCATAAGGCTCAATCTATACGGACAGGGCTTGAATTAAGGGGTTGATGGGGGAGATTTCCCCCTCTCGTCAAAATATTTCCATGCTTGTCAAATAAAAGTTCCTTCCTTGCCAGGTAGATAGTTTTCCTTTTCAGGATCGTGAGAGCTAGTTGTCCTCTGTTTCTGATTTGGGATTGTTGAGTGAGAGGCATTTCTACCCTTTCTACAACTCAGAAACGCAACCCTTACTGCATACTTTCTTCAAGAACTTCCCAGCTTCTGGCTGGATTTATGGAATTTCCAGTAGCACAGTGTACCTGTAATTGTTTTGTGGAGCGAGATTTAGCTACACATATTATAACGTGTATCACTGTAATAACGCTTTATTTACAGATCTCTCTAGCATTATTCTTCAGATACAACGATGGCACCAGGCATTCCCGTTTCCCCCAAAAAGAGGGCAGGACAGAGGAAAGGGCTAGCCAACAGGATAGCTAAGAGGCCAAGATTTTCAATGGACAGGCCTGTATTTGGTCCGGTGTGGCGCAATTGTGTCATACCTAATTGTAATCGAAAGACACTTCAACCAGCAGCGACAGAGCATGGCTTAAAAGGTTTTAAGTAGGCTACGCTATTGGAGCTGATACTTTGTTTGATGGACCTTTCGCCTTTCTATTTTGAATGCACGAGTATCGTATAATTAAGATCATGTTTGATATTGTGCATCTGATGGCTCCTTCCTCCACTATCGCTTGTCATCCATTAGAGTTTTCAGCAGTGACAATACCATTAGACACTGATGATGACAAAGTTTTAAGTCATTTGAACATGCAATGGAACATCCCAGTGCGAGAGCGACGGTTGGTTTATCTAATCGACCAATCCATCACCGTTTTACTTGGTATCCAACTGAACCAACAGACAGGGACTGGAGATTAGTGAAGAATGATAATATAGCTTACCTATACTGTTTCTTCAGATTCTCCGATGCTGTATTTAAGAGTTTTCCAATAGACTCAATCATTAGAGCTAAAGTCCACATTAATTTTAGAGGGGTGGACTTTGATTCTCGTAAATCAGTTCAAGCATCTTTGTGTTCTAAATCACCTGAACTTGTCGATTTTGACACCATGGATGATGATGATGATGATTTGATAGTTGGCAACACTTGAGAGTAGGATAAGATCCAGGGACTCCCGGTGTATAAAAATAGGCAGTTATAAGCCCAGTGAACAAAACTGGCCACTTCCAGTAGCAAAGCTACAAAACTACACCAACACCAGACCACGCTAGTGGCGTGAGACTGTGAGGACGTGCTGTGCGTGACCTCCCAGAATCTTTATAGTTTTTCAATATTAATTAGCTAGTATCTGAGATATACCTTTTAAATATAATTCCAGTTAATATACTTTTGTTTCTCAAACAAATTTTGCAAGTTAATCAAATTAAAGCCTTCATTATTTAACTTACAAATTGCAATAGTCTACGCTTGTAGCTATCCGCCATCTTGTTAGGAAATCAGCTGTTCACAGACACGCCTACTATCGTCACTTTAATATTATTATTTTTGCTTTGTTTTATTATTGTTTGTTCTGATTTTACTAACATTTTTATTCCTCTCTGTTGCAGAAATGACTACCAGCGGGTTATGCGGAAATTGTACTGACCACGTAGATGAAGGTATACAGTGTGATTCATGTGATGTATGGTACAATTTTAAATGTGTTAGGTTATGTATGGATGATGTTCCCAATGGAGATTGGATATGTAAACTGTGTATCAAGGACAGGGAAATTAATGACCTAAAATAAAAAATGTGCTATTGATTTGTTACAGGACAACGTGAAGAAACTGTAAGCTGAGCTGAAGTACCGGCAAATTGTAACTTGCAGGTTGACCTCAAGAAAGGAACTAATGATTATGTAAATTTTAATTCCAGTTTCGTTTCCTTTGCAGATATTCTGAGAAGGCCTAATCGCAGAAGGAGATCATCCAGAATGAATGTGACAGCAGTGCAGAACTCTCAGCCTATAAGTAGGCCTACTAACAATAGATTCTCTGTTCTACATACTGAAGATGATACTGTAGAAGAAGAAGCAGCCCAGCCACCCAGACCAGCTACCACATGTTGGCCCACTAATAAGAGAAAGATTTTAGTTTTAGGTAGCAGTCAGGCTAGACACATGGGACCTGCTCTTCAAGATGCCGTAGGAGATGATTTTCAAGTGCAATGTTTGTGTAAACCTAATGCTGGACTTAGAGATGTTTCAGGTATCAAGGGACTGACCGAAGGATTCACCAAGGATGGTGATTATTGGAGGAGCCGGAAACAGAGATCCGAGCTATTCAGTTGCAGCAGATCTTGATAGTATTTCTGAAGGTAGCATGCATACTAATATAGATTTTGTTGAATTATTCCACAGGTATGACAAGCCCTCGCTTCGATCAAAGGTAAAAGCTGTTAATGATAAGTTGTGGAAGTTCTCTAGTGATCATGTTGTTTCTGTTAGCAGCTTAAGAAGAGAAGAGTATACAAGGCATGGACTCCATCTCAACCTTCGTGGAAAGAAGAAGCTGGCAAGGCTGGTTGCTGAGGAGTTGAAGTGTAATATACTAGATTGTAACAGGCCTATTCCTGTCATAGATGGTGGCTCGACTCATTTTTTTAGGGGGAATCTAAGTGCAAGAATCCAACAGCTTAGGCCTATATGCATATCTCAAGTCAATAATAGTAATACACTCAGGCTTAAAGCTGGAACCAATAAATCATTTGCACTATTTCATCAAAACATAAGGGGGCTTGAAAATAAAATTGAAGAATTTAACTTAGCCATTCAGGATACAATTAATTCTAATAAACAGGAAATTCAAGTTATTTGTTTAATGGAACACCACTATGCAGAAACATATCTGGAACAATTAAAAATTGATAACTTTTCACTATGTTCAAAATTTTGAAGACATTCCATAAAATGTGGAGGTGTGAGTATATTTGTGGAGTGTCCGTGGGAAACGATATAAGTGCCAGAAAAATTTTTTGTTTGTTTTTTCATAGAAATCGGTGTATGTGCCATTGCCAACAACCCAGTGAAGGATATATGTTCCTTTCTGTCTTCCTTTAGGTTGAAAAAGCGTTCGTTAGATGGCACTTGATGTATCTCCCTGAACTGTTTCGTAGGGAACGGTACAAGTCCCCGCGCGCGTTGCTCACGCTTCCGACAAGTTTGCCCGCAAATTAGTTGATGCGATTGCATGGCATGTATCTGTGGCTTTGTGCGAACAGCGATTATCAGAAACTATGGATGCTAACCCGGTAACATCAAAGTGTAAACATTTGGTTGTTAATAGGGAGAAGAGAACTCAGGGGAGGCCTTATTTCATGGGAAAAGGAGAAAAGAAAAATGGAAAAATACCACCCTTAGCTGAGGTAAGTTTAGTACATTACTGTATTGCATCTGCCTTATGGGATTTCAGTGATGCATTCCCACTCATTAAATTTACAACAATGATCTATTGTATTTAGTATAAATTATAACGTATACCCATTTGTTTCGGATTTTGGAAATTATATTATTTTATAACATAAGTATTTTCTCTTCACAGGCCACCTGCAAATGTAAATATAAATGCAAGACAATGTCCAAAGAACAAAGAGAACTGCTCTTCCTGCAACTATACAAGTTATCAAACAAAGAACAAGGGACCTACCTCATGAATCTCATTGATATAATACCCATAGGAAGAAGAAGGCATGGATCTTATTCAGACCCTGCAGATAGTAAGAAGCAGGCAACAATGTGTTACTCTGTTCCGAGTGGTAATGGCCTCGTTCAAGTCTGTGCTAAAACATTCAAGGAAATATTTTCTTCGACCAACAGAAGGCTATAGACATTGAATACGAAGAAAAACAAGATTGTGTTGCCTATAGTGACGGAAGGGGGAAAATACCTTCCTCACATGCACATAAACTTAAATATTCTCAAGAGGATAGTGCACTTGTTCGTGAACACATAAAATCATTTCCAACAGAAGAGAGCCACTATGGGAGAAAAAAAAGCACAAAATTGTACC
The DNA here is from genome assembly GCA_964059195.1 of Ectobius pallidus. Taxonomy (NCBI): domain Eukaryota; kingdom Metazoa; phylum Arthropoda; class Insecta; order Blattodea; family Ectobiidae; genus Ectobius; species Ectobius pallidus. Next base: position 15,313,118 of record CAXKWD010000005.1, read on the forward strand.
TCAGTCCTGACTTAAATGTGCATCGAATGTTTCTTGCATTCAAATTAAAGAACCCAGAAACTGAGATAAAATATAAATTTTATCGTCGTGTTTTTAGAAAAGATTTTCCTAATTTATTGTTTTGTAGGCCTAGGACAGATACATGCAGAGTCTGTGATAAACTTAACTGTCAGATCAACTCGTCTCCTTCCAATAAGTCGCTAACCACGTCACTTTCATTGCATCAGAGAAAAGCTGGAAAGGCCCAAACTCTTATGACGGAAGAATTAAACGAGTCACAACTGCCTGGAAGTGACACATGTTTTGTATCTATTGACATGCAGCAAGTGCTTTATACGCCTAATCTCACCCACAGTAACATGTACTATTCAAGACAACTGGCTAATTACAATTTTTGTGTCCATGTTGGAGACACCGGCGATAGTTTTATGTGTATGTGGCATGAAGGTTTGGCTGCACGTGGAGGGAACAAAATTGCTTCATGTTTTTTGAAGATAAAGTTATCAGGGTTTACAAACTAAACTCCGTGGCGCTACATCCCTGGAGGGACTTGGCCGACCACCCGACCGCTGCGTCATCTCCCGTAGGCAGATGGCAGGATTGGGGGGCATGTGGTCAGCATACCGACACCCACGGCCGTTAATGGTGGTTTTCTTGACCGGAGCCGCTACTTATCAGGGTTTACAAAGAAGAGAAAATTGGTTGTTTGGTGTGATAACTGTGCAGGGCAAAATAAAAACCGCATGATGATTATGGCAATTATGTACTTGGTTTCAAAACAATTTTTTGATACAATTGACATGAAATTTCTTATTAGTGGCCACAGCTATATGCCCTGTGACAGAGACTTCGGCGTGATTGAAAAGAGAAAGAAAAACTGCAAAGCCATGGTGCCCGAGGAGATGCATGACATAGTAAGGTCAGCTAGAATAAAAAAGCCATTTAAAGTTGTTGCAATGGATTGTAGAGATTTCTTTGATATTGCTGCTCAAGCTGATAGGTTTATCAATACTGCAAAGTTACAAATATCTAAAGTGGCTTGGATTAGGATCACCTCTGCCAGTCCCAACATACTTCAAACAAAGAAATCTCTAAGTGATATTGAGGATTTTACTTCTTTCCGTGTGACCAGAAAAGGTGTGACACTCCAGAACCTTCCTACATTGGACATGTTGATACCCCTAACTAAAAAGAAAGACATTACTGCAGACTAGAAGAAGGATATCCTATCTATGTTAGACTTTATGGATGCAAAATACCATAAATTCTATGAATTTTGCAAATGAACACACCTAAAAGTTTTTATTTTAATTTTTTAAAGGGGGGCATCAGTTTAAAGTAAAAACATTACATATTGGTTATTTCATTTATGATTTATGATGTAATAATAATATTCCATGCAATGATTGACTTTAATTGATATTTTCTACTGAGTATTTTCTAGTGGGTGCTTATGTCTATTATGATGAAGAATTTCAAGGCACTTTTATCTTTTCCACATTTGGAAAGTTTTTCTTTGTTGTTCTTTGCCTATTAATAGATTTTCACAATTCAATATGGCAATACATAATACGACTCTCTTAAATAGTGGAAAGCCTTTTGAAATCATAGAATAATTAAAAACATAAGTTTGAAAAAGTTTTTTAAAATTTCCTGACAATTTCAGTTTTTGGACTTATATCGTTTCCCACGGACACTCCACATTTATCAAAAGAAACTAACATTTCAGTGATATAGACACAAGTTCCTTCTGTAAAGAACAGGATTTTGAATATAAGTAACTATTTCTGGGAATTACACAGTGAAGTGATATTCAATTACACTTAAAAATGTTGTATTTACATAAATACATATTTACATACATAGTGTAATTGAATATCACTTCACTGTGTAATTCCCAGAAATAGTTACTTATAACATTAGGCACACAAGTCTTTGGGAAATTAAATATCACTACAAGAACTTCAAGATGGACGCCATGGAGGTAGGAGACTCTTGTGTTGATTTTAACTGTTATGATTCGGGGATGAAAAATGATATCAAGAAATTCCTGAAACTCAGAACAAAAAAGAGATTGATTTCAGGAGACATTAAGTTTCTAAAAAGGTGTCTGAAGCAAAATATCGTACCGAATTTCGTGAAGAAATATGTCAAATTTAACAATAACAACATACATCAAAAAGCCGCGGAAAAAACCATTATTGACTCAGAAATCAATAAACACTATAGAAATCTGCAGGATTTGGACTTAAAAACTTATTCCCTGCATCTCAAATTGACAAAAAGGTTGGGAAGTCAAAGTTGGCAGAATTTGGAAGAACATTTTTTTGACCATCTAAATTTCAAAATGAACATAAAAAAAGAAAGGTTAAAAAAGAAATTCAACTGGTTAATGAATAAGGAAAACGCTGACAATAGATATACAAAGACAAAGCCTACACACATGGAAAATGTTAATAATGTGGTTAATTTATCCAGCCAAAATTTCACAAAAGAAGAAATCCAGTTTTTAAACCTAGGCCTAAAAACGTGTGTAGATTACAGTACAAATTTAGAGGATTACATAGCAGATATTGAAATAGCTATTCAGGGTCTAAAAGAAGAGGAAAAAGTAATCATTAGAGGGAAATGTGGAAAAATTATTGAACAAATGAAACAAAAAACAAGAAAAGCAGCACACATCATAAAATAGTAAAAAACCTACATTCCAAGGATGTGATATATCAGAAGGCAGACAAGGGTAACAAAGTGGTCATTATGGACACTAAAGATTACAACAGTAGAATGGAATTGCTACTAAGTTCAGAAGATTTTACAGAAATTAAAGAAGATCCTACAAAAAAGTGCACACGAATAGTAAATGATTGTATAAATAACAGTAGAAAAGTCATAACAGAAAAAGAAAATAAAAATCTGAAAGTTAGTAACCCAATTGCTCCCAAGATTTATGGACTTCCAAAAATCCATAAAGAAGGAAATAAGATGAGACCGGTAATTAGTAACATAGGGGCACCGACATACAATTTAGCCAAGTGGCTAGTAAATAAATTCAAAGAGCTTCCAGAATTTGAGAGTCTTAATATTAAGAATTCCATAGATTTGATTGAAAAACTAGATGTTCAGTTGTCAGATGGAGACACTCTAGTTTCATTCGATGTGGTTTCCTTATTTCCAAGCATTCCGAGGTTGAAATTACTAAATATACTAGAAAAATGGCTTCTCAGTACCAAGTTGGATAGGGGTAGAGTTGATGAATATCTGGAATTAACCAAAATTTGTATAAACCAAACATACTTTTCATTCAGAGGAAAATTTTATGAACAGAAATCTGGGTTGGCGATGGGGAATCCTCTTTCTCCATTTTTAGCCAATTTATTCATGAGTAACTTGGAAATTCTAGTTACCAAAGGATTTCCACTAATGTTCAAATGTTGGTCCAGATATGTGGATGATATCTTCACAATAATCAATCAGAAACATCTCCAAGATGCATTGAAATTACTCAACATACAGGACAACAATATTAATTTCACTATGGATACAGAAATCAACAACTGTCTACCTTTCTTGGACCTAAAATTGATAAAAAAACTCCAACAGAATTGAATTTGGCATATTTAGAAAAGCAACTCACACGGATAACTTCATAAAAGGAAATAGTTACAACCCGGCTCCTCACAAAATTGCAGTTTTCAATAGTTTGGCCAACAGAATTGTAAATGTACCTATGAACAAAACAGAATATTCGGAAGAATACAAGCATATAGTAAACACAGCAAGAATTAATGGTTTTGGCAAGGAACTTATAGACAAGAAAATCAAGAAATTTGAAAAGCAGAAAGAAATTAAGATGATCAGCACTTTGGAAAATGAAAAAGAAAAAACAGGATATAGGACAATAACTTATCACCCTTGGGCAAATAATAGATTTCAAAAAGTTTTCAAAGAAGCAAACACAGCATTAGCCCCGAAAAACAGATTCAACATCAAATCTCTAATTAAGTCAGACCATAAAGATAAAGAGCCCCAGAACAGAAAATCAGGAATATACCAGATTAATTGCCAGGATTGTAATAAGATTTATATTGGCCAAACAAGAAGAAACATTGGAATTAGAGTGAAGGAACATTTTAGAAACATAAAGTACCAACAAATAGAAAAGTCAGCTGTAGCAGCTCATTATTGGGAAGAGGGCCACAAAATAGATAATGAAGCTAAACTTTTGAAACAAGTAAGGAGACAGGCAGATTTAACAGTTTGGGAAAAATTATTCATCCAAAAGAACAAGGAAACAGTTATGAATTTTGAAATCCCAGCAGAAGACAGCCTCATCACTAGATACATCCTTCCTCCAATAGATGGCAACACAACTCCAGAAAGTAGAAATCAGCTGAGGATATCCACAAGGGTGGATGAAACAGATCTGTCCTGAGAAAATTAGGTAAAATTTAGTGAAGTATGTATGTAAATACAACATTTTTAAGTGTAATAGGATTTTGAATGTTGTTCAGCCAGAGTAGATTCTGACAATGATACATTTGTAATACTAACCATTTACAGGGCACCATCAGGTAATTTCAATTATTTTATAAATCAGTTAGAAAGGGTTCTTAATTCACTATATAGTACTAACGTAAACATCATACTGTGTAGGGACTTTAATGTAGATTTCTCAAATAATAGTGAGAAAAAGATCAGACTGATATCATTATTGGGTAGCTATAATCTAGATTTCATAGTAAAGTTTCCAACTAGAATGCAGAACAACTCCCAGACAACAATAGATAATATATTCATAGATATAGAAAAACATTTTAATTTTAAAGTACTTCCAACATTAAATGGATTATCAGATCACGATGCACAAATGTTAGTGCTGAACAATAATAAAGTAAATTCAACCATTAAACATGCCCATAGTAATATGACTAGAGTAATGAATGATGATTCAATTTTAAATTTCAAACAAGATCTTGCGAATGAAAACTGGGAACCTATGTTATCCTATGACAAAGTAGATAGTAAAATAAGTGAATTCCTAAACATAGTGTCAAGGCATTTTGAGGCAAATTTTCCAAAAAAGAAAATTGCTAACTTACCTAATTCAAGGAATAACACATGGTTAACTGCTGGTATTAAAATATCATGTGCAAACAAAAGAGAGCTCTACCTAAAATATAGAACCAGTAACAACCAAACTCATAAGGAATACTATAAAAAGTATTGCAACATACTGAAGAAGGTAATCAAAGTACCAAAAAGTAGGCATTTTTCACAAGTAATTAATAAATCAAACAATAAAGTTAAGACTGTATGGAATATAATAAAAAACGAAACGGGGAGAACAAAGGAAAACAATGATTGTACATCACTAATATACCAAGACAAAAAACTAGATAAGTTATCAGACATTACAAATGCTTTTAATAGTCACTTTATAAATATTGCAGAGAAATGCATCCCTACAAATAATATTAGCATTAAGGCAGTAGACCTATTGACAAAATCTACAGCTTGGAACCATAGATTTCAAATGGACCTGACTTCCCACATAGAAATTAAAAATATAATAAAGTCTCTCAAAAGTAAAAGCTCGTCTGGATGGGATGAAATAAGTAATAAGTTGTTAAAAAGCTGCTCATCGGAACTCAGTCAACCTCTTAGTCACATAACTTATGCAATTGTTCGTTAGAAAATGGAATATTTCCAGATAGACTGAAACATGCTATTGTTAAGCCCCTCTTTAAAAAAGGTGACAAAAATCTACCATCAAATTACAGACCTTTATTGCTATTAACCTCATTTTCAAAAGTTTTTGAAAAGGCTATGTACAACCGCATAATACACTATCTTAATTTAAATAACATTCTTACATCATCTCAATTTGGATTTGGAAGTGGCATGTCCACTGAGAATGCTACATTTCAACTCACCACTAAAATATTGGAAGCGTTAGATAAAAAGAAGTACGCTCTGGGAATTTTCTGTGACTTAGCAAAAGCGTTCGACTGTATAAATAATGAAATATTACTTCAAAAATTAGATCATTATGGGTTGGATAATTTAACACTTAAGTGGTTCAAATCATATCTGTCTGATAGAACTCAAAAGGTAATAATAAATGGAAATGAATCTAACTTAGGGGTTGTTAAGAATGGGGTACCTCAGGGCTCAATACTAGGACCTTTGCTCTTTTTAATCTACACTAATGACTTGCCCTATAACTTAAGTGACGAATCAAAGGTATTTTTTTTACTTATAATGGATCTTTGTTTTATTTTTAGCCATTCATTATTACTGACTTTTAAAGTATCACCTGTTATTGTATACACTTATTCTTTTAAACTTTTGTAGAATAAACAAGCATTTTTTGTAAAGCCTGTAAAGATCACGGTTAACGAAACGGTTGCATCATGTGTTGCTCCTGCAAAAACCACAGTTATTAGGAACTGTAAACTGGGCCAACTTGATTTTTTTTTTTGGCAGAAGTTACATAAAAGATTACAGAATCAACTGTGACATAATATCTTGCATGTCTGAGAAAAACACTTCAACAACATTCTAAATCAATAAAGATCAACTGTAGCATATGAAACGATGGCCGGATAATACTAAAGCAATGTCATTAGTTTCACAACGAAGGAAATTCGAGACACCCTATCAGTACCGATAAACAAGAAGGCAGCAAGACCTGACGGCATGTTCAACGAACACCTCAAAGCAGCATCTGAAATACTACACCCAGTTCTCATGGACATGATATCCCTGTCTCCATACAGGAAACATTCCTGCAGCTTGGAGGTCTACAATAAAGATACTGTACGGGAAAAAGGTAGAATCGCGCTCACCCGAGTTTTCACTCCCACTCCTATAATTGTGAAATATGATTTTTGGTGCAAGGGTATTTTATTTTATTATGAAATATTATTTTGTTGTTTATAGTTGTGGCAGATTATGTTTGGTGCAAGGGACTTTTATTATTCAGTGGAAGGAAAACTCAGGTGAGCGCGATTCTACTCTAATTCTACTGTACAAAGGGAAATGCAACCCACACGATCCGAACTCCTATTGAGGGATCGCACAAGAAAACAATCTTTTTAAACTATTGACGAGGTTAATGGCTAAGAGACTAACACAAGAAATAGACAACAAGATCCCAGAAGAATAGTTTGGTTTCCGGAGAGGCAGGAACACAATGCAAGCAATCAGAAACCACATAGACAACATAGAGCAGTGGTTCCCAAACTTTTCAGTCCACGGACCCCTTGAAAAAAATCACGGACCCCCTCTGGGTTTTGAAATAAAAAACTAAATAAATACTTTGATTGAAATGTATTAAATGTTAAAATGTTACATTGACGCGAAAACACGGTTGCGCATTCAACTCCGTGCATAGTTTCCAACTTCAATGCGGCTTTCTCCCTTTAATGTCTTATAGAAAAATCCAGCTATACTTTGGAGTCAAACCAGATCCATTTAATATTTCATGAATGATCGTACACATATAGGTACAACATAACCACTATTAAAGCCAAGAATGTTTTAGGTTTTAACATTTTGATTAACGTATACAAGACATGCAATTTGAGAAAATTACGGGGTATCCTATTTCTTCTTAAACCGCCTGCAGACCCCCTGAAACACCATAGCGGACCCCACTTTGGGAACTACTGACATAGAGGATAGGCTAAGGTTCCCATGCGGCAAATTCCATGCAGTGTTCATTGATTTCTCCAAGGCATTTGACCAATTGAAAAGGACTATAATCTGCTCCAAGTTAGCCCAATTGGTAGAGGAAACAAGGAACTCGCTCTACTGACTCACAACATCCTGAGTAACAACACTGTAAGAATCTCGGACACTGTAACCACATCCGAAGAAATAAAGCAGACAAATGGAGTGCTGTAGGGAGTTCCTCTTAGACCTCTGTTGTTCAATGTTGCCATACATGGCATCATTCAAGCGATAAGAGAAGAAGCACAGGAGATTAAGATATATATCTATGCAGACGACATGGTGGTAGGAACACACAACATCGAGACGCTACAGAAGGGGATAAATGCACTGGGTAAATGGGCAGAAAACAATGATCTGCAGAAAAACGCAGAAAAGATTGAACACATAGTATTAAAAAAGGGAGGACATCTATCCTTGAAGAACAAAATATACCTGAAACAAGAGCCACTAAAGACTATAAACAGCTTCAAATATTTAGGACTAACACTTCAGACAACAGCACACTCGTTCAGAATCCACACCACACAAAGAGCTGCAGCCACGACGAAAGTTATATACCAAGCCAGAATCCGCATACCAGGCGGAAACATCTCACGTGGAAGAAAGCAGAGCTGTCGACCAGAACCCAAGCTTCATTTTATATATATTTTTTTTTTGTATTCATTCTAATTCATACCATGTATCATTTAAAGGTTATTTGGAACAACTTTGTGTAAGGCCAAAGTTGCCATAGTGCTTTCATCTAAATAGTCTTGTGCTTGTTTTTAGGGATTTTCTCTCAAAACTCATTGTGTTGTTTATAGGCCTAATTATCTTTTATTCTTTACATTCCAGAACAACAGGAATGGGGAAAGAGAGGAAGGGAAGCAGGAGAAAGCTAGGAAGTCGGGAATACAAACACTATTCTGACGATACGTTACAAAAATCAGAGACTACATTTCTTATTCGAAGAAAGAGAAGCTCATAAATGTTGAGTCTGGAGACTTAGATACCGGTAGTACTATTCCAGTGATTGTCTCAGAACCAAATAAGAAGAGAACGAGGGGAAGGCCAAGGATACCGGTAGCGGTAGATGGCATCTCCTCTAGCGAGGACTCTCATTTCAGTGTTGATGACACTACAAGCAATGATTTGGAGTGTGAGAAAGAGGACTTTGACCATGAGTGCCAAACTCATGAAGCTGATGACTTATGGAAGGAAAAGCTAAAGGAAAATGACTATGTTGCAGTCAACTACAGTGGGGAACTCTGTCTAGGCAGAATTGTTGGTTTTGCCACAGAAGATGGGATAAAAAAATAAAATGAAGTGCATGGAAAAAACAATGAAGTTGTGGAGGTGGCCACAAGAAGGAAAAGAGGACATACTGGCTTATGATTTTGCTGATATTTAAATGAGAATAGATCATCTCATACCAATTATTATTCTGTTGCTAAACTGAACAGTTTCATTTCTTTTTAATTTTGTAAGTTTTTAGTTGGGCTGTTTTTCATGTTTCACTATTCTAGTGTGCCACCTGATTTTGGCACTAAATCTATTATATTAACTTTATTTATTAATTTATCAATGTTTTATTTATTTATCGTACTTACACCCATCTACAGCAAGCTATCCTTCTTCCGTTTTGTTTTGGTTATAGTGCATTCTGTTGTTCCGTTCCCATGTTTTGGCTCTACAACGCAATCTTTTTAATTTATTTTGCTGTTCTTAATTACTGTGTGTGCTGCCCTCTGTGGTGGTTCCCGTAGTTACGTAATGTAACCCATCGCTTACGAATAGGCCTATTTAGTGCCTGCAGTAATCTTAACTTTAAATCAACAACAAGCAATTATGGAGTAGCTAATAATTGCTCAAGATCGAAATGGATTACTGGTCTCATTCTGGCAATGTTGCTGCTGATTGGAGGAACAGAACCGAACCCTGAACCAACAACTCGCCAGGAGGTCACAAAGGCGATCCAAGAACTGTGGACTAACATTTGTGAAAAAAGCAAAATCGACAATGAAGAAACTAAGAAATACCATGATACAAAATATGAAGCTTTAGGAAATAAAACTTGACCAAATGCAGGAGACTATTGATGACCTTCGACAGAAATGACAATATGAAGAAAGACCTGAATCATGTAAAAGAAGTCAATAAGACCTACGAATGAAAACTTACATCTTTGGACAAGGCATCTCGAATAAAAAATCTAGTATTTTTTGGAACTGAAGAATAGAGATGTGAAAGGATAAAGGACCCAGTGCACTCGGTAGTAGATTTCCTAAGGAAAAAATTAGACATGGAATTAGAAGAGTGGCATACTGACACCGTATTTAGGATTGGCAAGAGGGGTAGAAGACCGTTGCTTATGAAATGTACAAATATGGCAACTAAATTAAGTTTTAGAAAGGACTAAGAAGCTAGTGGGCAGCCAATTCCAAATCAAAAGGACTTCCCACCTGAAATTAGACAGAGAAGAGCCGAACTATTGCCATATCTTTGGGATGCTTGTAATCGCAGACATCAGGCATACCTTAGAGGCGATGTGATTACTGTTCATGGAAAAAGTTTTAACCCAACATATTGCAAAACTCAAGTTCATCTGCTGGATACCCCTGGGCAACATAGCAATGAACTTCCAGGAAACGGATCAGCTTTACCTGGTATGCAGCCACATGATAACTCAGCACATCAGATGACAAGGGTTAAAAATAAAGGACATGTGAACTTCTCACGGTAATCCGAGTGGCGTGAGTATGTCTCAGTGAAACACCAATCCCCAGTGTTAGCAATCATATGACATCAAGTGAAAATATTACCGCTAGCCCACTACAAGTCATATAGAGTCCCAGTAGCAGTCTATTATCAATCCAGACCCCAAACCAACGGTTTGATCTCAGAAGCTGGTGCATTACCAATAAGCAGAGATAGAAATGTATAAGTCATTCAATTCTTGCAATAAATGGACCAGTAGACCAAATTAACATTGAAACTACTTTTGTAGCAATATTCAAGATGGCGGAAGAGATGGATCAGCAGACTGAAAACGCTCTGCAAAGTGTAGAAAACATCACAGAAATAGGAGGCTACATGAGAAAGGAAACAAAGGAAGAACTGCAGAAAGTGTTAATAATCATTTATACCTATATTAAAACAATGCAAACTCAACTAGAGGACAGAATAAATACAAAAGAGAAACACCAAAATGAGGTTGCAAATGACAAAACAGGAAACACACAAGAACCTGACAGCTGCCCAGCGGGACAAGTGGCGCCATCTACTGGCCACACACAAGAAACTGCAAATGATAACCAACAGTGCCCAATCTAGCGATGAACCAGGCAACCTACCCGACACAGCCAAGGACACCTACAACATGAAAAACACACCTCAAGGATCCCAGCACCATAAAGTCAGAATCTGGATGCGAGAAGTGGAGGTGGTTTGACTCAATTCGCTAAGTGTATGCCAAAGAAGTAAATACACAGCTACCCACTTTGTACACATTCAAATCATCCAAATTAAAAGAGAATGGCCACAATATAATTCCAATTGAGTGTGACACAAAATGGTATAACTTAATGGGAATGTATTACTCAAATCTGGATAAGATGACAAAGTCAGGATCCGGATGTGTGAAGTGGGAGTGGTTCGACCCAATTCATGAAGTATATACTAAAGAAGTAAATACACAGCCACCCACTTCATACACAATCAACAGTTTACAAAAATATCCCTATTCTGAACCTCCACCAGTTTCACCTCCTGATTCAAATATCCCCTCATGCTCAACAGGAACTTCCCCCTTATGACCAACTGGAGCTCCCCTCTCAGGTCCAACTGGAACTCCCCTCTCATCTCCAACTGGAACTCCCCCTCACACTCAAGTAGAACTTCCCTTCATCAAATGTAACTTTCCCTCTTGCTCTAGAGGTACTCCTTCCCAGGAGCTGTCATTTGCATTAGATGCGAGGTAGCGCTAAACGCTCTCGCTGGCATTAGGCCAGTGTGTTGGTTCTTTAGTGGAGATCTACCACAGGCTTCGGTCAAAACCAGAGTCAATACTGCAACGTTCCCAATAGGAGAGTTCACTCACTATGGGAAGACGTAGGAAACCAAATAGTTCTTCTCAGAACTCTTGCTTGGCCCCGAAACGAAGGAAGACTGAATCCGTGCTAGGTTCTCAACTTGAGGAATGCGGAAACGCTTTCAGTTTCTTCCTCACCCTTACTGAGAAAAAGTCAACAGGACACTGAACTGCCCATTTCGTTTGAGAGGTACTTGAAGAAGAAACAGGAGGAAGATGTTAGAGAAGAGAGGGAAAAACAAAGGTGGGAGGAGATGAAAGAATTAGAGGAAAAAAAGGCAGAGTCAATGAACTCCCTGTTGGATGTCTTAAAAAATCTTGTAAATAAGTAGGGATAAACTGAATATGTCATTAGTTATTCCAAATGGGTCTTCTGAAACAAAATGTGGTGGTGCCAGAGGAAACCCCACCACCAGCAATAACAACACCAAGACTATCACTCCCAACAACACAAGGACCATCATCATAATCACAACAAACAGTCACAAGGAGCTAAGTGTGGAGTGCTCTTGCCACACGATTTCTTATCGCTGAAGGACTGGGAATGGATGAGAAATTTAAGAAGCCCCAAAACAAGGGGAAATTGTGGGCCTATAGAGCTCTGGGCTTTTGTAGTTCTTCCTCCTGCCACTTGAGCGCGCTGCTGTCCACATTCAGGTATTGTCAACTTCCGGTTTCCTCATTCTTGTGTGTTTTCAATATGAGTTCGGGACGGTTCGCCAATTTTACAGTGAAGGAGTTAAAAAGGATGTTATCCGAAGATGGTGCAACAAATATTTCATAGTTAACAAAGCAAGAGTTGATTCTAAGGTGAGAAATCAAAGCTACCTGTCTTCTGAAACGTTAGCTAACTGTTCTAATATGGTGCAATATGCCTGAGGTCTCAAATATTTTTGTATACTGTTGCACGATTTATTTTCATGTTTTTTTACAAATATGAATGAACTTTTTCGTATCATAACATATTGAACACACAGTCTAATATACGACGCTGTTGGTTTTGGTTGCAGGTTGCTCAGGCGAGAGAAAAATCCGGATAGTAACTTTGTCTTATTCGAAGTTGAGGTTATAGAATCAGAAAGTACCCATGACTTTCCTTCGACAAATTTATTCAAGATAAATTCATTCAAGAAAGAACGGTTTAAACGTTTTGACGAAGACTCCATAACCTCTTGGTTCGAAAAGCGTAGGGCAGGCAGCAGTATGAAAGCTGGCCGGACTCTAGCAATTAGAAAATTCATCAAGTTCAAGTTAGTGAATAAGAAACATTATGCATAAGTACAGGCACAGATGTTACTGACTGATATTCACAGTTGTGACTTTGTTATTTGGACTAAGAAGGGCATCATTATTCAACACATAAAATTTAACAAAGCATTTTCTAAGGGGCTACTTTTAATGTAAATGTTTATTATCAAACAGTATTTTTGCCTCTTCTGCAAAATACCAATAAAAATGATTAGTTGTACAGTTGCTATTGTCTTTTGATTTGTTTTAAATAAAAATAGCTGAACCATCATGCTTTTTAAGACTACGACAAAAATAAGAGGCTACTTTAAAATTTTGAGTATTTGACAAATTTATATTTTCTGGGCTCAGCCAGTGTTCCGCCATCCCAATTACCTCCAAATTATTGTCTGATGACATAATACATAACATATCTGATTTACCTAGAAAACCTTGAATGTTAAGAAACATGACATTTACAAAATTAGTGTTATAATTAACTATAGGCCTATTATGGTTACATTTTTCTTTATCAGGTTTTGATCTACTTGTTACAAGAGTTTCTATTACAGGCATACAACAAATCTGGACATTTTCAGATACATTTAAGCTATCCTTAGGCCTAGGCCCACATTCTACTCTAAAAAATCATCAAGCCCGGACCCATGTTTTCCTAAAAAATTGTATGTAGTTTGTTTTTTACTCAATTACAATACAGAATGACCATTTTATCGGTTACGGGAGAAATTTCGATTGACATTGACATTCTTAAATGTCAAAATAAATTGGCAACAAAAATTACACTGAAAAGATGAAATACTAATTTAACATGGAAATGAAACTTAATTATGAGCCTAAACGATGTTAAGTTGGTCAGGTATACTTATTATTTCATAGGCTTATATATTTTTCTCAACATCTACCATATCAAAAATATCTTAATCACTCTAAAAAAACATGAAATACTCGACAAAACTGCTCAAAGGAACATTAAAATCATCTTCTGTGAAGTGACAGCTGCAAACACGAGAATACTGGGAAGGTGTTTTTCCATGGCGTAATTTTACCATCCATTCTTGAAAAACAGCCCTTTCTTTTGGAAAACTAAATCCTAAATTTTTGTTTGCAACGGCTGAACAGCCGAAAACATAGCAGTTAATCGGCATAATTACTTCCAAAACAAGACACAAGCACAGAACTGTATTGTAAACATAGGCTTCTGAGATAACCGGAAGTGGATAATACCTCATTCTCGGCGGCCATCTTAAAAGCGCAGAGCTCTATTACAAAACTGTAATCCAACTTACTATTGTACTTTTATTCCAGATGAAGTATTCAAAGTGGAATATGTCAATCTGTTATTCCAAATGGGTCTTCTGAAACGAAATGTGGTGGTGCCAGAGGCAACCCCACCAACAGCAATAACAACACCAAGACTATCACCCCTAACAACACCAGGACCATCATCATCACAAACACCATCGCAAGGAGCTAAAGTGTGGAGTGCTCTTACCACACAATTTATCACTGAGGGACTGGGAATGGAAGAGGAATTTAAGAAGCCCCAAAACAAGGGGAAATTGTAGGCCAAGATCTCATCCAAATGAAAAGAGAATGGCCACAATTTCATTGCAATTGAGTGTGACAAGAAAAGGTGGTTAACTTAATGGGAATGTATCGCTCAAATCTGGATAAGATGACAATTTAATGGGAATGTATCATCAAATCTGGATGAGATGACAACTTAAGGGAATGTATCGCTCAAATCTTGGATAAGATAGAAAATAAATCCTGGGTTAATAATAGTGTAAAGCAATCTAGCATACATCTAAAAAATCTTTACAGACTGTCGAAAGACTTTCCTGAGCTGAAGGATGAATATAAACTTGAAAGATTACAACACAAAATACTAGTTCAGAATACGAAGAAAGAATTCTATGATAGAATGGTGGTGAACTCTGAAAACAAAAATTCCAGAATAGCAGGCGCAAGCTGACAACCCAACATTTGGGGCTTGAAAGTTCAAATTATAGGCACAGGCTGACAACACAACGTATAAGACACAAATTTTCGAATTAAAGGGATAGGCTGACAGCAATTAAATTTCTTGGAAATATTATTTGGACATTTTACATCATTTTGAAACTACAGAATCATCTACGCAATAGAAGTAAAATTTAGGACACCCAGGAAACTTGTCATCCAAGAGTGGTTAGGCAGGCAATATTAGAATAGAAAGAGGTAACAATACAACCAACAGCTGACTGGAGAGGCCGAGAAGGAAGGAAGATCCCAATGACCTGCCATAAAGGAATCCGCAACCGCCGAGGGGAACCAAAGGTATTGTTCACAGTTTATTTCATGTAGGAAGCTCCAAATTCTCCATTTGAGTGTCATAAATTTAATTTTTTTTTATTAAGTAAATTCCTTTATGTGCTTACGCAATAATAAAATCATTTGCAATATGGACACCGAGAATGTGATCAAGGGCAGGTATAGCTCGCGTAGCAGCGAGTGTGTTTGCAAGGTCTTGCAACTGGATGGATGTAAGTTGTGTTTTTGCTGAGTAGTTAAGTGCCGCTTCATGTGTTCACTTGTGTATCGGGAAAATAGTGTATTTGGTAAGTATTGCTGATTTTCTTTTCTTTCTGTTGGTTTAATCCTAAAATATAGTTTCAGGGCAGTCAAGTGCTTATAAATTGCTGTAGAATATTAAGGACGCCGTACTTGTGCCTGTCAGAATACAAAGAAATAATTCTATGATAGAATGGTGATGAACTCCGAAAACAAAAGCAGAACAGCTTGGCATATAATTAATCGTAACATATCAAATAAAAACATTCTGATAATATTAATTTAATAGTAGATGATATGGAGGTCAACAAGCCTGATCAAATAGTTAATGAATTTAATATTTCAGAGATGCTCCAATGAATATTTTGTCGAACATAAATGATTCTGATGATGATAGTCTGAGGAGTATCAGAACAATCTGTAATTCTATTTATATTCATGATTTCACTGAAGATGAAGTTCTGACAGTAATGGAAACCAAACTAAAAAACAAATTTTCTTCAGGTCCGGATGATATTCCAAGCAAGATTCTTAAGACGTGTGCTCCTGCTATTGTTACTCCTGTTACTTATTTAATTAATCTATCTTTTAAAACTGGCATTTTTCCAAACGAGTTGAAAGTTAGTAAAATCATTCCTATTCATAAGAAAAATGATAAGACCAAGCTTGAGAATTATAGACCTGTGGCTCTCTCTAATAGTTTTTCAAAAATTTTCGAATACTGATGCTAGATAGACTCTTGAAATTTATAGATCGTAATGACATTCTTAGCAACTTTCAACATGGATTCCGATCTGGAAAATCTACGAATACTGCAATTATCTCAGTTTTTAAGAAAATTATTTCTTCTTTAGATTCAGGCACTTGTCCTGTTGGAATTTTCTGTGACCTTAGTAGAGCGTTTGATTGTGTTAATCACAATTTGCTGTTAGAAAAACTTGATAAATATGGCTTTTGTGGTGTAACATATAATTGGTTTGAATCGTACTTGAAACATCGTATACAGTATGTAGAAATGTGTTTTCAGTCCGCAAAATGTAAAAATAAATACCAGTCACATAGAGTGAATATAGAAATGGGAGTGCCTCAGGGATCTACATTGAGCCCGATATTATTTTTACTTTACATTAATGATTTGCCCATTTTCCTTAAGGTCTTCTTTCTAGTTTAGTACGCTGACGACACTTCTGCTATTAGTATCAGGCACCAACGCTGCTATATTGCATAAGAACTGTAATGATTTAATTTCAGAATTATCTAAATGGTTTAATACCAATAAAATGCATTTGAATATTAGTAAGACAGGATATGTTCATTTTCACAACATACAAAATGAAAATGATATGAGTGTAAATATTAATTATGAGGATCTGAGTGTTAGTAGACTACACGATATAACATTTCTGGGTGTGACTTTTGATGAGTGCATGTCTTGGAAAGCTCACTGTACAAATGTAATTAAGAAACTAAGTGTTGTATGTTACCAGATTAGAATTTTGAGGAGCTTTCTTGGAATTGAAACATTGCTTTCTTTTTATTATGCTCAAGTTGAGTCTGTTCTGTGTTATGGGATTTGTGTCTGGGGTTCTAGTAATTTAATGAGGAATATCTTAGTTGCCCAAAAGAGAATCACTAGATGTTTGTTCAACATTAATGCAAGGCAGTCATGTAGAGAGAGTTTTAAGAAGTATGGAATTTTAACAGTGTATGGTCTATATATTTTAAGGTTATTGGAATACGTACATGTTAATGGCAGAGATTTTAATACTAATGGTCAGTATCACGAATATTTTACTCGTAACAGAGATCATTTTAATATTGGGAAACATAATTTAACAGCATACAGCAAATCGCCAATGATCGGAGTGAAAATATACAATAGCTTACCTCAATTTATAAAGAATATTGGACAACTGAGAAATTTCAAAAAGGAGGTTAAAAAATTATTAATTAAAATCTGCCCATATTCATTAAACGAACATATTTGTAATACTGTTTAGTTTGTAATTTATTAGTTTCTTTTAGTTTTTATGTGACTTTTGTAACACAATCTAATGTATACTGACATTTCCAACAGCCAAAGCTCTTATTGGAAATAAATTATTATTAGCAAAGACAGGAACAGAGCACAAATATATAAGGATCCTTGTGGCAAGATATACACTAATAGCCACGCCATACTAAGAATGGAAAGAGAGAGAACAACATTCAAACTGGAAAAAGGAGTAAAGCATGGCGACCCCATATCTCCTAAGTTATACACACGCCTTCTCGAAATGATTTTCAGAAAAATGGAATGGGAAGATAAAGTAATGGGTCTCAACATAAATGGGAGGCTCACGAATCTACGTTTCGTGGATGATGTAGTGCTATTTACTAAATCCGGAGTAGAGCTCAAGCACATGCTTACAGACCTAAGCCAGGAAAGCAAGAAAGTCGGCCTAACAATGAACACAGCAAAAACCCAGGTGATGACAAATGCAATGGCAACACCGATAAGGATCGTCAATGCACCAGTGGAATACATGCCACCATTGGTTCTAATATCATATCTATATTAAGTATAAGAGGCTTATATTTTACATTGGCCAATGGAATAGCTGGAATTACGATATCTTCAATCTGTATCACATGATACTATATCGTAATGAGATTGTAATTCTGGTGTAAGTTATTGAATATAGATGTCGATTACTAGTGGCATGTTGTAATCATTCTTCTTTGGTATCAATAATTGTTTCTGCATACCTAGGTATACTCTATCACGATGCTAGATATTAATTCGTTAATAGTTTTATGTGATAGCTTCTTAGTTTTTATAATTCTAATCAAGTCATTAAAATTTGTTACCAATACCAATACGATGCCAATCATGGTTATTAGATTCACCTCATGCTGTTCTTTAAACTGCTCTTTCTCAGTATAATTTAGTATAAATATATTATACTAATATTATATTAGTATAAAGAATAATTTCTAAAATTAGAAATGTCCCGTCTTACAAAATATCAAAAACAATAAACAAAATAATACTTAAACAAAAACTGAAGATTAAAAACAAATATACCATACAAAATTCTATTGATTTCGTCAACAAAATCAAGCACATTACACTAGATAATGACGAAATACTCATGTCATTAGACATAAAGAATCTCTACACTAACGTACCAATACAAGAAACTATACAGATAATAAAAAATAATTTACGTCACAACAAAGAAAACCCTCTAGTTACAGAGCAGATAATAAAATTAACTTCAACAATACTCCAAAAAACTATTTCAAATTTAATAATGACATTTATATACAAAATAATGAGCTAGCAATGCGATCCCCCCTTTCAGGTACAATAGCAGAAATATTTCTCCAAAATCTAGAACAACAACAAATAGAAAAACTAAGATGTAGGTAATGAAACACAGGAAAATCCAGTTGAGCTCCGGGGGCAGCTAAAATAATATTATTGGTCGAAAGAATCGCCAATGAAAAGACATCTATAGTACCACGTGCCTCAATTCACCAATGATAATTAATAAGAGTGGTGGTAAATTTTGTTCATGAGAAGTTTTCCTAATGCCTAGCGTGGCTGAGTAAATTCATTCTATTCTGTGGCATTGAGTCCACTTTATTAAGAGTCCATTACTTGGATTCCATTACATTTATTCTATTCTTCGTCTTGCAGTGGGAGCGCGGCTCCGACCACATATAAATTTTTTAGCTTCACTCTGAGAAGTATTAATTGGACTTATAAAATTTTGCAGCGAATAATTAATCAACTTAGAAGAATTTTGCATATAATCGCGAGCAGTTAAGATTTTATACTGCGAAGCGATTGTATCATCACCAGCGATCTACCTGAGAATTTCTTAACAATAATAACTGTTTTGTAACAGTGTTGTAATAACCAACGGCAGAGATTGTATATCCAAGTGCTAAATAAATAGCGGATTTCCTTCGGTGTTCAGAGAAACTGCAATATTATTCCAATAATAGTATTAAGGTGTTCTTCACTTCCTACCCTGAAGCTAGAAGGAAGTGTTCAGCGACCGACTGACTGCCGGAGGCGGGTTCTACAAAAAGACAGAAATTTCAGTATATGCACTATACTTGGCACCCAGCATCATCATTAATCATCAATCCATGACAGCACCACCCGAACCGCCGTATACAATATTGCAAACTACTGTATCAACATGGAAGAAAACTATTTTTACAGCGACGATGATAGTGGCAACAGCATATGAAATAAATTGCAATGTTGATAAAGGTGGAATACCACCAGCAATGTTCCACAGGCTCTATATTGGGAAGCCAGAAGGAAAATGACACTTAATGTCAAATCCTGTCATTGGATAAATGTTCCACAGGCAACTATATATATATGATCTAACGACATCTCTAAAATATGATCAATATAATGATAGGTTATCATTAGAAGGTAATATGTTTATAAATACCAATATATTCGGAGCGATTTTAAATCAGTGTGATAATAGATTTAGTGGTACAAGTATTATTATAATGTATAAAAAATTTATAATGTATGTAGGTAACGAGACAGATTTTCTATCAGAACTACACAGTGTATATAGTACGCTTTCACAAGTTATTACTGCTAGTACGCACAGAGATTGTAGCAATGTAAAACATTCACATTTCATCCTTGGGCCACTCAAAAAATTTCAGAAAATCTTTAAAGAATACAACATATCTTTGTCTGCATACAACAAATACAGCATTAAAATTTTAACTAAAACTAACCATTGTGATAAAATACCCAAAGGGAAAAGGCAGGTATCTATCAGATAAATTGTTCTAAGTGCAATGAAATATATATTGGTAAAACAAAAAGAAATATACACACTAGACTGAAAGAACACCTAAGGAATATTAAATACTGTCAAATAGAAAAATCAGCAGTAGCAGCTCAATGTTGGAATAAGAATCATCATATACTTAAAAAAGCCAACCTGTTGAAATCAGTTAACAAACAAAAAGATCTGGAAGTGTGGGAAGAGATTTATATGAAAAAGTATGAAGATAAACTGATGAATTTTGAAATACCGCTAGAAGAAAATTTAAACAAGAAGTTTGTTAAACCAAACCAGAAGGCGCCAGTGTTCTCCAAGCAGAAAATAGACAGTTGACAAGCAGTTGAAAATGTGGGCAAAGCCCATGAAACGTACATCCTGTAAAAATGTAAGGAAAAGTAGAGCCTCAAGTGTTTAATAGTCAACAACTTAGTTAATTACATAATGTTAACTATATTGCAGCAACATGCCTATTTAAAACAGAAACGTTGTACTATAGGGTATTTTGGGATGTAAAGTACAAGTAAACTAAAGGTCATGTGCAGTTTTATAATTTTATATCTCCATTCAGGTTACACCATATCCATACTAATATAGAAGTACATGAAGACATGTCGGGATCAGGGCCGTAGCAAGGTCCTTCTGCGCCCTTGGCAAGTTTGACAAATCTGCACCCTCCAAATACTAGGGGTCTAAACATTTTTTAAAAATTTATGTAAAATTGTTTATTATTTTAATATAAAAACATTGTTGTTATCTAAGTGTTGGACTTTCAAGGTACTAAAACCTTATTTTCAGACGATTGAACTACTTAAAAAAGAATTAAATAATAAAATCTAGTATCAAAAGTAAATTACATAATAGGCCTGAGGCCTACTAAAATGTTTAACACATTAATATAGGTAAAAGTATTTTTTTCGAATAGTTAAACCACTTTTATCTAAATAATAACGTACATTTTAATGCTATATCATTCCATACAGTTCATGATTTATGTTATCATACTCTGTCAATAAGAAACGTGTTAATTAAAGAACGTTGCATGTCTGCTAGTAGTATAGTTTTGTTCATAATGCCACGGGTGGGACGCTCACTAAAAGTGAATGTTAGTGACCTCTCCCCCACATCCTGCTCACAAGCATTCACAATTTAGTGAGCGTCCCACCCGCTTCCCACCCGTGGCATCCTAAACAAAACCCCATGGAACAACGACCTAAGTGTTAAGATTTTCGAATTTGACTTCAGAATTTTATGCCAGACTATACCATCTAACATTTTTGAATTTTACTTTCGCATCTAACGCTTCGCTAAATCGATAACCTGGTGATTGATATTTTATTCACACCCCATTTGGATGTGTGCAGGTTCGAATCCTGCATCTGGTATGTATTTTAAAAATTAATATTTTCCCACTTCAGCGGGGGCCCATGATCATGTCTGGCCGTCAAGGTCATCAGATCTATAATTAACGTTTCAAGCAGTTTACAGCAGTGGGACAGGCCTCGCTACTTAAAGGTTTTTTATGCCATAGGCTAGCCGGCGTCGGTGGAGAGGTCATTGTCCTGCATGCGTCCGTTATGAAGAGGCCATATAGAATATATATATATATATACTGTATATAACATGATGCGAGAAGACGATCGGAAAAAATCACTCAAGTTATGACCCCTCGATACAGATGAAATGGCCGAAAGCCGGATTTTACTATACGTGGAAAAAAAATATTACGGCAAATGTCCATTTTGTTATGTAGTTATCAGACAATGGGAAAGAATTGATATTCCCATAAGAGAACATGGATACCTCATTGAAGAATCGAATCAGATACCTAGAGTGAAGATGTGTATGTGTGTGGTTACAGGTTTCCAAAAAGCATGAGTATGATTGTAATTTTATACTAATTCGTAAACTATGCTGGGAGAGACGCGTTGGCCAGGGGTAAGAATGTGGCAGTTGTGACTGTTATAAACGTTCTTAAAAAGCCAGACAATAATTAACCATCATATTATTGAAAGTATACCCATGGACAGTTCATGTGTTGGTGGCATATGTTTTTACCCCCCCCCCACCGCAGATTCATCACATGAGTGGGGTAACACCTGTTAAGTCAAATATTATTAGCACAGTTTTAGAAGGATGTCTCAAGTATTTGCAAGAATAAAAAAGCGTAATGACATAAGATTCTATCAGCAGGTGGTTACTTGCGCGAATCTTAGCGTGTGGCAAACTGACTCCATACATAAAGCAGATTTAACCACGGCACGAGCTGAGTTATCACTAGTGCAAAAATGGAGCCATTATCACAATCTTAAGTTATTACCGTTTACGATGTATACGGTAATGCAGTAAGGATGCAGCAGCATCCTGAATATTACACTATAGTATCCAACGCAGTCCAACCCCAAGAGGACTTCGTTTTGGTTCACCCATGTGGAAGGGGTGAAAAAGAATTTCTAGTAGACGTGGAAACGCACTCATCGAAATTTCACTTACAGACTTGCAATGGAGACCATCATATAACAGCATGCGGCAACCCTGCCTCATCATCTTCAGTGGATGCATGGGGGCGGAGGTGTACGAGAGAGTGTACTACATTCATCGAGCAATGTCGTAAGGTATGTACTTAATTTTATTATAGTCGGCGATTTATAAAAATTGCGCGAATTTCGAATTTGTTTACATATATATGAAATGTGCTCACATATTTTATAGTCATACAGTGATTATTACATGTTCAGTCACAAAGATTTATTCTACAATCATACAGTTACAGTGATTTGTGAATTTTAATCGAATTCGTTAATCCATTTTCCTCCCACGTTATTCCAATGAGAGTCCATCATTCTTAAACGTTTTTGTTTTTTCCTATGTTCCAGAATATTGAAGACATGTTCAGGGCTCAGAGAATACAACAGTGGACGAGGGAACTCGACGAAGTGTCGACAATATTCAATTAGAGAGAACATAATATTCTAAGTATTTAATTGTTGATTTTTTTATAAATAAATATTTAGTATAAAGGAATACTGATGTAAAAAATCATTTCATACCGAGCTCTTACATTTTTTATGGATGAAAAAGTTCGGGACGTAACCTTAAGTAATTCCATTCCTTAATTCCAACACACGTCATAGACCACAAGCATGTTCTTTCTATATTTTACAGGAAGCTGTTCACCTTGGAAGGATTGTTCCACATTGAGTTCATGCTGAATTGATTACAAAATTGACAATCAAAATAACTCATTCGTATAAAAGCTAATATATAATATTTACTACATTGTAACAATTGAATTAAATTTAGTACAGTTTGAAAAAATAAATCTTAAATTTGATGTTTATCACCGGCTAAATGACTGAGAAATGAACAACATTATGTCCTGATTTTTTCAGCTGAAAGTTTATATACATGATCTTGCTTATTGCTTATACTCAGCAATCTTCGTCTCACACTTTCACAAAGTTTCTTTAATATATTAAATGAAAAATGTTCATAGCACTGAACCACAAACATTTAATTTCTTAGAGTTGATTAATAATAGTGGACAAAGCCACAAACCAACCTACATATAATTTCTGAAGTTGTCAGTATACAAACAGATAAGAAAACGTTACGTATTATCCTTAGTATTACACACGAGTAATACAATCTATTATCAGTGTTCACGGTTAACTTTGGAACAGCATGATGAAATCTGAGATCATACCCCCAGACGATGCATGGGATGTGCTCTAAAGCTAAAATTTTAGCTGGTTAGCTCTAAACTTTTCAATTAATTATCGTGGGCAAAGCCATGGGTACCTACAACTCATAAACATTTCTATGATTATTACTAGGGCAAGATATTTACTGACCATAAAATAGTGAAAAAATGCAAAATAAAAAATGCATTTATGACCTAAAAATAGTGAAAAAATGACCTGAAATCTTAAAATAATGACCAATAAATTTACCATTATTACTTAAAATTAGTTTTTTCTTAAGTAATGAATTGCTAAATACAGTTTATGACGATGCTTTATATATGAATTTACAATATAAAACACACTTATTTGGTTACTAAAGAAATCAGTAAGTTTATACTACAGTACTTGTACACCCTTAGCGAAAAATAATTTTTTTCTGAACTGGCATGCCCATCAAATTGCCCCTAGCAAATATGTACCATTTAAAAAGAAAAAAATATAAATTTATTGCTAAAATGCCGAAAATTACCTAAAATGCCAAAATTGATATAAAATGCTGAAAATGACCTAAAAATGCCGAAAAATGCCATACAAAATTGCCAAAAAAATGACCTATCTCTTGAAAAATGGCAAAATATGCAAAATAAAGCAAAATTAATGCAAAAACAAATTGCCCTTATTTCATTAATTAATTAATGATATACATTTATATACATTGGAGCTATCTTTTAACCCTCATATAAAAAAAGATGCAAAATCATCAAATGCTTTGCCCTAATTATGGGTATATATATAAATTGTTCATCCGTTGGAAAACGACTCCAAAACGATACCTATATACTTCATCAACATATTAAAATTACGAGTACAATATAATTTCATATAAACATGCATTTATCACGCAGGTGTAATACTAACAAAACCACCTCTGAATTGTATGTGGTAATATTACATTTTTATAACAAGATGCAAACCTAAAAAATCCCGTCTAAACATCCGGTGGGTTTGACCTTGACGGCCAGACACGATCTATGATCCCCCGCTGAGGTGGGAAAATACATACCAGAAAAGGACCTTTGGGGGGCTAGAACTTGGGTCTGGCGCCTGCAACCACTCAGCCAATCCGACTGTGGGGGATAAAATAACATTCATTCGGTAAATTTATTTATTGCATGGTACCGATCTCTCGTAAATATATACATTGCGAAATCGGAACTTAAAAATGGTAATAGCGAAATAAATTCTAAAATATTGTCAATGTAAAAATAGCAGTAGGTTTACAGTTGAATGAAGTAAATCGTATGCGTATTATGCAGTTGCGTGGGTATATATTTAAAACGCGTATGACCCACGCCGCGGTCGTGAGCTTGTCAGAACATAGGACCCACGCTGAGATGGTATATTTTTTAATAAGGTCAATGAACCAGCGAGGCCTGTCCTTCCACTGCTGTAAACTACTTGAGACGTTAATTATAGATCTGATGACCTTGACGGCCAGACATGATCATGGGCCCCCGCTGAAGTGGGAAAATATTAATTTTTAAAATACATACCAGATGCAGGATTCGAACCTGCACACATCCAAATGGGGTGTGAATAAAATATCAATCACCAGGGTATCGATTTAGCGAAGCGTTAGATGCGAAAGTAAAATTAAAAAATGTTAGATGGTATAGTCTGGCATAAAATTCTAAAGTCAAATTCGAAAACCTTAACACTTAGGTCGTTGTTCCATGGGGTTTTGTTTAGGATGCCACGGGTGGGAAGCGGGTGGGACGCTCACTAAATTGTGAATGCTAGTGAGCAGGATGTGGGGAGAGGTCACTAACATTCACTTTTAGTGAGCGTCCCACCCGCGTCCCAACCGTGGCATTATGAACAAAACTATACTACTTCTGCTTTTTGTTTGTAGACAATCGGCATAATACTACAGATAGTTCACATGCAGTAAATTTTAATAACCTGAAAAATTTCTTCCATTTACGTGAAATTTTTATTGCTTGATAAATTGCACCAGTCTAAAAAAAGGCGGGATTTTTCATGGTTAATTTTGCGCCCTCTTTGTACCTGCGCCCTTGGCGGCGGCCCATCTCGCCACCGCCTACCTGGTCGGGATATATGCCAGAATTGGGAATATCTTTAGTCTTACCATAAATAATGACACAACTTTTGAGGGTGGCTGTACCTCTGACTGTAAAAGCCAGCACATTCCAAATCTATGATGTGAAGAGTGAGCCATTGGTAGTTGAGCTGCAGAAGTGGAAAGTTGTTTGTTTTTAACCTCCAGATTTTCAAAACCCTGCAGAAGCTGAAAATTAATAGATTTGTTTACAGCACAATCCAGCGCTTCATTGAGACTGGGACTGTGAAAGACTGCCCAAGATAAGGAAGACCATGCACAGTACGGACTCCAGAATTGGTGTGTGCGGAAATCCTGTAAGGAGGCAGTCAGTGATGACTCGTGAGGTAAACATATAAAAAATGTCTATGTCTTGCACATTGACCAGTGACCTGGGACTCCGTGATTACAAACGACGCAAAGGACACCTCCGGAGAAGTGAACTGAAGAGCCAGAGGCTCCTAAAATCAAAGCATTTGCTTAAGCGTTATGCAGCAAATGGGCACCAATGAATCCTTTTCACAGATGAAGAGATTTTCAGTGTTAAAGGGACTTTCAATGCCCCAAAATGACAGGGTATATGCCAAAATCATCTAGAGAAGCTGGTGAAAAGGCTCCAAGGATTCAGAGGGGTCATTATCCTTCATCAGTAATGGTTTGGTGGGGTGTGAGCTATCAGGGGACAACAGAGCTCCATTTCTGTGAAAAAGGGGTAAAAACATCAGCTGAAGTGTACCAGAACACGGTGCTTGAGAGACTAGTCAAGAATCTTAACAACACCCTCTTCCATGGACAGAACTAGACCTTCCAGCAAGATTCAGCCCCCGCACGTAAGGCCCTAACAACACAGCAGTGGCTGGAGGCAAATGTTCCAGACTTCATTTCCACTTCAGACTGGACTTCTGCAAGTTCGGACCTAAACCCTTTCGACTACAAATTGTGGTCCAGGCTTCAGGAGATGGCTTGCAAGAAGAGACATCCCAACATTGAAATTTTAAAGCAATCTCTTCTGAAGGCAGTTACTAAGTTTCCAGTCAATGTGTTGCCCACAAAGGCTTAGGGACTGTGTGCGTGCTAAGGGTGGCAGTTTTGAATAATTGTTTGTGATTTTGATTTATCATGCATTCATTTCAGTAATGTTATTAGGATATTAAAATATATCTAAGCATTTTGTGTCTTATTTACTTAAAACTTTGTGACAGTATTTTTGACTATAGGTAATGAATTATATACAAGGTGCGGCAATTAAATAACGAGACTGCGCCCCTCCTACTTTGTGGTCACATGGTGGGAGGTTGTCATTGGAATGTATTCGACCTTGATCCTTCACGAGCAAGCACACTTCATTTCATCGATCTTCCTGCTTTAGTTTGGTTTTGAGACTTCGTTGTAGTGGATGCTGTTGTGTAGTCGTGCCGCGATCATGGTGAACATAAAACTCAAGGAGCGCACTAACCTGAAATTCCTGGTGAAATTAAAGAAGTCACCCACGGAATGTTTTCAAAAGTTAAAAGAGGTGTTTGGTGACAATGCTATGTCACGTGCACGAGTGTCTGAGTGGCACATACGGTTTTCTGAAGGTCGGGAAGATGTTGAAGATGATGAACATTCCAGACGACCTGTGACTCTCAGAAGTGAAGGAAACGTCCACAAAGTCAACGAAATTGTGCGGAAAGACCGACGTCTGAGTATTCGGATGATTGCCGACATGTTAAACATTAACAAAGAGACAGTGAGACAAATTTTGCATGATGAATTAAACATTAGAAAAGTTTGTGCAAAATTGGTCCCGAAAAACCTCACTCAGGAACAAAAAGACACTAGGAAGAACATTTGCTCTGACATCATGGAACGACTCGCGAATGATCCAGACTTGCTCACAAATGTCATCACAGGTGACGAAACATGAATTTTCCAGTATGACCCGTAATAGTGTCCTTCTCGTTTTCAGATTGCGATGAGATAGTATATACAGGGGCAGACATTATTATTATTATTTACAAAACTCAACAAACACTACTGAAGAATGAACCTGTAAACAGTAGAAATATTCATATATGTAACAGTATAAAGTAACAGCAGAGAAAGGAAGTGTTCGACGTATTGACATTATTGCCTACAAAGAGAACTCTGCTGCTGCTTACATCCTCGACCCGACAATAAGAATGGAATCTCATTTCAATCAGCCTCAGGAGGTTCATGAAGAGAAGCAAGCCATATATCAGCCTACAACACCGTATTATATGGCCAAATACAAACTTAAAAAAATAGAAGTCATCGGTCTTCTGATTGGAGCACGGGGCAGCATTCCATCTTTTTTCGTGACTGTGTGCAAGAGACTAGGGATTCCTAATTCCACCATTCTACAAGTTTCGAAACTGGCACTGAAGGGATCTGTCTCATTATTGCGCCATCACTTGTATAATTGTTTTTTTTTTAAGTTATGCATTATCTACTTCAATTATGATACAATTATTGAATTCGTAATATCTGGTAACTTCTAACTTTAAGATGAATTTTTCTAAAACTGTTGGGTGTGTTACACTTCATTGTAATAGAAGCACAGTAAGCTTTGTCATTTAGGCAATCTTGTAATCAAGAAAGCAAATAAAATAATAAATAAATAACATATAAATGTATGCGAATTTAAAAGCACACTAGCACTCACCTTATATGTAGAAAGCGTTGTAGTACACTGTGAAGTGAAAGTAAGATGGGTCTATTTATACTAGCTATGGAAATGTTTTTTTACAAAGTATGAAGCAATGGAAATATCCTGTGTCGTAACGTATTTGCTGTTTGATATATCTGTTTACTTACTTAAAGATATCTCAAGGTCTCTGTTACTACGTCATAGTGTTGCTCGGAGAGTTTCGTATAAAAAGACATGTATTTACGGGGTCTTGTTAATTGTGTAAGCGGTTCTACAGTTATCCAGTCGTTATCTTCTTCTGCTTTAAAACCTTATAAGGCAAGACTACATCTAAAGTATTTTATGATATAATCTTACAACTTTGTGTGGTACCTTTATTATTATTAAAGTAGTTAATCAGACTTCGTTCTTGTTCTTACAGATGGCATCTCTGGTTGAGAAGTTTAATTCTGCATCGTCCTTGCCAAGGTGCGTGAGTATTTCCGAGCTCGTACAGAACTTCACTTACAATATTTTATATGCAGCTATAAAGGAAACAAGATATGGTCGATGTGTATTGTTACATATTCGGATGAGTGAGAGTGTCGAAGTGTTATCGGTATTCTTACCCAGAAAGTATACAGATGTGTTTGGGGATAAAGAGATCTGTGGAATAAACAGAGGTGAAACTAGCGTTAATCTAATTTATAAAGGAACATTCCCGAATTCGAAAGCATATAACCTATCACTGGTTAATGCCTAGTTGCCTGTTTCTCCGTCTAAGGAATATAGATTGGATATTGATGGTATGAATGTTTATTACTTCTCCATTTAGGTAATATACTCTAGTGATTGTGTTGATGTAATGAACAAATGGAGATTGTAATGTTAGGTTAGGTTAAGTTAATTAATACGCTTATACAATACTGATATTTAAATACTTCTTCTTCATAAAGGAATATACTGTAATGAATGTATTGATGGTATGATCAATAGGGGGAATGTAATGTTTCCTAAACCTTATAACTATACATAATTAATTATTGTTTTGATTTCTTCAGGGACTGTCGCATAGTTGATTTGCAAGGATATTATGAACATAGTCCAAACAATTTCATACTGAAAGAATATGCTTCAGTTGATCTTACTACCGATCCTGTGCTTCATCTGTTATTTGAATCTCCAACAGACTGTATTGTGGACGAAGGTACTAAACATTATCTTGAACATTATTATCATGGACTGCACTACGAGTTTGGTGTCGAGAAATACGATCATATGCCATGTATAATACAAAATGATTTTGAGGTGAGCCATAGGGCCGACTAGTTCGGAGTTCAGCATGAGGAGAGTAGAGCTCCTCCTTAGTTATTTTGACTAAGGTTAACGTGCGTTGGACTTACGTCCGCGAGCCCGGCTAGTCCGATAGCTATGACGAGCATAGTTCCAAGGCCTGAATGTACGGGGTCTGACTTTGGTCAGGCTGTTCAGGCTCAGTGACATCCGGGTCCTTGTCCCCCCACCGGGGCCCATGGTTGCAGTTGTGTTAGGAGAAGGCTGGGAGTGGTGACGCACTGCTGTAATCGAGTGAAGCCTTCTCTTGACCTCTAGCTTAATGCTATTCAATATAAATTTCACTTATATAGCTGCTGCTAGATCTCCCCTTATGAAGGGTATGATTTGTTCTGAAGTGAAACCTAAGCTTATATAGTATGCCCATGATATTATATCTTACATTTTGAAGTTTAACCTTTGTGCTACTCAGTATACATTTCGTATATATATATATATATATATATATATATATATATATAGTTACCGTCAGTTTTCTCTTAGGTCCCAGGGATGATTTGCTTTGAATGGAAACTAATTGATATTGTGTCCATGTTAATGTTTTTTATGTATTTCAATCTTTAAGGTTAGAACTATTTAAGATCTGGGTGATTTATATATAACCCCCCAAGATTTTTCTAGAAAACTATCACTCCCTTCTATGAAAATAAATGCCTTTGTATGACTTAGGTTAATACCTAGTTCTCGTCTTGAAGTTTGTGGGTTAATCTATTAAATTTAAAATTGCTTCGCTGGATTTAAGGTTCATTTTGGCGAACATAAGCATTTATAGAACTCTGTATTCAGAGGTATTGTCGAGTTTGAGAATTATTACATAGATACTCTTATCAGTACA
Source organism: Ectobius pallidus (assembly GCA_964059195.1). Classification (NCBI taxonomy): domain Eukaryota; kingdom Metazoa; phylum Arthropoda; class Insecta; order Blattodea; family Ectobiidae; genus Ectobius; species Ectobius pallidus. Next base: position 15,344,164 of record CAXKWD010000005.1, read on the forward strand.
TAATTACTTGCAATTCGTTGTCTGTGATGTGTGGTACGTGTCCTGTTCTTATTTATACATATTGTTTGTATATGTGGTTGTTCCATTCTCCAAGCTCGCCTTTCCATTGCAAAATTCCATTTTTTGTAGGCCTAACGTGATTATTGAATTACAACATAATTTTGTAAGATTTCGACTCACAAACATTACCACAGGTGTAATGTCATGCGCAGATTATGTTTTCATTCTTATTTATTGCATATTTAGCCTAAGAGCCAGATTTGAGCCTCTTTTATGCACGAAAGCGTGTGAAATTTAAGCCACGCCCACTTTAGTCATTTCTCTTAAATACAACATATTACTTAACCTTTCAAGTATATATTATTATATTTATGCTTTTAGGCATTAATGCTTCGATTTAAGTCATAAATGGAATAATATTATAATATTAATTTAATTATACAGATATATTATTATTATATAAGTATTCTTGCATTCTCTTCAAAACATCCAAGATTTCTTTCTCTTTGCGAGATATCTCGATAGTTGTCTACACGCTTCACAAGCACACCACTGTGTAGCAAGAAATTATTATATTTCGCTTTACCAAACATTCTTTAAAATACTAATTCTTATAATTTACTACCTTAATTATAGTTGCTTTATGTTTTAGATCTATCCTATAATTATTCACTATGCTTTAGTATAGCACATGAAGCCAAACTAATTTAAACTTATAAGATTTCAAACATGGGACTTTATAGGCCGTTGTGTTGTCAGCACAACTGTTCTTGGCGGTCTCAAATCTAACCGACATACTACTCAGCAAACGTCGTTTTCTACGGTCGGACGTGGTCGTCCACCGCTCTTAAAATTTCTGGTGAAACACCCAGAAATATAACTCACGACTTCAGGAGAAATTCTCCAAACCTCACGACTTTGGGAGAAGTTCCCAACCTACAACTATTCACGACGTATTGCATTATTCAGAGGAATTATTGTGCAGAGCAAAGGCGCTGCACCATCATATCAACTCACAACTATCCTACGAAGCCTACATCTCCGAAACGCTAATTTGTGTTAGCGTGGGTTCTTTGCTACAATCAACCACTACAGCTAAGTAGCTTACTGTATTTGTTAAACTGTGCAGTAAATTGCAGACTGCAATTCACTATATATCTTATTCGAATCACATCAGGTATTGAAAAGACGCCTATGCATCTGAATGTGATTCTAGTGAAATAAACTCACAAAATCTTCAGCTTCAAACTTCGCAAACATATATTTCAAACACTTACTTCGAATTATATTACAAGAACTATCACTTCAGTTTTTGAATTATCATAATTATTCTTACTTCACGAACATTATTGTATAATTAAATAAATTAACTTCAAGACATCATCTTCAAGAACATTATCATATAATTAATAAATGTAACCTGAAGACCAACTTTAAGAATCTCAAGACCGCAAGATCTCTACTCAACTTATATAAAACTGTGTATTTTATTATCAATTTTAGCCTTCAGCTAACTAGTGTGTGTCTTGAGTGAAATAAATTTTAGCATCTCTTCATCAGCAGATTTCTTGTCAAATTTCAAAGTAAGAGGGAAGGGCAGGTTCCCATTAATACAGTCCACTCTCCTAACGTCCTATAAATCCCTCCTCTTACGTTTTGGTCCTCGCGGGCCTAGGAGTAATTTCTAAACAAATTTTTCCAATTTTTTCCCGGAACCTGAGACAAGAAATCTGCCTTAAGGTAAGTCAACAATCTCCTGGCAAGACCAGTTTGAGCACACACCAACACAGTGAGAAGGGTTGACAACACACAACTCATTTCTATGTTGCATGCACACAAACAAGCAGCACAGTGTTTATTGTAGCCAACACCTAACACATCTATACTGTGTATACGATCTTTGAAACCTTAAAATTCCCCATGCGGGCAACCTAAAGTTTAAATTCTCCCCCATCGCGGGCAAAAGGCTCAAATTTAATAAATTTATCTTAAACCTTCATTATAGCCACGCAGGAGCAAACTCTTGCAGCTTGCAGGGCTAAACGCACGCCCATCAGAGCGCATATAACTCGCCAGTGTAATTTAATTCCCAAGCTTCTCGTCAATGACGAAGCCACTTATAACGACCTTTTAGATAGGAAGACTAAATTGCAACAATTAATCTCCAAATTTGAGGAAGTTCAATCTACCATAGAGGAATTAGAATATTCCGACTCAGAACAAACCTATAGGGAAGAGGTGGAAGACGCTACTTTCCAAGCCACCACTTACATCAATAAGGTAGAAGCTACCCACCTTCAAACTAAAGCCCAAAAGGCAATCCAACAAACAATCAATAACATTAATAGACTTCACTGTCAATTCATGACCTATGCGCAATCCATTCATGAATTTGAGATTGAAACAGAGGCTCATTATCACGAAGCTATTAGTATGAGAACCATGTTTCTCCATTTGTTTGAGTCGTATCAAGATTCTGCCTTACAAATAAATCCTGATCACTTCCAAGAAATTTATTCTTAAAGACGCGAGGTGGAAATAGCCTACCACCAAGCTCTAGGTTTCTTTGATGCCCTAATATCTCAAAACAAATCTAAATATGAGCCAGAAAGAGCACTTAGCTCTAGACGATCCTCTAGTGGATGTTCTCATCAGCCAGCATCTCAAACGGTTCTGCCAAAACTACCTGAGATCAAATTGCCACAATTTAGTGGTGACCCCACCATGTAGATTGAATTTAGAGACACCTTTGCTTCTCTAATCCTAAGCAACAATCACATAACTAACAATGACAAGTTTCAGTACTTGAAGTCATGTCTTAGCCCAGAGACTTTGCGTATAATACAAAATATACCAGTTTCTGAAGCCACCTTCGACGTTGCTTGGAAAACACTAACAGAAAGATTCGACAATGATCGTTTGATCATGAACACTCACTTATGCCCGAGTGCACCATTCTCCGGTTTTCTCAGCCGTTTCGTTACCGCGGTAAACGTAATACCGGGGTATTTTCAAAATCTCTGTGCACCATTGCTAAAATATCGCGGTTTGCTAATGCTTGGAAATATCGCGGTTACTCTGCTATGAAGCAAATCCCATGGAGAAATTTTGTGTTGGTTTGTGTTGGTTTCTTCCATGGCCGCTAGGTTCGCTCTCTCTCTCTGCACCGTCTTCCAGTCACGGTGGCTCGTCTATAGGCCAAATGTCATTTATTTTTTGCCTTATTGTTCAATAATAAATGTTCGTAAGGATAAAATGGAATATTATATTGGGTATATATGTCTGACTTTGAATTCAAACACCATAGATACTGTAACGATCGTAAAAATCAGTTGATTACGCCTACTGGATGGACCTGGTTTGGATGAGGTCATTTCAATCGCGGTTACATACAACATTTGCAAATATATGTACCATCGTTCATTCTTCAAATAGATCCAACCTGTCTGTACATTTCAATAAAATAACATTTATGTTTTAAAGAATAATTCTCACACCTGTGAAATCTAAGGCAAAGCAACACCATGAAATCTCTGTTCTGAGTTCGACATAGCCTCACTTTTATTCCCGTTCTACCAGTGGAAATTTTAGGTGCAAAATCATCTACATAGCCATGAAAGGGATGTTATAATTATGTTCGTGTGTGTGTGCAAGTATAATAAATTGATTACATACACTAGGCCTATATACCGGTACATAGGCTATATCGTGATGCATGTAGCCATTTATTGCAAAGTTGGCCTAGGCCCACAGGTTTTCCATTTTTCATTTATTTCTTGCCTTACTGTTCAGTAATAAATGTTCATAAGGAAAAAATGTATTATTATATTGCGTATATGTCGTCTGAATTGAAAGTTGAATTCAAACACCATAAATACTGTACTAATCGTACTAATCGTGGTTACGCCCACTAGCCTACTCGATGGACCTGGTTTAGTTGAGGTAAGAAAGGAAGGTAATTTCAATCGATGTTACAGCACAGTATTTGCAAAGATATGCACCATCGTTCATTCTTCAAATAGATCCCACCTGTCTCTCATTATTCTTTATATTCAATTAGCTTTTGGCCTAGATATCATAAATATGATACATTACGCTGATCTCCATCTTGGAAAGAAAACAGCGGTTTTTTCACTTTACAGCACCTTCACGGCCGGTTTGCATCTTACCGCGGTAAAAGTCAAAACCGAGCACGATGGAACGAAAATAGAATTTACCAGGGTAAACTAAGCGACTTTACCACGGTATTCTGAATACCGAGATTGGTGCACTCGGCCATTAGAGTATCTTTTCACGCCTCCCACCATAGAAAGGGATTCAGCGAACTCACTCCAACAATTCCTAGATCACTTTGTAAGCACTATGCATGCGCTTCAATCCTTAAAGTCTGACGTTGATTTGACTGACTTAATTGTCTCCAAAATCATTCTAGACAAGGTACCTCCTTCACTCGTTAAGGAATGGGAAAGCTCTATAAAGCCAAACCAACTTCCCACCTTAAAGGAACTCTTTGGCTTCTTGGAAGCAAAGGTAAGAGTCCTTCAAATGACAAGCTTAGCGATAAGCTCCCAAGCCAATTCTAACCCAACTTTAAATCGTACCAATCAAAAGCCCACTATCAACGATAACAATGTTAGTTCAAATAACACTAACAACCAACATAACTCCAGGACATTTACTTCACGTGTCTATTGTATTTGCTGCAAGCAAAATATTGCTCATGAATTATTTCGATGTGACAGTTTCAAAGTCATGTGTTATGAGCAACGAATGCAATTTGTAAATACTCACAAGGCATGCAGAGTATGTCTACGAGTCAAACAGCATCACAATACATGTGGTGTCACAAGGTGTCACAAGTGTGGTGAAAAACAATGCACTATGTTACACAAGCCCAATCTGCGATCAAACTCACAAGCAGATAATGTTGTACGTATGCTACAACCTGCATCATCACCCCCAAATGTCTACATCCTACTGCTGTAGTCATTGTTGAGGACATACACGGTCAGCCTATAGAAGCGACCGCTCTACTAGACACCGGATCTAGTTGCAATCTCATAACTAATCGTTTGTTCAACAAACTGAAACTGAAAGCTCTACATCAAAGGGTACCGCTTCAAGGCATTCTAGAAACTCAATCTCACATGCACAAGGCTGCATTGATCAATGTCAAATCTAGAAACACGTCGTGGAGTTGCAATACACATGCTATTGTAATTTCAGCAATTTCTGCCAGTCAGATGCCCCAAAGTTACATCGATGTTAGGAATTGGCATATTCCAGCCAATCTCCCATTAGCCAACCCACATTTCAACACACCCCAATGTGTCAATCTTCTTTTAGGAGTTGAAGTCTTTTCACAAATACTCCAAGATGGTAGAATTACTTCTCCTCAGTACCCAACTATTCAAAACTCTCAGTTAGGATGGTTTTTCGCTGGAAGAATACCATCACCATCACATGCAAATGCAATCAGCCCCAAGGCACCAAGGTGAACGTTTCTCTCAGACTAGAAAACCACTGCCACACAAGTTACTAACCTTTCTTCTTCGAAGCGATTCAAGGTAAATCGCAAATTTCAGAATGTCAATGCTGCCGCGAATAATGAAGCTCATTATTTGCTTTCTTGAATTCTGACCAAACAATCAATGGACAATTATATAGGTTTTGGGAATTTGAAAGTGTTGCCAACAGTGCACCCTTTCACCAAGACGCTCTTTGTGAGCAGCATTTCACAGAAACCACAACTAGAGATCTTGACGGAAGATATGTCGTGAAGCTTCCCTTTAATGCTCCCCCAGAATCACTAGGAAGCACTAAGCATCAAGTCCACCAAAGATTTCATTCTCTTGAAAAACGTCTAGCAAAGAATGCAGACTTACGTCAACAATACAATGACTTTATGACTGAATATCAGACCTTAGGCCACATGAAACCTGCGGACCCTGATCAAACTGAAACATTTGATTATATCATCCCTCATCACCCTGTGATGAAACCTTCTAGTGAATGTAGTCTATTCTCTTGTTTTCTACACATTCTGACTCTCGTCTGTCCTTGGTTAAATCTACTTTTGTGTTGTATCTGTGGGAACCCTTGAAGGGTCTAGAAAACAGATCTGTAGGCTGTGATCTTATTGAAGTCTCCCTTTGCACTACACTTCTGACGTTTTCTTTAATCTGCATATGCCAACTGCACCTAAGCCTTAACTACGGAACTACTTTCATTGGAGCATGTAACGACTTTAAACAGTTGACTGACTTACTCTCCTCTACTGAATTCCAAGCGACTATCAAAGACGCTACCTCACACCTAAGCCTTAACTGGCACTTCCTACCTCCTCACTCCCCTCACATGGGCGGACTACACGAAGCTGCAGTATACTCAGTCAAGCATCATTTGAAGCAAATGTCTTCAATATTGATTCCCACATATGAAGAGCTGTCGACTCTGTTGATTCAGATCGAGGCCATTCTCAACTCACGACCATTGCTCTCCCTCCATGAGGAGGCAGAAGATTTTCAATACTTGTCCCCAGGACACTTTCTTGTTGGAAAACCTCTCGTATCGCTACCTTCGCCAGACCTATCAGGAGGTTATGCTTTAAGCTCTCAATGGAAAACTCTTCACAACTTCACCGCTGATTTGTGGAGAAAATGGTCTTCAGACTACCTCCATTCTCTTCAAAGGCGATGAAAGTGGAGTTCCAAAGCCCCCAATGTTTCTATTGGTACTCCAGTGCATCTGGTTGAAGACAATGTGCCACCTCTCAAATGGATTTTGGGCATTGTCGACCAAGTCCATCCTGGATCAGATGATTTAGTGAGAGTCGCTGCCGTCAAAACCGCGACAGGTCATTATAAAAGACCAATTGTCAAACTCGCTCCTCTTCCAGTAAATGAAGAAGATTAATTTAGTTATTCATATTTAATCACTTGTATATGTACAGAACATCACTTACAATATTTTATATGCAGCTATAAAGGAAACAAGATATGGTCGATGTGTATTGTTACATATTCGGAAGAGTGAGAGTGTCGAAGTGTTATCGGAATTCTTACCCAGAAAGTATACAGATGTGTTGGGGGATACAGAGATCTGCGGAATAAACAGAGGTGAAACAAGCGTTAATCTAATTTATAAAGGAACATTCCCGAATTCGAAAGCATATAACCTACCACTGGTTAATGCCTAGTTGCCTGTTTCTCCGTCTAAGGAATATAGACTGGATATTGATGGTATGAATGTTTATTACTTCTCCATTTAGGTAATATACTCTAGTGATTGTGTTGATGTAATAAACAAATGGAGATTGTAATGTTAGGTTAGGTAAGTTAATTCATACGCTTATACACTACTGATATTTAAATACTTCTTCTTCATATAGGAATATACTGTAATGAATGTATTGATGGTATGATCAATAGGGGGAATGTAATGTTTCCTAAACCTTGATAGGATTATAACCATGGGTTTTGAACATGATTATAATCAGAACCCATATTAAATATTAGTGAGCATTCATATTACCACAATAAAATGTCATAAGAAATAAATATTAAACAATAATAATTAAATAACTAAATAAATAAGTAATATTTTAGTAATATATTTTTCAAGCTAGCAAAACTTCATATTGTAACTTCAGATACTCAGACGGAATTCACGGAAACCTAGTAAGGAAAATACACTTTGCTATTCTTTCACCACAGGACATAAGAGACAGTCATTGTTGAAAGTTACACTATTATTGTGGTAAAAACTTACAGAATAGGGATCAAAACTAGTGAAAAGGGGGTTCCGAGAATTCTAAGTGGGAAAAGGAGTTTGTATGGCTATTCTGGGAACCCACTTGTAGTAACCAGAACTGTATATGCAGGGAAGCGAAGTTCTCCACGTGGGCTAGCATATAGACGCTCAAATTAAAATAACCAATGAGAATACATCTCTTATTGGAAATTAAGGTAAAATGCTCTAACATTAGTTGTTATTGGTAGTATAAGGAAGAGGGGATATGAACGAAGGAATGATGGACTGTAGAACGTGCGTAGGAGAGACAAAACACTTCTACAAAAATTCTCAGCCGAGGTAGTCGGTGTGAGAGTATATCTCTTGCTTCGTGGCATTCAATTGCCATTGAAGTACTTTGTACTTTATAAATCATATAATTGTGATCGGGAAGGTCCCGCTCACAATATCAGTATTATTGTAATTAAAAGCAGTTATTATTAGGGTTGAGGTATAACTTAATTACAGTTAATACCACCTTAAAATCAGTGACTCACGTAAGTATTTGTGGTCTACGAGAAATAATACAGACATTATCAACAAGCAGCAATTTGCATCTTAGAACGACATAGAATCACCGTTGTTAGCACGAGTATCAGATAGCGTTCTACCATCCTGACGTTCTTAGCTCATCGCTCACAAATTCAAGTTTATAGAGTAATTACGAAAGACAGTATTGAGAATAATAAACATTAATCATACCAGTAAGATTGTGATATCATTGCTAGTAACTATAAGAACCACCCAATTTCCCCTGTTGATAAGATAGATATACTCTTCTGCTTCGACTGAGCTACCGAGGCCGGCTTTGAACTTCTGTGTGCTAATTGTAAGTACATAAAACAGACAAGATTCAATCTCAACAACTACAGACTTTATAGCAAGGGGAGTCGTGTAATATTGACTTCCCCTAACTTCGGGGCTGAGTAGTGAGCCGTTTCAACCTTATAACTATACATAATTAATTATTGTTTTGATTTCTTAAGGGACTGTTGCATAGTTGATTTTCAAGGATATTATGAACATAGTCCAAACAATTTCATACTGAAAGAATATGCTTCAGTTGATCTTACTACCGATCCCGTGCTTCATCTGTTATTTGAATCTCCAACAGACTGTATTGCGGACGAAGGTATTTAAACATTATCTTGAACATTATTATCATGGACTGCATATGACGAGCATAGTTCCAGGCCTGAATGTACGGGGTCTGACTTTGGTCAGGCTGTTCAGGCTCAGTGACATCCGGGTCCTTGTCCCCCCACCGGGGCCCATGGTTGCAATTGTGTTAGGAGAAGGCTGGGAGTGGTGACGCACTCCTGTAATCGAGTGAAGCCTTCTCTTGACCTCTAGCTTAATGCTATTCAATATAAATTTCACTTATATAGCTGTTGCTGCTAGATCTCCCCTTAAGAAGGGTATGACTTGTTCTGAAGTGAAACCTAAGCTCATACAGTATGCCCATGATATTATATCTTACATTTTGAAGTTTAACCTTTGTGCTACTCAGTATACATTTCATATATATATATATAGTTTCCGTCAGTTTTCTCTTAGGTCCCAGGGATGATTTGCTTTGAATGGAAACTAATTGGTGATATTGTGTCCATGTTAATGTTCTTTATGTATTTCAATCTTTAAGGTTAGAACTATTTAAGATCTGGGTGATTTATATATAACCCCCCCAAGATTTTTCTAGAAAACTATCACTCCCTTCTATGAAAATAAATGCCTTTGTATGACTTAGGTTAATACCTAGGTCTCGTCTTGAAGTTTGTGGGTTAATCTATTAAATTTCAAGTTGCTTCCCTGGATTTAAGGTTCATTTTGGCGAACATAAGCATTTATAGAACTCTGTATTCATAGGTATTGTCGAGTTTGAGAATTATTACATAGATACTCTAGTCAGTACATAATTACTTGCAATTCGTTGTCTGTGATGTGTGGTACGTGTCCTGTTCTTACTTATACATATTGTTTGTATATGTGGTTGTTCCATACCCCAAGCTCGCCTTTCCATTGCAAAATTCCATTTTTTGTAAGCCTAATGTGATTATTGAATTACATTATTTTGTAAGATTTCGACTCACAAACATTACCACAGGTGTAATGTCATGCGCAGATTATGTTTTCATTCTTATTTATTGCATATTTAGCCCAAGAGCATGGTTTGAGCCTCTTTTATACACGAAAGCGTGTGAAATTTAAGCCACGCCGACTTTAGTCATTTCTCTTAAATACAACATATTACTTAACCTTTCAAGTATATATTATTTAATCACATGTATATGTACAGAACATCATTTACATATTTTATATGCAGCTATAAAGGAAACAAGATATGGTCGATGAGTATTGTTACATATTCGGAAGAGTGAGAGTGTCGAAGTGTTATCGGTATTCTTACCCAGAAAGTATACAGATGTGTTTGGGGATACAGAGATCTGTGGAATAAACAGAGGTGAAACTAGCGTTAATCTAATTTATAAAGGAACATTCCCGAATTCGAAAGCATATAACCTATCACTGGTTAATGCCTAGTTGCCTGTTTCTCCGTCTAAGGAATATAGAAAAGGATATTGATGGTATGCATGTTTATTACTTCTCCATTTAGGTAATATACTCTAGTGATTGTGTTGATGTAATAAACAAATGGAGATTGTAATGTTAGGTTAGGTAAGTTAATTCATACGCTTATACACTACTGATATTTAAATACTTCTTCTTCGTAAAGGAATATACTGTAATGAATGTATTGATGGTATGATCAACAGGGGGAATGTAATGTTTCCTAAACCTTATAACTATACATAATTAATTATTGTTTTGATTTCTTCAGGGACTGTCGCATAGTTGATTTGCAAGGATATTATGAACATAGTACAAACAATTTCATACTGAAAGAATATGCTTCAGTTGATCTTACTACCGATCCTGTGCTTCATCTGTTATTTGAATCTCCAACACACTGTATTGTGGACGAAGGTACTTAACATTATCTTGAACATTATTATCATGGACTGCAACGCGAGTTTGGTGTCGAGAAATACGATCATATGCCATGTGTAATACAATATGATTTTGAGGTGAGCCATAGGGCCGACTAGTTCGGAGTTCAGCATGAGGAGAGTAGAGCTCCTCCTTAGTTATTTTGACTAAGGTTAACGTGCGTTGGACTTATGTCCGTGAGCCCGGCTAGTCCGATAGCTATGACGAGAATAGTTCCAGGCCTGAATGTACGGGGTCTGACTTTGGTCAGGCTGTTCAGGCTCAGTGACATCCGGGTCCTTGTCCCCCCACCGGGGCCCATGGTTGCAATTGTGTTAGGAGAAGGCTGGGAGTGGTGACGCACTCCTGTAATCGAGTGAAGCCTTCTCTTGACCTCTAGCTCAATGCTATTCAATATAAATTTCACTTATATAGCTGTTGCTGCTAGATCTCCCCTTAAGAAGGGTATGACTTGTTCTGAAGTGAAACCTAAGCTCATATAGTATGCCCATGATATTATATCTTACATTTTGAAGTTTAACCTTTGTGCTACTCAGTATACATTATATATATAGTTTCCGTCAGTTTTCTCTTAGGTCCCAGGGATGATTTGCTTTGAATGGAAACTAATTGGTGATATTGTGTCCATGTTAATGTTCTTTATGTATTTCAATCTTTAAGGTTAGAGCTATTTAAGATCTGGGTGATTTATATATAACCCCCCAAGATTTTTCTAGAAAACTATCACTCCCTTCTATGAAAATAAATGCCTTTGTATGACTTAGGTTAATACCTAGGTCTCGTCTTGAAGTTTGTGGGTTAATCTATTAAATTTAAAGTTGCTTCCCTGGATTTAAGGTTCATTTTGGCGAACATAAGCATTTATAGAACTCTGTATTCAGAGGTATTGTAGAGTTGGAGAATTATTACATAGATACTCTTGTCAGTACATAATTACTTGCAATTCGTTGTCTGTGATGTGTGGTACGTGTCCTGTTCTTATTTATACATATTGTTTGTATACGTGGTTGTTCCATTCCCCAAGCTCGCCTTTCCATTGCAAAATTCCATTTTTTGTAGGCCTAATGTGATTATTGAATTACATTATTTTGTAAGATTTCTACTCACAAGCATTACCACAGGTGTAATGTCATGCGTAGATTATGTTTTCATTCTTATTTATTGCATATTTAGCCTAAGAGCATGGTTTGAGCCTCTTTTATACACGAAAGCGTGTGAAATTGAAGCCACGCCCACTTTAGTAATTTCTCTTAAATACAACATATTACTTAACCTTTCAAGTATATAATTTAATCACATGTATATGTACAGAACATCACTTACATATTTTATATGCAGCTATAAAGGAAACAAGATATGGTCAATGTGTATTGTTACATATTCGGAAGAGTGAGTGTGTCGAAGTGTTATCGGTATTCTTACCCAGAAAGTATACAGATGTGTTTGGGGATACAGAGATCTGTGGAATAAACAGAGGTGAAACTAGCGTTAATCTAATTTTTAAAGGAACATTCCCTAAATCGAAAGCATATAACCTATCACTGGTTAATGCCTAGTTGCCTGTTTCTCCGGCTAAGGAATATAGAAAAGGATATTGATGGTATGAATGTTTATTACTTCTCCATTTAGGTAATATACTCTAGTGATTGTGTTGATGTAATAAACAAATGGAGATTGTAATGTTAGGTTGGGTAAGTTAATTCATACGCTTATACACTACTGATATTTAACCCTTTAACTGTCAGTGGCATCTATGTTTGCCACTTACTATTATGGGTCATATTCCATTCGTATTCGGGTTTCAAGTCAACCTTATTGCACAATGACGTTTGTGGAAACGGTCTCTGGCATCTATGTTGGCCACATTTTGAAATTCCCGCTCAATGCTTCCTAGATTCTTGTGCTTGTGCAGACAAGCAAAAACTGGCTTCTTTGTTTTCCACTGAGCGTCTGGCGTCCTAGGCTACAAGATGGAATGATTAGACCTCTATTGGAAGATTACTATTGAGATTTCTATAAAACTGAGGTAAGCATATCACATTTTACTTATTATCAATTGTATATAAACAGTAAAAAATTGATCTTTTGTTATATTGTAAGTGCTAACAGTATATTTCGTGAAGGACTTCATAACTTCGCTAATTCTGGCCATGCATTGTGATTTTTATAATCGCAATGTCATATTGATTGGTTGACCTGTAACGAAAATTAATGATGTAATTATGCTCATTTGAATGTTTAGTTTTCTAAATATAATTAACATCTTTGCTGTATATTCCCACCAAGATATTTTTCCGAACTTTGTAACTGGTATGCTCCAGAAGTGGGGTTATGTTTACCACCTCGTGTTTGTTTATTACTTTCCTTATCTGTTTTGAAAATGCTTGCAATATAAATTATTGTGAAAGCTTATACTAGAACTTTTCTGAGGCATTGAATGTAAATGTAAAAAATATAAAGTGTAAAAAAAGTTTATTCTTCTGTATGAAATTTATGTAAAATAGTATGCATATGTACATGAATTGTGATATTTCTGTATGTATCTTTTAATATTTTTAAATTTATTTTATTTCAGACGCAATGCATAAACAAAAAACCTACAATTTGGACAATGAAAAAGATTGGGCTGAGGTACTTCACATAATTACAGACGAAATGGCAGAGATATCCGACCTGGAATCTGACGAAGATGCAGAGGACGCTCTACCATTGGATGTCTCCACAAGGACTTCTTTGAACGCTGACCTTCACATAGATGCTGTGAATTCTGGCACTTCAGATGGTATGATTGGGGATGATGATGATTATGATGGTGGTGGTGGGGGTGAAGCTGATAGCGATAGCGATGACATGCCCTCCAGGTCAGGAAATAAGGATATGACGTGGTCACATACAAGCCAGACGCCAAATCAGTTCTCTTCTACTGTTTTTATGGAACCATTTGGTATATCCAGTAATGCACAGGTAGACATAAGTAGTCCCAAAGCTATTTTCAATCTGATTTTTACGTCTGTGTTTCTTGAATATGTTGTGAAAGAGACAAACATGTATGCCTCTCAGGCACACATAGCTCTTCAAACAAACACTGAGGAATTGAAAGCCTTCCTGGGACTACTGATTGTAATGGGTTTTCATAAACTCCCAAGCATAAGACTTTATTGGAGTGAAGACTTAAATATAAATTCAGTTTAGTACGAGTGTAACTTACGGTACAGCTGATATATAGCGGAGTACCACATAACTTCAGTGATACAAGTAAGTACTACAACTGTGAAGAGACCGGTAACCTATAAGATCATTAAACTGATAAAGTGTTACGTCACCATATTCTGTAATAACAGGCATCTGAAAACAGTCTCCCGAATAAGTAAAATATTTCATGAAGAAACTAACTACAATACTGTACTAATTACAATAAACTCTGTGTTAAATATTCAATTTGGAAACATTAATTAAAATAGCTATAAGATGATCCAATACCTGCAAAACCCGAGATTAAATGTAAGAGAAATTCGTCGCCAAGTCTGAGCAAACCGAGGCTGATGTGGACAGAAGACGACACACTAAGTACTCCAGTAATTATTGACGTCATGGGCTTTAGAACCAGGACCAGCATCAATAACTATACATAATTAATTATTGTTTTGATTTCTTCAGGGACTGTCGCATAGTTGATTTGCAAGGATATTATGAACATAGTACAAACAATTTCATACTGAAAGAATATGCTTCAGTTGATCTTACTACCGATCCTGTGCTTCATCTGTTATTTGAATCTCCAACACTCTGTATTGTGGACGAAGGTACTAAACATTATCTTGAACATTATTATCATGGACTGCACTACGAGTTTGGTGTCGAGAAATACGATCATATGCCATGTATAATACAAAATGATTTTGAGGTGAGCCATAGGGCCGACTAGTTCGGAGTTCAGCATGAGGAGAGTAGAGCTCCTCATTAGTTATTTTGACTAAGGTTAACGTGCGTTGGACTTATGTCCGTGAGCCCGGCTAGTCCGATAGCTATGACGAGCATAGTTCCAGGCCTGAATGTACGGGGTCTGATTTTGATCAGGCTGTCAGGATCAGTGACATCCGGGTCCTTGTCCCCCCACCGGGGCCCATGGTTGCAATTGTGTTAGAAGGCTGGGAGTGGTGACGCACTCCTGTAATCGAGTGAAGCCTTCTCTTGACCTCTAGCTTAATGCTATTCAATATAAATTTCACTTATATAGCTGCTGCTAGATCTCCCCTTATGAAGGGTATGACTTGTTCTGAAGTGAAACCTAAGCTCATATAGCATGCCCATGATATTATATCTTACATTTTGAAGTTTAACCTTCGTGCTACTCAGTATACATTTCGTATATATATATATATTCCGTCAGTTTCTCTTAGGTCCCAGGGATGATTTGCTTTGAATGGAAACTAATTGGTGATATTGTGTCCATGTTAATGTTCTTTATGTATTTCAATCGTTAAGGATAGAACTATTTAAGATCTGGGTGATTTATATATAACCCCCCCAAGATTTTTCTAGAAAACTATCACTCCCTTCTATGAAAATAAATGCGTTTGTATGACTTAGGTTAATACCAGGTCTCGTCTTGAAGTTTGTGGGTTAATCTATTAAATTTAAAGTTGCTTCCCTGGATTTAAGGTTCATTTTGGCGAACATAAGCATTTATAGAACTCTGTATTCAGAGGTATTGTCGAGTTTGAGAATTATTACATAGATACTCTTGTCAGTACATAATTACTTGCAATTCGTTGTCTGTGATGCGTGGTACGTGTCCTGTTCTTATTTATGCATATTGTTTGTATATGTGGTTGTTCCATTCCTTAAGCTCGCCTTTCCATTGCGAAATTCCATTTTTTGTAGGCCTAACGTGATTATTGAATTACAACATTATTTTGTAAGATTTCGACTTACAAACATTACCACAGGTGTAATGTAATGCGTAGATTATGTTTTCATTCTTATTTATTGCATATTTAGCCTAAGTGCCTGGTTTGAGCCTCTTTTATACACGAAAGCGTGTGAAATTTAAGCCACGCCCACTTTAGTCATTTCTCTTAAATACAACATATTACTTAACCTTTCAAGTATATAATATAATCACATGTATATGTACAGAACATCACTTACATATTTTATATGCAGCTATAAAGGAAACAAGATATGGTCAATGTGTATTGTTACATATTCGGAAGAGTGAGTGTGTCGAAGTGTTATCGGTATTCTTACCCAGAAAGTATATAGATGTGTTTAGGGATACAGAGATCTGTGGAATAAACAGAGGTGAAACTAGCGTTAATCTAATTTATAAAGGAACATTCCCGAAATCGAAAGCATATAACGTATCACTGGTTAATGCCTAGTTGCCTGTTTCTCCGGCTAAGGAATATAGAAAAGGATATTGATGGTATGAATGTTTATTACTTCTCCAATATTCTCTAATATTTAGGTAATATACTCTAGTGATTGTGTTGATGTAATAAACAAATGGAGATTGTAATGTTAGGTTAGGTAAGTTAATTCATACGCTTATACACTACTGATATTTAAATACTTCTTCTTCATAAAGGAATATACTGTAATGAATGTATTGATGGTATGATCAACAGGGGGAATGTAATGTTTCCTAAACCTTATAACTATATATAATTAATTATTGTTTTGATTTCTTCAGGGACTGTCGCATAGTTGATTTGCAAGGATATTATGAACATAGTACAAAGAATTTCATACTGAAAGAATATGCTTCAGTTGATCTTACTACCGATCCTGTGCTTCATCTGTTATTTGAATCTCCAACACACTGTATTGTGGACGAAGGTACTAAACATTATCTTGAACATTATCATCATGGACTGCACTACGAGTTTGGTGTCGAGAAATACGATCATATGCCATGTATAATACAAAATGATTTTGAGGTGAGCCATAGGGCCGACTAGTTCGGAGTTCAGCATGAGGAGAGTAGAGCTCCTCCTTAGTTATTTTGACTAAGGTTAACGTGCGTTGGACTTACGTCCGCGAGCCCGGCTAGTCCGATAGCTATGACGAGCATAGTTCCAAGGCCTGAATGTACGGGGTCTGACTTTGGTCAGGCTGTTCAGGCTCAGTGACATCCGGGTCCTTGTCCCCCCACCGGGGCCCATGGTTGCAGTTGTGTTAGGAGAAGGCTGGGAGTGGTGACGCACTCCTGTAATCGAGTGAAGCCTTCTCTTGACCTCTAGCTTAATGCTATTCAATATAAATTTCACTTATATAGCTGCTGCTAGATCTCCCCTTATGAAGGGTATGATTTGTTCTGAAGTGAAACCTAAGCTTATATAGTATGCCCATGATATTATATCTTACATTTTGAAGTTTAACCTTTGTGCTACTCAGTATACATTTCGTATATATATATATATATATATATATATATATAGTTACCGTCAGTTTTCTCTTAGGTCCCAGGGATGATTTGCTTTGAATGGAAACTAATTGATGATATTGTGTCCATGTTAATGTTTTTTATGTATTTCAATCTTTAAGGTTAGAACTATTTAAGATCTGGGTGATTTATATATAACCCCCCAAGATTTTTCTAGAAAACTATCACTCCCTTCTATGAAAATAAATGCCTTTGTATGACTTAGGTTAATACCTAGTTCTCGTCTTGAAGTTTGTGGGTTAATCTATTAAATTTAAAATTGCTTCGCTGGATTTAAGGTTCATTTTGGCGAACATAAGCATTTATAGAACTCTGTATTCAGAGGTATTGTCGAGTTTGAGAATTATTACATAGATACTCTTATCAGTACATAATTACTTGCAATTCGTTGTCTGTGATGTGTGGTACGTGTCCTGTTCTTATTTATACATATTGTTTGTATATGTGGTTGTTCCATTCTCCAAGCTCGCCTTTCCATTGCAAAATTCCATTTTTTGTAGGCCTAACGTGATTATTGAATTACAACATAATTTTGTAAGATTTCGACTCACAAACATTACCACAGGTGTAATGTCATGCGCAGATTATGTTTTCATTCTTATTTATTGCATATTTAGCCTAAGAGCCAGATTTGAGCCTCTTTTATGCACGAAAGCGTGTGAAATTTAAGCCACGCCCACTTTAGTCATTTCTCTTAAATACAACATATTACTTAACCTTTCAAGTATATATTATTATATTTATGCTTTTAGGCATTAATGCTTCGATTTAAGTCATAAATGGAATAATATTATAATATTAATTTAATTATACAGATATATTATTATTATATAAGTATTCTTGCATTCTCTTCAAAACATCCAAGATTTCTTTCTCTTTGCGAGATATCTCGATAGTTGTCTACACGCTTCACAAGCACACCACTGTGTAGCAAGAAATTATTATATTTCGCTTTACCAAACATTCTTTAAAATACTAATTCTTATAATTTACTACCTTAATTATAGTTGCTTTATGTTTTAGATCTATCCTATAATTATTCACTATGCTTTAGTATAGCACATGAAGCCAAACTAATTTAAACTTATAAGATTTCAAACATGGGACTTTATAGGCCGTTGTGTTGTCAGCACAACTGTTCTTGGCGGTCTCAAATCTAACCGACATACTACTCAGCAAACGTCGTTTTCTACGGTCGGACGTGGTCGTCCACCGCTCTTAAAATTTCTGGTGAAACACCCAGAAATATAACTCACGACTTCAGGAGAAATTCTCCAAACCTCACGACTTTGGGAGAAGTTCCCAACCTACAACTATTCACGACGTATTGCATTATTCAGAGGAATTATTGTGCAGAGCAAAGGCGCTGCACCATCATATCAACTCACAACTATCCTACGAAGCCTACATCTCCGAAACGCTAATTTGTGTTAGCGTGGGTTCTTTGCTACAATCAACCACTACAGCTAAGTAGCTTACTGTATTTGTTAAACTGTGCAGTAAATTGCAGACTGCAATTCACTATATATCTTATTCGAATCACATCAGGTATTGAAAAGACGCCTATGCATCTGAATGTGATTCTAGTGAAATAAACTCACAAAATCTTCAGCTTCAAACTTCGCAAACATATATTTCAAACACTTACTTCGAATTATATTACAAGAACTATCACTTCAGTTTTTGAATTATCATAATTATTCTTACTTCACGAACATTATTGTATAATTAAATAAATTAACTTCAAGACATCATCTTCAAGAACATTATCATATAATTAATAAATGTAACCTGAAGACCAACTTTAAGAATCTCAAGACCGCAAGATCTCTACTCAACTTATATAAAACTGTGTATTTTATTATCAATTTTAGCCTTCAGCTAACTAGTGTGTGTCTTGAGTGAAATAAATTTTAGCATCTCTTCATCAGCAGATTTCTTGTCAAATTTCAAAGTAAGAGGGAAGGGCAGGTTCCCATTAATACAGTCCACTCTCCTAACGTCCTATAAATCCCTCCTCTTACGTTTTGGTCCTCGCGGGCCTAGGAGTAATTTCTAAACAAATTTTTCCAATTTTTTCCCGGAACCTGAGACAAGAAATCTGCCTTAAGGTAAGTCAACAATCTCCTGGCAAGACCAGTTTGAGCACACACCAACACAGTGAGAAGGGTTGACAACACACAACTCATTTCTATGTTGCATGCACACAAACAAGCAGCACAGTGTTTATTGTAGCCAACACCTAACACATCTATACTGTGTATACGATCTTTGAAACCTTAAAATTCCCCATGCGGGCAACCTAAAGTTTAAATTCTCCCCCATCGCGGGCAAAAGGCTCAAATTTAATAAATTTATCTTAAACCTTCATTATAGCCACGCAGGAGCAAACTCTTGCAGCTTGCAGGGCTAAACGCACGCCCATCAGAGCGCATATAACTCGCCAGTGTAATTTAATTCCCAAGCTTCTCGTCAATGACGAAGCCACTTATAACGACCTTTTAGATAGGAAGACTAAATTGCAACAATTAATCTCCAAATTTGAGGAAGTTCAATCTACCATAGAGGAATTAGAATATTCCGACTCAGAACAAACCTATAGGGAAGAGGTGGAAGACGCTACTTTCCAAGCCACCACTTACATCAATAAGGTAGAAGCTACCCACCTTCAAACTAAAGCCCAAAAGGCAATCCAACAAACAATCAATAACATTAATAGACTTCACTGTCAATTCATGACCTATGCGCAATCCATTCATGAATTTGAGATTGAAACAGAGGCTCATTATCACGAAGCTATTAGTATGAGAACCATGTTTCTCCATTTGTTTGAGTCGTATCAAGATTCTGCCTTACAAATAAATCCTGATCACTTCCAAGAAATTTATTCTTAAAGACGCGAGGTGGAAATAGCCTACCACCAAGCTCTAGGTTTCTTTGATGCCCTAATATCTCAAAACAAATCTAAATATGAGCCAGAAAGAGCACTTAGCTCTAGACGATCCTCTAGTGGATGTTCTCATCAGCCAGCATCTCAAACGGTTCTGCCAAAACTACCTGAGATCAAATTGCCACAATTTAGTGGTGACCCCACCATGTAGATTGAATTTAGAGACACCTTTGCTTCTCTAATCCTAAGCAACAATCACATAACTAACAATGACAAGTTTCAGTACTTGAAGTCATGTCTTAGCCCAGAGACTTTGCGTATAATACAAAATATACCAGTTTCTGAAGCCACCTTCGACGTTGCTTGGAAAACACTAACAGAAAGATTCGACAATGATCGTTTGATCATGAACACTCACTTATGCCCGAGTGCACCATTCTCCGGTTTTCTCAGCCGTTTCGTTACCGCGGTAAACGTAATACCGGGGTATTTTCAAAATCTCTGTGCACCATTGCTAAAATATCGCGGTTTGCTAATGCTTGGAAATATCGCGGTTACTCTGCTATGAAGCAAATCCCATGGAGAAATTTTGTGTTGGTTTGTGTTGGTTTCTTCCATGGCCGCTAGGTTCGCTCTCTCTCTCTGCACCGTCTTCCAGTCACGGTGGCTCGTCTATAGGCCAAATGTCATTTATTTTTTGCCTTATTGTTCAATAATAAATGTTCGTAAGGATAAAATGGAATATTATATTGGGTATATATGTCTGACTTTGAATTCAAACACCATAGATACTGTAACGATCGTAAAAATCAGTTGATTACGCCTACTGGATGGACCTGGTTTGGATGAGGTCATTTCAATCGCGGTTACATACAACATTTGCAAATATATGTACCATCGTTCATTCTTCAAATAGATCCAACCTGTCTGTACATTTCAATAAAATAACATTT
Source organism: Ectobius pallidus (assembly GCA_964059195.1). Lineage (NCBI taxonomy): Eukaryota > Metazoa > Arthropoda > Insecta > Blattodea > Ectobiidae > Ectobius > Ectobius pallidus. Next base: position 15,365,255 of record CAXKWD010000005.1, read on the forward strand.
ATGTTTTAAAGAATAATTCTCACACCTGTGAAATCTAAGGCAAAGCAACACCATGAAATCTCTGTTCTGAGTTCGACATAGCCTCACTTTTATTCCCGTTCTACCAGTGGAAATTTTAGGTGCAAAATCATCTACATAGCCATGAAAGGGATGTTATAATTATGTTCGTGTGTGTGTGCAAGTATAATAAATTGATTACATACACTAGGCCTATATACCGGTACATAGGCTATATCGTGATGCATGTAGCCATTTATTGCAAAGTTGGCCTAGGCCCACAGGTTTTCCATTTTTCATTTATTTCTTGCCTTACTGTTCAGTAATAAATGTTCATAAGGAAAAAATGTATTATTATATTGCGTATATGTCGTCTGAATTGAAAGTTGAATTCAAACACCATAAATACTGTACTAATCGTACTAATCGTGGTTACGCCCACTAGCCTACTCGATGGACCTGGTTTAGTTGAGGTAAGAAAGGAAGGTAATTTCAATCGATGTTACAGCACAGTATTTGCAAAGATATGCACCATCGTTCATTCTTCAAATAGATCCCACCTGTCTCTCATTATTCTTTATATTCAATTAGCTTTTGGCCTAGATATCATAAATATGATACATTACGCTGATCTCCATCTTGGAAAGAAAACAGCGGTTTTTTCACTTTACAGCACCTTCACGGCCGGTTTGCATCTTACCGCGGTAAAAGTCAAAACCGAGCACGATGGAACGAAAATAGAATTTACCAGGGTAAACTAAGCGACTTTACCACGGTATTCTGAATACCGAGATTGGTGCACTCGGCCATTAGAGTATCTTTTCACGCCTCCCACCATAGAAAGGGATTCAGCGAACTCACTCCAACAATTCCTAGATCACTTTGTAAGCACTATGCATGCGCTTCAATCCTTAAAGTCTGACGTTGATTTGACTGACTTAATTGTCTCCAAAATCATTCTAGACAAGGTACCTCCTTCACTCGTTAAGGAATGGGAAAGCTCTATAAAGCCAAACCAACTTCCCACCTTAAAGGAACTCTTTGGCTTCTTGGAAGCAAAGGTAAGAGTCCTTCAAATGACAAGCTTAGCGATAAGCTCCCAAGCCAATTCTAACCCAACTTTAAATCGTACCAATCAAAAGCCCACTATCAACGATAACAATGTTAGTTCAAATAACACTAACAACCAACATAACTCCAGGACATTTACTTCACGTGTCTATTGTATTTGCTGCAAGCAAAATATTGCTCATGAATTATTTCGATGTGACAGTTTCAAAGTCATGTGTTATGAGCAACGAATGCAATTTGTAAATACTCACAAGGCATGCAGAGTATGTCTACGAGTCAAACAGCATCACAATACATGTGGTGTCACAAGGTGTCACAAGTGTGGTGAAAAACAATGCACTATGTTACACAAGCCCAATCTGCGATCAAACTCACAAGCAGATAATGTTGTACGTATGCTACAACCTGCATCATCACCCCCAAATGTCTACATCCTACTGCTGTAGTCATTGTTGAGGACATACACGGTCAGCCTATAGAAGCGACCGCTCTACTAGACACCGGATCTAGTTGCAATCTCATAACTAATCGTTTGTTCAACAAACTGAAACTGAAAGCTCTACATCAAAGGGTACCGCTTCAAGGCATTCTAGAAACTCAATCTCACATGCACAAGGCTGCATTGATCAATGTCAAATCTAGAAACACGTCGTGGAGTTGCAATACACATGCTATTGTAATTTCAGCAATTTCTGCCAGTCAGATGCCCCAAAGTTACATCGATGTTAGGAATTGGCATATTCCAGCCAATCTCCCATTAGCCAACCCACATTTCAACACACCCCAATGTGTCAATCTTCTTTTAGGAGTTGAAGTCTTTTCACAAATACTCCAAGATGGTAGAATTACTTCTCCTCAGTACCCAACTATTCAAAACTCTCAGTTAGGATGGTTTTTCGCTGGAAGAATACCATCACCATCACATGCAAATGCAATCAGCCCCAAGGCACCAAGGTGAACGTTTCTCTCAGACTAGAAAACCACTGCCACACAAGTTACTAACCTTTCTTCTTCGAAGCGATTCAAGGTAAATCGCAAATTTCAGAATGTCAATGCTGCCGCGAATAATGAAGCTCATTATTTGCTTTCTTGAATTCTGACCAAACAATCAATGGACAATTATATAGGTTTTGGGAATTTGAAAGTGTTGCCAACAGTGCACCCTTTCACCAAGACGCTCTTTGTGAGCAGCATTTCACAGAAACCACAACTAGAGATCTTGACGGAAGATATGTCGTGAAGCTTCCCTTTAATGCTCCCCCAGAATCACTAGGAAGCACTAAGCATCAAGTCCACCAAAGATTTCATTCTCTTGAAAAACGTCTAGCAAAGAATGCAGACTTACGTCAACAATACAATGACTTTATGACTGAATATCAGACCTTAGGCCACATGAAACCTGCGGACCCTGATCAAACTGAAACATTTGATTATATCATCCCTCATCACCCTGTGATGAAACCTTCTAGTGAATGTAGTCTATTCTCTTGTTTTCTACACATTCTGACTCTCGTCTGTCCTTGGTTAAATCTACTTTTGTGTTGTATCTGTGGGAACCCTTGAAGGGTCTAGAAAACAGATCTGTAGGCTGTGATCTTATTGAAGTCTCCCTTTGCACTACACTTCTGACGTTTTCTTTAATCTGCATATGCCAACTGCACCTAAGCCTTAACTACGGAACTACTTTCATTGGAGCATGTAACGACTTTAAACAGTTGACTGACTTACTCTCCTCTACTGAATTCCAAGCGACTATCAAAGACGCTACCTCACACCTAAGCCTTAACTGGCACTTCCTACCTCCTCACTCCCCTCACATGGGCGGACTACACGAAGCTGCAGTATACTCAGTCAAGCATCATTTGAAGCAAATGTCTTCAATATTGATTCCCACATATGAAGAGCTGTCGACTCTGTTGATTCAGATCGAGGCCATTCTCAACTCACGACCATTGCTCTCCCTCCATGAGGAGGCAGAAGATTTTCAATACTTGTCCCCAGGACACTTTCTTGTTGGAAAACCTCTCGTATCGCTACCTTCGCCAGACCTATCAGGAGGTTATGCTTTAAGCTCTCAATGGAAAACTCTTCACAACTTCACCGCTGATTTGTGGAGAAAATGGTCTTCAGACTACCTCCATTCTCTTCAAAGGCGATGAAAGTGGAGTTCCAAAGCCCCCAATGTTTCTATTGGTACTCCAGTGCATCTGGTTGAAGACAATGTGCCACCTCTCAAATGGATTTTGGGCATTGTCGACCAAGTCCATCCTGGATCAGATGATTTAGTGAGAGTCGCTGCCGTCAAAACCGCGACAGGTCATTATAAAAGACCAATTGTCAAACTCGCTCCTCTTCCAGTAAATGAAGAAGATTAATTTAGTTATTCATATTTAATCACTTGTATATGTACAGAACATCACTTACAATATTTTATATGCAGCTATAAAGGAAACAAGATATGGTCGATGTGTATTGTTACATATTCGGAAGAGTGAGAGTGTCGAAGTGTTATCGGAATTCTTACCCAGAAAGTATACAGATGTGTTGGGGGATACAGAGATCTGCGGAATAAACAGAGGTGAAACAAGCGTTAATCTAATTTATAAAGGAACATTCCCGAATTCGAAAGCATATAACCTACCACTGGTTAATGCCTAGTTGCCTGTTTCTCCGTCTAAGGAATATAGACTGGATATTGATGGTATGAATGTTTATTACTTCTCCATTTAGGTAATATACTCTAGTGATTGTGTTGATGTAATAAACAAATGGAGATTGTAATGTTAGGTTAGGTAAGTTAATTCATACGCTTATACACTACTGATATTTAAATACTTCTTCTTCATATAGGAATATACTGTAATGAATGTATTGATGGTATGATCAATAGGGGGAATGTAATGTTTCCTAAACCTTGATAGGATTATAACCATGGGTTTTGAACATGATTATAATCAGAACCCATATTAAATATTAGTGAGCATTCATATTACCACAATAAAATGTCATAAGAAATAAATATTAAACAATAATAATTAAATAACTAAATAAATAAGTAATATTTTAGTAATATATTTTTCAAGCTAGCAAAACTTCATATTGTAACTTCAGATACTCAGACGGAATTCACGGAAACCTAGTAAGGAAAATACACTTTGCTATTCTTTCACCACAGGACATAAGAGACAGTCATTGTTGAAAGTTACACTATTATTGTGGTAAAAACTTACAGAATAGGGATCAAAACTAGTGAAAAGGGGGTTCCGAGAATTCTAAGTGGGAAAAGGAGTTTGTATGGCTATTCTGGGAACCCACTTGTAGTAACCAGAACTGTATATGCAGGGAAGCGAAGTTCTCCACGTGGGCTAGCATATAGACGCTCAAATTAAAATAACCAATGAGAATACATCTCTTATTGGAAATTAAGGTAAAATGCTCTAACATTAGTTGTTATTGGTAGTATAAGGAAGAGGGGATATGAACGAAGGAATGATGGACTGTAGAACGTGCGTAGGAGAGACAAAACACTTCTACAAAAATTCTCAGCCGAGGTAGTCGGTGTGAGAGTATATCTCTTGCTTCGTGGCATTCAATTGCCATTGAAGTACTTTGTACTTTATAAATCATATAATTGTGATCGGGAAGGTCCCGCTCACAATATCAGTATTATTGTAATTAAAAGCAGTTATTATTAGGGTTGAGGTATAACTTAATTACAGTTAATACCACCTTAAAATCAGTGACTCACGTAAGTATTTGTGGTCTACGAGAAATAATACAGACATTATCAACAAGCAGCAATTTGCATCTTAGAACGACATAGAATCACCGTTGTTAGCACGAGTATCAGATAGCGTTCTACCATCCTGACGTTCTTAGCTCATCGCTCACAAATTCAAGTTTATAGAGTAATTACGAAAGACAGTATTGAGAATAATAAACATTAATCATACCAGTAAGATTGTGATATCATTGCTAGTAACTATAAGAACCACCCAATTTCCCCTGTTGATAAGATAGATATACTCTTCTGCTTCGACTGAGCTACCGAGGCCGGCTTTGAACTTCTGTGTGCTAATTGTAAGTACATAAAACAGACAAGATTCAATCTCAACAACTACAGACTTTATAGCAAGGGGAGTCGTGTAATATTGACTTCCCCTAACTTCGGGGCTGAGTAGTGAGCCGTTTCAACCTTATAACTATACATAATTAATTATTGTTTTGATTTCTTAAGGGACTGTTGCATAGTTGATTTTCAAGGATATTATGAACATAGTCCAAACAATTTCATACTGAAAGAATATGCTTCAGTTGATCTTACTACCGATCCCGTGCTTCATCTGTTATTTGAATCTCCAACAGACTGTATTGCGGACGAAGGTATTTAAACATTATCTTGAACATTATTATCATGGACTGCATATGACGAGCATAGTTCCAGGCCTGAATGTACGGGGTCTGACTTTGGTCAGGCTGTTCAGGCTCAGTGACATCCGGGTCCTTGTCCCCCCACCGGGGCCCATGGTTGCAATTGTGTTAGGAGAAGGCTGGGAGTGGTGACGCACTCCTGTAATCGAGTGAAGCCTTCTCTTGACCTCTAGCTTAATGCTATTCAATATAAATTTCACTTATATAGCTGTTGCTGCTAGATCTCCCCTTAAGAAGGGTATGACTTGTTCTGAAGTGAAACCTAAGCTCATACAGTATGCCCATGATATTATATCTTACATTTTGAAGTTTAACCTTTGTGCTACTCAGTATACATTTCATATATATATATATAGTTTCCGTCAGTTTTCTCTTAGGTCCCAGGGATGATTTGCTTTGAATGGAAACTAATTGGTGATATTGTGTCCATGTTAATGTTCTTTATGTATTTCAATCTTTAAGGTTAGAACTATTTAAGATCTGGGTGATTTATATATAACCCCCCCAAGATTTTTCTAGAAAACTATCACTCCCTTCTATGAAAATAAATGCCTTTGTATGACTTAGGTTAATACCTAGGTCTCGTCTTGAAGTTTGTGGGTTAATCTATTAAATTTCAAGTTGCTTCCCTGGATTTAAGGTTCATTTTGGCGAACATAAGCATTTATAGAACTCTGTATTCATAGGTATTGTCGAGTTTGAGAATTATTACATAGATACTCTAGTCAGTACATAATTACTTGCAATTCGTTGTCTGTGATGTGTGGTACGTGTCCTGTTCTTACTTATACATATTGTTTGTATATGTGGTTGTTCCATACCCCAAACTCGCCTTTCCATTGCAAAATTCCATTTTTTGTAAGCCTAATGTGATTATTGAATTACATTATTTTGTAAGATTTCGACTCACAAACATTACCACAGGTGTAATGTCATGCGCAGATTATGTTTTCATTCTTATTTATTGCATATTTAGCCCAAGAGCATGGTTTGAGCCTCTTTTATACACGAAAGCGTGTGAAATTTAAGCCACGCCGACTTTAGTCATTTCTCTTAAATACAACATATTACTTAACCTTTCAAGTATATATTATTTAATCACATGTATATGTACAGAACATCATTTACATATTTTATATGCAGCTATAAAGGAAACAAGATATGGTCGATGAGTATTGTTACATATTCGGAAGAGTGAGAGTGTCGAAGTGTTATCGGTATTCTTACCCAGAAAGTATACAGATGTGTTTGGGGATACAGAGATCTGTGGAATAAACAGAGGTGAAACTAGCGTTAATCTAATTTATAAAGGAACATTCCCGAATTCGAAAGCATATAACCTATCACTGGTTAATGCCTAGTTGCCTGTTTCTCCGTCTAAGGAATATAGAAAAGGATATTGATGGTATGAATGTTTATTACTTCTCCATTTAGGTAATATACTCTAGTGATTGTGTTGATGTAATAAACAAATGGAGATTGTAATGTTAGGTTAGGTAAGTTAATTCATACGCTTATACACTACTGATATTTAAATACTTCTTCTTCGTAAAGGAATATACTGTAATGAATGTATTGATGGTATGATCAACAGGGGGAATGTAATGTTTCCTAAACCTTATAACTATACATAATTAATTATTGTTTTGATTTCTTCAGGGACTGTCGCATAGTTGATTTGCAAGGATATTATGAACATAGTACAAACAATTTCATACTGAAAGAATATGCTTCAGTTGATCTTACTACCGATCCTGTGCTTCATCTGTTATTTGAATCTCCAACACACTGTATTGTGGACGAAGGTACTTAACATTATCTTGAACATTATTATCATGGACTGCAACGCGAGTTTGGTGTCGAGAAATACGATCATATGCCATGTGTAATACAATATGATTTTGAGGTGAGCCATAGGGCCGACTAGTTCGGAGTTCAGCATGAGGAGAGTAGAGCTCCTCCTTAGTTATTTTGACTAAGGTTAACGTGCGTTGGACTTATGTCCGTGAGCCCGGCTAGTCCGATAGCTATGACGAGAATAGTTCCAGGCCTGAATGTACGGGGTCTGACTTTGGTCAGGCTGTTCAGGCTCAGTGACATCCGGGTCCTTGTCCCCCCACCGGGGCCCATGGTTGCAATTGTGTTAGGAGAAGGCTGGGAGTGGTGACGCACTCCTGTAATCGAGTGAAGCCTTCTCTTGACCTCTAGCTCAATGCTATTCAATATAAATTTCACTTATATAGCTGTTGCTGCTAGATCTCCCCTTAAGAAGGGTATGACTTGTTCTGAAGTGAAACCTAAGCTCATATAGTATGCCCATGATATTATATCTTACATTTTGAAGTTTAACCTTTGTGCTACTCAGTATACATTATATATATAGTTTCCGTCAGTTTTCTCTTAGGTCCCAGGGATGATTTGCTTTGAATGGAAACTAATTGGTGATATTGTGTCCATGTTAATGTTCTTTATGTATTTCAATCTTTAAGGTTAGAGCTATTTAAGATCTGGGTGATTTATATATAACCCCCCAAGATTTTTCTAGAAAACTATCACTCCCTTCTATGAAAATAAATGCCTTTGTATGACTTAGGTTAATACCTAGGTCTCGTCTTGAAGTTTGTGGGTTAATCTATTAAATTTAAAGTTGCTTCCCTGGATTTAAGGTTCATTTTGGCGAACATAAGCATTTATAGAACTCTGTATTCAGAGGTATTGTAGAGTTGGAGAATTATTACATAGATACTCTTGTCAGTACATAATTACTTGCAATTCGTTGTCTGTGATGTGTGGTACGTGTCCTGTTCTTATTTATACATATTGTTTGTATACGTGGTTGTTCCATTCCCCAAGCTCGCCTTTCCATTGCAAAATTCCATTTTTTGTAGGCCTAATGTGATTATTGAATTACATTATTTTGTAAGATTTCTACTCACAAGCATTACCACAGGTGTAATGTCATGCGTAGATTATGTTTTCATTCTTATTTATTGCATATTTAGCCTAAGAGCATGGTTTGAGCCTCTTTTATACACGAAAGCGTGTGAAATTGAAGCCACGCCCACTTTAGTAATTTCTCTTAAATACAACATATTACTTAACCTTTCAAGTATATAATTTAATCACATGTATATGTACAGAACATCACTTACATATTTTATATGCAGCTATAAAGGAAACAAGATATGGTCAATGTGTATTGTTACATATTCGGAAGAGTGAGTGTGTCGAAGTGTTATCGGTATTCTTACCCAGAAAGTATACAGATGTGTTTGGGGATACAGAGATCTGTGGAATAAACAGAGGTGAAACTAGCGTTAATCTAATTTTTAAAGGAACATTCCCTAAATCGAAAGCATATAACCTATCACTGGTTAATGCCTAGTTGCCTGTTTCTCCGGCTAAGGAATATAGAAAAGGATATTGATGGTATGAATGTTTATTACTTCTCCATTTAGGTAATATACTCTAGTGATTGTGTTGATGTAATAAACAAATGGAGATTGTAATGTTAGGTTGGGTAAGTTAATTCATACGCTTATGCACTACTGATATTTAACCCTTTAACTGTCAGTGGCATCTATGTTTGCCACTTACTATTATGGGTCATATTCCATTCGTATTCGGGTTTCAAGTCAACCTTATTGCACAATGACGTTTGTGGAAACGGTCTCTGGCATCTATGTTGGCCACATTTTGAAATTCCCGCTCAATGCTTCCTAGATTCTTGTGCTTGTGCAGACAAGCAAAAACTGGCTTCTTTGTTTTCCACTGAGCGTCTGGCGTCCTAGGCTACAAGATGGAATGATTAGACCTCTATTGGAAGATTACTATTGAGATTTCTATAAAACTGAGGTAAGCATATCACATTTTACTTATTATCAATTGTATATAAACAGTAAAAAATTGATCTTTTGTTATATTGTAAGTGCTAACAGTATATTTCGTGAAGGACTTCATAACTTCGCTAATTCTGGCCATGCATTGTGATTTTTATAATCGCAATGTCATATTGATTGGTTGACCTGTAACGAAAATTAATGATGTAATTATGCTCATTTGAATGTTTAGTTTTCTAAATATAATTAACATCTTTGCTGTATATTCCCACCAAGATATTTTTCCGAACTTTGTAACTGGTATGCTCCAGAAGTGGGGTTATGTTTACCACCTCGTGTTTGTTTATTACTTTCCTTATCTGTTTTGAAAATGCTTGCAATATAAATTATTGTGAAAGCTTATACTAGAACTTTTCTGAGGCATTGAATGTAAATGTAAAAAATATAAAGTGTAAAAAAAGTTTATTCTTCTGTATGAAATTTATGTAAAATAGTATGCATATGTACATGAATTGTGATATTTCTGTATGTATCTTTTAATATTTTTAAATTTATTTTATTTCAGACGCAATGCATAAACAAAAAACCTACAATTTGGACAATGAAAAAGATTGGGCTGAGGTACTTCACATAATTACAGACGAAATGGCAGAGATATCCGACCTGGAATCTGACGAAGATGCAGAGGACGCTCTACCATTGGATGTCTCCACAAGGACTTCTTTGAACGCTGACCTTCACATAGATGCTGTGAATTCTGGCACTTCAGATGGTATGATTGGGGATGATGATGATTATGATGGTGGTGGTGGGGGTGAAGCTGATAGCGATAGCGATGACATGCCCTCCAGGTCAGGAAATAAGGATATGACGTGGTCACATACAAGCCAGACGCCAAATCAGTTCTCTTCTACTGTTTTTATGGAACCATTTGGTATATCCAGTAATGCACAGGTAGACATAAGTAGTCCCAAAGCTATTTTCAATCTGATTTTTACGTCTGTGTTTCTTGAATATGTTGTGAAAGAGACAAACATGTATGCCTCTCAGGCACACATAGCTCTTCAAACAAACACTGAGGAATTGAAAGCCTTCCTGGGACTACTGATTGTAATGGGTTTTCATAAACTCCCAAGCATAAGACTTTATTGGAGTGAAGACTTAAATATAAATTCAGTTTAGTACGAGTGTAACTTACGGTACAGCTGATATATAGCGGAGTACCACATAACTTCAGTGATACAAGTAAGTACTACAACTGTGAAGAGACCGGTAACCTATAAGATCATTAAACTGATAAAGTGTTACGTCACCATATTCTGTAATAACAGGCATCTGAAAACAGTCTCCCGAATAAGTAAAATATTTCATGAAGAAACTAACTACAATACTGTACTAATTACAATAAACTCTGTGTTAAATATTCAATTTGGAAACATTAATTAAAATAGCTATAAGATGATCCAATACCTGCAAAACCCGAGATTAAATGTAAGAGAAATTCGTCGCCAAGTCTGAGCAAACCGAGGCTGATGTGGACAGAAGACGACACACTAAGTACTCCAGTAATTATTGACGTCATGGGCTTTAGAACCAGGACCAGCATCAATAACTATACATAATTAATTATTGTTTTGATTTCTTCAGGGACTGTCGCATAGTTGATTTGCAAGGATATTATGAACATAGTACAAACAATTTCATACTGAAAGAATATGCTTCAGTTGATCTTACTACCGATCCTGTGCTTCATCTGTTATTTGAATCTCCAACACTCTGTATTGTGGACGAAGGTACTAAACATTATCTTGAACATTATTATCATGGACTGCACTACGAGTTTGGTGTCGAGAAATACGATCATATGCCATGTATAATACAAAATGATTTTGAGGTGAGCCATAGGGCCGACTAGTTCGGAGTTCAGCATGAGGAGAGTAGAGCTCCTCATTAGTTATTTTGACTAAGGTTAACGTGCGTTGGACTTATGTCCGTGAGCCCGGCTAGTCCGATAGCTATGACGAGCATAGTTCCAGGCCTGAATGTACGGGGTCTGATTTTGATCAGGCTGTCAGGATCAGTGACATCCGGGTCCTTGTCCCCCCACCGGGGCCCATGGTTGCAATTGTGTTAGAAGGCTGGGAGTGGTGACGCACTCCTGTAATCGAGTGAAGCCTTCTCTTGACCTCTAGCTTAATGCTATTCAATATAAATTTCACTTATATAGCTGCTGCTAGATCTCCCCTTATGAAGGGTATGACTTGTTCTGAAGTGAAACCTAAGCTCATATAGCATGCCCATGATATTATATCTTACATTTTGAAGTTTAACCTTCGTGCTACTCAGTATACATTTCGTATATATATATATATATTCCGTCAGTTTCTCTTAGGTCCCAGGGATGATTTGCTTTGAATGGAAACTAATTGGTGATATTGTGTCCATGTTAATGTTCTTTATGTATTTCAATCGTTAAGGATAGAACTATTTAAGATCTGGGTGATTTATATATAACCCCCCCAAGATTTTTCTAGAAAACTATCACTCCCTTCTATGAAAATAAATGCGTTTGTATGACTTAGGTTAATACCAGGTCTCGTCTTGAAGTTTGTGGGTTAATCTATTAAATTTAAAGTTGCTTCCCTGGATTTAAGGTTCATTTTGGCGAACATAAGCATTTATAGAACTCTGTATTCAGAGGTATTGTCGAGTTTGAGAATTATTACATAGATACTCTTGTCAGTACATAATTACTTGCAATTCGTTGTCTGTGATGCGTGGTACGTGTCCTGTTCTTATTTATGCATATTGTTTGTATATGTGGTTGTTCCATTCCTTAAGCTCGCCTTTCCATTGCGAAATTCCATTTTTTGTAGGCCTAACGTGATTATTGAATTACAACATTATTTTGTAAGATTTCGACTTACAAACATTACCACAGGTGTAATGTAATGCGTAGATTATGTTTTCATTCTTATTTATTGCATATTTAGCCTAAGTGCCTGGTTTGAGCCTCTTTTATACACGAAAGCGTGTGAAATTTAAGCCACGCCCACTTTAGTCATTTCTCTTAAATACAACATATTACTTAACCTTTCAAGTATATAATATAATCACATGTATATGTACAGAACATCACTTACATATTTTATATGCAGCTATAAAGGAAACAAGATATGGTCAATGTGTATTGTTACATATTCGGAAGAGTGAGTGTGTCGAAGTGTTATCGGTATTCTTACCCAGAAAGTATATAGATGTGTTTAGGGATACAGAGATCTGTGGAATAAACAGAGGTGAAACTAGCGTTAATCTAATTTATAAAGGAACATTCCCGAAATCGAAAGCATATAACGTATCACTGGTTAATGCCTAGTTGCCTGTTTCTCCGGCTAAGGAATATAGAAAAGGATATTGATGGTATGAATGTTTATTACTTCTCCAATATTCTCTAATATTTAGGTAATATACTCTAGTGATTGTGTTGATGTAATAAACAAATGGAGATTGTAATGTTAGGTTAGGTAAGTTAATTCATACGCTTATACACTACTGATATTTAAATACTTCTTCTTCATAAAGGAATATACTGTAATGAATGTATTGATGGTATGATCAACAGGGGGAATGTAATGTTTCCTAAACCTTATAACTATATATAATTAATTATTGTTTTGATTTCTTCAGGGACTGTCGCATAGTTGATTTGCAAGGATATTATGAACATAGTACAAAGAATTTCATACTGAAAGAATATGCTTCAGTTGATCTTACTACCGATCCTGTGCTTCATCTGTTATTTGAATCTCCAACACACTGTATTGTGGACGAAGGTACTAAACATTATCTTGAACATTATCATCATGGACTGCACTACGAGTTTGGTGTCGAGAAATACGATCATATGCCATGTATAATACAAAATGATTTTGAGGTGAGCCATAGGGCCGACTAGTTCGGAGTTCAGCATGAGGAGAGTAGAGCTCCTCCTTAGTTATTTTGACTAAGGTTAACGTGCGTTGGACTTATGTCCGTGAGCCCGGCTAGTCCGATAGCTATGACGAGCATAGTTCCAGGCCTGAATGTACGGGGTCTGACTTTGGTCAGGCTGTCAGGCTCAGTGACATCCGGGTCCTTGTCCCCCCACCGGGGCTCATGGTTGCAATTGTGTTAGGAGAAGGCTGGGAGTGGTGACGCACTCCTGTAATCGAGTGAAGCCTTCTCTTGACCTCTAGCTTAATGCTATTCAATATAAATTTCACTTATATAGCTGCTGCTAGATCTCCCCTTATGAAGGGTATGACTTGTTCTGAAGTGAAACCTAAGCTCATATAGTATGCCCATGATATTATATCTTACATTTTGAATTTTAACCTTCGTGCTACTCAGTATACACTTCGTATATATATATATATATATATATATAGCAGTTTTCTCTTAGGTCCCAGGGATGATTTGCTTTGAATGGAAACTAATTGGTGATATTGTGTCCATGTTAATGTTCTTTATGTATTTCAATCTTTAACGTTAGAACTATTTAAGATCTGGGTGATTTATATATAACCCCCCCAAGATTTTTCTAGAAAACTATCACTCCCTTCTATGAAAATAAATGCGTTTGTATGACTTAGGTTAATACCTAGGTCTCGTCTTGAAGGTTGTGGGTTAATCTATTAAATTTAAAGTTGCTTCCCTGGATTTAAGGTTCATTTTGGCGAACATAAGCATTTATAGAACTCTGTATTCAGAGGTATTGTCGAGTTTGAGAATTATTACATAGATACTCTTGTCAGTACATAATTACTTGCAATTCGTTGTCTGTGATGTGTGGTACGTGTCCTGTTCTTATTTACACATATTGTTTGTATATGTGGTTGTTCCATTCCTTAAGCTCGCCTTTCCATTGCAAAATTCCAGTTTTTGTAGGCCTAACGTGATTATTGAATTACATTATTTTGTAAGATTTCTACTCACAAACATTACCACAGGTGTAATGTCATGCGTAGATTATGTTTTCATTCTTATTTATTGCATATTTAGCCTAAGAGCCTGGTTTGAGCCTCTTTTATACACGATAGCGTGTGAAATTTAAGCCACGCCCACTTTAGTCATTTCTCTTAAATACAACATATTACTTAACCTTTCAAGTATATATTATTTAATCACATGTATATGTACAGAACATCACTTACAATATTTTACATGCAGCTATAAAGGAAACAAGATATGGTCGAAGTGTTATCGGTATTCTTACCCAGAAAGTATACACATGTAGTAGTTTACTTTTGTCAGTGACGTAATGGATGGTTTGGATGGTATATATGTGACGTCATGGATGGTATATATATGATGTTATGGATGGCTTAGGCGGTTATGACCGTTGCGTTTTTGACCGTTAAAATTTTGTGATAAGCCCGTTGCGCATGAATGGACAGATAAGGAGGTAATGCATTGTGATCACCACAACACCTTGCCTTTACGCCCTCCCGGTCAAGATAAAACCACCTGGTCCTTTCCGCCTCAATGGTCAAGATAACACCCAGCTGCCGTCCGGTCAAGATAAGACCATATGCCCACCCGGCCAAGCTATATTCCCACGCCAATTTTTTTTATCATACCGCAGAGGTGCCCAAGCGTTGTGGTTACCACGTATCCGGTAAAGATAGCACCCAGCTGCCGTCCGGTCAAGATAAGGACTGTTATGCATTGTTATATTCCCAGGCCAATTTTTTTTTATCACGGTTTGATAAACATGTGCTATATATAAAAACACTACTCTATTCGATTTATTTCATTCTGCTACCATATGTCATCATGGAAGTCACGTGTGAACGTTGCGGAGCGAAGTATAAGCATAAATATATTTTGAACCGTCACGTACGGGAAAAACATGGTGATTCTTCTTTCACCTGTGATTTGTGTCAAGTGACGTTCTCGAGACGAGATGTGTTACAAACTCATATACGAGAGTTACACTCTAGTTTACAGTTACCGTGTGGCAAATGCGGTAAACATTTCACGTCTCAGCGTAATCTGAAGAGACATTTTAACATTACTCACAGCTTGCTTAACCCTAACGAACTGTATCGAATTCGGGAGAAAAATGTGATCAAACCCATCACCTCTGCATCATCTGAACCCAGTACCTCGGCATCAGTTATCGAACCAGAGACAGCAAGACCACAGCCTCAGCCGCCAACACAACACGGTGTCGCCTTAGACCGTCAAGTCGAAACCAGACCACCCGTGTTGAAGTCTGTTTTCAATGGACAAATCACATCATACAAGGTAAATTTTATTTATATATATACCTCCATTTTATAATCCAGCATTAACAGCCGTGGGTGTGGTTAGTAAAAACTGGCATTTTCTCTTCCAGCCCACTGCTCTTCGGAATAATTCAACAGCCAATACAGTAGCGAGACCAGTTCAGGGCGCCCGGGGCGATCAACATGCAGACACCATACAAACGACTGCACCTGCAGACACCCACTCTCCAAATACAACCGGTCTTGCCGGAGGCGCTATCTCGACACGCCTTGAGTATGGAAACCATCTTGTATCGGAACAGACCGAATATGCTCAGAGCGGCGGCGGGCTACGCCAAGAAGCTGGAACTGATGATACTGAAACTCAGGAACAAGAGAACCGTCCCATAAACCATCTTGTATTGGGCCGAGTCAACAACTCGACTGGGAGCAATTCATCAAGAGAGGTAAGTTTAGCTACACACGTGTGTATCCATTCATGCCACGCGTTTCATTCATAAAGTCACTCATTAAAATAACACAAATTTTCCTTGTTTTACAGACCGATTTTGTCAGAATTCACACTGCGTTTAAATCGAGATTATCTACTTTTGCCCTTACGAATATTCCAGCAGGAGATCTTCACTCCGTTCTATCAACATTTAAACCCCAGATGGAATCATTGGTTAAAGACTGTCTACTCCATACACAAAATAGAATTACGTCTAAATAAATATCAACCGTTTAGAGGGTGTAAGTTCATGTTGTTGCCTGAACGGTACAGATATTCAAAGTCTCTAGTCAATGTTAATAATCATAACGATTATTGTTTTAAATATTGTGTGCTAGCAAAATTCATAGAGGACGACAATGACTTGTGGATGTCCTATCTGGACAGACCGGACTTGGACGAGAAATACGACTTTTCGTGTGTAAAATTTCCAGTGACATTCCAAGACGTTGCAAAATTTTCTAAACTAAATGAAATTTCGATCATTTTTGGAATAGATGACGAAGGTGGAATTTTTCCTATAGTGATTGCTGAGAAAGAGTTGCCAGATCACAGAGACCTGCTCTATGTCTGCGACGAAGTAGATTCTCATTATGTGTTAATTACCAATTTCGACGCATTCATTAAACCTTCTCGCACAAGACCAAAGTATGCAAGCGATGTTTTGCACACTTTCAAGCCTATGGTGACCAGTCAGCCGACAAAAGACACGAGGCTCATTTAGCAGTATGCAATTCATTCTCCCCCGTAAAATGCGAATTTCCTAAACGCTTAGAAATATCCTTCACTAAACACGAACATTCGCAGAAAATTAGGTTCGTTATTTATGCCGATTTCGAGTGCATGCTAGAGCCCATTTCGGGGTGTGAAAACGAGCCTGTTAAATCCTGGACTCAAAAGTATCAGAAGCACACACCATTTAGTTACGCTTATTTTATTAAGGATTTGGAAGACAAACATTCGAATCTGAGAATGTACAGAGGCCCCGATGCAGGACAACATTTTATGAGATCACTTGTAAAAGACGTAAAAGCTATTGACGGGATATTAAATTCTGAAATAAAATCCATGATCCCTCTCACGGCAGAACAAAGTAGTGAGTATATGACCACCAACATCTGCCATATCTGCAAACATGGCGGCTTTACCGTTGAAAATTACAAAGTAAGAGATCATTGTCACGTGAGCGGCCGGTTCAGAGGCGCAGCGCACAGAAACTGTAATTTAAATTATAGGAACCAATCTTTTGTCCCTGTTTTTTTACACAACCTGTCTAATTATGACTCGCACTTCATTGTGACACAATTAGGTTTTGACAAGAACCGTATTAACTTCATATGTAATACCCAGGAGAAATATATAACTTTTTCGAAATTTATTCCCTCCTCTCATTTGAAACAGCCATATATGGAACTTAGATTCCTAGATTCATTCCGCTTCATGTCCACGAGCCTGGAAAAATTAGCAAAAAAATCTCCCCAATGATAAATTCATAGAGACTCGGAAAGCCTTCGGCGACAAAACCGATTTGATGTGTAGAAAAGGAATTTTTCCCTACGATTACATCACCTCGCTTGAAATTCTAGACGAGACAAAACTACCGCCTAAAGAGGCGTTTTACAACAAGCTTAGCAATGCGCATGTGTCAGATCTAGACTATTCTCATGCTGTTAATGTATGGAATTCATTTTCAGTCAAGTCTTTAGGTGAATATTCAGACTTGTACTTAAAATCGGACGTTATGATTTTGTCGGACGTGCTTGAAAATTTCAGACAAATGTGTCACGATACCTATGATTTAGATTGTCTGTTCTACCCAACTGCCCCAAGCTTTACATACGCTGCCATGTTAAAGTTTACACAGGTAAAGCTGCCTATTTTAAACGATATTGACATGGTTCAGTTGTTTGAACAGGGAATTCGCGGGGGTCTTTGTCAGTCAATCAAACGGCACGCTGTGGCAGACGACGAGTCGGTATTGTACTACGTCGACGCTAATAACCTATACGGTTATGCCATGTCACAGCCGCTGCCTATAGCGAATTTCCGTTGGCTCGAAAAAAACGAGTTGGAGTCCCTAGTCATTGTCTCCATACCTGACGATTCAAAATTAGGATATGTTTTTGAGGTGGACTTGGAATATCCAGAACATCTACACGACAACCATACAGATCTTCCATTCTGCCCAGAGATGAAATGCCCTCCTGGCAGTAAATTCAAGAAGCTTTTAACCACGCTCGAACCTAAGCAGAACTACATTGTGCACTATACCGTACTTAAACAAGCGCTACAGCAAGGACTGAAATTGACAAAGGTGCATAGAGGTATTAGCTTTGAGCAAAGCTGTTGGTTGAAACCGTATATTGAATTCAATACAATGAAACGAAAGGCTGCAAATAACGAATTCGAGAAGGATTTTTTTAAGCTACTAAATAATGCGGTGTATGGCAAGACTCTCGAAAATGTGAGGAAAAGGATAGATTATAGACTTGTATCGGACGAAAACTTATTGTCCAAGTTGGTAGCAAAATCAAACTTTCTGGATAGAACAATTTATAACGAGAACTTGGTGGGTGTTCACCTTGGTAAGACTAAACTCGTACTAAATACTGCAATCTATGTAGGCATGTCCATCTTGGAAATTTCGAAAACTAGGATGTATGATTTTCATTATAACACCATGAGAAAACATTTCGCAAACAAAATCAATTTGCTCTACACCGATACTGGTAGCTATATATACAAGATCGAAACGGATAACCTCTATCGTGATCTGTTAAATGTGAAAGATGAATTAGCGTCTACCCCCCTAATCATCCCTTGTATTCATTGGAAAACAAAGGAGCTGTAGGTAAATTCAAAGACGAATGTGTTGGTCATACCATAACTGAGTTTGTAGGCCTTAGGGCAAAAATGTACGCTATAAGGTTTAACGATATGGACATAAAGAAGTTGAAAGGAATCAATAAATGTGTTGTGGAGAGAGAACTCACATTTGAAGATTATTTGAAATGTCTCAAGACCGGACATACAACATTTTCGCTAAACAAATCTATACGGTCATATAAGCATAACGTGTTTTCGATTGCCATGAATAAAGTCACCTTAAACGCTTCAGATGACAAGCGTCACATTTTACCTAATGGTGTGGACACACTTGCCTACGGCCATTACAAAATCAGAGATGGTGATGATGAGGAACTCCCTCTTAAAAAAGGAAAGTCTAATGTTTTCTATGTCTTGTATATGCATTGTATATTTTTAATTGTATTTTTGTAAGAGACAAAGGAATTGTAAATAAAAAACACATGTTCATACTTGAAATCTTTATTCTATATTTCGTTTATGGATCCACGAGTTCTTGCTCGCAGGAAATCCCATCCATTTAACAAATACTAAATCTCCTTTACGTCTTAACACCTTTTCAATTAAATAAGTGTTTGGATACTTTGTTTTTTGTAATTCCTCTGCATAAAAAGCCCCTTCAATCTTGTTCCCTTCCAAGTGCTCTAGCAGATATGTGGACGGAAATGTCGATTGGATCTTCTGTATCTTGAAAATTTCCGTAGTCCACGATGGTAAGTAACCTTTTTTAAACAGCTTCCTGTGTTTTGAAACTCTTACAAGGTCACCTTCCGCAAACTTTGGCTTGGTATATGGCTCCTTGTAACAGTATACAGTATTCAGCAAGCTGTTGTCCTTGACTTGGCCAGGCTTCATTTTAATGGTAGAATGAACCCTATCGTTGTACTGTCTAATGAGTTCCTGCAACATGTCTAACCAACGATAGCTCCCTCTTGCCATAAATTTGCGATACATGGTTGTTTTCAAAGTTCTTATAAAGCGACCAGCAATGCAAGCCTTGACGTTGGAATATGTTGAATAATGGTTTATGTTGTATTTCTGCATTAAGGCTTTAAAATTAGCGTTATAGTACTCCTTTCCCATATCGGTATCAAGATTTTTAGGCGGTGTTTTCACAGATTGAAGTATATCCTCCATGGCTGCAGTAACAGTTTTACCAGTTTTGTTCTTCAAAGCTCTCGCATACGCATACTTTGAATATGCATTAATACAAACCAAAATGTATTTGAACCCTCTGTTTTGTTTGTGGTAGGGTATCATTTCAATCAGATCGCTTTGCCATAAATCATTTAAACCTTTCATTGTAACATGACGTCTCGGATAATTTATTCGAGCGGGTTTATGAAGCTCGTATGCAATTTTACTCTTCATTGAATAATGTTGTTTTCCCGTAATTCCGTTATAATTTCCAATATCTCGTTGTTATGCGAGTGGTTTCCTGCCTCGGACGACGCAACCAACAGACGAAGTCTATGTACGAGTTCATTACAGTTGTCCCAATATTTATAGTCTATTTTCCGGTTCGCGTGTGATTGTTTCCACAACCCTTTTCCTCTGACCGGTTTTCGAGTCTGGAGATCGTCGTATACTTCGGCCTCCTCATCGGGAAATAACGTTCTAATAACGTTTTTAAATTTCTGGCTGTTTGAGACTCGTATTTCTTCGTTGTCGTCATATCCGGTTTTGTGCGCACTTGACCTTTCCAATATTTCCTTATACACCTCTAAGTCTTTATCGGTGTACAACTTAGGGTCGGGTATGTTTTTGGTAAGCAGCTCCATTAATCCGCGACGGGCTTGGTATCTCTTATTAGCGATATGTATGATGTCATTTCTTATCGTCAGGGGCAGTGCTCCGATCGAAAAAGTTTGTTTTTCTGGATGCCATTTTATACCGTATATGGTGTCAACGTTTCTAGGTCTCAATTGAACTAGTTTCTGAATATAACCACTAGACACTCTTCCATACACGGATTCCAACATAGACCTGTAATGTTTTACAGGGGTCTGATCCGTAGAGGGTGTGTCTTCCATTTTATCATGTTGCGATTTTTCTTTGCTAAGAGTGACGAGCTGCTCCAATGGTTGCGTTATAGGCTGCACGATGTCGGAAAACTCATGTTTCGACTGAAGGTCGGCTTTTTTTAACGATAAATATTTTTTTCGTATTGAATCTGCATGTTTTTAATTTCTTCTTTAACACGCATTTGATCTTCACTCAATGACGGATTCATCTTGAGTGTTATTTATGTTTGAGATTTCACTGTTTTTATAGATGTATTCGATAGTCAGAGGTACATCGCGTGAAAACTGTCCGGTTTCAACCAATAATACATCGCCTCTCGAGACATGTATGGGATGACTAATGTGGACAGGTGTTCCATTTAACGTAGCAGACAAATCGTCTGAATCGACCTTGTCGACAACCTCTATGGTTCCGTTGTAAATTAGCTTCAAGCGGGTACCGGTGTAGAGTTGAAAAAAACTGGTTTGCCGCATGTCTTGCATAACTCTAGCGGTTCTATGCACGACGTGTTTTAAAACAACAACATGATCATTAAGCTCCGACTGCTTCTGAATCAGTAGTTGTATCATACTTGCAAATTTATTCATCACCTGCCCCGTCGCTTTAAACAATTCAAAGTTTCGAGAATCAATAAAATCATCATTTTTGAGAAAATCTTTCTGCGCCAGAACTTTATCCACGTATTCCTTTGTCGCTGCATTGTGTCCCTCTGTGGGAGGTCCAACGTAGCGTATTCGTTTTCCTTTGACAGAATAATTGCCTATTTCGTCTCGAGATAGTGCTATTTTATCGATGTATCGCGCAATTAACGGGGATCCAAATCTGTCAACGCCCATAGCACCTCTGCATGCGCGTATAAGCCCTCTGTCGTTCATTGTGAGTACCGTCTATACTTTACACACATTTATATAACAATGTACTCGTCCAAACCTCTTCGATATCTTCCTTTGTCTATAGAATCCTCTTTACAGATTGTTAAGAATCCATACTTCTCCAAAGACCAACATTCGCGACACATTTGTAGGAATTTATCGAAAGTCATGTCTGCGTTGACGTAGTCGTCGTATAGATGTTTTAAATTTAAAGCGTCCTGCTTAAATATAATCAACAAGTTACAATTGTCTCTTATCAGATGCTTTGGTATTCTCGCATACGACTGGGCTAGATAAAACATATCTAACGAATTGTGTCTTCCCATGCTGAAATAATTCCTTATTGGGCTTTGAGGTTCCGTCATAATATCGTCGAATATGATGACTGAATTTTCTTTTACGTCTGTTGGTTCTGGTATCCCGTCTCCGCAGCTATCGTATTTATAATAGCCGATTTCTGGAACTCTGGCTAAAATTTCTTCAAGGAATTTATATTTCGGCTGGAAAAGCGATTTCGAAAAAATGTAAACATTTGAAAACTTTACGCCGTTGGGGCGTAGAAGAATGTTTATTAACACGTTTGTCTTGCCAGTGCCTGATGGACCGCAAACAATAGACCGAACACTATCGGGTAGTAATATGCTATGTTTGCGTTTATGGTTCGAATTCGCCCGCTCTATAGGAGAGACTTGCAAGGAGACGTTTTGCTTCTCAAACTTCATGGTGAGAAATAACAGTGCTAAACGTAATAGCAACCGCTTTTATACCTATAAATAGCCAGACGGTGCAGGTGGAGCAGTGAGTATGGCACCACGAATACGAGGTAAACGTCGCCGTGAAGACGGTATCATCAATACGCTGATAAATAAACTGCCTGTTGAACTACACATACCAAAGTATAAATTTTGCGGCCCAGGCACGAAACTAGAAAAACGATTAAAAAGAGGCGATACAGGAATCAATCCTCTGGACGAAGCCTGCAAGTTACACGATATAAGCTACGCGCAGAGTTCGGATATAAACGATCGACACATAGCAGATTTGAAATTGGCACAGCAAGCATCTAAACGTGTTACAGCACAGGACGCAAGTTTTGGGGAGCGTGCGGCGGCTTATGTCGTTTCGAAAATCATGAAGGGAAAAGTTAAAATGGGTGCTGGACTGGATAAAATTAAGAAACTGAAGGCTGCATACAGAAAAGTGTTAACAAAGAAAAACAAAAAACAAAAAAAGAAACGAGTTTTAAAGTCTCCTAAAAAAATAGGCGGCATACTACCCCTGTTACCCATTCTTGCTGGACTAAGTGCCCTTGGGGCTTTAGGTGGTGCCGGGGCGCAGATTGCTAAAGCTGTCAATTCAGCAAAAAACGACAAGAAACAGCTTGGAGAGCATATACGCCATAACCGCATGCTGGAGAGCATCGCTTTGGGTAAGACGGAGGGGATAGATGAGCTCATACGTCAGCACAGAGACGGCAAGGGACTATTTTTAAAACCTTATCCGTCAGGCAGAGGAATTCGTCTAGAAAAAGCCCTAACGAACCACGACTTGGAGCGATATGCAAAGAAGCTATGCATTCCCATTTCAGAGGTGTGTACATGCGAAACGAACTACCTCCCAGACCGTATAAACAGGAACGAATCATTATAAATCTCGATGACACCTCAGGGCCTGGGACGCACTGGGTGGCGTTGAAAAAGTGTGGTGATAGTTAGTTTTATTTCGACAGCTACGGCGACTTGTCACCGCCTGCAGAAATTGTAAATTATGTTGGTTCGAATTCTAAACTGTTTTACAACTTTACATGCTATCAAAAATACAACACCGAGATTTGCAGACACCTTTGCTTAGCGTTTTTACTATAAAAGTCCACACCTCCCACATGCAAGTGTTAAAATGCCTCAAACGTTCACTCTAAGCGGATCGACGTCCGAAATAACCAACACGATTTATCCTCCCATCGAGCTGGAAGATGGGGCGGACTACGAGATTGCGATGTTGAGACTCGACGCCTACAACTCTATTCCAAACGTTACAGAGACCAACAATTCGTTGATGGTTATAATGGGTGAACAGCAACACGTCATCACCATTCCTAAAGGAACATATGAGATTCGAGAAATTTCGGAGTATGTTGCACTCGTTAAAAAAATTAACGAACTCCACTCTTGATCCTGATGTGGTTTTTAGAGTCAGTGTGAATCCAAATACTTTGCTCACCACAATATTTTGCTCTCTCGACCTCTCTTTTAAAGTTCCAAACTCTGTGGGTCCTTTACTAGGATTTACAACAGAGGACAGAATTCCTGCATCGACTTCAGTGGTGTCTACAAAGCAACCAGACAATAATCGTGTAAACACTATATCTGTATATTGTAATGTAGCGATGGGCTCATTTATCAACGGACGTCCAGCACACACCATCTACGAGTTCTTCCCTACTGTGCCACCAGGATATAAAATATCCGAGGCCCCAGCGAACCTGATTTTTCTACCGTTAATCAACATAGAAAAAATAACGAACATTACCATATCGCTCGTGGATCAGGACGGAAGGCTTATCGATTTCAGAGGTGAGCGAGTGTCGGTGAAAATCATCATTAGGAAGACTGGGGCTTAACGTCAATAAATCTTCACCAGCCGAATCGGTATATAAGTCGGTGCAGCGTGCTCGTCCTGGTAATCAACGTTGTACCGTCGGCAAGTTAACATCTGCTAACAAGAAGTGTCTGGAGTCTCTAGGAATTTTAGTATTGCAGCATGGACGTTCTAAGCGTAAATAATAAAGCTTTATTTGAAGACGCCATTGAAAATTCGCAGTATCATGGATTTAAACCTTACAACACTACGGCTCAAGGCGAAAGCGACGAGATACGAATCCCCATTCAGGCAGAAAGCTTGTATGCGTTGCTCAATCAGAGTTTCATATCGATATGCGGCACTATTACATCTGACAAAGACGCCGAATACGTCTGTAAAATTGTGAATAATGGGTTCTTGCATTTATTCGATGAAATAAAACTCAATATTCATGGAGAGACCGTGGATCGCACTAGGAATCCAGGTATTACGAGCTTGCTGAAAGGTATCTGCTCCTATAATAATTCTGATTGTGTCAGACTGCAGAACTCTGGGTGGGTACACCCCAGTATTGACACTGTTGAAGATAATGTAAAATCTGGAAAGTTTAACGTTTGCATACCGTTGAGCCATATTCTAGGCGTCGCTGAAGATTACAAGAAAATTCTGTTAAACTGCAAACTAGAACTCGTACTTATGAGAGCTAAGAACACTGGTGTCACCAAGGGAGGAGTTAGTAAAATTAAAGTTACAGATATAGAATGGTTTGTTCCTATGCTTAAACTATCAGACATTGAACGCTTGAAACTGTTAAACACGTTGGAAAGCGATAGCTTGCTGCAGATATATTTCAGGAGCTGGCAATTATATGAACAACCGAGTTTACCACAAGCAACCAACGTTTCATGGAACGTAACAACTTCCCCTCAGCTCTGAATGTGAAATGTGAATGTGAAATCTTAAAAGTTTCCTTTAATAAAACCTTGCCAAGCCTGACAAAGCGTAACTAAAAAAAACAGCTAACGGTAATTGATGAAGTAGATAGAAGACAAAACAATTTAATTACCAAGCGAGATGGCCAAGATGGTAAGGTCTTAGGGTGGCGTGCACCAACCAGGAGTAAAATAAACGAAAGTAGTAAATTTAACAAGGAAACCTGAAGTAAACAAAAACCAATATGTCTGCATCACTCTTAAGTCATGGGAGTAATGTGCTAGAGTGAGACAGGTGTACTGGTTTTTGTTTACTTCAGGTTTCCTTCTTAGATTTACTACTTTAGTTTAGTTTACTCCTAGTTGGTGCAAGCCACCCTTAGACTCACAATCGGGAGGTCCCAGGTTCAAATCCCGTGGCCGGCCAATTTGACATGGATTTTTTTCATGGTTTCCCAGTCGTAAAGGCAAATGCCGAATTGGATATTTACATACCATGAATCATCCTCACCCTTTCATCCTGAGGCATATCCATTTAAATTAGGCTAATAGCAGTTGGAATTTACTCCATAAGATACACCAATAGTAGATGACAGTTGACAATCAATAGTTCCATGGCCTACCCTAATGTACAGTCGGTCAAATAAAAAACGTCGGGCGGTATTTGATTAAGTATCACGAACGAGCATATGCGCATGTACAGGAAGACTTAAGGTTAGGTTCACACACGCCTCTTGTCTATCCATGTATTTTCTTGATTATTTAGTCAGTTTTGTTCCAAAACAAACATGTATAGAAGGCTGTGGCTATATGCCTCAAATCCGCCATATTCTTGGTTGCAAATTCTTATAATATTAATAATTGATAAATTCGCAAGGAATATGATTATTCAAGGAGCATTTTTTAAAGATTTTATTTTATAACACCGGTATTTGTAGTGCAAAATCAATAACTTACGTTCAACTTTTGCAACCATCTAGCATCGAAATACGCGGCCGGCCAGATCCCTGTGAAAACTTCCGGTCGCATTATAGTCAAGTTCCCACCTCCGAGCTGCTCTTTCATAAATATGGAACCTTCTCGCTGCTTCAGAGGCCGAAAAATGCAGGTCAATTACAGCCCTAACTACACTTTCTCTCACTTTAGCATTTGTATGTGGCGATGACACAAAGCAAAATGAATTATGACAATACATTAAGTCGAATATCGTGTGTTGCGGTTTTGGCGTTGTTCAATTTTTTCCCTTAGTTCTTCATTTCTTCCCTCCTGTCGCATGGCCTCATATGTTCCGAGAATGGCCTGTATTTAATGTTTTTATAGGAAACTTGTGAACTAATGCGTGAAAACTTTAATTTTAACTGCATACGAGTCCCGACGTTTTTTATTTGACCGACTGTACAGACACAGATCCCGAACTCTTGATATGGCCTCGTAGCTAAAAGAAATATAAATATAGCTGAAAAAGTTAATAACTTACCAGAGTATTTATGGATTAAAATTCAACCATAGGCCCACGCCTCTGATACCAGTTCACTTAAGAGGGTTCAGCTGTGTACGAACCAAGCTAAAGATGTCGATGTGAAGAAAAATCTCACTACGAACCATTCCTGAGATATGCAGTGTATTTCCTCAGATAAGACAGGGATAAATCTTCGTCAACTTTTATAGTTTTAGCATATATCTGTCCTATAAGACAACTCCCAAACTCTCAACTGCCTATGAATTTATGTTTACGAAACGACTTCAAAAAGTTTCGTTTTTGTTTCAGTTTTCTGGTTGATCGCAAAAATGTTGCCAACCATCACACTATAATCCATGGGGTGGGTGTTAGAAACTAGGCTAAAAGAACTACAGGTAGTTAAAAAGGCTGTTGGCTAACCTTACCGGAATAAAGCTTCCTCGATCATTTTTTTTATGGTGTCACAGTCTCGCCACAATGGAACAGATTATACATGCATTGTGCGTGAGCTATGTGATACACTTACCAGTTTATAGAGAAAAATAAAATAAATAAATTAAAAAAGAAAACACAAAAAAAATGGTTTCATTTTGCAGCTTAAGGCGTTTATGGTTTTATTTACGAAGTTCGCAAATGGTACCTAACATCTTAATATATCATGATAATAATACTCGTATATTCTTGCCATCAGAATACTTCTTTTTATAATGGTTTTAATTTATATAAATTTCAGTCTATTTTTTCTCTCTATCTGTCCTGTAAGAGGACGCCGGATTTTTCTGGCCTTTTTTATGATTCACCTATCGTCTTATTTGCGGAAATATACAGCATACATATTTTTTAAATTTATTTCCCCTAACTGCCTTGAAATGGAAGTAGCCCCTATGGATAGTATACACACCATGTTAGTATACACTAAAATGTTGCAATGATTAAAATAACATGAATAAAACAAGAGAGAAGTAACAATTAATCTATAAATGATTATGTAATATCGTCTATCGGGCAGGATTTGTTCGGCACTCTGGAACAATATCATCTATTTTCCCCGAAAATTATCGAAAAATCTGGGTCTAGTGCTCCAATTAGAGACCAATTTACCTCTATTGTGTCCAGGTTGAATTTTTCCACAAAATAAGTGATTGTAGACTCATAAATGTCCTTCTCTTCGTTTACTTCTGCTGGTTTTAGGTAACCCTGTTCCATTCTGATAGTGTTGTTATTATTATTATTATTTAAACGATTTAGTTCATAAATCAGTGACCAAACCAGTATTCAAAGTATTGAAGTTGGTTAATGCTTTTCGCTCGATAGTATTACAGGTTTTAATTAAGTGCTGCTTGAAAACTTTGTTGCATAACTATAAAATACAAGCGTAAGTTAAGTTCTTGATTGATTAACTGCTTAGTGGTAATATCCACAAAAATATTGACTGGGAAATATAACCTAAAATTCTACGCAACAGACTCCATGGCCTCCTCTGATGGAGGTCGGACAGATTCCAAAGGCATAACAATGGATCCAAAGACAAATACATCTGATATGCGCACATATCGACAGATTACACCCACACAATATACCACAAACCCTTCAGTCTGAATAGTGTAATAGGCACACCAACTCCGAAGATGAATTATTATACGTGCAATTGCCTTTTATATTAATTCACAAGGACCGAACACAAACATTTTAAAGCCTTTAGCTTCTATGATCCAAAAAATCATTCAACACAACGATTGGGTACATATAAGCTGTATTTGAACAAAAGAAGATATGAAAATAATGTGTAGAATTATATGTGGTGAAGAAGTATTTTAAATGTCATATCGTGTATGATGAATCTAACGATATATTAAAGTATCGATTGCCCCGCCATTGGCTATCTCGCTTACAGTGACACAAAAGTGTCACTTTCATGGTTCTAGTTAGTATTTACATACTTAATACTGTATTAACTGATTAAATAGTTATGCTAAATATAATTCGTGGTCCGAATTCTCTCAAGATAAGTTCTTTGAATGTATGGGTAGAATTCAGACCTCTCGTTTAATTGCCTATGACAAGTATTATTAAGTGCCAGTATGGTACTTTATGAGATTGTGTGGGGGACGGGAAAATGTCTGTCTGTTCGTGTGTGTGTCTGTATGTACGATAACTCAAATATGCTTTATCGGATTTTCATGAAACTTGGTATACGCATTTGTAACTTCCATGGGAAGAAGACTATTAATATTGGACCAAATCGGTAGACCGGTACCGGAGTACAGCCCAACGTAGTGCCTATTTTATGGTAATATATTAGACAGAATTTATCAAATGTCAATCAGCTCTCATGACAACGTATTGTTTCACAGTGTTCATATGGGGTTGCGAAAGTTGTAATACAGTTAGCTTTGACCGCCACATAATGGATGCCTGATGCCATGTTGTGTTATAGTTAGAAAGTAAGGTACAATGGAAGAGGAAACGAATTTCAAACTGATAGATGATCCTCACCACGCAAAGAAAGATAAAAGGCTGTGTGTTTATCGAGGGGATTGGGAAAACGAAAGTGAAGGATTGGTTAGTATGTAATCCCAACAACCGATACAAACCATTTTGTACTTAGTGTCGCAAGAGTTTCTCAGTTGCACATGGGAGATGAAATGATGTAACTCAACATGCAGGAGGAAGTGAGCACAAAACAAATAGACAAGTTGCTATTACTTTAACGTCCATCAGTAAATTTTTCCTTGTGAAAAACAGCACAGAATTTGATAAGGTAAATATAAAACACACTGTTTTCAGTAAGGATCTTGTTTAGCATAAATTTGGGGGATGCCAATCTGGGTAATTCGTAATTCATTTTGGTTTCAGATTGCCCTGGCTGAGGTTATGGTGGTTTACCACTGTATAAAACATATTCAGTCATACAATGCATTGGACTGCAGGAATAAGTTAGCTCATTACGACTTCGATGATTCCAAGATAGCTACAAAAATTTCTTGTGGAAGGACGAAGGCAGAGGCCATTGCCAAAGGAATTTTATCACCGTTTGTTGTGAATGAAGTGACAGAACAGCTGAAAAGTATATTTACTTCTCCATCGCTACGGACATCTCAAACAAAGGTAACCGAAAGTTTTATCCGATATGTGTCCAGTACTTTTCCCCCCACAAAAGGCATATCATTTTGTGCGGACAACACTAATGCTAACTTTGGAAAGAAACATTCAGCATTTGTATTATTAAAGGGGGGAAAAATGATAGGTTAGTTAAAGTAGGGTGTCCTGCACACATAGTTATTAATGCTTTCAAGCATGCATTAGGTAAATTTAATTTACTATATGAGTTGACATAAACACACTTTTTGCTTCACTTACCATATTTTGGTATGATGAGTTTCAAGGAGCCTCCTAGGAGGCTTTAAGTACTGAAAAAGTGACAACGAAAATAATTTGAAGTCAGAATGAAAAATTCAATGCCATAGCCGGGATTTGAACCAGGATCTTCAGCACACCGTGCCAATGCTCTAACCAACTGAGCTACTATGGCTACGTGCCGGTACAACATTAAATTCTCCAACTGACTCACAATCCCAGAATACCACCAGGCGTTCTCAATATGAGATACGAACCCAGTGGCGACTTACAAGCTGTAAGTGCTTAAAGACCTGGGCTTTATAGTAAACCACTATTAGGTCACAGTGGAATGATAATTCTTTCACACTGGCCGTGTGTAGGCTAATTTATATAGTTGCTTCACTGTATAAAGTTCCACAAAGTCTTTATTTATTTATTATTCATTAGGTACTTTAGATGTGGATATTGAAACTGTTGTTTTGAAAGTGTATTCCTATTTCTCACACTCAGCAGTTAGGAGAGATGAACTGAACATTCGTTGAACAAGTGAACTTCTGAGGCATGTAACAACTTATTGGTTGACACTGGGTCCTTCTGTTGATAGTGTTGGGAGGCTGTAGTATCATATTTTTTATCTTTAGGGTCAGATGTACTCAAAACATTGAGAAACTACTGAATATTAATGAGTAGACTTCGGATTTTAGGTAAAAACCTATTTTAATCCTTAAGTGATATATGGACGAAAACTTGTATATGCACGTTTCATTAGTGACTATGCCTAAAACTGATACTTTTATAGGACCTAAAACAGCCTATTTTTACGTTAGAGCCTAATATTGCCTTTTTGCTTGTTTTTCCTCTCAAGTTCAAAATAAGTCAGTTTTTGTTATAAATTCTAGCATTTATTTTCAGTTCGTACTAATTTTTTAGCTCGGAATGTGCAGTACATGACACATTTGTGACGTGGTTAAATAGTAAGGAATGTTTCGTCTTCAGTAGAAAAATTCCTTGGAATTCCCAAGAAAATGTAGTGTTTTTCTCAGAACTCCCACATCCATAAAAAAAAAAAAAAAAAAAAAAAAGTTTTCTCTGAATCACCGAGGGGGAAAAAAGGGGTTGAATATGCTAGTATGATATGCGTAGCTTCTAGATGCAGGTATTAGGTTTTCACTGTTATGGTAGTAATATAGGCCCTAGTAATAGGTATATATCGTCACCTGGCTGCCACAACCACGAATGTGCAAAAATTGAGGTTTTGAGTTAAGTGCATCGCTGGCATCTACAGACATTTATCTTTGTTCTGCCAGAACCGTGAATGTTGTATCTTCTTTCCTTGGCGAGTAATAGCTAGTTCCATTTCCATGAATGTGCAAGTTCTATTTTATGTGTTACGCCATAATCACCTATGTGCCACATTCGGGAGTTTGGCAGAACAGACGCAGCACTTTATTCGCAATGATACGGTGTATGTACCACATTCATTAAAATCGCAGTACATATCTGGTTAAATCAATGACAAAGGTTTCAACATTCGCGAACGCATTAATGATGGGCCTTTGATATCCAATGTATCTGAAGTACGTGACTGGCCCGAGAGATCTTTATGTTAACAAAGGGTTGATTTCTCAGGAGTTAGCTTTTATGTTTTAGGTCATGGTCATTTATCAATGGATAGAAAGTGAAGTGCATACTTGTCCTTGTATTCTTTACTCTACTAAATCCTTTTATTATTATATTTTTTGTTTATAACAATGACGGCAGACAATACTCTGCAGTCTTGTTTTGATTTTCATTGAGCAGAGGAAAAAACGTATTTTCACCAACCTTTTTACAATTACTAATATAGAAACTATAGTACATAATACTGTATGGTTGTACGCAGTTCAGTTTTCAGATTTCTTAGTAGTACTGAACACTATTCTAAGAGAATTCCGTTAAATACAGCAAAAACTGTTCTGCTTCTGTTTCTAAATATCACCCTATTCAAAGCATTTAGTGCCTATAAATGTCACAGCCTGTCACTAAAATAACAAAACCTCCTAGAAAATAAGCTGTTGGCCTTGAATTCCCAATCAGGGGGAAAAGGATCTGTAAAAGCATCAATGCCCTAAGCAGCACACAAAAACCCACCAGGGTAGCTTTCATAGAACACCAATAAGTACATAGATTGCTAGCGGTGTCGTACTTTGAAGCATTATCGGCACTGTTTAGTGCACTAAAATTTGTATTTCAGCAATTATTATATTTTGAAAAATTTACGGCCATTTAAACTGAGGAGGGCGGCATGTTTAAAGGGCACGTATGCTACACGAGGGTGAATGTCCGATCTGAAGAGTTGATCAGCCCGGAACAGCTGCAGCCAGGCGAGATTGTGTCAGTATAAATGCAGGTAGTAGCCTCCTAGTGAAGAAGCTTTTACATTTTGTCAATAATAGTTTGTATAGTTTGCTAGTGTTGTTGCTTTCTGCTAGCATCTTTTTTGTATTCATTATGAG
Organism: Ectobius pallidus; assembly: GCA_964059195.1. NCBI lineage: Eukaryota > Metazoa > Arthropoda > Insecta > Blattodea > Ectobiidae > Ectobius > Ectobius pallidus. The sequence continues at coordinate 15,397,919 of CAXKWD010000005.1, forward strand.
TGAACGTTCAAGAAAAATTCTTAGTTTGGCTAAGAAAATTAAAAATAATTCAGGTTTGTTCAATTTACGTATTTTACTTATCTACTTGATATTTTATGGGTATAAGTGATACTTGCATTTCACTTCAATTGCAATGAGTATAAAACTGTTTTTACTTTTGATACTTCCAGATACTGGAAATTCTGATGACAGTTTGTGTGATCCTTTTTCTGGGATTGAAACAGTTATACCATTCACTTTTTTATAAATCTCATGTGATCCTCTTATGATTTTTAATTTTGTATTAATTTGAAGTGATTTTTTAAACATAAAATAAAGAGTAATTTCATCTTAGCTTTTATTCTATGTGTAAATAAAAGTGCATTTGTTAACCTTGTTGCTCTGCCAAAACCACGAATGTGACAAAACCAATCCATAGAAGGGGTTGTATTCACAATTAAATGAACATTGTGGTATACATACCTTTCTAACTGCTGATAAGACATATTCCAATACAAATATTCACTTATTTTTTAATTATGTAATTTTGCTTAATCTCTAAAGTTTCAATTGCGTTTTTCTCAAAACAAGTAAAATGCACATTCGTGGTTATGGCAGCCAGGTGACGATATAATTCTGTGTACCGTAGGCCTATATCTTTGTTTTATCATGATTACTGATTAATGGAGACTTCAATAAATATAATATTCTGCATTACCTAAAACAGCATTTTTAGCGACCTAAAAGTCCGAAGTCTATTAATGAGTCTAATTCTAATGATATAAGTGATCATAACTTCAGTCATGTAAAAATTACTTTACACTTTGTAAGTCACATCTGGAAATGTTTTCAGTCAGCCAGTAAACAATTACAACTTTATCACTTAACAGGTATTGATGCCTATAAAATAATGAATACATTATGTGAACAGTTACAGAATAGAGTACAAGATAGATATTTTGGTTCTTTTATACCTATTGCATAGTGATATTCATGCTGATTCTGACAGAAAGAGAAAGCTTTCTGAAAATTTTGTACAGTTTTTGGAAACTGCATTAGCTTACCTAAAAAAGTGGTTTGTCTTCTCAGAAGAAAATGCTCTAAGGGCAATGGGATTTTTGGCTCTTGTACAAGATATATCATTCAATGATATTAGTGCCCTTGTTTGTAAATTAAACCAATAGAGTGATATTGATATAGACAAGCTTTATGATGAATATTCCATTATAAAAATGTATAAAATATGTACAAACAGATACTGGTGCCAAGTTGAGTGTAAATGAAAAATGGTTAAAAGTATTCTAAAATGTGGGGGTATATGAAGTACCAATCTTGGTGAAAATTGTTCATTTTGTTTAAGCATTCCTGTCTCAAAATGCTTTTGTAGAAATGGTATTTTCGTACATGAATGTGAAATGGTCAGATGCGAGAAACAGATGTTCTGTAGATTTGATTAAGTCTGAGCTGTTCGTTTCTATATATTTATCATCAGTGTCGTGCAGCAACTTTTATGAAATTGCTAAGAACAACAAGAAACTGTTAAAATCTGTTCAGAGTAATGAAAAATATATAAAATGATGTATAATATAACTAGTGATCCACCTTATACGATACCACAAATCCAGGTATCAACAGAAAGTCTTTTACTGTTTATTAATTACCTGCACTGTGATGCCAATATCAAAACAAAACTATCCTTATTAAATAAAGTTTACAACTTATGAGATAAAAGCCTTTGATTTCGTCGACCATGCATCTGTCCCTTACTTTGGTTTCAGGTAACTGGTAACCCTGCATTGGGAACATTATTATATTTTTTAAGTTAAGTTCCAAACTATTTATAATATTTATAATATCCTAGATGATTACTAGGGTTCGGATGTTTATGACATGTCATATTTTTATCCTGACCTCCATTCTCGCTGCAAACAGAAATTAAACAGGAATTTCTCCCTTATTATCCTAATCGGATCTTTTTATTATGCAAATGATGTAGATGTAGATGTAGATGTAGATATCTCGTCCTGTAGATCCTGTGTTGAGCGGGGCTCAAGGATATAGAACACGTCAGATCAAAAAATACATGCATGTTATAACAATAATATAGGTCTACAGAAACTGCAAGCTGCCAAATTTATCCAAGCTGGAAATATTCCTCCAAATTGTAGAAGGTGTGAGTTATTAAAAATTCCTTGACAGCTGCTTTGAAAGGTTTGATCTTTCTTTGAATACATAATAATTTAATGTTGTTTGGAAGCTTGTTATATATCTGTACTGCAGAATAATACGCACCCTTCTGAAAGAGTTTTAACGAGTTATTTGGTCTGTGTAGATCATTCATGTTTCTGGCAGTACGTCCATGTACACTAAAATTAGTTTGAAATTTATCAATATTATTCACTACAAAACACATAACAGAGTATATATACTCCCCTGTAAGAGTGAGGACTCTTAATTTTTCAAACAGCGGTTTACAAGATTCCCTTTTTTTCTTTCCACATATTATTCTTATTGCCCGCTTTTGAAATCTAAATATTTTCTCCCTATGGGTAGAGTTGCCCCAGAAAATTATCACGTACCTCATTACCGAGTGAAAATATGCAAAATATACCATAAGTAATGCATCCTGTTTTAATATATTATTCAAAATTCTTAAAGCAAAGCATGCTGAACTCAGTTTTGGACTTATCATTTCTATGTGTGTTTTCCAGTCAAGATTTTGGTCAATTTGCAGTCCTAAAAATTTTACATTGCTAATTTCTTGTATGATTTGTGTTCCATAATTAATTTCAAGATTTGAGATACATCTGTTTTTTGTCCTAAATTGTATAAAATGGGTCTTATCAATATTAAGTGTCATTTTATTAGCTAGAAACCATGTGTTTAACTCGTGAAAAGCCTTTGTAGCTATTCTTGATAAATGTTCTTGTGACGTTCCTGTTACAAGTACACTAGTATCATCTGCGAAGAGCAATACCTTTGATTCGTCACTTAAGTTATAGGGCAAGTCATTAATGAAAATTAAAAAGAGCAAAGGTCCCAGTATTGATCCCTGAGGTACCCCATTCTTAACAATCCCTAGGTTAGATTCATTTCCATTTATTATTACCTTTTGAGTTCTATCAGAAAGATATGATTTGAACCACTGAAGTGTTAAATTATCGAACCCATAATGATCCAATTTTTGAAGTAATATTTCATGATTTATACAGTCAAATGCTTTAGCTAAGTCGCAGAAAATTCCCAGAGCATATTTCTTTTTATCTAACGCTTCCAATATTTCTGTAGTAAGTTGAAATGTAGCATTCTCAGTGGACATGCCACTTCTAAATCCAAACTGAGATGAAGTAAGAATGTCATTCAAATTAAGATAGTGTATTATGCGGTTGTACATGACTTTTTCAAAAACTTTTGAAAATGAGGTTAAGAGTGAGTGAGTAACGTCTTATTTTGTGGTATTGGTAATATTTTGGCCATATTTGTAAATTAATGTCATATTTCAGTTATAAATTCAGTAAAGGAGCACAATTATAAAGTGTATTTTAAAACTAATGCTATCGTTCATATTTTATATAGACACAAAAGATCTAAAAAATATTAGTAGTATTTGGAGCTGATGAAGCGAGCAAACAGAAGCAAATCTTTAAAAATATAAGCTAGTTAAAAGTAAAACTGTTAATCACCAGTATAATTGTTAAAAAGTTATTACCGTATATACCCGAATACTACCCGCCCCCGAATAATACCTGCACCCAAATTTTTCAAAAAGAAGTTTGAAAAAAAAAAAGATCTACAGGCCCATATATAAAGTTATTTTGCCAGTTTAATTCTTAATTAAACAGTTATAATTAACATTTCATATCATAAAATAATTAAATATGGTAGGCTAAAAGGCACTTATAAAAATAACGTGCATGGTAACAGCTCGCCGAAATCTCGCCGTATTATACGTGCAGCGTAATACCTCAACAGCAACAACAACAACACTCTTCACTCTGCGGGAATCACCCGTGATGACGTGCATCCAACTCGGTCCGACCCCGAACTCTACCGAACTTCTCCCGAATTATTGTACTGCACGTGCGCCGTGACTGCACTGTTTGTTTGGCGTCTCTATGCGGACCATGTGCATAAGAAAGCATCTTCTTTGTTTCATTTTCCTTTCATTACAGCTTCGTTACTGTTATACTATAAGCCTACTGTGATGCTACTAAAAAGCATCCTGCTATAATGAGCCGATATGGTACACAATTGTCAAAATTCAGACAAGAGGAGTCCAGTATTCAAATAATACCCGCACCCCAGTTTTACGTTCGCGAATTAAAAAAAAAAAATATGCGGGTAGTATTCGAGTATATACGGTATCTGATTGAATTCGTGTGATGTAAGAATTTAGTGTTTTTAAATGTTTTAAGATTTATTTTTTGAAAATACATTATTTTATTAGGTCATATTTAGTCATTTTTAAGGGCATAATTGCAGTCATATTTTCCACTTTTTTAGGTCATAAACCCTAATGATTATGAATGAGTTGTCTCATACTGCCTTTAGACGTGATGACATGCAAATGGGCAAAAGATGCATCACAATGAGGGCACAAGTTCTGAGTGTGTAGCCACGTAGTACTTGAGATTAGGGATGAGCATCGATGGCTGGTGTTTTCATGTTGATGATCGATGTTTTCTACATCAATGGAAAACAACTGATGTTTCTGCTACATCAATGCTTTTATAATGAAAAATATATTAATAGTCATACCTTTTGATTCCAAGATAATTTTATTTACAGCAGCTAATTTTACAAAACATCAATTTTTTACATCAATAGTTTTCATGGAAATATTTCAGTTTATTTATGAATTTTGCCTAATTTTCTGAAACCATGACTTTTTTTTAACATACATCGATTTTTTCAGGTCGATATTATCATCACATCGATGGTTACCGCTGATTTTAACATCAATGGTGAACATCGTTTTAACTATCGATGCTCATCCCTACTTTAGACTGCATTTCTGATGAAATGACTTTCCACAGTGGCTACATGTGGAAGGTCACATAAGCTGTGTTTTGTCCTGAATAATTTTTTTACATTTTCACATGAAATACCTGTATGAAATAGATGAAGTCTTCTGAGATTCTCTTTCCTTCTGAAGAAAACGTTGCAGTGAATACAGGCATGTGATTTTGATCCTGCAGGCCTGTGTTATTCTAAGCTGATCATCTTCCTGAAACCATTCCCATATTCCTCACACGTTATGCAGCCAAAACTGTTTTTCTTTTTGAACATCAGTTCACATTTATAACACGAGATCTCCATGAAATGTAAGTAGATGTCTCTTCATGTTACCAGCCTGACTGAATGGCTTGTTGAACTGTGGGAAATTTCCAACTTTTTTTACTTTAGGATTTGGCATCTATGATGTTCTAACCTCCACAATCTGAAAAATAAACACATAAAATTATGACTATTAAAAAATCTTTTGTGGCATTCACATTAATCTTCCTAGTCTTAGCTAAAGAGCTATAATGTTACCATCAAGCAAGGTAGCACCCAAGACATATGTGGCAATGCGCCATCATCTCGGAAATGAGACTGGGTTGAATGGCAAGGTCATAATCCCATTGGAGATTGAACAGAGTGGGGAGGATGTGAATCATTAATCTCCATTTTGACTTTGAAACTATTTCCAATTCCCTCTTTTTATTCATAACTGAGTACTCCTCTGTGAATGATGGATCAAGAAACAGTTGCTTGTCAAATATAAGGATATGGTTCTTTCAAAATAACTTTTTTTTTAATTTCATAAAATTTTAAATTGTAGTCAAGCATTATTTACTCAAATGGTTGACAATGCGCAACAGTTTTGGCTGCAATAGTTATGTAAAAACGACTAATTTTCCCACTGTATTACATGCTATTAGACATGTAATACATATTTATATAAGTAAACAGTGGTGCAGCCAAAGGGGGGGGGGGCAAAAGGGGCTAAAGCTACCCTCAGTCCCCAGATTTGAATGATTCTTCTTTAAATTAATATCTCATTTTCACTGGTTTAATTAGTGACACGAATGCAAGATAGTTTGAACAGTTCACATACAATGTTTGAAACTGCTGATTGGATTAATAATAATTAATTTTCACTGTACATAATAGAAATTAGATTATTTCATTAGCATTAATTTGCAGAGTCACTTTACAATCACCGAATCGAGTCTAAATCCCACTGCACAAAGTTTGCTGCAGGATTCTTAACAACCGAATATGATAAAATCTTCTGTTAATAGCAATAATTTCAAGCCATCACAAAAGTCAAAACTATTTAGTTTAGTATGTTTGGTTCTGTATATTACAGCAGGAAAACAACTGGTCTTAAATTTTCCGTTATTCTATCAGCTGACTGAGTACAATTTTTTTTATTTTTTTATTTTTTTATTTTTGTTTGCTAAAGAGTTTCTATGATTACTTTTAAAACACAAGGAACCCAATACTAACGGAGAGTGTATTCAGTTTTGATTAGGTCTACTGGTACAAAACCAGTGCATTTCAAAAGCAGAAGGAATTGCTTTGTGTTGTGATGTGTTAAAATTTTCAAATAACAACATACGAGACAGAAATTTGTGATGATAATAACAATAATAAGCCTAATGAAGTACGAGGAGAGGGAAGTTAAATTAAGAGAATGGATAAATGCTAATGATATGGAAAAGGCATGGAAATATGTTAGTAAGTTAACTAAATGGAAGGAGAATGATTATGAAATTGGGGAGGAAGTACGGTGTAGATATTTTGAGGAGTTGTTTAGAGGAAACAAACCAGTGGTAAGGACAGTTGACGCAGGAAGATTTATACAAACGAAAGAGATGAAAGAATTAGAGAAGGATTTTTCAAAAGAGGAAATAAGGGAGGTAATAAAGTGTATAAGAAATAAGAAATTTAGGGGGGTGGATAGTATTCAGATTCAATGTTGGAAAGAATTATTAAAAGATAAGTGGTTAATTTTGTTGTTGAAAATTTTCAGCACTATAAAGAATAAAGATATAATACCAGAAAGATGGAATAAAGCCCTAGTTATCCCTGTATATAAGGGACGAGGACCCAAATAATTTTAGGGGTATATCACTGCTGGCAACATTAAAATAAAATTTACACGGGCACGCTTTCAAAGAGATTAAGAAAATGGGTACAGAAATTTAATATAATTTCTGAATTCCAAACCGGGTTCAACTAGAGACAATATTTTCCTAATTAAAACATTGATTGATAAATATATATGTAATAAAAGGGGCAAAATTTACTGGGGTTTTATAGATTTTGAGAAGGCCTTTGATACCGTAAATAGAGATCATTTTTGGTATAAGATGAAGAAACAGGGAGTAAGTTCTAAATTTATAAGTTATGTTAAAACAATTTACAGGAAGACAGGATTTAGCATAAAATTATCTAATGGTGAAGTTTCTAAGTGCATCATGAATAACAAATATTTATTTTATTTATTGAATATACAATTTAACGAAACCCTATTTGACCCGTAGGTATATTAGGGTTATAGTTGTTACAAAAATTACAGTGTTTTCTTAATTATCCATGTCATTTAACCTAAGATATACCATCTGCTCTATACTAGCAAAGCCTGTGTATCATTGATCACATAATGCCTTTAACCAATAATTGATTGTGTACATGAGAAAGAAAATAGTAAAATTGTCTAGAACAGCATTTTTTAAACAAAATATGAAATAATGGTTTGGTGTAAGTAAGTTTACAATAGTCTAAGTGTCCTATTAAAATATATCTTTCTCTTTCAAATACTGGGCAATGAAATAAAAGGTGATCCACAGTTTGTTGTTCACCACATTTGCATAGGTATCCACTTTCCCTTATCACTTTGAATCTTTCAAAGTAGGAGCCAAAGTTACCATGTCCAGAAAGAAATTGGGTCACTATAAAGTCTGGTTTAACAACACATCTGAGACGAGCTTCAACCGTCGGAAAGAACGTCTCCCTAGTGACTAATCCTTTTGTGGTACTGAGCCAGTTATTGTTTCATTTAACAAGAATATGTTCTTTAATACGCTTTTTAACATATGAGAGAGGACACAGACTGTAGTTGAAATCTAGATCAGAGGCAGCAGCACTTTTGGCTAATTCGTCAGCTCTTTCATTACCATATTGTCCACTGTGTCCTTTAACCCAGGTCAGACAAATATGTTTTTGATATATTCGAAGATTTGTTCTGATTGTTTTCGCTATAGGGTTTAAATTAAATTTATTATTGATAGAAGGCTGTAAACTAAGTCCTCTGTTATTTAACTTGTTTATTAAGTGTTTTAGGAAGGAAAGAGTTTCACTGCCCAATAATGCAAGGTAAGGAGATCATAGCCATCCTATACGCTGATGACATTGCAATTGGATCAGTGACAGCTGTAGGACTACAAAGAGCATTAAATGAGGTGTTGAATTATAGAATTATAGAATTAAGTGGAATTTAAAAATAAACATAAAGAAAACAAAAATAATGGTCTGCAGAAAAGAAGGGGTGAGAAGCAAGAATTGGTTTATGAAAGGAGGACAGATATAAGTTGTTGATAAAATTTAAGTATTTGGGAGTTATACTAGGGGTCAATCCATTAGAAATGAACCAGGCCTAGTTGCTCGACATTTTTGATTTTCTTAATTTTTTTACCAGTTATTTCCCAACTAAAGGTGAGTTCAAAACTAAGGTAAAAAAATTTTTGGGCTCATACTTTTTTTTTGGCGGCCATTTTAAGTTTGCTTTTTAACCACATTTCAGTCGAAAACATGTTTTGCACAAATGTATGTAACTCTGTTAATTTTATAGATAACAAGGCAAAATAAACACCAAAATTATCAAAATAAAATGCTCTACATTTTTGTTTTAACACAATATTACCTAAGTAGTGAGGAAAGTGAAGAAAAAAATTCAAAACTACAAATTGAAAATTGACTAAAACGGGAGTTTTAGTGCCGCAAAATTATTAGAAGGAAGAAAGACTCACCCTTAATTTTTTTTTCTGGTGTAGATCTACTATAGGACTACTCGCTGTAGAATTTTAAAGCTTGAGAACTTTGCGGTTTTTTTTATACAATTTTTTAAAAATGCCCAAAACCGTATTTTGGCAATATTTGAAGTAGAATATCTCAAAAGGGACTGAGTGAAAAATTATGAAATTTATACAGATAACACCTCTTTACGATATAAAGATGTGATATAAATTTGGTGACTGAGACTCAACTGGTTCCCGAGTTATAGTGCATCGAATTTGGCCATAACTGCAAACTATGCACCGAAATTTCAACACTCTTCAAAGCTTTGAGGAAACCAAAAATTTGTCATCCTAACTGATGAAATATAGCCTACATATACAACTCTTTTGTGTAACAAACTTAGGCTCACAAAAATTTTATATTTAAAATTACAAAGTGAATTTTTACTATTAAATTACCGTTAAATTTCGTGTGCCTATAACGCAAATTTTGGCCAAATTCAAAGCACTGTTACTCTGGAACCAGTTGAGTCTCAGTCACCAAATTTATATCACATCTTTATATCGTAAAGAGGTGTTATCTGTAAAAATTTCATAATTTTTCACTCAGTCCCTTTTGAGATAATCTACTTCAAATATTGCCAAAATACGATTTCGGGCATTTTTGAAAAATTGTATAAAAAAAGGGCAAAGTTCTCAACCTTGAAACTTCTACAGCGAGTAGTCCTATAGTAGATCTACACCAGAAAAAAAAAATTAAGGGCGAGTCTTTCTTCCTTCTAATAATTTTGCGGCACCAAAACTCCCGTTTCAAGTCAATTTTCAATTTGTAGTTTTGAATTTTTTTCTTCACTTTCCTCACTACTTAGGTAATATTGTGCTAAAACAAAAATGTAGAGCATTTCATTCTGATAATTTTGGTGTTTATTTTGTCTTGTTATCTATAAAATTAACAGAGTTACATACATTTGTGCAAAACAAGTTTCCGGCCGAAAAACTGTTAAAAAGAAAATTTAAAATGGCCGCCAAGAAAAACATATGAGCCTAAAAAATGTTTTACTCTAGTTTTGAACTCACCTAATATTGGGGAGTAACTGGTAAAAAAAATTAAGAAAATAAAAAATGTTGAGCAAAAAATTTTATTCAATTTGGTTCATTTCTATTGGATTGGCCCTATTTTGGCATTATTTGAAGACGAATATCTCAGAAGGGCCTGAGTGAAAATTATGAAATTTATACACATAACACCTCCTTACGATATAAAGATGTGATACTAATTTGGTGACTGAGACTGAACTGGTTCCAGAGTTACAGTGCATCGAAGTTGGCCAAAAATTGCAAACTATGCACCGAAATTTCAACGCTCTTCAAAGCTTTGAGGAAATATTAAATTTGTCATGCTAACTGATGAAATGTAGCCTACATGTACAACTCTTTTGTGTAACATACTAAGGCTCACTAAAATTTTGCATTTAAAATTACAATGTGGATTTTTACTATTAAATAACCGTTAAATGTCGTGTGTCTATAACGCAATTTTTGGCCAAATTCGATGCACTGTTACTCTGAAACCAGTTGAGTCTCAGTCATCAAATTTATATCACATCTTTATATCGTAAAGAGGTGTTATCTGTATAAATTTCATAATTTTTCACTCAGTCCCTTTTGAGATATTCTACTTCAAATATTGCCAAAATACGGTTTTGGGCATTTTTGAAAAATTGTATAAAAAAAACCGCAAAGTTCTCAAGCTTTAAAATTCTACAGCGAGTAGTCCCATAGTAGATCTATACCAGAAAAAAAAATTAAGGGCGAGTCTTTCTTCCTTCTAATAATTTTGCGGCACTAAAACTCCCGTTTTAAGTCAATTTTCAATTTGTAGTTTTGAATTTTTTTCTTCACTTTCCTCACTACTTAGGTAATATTGTGTTAAAACAAAAATGTAGAGCATTTCATTCTGATAATTTTGGTGTTTATTTTGTCTTGTTATTTATAAAATTAACAGAGTTACATACATTTGTGCAAAACATGTTTTCGACTGAAATATGGTTTAAAAGCAAACTTAAAATGGCCGCCAAAAAAAAAGTATGAGCCCAAAAAAATTTTTACCATAGTTTTGAGCTCACCTTTAGTTGGGAAATAACTGGTAAAAAAATTAGGAAAATCAAAAATGTCGAGCAACAAATTTTGTTAAATTTGGTTCATTTCTAATGGATTGACCCCTAGGTAATAAAGGAGATTGGAAAGAGAACAAGATTAATGAAAAATCAAGGGAATGTGACGTTATTTAACATAATTAATTGCCTAAACAAGTTAGCAAACAAAAATTGTAAATTTAAACAATATTTTTAGGGCAATAATGGAATAAAAAAATATTATATGCTGCTGAATTATGGGGAGAAACTGAAGCTTGGGAAAATTTAAATAGAGTTAGGGCCAGATATTGTAAAAAAAGTGCTGGGTATACCGATCAATTCAGCAAATATTGCAGCTCTATTGGAATTAGGAATAGAAAGTAGCAGAGGCACAATACTAATTAAGAAAATAAAATTTATTTATCATATTGTGTCAAACCCAGAGGATAGTTTTGAGAAAGACTTTAACATTTTTACAAAGTACAAAGGTTATGAATAATAGGTGGAAAAGTTTAGAAGAGAATATAAATAGTATCGGATTGAATTGGATATGGAATACAATGGGTTCATGGAATATACAGATTATATGCAAATGAATAATAAAAAAAAAAAGGTGTAACGATATTACTAGGCAGGAAATGTTTTGTGAGATGAGAAATTTTAAATCGCTAAAATGTTATGCAGAGATGAAATCGGAATGGGGTTTGGAAGCATATTTATTGTCATGTAATCAGGAAGAAAGATCCAGTTTGGCCTGGTGGAGACTAGGAATCTGGAGACTGAAAAACTTGAGAGGATGGGTACCTAGAGGAATATGCCCACTATGTAACAAGGAAGAGGATGCAAGACATATACCGGTAATTTTAGAGTGTAAGGAAATGGAGAGGTGTATGGTAAATTTAATTGATAGTAAATTACTAAAAATTAATAAAGGGGTAGCATATAAGAAGCTGTGCATAACAAAAAATACAGAATTATTAAAAAGAATGGGGAAATTTTTAATTGTAGTTAAAAGGAAATGGTTAGACAAAATCGAAGAAAGTAACAGTATAAATTCAAATGAAGTAGAGAATAATATATAAACATACATGGTTGTTGTATTTGAGTAATAGGTAGAAATAGTTATAGGTATATGCTTTGACAAAATAGACTCCAAAAGTATATATGATATTTTCCCGGGCTACTAACCAGGTGGTGAATTGGATTAATTCCGACGTTTCGAAGCCAAACTGAGGCTTCATTGTCAAGGAGAATCGCATATTTATTGTCATGTAATCTGGAAGAAAGATCCAGTTTGGCCTGGATCATTTTGACAATGAAGCCTCAGTTTGGCTTCGAAACGTCGGAATTAATCCAATTCACCACCTGGTTAGTAGCCCGGGAAAATATCATATATTACCAGCACCAGGAAAAATTCAAAGTCCAAAAGTATAGTTTAATTTATTTTAGTAAGACTGCTTAGAGCAAGTCACCGGCTAGATAAAATTTCAGATAATCTTTCATGCTTTATACAATCATGTATTATTTTCGATATTCATGTAGTTATATTTATGCGTAAACTTTCCTCTGGAAAAAATTAACATCCATTTTCTGTAAAAACCAGCAGGTGACAATAACTTAAGCTGCGTCTCCATTGATGTACATTTAACACCAACATGTTGCAGTTAACATATGTTAAATGTTTATCATTAACTTGTTGATGTATACAAGTCAAGTGGTTTGCCAATTAACAACTGTCTCCACTACAATGTTATAGGTAAACATGTGTTGGCGCGGTTACGAATAGAAATGAATAACATTCAAAAAGAAAACGCCTCTGAAGAGCGCAGCCAACATTACAAAATGAGAGTAGTTTTATATACTAGTTATTATCTTCTTGTTAACTGTCTATGACTTTCTTAAATACTAATTTTGTACAGATGTCTTGATCTTTTCAAAATAACTAACACATTTTTCAACAATGGAGTATGCCATAAAAATAATTTTAAAAGTAGATGCAATACTATTGAGAACACTGATATACCAAATACTCACATAATACAAAATGGATGCCAGGAATATTGAGGAAGCTGTCGACTGCTTTTTGTTTACCCGGAAATTCCCGAACCAAAGCCGATTAAGCTGGCGATCGCTTTTCGTTTCCCGGAAATTCCCGAAACAAAGCCGATATTGACCGAATAGTCAATTGACTTGACATGTTGTCCATTTTCTCCGGGAAACAAATTAACATCTGAAAATGTTAAGTGCAACACGCTGGGTTTGCATGTCAAGTCAATTGGAACGCGAAATTGCAATATACATGTCAATATCAACTTGTTAATATTGACATGTTGGTGTTAAATGTATATCAATGGAGATGCAGCTTTAGGTTCTATCTTGATTTGTTCAGCTACATCCTGAAACACGTACAATTTAGTTAGGAGTTTTCACATTTCATTCAATTTTTAGCCTATAACAAACTCTTCAACATTTGAGTTTCCTTTATGAATGTATTTGAAAGTTTTGCCATTCAGCCATTTCATAATTACGGGTGGGACATTCTAGCAAGTTATAAAAACTATTTTTGTTTATTACATATAATAAATAATAAACTAGAATTTGTTCTTCAGGGACAAAAAGTCATGTGTTTGTTATTTTACATAGTAATTAACCACACATAATTGTACCTTAAGATGTATATTTTCTCAAATGAAATTGGACATAACTTATTACTCTTAGATATATAAGCTTTCATGAACCACAGATTATTGTCTCTGTTAGACATTACATGAGAATGTTATAGGAGAAAAATTCCTCCGACACTGGGACTTGAACCCAGGACCTTTGGCTATTCGTGCCAATGCTCTACCAACTGAGCTAAGCTGGAGTTCAATTCACAGCGCTGAATGGAACCTGTCTCCCATGACTGATTGCCCTAATGGTCTACCTCACAGACAGACAAGTTATGTCATATGCAGTACTGTGAGGCACACTAATTAATCAGTCATGGGAGACAGGTTCCATCCGGCGCTGTGAATTGAACTCCGGCTTAGCTCAGTTGGAAGAGCATTGGCGCGAATAGCCAAAGGTCCTGGGTTCAAGTCCCAGTGTCGGAGGAATTTTTCTCCTATAACATTCTTATTACTCTTGACTACTTGGTATTAAAGTGTGTTAAAAACATGCTAAAAATGGCAAAAAAGTAACAACGCAATAAATAAGTAAATCGATAGATTTTACACATGAAACCACCTCAGATACACCTAAGTCCTTAATATCCAGAGAATTTGAGGTTTTAAACTTATTTTTGACCACCCAATTACAATAATTTTATAACTTTTCTCTTTGAGGCATATTTTATGAAATGGCTCCCTTATTACAGGATGTGATACAGACAGTATATATTATTAGTGTCATTTATTTACTTTGTTATGTCATGCTAGTGTATAAAATCAATTTAATAACATGTGCAGTAATAGCTTAACAAGTTTCCTTAATTCCTTTTTAATAAAATTATGTTACACAAAACCCAATTAACCCTTATTTTATGCCCACCTATTTGTGTGAAATACGGACAATCACAATGAAAACACAAGTAGCATGTTGTCTTTATTCTATACTTAGAGACAACGTATTTGAAAATGTACAGCCATATGTTTCTGAATTTTGAGAAAGGGTTCAACTTTGAACTCACTTTAGATCCATTTTTGCATAATACTTTCCAAGTAAATTCCGTGCCAAGATTTTGTAATACAAACATATTCAGAATATCTGAATAATCTTAACCAAGAAGACTACTATTCAATTGTTATTCAAGAAATCACCAAGAAAACCAACATTTCTGTAACAGTATATCATCAAGAGTGAAGGATATAAATCCAATGAACAGTGTGCAAAGTGAAGGGTCTGTTTCATTGTATTTGAAGCGTGATTTACAGTGTATTTCTTTACTAAGTAAAGGCTTGCTCATTTAACGAAAGACCATTAATAAACAGTAAAGTTTATATTTTCTAACTCAGAAAAGATATGCATCTGTATCACAGTCCATTAAACCAGAGGTCCTACATCCCTTTTCAGTTACAGTTTATTCCTATAACTACAATATATAAATAACATACAATATAATTTTGAGAAATGCATGGAGTTCACTGGTAATATCCACCACAATACTTTTCAAATGCATAGATTAAACTTAATTATAACAATGAGATTAATTATAATGTTTACATTTAGAAGAAAATTGGGGGCAAATACAATATTTATAAAGTTGCTATGTAATCTCCACTTTATAAGGTTTTATACAATAAATTCCTGAAAACACTAAAGCCAATGTCCCACGATCCAATTCGTTTGTTTGTTCAAAAATTTGTATCAACTAGGATTTCAATACAAATATTATCTGTGCATATGAGAGTGAGTTTTGGTCAATATAGCCTATTGCCAGATTGTTACCCAGAACAAAAATCTTTAACCACTACAATCGACATGGCGGTTGGGTTGATATGTACGTGCCCGTAACATTTTCTACAGAATCTTTTTCATAATTTCTAGAGCTCCTCAACATTTATACCAGTTGTAATTATGGTTACACTTAATACTACTGTAAATTCAAAGTCTGTTTGTTAATCTTCTTGACTCTAATATTACATTTTATCTTTTTGTTAATACCATATTTATCTTGATGGTAAGCCGCACTTTTTTGCCTAGATTAAGTCCAGTGAAATATGCCTGCAGCTTAAAATGACATACAAGTGTTTTCTATATTAATAAAAGGAAGTGTCTGTCTTCCTCCGTCTGTCCGCGATGCCCAGCGAAATCTACTGAACGCAGAAAACTGAAATTTTAAACGTAGGTGTACTGAAGGGTCGGGAAATGCACCTTGAAGCCGGAATTTTAATTTTTGGTTTTGTTCGTGAGTTATGAGTGAAAAACGGGCAGAAAACGTGTATTTTTTGAGTTTTCGAAGCATCAGTTTTCAGTATATTTCAATGTCAAATCAATTACAGTAGGCCTTGGCTATTTTTGTCATACTTTGGGCGATCGCTTGAATGTTGTAGCTCACGCTGGTCGATTCATTTGTTTTTAATATCAAGGCACGCAGACATGAAATTTTCAACCTACACCGAAGAGGATTATTATTATTATTATTAAGTGGGATATTCAATATAGGCCTAAATATAGTCAAACGTTGTTCGATTTGGACGAAACTCACTATACAGGGGTTTTCTGGGCCAAGTACCTCGAATCTGAGGTCGCTTTTACCAGGCGACGCTATCTAATTGTGGTATGTAGTCCACGTGATTTAGGTGTTAATAAATGTAATGATTTAACTATTATGCTCTTAATTTTTAATTTTGAAATAATTATCGCGGGCGATCGCTTGATTTTGTAAGTCCATCCTGGACGATTCATTTGTTTAGAATATCAAGGCCCGCAGACGTATGAAATTTCCAACATAGATGGAAGAGGGATATTCAATATAGGCCTAAATAAGGTCAAACGTTGTTCGATTTGGACGAAACTCACTATACAGGGGTTTTCTGGGCCAAGGACCTCGAATCTGAGGTCGCTTTTACCAGGCGACTATCTAATCGTGGTATGTAATTCACGTGATTTAGGTGGTAATAAATATAATGATTTTACTATTATGCTCATAATTTTTAATTTTTAAAATAATTATCGCGGGCGAAGCCGCAAGCACATGCTAGTAGGCAATAATGGTAAAAATGCTAACAATATAACCAGTTGACCTACTGTGGCTGGTTCCCCTCCTCAAAGCACCGCCACTTACCGATTATCTTGAATCTGCAGGACTATCGATATAGTAATCGATTGAACATACAAAATACATTGATTTTAATCGAAGCATCGTAGAAAATGCTTAAAACTGCATAATCAAGTGATATTCATGTAATAATATGTGTTTTGCGTATTTTGTCATTTTTGATAGCGGTATTACAGAATATGCATATATTATGAGTTGTTCAGAAATTTAAAAAATGCCATAACGTAAGAGAATGCAAATAATGCTAATTTTGAACTGATGGTAACTGAAAGGGCAGTTATGAAAAATAGAAAAATTGTGTGCAAGTCATATGAAGTGTAAATTACTGATTTCTGTTTTCTTTTCCATCAGTTTTATTTAATTATATTAAATAAAATTAGAATATCAAAATTTAAGTCAGCTGATACTTTCTTTTTTCTTATTTCAGGCCTATTTTAGCTAAGAAATGTGTTACTTTAATATTATGAGGCAATTGATTTTTCTCACTTTGAGGTTAATTTAATTTTTTCCCCCTTTACTTTTCTGTTAAACAAGGCAGGTGCGACTTAAATTCAGGGGCGGCTTATATTCAGATAACTATGGTATTTGCTGATTGAGTGCTGGCAGTGCTAGAGAATCAGCTGTATGGAAGAAGAAGCCATGCTTCTACATCACGTGGGGGAGAGAATGATGCTCATTGATTTCATATATTTGTAAAGAACATTCGAAATATTTCTACTCTGTCGCATACAAAAAAGTGTAAGGAAAATATAGGATGAAATTGTGTGCAACGGCAGTCACACAACACAATTTCATGGTTTGTAGAAATGTGGACTGATAATTGGATAATGGGATATCGGCTTAAGATCGATGACTGACAAGTGAAAAAAGATTACGTATCTCATAACTAAATTTTCTGCATTTATCTAATACCTTGCTTCCTTGAAACCATTAAAACAACTGTGAACATGAAGGTGCATAACAGCAAAGGCATTACGTGGCCGAAGAAATGTTAACTATGAAAAAACATTAGGCAATGAAATCTAGTTCTTTATTAAAGCGCCAACTTTCCAAGACTCAACAGGTTAACACTTGCC
Source organism: Ectobius pallidus (assembly GCA_964059195.1). Classification (NCBI taxonomy): domain Eukaryota; kingdom Metazoa; phylum Arthropoda; class Insecta; order Blattodea; family Ectobiidae; genus Ectobius; species Ectobius pallidus. The sequence continues at coordinate 15,415,878 of CAXKWD010000005.1, forward strand.
ATTTGGTGTAAGTATGGAACAGAGATTGAATTTAAGGAAAATATTGTTCTAATTATGTAAAAAAATATAAATATGTCTAAGTAAAAAAAGATTGATCACACTCACATCTGGATTACTTTCGACAACAATATGTGTGCTTGCTTTACAACTGTGGTGTGTGGATCTTCAACTTCAACTTCCATACCCTGTAACATAATATTCAGATACATTTTTGTAAGTAGTATTTGCCATAAATAAATTGGCCGACATTCTGCAGAAAGGAACCAACCTACATGATTTTTAAGCTAAAAAAACAGGCATTTAAAGTTAAGTAAAAAGCCACCTGGATCTTTTCAGTGTGTTTTTGTTTGCTTCTTAGGTGGCATATAAATGGATGAAGACTGTTGTTTAGTTTGCACAATGTATATATGTAGTTCAGTTGCAAAAATTTAGCATCTACTCCGTTTTTTTTAAATTTGGGGGTTGGTTCCTTTCTGCAGAATGTCGTCCAACTTAGGACGGTAAGCTGCACAATCAGGTAGCCACCATGTCAGCTATGCTAACAAATTGGGGGTATATTTTGCAGTCCCCATGCCTGACTTGTCGTTTTCATTCTTTCATAATTCAACAGACTTTAATTTTTATTCCATTTTAGTGTTATAACAAGAACAAACAGCTCAAAAAATGAGTCATTAATAACTGAAAAGAAATTACATCATTTTGTAAAGACAATTATTTGCACTAAACATGCCTGTCCCAAAGTGAGACCTCACCTCCGTGAAACAATATAAAAGTTCAATCATTACCACAGAGATGGCACTGTAGTCTTTCTATTTTCCTTGGACTCCAACTTTTAGCAGTTTTCTTATCATTTATATAAAGCCAAGCTATCAGTGTGCTTTTGTGTGTTGTTTTGTTTGTGTAAAAGGGCTAAATGCAGAGTTGGTAATTGGACTTTCTCACCTCCGTAAAACATGTCCACGTTATGAATTGGAGAGGACTGAACTTTTTTTGGGTCTGAACAGAATAGACTTAGAGTATGTAAGTCCCATTGGACACGTCCTTGCTGACAAAAACGGACACAAACTTTTTCAATCATTTGTAAATAGAATATTTTCGAAGCTTTAACTCTCATACTTTTATTCAGTCATTGGGGTATTACATGCCTAACTTAATGTATTGCACAATTAATTTATTTTATTTTGCTTAGTTAAGCTATTTATTCCAATAATATCTTATCTACATTTTATAATTTAAGGTTATGTTTATATATAAACGAATTCACATAATAAACTTAAACTTAAGACTTACCATATCGTAAGACATAAGAAACTGTAGGACTATTGTAGACATTACGCCTGGTAAGAACTGTACAGTATTGTAAATACAGTAAAACCTCTCTATAATGACCATCGGTGGTTCCACGGAAAAGTGGTCTTTAAGAGGGGTGGTCTCTTAATAGGGGGAATGCATTTTTATGTCTTGAAACTGAAAATACAATAGAATAAATACGGTACAATTCAAAAGGTGTATTATGCAAGTTAACACACAGTTGATTATTACTTACTTTTACAGTATAACGGGGTAATGTTTTCCAGGAAAAGAAAGACACATCTATTTTCCCTACATTACATTTTGCTTGGAGGACAATGAAAGGAACTCGACCGGCACGCTTCTTAGAATCGAGAATTTCAGAAACCCCCTCATGTCCACTGAATAAACGTTTTCATAAGAAATAGAATTACCCCTACGAGTTACTGCGATCATGTAGATAATAAAGGCATGAATTCTTAAGGGTATTGAAACAAGCAGGTAAGAGGTAGGAGATTGGAATGTGTCCAGTTGAAGCCGTGGTACTTGTACGCTGTCTACCGTAAGGTATTTCCCAGAAGGCGAAGAGGAAAACAGCCCAAAGCATTGTTCAACCATATTCTCATTTCTGTTCAATCACTCTTGTAAAAGTACAGTATTGAAAATTGAAGAGACGTCTTGCAGTGCCCACTATCGGTTTCTAGAAAAATTGGTCTTTAAAGGAGGTGGTCGCTAAAGAGGGGTGGTCTTTAAGACAGGTTTTACTGTAGTGTATAATAGACATGAAACATAGCATGCCTTCAGATTCCAATATCAGGATAACTTACTGTAAAGTAACATTTGTGACATCTCTAACCCTAATGCACCTTCCGGTGAAATAGGGTTTCGTGTAATGTGGATATTCAATACCTGCAGAGTTGGTAATTGGACTTTCTCACCTCCGTTACCTAATCCCAGACGGTAAAGTTGTCTGTTTTTATATTTACTTTTGGTATAAATTATAATAATAAGGAATGCAAAGTTAAACTCCAGAACTGAGATTTTCTAACCTCAAATGTTCTCAAGCTGTTTGACAAATTAGAGAAAAATCTCACCTCCGTTACTGTTACTCTTGAGTACTATCCATGGAGGTGTAATTAATGTTGTAATTGGTGACATATTTAACTGTCTGCATTTATTATTTTTGTTTAAAGAAGATACTGGTGTAGCCTAATAGTTTATGACAATATATCACGTTTTGATTTAAAGTTTTGATTTTAAGGTGATAATCTATTTTAACATAGGCTAGATAAAAATAAGTAAAAAGTTGTGTGTTAATCCATTTGTATGGTAATAAATATTGTTCTTTTTCATGATAACATTTAATACAGTCAATTCAACCTAATTCTCACATAACTTCTATATAATTACTATTTCTTACTATTTTCTCACCTCTGTAAATGTGTCATTTTCTAACCTTGTTAATTTAATGCAAAATACCACTCGGTAAGTAGGACTAGTACCTCAGTAGTACTCTGCAGAAAGAAATATTACATAAAATTAAAAAAAAAAAAAAAAAAATTCTAACATTGAAATCTGCCCTATTTTGGAGAATGATCCTTAAGTTCAATAAATCTAAACATTGATCTGAACTAACTGATGAATATTTAAGTGACTCGTGCAAACTGTGCTTATCAAGCACAGTTGTGTAATTGAATAATAAAGTACAAAAAAAATTGTTCTCTTTGAACAGCTTCATAAATTTGCAGCTCCCAGATTTAAGGTTAGTGGCCACCCCTGGAATAGAGTATATAATACACTATGAAGTACTGGTTACTCACACAATGCAGCTGCTGAGTGATGCACAGAATCATGAGATGTGTAAGCAGACTGGCAACTTGAAGGATATGGGGCCTCAGTCTGTGTCACTACTGTATGGAACACCACCAGGATACAAGATTTTTATGTCTTCCACAAGACGAAGAAAGGGATCCTGCTTAAGGCGTTTTACGTCTTCTCTCCATAGGTATTCACATATGTGTTCTGCCAAACTCGCTTCATCCTCTGTGGGAACACCTCCCCGGGAAAGTCGCTTTCTTAAAGGATGCCAAGCCCTCTCAATGGTGTTTGTATTGCTATCTGTGTCGGGATCGACAAAGTGCAGTTTATGGTCGTTAATGAGGCGCTGGAGTTCTGGACACTCTAAGTCAACATAGTCTTGCCAGCAATCACTCACTAGAGTTGTTCCAGCAGCCACATGCTTCTGGATGAATCGAAGCAAAGTCAATGTACTTCTGCTACTGCCTGTGCACACTTCAAGACGGATTTCTTTGGTTTCTCGATCTATCATTCCCAGGACAAAACTGCCTTCGCTGACCCTACCTGCATTCAACTTTCGGCACCCGATCTTACACTCATCGACCTCCACAAAATGCTTTGGACCTCCAATGTGTGGTGCATTGGCATATCGCCGATCCAAGCTGTCTAAAACAAAAGGAAACCATTGTCATTAACATTTTTAAGCTGCGGGAAAACCCTTTAAACCCTCATAAAATATGCTAAAATGGCTAGAGGAAATGTTATATTAAACGGAAGGGCATTTTGAATGGTTTAAAATGATATGCATACACTTCTTGTAACTTAAGTACAAATAAAGATATTTAAAAAGGAATAGTATTGCAATAAAAATGTTGTGCTTATGATGCTAATCTTTCACGCTCTGTATCTGGCTTACTAAACATGGGAAAGCCAAATTGATTAAGGTGGTATCATACAACAATGGGAAGAACACACATAATTCATTTCAGAAACATCTGAGACCATGGAGGTCAACTGTATGTCATGGGTGTGTTTGTTTTGCATGGAGTGACCTCACAATATGAGGGCTATTTTTTTCATGGTCCGATGGGGCATAGAATGAAAACCACAGTGAAAAACAAAACTGTTTTATTTGGAACTTTTAGGTACACCTTCTAGCTACTTCTCTATGTAGTCGTGTTCCGATTGAGACATTTGTCGAAGTGTGGTGCAACTTTCAAGTACCCTCTTCATAGAAGCTTGCCGCCAGCATATCGGGAAGGATCTTCACAATATTTAGAAATTCTTCCTTGGTGTGGAAGCTCTGTGCTCCCAGATCTTTCTTCAGCTGCCAAAAAAGAAGTGACTCGGCACGGGAACGAGTTTTTGAAATCCAACGTACAGGGGATGAAATGTGGATTCGTCACGACAATCCAGAATCAAAAGAACAATCCAAACAATGGATGAAAAATTTCCCGAACAAACCCAAGATCTGGCTTCCACACCATTGAAGAATTTCAAAACACTTCAATATGCCGTGAAGACTCTTCTCAATATGCTGGCGGCAAGCTTCTATGAAGAGGGTTTGAAAGTTTGAAAGTTGCACCAAGCTTCGATAAATGTCTCATTCGGAGCACGACAACGTAGAGAAGTAGCTAGAAGATGTACCTAAATGTTCCAAATAAAACAGTTTTGATTTTCGCTGTGGTTTCCATTTTATGCCCCATCGGACCTTGGGAAAGAAAAGAAAGAAAGAAAGAAAAAAAAAACAGCCCTCCTAAATAGAGCTTGGAAATTTAGGCACTTAAAGTATTGCAAAATAACTATTTCTTATGTGCTAAAACAGTTTTAAAATGGAAAGAAAAGAAAAGAAAAAAAAGAAAGATAGCATATGGATTATTTTATGGGTATATAAAGAGTGTGCAGAGCTCATCAGATCTGCTATTAACTAATGAATAGGGATTTTCACAATTGCAATAAATGCTAAATGTCACCAAATGCTGTCAAAATAATTTTTTCTGCTTTGGAGCACATAAAGCCTATTATTGTGTTTCTTCAAATCGCAATGAAATTAGAAATTATTATAAAATGTTAAATTGTAATGTCATTTCCTGAGATCAGAGTCCAGCCCATGTGCAAGCAGTGATTTGCTGATAGTGAAATTATTTAGAATATCCTGTGACTGCCGTGTACACGTGGCTGGTGGGCAGTCTCTACTAGAATATTTATTAACATGGACGTTCCCAGTTAATATATATGCGATTTATCCTCGGAGGGATCTTCAGGGGATGAACAAGGCACAAAGGATGAGGATGAGGAGTTAGGGGATGTAGTGTTTTGGGTCATTCCATATTAAATCAACAAATGGGCGTTGCCGCACCATTTTTGATTTTGATGAAATTTGGTAGGTGATGTGTACCAGTCTTCTGAACCCCAAAACAAATCTTGTTATACCTCTAAAAAATTTTACTCCTGAGATATAGGCATTTGTTTGGAGCACGAACAAGCAAAAAATGTAATTTCAGACCTATTTTCTGAAAGCCGTAGAATTTCTATTTGAATCAGTAGGATGATCAGATAGGGCTCATTGGAAAGCTTAAAGAATGGACTTTCATTTGTGCATACTAAATTAGATTTAAGTTAAGTCTAAACAGACGTTTTTAGGGCTCTAATCTTCGTTCGTGAACTGTCGTTTTGCGTAATTTTAGGCATTATAAAAACAACGAAGGACTTTGAGTAACAGGCCAATTTTTTTTTCTGTTACACTTATGTATGAGGAGTATGTGTAGGAAAAAAAACTGAGCTGTTACTGGTGGTCCTTCACCCTGAAAAAATGCTTAAACTTCGAAAAAAGTGTAAATCGTGCTTTTTCTCGGTCCCAAAAAGTAATGTGGGACAGGTGATAAAAATCTGAAAATGCCAGGATGAGAAGCCCTTATGGTGTACTTTAAAATAAAAACAAAATCATTCTGTGACTGGAAGGGATAGAGGAGCTACAAGCCTTTGAAATATCAAGAAAACAGCACTTGACCGCTACTGAAAATAGGCTAAGCAGATAGGATAATTACCACAAAATTTAATTTAAATTTACATAAAATACAAAACATTTATTTACAAATGAGAATTTTCCTCAGTTATACAAGTTTCTGATTTTTTGTAATTTTTCTAGCAAATTTTCACATTTGACTTCTTTTTAAGCTACATTGATGGCAATTTCAAGTGCTGTATTTAGAAACCATTCTTATCCTGGTTTATTAGGTGTAGGTACTGGATTAAACTCTACTCTTCTATACAGTATATTGAATTATATGTTAACTGATAACTGAAAGTTCATGACACGCACTGTTCATTGGAGTCTGGTTGCTGACCAAGTCATGTTTGAATATGCATAGCTTCATATGACCAGTCCCTCTGTTGAATGCTGTCCACTATTCACTTATTGAGCTGACTCACAGCATGTAGGTTGTGTTTGTGCTTCATTATCTTTTGATTAGTTTATTTTTTAAATTATTACTATTGTTATTTTGTGCTGAATACATGCTATTGAAATTGTTACCAGCATATAACTGTGCACAAAATGTTAAAAAAACTAAAAATCCAAATCAAGGCACAGAGACCGGTACTGACAGTCTCATGAAACCCAGACATTTATGAACCTGAAACCATTCTTTTTGAAACAGTTCATGATGCTTGTTCAGTCCTTGGTATTTCTCCTGTTAAGGCGCAGAAGCTGTCAGTTGAAGTTAGACCCTCAGTGTTAACAAATGAGGTTAGTATATCAGGAAAGTTAAGTAAGGCTTTTGATTTGAAAATTTCAACTGATAATGAGGAATTTTCAATGAACATGCAGCCTGCCAGTTTAGCGAATGAGTACATGCAACTAATTCACAAGCTTAAAGAAAAAAAAAAATGAAAGAACATTGTAAGTTTAGCTCCTAGTAGTTGGAGTATTAGTATAATTCAGAATGAGTTTAATGTCAGCCAAAACTTAGCCCACCAGTCAAGAAATTTAGTGAAAAAGAACGGGATTTTGCCACAGAATAGGGAGAACAGGACTAGGAATAAACTTGATGAAGTTTCAGTCAAAACTGTACAAGACTTCTACAAAAATGATGAGTACAGCAGAATGATGCCAAGGAAAAGATACTGTGTGTCTTAACATACAGAAAAGGTTAATTTGATGTAACCTTAAAGAGCTTTTTTGCACTCCTTAGCTAGTAAGTGTTACTTACGAAAGTTGTTTACATGGATCGTAAGTTGACATTCCCACACAATCGTGTTGCTAAGGCCGTTGCGATGAGGTTAAATTACTTACGGTCCAAGCGCTACGTCATAATTCATTACGATACACTTCATAATACATGCCTTTATGAACAAGGCCCCCAGGACAAATATTCGGTTCCCATAACAACAAACACATGCGAATCACTTTCTGAAATAAACATCTCTCTTCAAGAATGTATACACATAATATTTTCAGGTAATATCACAATTAATATAATTAAATTGATATAAGTAACCGTCGTGCCAAAAATAGCATGCAACACACGGGCCGTAAAGGCATTTACGGGTCTTGAAAACTTAAAAACCCGAGGCGTAGCCGAGGGTTTTCAATCTGTTTCTTCGACCCGTAAACGTGCCTTACGGCACTTGTATCGCAATATACTATATGCAGCTTTTAGTGTTTAATGCATTACCTACATCCAAAAAGCCAGGATAAGAATGGTTTCTAAATAAAATAGTTGAAAATACAATAGGCCTACTTGAAGAAGCTCAGCTTGCACATTTGTTACGGAAAACAAGCATTGCCATTGGTGAAGTAAACATTGTAAGAATTGAGGATGATTACATAAAAAGAAAGGTATATGAGGCATGGTCCATAATCGGCAACCAGGGGATGTGTTTAAATAGGTCTGATGGTGATATAGGGGACGAATGGCTGGATGTAATGAGGAGACTGAAAAGGAAAGTTCCAGTGTTAAAAATTCCCCAGCCACCAGCAGAATGCATAGAGGAAGGAATGTTTGACATTCCAAAGAACTGGAAAGAAAGACATTTGAGAAACAGTGTTTTTATTGATGGTTACCATGACGAAACTCCATCTTCATGATCAGTACTGTGTGAAAAGTCACCTGAGGAAGACTCCAGGGGAGAGTTGAAACGTTGTGTGGTGATTTTAACTTTTATCCACTGTCTTGTAATATATTTTTTAAACACTTCTTTTTATTGAACAAGCAAAACAAAGGTTCGAAGTTTGAAATAGATAGATATTATATAACTTTATAAATTGCTGGTACAGTTCATACTCAAACTAGATGGGGGGGGGGGGGGCACATGATTCTGCGAACATGTATGCCACACAATGGTTCAAATCTCAGGTGGCAAACTTCTCCGACATAGGTATTCAAACGTTGGTCCCACAGAACGAAAAATTTCTCAATTCTGGTGGCGAATACGTTTAAAAATTGCTGAACACTGGCTGTGTCTGTTGCAATAAACATTTCCATGAAATTGTGTTTTGTTTCTGTAAACAGCCCCAGGGAAAATTACTTTATGGACAGCCCCCGTAAAATGTATTATGGTTACTGTTGAACGACCTGGATAAATTGAAGTATGAACTATTTATTTCCCCTACTACAGACGAGGACAGAAAGTGGTGCAAGTCCCTCACTCCAACTCTCTAACTCCCTCCCCTAGTGGCGGCATTTGAACTACTAGTAGCGACGGTGGCGCCATCTCTTAATGAACTGATGAAACAGAAAAAATAATTTATTTCTTCTTTATTCTCTTCCTTTCCCGTCTCCTTCCTCTCACCTCCTCTTCACCCTACCTACCTATTTGAGACCTATTCCTAATAGTAAATTTTGGATCGACTGGGATTCGAACCCGGGACCCCTAGCATTATAGCTAGGAGTCTTGACCACTACGCCACGAGTGAATGTTGAGCACTAAAGGAAGTTTTCGTATATTGGAGTTATGTTAGGGGGATTTCATGAGTTTTAACGCAAGAATCGGTTTTTATAAGTAGTGTTGGTACAAGGGAATTTTCCTGCATCAATTAAGCCACATTTTATGTTATACTACGGCGTTTTTTATAATTATGAAATATTATGTATGGTAAAAGGGTATTTTTTGTATTGTGAAATAGCCTATTTTGTTGGAAGGGTCGTTTTTATAATTGTGGAATATTATGTGGAGGTGAAAGGGGTTTTTTACTGTGAAATATTAGGTGACATGTCAATTGCAATTATTCATTACCGGCGTTGAGGTTGAACAGCGGCTACAGGCATGGTGGCATGCACTGTGGGGAAGCGGGAAGCAGCCAGGCGGAGAAGCGGCCAGGCGAGTGGAACGGGGAGCAGCATGGGGCGCAAAGTTCCATTATGCCTAGTTTTTCTATCATAAATTAAATTTGATACCATTTCTCACATAAGAAATAATTACAATTGTTTTATTGCATTAAAAATTGTATAATAAAGTTTACTTGAACATTTACATTTGTAATTCAGGGTTTTCAAAATAAATCATATTTCGCTCACTGGGGCTACTAATTTTCCATGACTAATTTTTTTTTTTAATACAAATTTCCTTTACTTTTTCCTTTATTTTATAAAATTCCCTCTTTCTCTGACAATTTTCAATTTCCCTGACTTTCCAGAATGTGGACACCTTGTAATTTCATCATGGCAACATCCCAGATATCCATGAGGTAATGTAGCCTGTAGCCCAATCCTTTTCTGATCTCCTGAAAATAAGGCTAGTTTGGTCTATCTGTTGGTATGTTATGTCCAAGTGATCAAATGAGGATAGTGCACTGCATAGATAAATATATGTTCTCGAACAATGCAGCCTTATTTTCTTGAAAAGTAACAACTCCGCTCTCGATGCTTGCAAACTACTTTATTTTTCAAGAGGCTGTTGCCATTCGCGAATCTAAGGGTGTACAACAAATTCTAAAATCGTTCCATGATTTATCTCATCCAACCACAGACCAGGCACCTTATGGGTCTCTAAAGTTTTGATGGGGAAGTCGGCAGGAACCTGTTCACAGTCCAGATATTAGAATGGGTGACATTGTCATGATTCCTTGAGGGTGAATTTAGCACTGTTTAAAATGAAATTTCAAACTGTCTGTGTCATGATACATCAGAGTCACTAGGTCCTGAAACACAATTTTCACCTCCCTGTAGAATTTATATATTTCCAGTTTGGCAAGTTCAGGTATGGCAAAACCAAGTTGAATGGGCTTGTTTAGAATTATGTTCTTATTTTCTATCTCGTATAAATAATATCCATCAGAAATTTTCACGTCCGCAAGAAATTAATGTTTAAGACCCAAGGATCCTCCTTGTCCCTTATAAATTAAAAAAGAATTAATGCTCGAATATATTCCAAAGTTTTACCGTACAAGACACTGCTTAACAACTTGTGTCAGACAAAGCATTGTCTCTGGAATATTACAGCCTCTTTTTAGTATTGATTTAGACATAGTCTTTCAGGAAGTAAGCCTGTGTAAACACGAAAACCTTCACCCTCTCTATAACAATACCTATTGTACGTAGTAATGAAGGGCTAGGTTGTGAATCAGTAATCCCTGCGTGAAAGTAAGGTCGTATACAATCTACCATCATGCCTGTGTGGACATGGAGGAAATTCATATTCCCGGCCGTGTAAAGACTGTGTCCGTCAGCCATTTCATAATTATGGGTGGGAGATCTTAGCAAATTATGAAAACGTTTTTTGTTTATTACATATCATAAATAATAAACTAGAATTGGTTCTTCACATTCTGTAAAATTTACAATGCCTTCTCCTCCACACTACATGCAAAGAACCATTTGAAATTTATTTTAAATATTTTAAATTTGTTTTTTCAAAATCTATTACGGGGGGAACATAATTTGGACACTGATTTTAATGATGCAAAACAAAAGTTCATTTGCTGTTCTGCTATTACTGTTAGGATCTTAATGTTATTAACGAAGGTATGAGGGATTAAATAAAAATTATAAACTTTTTCCAGGTTGTCAGAACATTTATTTAACTCATCATCAATAATAATTTAACAAAACTATCACCATTCTGGGTGGGACAAAAAGTCACTGTTTGTTATTTTACAAAGTAAATAATCACACATATTTTTTGAAGTTAATCTTATACCAAATTGTACTTTAAGATTTATATTTTCTCAAATCAAAATGGACATAGCTGATTACTCTTGACTACTTGGTATTAAAGTGTGTTAAAATCATGCTAAAAAATCCCTTTAGGCAGGCCTATAGGCGGAGGTAGATTTCGAAGTGCTTTTGGTTTAATTCATTGTCGCTGCATAGCACTCTTCTTCTTTAGCCTTGGCATGGCAAACCTGCAGTAATAAGAACTGAATTCGGCAAAGAGGAAGAGCCTACAATCATTTGTTTTGACAACAAGAATAGGATATAATATTCTGGGAGGCCGTGCACAAGATTAGCAATGAATAAAATTAGCAAAGCCGCTAAACAAGACAAAATTATATTATAATAATTCTTTTAAGTGTTATTATTTTCAAACATTAAAATCTCGCGTCATATGAGAGCTACCAAGAAACTATTTATTGATTTGTAGAGTACTCATCAAGAGCTTTTCAACGATACCCCACAAGACGTGGTTTCAAAAGTTTCGAATTTTCATCCCCCACCCCCACCCTCACTCGAACCCCCGAATCGTTGGTGTCACTGTGAACTCCATAGGGAGTACTCTAGTTTATTCAAACAAAGTTTCCCTCTATACTTCATAGGGGCCGAGATATAAATGTTTTAAAATTTCAACCCCCTCCCCCGACCACCCCCTTGGGCCAATTTTGCCCATTAACGAACTTGTCCGAACTATTGGGCCTAGAAATAACATAATAAAATTTGGTTCAAATATCTTCAAAATTACGGCCGCTATCGTGTAAAGATATATATATATATAAATATCACAAAATTTTTTTTTGAATGGGCGGTGGTTTCGTACTTAGGGGAGCATGAAACGTAAAGATATGAAAGAATTTTTCGAAAATCATGACATGGTATCCATTGCAATAGGTAGATTTTTCTTCGAAATCTACCTAAAAATGGCAAAAAAGTAGCTACAATGCAATAAATAAGTAAATTGACAGATTTTACACATGGAATCACTTCAAATACACCTAAGTCCTTAATATTCAGTGAATTTGAATTTGAGAGTTGCTATGTGATCTAATGAGAATTTAGCAGTCATGCACTTTGGATATTTAACATGTTGATATCGAGATAGAGAATGTGTTGACCCAGTTGACCTTCCATACACCATGACACTCCCCCTCTGACATTTGTTTGTATCAAAAATGTCACAGTATTCTAAAACATTCATTATTAGCACCAGGATAGAATCTGTACACCCTGGATTCGGTATAGGAACCGCTAAATGGTATTAATGCAGTATTACATTGTGTTGCACACTTTGAAGTTGTTTACCTGGAGGGGGGTGCCTACAATGCCTCCCATCAATTCGAGGATACTTTCTATCCCTATACATTTTGATAAGAATGATCACAATATACAGTGATTTGTCACATCTTCAGGGAGCATCAATTGTTTGGGAATAATCAATAATCTGATTCTGAAATTACGTTGACGGATACCAAGACCTATTATGAAAATTATATTTGAATGTTTGACATGTTGTTGAAAATCACTGGTACTCATACAGTGTGCATGCTGCTTATTGTGATCACTTCGGGATGCAGCTAATCTGATAATATTAACTGATTGATAACAATAGCCGAAGGAATTAAATGAAGGTTATTTATTAATATATAAGATAATACACTACAAAACAGAATAGAAAATATTTATTCATACAATAATACGTAACTGTGAATTATTAAACTCATAGGCTAATTCAGTAATAGACAAAAGTTTTTGTTTTTACTGTCCATTAACCAATACTTCATACTCAGTTACGAGTTAAGAGTGTTTTTGGAAGTCAATACTGAACTGTGGTGAACACTGCACAGCAAAACATCTAACGCCTGTCTGTTAAAGTCTCTTCATTTTACACTAACCATCACTGCATGTCAACATTGTTATCTTCATAAATCAAAAGTTGTAGCTTAACTGTGGGGTGAAACATGTTTTATTGCTTAAACAAGAAAGTTAGTAATGCCACCACCTAGGGCTGGGAACAATAATGCTACCTCCAGAACACAATACAGTTGAATTAGAAACGAAACCATTAAAAAACAAATTTTGAATGATGTGCAATACTTGGAAATAAAGCTGCAAAAAGGAAATTATGATAACATATTATAAACCAAATCTCTGATGACAATAAACAGCATTTTTTCAATGTATCAGTATTAATCCGTAGGGGACTTCATAAAAGTGATAACATTATCAGCGATTACATTAAGCGGCATTCACTGTAGTCCAGCCTGAATTAATTTTCACGAGAGGCAATATTTCCAACACAACCTTTAACTCTGAAATTGGTTTGAGCTTAGTTTTATACCATGGAACGCATAACCTTCATTTTGAAGAAAGTGCTGTAAATTATATAGGTTGAGAACAGTAATTTCAATTTTTTTAACGCTTCTTGAAAGGAAAAAAAAAAACCTTACAGAAATCTAATTAAATGTAGCATCGCTCCCCATATTTTTTGCTTTGGCTGTGGTTGCCTTAGAAAAATCAAAATAAATTCATTTCCACTCATCTCAGGATGCAAGTTAATTCCAACTCAATTATTGTTGCATCACCATCATGAGAAGTACAATCATTCCCAATACTTGAAATATACCTTACTAGTTTAAAAGGTCCGGCATCGCCCGAGTTTTGTATTTTGTAAATCAAAATTAACTTATGAAGGACTTTCGATTTTCAAATTCTAGGTCCTTATATACTTATTAAAAATTTGAAATTAAGAACAACTTAGCACACTCAAACTATTCCCTCAGAAAACGCTTGATGTAGCTTTTTATGGCACATAGAGGACATAGAATTTTGCATCCCATCGCCAGTCCATGGAAACTGTGCCAGAGGATATTTGAACACTTCCATCATGACAAGTTGTTTTTGTGCAATATAGGTCGTTTTGCTGAATAGATTTTGGTTGCACTGGAGGATTACTTCTTTGTTTCCGAACTTGGTTGTTTTGCTCTTCTTTTGTCTACTTATCTTAAGACCCACTTTCTTAATAGGTTTATGAAACCCTTCTCCTTTACCTGGCCAAAACATGAACTCTTAATAAGCTATTTTCCCCTAGTTTTCCGAATCCATGTGATCAGAAGCTGTTCATCTACAGATATTCCAGTAGACAAATGTGCAATATCAGGGGTCGGGATCGAAGGGGTTTGTCCATTTGTTGGCTAGAAGTTCAGTGAGGGTTGTCACGTCTTTCTCATCTCTAAGTGTTCGTGGGCTTCAGAGGTCAGGGTGGCACTGATTTGTTTCGCTGGATGATAGAATGCTGTGGAGGTTTCTTATTGCACCAGCTCTGCGCTCAGGCTTAACATAGTACCGTACTACAACCTGCTTTTTCATACTGAAACCCTTAGTACCTCTAGGAGATTGGGTGCCTTTGTTCACAGGCTCTTTGATGGCCTGGACCACTGGAATTCTAGAAAAAGGGCTGCTGCTTCATAGTTTTACTGAAAAACCTCTACCTACAAAGTACTGGCGAACAAATGGGCTCTCCTTTTCTATTTGTTAAAAATATTTCGATCCACCTTATACCCTCATTACTTTGAAGTTAGGATATTACGTAGGAAATGCCAAAAACATTCATACATATTCACAGTGTTTATTTGTATAGTATGTTCATAAAATTACTATTAATAATTGACAGTACAATACGATATATAAAAAGAACCACATGAGATATTAGAGAATATGTCTTTGCAATTTTAAAAATTATTTACAGTTATAAGGAACAATATTGTTCGTTGATATATTCCAATTTGAATTAAAATTTATCTTAGTCTGTTACAATTAAAAAATATATCAAAAACACATAGGAATGTTTTGATTAAAATATAAGTTTAAAGAACATACATGTTAGTCAAAATTGTTTCACTTGATATAAGTAGCGTCCTTGTGTGTTATAAGCAGATTAGAAAGTATCTTGTGTATTTGTGCACACGTAAATAGTCTAGATAACTGTGTTAAAACAGTTATGTTGGTTGATATAGAATAACTTAGTTAAGTTTGTGTCCTTTTGTGTAACAAACAAATTTCTTAAATGTTTGAGTGCACTTGTATAAGCCGTGTACTTACAGAATTAAGCATAATATTAAAATGTCCTATTTGTTGAGATTCTTTTCTCTTTTCTTCTTTATTCTTTCTTCCTTTCTTGTGAATGTTTCGTAATGTTGTATCTGGTGAAAATTTATCTTCTGTCTTCTTGTAATGTTAAAATGTTGATGGCAATTTCTAAACGCTATCCTAGTAATTAATATGTGGAATGTATTTCGACTTTTCTTAAAGTAATCATCAGCCTGTTAAACAAGTATACGAATAAAGAGGAGTTAGATATGATTTATTTGCAATTAATATTAATTTTGTTATTTTAATGGCAGCTTATCTCTTAGCGCTGTTGTATGGAGTTGTAGAAGTATAATGTGTGACTCGTGGAGTAAATCGTGTGGCGTGTATTTATATGGGTCGGGTGTGTTCACAAATTAGATCGAAAAGTGGGTCATTGTCGATGGTGTATTCGTTTAGAATAATTTGTTTATGTTTGTATATTTCTAGGTTTTCTAATGTGTTTAGTTTGTTACTTTTATCTCGTTTATGTAGTATTTCCATAGTGTGTTCTATGCTATTGTGTTTATGGTTCTCGTCTAGTAAATGTTTGGCATAAGCGGATTTTCTTCTTTTTTGTTTATAATCTATTGAATGTTCTTTGTATCTTTGTTTAAATTTCCGTCCTGTTTGTCCGATGTAAACTTTTTACAGTCTGTACATGCTAATTTGTAAACTCCATTTGTTGAATATTGATCTGTGTTATTATTCTTTATATTATATAATTTGTTTTTGATATTGTTATTTGTTTGAAATGCAATCTTAAAATCTTTTTTAAATAAATTTGTAATTCCGTGTATTTTCCTGTCTGTATATGTAAATGTTATGTATTTCTGCTCCTTTTTTTCGTTTATCGGTAATAGATTTGTCTTATTTGTTTTGTTTTTCTGTATTTTTTTGTTTGTTAAGAATTTTATAAACTGTGTTTTCTTTGAAACTGTTGTTTTTAGCTATAGCTATTATTGTATTTAGTTCTTCCTTATAGTGTGTTTTGTTCATGGGAATACTCAGTAGTCTGTGAATCATATTGTTCAATGCTGTTGTTTTTTTATTAAAAGGATGATTTGATTTGTTATGTATGATTGTGTCTGTAAAAGTGGGTTTTCTGTAGATACTAAAGTTTATAATGTTAATCTTCCTGTTAATTTTAAGGTCTAAATAATTCAGTATTTGTTGTTCTTTTTTCAAATGTAAAAGAAAGGTTATTGTGTATATTGTTGAATTCTGTGACTATTTCTTTGATAGTTTTCTTTGCATATTAAAATAAAATCATCAACATATCTTAAATATACTTTTATGTTGTATTTCTTAATTAATTTTTCTATTTGTTGTTCTTCAAGATTTTGGAGAAATATTTCTGCTATTGTACCTGAGAGGGGGGGAACCCATTGCTAGTCCATTTTTTTGTATAGATATCATTATTAAATTTGAAATAGTTTTGTTGTAGTATTGTTGAAGTTAATTTAGTTATTTGCTCTGTAACTAACGGGTTTTCTTTGTATTGACGTAAGTTATTTTCTATTATATGTATAGTTTCTTGTATTGGTATGTGAGTGTAAAGGTTCTTTATGTCTAATGACATGAGTATTTCGTCGTTATTAAGTGTTATGTGCTTGATTTTGTTAACTAAATCAATTGAATTTTGTATAGTATATTTGTTTTTAATCTTCAGTTTTTGTTTAAGTATTTTGTTTATTGTTTTTGATATTTTGAAATTCACTACTGGTCTCATGGGTTCATTGTTTTTATGAGTTTTGATTTGTGCTCTAAGTGTAGGTGGATTGGGGTTCATAAGGGTATTGTTTTTAATATCTCTTTGATTTAAGATTAATTCTGATTTCTTCATTATTTTTTTCAAGGATTGTTGAAATTTTTCTGTAGGGTCATTATCTATTTTGATTATGTTATTGTTTTCAATGAATTCTATTGTTTTTTTTGGTATATTCATTGTTTCTTAGTAAGACAATAGTATTTCCTTTATCTGCCTTTGTATGTTTAATATCATTTTCTTTCAATTTCTTGTTAAGACTATTTATGGATTGTATTTGTGTTTTATCGATATTTATGGGTTTATTGTTTTGTCGTATTTCTTTAATTTTGTTAGCTACTTTATTTCTCATTTCATTCTGTCTATCTATTGGTAATTGCGAGATTACTGTTTCCGCGTCAATGATGTTAGTCTGTAATATGTTCTGTGTGTGTGTGTGTGTGTATGAAGATTGTATTTATATCCTAGTTCTAGTGTCTTAACTTCATTGTCGTTCAAATTAATGTCAGTCAAATTAAGTAATCTAGGGTAGAAATTATCTCCATTGTACTGTAATTGATATGTTGTTTTTGTGTTTCTTTGTTTGTTTTTTTCTCTTATGAGTTTCTCTATCTTGTTATGGATAGTTTCGTATTTCATGTCCATTTCGTAGTCTAACTTGTAGTTTATTTCTTTGAATATGTCTACCCATTCATGTTTGAATATGTTGCTTGCTTCTAAATGTAATCTGTAAGTTTGTATGTTAAGGTGTTGTTTTTTCTTGTATAGAAATTTAACCTCATTTCTGATCCATGACTTTTTAGCTTGTTCTAATGTTGTTTTTGCTGTTGTGTTTTTTTATTTTATTTTAATTTGAACATAATTAGGTATTAAGTTAAGATTTATGCATGTCTTATTGAATTTTATGTTTGCAATGGTTTTAAGTAGTTTCCTCTTCGTATTCGTAAATTTGTTAATAACAAGAAAGAAGTGTGAACAAGTTCATCTTGAAGTACAGAGATATGGGATGCATGGTTTATAATTATTGATGTTCATTCCCCAGATAAATAAGATAACTGTTAATTGTATTTATTACTCAAATCCTATGCACTGAGAGCCGTGGGTGCACGGGGTGTACCGAAGCAACAGCAGATGAGGAAGAGTGTAATTATAACTGTAACAGTGATTCTAGTGAAGAAGAAATAATTCAAGATTGTTAATAATATTATATAACGCATTTTACACGCATTTTTATTTTTTGTTGCTTACACCCTGTGTTCATTTCTGAAAGTTTTGTTCAAAGTCTCCTATATCTAAACTGTATTACTTTTTTCTTTCTTTTTTTAAAAATTATTTTACCTATTTGAAGTTCCTTTAACAAGTTAATCTTAAAAATCGAAAATAAAAACCTTGACAGTAGATTATATGAGTTGGTAATTACCAGGGCCTGCATTCTGATGACCTAAAATTGTTTGAAAAATGACCTATAAAATGACCCTAAATTTTAAAGAAAATGACTTAATTATAAAAAAAAGACCTAAAAACTGGTATTTTGTTCATAAAAGATTATTATCGTACACACAAAGTTATAGACTAGTTTGTACATAATTGTAAAAACTGTAAATAACTGTAATGTTGTGAATGTTCTTTTCTCACGGAAATTTATACTGGCACTGAGGGACTAGTGAATCAATATTCAGCATTTCCTTTTGTGGGCTGCCGGATTATATTGTTTATTGAGGGTAAACAGTAGTTTGCACTCTCAAATCCAAGCAGGTGGCAGACTCTGGTGCCAAGTCAATCTAATAATACTAGTAATATAATACAAAATGTTGGCGTTCTTAGATTCTTATTTCTGACTGAGACATGTCAACACTTTAACGCCAAATTTTTCCTTCTTGCATTAAAGTCACTAAACAAACAACATTTCAAAGAGAGCACCGCTAGCAACGAAAAAAGTTAATACACTCAATGTAAATACATGAAAATGACTAAATAAGGAAGCAAATGACATGAAAATGAAAAAATAATGACCTAAAATTGAAATAAATGCCCTAAAAATATAAAATTGCATAAAATGACAAAAAAATTACCTAATAAAAATGCATTTCTATAATCTAGAGACCATGATTAGGATTTATCCACAAGTTGGCAATGTCTATGCAGCATCAATAAAAAAAAAATGACATGTCATTAGATTCCGGGGCCTGGTAATTACTGATGTCCATTTCCCAGATAAATGATATAATTCATTGTATTTATGAGTAGGTGATTAATAATCATATTAAAAATAGTGCACATTAGGAGGTAATGTAAAGTTATCTAGTGATAAATCGATTACTGAGGATGGAAATAAATAAAGCGCAGGATTATTATGCAAAGTCTCACTTCTTCTTGCTAGGCAGTACAGAACGCTCGGTCAACGCACTCAACCCCTCCCCGATCGCCTATAATCTAGGCATCTCGGGTTCTGTAGATTCAATCTTAGATTTAATTGATGCATTTTAAAGGTGAGATGTTTCTCTACAACTTTTATTTGAAGCACTTTTTCGATGTACCCAACAGACTAATAAACCACAAAATGTAAATTTAAAAAACCTAGTTTTTCGTTTTTGAGAGCTTTTACCAATAAATACTGTTTTTTTTTCTCCATAAACACGAGATAAAACTGTAGCCAGAAAAATAACGTACGAAATTCAAAATTGATCCACCCAGTTCTGTGATAATTGAATTAAAAGATTCACAGTCGTCCGCCATATTTGAAAGCTACCTCCTCATGATAGCCCCCCCCCCCCCGGGACTTTCTTGCTCCACATGACCCCAGGAACAAGTGGTATAAGTTTCATTCAGTCCCCCCAAATTATGACGACTTGGTAAATTTTGGTGATCTGGCACATGGACTAAATAGCATAACGTGGGTAGAGGAAATATCATTAGATAGATACGAACGCACCAGAGAAACCATACACGCAGAAGTTTATACACCCCTTATTAAGGAAATGACCTCCACAGAACATTTGAAGAATTTACGTATTTTTACCCCAATACAACTAGTGCGTTTCTGAATGCAACATTTTATTATCTTCAAGAATTCTTACTGAATAAAACGAAGAATGGATATTAGCCTTCAATCACGAAATTCCCAATGAATACTCAATAACCACATTCCGACCCCGAATTTACCGGAAGACCCCGAGAAGCAAAATAGGCTATTACAAGTAACGGCCTATTTTCACATCCCTGGAAATATATTACATGACCTGACTCTCAACCAACTGGTTGTTTAATCCCATTTAACTATTAAGAACAATAATCATAGGCTACTACTTAGAACTTAAAATACCTGAGACAAGAGGGCAACTAAACAGATACCGGTATCTTTTACATACAATACTGTAAGTGGCCATGACTCGGTGCGCGACCTCCCTGATTTGTATAATACAAAATGAATTATTTGCACAACATGAAGAGCAAATGTGGCATTCCGCAATCCTATCGTGATGTAGATGTAGATGTAGATGTAGTTATCTCGTTCTGTAGATCCTGTGTTGAGTGGGACTCAAGGATATAGAACACGTCAGATTACAATATACAAGCAAGTAATAAATAATGATATATAATATACTACACTATAAACTTATTCAAACTGGAAATACTCATCCATATTGTAGAAGGTGTGAGTAATTAAAAATTTCTTGAGAGATCCTTTGAAGGATTTGCTTTTTCTTTGAATACATAATAATTTAATGTTGTTTGGAAGCTTATTGTATATCTGTATTGCGGAGTAATAAGCGCCATTCTGAAAAAGTTTTAATGCATTAACCGGTCTATGTAAATCATTCCTGTTTCTAGTAATATGTTCATGAACACTGCTATTAGTTTGGAATCTCTCAATATTATCTACCATATAACACATAACAGAGTATATATACTCCCCTGTGAGAGTGAGGACTTTTAATTTTTCAAAGAGCGGTTTGCATGATTCTCTCCTTTTCTTTCCACACATTATTCTAATTGCTTGCTTTTGTAGCTTAAATATTTTATCCCTATGGGTCGAGTTACCCCAGAATATGATTCCATACTTCATTATCGAGTGGAAATTTGCAAAATACACCATGCGTAAGGCATCCTGTTTTAAAACCTGATTCAGGACTCTTAAGGTAAAGCATGCTGAACTTAGTTTTGGAATTATCATTTCAATATGTGACTTCCAGTCGAGATGTTGATCAATTTGTAATCCTAAAAATTTGATATTACTAATTTCTTCTATGCTTTGTGTTTGGTAATTAATTACAAGGTTTTGGGTACATCTTTGTTTTGTTCTGAATTGAATAAAGTGGGTTTTTTCGATATTAAGCGTCATTTTATTGGCTTGGAACCATATATTTAATTCGTGAAAAGCCTTTGTAACTACTCTTGCCAGTTGTTCCTGGGATTTTCCTGTTACAAAAACACTAGTGTCATCCGCGAAAAGCAATACCTTTGTTTCGTCACTTAAGTTATGTGGCAAGTCATTGATGAAAATTAAAAATAGCAAAGGTCCTAGTATTGATCCCTGTGGTACTCCACTTCTAACTACTCCTAGATTAGATTTGTTTCCATTTATTACCACATTTTGAGTTCTTTCAGACAGGTATGATTTGAACCAATTCAGTGTTAAATTATCTATTCCATAACGTTCCAATTTTTCAATTAATAGTTCATGATTTATACAGTCGAATGCTTTAGCTAAGTCACAGAAAATTCCCAACGTATATTTCTTTTTATCTAGCGCTTCCAGTATTTCTGTGGTGAGTTTAAATGTAGCATTTTCAGTAGACATGCCACTTCTAAAACCAAATTGTGATGGTGTAAGTATATTATTCAAATTAAGATAGTAAACTATGCGGTTATATACAACTTTTTCGAATACTTTTGAAAATGAAGTTAAGAGCGATATAGGCCTGTAATTTGATGGTAAATTTTTGTCTCCTTTTTTAAACAGGGGCTTGACAATTGCATGTTTCATTCTTTCAGGAAATATTCCAGTTTCTAGTGAACAGTTAAATATATGGCTAAGGGGTTTACTAAGTTCCGAACAGCAACTTTTTAATAGCTTATTACTTATGTCGTCCCATCCAGATGAGCTTTTACTTTTAAGCAATTTTATTATATTTTCAATTTCTACAGAGGAAGTCAGTGTGATTTCAAATTTATGGTTACAAATTGTAGATTTTGTCAGAAGGTCTATTGCCTTGACACTGGTATTGTTAGTGGGAACACAATTCTCTGCAATATTTATGAAGTGGTTATTAAATGCATTTGTAATATCTGATAGATTGTCTAGTTTCTTATTTTTGTATATTAATGACGTACAATCACTTTTTTCCTTTGCTTTCCCTGTTTCATTTTTTACTATATTCCATACAGTCTTAACTTTGTTGTTTGATTTATTAATTATTTGTGAAAAATACCTGCTCTTTGCTTCTTTAATGATATAATTCGTAACATTCCCTATCCAGACAAGAATATAAACCCTACGTTATTTGAAAGTAGTAATAATTTACAGGCAACTCTCAGCAAAAACGCATAAGACAACACCCAATCGCTGCAACATATAACTCCCTTCCAGAAGTAGACACGTGTGTCATGTACACGTAGAACAAACATGGTTTCTGGCTAGCTTGGTGAATAATCATCGTTACATGTCATATCGCTTGGGCAAGGGTTTGTTATGAAATGAATTTAGAAATGAAATATCTGTCTTTAACTAAACCGCGATGATATATCTTGAATCATGATATTACTTACCGAGCAAATCACCCGTTGGCAGGGCCATTTCACTCGAACAACTGTACACCTAGACACCTGAAGATCAACTCTCGCGAAACACCAAGCGACCTCGAACCCATAGACCCCAAAGGACGACAACGGACGGACAACGGAAAGACCCGAGCTAACTTTCTGGAAACATCCAAACTCTCAAATGTTTCCGAACCGAGAAAGCAACATGGTTGCAATCAGCCTATTCCTTTTCTCAGCGCTGGCAGCATTTTTATTCCAAAGCTAAGTAATGACGTAATTCCTGCCATCAGTTTCCGCAGCGCTTTGGCATCGGTTCCATCGGCCTGTGGACGGTGCGTGGATCCATCAATGAATCTGATTGGCTCACGTAAAACCGCGGGGGAATTAGCAGACGATGGGCTTCACTCAATCCTGTCCGGTGCCCATGCTGCTGTCACTTGATGACTTAAGAATGTTTCTTTTTCTTCTTTTTTAAAAATAATTTTGTATGTATAGCTTGATGATAGAGGCATAGGAACAATAAAACTCCAAAATGTTTAGGAAGAAAGGTAACGAGTATGTATAGCTTGATGATAGAGGCATAGGAACAATAAAACTCCAAAATGTTTAGGAAGAAAGGTAACGAGTATAGGCATATAAACAATACTAAAAGCAATATTAGAAGAAGTAGGATACGTATAAGTTATTCCATTCAGATTATAAGAACTTGCTATCTCTAACAAAAGTTTAAAATTATTGACGAGCAATTATATTATCTTACCTGATTAAATTTGATTTGGTATTCGCTGTTTAAGAAACCCTAGCTGGAAAAATGTTTTATATTAAAAATTGTGACACTGTTGTCAGTTGTGTTTGGATTTTATATGGAGAATTCCTTCTGAAAGTTTTAGGTTAGACGTGACGGGTACGGCAAAGGGGGATATTTTCAGTTATTACTAGATGAGGAGGCAAACTGACCTGAAGAAAAAACCGTTTATTTCTACAAAACAAGACTTTTCCTACTTTTCAACATAATCCCCATCAACATTTATGCACTTGTCCCAACGGGTTACTAGCTTTTTTAAACCGACTGCAAATAACTCTTTGTCTTGGTGTCAGAGCCAATTTCCCACAAGTTTCTTGACATCCTCGTTATCCTGGAACTTCTTTCCACGTAATGCCTCCTTCAGTGGACCAAACAAATGGAAATCAGAGGGTGCTAAATCACAACTTCAACAGGCCGGCCAGAACGGTGTTTGTCAGTCACTGATTCTCGACCGCTTTTGAACTGTTCTACCCACTTCTACAATTTTCACGGTTCATACAATTTTCACCATACACTTTAGTCATTCTAGAGTATATATTAGCTGGTTTTTCATCTTCAGTAATCAAAAAACGAATCACAGAACGTTGTTCAACCAATGTGGAATTTTCAAGAAGACCCGACATCGTAACTTAATTTTGAGGTTATAAACAGAGCAATGTTGATCCATCAGCTGATTAGAACTCATCCCAGTGATGCCAACTTAAAATACTAAATGTATCAAACTTGTACTACCAACAATCTTTTCCCCAGACCAATTTGTCTTTAATTATCGAATGACCCTCGTACTTATTACTCATTCATTTGGAGATAATAATTATGCTCACTATACATAATGTTTAATAATTGATCAGATTACAGAGTAACAACACAATGCAGCCTTGAGGTAGGAGCTGAGTCAGCAGTGACTTCGACTCTGGCATACAACAGATGTTTTTAAAGGGATCTGAAGGTTGGACGGGAATTCAAGCACAAAGTTCACAGAACGTTGGTAAGCCGAACCATTATACAGAAACGAAAGTGTCGGACTGCACATCTAAAATACGTAGATGCAGGAACGATATGTTAAAAGAATCTAAAACAGTAGAATTAACTAAGAAATTTCAATGTGAGAGATACGCATTTTTGAGATTAACAGACAAAATTTTAGAATCTATAAAAAAATATTTAGCAGCATTTCACACATGGAAGTTGATGCAAATTGAAGGGCTAACCAAGACGATCTGCAAAATTTGGCTAAAGAATGAAGGTCTGCCATCACAAGACAGCCTGTATGAACTATACATCTGGTTTGGCGTGGAAAGAGGGATAGAAAAAGATAAGCTGGTTGAAGATCTCCTAATGCTGGGTAACCACTTGTATAACCTAAAAGAGGAAAGGCTCCACAAAGAAGCAGTAAGAAGGGAATATAGATTTAAAAAATAGGCTTAGTAAAATATATGATGAACACCTTCCCTTTTGTAGAGATTTAGATAAAGAAAAGGAGGACATACTGTCACATTTCAGCATTAGGTGTGACGAAACAACACTAACCAAGACAGGCCGATGGTTAAGAAATGAAATGAGAAAAAGATCTTTTGAAAAATGGTGTGGACTCCCTCACAAAGGTAAAGGCGTTTCAGTCTATAGTGAAAATCCCAATACCAACACATGGATATCCAATAGAAAAGGTCTCTCTTGTTCACAGTGGACTAATGCAATCAAGATGTGTTGTAATATCTCTGCGGTGAGGTCTGTACCTGGAAGGAGTCAAACTACATCACTCTGCCGGCATACAGGTTGCAATAATCCAGAAACCTTGGGCCATGTATTGGGTAGTTGTAAAAAGGGTGAATTATTGAGAAATTCTCGCCACCACCGTGTCCGTTCAGCGATTGCCACAGCCCTTCGACGACAAAAAGACTGGGAAGTGTATGAAGAGGTGCATTGCATCGCGGAAGATGGCAGTAATCGAAGAGCCGACATAATAGCCATCAATAGAACTGTAAAACGAGGGTTAATTTTGGATCCTACAGTTCGCTTAGAAGAGGATAGAGAACAAGCTAAGCGTGTGAGTGCGGAAAAGGAGGCCATATACCAACCATGCATCCCTCACCTTAGTGAGAGCTATAACTTACCTGTCAATGCATGGGAGGTGAAGGGTCTGCTTTTCGGAGCACGCGGTGCAAGTTTCACCTTTGTTAATTCATTTCTTCAGTCTCTCAATATTTCTAAAGACACTGTTGTTAAAATATGTATTAGGGTTTTAGAAGATTCGCTATTTTTATTGCACAATCATTTATATGGTACTTAGAATTCTAATGTTCCGTTTCAATTCAGTTCATGTTACTATGTAATGTATGATTCTTTTTCTTTGTTTATTCTGGATCTGTATGGTCACCTGGATTGCCAGGCAGATGACTTGAATAAAGTATTTCTCTCTTTGTAAGATATTGTTGTAAGTAGTTTTATGGAAGGACCCCCCCAAGAAATACACTGTAATCGAAGGGGACCCACTTAGGCATGAATTCTGAATAAACATACTGATATATCATATATCATTAATGACAGTCATTATAATCAGATAACTAAAAATAGAGGATTATTATTTGATGGAGGAAAGACAAAACAATTGTTCAAGAAAAGTAAGGAAGTAAATTTTACAAAAAAAGTTAATTCAGAAGAGCACGTTTCACTAATAGAGGAACCAGACTCAAAGTGTTTAGGTCACATAATATCTAAATCTGGCATCGGAAAAGACAGCAGACAGTATACTGGAATTTCTTATGACAGAGAAAGCAAACAACTTTTGAACTTTACTGCTATTGGGTGTGATGGAACCGTTGTAAACACTGGACATACAAATGGTGTGATTTCTTTGATGGAAAAGGAAAAGAAAGACCTTTACAATGGTTAATTTGTTTGTAATATTCATAAAAAAAGAGCCATATTGAATTACTAATCAATGAAAATGCAGTAATGCAGACAAAGGAAATGCTACAGTTATCTTAAGACTATATGAACAAAACAGAAGACTTCTTAAATAGTATATTGCGATACAAGTGCTGTAAGCGATGCATACGGATCGAGGAAAGAGTTTTTTCAATTTTCCGAGATCCGTTATGCGCTTACGGCACGAGTATTGCATGCTATTTTTTGCACGATGATTATTTATATCAATTTAATTATATTAATTGAGATATTACCTGAAAATATTATGTATATACATTCTTGAAGATAGATGTTTATTTCAGAAAGTGATTCGCATGTGTTTGTTGTTATGGGAACCGAATATTTGTCCTGGGGGGCCTTGTCCAAAAGGCTTGTATTATGATGTGCCGTAAGTAAATTCTTACCGCATGGAAACTCTCATTCATTCATTCATTCATTCATTTATTCATTTCTTACCGCACATAGCAACAAGATTGCATGTGGGAATGTCAACTTACGATCCACGGCAACAATATTCGTAAGTACCACTAATTAGTTAAGTCGTGCAAAAAAAGAATAACATAACAGAAATAATTAAGGATCCCACAACTAACATACAAAATATAACCAAAAACACATTAAAAACAACTGCTTTCATATTAACAGATAAAGAAAAACAGAATCTCATTCATATGAACCCTAGTCCCCCTATTCTAAAACCTTTACCCAAAATACATAAAGAAAATATACCAATCAGACCTATTGCCAATTTTAGAAACTCCCCAATGTACAAAGCAGCTAAATTTGTTCATAATTTTCTCAAGATAAATTTCAAATTCTCAGATAATAAATCTGTACAGAACACAGCAGAAGTAATAGATATACTTAAAAAAATTGACATCACTGATAACACTGTTATAGTTTCTTACGACATAATAAATATGTATACCAATATTATACATTTTCATACGTTAACAAGAACATACACAAAATCACTAACATATTCAAAAGAGTTGATTTAAATATTGCATATGTATAGCTGGTGAACAGACTTATTATATTCCCATTTTTTCTCCAAGATTTGGCGAATACAAAATATATGATCAATGGTTGATCTATTTGCCTAAATCCACATTGGTGATCTCCAATGATTTCGTCCGCATATGGGGTTAATATTGACAGCAGTAAATTAGATATAATTTTGTATGATGTTGATAAGAGAGAAATTCCTCGATAGTTATTACATTCGGCACTATTTCCCTTTTTATGGATCGGTATAATGGTAGATTCTCCCATCTCCAAATCATAAGAATGAGTTTATCCCTGAAACTGTAAATTCTAAATAGAAAGGGAGATACATTTTCAGTAATTCCTGAAATGGATTAAAACATGTCAGTTACGGTAATCAACATTTTCTCAGAAGCTCGTTCCTCTAGCACCGACATGACTGACCAATTATAATTCACAAAATAATAAAGAAAAATAAAATATCGTAGACTAGAAATTAATGGGTATGAGTTCCATACATTGAGGTTTTTGTTGTATACATTTGTAAACATAATTAAGTCTAACATTATAGAAACATTAATATTTATTCTCATGTTTGGAAACTCATAATCCCGGTCGTGTAGGTCCACAAGGGCCAACAGACAGGTGTCTGAATTTTCGTCCCAGTTCATCCATCCTTCGAGCAGGGAATCAAGAGTTTCTATAAG
This sequence comes from Ectobius pallidus, assembly GCA_964059195.1. NCBI lineage: Eukaryota > Metazoa > Arthropoda > Insecta > Blattodea > Ectobiidae > Ectobius > Ectobius pallidus. The sequence goes on from CAXKWD010000005.1 coordinate 15,444,201, forward strand.
GTCTACCGGCAGATTACCGGCCATGCACTTTGCATAAAGCACACAGATATCAAGATAAAGAATGTGTTGATCCAGCTGACCTTTGCTTATCGCATCACACACTGTGACACTCCCCCTCTGACGTTTGTATCAATTGATGAGGTCAGTGTTCAATGGTATTCTAAAATATTCATTATTAGCATGGATTGCATTATATCATGTAAATAAAGGTGCACTCGGAAAATATGCAGGATCCATGTCATATGCATTGAGGACATTGGTTCGAAACAATTTGAACACATCAGCCAAGAGCAAACTGTCTACACACAAGTAGAAATTATGATATTCCTGGAATTTTGTCATTCCGCAGTTCTGCCAGAATGCAAATGCAGGTCCCTTGTCTTTCTGCTTGTTCGTCAAAAGCCTGAACAAAGCCTTATCGATCAGCACCAGAACAGAATCTATTTTTTCAGAACTTTTCATGGAGATTTTCAGAGTTGAGCCGAATATGAATACAAAAGCCCTTATTAGCAGGTGGGAATCATAGTCGTGTAAGTTATGGAAATGAACCGGGATGGAATTTTCTGCACATTTCCAGCATGTTGCATGGTATGAGTCCTGCGAGCTACAGATAAAATTGTGACGGCCATGGACGACATTACTAGATGAAGTTATTACCAACCTGCAAATTTTACAGTCTCGCGAACACAGGGTGTTACATGAACACCACTTGGCTACCCAATCGGATATGCTGATTACAAAATCTACTGGTTCATTAGGGACTCGATTGAGAGTATTTAAATGCTCTTTCACAACCAAACCCTTCTTGATAGCAACCCAACAGTGACCAGATGGGACATGCACCCGTTCTGATGTTACATATGATTCAAAGTCAGCATAAACTACTAATGTGTGTCTGCAACAGGGTTTATCGGAGAAAACAACGCAGTTGTTATCGCCGACACCTGACGACATATACCAGGAACATGGTATTTTTGACAATTATTACAAAATTCTCGGACATCCCAACTGTGGTCCTGCAAATACGTTTCGAGCTTGTGTATCGGTCTACACTCTGTCTTTGTAAAATAGCCTTATAAATCAGTCGGAATCAGGATTGTGTTGATACCAATATATCAGTCTCGATCTATTGCTGAATAACTGCAGATTGTACTGGTTCGTCATGCCATGCCAGTAACTCCGAAATATGGATTGGGTCTCTATTGACATCCACTGCATTCAGGTGCAGCCACCTCTCCCAAGAGATAGATTAGGATGAGAGAAAATAGCAAAAAAAAAAAAAATTAAGGCAGAGAAAGAGTTTGGTTCAGCACTCCGCTCCCTTTCAGCGCGAGGTGTTCCAACCTGTTATGCGGCCCCCAGGTTGGCCACTAACATTCCCATTGGTTGCCAACAATATTCCATCTTCATTGGCTCTTCCTGCACAGGCTTATTCATTGCAGCCTATAGTTTTATATAAGCATTTAGCCTAGTTATATTATGGTTAGGTCCTGGCGAAGGGAGTCTGGGAGAATTTTGGAAAGGGGGCCAGGGGCACAGCCCTAAACCGAGAAAAACAGGAAGGAACTACTGGGCTGATACCAAGCTACCGTACTTGAAGCTCCTGGTGAACAGAGTCTGGTGGATTTATGCAGGGGGTCCAGAGGCACAGCCCCTGGTGGGGGTTAGGGGCAAAGCCTCCATTACAGAAAAACTAGAAGGGGATTGGGCTAATATTGTTTCTGTATCTGGTAGAAATCCTCGATTTTCCAGTGAGCCACAGAGACACGTTTTCACCAAGTTTTCCAGTCTGCCTGACCATGGGATGACCCAATGCCCCCTGTCAGCCCGAAGAAGGAACATCATCCAGCGCAAGGAGATCATGATTTCACAGCTGATCACAGCACTTTTCTAGGTTAATTTTGTGTCCACTTTTTAGCGATTTTATTTACATTTAGGATCTTCGTACAAATGTAAGGTGCTTACATACAGAATCTATAGGTTCTAAAGAATAGTAGGCCTACAATATAAAATTTCACTGTTTTCCGTGTTTCTAAAACATAAATATCATAGGAAGCATAGTGCTCGACCATCCTTAAGAGAAAGTCATGCGAGAATTTCCCATAGATGGATTAAGATGGGAAGAAATAGTAATTTCAATGCTTAAGGCAGAGAATGTTGTGCGAGTTTTCAGAGGTAAAATAAGACGAGAGAAAATAGCAAAAAATTTAATTAGGACAGAGAAAGTTGTGTGAGACTTTCTAGAGTTGGATTAAGACGGCAGGAAATAGTAATTTCAATGCTTTAGGTAGAGAAGTAACATAAACATATCTGGAAATGAAAAAGCGGATGAAATAGCTAGAATAGCAACTACACTCCTACCAGTGGAACAAGTCGTAACTTCCCTGAAAGCCTGTACCTCAACTGTAAATACAAAAACCGGAAAAATATGGGAAACCAGACTGACAAATTCCATTTCAGGGAAACCCTACCAACCATATGTGAAACTGCAAAATAACTCAATATACAGGAATATTCCCGAGATCTGCAATATATTGATCTGCAATTTGGTTTCAGAGCAAGAATTGGTCACATCGTGACACAATCGTATTTGCACAGATTTGGCCTTAGCCAAACAAACCTATGTCTACTTAAAACACCTATAGTCCAGAACCATACATTTCAAATCAAATTAACTTCCTCTAGAGAAATTGAAAATATAATCAAGTCACTCAAAAGCAAAAACTCTTCTGGATGGGATGAGATAAGTAATAAGTTGTTAAAAAGCTGCTCATCTGAAATTAGTAAACCTCTTAGTCATATTTGTAATTGTTCGTTAAAAAGTGGAATATTTCCAATAAGACTAAAGCATGCTATTGTTAAGCCCCTCTTTAAGAAAGGTGACAAAAATGTTCCATCAAATTATAGACCTATATCACTCCTAACCTCATTTTCAAAAGTTTTTGAAAAAGTTATGTACAACCGCTTAATACACTATCTTAATTTGAATAACATTCTTACACCATCTCAGTTTGGATTTAGAAGTGGCATGTCCACTGATAATGCTACATTTCAACTCACTACAGAAATATTGGAAGCGTTAGATAAAAAGAAACATGCCCTAGGAATTTTTTGTGACCTAGCTAAGGCGTTTGACTGTATAAATCATGAAATTCTACTTCAAAAACTGAGACACTATAGGTTGGATAATATAACACTAAAGTGGTTCAAATCATACCTGTCTGATAGAACTCAAAAGGTAATAATAAATGGAAATGAATCAAAATTAGGGACTGTTAAAAATGGAGTACCTCAGGGATCGATACTGGGACCTTTGCTCTTTTTAATTTTCATCAATGACTTACCAGATAACTTAAGTGACGAATCAAAGGCATTGCTTTTTGCAGATGATACTAGTGTACTCGTAACAGGAAAGTCACAAGAAGATTTAGCAAGACTAGCTACAAAGACTTTTCACGAATTAAATACTTGGTTTCAAGCTAATAAAATGTCACTTAATATTGATAAGACCCACTTTATTCAATTTAGAACAAAAAATAGATATATCTCAAACATTGTAATCAATTATCAAACACAAATCATAGAGGAAATTAGCAACATAAAATTCTTAGGACTACAAATTGACCAAAATCTTGACTGGAAGAAACACATTGTAATGATAAGTTCTAAGCTAAGTTCAGCATGTTTTGCGCTACGAACTTTGAATGATATATTACAACAGGACGCATTACTCACGGTATATTTTGCATATTTTCACTCTGTTATGAGGTACGGAATCATTTTTTGGGGTAACTCGGCACATAGGGAAAAAATATTTAGATTACAGAAGCGAGCAATAAGAATAATATGTGGAAAGAAAAAACGAGAATCTTGTAAACCGCTGTTTGAAAAATTAAAAGTCCTCACTCTCACCGGAGAGTATATATACTCTGTTATGTGTTACATGGTAGATAATATTGATAAATTTCAAAGTAATCACAGTATACACGGGCGTACTACTAGAAACATGAATGATTTACATAGACCAGCTAACTCATTAAAACTTTTTCAGAAAGGTGCTTATTATTCCGCAATACAAATATACAATAACCTTCCAAAAGAGATTAAATCACTATGTATTAAAAGCAAATGCAAATCTTTCAAAAGAGCTCTGAAGCAATATTTAGTAACTCACACCTTCTACAATATGGATGATTTCTTTTCAGCTTGAGTAAGTGTGACATAACAATTCTTGTATCATTTTTTTTTTTTTTTTTTTTTTTTTTTTTTTTTTTTTTTTTATAACATGCATGTATGTTTTTATCTGACGTGTTCTATATCCTTGAGCCCTGCTCAATACAGGATCTACAGAACGAGACATCTACATCTACATCTACATCTACATCTACATCTACATCTACATCTACTTTGTCATCAGTATGAAGAAACACTACAACATATAAATTACTAACTGAATGCAAATCAGAAATACCAAACATTCCAAGACTGCGCATCACAACGGACACTATACTTAATAATAATAATCACTGGAAAGTAGCAGAACACCTTTACAGGAGACATCGTGTCATCAGGGAAAACTCTGGAAGCACGTAACAAGAAGTAAGAATTAGGCCTAGAAGTAAGTAAGGTAGAGAATGGGGAAAAAATAGTTTTAGGTCACTGTGTTATGTAAACAAGTTCATATTCAAAGCCTACCTTTGTTTATTTGTAACAAGTTGTTACCATTCCATACCTATAATAGTTAAAAATAGTCTCCAGACTGTAGTGGGATGCAGAAGTGTGAGATACAGTACTATATTCAAAGATAACCTAAGTTTCTTAGAATCTCCAGTTGATCTGTTCATATAATTAAATGATACAAATGTTTATGTTATCTTGCAAATAATATAGGCCTATGCTATATCTGGGAAAATTTGAAATAGCCTCAGAAAATTTTAGTGGACTAAAAAAAATTATTAATGATAGTCTAAATAGTTCCCACGTCTACATGCGGGATTGACATCTTTCTGAATCTGATCCCAACTCAATATGTTCCCTGTTTACATGGAAAAGTTCTAGGTGTGTACTGAGACTTGTTGCAGGCCTACAATTGGCAAACTTGGTTAGGCCTATTTATGACTCTTTGTCATACCATAAACAGATTATGGCATAAAAGTGTTACATACCGGTCAATATTAATATTATAAACTTAGTGTTTTTTTTATTAAACTGACTAAGCTTATAAGCTAACAAAAAAATGACGAAGGCCACGTGAGTGTATGTGCACGCACTAGGATTGAGTTTACTAGCTTTTACATGGAAATGAATAAGACTTGAATCCGATCCGTTCCTCCATTTACAGAGGATCGGATCGAAAATTCATTCTGGATTGAGTCCATGTTTATATGATGATCTCATTACAAGGGAACTGACTCAGATCTATCTCAATCCTGCATGTAAACGTGGTACTAAATGTGTGGCATCATGCAAAACATCCCCAATTATCTAAATGAACAGAGAAAACAGAAGAATCTGTGGCACTCTAGCCCCCACTCCTACTCACTAATGGGACTCGCCTAGCAGTGCAATTTGAATGACTAAGAATGCCAGGCTGCAATGCCATCCAGTAGGCAGGATCCAAGAGTCTTTTTTATTATCATGAAATATTATGTTGGTTCTGAAAAGAGCCATTTTAGTGAAAGAGTAGTTTTCGCTGCATTAATTAAGCCATATTGTTATTTCCCAATAAAGTGTATAGTACACAGTGAGCTGGGGAAAATCCAAGAACAGGTCGCCCCTTAAGCTCCTCCCACTCAAGATTTGCTAGTAGTTCCACCATAGTCATCTAGATATCTCTCGTTGTTTAGCAGTGTTAAAAATTTGGAAAATTTTATTGTTTTTCTTTCTCTTCTTCTTTTCCTCTTTCTACTATTCAATCCCTTCTCTCCTTTACCCTACCTACCTATTTATTACAGCTATTAATGTCCTACAAATTTTCGCACCTATTGCGATTCGAACACGGGACTGCTGGCATGATAGCAAGTCATCTAAACCATTACGCCATCGAGTGATCGTTGCAGTGTGAAGCGAGAATTCATCTATTTAAGTTTAGAGAGCTGCATGATATAGCGGAGATTGATAATTTCGTTTAATTGGAATTGTGAAATATCCTTTTGGTACAAGGGAAGTTTTAATTGGGGCAAGTCACAATGCAGAGGGACCCATCTCACAATGTCAGCAGGCTTCCATGGACAGGTGAGGTTTTTTGTTTTCCAGTGAGGTAGGTCGACCAACATATGGCAGTTAGGTTAGGAACAGTGATATTAGTGTTAGTGACAGGTTCTGTTACGATATGTACAGTGACATTAATTTATTAGGGCATTCTGAATTCTCCCGAAATTCTAGTTTAGTGGCAGTTAGGTTAGGCATGGTGGTATTAGTATTAGTGACAGATTGAGTTAGGTTATGAACAGTGATATTAATTTAGTAGGGCATTCTGAATTTTCCCGTTTCATAAATGTGCCATATTGTATCTCTCTCAAGATGTTGGTTGTGTTTGTGAACACATGCGGCTCTTTGGATGTGAAGCTGCGGCTCTTTAGTTCCATACGCAAATATTATTTATTTTATAAAAAAATTAAAAATCGTTCTGAATCGATTAACCAGGATTAGGCACCGATTCTCTCTCTCAGACACTAGTACTCGCTCATCACCGCACCCCTCCCCCGTGACACGCATCGTCACTGTTGTCAGTCCGTCGGAAGCTCTTGAACGACGCCGTCGTCGGATGTTTCTATGTAGGTTTTAATTCGCTTTCGACGCAAGACAATTTGGCGTCTTCACCAGTGCTTTGGCTGTGATGTATGGTTTGTTGTTTCAAGTAAAAGAATCAGAAGCGAATTATCTTCTTAAAGTTATGTATGTACATATATATATATGTATATATAATAATAATAAAAAAAAATGAAGTAAAGGTAGGTAACATAATAAGTATTATATTTTTAAAATACATGTTATACATATTTTTTTCCAAATAAGATATCTAACTATTTTTTTGAAGTCAATAAGAATTGTCAAAAAAGAAACAAAGTACTACTGTTGGATATTACCGCGAAAGTGTTTTTATTAAAATATATATTTAATAAATTACCTATTTTATTATTTATATATTTTATAGCTTTTATTGTTAAAAAATAGCGTTAAAATAAGTTGCCCCTTTTGTCAGGTATATGTCCTCCAAAGGTCCAAATGAAGAACTTCTAGGATTGCTACCGCTCTCGGGACAAACTAGAGGGGAAGATATAGCGAGTGCCGTGCAAAAATGCCTTGAAGACATTAAGATCGATTTAAATAAAATCGTTTCAATAGCTACTGATGGAGCCAGAAGTATGACAGGAAAAAATAAAGGGGCAACAACGATTCTTCAAAGCAAAATAAACCACGAAATTCTTACGTTTCACTGCATAATACACCAAGAAGCGCTTTGTGTCCAAACATTTCCGGCCGAAATAGGCGAGGTCATGAATTTCGTAATCAAGATTATTAACATCATCTTGTCAAAAGCACTCTACCATCGTCAGTTTAAAGAATTCTTAAACGAAATGGAGACTCAGTATTCCGACCTCTTTCTTCACAACAAAGTGCGATGGCTTTCCAAAGGTAAGGTGTTGAAACGTTTCGCTTTGTGCTTGAATGAAATAAATACATTTCTAAATGAAAAAGGCATTAATCACCCTGAATTAGAGAACAACAAATGGTTGCAAAAATTTTACTTTATGGTGGATATCACAGCAAAATTAAATATAAGCTGAATCTAAAACTGCAAGGAAAGGGAAACCCAGCCTATATTTTGGTAGAATAATTGGTTTATTTTGAAGAAAAATTAATTCTTTTTGCAGAAGATATTCAGAGCGGTAAATTACTTCATTTCCAGTTTCTAAAGCAATATCGCGATAAAACCAGTGCAACTGTTGACACGAATTACTTCAGCACAGTTATAAAAAAAAATTAAAGATGAATTTGCTTACATATTTGAGCAATTCGAAACCAACAAAACCACTCTAGCATTCATAGTAAATCCTCTCAACACAAATAGTAACGAAATCCACATTGAGCCATTTGGAATTGATACTGGATCTCTAGAAATGCAATTGATCAATTTAAAAAGTAAAGCTTTGTGGAGTGGAACATTTACAGAGTTGAAAAGCAAGTTGGAAGAGTTGGAGGTCCAGAAATGTATGTACGTAACGCAACAAAAGTGGACAGCTTTAAAAGAAATGCCGCGAGTTGAGGCACTTATATTCGACGCATGGAATAGTCTTCCAGATTGCTACAGTGAGGTGAAGAAGTTGGCATTTGGAGTGCTGACTATCTTCGGATCGACTTATTCGTGCGAGCAAGAGTTCTCTTGCATGAATATAATTAAAAGTAAGGTAAGAAGCCAACTAACAAATGAAAATTTAGTCGTGTTTGAAACTTCAAGTTATGAGCCAAATTTATCCAAACTTTCTAAAACCATGCAAAGCCAACGCTCCCTTTGAATTTGTTTGCTCAAATGTATGTTATTGTTTTTTATTTTTATTTTAAGTACAAGTTACATTGTTTGGTAAAGTTTAAATTTTCTGCTTGAATAACCATGCAAAGCCATCGCTCCCATTGAATTTGTTTGCTCAATTGTTTGTTATTGAAGTACAAGTTAGTGTTGTAAGTAAATGTTTAATTGTTTTAATTTTTTACTTAAATAATACGTAATTATCTAATAATGCCATATATATTATCTAATTTGTTGTGAAAAACACTACTTATATATGAATAAATATATATTTTTTCTTATGAATAAATATATATTTTTTCTTATGAATAAATAGATTAGTTTTTTGTCAAAACACTTTATTTATGCGAGTACTATTTATTGTTGGCAAGAAAAAATTTTGTGGCTCTTTAAAAACTTTGAAATTTTGTAAATTGTAATTTTTGGCTCTTCCGACTCAAAAGCCTATAAGAAAATATGTGATATTACGTGTTTTATGAGAAGAAAGTTGGTTTTTTAAAGTAGGTCCCCCCCACATTATGATTTTACCTGGACTGGTACAAGGGTCGTTTTGGTTTTACTAATCTACTAGTCTTGAGGGTGGCATACCACTGAAATCTAAAACTCTCGGGGGAAAAAATTAAAACAGGCCGTGCACGAGTCCCCCACTCCAACCCGCCTGGAAAATAGGGGCTTTATAATTGCGAAATATTATGTATGGTGCAAGGGTCTTTTTTTTGGGAAAATGGTACTTTACGACACAACCGAGTCCCCCACTCCTACTCTCAATCCCTCCCCTAGCGCCGGCATTTGAACTACTAGCAGCGACGGTAGTGCCATTTCTTACGCAACTGATGAAACAGAAAAAATAATTTATTTCTTCTTTATTCTCTTCCTTCCCCGTCTCCTTCCTCTCACCTCCTCTTCACCCTACCTACCTATTTGAGACCTATTCCTACTAGTAAATTTTGGATCGACCGGGATTTGAACTTGGGACCCCTAGCATTATAAAAGAGTCTTAACCATTACGCTACGAGTGAATGTTGAGCACTTAAGGAAGCTTTCATATATTTGAGTTATGACAGGGGGATTTCATGAGTTTTAACGCAAGAATCGGTTTTTGTAATTTTGAGATGAAAAGAGTAGTGTTGGTGCAAGGGAATTTTCCTACATCAATTAAGCCAAATTTAATGTAGGCTAATAATACGGCGTTTTTTATAACTGTGAAATATTATGTGGAGGCGTAAGGGTCTTTTTTTATTGTGAAATATTAGGTGACATGTCAATTGCTAATATGCATTACTGGCGTTGAGGTTGAGCAGAGGCTACAGGCATGATGGCATGCGCTGTGGGGAAGCGGGACAGGTGAGCGAAATGTGGAAAGGGGACCAGCTTGTGTCGCAAAGTACCATCTTGCCCTGTTTTTATTATGAAATATTTATTATTAATTGTGAAATGTTCTGTTGGCATATATACGGCGTTTTTTATAATTGTAAAATATGATTGGTGCAAGGGTATTTTTTTATTGTGAAATATTAATACCGGCATTGAGCAGTGGCCTGCAGGTGGCTAGGAGACATACTAGGAGCGGCCAGGTGGGTATTGATGGAAGGGGGACGTGTGTGCAGCCTGTTTTACTCTTTCGCCAACTCTCGTTCCCAAATGAACCTCTGCTGTGAGCTGCATTACCGACATTCAGCAGCTTGGAAGAGGAAAGGTTCAAGGCTGAAGGCATGGCTAGGGGAAGGTAGGGGAAGTGGGCCATCACCATGGCAATGTGTAACAGAAAGTGGGGGAAAAACAAATTTAAGTCGCACCTTGGGATAAATGTTCCCTCCCGCCGCACCCTTGCGATGCACTTTCTTTTATACCACGATCTAGCGAATTCTTCTGTCCTCATATTATGAAGAAACTCGTGATTGGACCTTGGTGGTGTGACTACAAATTGACCAAAATCTTGACTGGAAGACACACATAGAAATGATAAGTCCAAAACTGAGTTCAGCATGTTTTGCTTTATGAATTTTGAATAATGGTATTTTTGCATATTTTCACTCGGTAATGAGGTATGGAATCATATTTTGGGGCAACTCTTCCCATACCGGTAGGGAGAAAATATTTAGATTACAAAAACGGGCAATAAGAATAATATGTAGAAAGAAAAAAGGGAATCTTGTAAATCGCTATTTGAAAAATAAAAATGCCTCACTCTTACAGGGGAGTATATGTAGGCCTACTCTGTTATGTGTTACGTAGTGGATAATATTGATAAAATTCAAACTAGCTTAATTGTAGTGTACATGGACGTACTACCAGAAACACGAATGATCTACACAGACCAACTAACTCGTTAAAGCTCTTTTAGAAGGATGCTTATTATTCTGCAATACAGATATATATAACAAGCTTCCAAGCAACATTAAATTATTATGTATTCGAAGAAAAAGCAAACCTTTCAAAACATTTGTCAAGAAATTTTTAATAACTCACACCTTCTACAATTTGGAGGAATATTTCCAGCTTGGAAAAATTTGGCAGCTTACAGTTTCTGTATATTATTGATATAACATGCATGTATTTTTTGATCTGATGTGTTCTATATCCTTGAGCCCTGCTCAACACAGGATCTATAGGGCGAGATATCTACATTTACGTCATACCGCTAAACAAAAGGTGACAGGCTGGCAAACCTCTGGGAGATATAATATGCCACATTTTCGAAACCTACAAACAGTGCATCATACATTATTCTAAAATGCAAGGACGCTTCGCTAGGGCTACCGCCTCCGCTTTGCGCACTTAACTATGTAGTTAGTGTTATGCATTATTTATGCATTATAAGCAGAGGCAAATGTGGTACGGTCGGGAGTGCCGAGTGAGCTAGTGGGCTGTCATTTTGGTATAAGGGTTGGTAGCTGGTATTTGGTACGGTCAGGAGTGTTGAGTGAGGGCATGGTTGGGAGTTCCGAGGCGGTCGCCATAGCAATGCGACTTACATTTGATTTATGTTGAAAGTGGAGTGAGAGCCAATGGGCTAAAACCAAATATAAGGTGCCAAATAGGCTCCGCCCATTGCGTTGCTATGGCGACAGCAGCTGACGGCGGGCGACCACCCGACCATTCCTGAGCCCCGTGCTGACTCACTAAACATGCCGTACCCCTTTTACCAAATATTGAAAATACGATTACAATGATGCTAGAGTTTCCCTTGTACCAAATATCCAAAATACGAGAGTGCCCCTTGTACCAAATATTCAAAATACGAGAGGACGTACTATGATACTTATCATGTATTACACGTCTCTGTAGTAAAAAGGCTAGAAGAATTCTCGAATTTTACTGCAACGATCACTGATGACGTAGTGGTTAAATCGATAGACTATAACGCTAGTGGTCCCGAGATCGAATCTCCGTAGGTGCGAAAATTATTAGGTCCCAAATAGGTAGGTAGGGTGAAGGAGAGAAGGGAGGTAATAGGGAAAAGAGGAGAAGAATAGAAGAGGGATTAAAGGGGGAAAAAAATTAAATTTTCTGTGCTTCTAGTATTTCCGTCAGATGTCTCTGCGCCGCTACTAGTTCCACCATTACCTACTAGATGTCTCCCACTGTTTAAAATAGTCCCCGCCCTAAACCCCTCCTTCCCGGGCGGGTCCCGATAGTGAGTATGGGAGGAGCTTATTTGGCACCTTGTATTTGGTTTTTCCCAAGGTGCCACAGATTCTTCAGTTTTGCCAATGAATAATAAATAGGCCTACCTCTACACACTTCTCGCAGGTATGTAAACCAATCAGAAATGGTGCTCTGATGAATATCATCTTGGTTTTCATCTGCACATTCCTTCTTGGTTTGTTCATACGAATATTTATTGGAGAAGGCATAAATGAGATCCAAGACCCTGGTGACAGTCAGCTTGGTTCCATAGAAAAACGTGTTACTGGCCCCTGTCATACAAAATGCACCATACACCTCATGGCCAGCAATAGTCTTGCTACATTGGAACCGCCCGAACCTGTTCCTTTTACCTGGAAATGTGAGAAAAAGTAGTGAATAATTATAGAATTTAATAACGCCTCCTTAGCAAAACTGCCGGTAGCATATAATTACGGTAATACCGTAATTGTATTGTAAATACCTACCAGCAGTTAGAGAAACGACATCACCACATAAGGGGCACTCCATTTCTTTTTTGAGAAGCCCTTGTTCGTAGCACCACTCCATAGCCAGTTTTTCTGATCTACAGATCTTGTGCAGCATCCTAGAGTTAAATAATTGCCCAGCAGCCATTCTTTTACTAAGAAAAGCGTTGGAAAATGAAAAGCGCGGGACCACATCGCGGGTGGCCATCGTCTGCTTCTGCGGCAGTATCACGATTACTTTATTTCACTGCAATTGAATCACACCCGCAACCCAAATATTGTGCATTTTCAAGGCGGCCGTGACTTATTTTGAAGAAACATGGCAGCTCGCATAGTTGCTTCTGCTACTGTGAAAGCTGTCAAAGGGAGACGACCCATCCAGTCAAGAGCAGCATTGGCATTAACACCAGCAGCAGTTAGTAAAATAAAGGATATATTGGCCAAACGATCAGAATGCATTGGGCTGAAAGTCGGTGTTCGGCAAAGAGGGTGCAACGGATTAAGCTACACTCTGGACTATGCAACAGAAAAAGGGAAACTGGACGAAGAAGTTGTTCAGGATGGAGTTCGTGTCATCATTGATAAGAAAGCTCAATTGACTCTTCTTGGTTCTGAAATGGATTACGTAGAAAATAAACTGTCATGCGAATTTGTTTTCAATAATCCAAACATCAAAGGAACTTGTGGTTGTGGCGAAAGCTTTTCAGTTTGATGTCATTTGATATGTAGTAACTTCTATTGTAAATAACGTTATTCTAGAGATTCAGCCCCTCAGTATGGTCCAATGAGTAGAAACTAAAATATGTTCTATTCCATTATTTAGAATTTATCTCCCCATATTGTACAATTGGTTGTAAACCAAACTTCTTTGAGGGTTGCTACTATCTTGTGTTATGCTATGAGCCTGCTTGTTATTGCTGTATAAAATTGCAAAACTGTACCATGTTTCAACCAAATCTACTATGTAGAAGCAAAGTCGTGTAGTAAATTCTGTATTGCAAATTCATTGAGTGCATAATTTAATAAGAAAATACCGGTAAGGTTTTAAGTTGTTTAATGTTTATAGGCCTAGTTTACTGTCGAAAAACATGGACAAAGCTAAACTTCTCAGTAAGTTACTTGTAAAGAAAAATGTGTCGGGACAGTCTAGCTCATTATTTATTTATTTAGGAAAAAAAGTTTGGGGTTTCCTCATAGCTCCCTACAACTCACTATGTAAACAGTGAGACATCTAGCTGCTGCCATTTTGAACTACTAGCAATTCCATCTGGTATCAGAAAATGAAAATGGAAAAAAATTACCTCCCCTACCTACCTTACTTATTTGAGACCTATTTCTAACCATACATTTTTTGCATCGAACAGTATTCTAACATGGTACCACTGGCATTGCAATCAGCAGCCTTAACCACTTCACCATGAGTGATTGCTGAGGGGTGAAGTAAAAATTAATTTATTTAAGTTTAGAGAGCTTTAAGGGGGGGGGGACATAATTTTTTTTCCTCAGCAATGAATTGCTCAACAACCTTGGAATCTGAAAAACTCTTTATTGACTACTTCTACAATTGCATACTATTTTCGAAATTAATCAAACTATTGAATGAAAGAGAAATGCGCACAATGTGCATTGGTTTGCACAATGTGTATTGGTTTTAATCAATCTATTGCAGCTACGGGTAATTGTCGTTTCAAAATGGCAACCACGTTTCATGCACTGCTGTTATCCTTGATAACATCCACAAAAATCAATATTTTTGAGTGATTATTTTTCTGTTTTTCTAGTAATTCAAACATTGCGCAGCTAACTTCAGGTAATTAATCCAGTAATTATCTGCAATGCGTTATTTGCATATTAAGAACATGTATTTGGCTATGATAAGTGATGAAAGAACACATTCAACAACTTGGATTTAGGAGTATTTGAAAATCTGTAATGGGAAACCTGTTAGAAATTTAATGAAACCTAAGAACAAACTTTGAAGCTACCGATTACACTAAAATTATTGACTGGAATACTTGCCTGTTTTATCGTCAACCTATGCTATGGGAAGTATGAAATGATATTCAATCACTCATCAATTTAAAGGAAATATGTGGGATGAGAAATTCTGTTTGGCAATTAAATTGACAGTACAGGTTGACATTCAAAAATCTTGTCATCGAAAATCTGGTTCCTTTGGATTTCAGGCACAAATTTAAGAGCCAATTTTCAAATTTACCCTTTTGGTATGTTTTTTGGAGATGCTATTTATGTTTTGATGGCACTGTACTCCAGAATCAGCTGTTGGCTGTTGCTTGCATCTGTAATTCTCATTTTATTATTTGCTGGACAGCCCCATTATGGATTCAGCATAGAAAAGAGGTGAGGTAAATTATGATCTACTCTTATACAATCCAACGGCCCTAAATAGCGTGCTTGCTCGCCCGCTTCGTGAGACATCGGGTATACTCGGCGATGTTCGTCTCTCGCAGTCTAAACTTTCATGACGACTACAAAATTAGGAACGAAAACCGTTTCTTTATTATATAAGGCCTAAGTGAAATGAACACAATGAACAAATATTCTAATTTTATTTTTACTTACAATTTTCATAGCTCTGAACCACAAACATTTTTAATAATCTACCAGTGTAATTTTCTTAAAAATCCTGGAGTCAATGAATAATGGCGGGCGAAGCCGGGGGCAACTGCTATAAAATATTGATGGTTTTATCTCTTGAAATATCGCTGATAATAATAATCCAAACAAACCATTCCTTCCCTTGAAACATTATATAATTTCTGAAAATTACACTGAATTGATAAAATAAAATTCACATCATATTCATGTCAATAAACAGCTGAGAAACAATACGTATTATGTGTTCACAGGTTCTTTGGAACTGCATAATCGATTCTGATATAGTTTTCCCAGGGGGTGATTTCATGTCGTGGAATGTACTCTAAAGCAGGAATTTTAGCTGTTTCATTAATTATTAATGGCTTTGTTTATGAATGATTCGCATGCAAGTGTTAATAAATATAATGCTTTAATAATTATTATACTCTTAATTTTTAAATTTTAAAAGAATTATCGTGGCGAAGCCACGGGCACCTCCTAGTCATTGTACATTGTCGATTGTAGAGAAAGTGAAAGTGCTAAATAAGATTGGTAATGGCATGTCTGTGCAAACCATTTGTGAAATTCGGAATTTTTAAAAATCCTGTTTTCTCAGGTCCAGAGGTTGCCAACCTGTATAATAATAAATCTGGATGACTGTGAAAGTGTTGACGGTAGTAAATGTGAAGAAGAAGAACTGAATGGAACAGCTGTGCTATACGACAGTGACTAGAAGTAAGTGTTCACAGTCAATGTTTTCATCTCAGCACATTTTGTTACATTCAAATCCAGCTGCCTCTGTCTGTGACGTACGTGCTTTCAATTTGAGAGCTACTGTACCAATATAACTTTTCTCAGCCATTTAGTATAATTCTGAATTTTCTGTTTGTTCATAAGAATGTGATTATCAGGACCCGGATTCTGATGACCTAAAATTGTTTGAAAAATGACCTATAAAATGACCCTAAATTTGAAAGAAAATGACTTAATAATAATAAAAAATGACCTAAAAACTAATATTTTGTTTATAAAAAATTATTATTGTACACACAAAGTTATAGACTAGTTTGTACATAATTGTACAAACTGTAAATAACTGTAATGTTGTGAATGTTCTTTTCTCACGAAAATTCATACTGGCACTGAGGCACTGGCGAGTCAAAATTCGGCATTTCCTTTTGTGGTCTGCCGGATTATATTGTTGTTTAATTGAGGGTAAACGGTAGTTTGCACTCTCAAATCCAAGCAGGTGGCAGACTCTGGTGCCAAGTCAATCTAATAACAATAGTAATATAATATAAAATTTTTGCGTTTCTTTGATTCTCATTTCCGACTGAGACATAACAACACTTAACGCCAAATTTTTCCTTCTTGCATTAAACAAACAACACTTCAAAGACAGTACCGCTAGCGACGAAAGAAGTTAATACACTCAATGTAAATACATGAAAATGACTAAATAAAGAAGCAAATGACAAAATAATTACCTAAAATTGAAATAAATGCCCTAAAACTATAAAATTGCATAAAATGACAAAAAATGACCTAATAAAAATGTCATCATCATCATCATCATCATCATCCTATCATGTATTAGGCCTAGGGGCCCGTTACAGTCTCAATCCATCGTTTAAGGGGTCTGCCCAATGATCTCTTGCCTGATGGTTGGTAATTTAGAATTTGACGGGGTATTCTTGTTTGGCTCATTCTTCTTACGTGGGATATCCAGTTGTTTCTATATTTTTGTATATAGTCCATGATTGGTTCTGCTTGTAATTCTTTCATAATATCATAGTTTCTTTTGTGATCCGTTCTTGAGTAGCCTGCAGTGCGCCTCATAAATTTCATTTCTGACGTAGTTAGTCTCTGTGTATCCCTACTACGTATTATCCAGGCCTCACTGCCGTAACACAATATCGGTCTGGCTAATGTTTTGTAGATTCTAGTACGTGTGTGTTTCTGTAAAAGTTATAACTAATAAAAATGTATTTCTATAATCTAGAGGCCATGATTAGGATTTATCTACAAGTTGGCAACGTCTATGCAGCATCAATAAAAAGATGACATGTCATTAAAATCCATATTTGTTGACTTTCTAGAGATGAAAAAGATATCAGGAATAAGGTACACACTAATTCATTAAAAATCCGGGCCCTGGTGATTATGAATATAACCTACACTTAATGAGTTTACTCTATAAAATAAATTTTTAAAGAATAAGTGAATATTGGTAGTTCTTCCTTTCTGACTGAGTTTTATAATTTAAAATATGAAAGCCTCTGTTAAATTTGGTTTTGAAAGTACCACGAAAAAGCTTTTAGGTAACATGATTTGGATATTGGTCTACTTTCTCTTGAGTAACAGCCTCCCAACAATGAAAATACCGAAACAGCAAAGAGCTCTGGAAACAGGGATTTGAACAGTGTGCGGTCAAGTTGTGTTGGTGGCATTGATACTGGCAACCTAAACTTTCTTTTAATAATATCAGTCTGGGGGGGGGGGGGGACGAAATTTTCAGCACCGGGTACCACATGAGTTTGCTATGCCACTATCAACCCTTAAGAACATACGTGGGGTAATTTTTTTTCCAGGAACACCTGTTTTGAACCACAATATTTTCTCTTAACTGATTATACTTATGTGTTGTGCTAAGTAAACAATCTGGAGCAGTTCATAAATTTTCTTTCCAATATCGAAATATAATAATTTGTATGAATTATCAACTAGTGTTAGCTTTATCTGATGCTGTGATGAAGTAGAGGGTAACAATCATTTTCAAATATTCATGGATAAGCTGTTACCTTATACAACAGATCATCAATAAAACAATTCCAGTAAGGTGAGTGTGCTGCAAAGCTTGATCAAGCAATGAATAAATTGGCTGTATTGTAACAGCTAGATGGTGGCCAGTTCATTCCAAACAGTTTCAGCTATTTGGTTTCGATGCAGTTCCTTATTCTGTCATTTTTTAAAAGTCAAAGAAGATATGAATAGGTTGTCCACAGAAAGAAGCATGAAACTTATAATGATTTATTTAGGCGATTTTCATCCAGACAGTTCTTACTGATTTGGCCATAACGTAACACATTTTAGCAGAACTGTCTAATCCAGTGTTTGAAGAGAGCTGGTTTGCACCAGTATGCAATATCAGTACTGGTAAAAATGATTAGTGGCATACTGCCCCCTGGAGATGTTTTCAGTTGGCACGGTTATTCTTATTCTTTTTCAGCTAATATTTGCCAAAGTAACCATTAAATAAATATCTCTGTTATATTTGGTTTTGAAAGTACCACGAAAAAGCTTTTTGGTAACACGATTTACCGGAATCTGAAAATGGATCCTCCCATGGAGCTTAATCAAGTGGCTAAACCTTGGTTCGTCAGAAATAACATCCATTGACGCCAGCTGTTGTTAGCAATAATAATGCTAATTGGATGGCAGAAGGCGCACGCTGTCCACCAAGTGGACCAAACCTTTGTTACGTCACATTGTTATTGTTATAATTAAAAATGACCCTAATTTACGACATATATTATTACTGATTCTTAATATGATTGATTTTATCTTAAACATGGGATTTTAAGCACATTAGTAGTATTAGTTATAAAAATAATACATTATCTTAAGCGCCAATGTACAGAATTGGTTCTTACTGAAAGAATTATCTTAAGAGCCAAGAGCCTTGGGATAGCACGATAAAAATGCGGGAACAGCTCGTTCTTTAAGCTGTTTTGTTAGGCATTAAAATAATTATTTGGTTCTTAAGATAAAATACACCAGCCTTTTACTTCCACCACAGTAGTTCATGCAAGATCTTTTACCAGGACGTAAAACTCGGTTGCCTCTTTCTATTTACATGTTAAAAAGTTTCAGAAAAAGTGGCGGTTAAGATGTTTTGCCTTTCACCCATAGATTTTATGTTATGGCTTTATTAAGAGCACTATTAAAAAACCAAGATACAGGCACAGAGTTTGTCTGCAAACTTCATGTTTGTTGTTGACTTTCTGAAGAAGAAAAAGATATCAGGAGTAAGGTACACACTAATTCATTTGTTAGATTCATTGCATATCACATGCCCTATAACACAGAACCACATACAATATTCAAAACTACGGTATAACTGATGAACTGCCACAGAAACAAGTGTGCCTTACAAAGTGAAGAGAATTCATCAATGAACACATCACAGACTTGTCAGTTGTCATAATAATCAAGTGACTCTTCATCCTCCCTCCTGCTAGGGAAAACATTCCCTTGACACGCTGAAGCTTGGCTACACAAAAACGCATCCAAAGCTGGAGTTTAATAGGGAGTCAACGGCAAAGAAAGCATTAGCTTCTTTAGTGAGCAGGTGCAAGTAGGCAAAATATTCAATTAGTGTTGAATGCAGAGGATCACAGAGAATACTAAATTATAGAATCTTTAAAAATGAAATAATTAACTTAAAATATATGTTATAATTATATAATACAGGTCCTTATATAATATGTATGTATATAGAATTTTAAATGAGTGGTAAGTGATGAACGACTTATCACATTCACATTATTCTCTCAAAAAAACACTAGATATAGCTTTTTTATGGCTCATAGAGGATGTTGAATGTTGCATTCCGTTGCTTCTACACATCATGCCTGGGAGGGGTTGAAATAAGAAGAAACAGAAATTCCGGTTACATAAGACTGTACCGTATTGTCTTGATGGAAAATTTTATGTCTCTCTATCATGTTACCATACAACCATTTCGCGGCTGAAATAAAAAACAAATTCGATATCACTTTCATACTTTCCTCCCAAAAAACCTGGGACATAATATACTGTGGGCATAGGACTGAAAATGCTCCATCCTATTTTGTCTTCTTTTAGATGCTTAGGGCCTATGATGAACATCCCTATTTCTCAACTAACACAAAGCCTACAGCTATGAATAACATATCAGTGGATCAGCATACAATTGTCGTTTTATATCTGTGCCTCTCGCCGACTGTTGGAATTTTGTTACAAGTGCTTGTGCGGGAGCAGGTAGTCTGTGTATTCCAATACAAAAGACATCCAGTTCCCTTTCTAGTCAGTGTTTGTCCGAGCTCAACATCTGCTGCCCATTGTAAATTTAAGAAATGTTTTTGTACACGCTAGTAGAATCGGGCCTCTCTCTCTCTTCTGCTACCAGGAAATAGTCTCGTGACAGACCGGCAGAGATATAATACGATGTCTGTACTCTTTGGCACACACTTAAGCTGTCCCTGCAATACGACCTCTTATTCTACATAAAAATGTGAAGTGAGAAAATGACATTATCCATGTCGAGGGTAGAGAAAGTTATGTGACTGCATTACATGCTTTATTTTCATGCATTTCATTCTTCATTAATTATTTTCACCAATGTATAGCATCAGGATTATGTAGTTCCCAAAGTCATATTGTACACTGTAAACAATAACTATTATCATGAGAACTGAATTGCATTTCATTTTTTTAGTATAATATTCTCAGAATTTATATAAATTTTCAAGGGAAGAAGTGACTTGTTTGAATTTTAATGTTGACCGCATTACTGTCTGGGCTTAACTGGGTATGTGAGCCAATTTTTGTGCAAATTGCACAAGAAATGTAGATTTGTATAGGGATTATACATATCAAAAAAATTGGTAAACCACGAGAAAGGTAATTTCTTTAAAGAAAATTACATTGTACAGTACTATACTTACATAAAGTGTCACATCTTGAACATATCGATCAGAGTCAGTTGTTTTGCTGACAAATTGTTGATTTTGTCAGCTAAAAGTTTTGCTTTCCTTCGCAAATGATTGGCGTTTCCCAATGCTCGCTGCTGTAAAAAGCACTTGAATACACCCTCAAGGTGATCCGAATAATTGGTGATCTGGATAGTTGGAGTTTGAATGATTGGAGTTCTTACTGTACTTTTATTTTCTTCAAGGAAATAGATGATTGGCAATTCAACTCCATCAATGGACAACTGTTACTGCAAAGATGCCTAATTTGAATGAGTAAAATTGATCCATTAGAGTTGCATGTATGCATGGCCGTCCAGAAGGGGGGCAGGATAGGGCCGTTTGAAATTTTGTTTACACATAAATCTCTAATCTAAAGTCCCTCCGCGAAGAATGTTAATAAATTAGGGAAGAGCAACTAATTTGAAGAGAGGCTTAAATTTCCACATTCTGTAAATGGAGTTGTTTGGACAAAAACGAATTATATCAGCTGACTACCTTAGATATGAGAATGTAGGAATAATTACTTCCTCTAAACTTAAAATCATTTCTAGCCAACATTTTACTGTAATGAAGGTAAGGCAATGGAAGTATCACATTTTATATGAATGTTTAGACTAGAACGCAGCTCGGATGGTGCTTCTTCTGCTACCACTGTGCAGAAAGAGACAGAGATACAATGCTTCTTGGTTCACGCGCATCCAACCCCAAGCCGCCTTCCTAGCTGCCTTTAACTCTAGTACCTATGAAATTGTAAGGGATAGAAAAAGTTATGTTAGTGTACTAGATCAGATTTTTTTCTTTGTATCCATAGTTATTTTCCACCTACAGTAAATCAAGGATATGGATGATGCTGATAATGATAATAATAACAATAATACAGTGCTTGCTGCTTATTGTGATCACTTCAGGACGCACCTAATCTGATAGTATTAATCTATTGATAACAGTAGCTGAAGGAATAAATGGAAGGTAATTTATTCATATATAAGATAATACACTACAAAACAGAATTTAAAATATTTATTCATAAAATAATACTTAACTGTGTATCATTGAACCACTCATAGGCTAATACAGTAATAGACTGAAAGCAACTATTTTTTCAACTAGTATCAAAGGTTTTCATTTTTTTACTTTCCTTTATGAGTTCATTACTCCTTATTCAGTTATGAGTTACAAGTATTTTTGGAAGTGTATATTGATCTGTGGTATACACCGCGTAGCAAAACATCTAACTCCTGTCTGTTCAAGTATTTTCATTTTACTCTAGCCATCACTGCGTGTCAACACTATTATCTTCACAAATCAAATGCTGCAGCTTAACTGAGGGGTGAAACATGTTTTATTGCTTAAAAGAGAAAGCTATGTAATGCCACCCCCTTGAACTGGTCATCCTGTGAGCTGGGAACAGAATTGCTACCTCCAGCACAACACAATATAATTGAGTTAGAAACAAAATCCTTAAAAACCAAATTTTGAATGACGTACAGTACTTGGAAATAAAGCCGGAAAAATGAAAGTGTGATAACATAAACACAAACATTGATCAGAATAAACAGCAATTTTTCAATGTGTCAGTATTAATCCATACGGGATTTCATAAAGTGATAACATTACCAGATTGATAACATCCGTGATTACATTAAGCGGCGTTCACTGTAATAGTAATAATAATAAGTAATAAGATAATAATAATAATGATAATAATAATAATAATAATAAAAAGAAGTGGTTATAGTGCTAGTAGCATAGTAATGGTAGTGGCGGCAGCAATTTATTTATTGGCCCCCTTGACAAAATTTCTACGGATGCCCATGCATGTGTGTTGATGACATCTGCTGTGTTACTGTGATTATCTGTATTCTCCCCAGTAGTGTAGCCTCCGGCTGTGGGACTCTGGGTCAAGTATGGTCAAATAAAATAAAATAATAAAAAAAAAAAAAAAAGAAGAAGAAGATCCATGCATCACAAGACATGACATGTAGAACTTCACTAGGTTTCTACTATACCCAAATATGTTTATTGTATTGCTGTAGTTCTCTATCGCCTGTCTTGTCTCATGGTTAGCGTCGCTGGCTACGGACCATTAGGCACCTCCTCGGATTTTTCTGAGGTAGGGAGGTCTGGAACGGGGTGCGCTCAGCCTCGTGATACAAACTGAGGAGCTACTTTATAGAGAAGCAGCGTCTCCGGTCACGGAAAGCACCATTAACGGCCGTGGGTGACGGCATGCTGAACACATGCCTCCCAATCGTGCTATCTGCCTACAGTAGATGATGCAGCGGTTGGGTGATAGGCCTAGTCCTTTCAGTGATGTAGCGCCACGGAATTTAGCTTTTTTGTAGTTCTCTATCACGGAAATGATAAGATAAGATAAGATTTATTGCTGTTCTGTGTAGTTACTTATGAACCCTTAACCATATAGAATGTTTCATAATGTTAGATTATTCACTCTGTTAGTAAAAATTCGCACCATTGAAGACATGGCAGCAGAACAGACAAATTTTCATTTTCTGGGTTGGACCAATTTTCTTCATGAAACTGATTTTTGTTGGCATTTACATGAAAAGTGAAATGTCCATGATAACATCTTCTGGTTTCCTATATCCCCTATGTTGGGGCGAAGGGCCTCCAAGTGGAGGTTTCTGTTACCTACGTGAATTTTGTTACGCTTATTTTCCGAGAGAGGTCAGAGGGACAGGTGGTAAGCCCATCGTCTCTCAACCCCCCTCCAGAAACTAAGGTATTACTTGGACGTGAAAGGGCCGAGAAATTTTGTTCAGAGGTTTTGATTTAAACTTGTAGTTCTTTTACGTGCCCTAAATCTACGACACGGGCTTAAAGTCGGTGCCCAGGATTTTTACGTCCTGAAAAATCCAGCGACCGCGGCCGGGTTTGATCCCGCGACCTTCGGATCTACAGTGGGGCACGCTAGACCACCGCGGTCGACGTGATAACATCTTAAAAAAAGGGGAAAAAAGAGTCATCTATGAATTTCGAGGAAATGGGGAAGGAAGATGAGTTTGTGCGGGTAGGCCTAAATGCAAATTTTCTAAGAAGATGTCACGAATGGAGAAAGGAAAGCACATCTTATAACCAAATTAAGCAAAGCAACATACAATTTTCTTAGCAGGTTATAAAAACTCACCCCTTTCCACTATCGACTACACAAGCGCCGATTTACTTAATGTCGGCTGAGTAGCAATGTCGGGCAACGGAATTCCTAGGGTCGGGGCTTACAGCCAAACTTCTGCAGGAGACTTGCTAGGAGGTGTTTAAACATCCACCCTATAGCTCGGACTTCGCTCTCAGTGATTTCCATCTTTTCCTACACCTCAAGAAATTACAGGGAATGGCAGAGAGGCGGAGATGTTTGTCACACAGTGGTTCAAATACTTGACGGCAGACTTCTACGACACAAGTGTGTTCAAAAGTTGGTGCCATGGAAAGACAAATGTTTCAATTCCGATGGCGAATATGTGAACACTGGCTGTGACTGTTGTAATAAATATTTCCATGAAATTGATTTCTGTTTCTGTAAACGGCCCAAGGGAAGCTTACTTTGTGGACGGCCCTCGTATGATCTTTTATTGTTAAAAGAGACAGGCGAGAATTTAAATGAAAGAATTTCCCATATTCCCGTAGCACATGTTTTTCGGAAACAGAAAATAACTTAATGTAATTTATTAATGTTCTTCGCGGACCCCTGGGAATGATACATTTGTAAGTAATTTTACAGAAATCGTAATTTATTCAAAAGATAAATTTGACATATTAGATTAACTGTCATACATTAAACTTGTGATTGTAGAAATTGACCATAACGCCGGCCTTCTTAACCGCGATAGCTAAGGCCGTGGTGATGGAGGCAGCGGGTTCTAGTTCCGCTTCGAGGATGGCTGTTTGTGTTAAGAAAAAGAGGTAAACAAAACGGTAACAAAGAAAAATATCCAAGGAAAATTGGTCTGCAAAAATCATATGTAACTTACATGTAGGGGGAAAAAAAGCGGACCGACTCTGGTAGCTGATTTCAGAGCTTTGTGATACGTAAATAAATGTAAGAGATGTAACGGAAACATTTGTTTTTACAAGTAATGCAAATTACGTGAAATTATTTCTCAATTCAAGCAATTTTTCGGCTGTAGAACAAATTTCAATATTCCCTGCTTTCCTGTGAATGCCGCTAGGCATGCGCAGTGGCTCATATCGGCAACTTAGATATTTTAGTCGGTCCGCTTTTTTTTTTCCTCTACCTATACATGAGAAAGATGAATCAAAACCAACCTTAATGACCACATTCTTATTATTGCGAATGGTTTTGGAGAGTCCGCCGCCATGGGTGTATAGGTAAAGTAAAGTAAAGTAAAGTAAAGTAAAGTAAAGTAAGAAAGCATTCCATGGATACCATAAAAGTCTGATGACTATAGGATGTGGAACTTGTCAAAGCATTAAACAGAATTACATTTATAAACCATTAACCTATTGACATATTATTTGTCATAGAATCATCAACAGAGTAAAGCTGTGTGCATTTAAATATTTCGTAATCAATCATTTCATTATTTTGGTTTGTTGGTAAATTTTTTAATCTCGTTTGGAAGTTTGTTAAATAATTTAATTCCAGAATAGTAAACCCCTTTTTGATAACAGCTGAGATTTTGCCTGGGAATATGTAAATGTAATTTCCTTTTAATGTTGTTATTATGTAGGTCAGAGTTAGTTGCATACTTGCCTTCCACCCTGTCGGTCCGGGTTCGATTCTCGGCGGGGTAGTGGGTTTTTTTAGTAACGAAAAACCCCCGAGAAAATTATAGGCTATTTTAAAAAGCCTTAAATTAAAGTGGTGACTACTAGAATAGGGTATAGGATATTCACAATAGATATGTTAAGTTCGCAGTGTTGAGAAGCCGAAAAAGGCTTACACTACCCCTCATTAATCTAATATTCTAATCTAATCTAAAGGTTTCGGGAAAGGATCGACTAATCTAATCGAATACAAGGCAGTTTTTATTATTTTTATTTTTTACGATCAGTTGAAATTCCGGCGACAAGAGGGAGAAATCTGGTAACCTTGTTAGGTTTCTGTGAAATTGTTTCGTGTGGACACAGCGAAGCTAACAGCTGCATGCTGTACCCAAACCGAATGTTAATTCAGTCTCTTGTTGACTCAACTCCTCTATTGCAAGATCCACTTCTGATTTCCTTTTCCACAATTATCGAGTTCCCATTCCAGGTCAAACCAACGGTTCGAACATTCGATCAGGAAGAATTTAATGTAACTCGTGTAAAATTTAGTTTTAAAGCGAACGTAGCTTCGAATTGCAGTGGTATCTGGTACACTACAGAACATTTGTCAGTAAATTAATCAGTAATACGGTATATCTGGAAACAAAAAGATGGCTTTCATGCAACTTCCTTTTCTATCTGTTCATGTTATGAAGCTAGATTTTTCCATTTATTCGTCTGATGATGATGGGCAATAAGCATTAGTAAAGTAAAGTGATCCCTTTACAGGCCGTGGAAACCCAGTGGGTTCCAGGAAGTAGAGGATCCCAGATTTTGCACATAGGCACGTGAAGGTGGTAAGTTTGTCAGCCTTATGCACCGACCGCCTTTACCCCCAGGATTGCTTTTGGCACTCATTTCTGTTAGAGGCTGAGTCGACCCCAGGGCCATTGTGCCACCAAAAGGATTAAGCCAATTGATAAACTCCGATGACCTCATCGGGAATCGAATCCGCGACCTTCCGGTTTGTAGCGCAGCGCCTCAACCACTACAATTATAAATTTATATGAAACGCATAACCGTAATGACTAGTGTAGTCATGTTTAAGTCTTTAAAATAATATCTCTTTTTATTGGCCTTAATTATGATTTATTTAAATACATGTTCAACACCGTTGAGCTCGATCAATGTAATAAAATAAATAAGATACCATTTGCTCAGTTAAAATAAAGTGTATGATCTGTTGCCAAGGTCTTTCGGTGTCTCTACATTATCTTCAGGACATCTTTTGCTGGCTTGGAGCTTCAATAATTAATTAAATACTGCATTTCGTCACCTTTATAAACTTCCTGGCTCGGATTTTCTTTTTTAATTCTGAAACAGACAGTTTCATTTGGATGTTGAGCTTACACTTATCCGCGAATGAAAATTCATTTGAGGCTTTTTCATGTCAAGAAGTCAAAATGTTGGATGCAGAATATGAGATGTGACAGTCACACTCCTTTTTCCCCACGTTTTTTGACATAATCATGAACGTTATGTTCCACGATGTATACATCGAAATTATTTTGGTTGGCGCAGAACCTCGCATGGGTTTGGGGTGTAATCTGTAAAAAAACAATTGCTTGATATCTCAACTAGAAGTGTCTTTTTCAGGCCTGTGACACCAACGGCAATTTTTTTTTTAGAATGAATCTACTACTATATTGCATTATTTGTATGGGGCAGGCCGTGGCGCAGTTAGTTGAGACACAGCGCTACAAACCGGAAGGTCGCGGTTTCGATCCCTGATGAAAGAAATCACTGGGATTTTTCAATTGTCCTGATCCTTCTGCTGGCACCTTGGCCCTGGGATTGACTCAGCCTCTAATAGAAATGGTTACCAGGAATAATCCTGGGGGTAAAGGCGGCCGTTGCGTAAGGCTGAAAACCCTACCACCTACATGTTCCGAATGTCTAAACTCTGGGAGCCTCAACTCCTGGGAACCTAAGGGCCGTCATGGCCTGTACAGGGATCACGTTACTTTTACAATATTTGTATATGAACTATGAATAGACTATCATGACTAAATATTCTAACTTATTCGATACGATTTTCGGAAGAACATCTTACTTCCACAGACTATATTATAGACCAGTGATTCCAAACCTTTTTCAGCTGGCAACCCACCTTTCCTTATCGGAATTCCTCCACGGTCCATCGGTCCATGGTGGAGTAAAAAACCTTATGTGTATCGTATCCCTTCCTTATGTATATATAATTTACCATCAAATATTGCAAATATACCCGTATATATGGGTGATTCTTCAAATACGGGAAAATTTGTGTTCCGGAGTGATATTTCCCTTCAAATTCAACTTAAAAAAAATAAAATAAAAGTTTGTTTCTACTACTTCCATACTACAACTATCACTTTGAAATGTCACTAACTTTAAATTCTGATATTCCAAAATCAAATTTAATTCAATGAAATGTCATCCTCATGCCCTGTCCCATACCCCGATTTTGTATATTCTAATGCATTTTCCCACAAAACAAAATGTTATTTCTTTTTCAACTTTTTTCCTACCAATGAGTATGAATGTGTGAAGAACATTAACCCCTAAAAAATAAAATTAAATAAAATTGTCACCCCACCTAATGAACATAAAGAATGTCCCAATGGTGTTTGGTCATCCACATGGCTGAAAAGAATATAATTTTTCTGCAGAAATGAGAAATTTGTATAACTGGCAACAGTGTTAGAAAGCCAACAAAGCAGCTTGTGGTTGAATTGTAAGGTTGAATTTTGCTTGCTTACAAACAGTTTGGGATTAATAAAGGACTTTGCATCATTTTCAAAGAAAGCGTTTTTATTCCCCGTCATTAACATGACTTCTAGAAAGTAGGCAGAAAGTGAATATTAATTATTTTTGATTATGCACTTTGATAAATCTTCCAGTTCAAAGTACCTGACTGAAGTTGAGCCTACAGAGGTTTAGAAATGGCTTGCTGAGACCACTAAAACTCCTTTTTTGTCATCCACATGCCTGATTTTTGCGTCATCCACATGCCTCATGAAGGGGTATGTGGATGACTCTCAAGTCATGTAGATGATAAATGTAGGGTACTATTGTGTTTGTGGTGTCTGTGACCTGTACTTAAAATCTTAAAACTGATTAAATGAATTTCTGCTTGATTCCCCCTCCCCCAAAACCATAAAAACACAGTCTAGTTAAAATTACATTAATTCCGGAGTATGCACACAAATTTGCAAATTTGGTGCAAAATCAACTGAAGCACACTGAAAAAAATATGAAACCACATAAAGAAAAGCATATTGTTGCCAAAGTTAGGCATTAATGTGGCCTTCTGCCATCCACATGTACACGGATGTCTTTCACATGGCTTAAAAAAAAAATATATATATATAAACATTTAAGCTCTGCTGGTGTCTTATTATAATCAAGTAGCCCCTGAAGTATTTTAGTGATTTTTTTGAGATTTTAAAAACAAAGTAAAAAATTTGGATTTTACACACTCCAAATTTTCCCGTATTTGAAGAATGACCTATATATGCTTTTTTGAAGATACAAATTGATTATTGATAAAAATTTGTGTTCTGATTTGAAAATGGTAGACAAAATGTAAGCACTTTGTAGAAAAACAGTTATATATTTGACAATAGATATATGTTTGCAATATATGCAACAATTGGTTTCATACTCACTAACAAGTGTTCCTAGGTGAAGATAAAAACTAAAATTATAAAAGTACACAAAGACCATTTTAATTTTTCAGGCAAAATCGCTGTTTTTAAGTAAGAATACTATATTAATGAGATTTTTGAGACTGTTTTGATTGAACTAACACGCCAATGTCAGGATTGAATGAAGATGTTTTTAATCTTAAGTCACTTTCAACATTGAGTTGATTTCTGTATTTGTTTCTTTACGAAAACCAAACGCAATTTGGTTTGTTGCGATTTTTCTTATTTTTTCTGATAGCTTATTCGATGGTTTCTGATAGTTTTAGGATCGAAGTCGCGACCCACCTGTAACCCTTCCGCGACCCACCGGTTGGGAACCGCTGTTATAGACCATATAACTTATTAGAATATATTATTATAGACTATATAACCTTAAGACACGCTGTAGAGCACTTAAGCAAGAAGGATATCTTAAAGAAACCTTTCAAAAATTACTCGAGGCGGCGAAATACAAGAACTGCGATATATGTAATCGATTTCTTCAATTCAGCTCAAACGTATCATAATTCAGAGCGAAGAAAGAGGTCGGTCGGGTTGATGTCGATACAGGCGTTGAAAAATGACTTTTAGTTTCAGCACTCGTACGCGAGTTGAAATGTTTTCATAACTGACAAGTAGGCCTAAATTGGTTGCTCCGATATTTCTATTCAATTCCACGTCACGTTCAGGCTGGACGGTCCTTTCTTTCCCTGTTATTGACACACACACACACATATATATATTAACAACCTATATTTATTTCGGGGTTCACACTCCGAAATGGAGTAAGCGGCCGAACAGCAGTACTTGCTTCGCATTTAGGGTTACGATGTGAACAATTAAAAAAAAAAAAGAAGAAAAAAAGACACTTTTGTCAACGAAAGTAATATAACATAAGTAATAAAATCAAGTAAACTGATGTAACAAAGTGCCAGTATGTTTTTGTTCAATCAGTTATGATTGCAATTGTGATATGCAAAATAAAAATAAATAAATAAAAAATAAATAAATAAATTGGCCGGTTTCGAGAATTGAACCATGGAACTCCTGAATGTGAGGACAAGACGTTACCATCTCAGCCACCTGGGTTAGTTAAACGGTCATTTTGGATAAGCGCATGTAAAGAAGCAGTCTTATTTGTCATAGCTAACTGTATTTTAATTTCCAAAGCCTTATAAGATCACAGTAAAACAATAGGCTATGTTGTCATGATAACTAATTTGTATTTCATAAATTCTTTCGAATACGTATTTTTCCATAAAGTAGGCACTAAAATTAGTATCACTCCGAAACAGGTCAACCGAGTTTATCCAATATCAATAGACGTCTTCCCATGGACATTATAAATGTGTATACCAAGTTTCATAAAAATCCGGTAAAGCGTATTTAAGGTACCGCGTCTTTAAAATAGACACTAAATTGAGTTTTACTCCAGTACCGGCCTACCAATTCGGTCCAATATCAGTAGACGTCTTCTCATGTACATTATAAATGGGTATACAAAGTTTCAGGAAAATCCAATAAAGCATATTTGAGTTATCGCGACTTCTTATATATTAACATAAAATGCACTAAATTGGGTATTTTTCCTGTACTGGCCAACCGATTTGGTCGAATATCAACAGACGTCTTCCCATGGACATTATAAATGAGTGTACGAAGTTTCCTAAAAATCCGATAAAGCGTATTTGTGTTATTGTGCCTTTAAAATAGACACTAAATTGGGGTTTACTCCGGTACCGGTCTACAGATTCGGTTCAAATTCAATAGAGCACTTCTCATGGACATCATAAATGCGTATACCAAGTTTCATGGAAATCCGATACAGCGTATATGAGTTATGGCGCCTTTCTAATATAATCTATTAAAATAGGCACTAAATTGGGCATTACTCCGGTACCGGTGAACCGATTTGGTTCAATATCAATAGGGTTCTTCCCATGGACATTATAAATGCGTTTTCCAAGTTTCATGAAAATCCGAAAAAGCGTATTTGACTTATGGCGCGTACAGACACACGAACAGACAGACAGTCAGTTAGACAGACAGACAGACGGACAGACATTTTTTCGTCCCCCACACAATCTCATAAAGTACCATACTGGCACTTAATAAAAAAGAGGGCACTTTTGTCAACGAAAGTAATATAGCCTAACATAAATCATAAATTAAGACTTGTTCACTTATTTGTGAAGATGTGTCAACACTTTGAATACGTTTTCTACGTTTTGAACTCTTCTCATGTGTATGACATATCCTTTGAGGTGTAAATAATTAATTAAATAACACATTATAAATCGACCATTGGCGTGGTCTTGTGGTTAGCGTCGCTGACTACAGATCCTTCGGCCCGGGTTCGATCCAGGGAACCTCATCGGGGTTTTCTGAAGTAGGGAGGTCTGGAACGGTGTGCACTCAGCCTCGTGAGTCAGATTGAGGAGCTACCTGATAGAGAAGTAGTGTCTGCAGTCTTGGAAACCACCTTAACGGCCGTGGGTGTCGGCATGCTGACCACATGCCCCCCAATCCTGCCATCTGCCTATGGGAGATGACACAGCGGTCGGGTGGTAGGTCTTGTCCCTTCAGGGATGTAGCGCCACGGACTTTAGTTTAGACTTACAGAAAGACGTGCCGGAGATAGGCCCAGCCCTATATCTTGGAATTTATTGCAACTAACGTGGTTTTCCCTGGACCTTTAACCGTTCTGAAATGCATTGATCTGATGTGAGTACAAAGATCTATTTAAAATTATCAACTGAAAAATAATGATTTTGGCACTTAGACCCATATAAAAGTGAACGCTTCAATTATCATAACTCGATTGGTGGAGAAGCGAAATTTAGTCCTCAGTTGTTTTTCTTTCAGGTAATCATGGGACACGGACGGGACCTTCTGTAGTTACGTGTGTGGCGCTCTCTGTCTGTTCTGTGTAAACACGTGTAGGCCTATCGGAGCGCGCGTATCAGACAGTCTGAATGTTTATACGTATCACATCATTTCGTTTTCTTACGTGTGATTGTGAGTAAATGTGATTGTTTATAATGTGTTGAGTGGTAATGCAAAACTGTGTAGTGTACTGTAATTATTATGAATGGTTATAATGTGATGTACGGTGGGACCGACTAACAGCAGCATACTTAAACCCCAATAGTTACATGCTTGGAGCCAACATGAATTTTGCAGGTAATTTTTTACAATTAGTCTATACTATTGGAAGCATCATTGTGAAGCTATTAGCTCGTCTAGTTAGAAAGCCAGTGCAGTACGTAATATACTGTGAGATTTGTTTCCGCAATCATTTTGAAAGACTCTGTGGGAAACAACAGAACTGTATTCAGAGGGGGCTGAGGGGGCTACAGCCCACCCCGAAACATTAAGGCATGCTAATGTGTTGCACGTAAGTACATTTTAATTTCTCAGATAGTAGACAGTTTAATTGACTCATGAAATGTGAAAGGCGAATCGTGAAATAGAAATGCCAACACTACTTTGCCAGTATGTACAAATCCAGCCTAACATTGAATTTTTACTAAGTGGCTCAAGCTGGCATGGACGCATAGCTGGCTCGCTTAGCTACTAACAGCTGATCTAGCTAGCAGTACTGCGTCTCGGGTAGATTACAGCGGCAGAGCGAGCAGTGCTTGAAATGGTGCTTGATACATTTTCCAATAGTGGGAAAGCAAGAAAACCTAGTTTGTTCTATGATTCAACTTCTAATGCCTTCATTTTAGATTAAGGTGTGACTGTGACGTACACAACAACAAACAAACCGGCTTCCTTTGTTTTTGAGTATCGTTGTATAGCTATGTTATTCTAACGTGTGAGGATTCGGAAGTTGATGAAATGTTATATTTTTTTCAGAGGCATCACAGACAATGTAGGATGTAGTATATATTCGTATCGCTTCAAAACGAACAAAATTAGCTTACTTTTGTTTTGAATTTTCGGCATTTTATTCTTTACTAGACATTTTCAAATGAACTTTTCATTCTTTCGTTGCGTTTTCCCCTATTAATTCTTCAGGATGAACTTTTCCAACCTTACTGACCAAGCGATCTCATAAGTCCTTAGCTATAACCGCTCGCCTTCCACCGCTGGGCGTATCTCGGCGTATCCATGTGGAATTTGTGGTGGGCATAATGGGGTCGGGGCAGGTTTTCTCGGGGTGCTCCTGTTTCCCCTGCCATATATCATTCCACCAGAGCTCCATTCATCATACTATGACCATTGGTTGCAATAAAGGAATTATAATCCCAAGCTATGAGGCATTTTTTAATAGTAAACGTAACAATAATAGAAAACAATATTAAAGTAGTAATATAAAATACTTAATCTTGTCCTTTGTTTATTAAATGCCAGTATGGTACTTTATGAGATTGTGTGAGGAACGTGAAAATGTCTGTCTCTCTGTCTGTCCGTCCGTGTGTCTATACGCGCGATAACTCAAATACGCTTTATCAGATTTTCATGAAACTTGGTATACACACTTATAATATCCATGGGAAGAAGCCTATTGATATTGGACCAAATCGGTTTAACGGTACCGGAGTAATGCCCAATTTAACGCCTATATTTGGTAATATATTAGAAAGGCGCGATAACTCAAATACCTTTTTCGGAATTTCATGAAATACGTATTAATAATGTCCATGGTAAGAAGCCTATTGATACTGGACCAAATGGGTTGACCGCTAGCGGAGTAATGGCCAATTTTATGGTAATTAGAAATAATTTATCAAATGCAAATCAGTTCTCATGACAACATATTGTTTTACACTGTTCATATGGCCGTGGAAGTTGCAATATGGTTAGCTTTGACAAATAATACTACCCACATATTCTATCACATATGCTTATCAAACTAGTAAGATGTTTATTTCGTTGATTAAGTTGAAATGAGTACTACATGAATACTGTTTTATTCAGAAGGTAGGCTATACGAAGTTACTGTGAAATAATTAGGCCTACGTACATTGTGTGGAGTTCTTTGCCAGTGCATTTTGCAATGTTTGACATATTTTAAGAATTTCTTATATCACTGTATACGAGTATGAATTAAGGTTAAGTATCAAACTTTAGATCTTTTTTCTTCCGCAAGGCCTGGTTAATGAATCGATCTGTAGCTTAACATGGAGAGAGATTACAAAAATAACTTATTTTCTTCATATCATAATTGCAATTGCTACTGATTAAACAAAACCATTCTGGCATATTGTTATATCAGTTTACCTGATTTCATCATTATTTAGGCCTATGATTATTCTACTGTACATTTCCATTTTTAAAATATGTATTTAGGAATATTAAGTCATTTAAAAAAAAATTATTTTATAGGTAATTTTTTTAACATTTTTAGGTAGGCCTAATCCACTTCTGAGCCTTACTGATAATACAGACCCCTCGAAAAAAAATCTTGGGTATGCTCCTGCTGTATCTACAGCGCATGCACCCCATGGCCAGTAACATTTTCTGAAAATTTTCTGCTATAAGAAGCACTTTACAGACTCTAAAATGTTCAGTTTTAATGCACGTCATTTTTAAGAGTACCGCATCATCATAGATAAATCTAGTTTTTTTGGGGTTAGACAAATGGAATTTCAAATCAAAATACCATTTCATATGATAATGTATTAACTTGCAGTAAAAGAAACATATGGCATTAAACAGAAAAAAATCAATAGCCTGTTTAAATCAAAGCAGTGGAAGGTAAAAAAAGCTCCATCATATTATAATAGTGTACATAGGCCTATATACAGGGACCGGCAGAATAACCTGATGATTTTGAAATACATATAAAAATAATAAACATCAATGTTTGAAAAGTTTAATGATCACATTTGTTATAGCAATAATTGCCATTTACAGTTCTTCAATTAGTTTTTGTTTGAATTGAAAATTGTGTCCGATAAATGACGACCACCATTTTGTAGACAAGCGTTGCCTTGAAGTTTTCCATCGCTCTCATGAACATGTTCAGTATTGCCGCTATTTCGTTCTGAATTGGTTAGACGTGGAATTAATGCTCCAAACATTTGGTTCCAACAAGATGGTGCTACTGCAGGCACAGCAAAACACTCAATGGGAAATGGAAATGTTTCCTGGACGTGTTCTGTCAAGAAATGGTAATCTCCCCTGGCCTGCTCACTCCCTGGATCTGACGATGTGTGATTATTTCCTCTGGGGCTATCTCAAGTCAAAAGTGTATGTTTGAAGACCTCATAAACTGGATGTCTTTAAATTAGCTATTCACAACGAATAGTGGCAATACCGAACGACATGCTCATGAGAGGGACGGAAAACTTCTAGGCAATGCTACATGAATGTCCACAAAATGGTGGTCGTCATTTATCGGACACAATTTTCATTTCAAACAAAAACTAATGGAAGAACTGTAAATGGCAATTATTGCTCTAACAAATGTGATCATTAAACTTTGCATTACAGTGATTTTTATTATTTTTATATGCATTTCAAAATCGTCAGATTATTCTGCCGGTCCCTGTACTTATGCAGGGTCTACTTCGACATGTATTTGCACTAAGTTTGATCGATGTTGCGGTGCAGGGCATGTGGCCCGTAGATTGTCTCCCAACACTGATTGGCTGGTTATGATTGACTTGGTTTGATTGCATCATACAATGCTGCCAATATCTTTGCACGCAGGAAGAACAAGCACAAGGTTAGTGATAGGTAACTCGAGGTTTGCAATATAATATAATCAAAGTTTGTGACAGGTTAGTTTAGTTTAGTTTTGTGAGAGTATGCTTAGTGGAAATACCATAACCACCGTTAACATCATCAGGTTGCCTACACTGTTTCACAATGAAGTCGATTCTGCATATTGTCAATATCTCCATACTTTTGACCATTCTTCAGCAGTTACAAATTCCAACACAAATCATTCTCATTATTGGGAATTTGCTCTTCCAGCACACCATTAGACTACCTCCACAGTATCATAATGACACCAAATACTATAGAGGACAATACAGGACACTTTGCGATATATCGAGGGACAATATCTTGAGCACCATCTAGCGGCCCAACCTGCTACTACTGAATAGAAAGATACAGAGATATCAACCAATTTCTATTAGAGGAGCCGAAGTAGCCAACCTCGGCATGTTATGTATAAGGGATATGATTTTTCTATCTATCTATGGTTCAGAAAAAAATGCTGGTTTGGAAATAAATTACCTAAAAAGTTAAAACAAAAAAGCAACATTGAAAAAAAGAGAAAGTTGTTGTTGTTAGCAACCGCTGAGTTGAAATATTTGTGTTTTCATTGATATTTTGATAACTATTTCGGAAATTCTGTGTTTTGTTTGCTCATTATTATTCTTATAATTACTTAAACAGTGTTTTGGTCCTTACTGTTTGGTGAAACATTAAAACATTGCAGTTTATATGTGTTTTGAATATTTCAATTTGCCCCCAAGTTTGCACTTTGTGCCACCAGGAGTGCTGCAAAAATCTGTCCCCCATTTTTCCATTGCCAAAGCAGTAAGTGTCCGGTATTGTCCTCTATAGTATTTGATGACACATCCTGGGAGACAACCAGAGAATACAGAATACAGAAGTCTTTAATGTCTTTAAACACTTACAAATGTGCAATGGACAACGTCAAAATATAAAAACAGTCAAAATTTTACAGATTTCAAATCAAAATATTCATTTATGCTATAAAATGGATTTAGGCAGAGCCATTTGTATAATCTCTCCTTAAATATTTTGAAATCTAAAACTTTTCAGTCATTATGTAATCTATTAAATAGTTTCAGACTAATAATGGAAAAGCTGTTCTGACATTTGGTTAGCCTATTGTAGGGAACATCTAACATTAACTGATTTCTTGTATCATGATTATGGATGTCCAATCTATGAACAGATAAACCAACATTAGAGTTCTTGTGCGCATATTGTAAACATGAAAAAAACATAAAATTATCACAGTTAATATACCACTTTTCATAAATAAAGGCTTACAGTGTTCTTTGAGAGGGGCCTTATTTATTATCCTCAGGGCTTTCTTCTGTAGTAACAACACCTTATTTATGTGGCAACTGTTTCCCCATAAAATTAGACCATAATTCAGCACAGATTGAAAAAATCCAAAGTAAGCTGTTTTTACATAATTATCAGATTACAAGCCAATAAGAGCTCTTAACAGATAAATAACTCTTGATAATTTAATACAAACTAACTCTATATGTGCTGCCCATGAAAGAGAACTATCAATTACTAAACCCAGAATTTTTATTT
The DNA here is from genome assembly GCA_964059195.1 of Ectobius pallidus. NCBI lineage: Eukaryota > Metazoa > Arthropoda > Insecta > Blattodea > Ectobiidae > Ectobius > Ectobius pallidus. The sequence goes on from CAXKWD010000005.1 coordinate 15,481,894, forward strand.
CACTCTTCTCAATCTGACAGGAATTCAAAGTTTTTAAACTACAAAGAAGATTCTGTGTTTTATCCTCGTTTAAAAGCAGTCTATCCCTCAAAGCTCCTTCCGCCCCATCCTATTCATTCTGTATCTTAACTCTCTAGCGTCCTTCCTCACCAGAAAATATCTAATTTATGCAGATGATATCATTTTTTATTCATGCATTTAACTCTATGCCTTCAAATGAATCAGGTAACTGAGCAGACAGATTTAAACACGCTTATCACTGCACTGGCAGACTTGGGCCTTCGCACTAATGTTCCCAAATGCCACACTATCATTTTCAAACTGGACAGACCTCATCTACAAACATCCCTCAAAATCTATAACCGCCCCATCCCAACCACAGCTATGGTAAAATTCCTAGGCGTATATTTCACCCATAACCTATCGTCTAAACACCATTTTCAATGCAATCATGCTCACATTGAAACAGCAAGCAACATTTTCTCTTACATCAGTGGCAACAACTGGGGGTTTCATCCCAACCATCTACTCACCCTGTACAACAATCTTCTAGCCTCTAAATTAGAATATGGCAGTATAATCTTCCACCCTCCCCCAACCTTTTGGAAATGCAATATTAGATCTCAGATATACCGTATTGGCAAACCTTCCATCCACCAAGTTTTTCATAAAATATGGCTTCAATCTTATATCCATCGTCAATTTAAACTCATCGTCCACACTATTAGAAAGCTCTGGAATGCCACCAAATCCCCTCTGCATAACAAACTCCGATGGTACACAAGATATGGTACCAAGGTAAATGGACATTAAAGCAACCCTTACCAGTCAGTATCAAAGCATTTCACACCTTAATCACTTGAGCCAACATGCAACAATTTCCGCGTCCACTGATCTATTGCATGGACTGTCCTACCCACCTCCATTCCATACAGTCCCTTCCATACTTTTCACAAACTCATCCCACGAATCTCACACACATTTATAGAGTATGTCCATAAAATGTCCACCTTTTACCCACACACTGATATAGTCTATAACAGCGTTTCTCAACCTTTTTGAACCCGAGGACTTCTAAAATGTCAAAAAAATTTTACGGACCCCTAATTTTACATATCATTTTTAAAAGTAGGCTATATGTAGGACTATATTCTTAATATTTGGGGTATTAGTGATGTAGGTCATTATAACAAAATAAATCTAAATACTTTTTTTAATTTGACGGAAAGACAGTTATTGAATTGGAAGTAAACTATTGACAGTAAAATTATATTTTGAACATACTTTAATATTTATTACCAATTTGATGATATAATTAGGTATTATGTTATTACTCCTGTTAATGAGATGGTTGAACTTGTCACCTCTTGCAGAGGTCCTGGATATCTGGCTCAATATTAGTCAAATTTAGTTGAAGATCAGCAGATACATTAAGTCGTTTCTGTATTTTGTTTTTAGTTGAACGAGCGATGAAAATCCCTTCTCACAAAGATAGGTTGTTGAAAAATTGCAATAGGACAGCTGTATTTTCGAAGAATGACATCTAGTGTCCATTTTATGTGAAATTTTTTTATTTCTTTACTTTCCACTTGCTGTATGATATTTTTTAATTATGTCTGTGGACCATCTGCACCATCTTCGCGGACCACCAGTGGTCCGTGGACCACAGGTTGAGAAACGCTGGTCTATAATAATAATAAAAGGAAGTGTTTGTCTGTCTGTTCGTGATGCCCAGCGAAATCTACTGAATGCAGAGATCTGAAATTTGAAACATAGATGGACTGAAGGGTTGGAGAATGCACCTCAAAGCAGGAATTTTTATTTTCACTTTCGTTCATGAGTTATAAGTAAAAAACAGTCAGAAAACTGACTTTTTTCACTATCCAAGCATCAGTTTTCTGTAATACATTTCATTTGTCTAATCAGTTGCAGGATGGCTTTGCCTAATTTTGTCATACCTTGGAAATAAAAAGAACCACAATTGCTTGAATTTTGTAAGCCCACCCTGGTCGATTCAATTGTTTATAATGTCAAGGTACGCAGACTTCTGAAATTTTCAACATAGACGGAAGAGGGATAATTCATAGCCTGTAGGCCTAAATGGGCAAACAATGTTTGATTTGGACGAAACTCACTATGCAGGGTTTTTCTGGGACAGGGAACTTGAACCTGAGGTTGTTTTTCCCATTCTGGCACTTTCTAATCGAGGAATTCACTTCAAAGCCAGATTTTTAGCTGTTTCATTAATTATTAATAATTTAGTTTAGGCTTATAAATGTTTTGCAAGCAAGTGTTAACAAATAAAATGTTTTAACTATTTTGCTTTTAATTTTTAATCTTCCAATTAATTATCGTGGGCGAAGCCGTGGGGATCTACTAGTACAACAATATTTAAATGACTGCTCCAAATCCCCAGATGGGGTAGGGGCAGCATACTACCACCTCAACACATGCCCAGGGTCACACATAAGAGTTACATTCTGAATGGTCCATCTACTCTGCTGAAGTACTAGCCATCCAACAAGCTATCCTGTCAATCAAATGTACTCACCAAACAATTCTCATCTTATGTTAATTAAGGGAGATGGTTGACCTTTAAACACTTTAGATTTCACTTTTACTTACATTTTTGCAGAATATACATTTCATAGGTTTTGCCCACATTTTCGGGCAAAGCCCATGAAATGTATGTTCTGCAAAAATGTAAATAAAAGTGAACTCTAAAGTGTTTAAAGGTCAACCATCTCCCTTAATTAACATAATATACTGCTTCACTGTATAAAAGTTCCATTAATTTATGGTAATTTAAAAATTCTCATCTTCTCTGATTCCCAGAGTGCCATTACTAATATCACTCACCACTGGTCATCTGTGCACATGGGCTGGTTTGAAATAAACTGCCATCAGCTAATATATACAAGAACATAACAATGTAATCTTCGTCTGGATATCAGGACACGTGGGCATCCCAGGCAATGAAATCACTGACTTATTTGCTAAGCGTGCAGTAAACTCCACTCATATCTTTCCTGTCTAACATCTATCCGAGATATAATCACATCAATCCCCCAGGAACACTCTTCCACGGAACTTTCTCAACAATCACAGTTGCTCGTCAAACCTTCATTTCCACAAACTCTGGTTCCATCAAGCCAAGTCTACAAAAGAAGAAATATCATTATATCCAAACTGAAACTTCAAGCCATCACACCTGCATACCTCCATCGAATTAAAAAGCAGGATACACCCCTTTGTGAGTGTAGACAAATTGGAACTATTAACCACGCACTTCTAGGATGTAACACCTACAGAAAAGAGATTGATGAATTATACACTCAACTTTTTAAAACTTGTGGAATAGGACCCTGGAACATCAGTGCACTAATACACAATCATGAAGTTACAAATAGCTGGATTCTTAAGCGACATTTACTAAAGTGTAAAATGGAACTTTAAATTCACCTTTAACCCATTACCACACTCATTACCTATAGCTCATTTTAAACACCCTGCTGCTTGCACGATGTTGATACTGGATGGAGGCTAGTCTGATAGGACGTCTTTAAAAAGAAGAAGTCATGACCAACTGCCGAATCTTGTGAGTAGCCAGTACAAATAACGCTATTTTAGGTTATATCAGTGCCCACTTCATAACTTTCTTTCATTTCTCCTATTTTTAGGAACAAATTGAGTTTATATATTATGAATTCTATAGGTTCTGAAGAACATTACACTTTCAAATATGGCCATTTTGTGTTTCTAAGAAAAGAATACTCAATGTGCATGTGTCGAAGAATCCCCACGGTCTGAATTAAGCACCTTGAGTGTTATATAAAAGATATGGGGAAAATCCGTCAGGATTATTTTCAGTTATCAAATTTAAAGTAATTTCTTGTAATTCACATTTTTTTCTATTAAAAAAAGTAAACACAAACACAACACATTTATTTTTATAAACAAATTAAATTTTTCATATTAATGCAAGGCATTTATTACTTCCTCTGCCTGTTCCATAGGAAGGCCTACTATAGGTAGAGGAAGTATTGTTTATGACCCCCAAATTCGAAGTTGAGTTTGTAACATAAATTCACATTTTGAGGTCTCCTGAATCTTAAAATACTATTTTGAGAAACATGACTGTGTGTTTATGAACAGCTTAGCTCCAGAATGAAAAATTGTACGAAAATACAATTTTGTATTTGAGTTAGGTACCTTTTGGGGATGTGACATGAAGATTGGTGACGACTTTCTCTTATTTTTAAGGGGACTTGACATGAAGAAAATTCGTTTTTCATTATTTTCTGGAAAAAGGTTTTATTTAAATTTCCTAATTAAAGTGGTTAAATACAAAGAGCAAAAACTTTGTTTCAAGCTTTTTTCATAAAAATTAATTGAAGGGTAATTGCAAGGTAGTATAAAATGCTAGGCCACCTGCATGGTCTCGTGGTTAGCGTCACTGGCTCTAGATCCATAGCCCGATCCCCGATATCTCCTTGGATTTTTCTGAAGTAGGGAGGTCTGAAACGGGGTTCACTCAGCTCGTCATGCAAACTGAGGAGCTACTTGATAGAGAAGTAGTGGCTTTGGTCACGGAAACCACCATTAACAGCCGTGGGTATCGGCATGCTGACCACATGCCCCCAATCCTGCCATCGGCCTATGGTAGATGAGGCAGTGGTCGGGTGGTAGTCCAAGTTTCTTCAGGGATGTAGCACCCCAGAGTTTAGGTTTTAGTATAAAATGCTAAGACAATACTATGAACAATACATGTTTGAATGAGGCTGTTGCAACTGAATGTACACTCCCTGCTACACGGCATCTTATAATTTCTTTACCTATGTACTACAAGTAGACAAAATATTGTGTTTGGCCCTCAAATTATATTTTGAGTTTTCAACTAATAGCCTATACGTTTTTAGGTCTCCTGAATCCAGAAATACTGGTTTCAGAAAAATGTTGATCTGTGTCTGTGAACAGCACACTTGTATTTGTCACCACTGTACTGAATAATCCCCAACCCAACCGGAAATTGAACTCACACCGCCGGGATGTAAGGAAGGCGTGCTTCTGACTACCTATGGTGGCGAACCAATTGGTGTTGCTAGTAGTTCCACAAATGGTCACTAGATGTCTCACTGTGGTCCCATGAGCAAGTTGTGGTGTGTGGAAGTAAGCAATATTTTAAACCAATATTTAAACGTAAAGAAACAGATATGATTTAATGCAATTGCCAGATTGAGTTTTGCTTGCAATCAAAAGAAAACTGCTCCTAGATCACAGCCCACCCCAGGTTCAAGCATCACTAAAAATAAAAGTTTATTATGTCGATTCGACTATCGAAATATTTGAGGGGAATATTCAATATATTTAAAAAATCACTCATAATGGTGGAAAGTTCAATAAACATTCGTAGTCATTTGTGTTTTTACATTTGCCTATAGCCTGTATTTTATGTCGCAACATTCACTAAGTATGAAATAGAACAGTAATAAATATGTTATTATTTTTTGTGTGTGCCATCATGATTTTGAATGTATAATGCAGGGATACATATTAAACTGTATTATGTAATCCCTACAATTTTTTATTTGTAAGAAGAGGCTATGAGGTATTTATAGCATAATTAGCGTAAAATTGTGTCTTGTGTTTATGTACAAGGATTTGTGAATGCTGGCAACTTTACTATTAAACTATTTCATTTCAGGCTAGAACTCATTAAGTATTTTAAACAGTTGGACAGAGGAGTCTGAGTAGGAAAAACTTTAATTTTAACATTAATAAAAATTCATCCGAGAAACCAAATTAGCCAAAATCATGATGCATTTGGTGTTCTATTGAATACACAATGCACTAGTATTTCCATAATGATGATGTATTTCTTCTCAGTAGTAACTTAAATATTAACGAATGGAACTGTGAAGTCTTCTTCTTCTTCTTCTTCTTCTTCTTCTTCTTCTTCTTCTTCTTCTTCTTCTTCTTCGTCTTCTTCTTCTTCTTCTTCTTCTTCCAATGGTCTTCCATTGGGTCATCTAGCCCATTTGGAATCTGGCGTCCCAGTAGAGATGTGAAATTAGTTGTCTCTCTTGTTTGAACTTGTCCAGTTTGTTGCAGAGTAGGAGGTGGTGCCTATTCATGGGGTCCATGCTATTGCAGAGTGTGCAGTTGTCTGAGTTGAGGATTCCTATTCTGTGGAGATGTTGGGCCAAGCAATCATGTCCGGTGTCTAGCCGAAACAGAGCTACTGCCTCCTTTCTTGGTTTTTTACTGTTGACTGTCCAGTTTTTCTGTATGTTTTCCCATGTTTTTCTTCTCATAGCCTCAGTACAGGAACTTTCATATTTCTGTCTTCATTTTCGTTGGAGGATTCTTTTTGCTTCATTTTTTGTGGTGGTTTTGGTTTTTTGATGAAGACTGGTTCCCTTTTTTGGTAGAAGGTCAGCAATTTCGTTCCCTTGGATTCCCACATGAGAAGGTATCCATTGGAAGCTGATAGTTTTATGTAAGTTGTTCAGTACATTTAGTGTTTTTCTTATTTCATTTGTGGTTTTTGATTGAGGTTTTGAGTTGGATGTGATTGCTTCTATTGCTGCTTTTGAGTCTATTAAAAGAACTGCTTTTGTGAATTCCTTTGGCCGGTAAATGAGCTGAGTTAGGGCAGTTAAAATTGCTTGGAGTTCACCTTCGTATGCGGTCTGGTTTTGGCCCACTGATATATAGTGACTAAAAAGTTCTGAGTATACCCCTGCACCTGCCCCTGTTGCTTCCTGCGTTAGTGATCCGGAACCATGAAGTAGTAGATAACATTTTATACTTTGACAATGATTTGCAGAAAGAATCAATTGAACATTGCAGTGGTACCAGTATTTTACCTGACCTGCCTTATTTGAATGCCAATGAAATTTGTTTATAAGATATCTTCATACAGAATACAAAAATAACTTGCGAACCAGTTACTACTGACTTCCATTTACAAGGTCTGTTGCAAAGTGATTTGGAAAATGTAGCCTACTAGAAAAGTTTTTAAACCGTATGAACATGGTGTCTTTACTGCTGAATTAAAATTCATTGCTCTTGTGAAGAACAATTTGGAGTACTGGGTATTTGATCCTCACAGTTGCAACAGTCCTACATTTACATGCAGGATTCAGATCAATCTGAGTCTGATCCCCGTGTTGAAATCTTCATGTAAACACGGACTGAGTCCAGAATGAATTTTCGATCCATTCCTCTGCAAGTGGAGGATCGGATCAGGTTACAATTGTATTCAGTTCCTTGTAAACCCTAGCGAACTCAATTCTGGTGGACACGCAGACATTCGCATGGCCTTTGTCATTTGTTCTGTCAGCTGATCGTCAATTTAATAAAAAACACTCACACCATATTTTGATTGTGTTTATGATTATTTATAGTTGTGAAATATTATGTTTGGTGCAAGGGCCTTTTATTATTGAGTGGAAGGAGAGCTTGGGGGCGACAAGTATTACCCTTATGCCCAGAACACCATAGAGCTCTGATTGCAGTTGAATTTGCATCATTTTAGAAATGTTGGTTTGTTCATTGCTTGTGCCTTTATTTCTGTTATCAAAAGATGATGACTGGCCATGGTAAAGATTTTGGAGATTTATGAAATCATTAGGTTCAATGTTGTAAATCTCCAGGGGCCTACACCCCAGTTCCTGTTCACCTGTTCCCGTCCCAGGGAATTACTGGAGGCCTATGTGGCGTTTTTCTTAACCTATCTATTAAGGAGTGGATGATGCCTTGTTTCCATGTGAGTGTGCCCTTAAAGATAAAAGAAAGTGATCACCAATTTTCATATCACATCCCCAAAAGATACCTAACTCAAATAAAAATTGTGTTTTCGTACAATTTTCTATTCTGGAACTAAGCTCTTCACAAACACACAGACATGTTCCTCAAAATAGTACTTTTAGATTCAGGGTGATTTTAATTTCATTTCTGGTATTATTTTCCCATTTTTGAAAATAGGCCTATATGCTTTCCCAGAAATTATATTTATCTTGCAAATGCTACTTTTCCATGTAGATTCCTGTTTTAAGCTTATATGTTTACTTGGTCTTCCTTCCTGAGATGTTTTTGCTTGAATTTCATGATAACTGAAAATTTCTTCTACAGCTCTAACTTCTCCTTTATCCTTAGTCTCAATTGCTTCATTTTCCTTTAATTCTTGATTTATATTTTTGTTTCTGAATTTCAGTTTGATCAAATTCTGGTATGAAATCTGTATCTTCAACACTGTCATCTTTGTCGAAATAATCCAAATTGTAGTATACTTCAGGTTCAACTTCAGTCATTTGCAAGGCATTTTTATAAGCTGAAACTTCACTTTGCATCAAATGTAAGTTAGCAGATGACCCCAGATTGTTATTTGAACTGCTTCTGCCTGCTGCTTCATTTCCATTGTGAACATTAATACCAGTATATTATGGTTTTAAACACATTTCAACTTCACTTTTACGGTTATTATGTTAGGACTACATAGTTTCAATCACCGTTGTGATCATCCTCTGCTATAATATATATGTTATGACTTCACTGTGTTCTTCCCAATATCAGTATACCGGTATTGCATAATTAATGCATATTTAAGGTATGAATTTTATCTTATTTCTTTATTTCATAAAATTACTTTACAAAAGTAAACTACGGTACATCTATTATGTGTAAATTAAAATACTTAATTTGTAAATTATTATTTTCTTCTTCAATAATTCTCCTTTTAGCTGCTTCTGAAAGCTTTTGTACGTGCCAACTCATTATACTCAGGTCTGCTGCCAATGTCTGGAGCCATAAAATCACTGTCTTCAGCATTCCACGTCTCTTGTTTTGGATCCCTCAGATTTTTCAATGTTTGACAATACCGATCAGCATTTACAGTCTCCCCTCATGGTAAAATCTTGCACAGGAGGACACCACGTTGATCCCAGATTTTTCTGACAAAGATTGTCTGCTTGAATTTGATCTTCACAGGTAACCACTATGCCACCAATGCATGGATTGTTGTTTTGTTTCTGGTGTGGCATGCGACACCCATGTTATATCCCCAGTGACAACATTGTCGAGAAACTCATCACCTATCTCTGAGTACCGCTTACAGCAGAGTCCTATGACACGGGCATACAAATGTTATTGGTGCAGCGGTATGATAAATGCCCCAATAATGGTGGTGACTTTATAGAGAAGTAGTCAGTGAATCTCTGTAAATATTGCTATAAATATTCTTTGGTTATTGATGTTTTTGTTTTCTTTATGGACCATTGGTAATTACTTTCCAGACATGCCTCATATAAAAACTTTGACTACCGGTAATTATACTGGAATTATGCAAATCCTCATTATCCACAGCCCTTCACTAAGAAAGATTACTTTACTGTTCCTATCAGTGGCCAGTAATATTCCCAGTTCCATAAATGTAACAAAAATAGTAAAATAATCAAACCTGAATTATGGACTTATTGCAGTAGTAGTAGTAGGAGTAAGTATTCTGCCTTTCGGCAGGTTTTCAAACTTGGTACGTGAATTTTGTTTTCCATAGCTTCCTCCTTCAGCATTCAATATTTCCGCTTTTCCCTTAAATTTTCCATAGCTGAATTCTTCTTCTTCCAAGTCTAGTTTTTCCTTCCAGCCTTCCTTCTATGATGTCATGCAATAGACAGTTTCTTCTTAGAATGTGCCCAATCCATTTTGCTTTCCTCCAATGAATTGTGTATAGGACTGACTTCTTCTCACCCACTCTACTCAGAACCTCTTCATTCGTCACCATGTCCATCCACTTTATCTTTTCTATCCATCTCCAGGACCACATTTAAAAACTTTCAAAATACTTCTTCTCTATTTTCCTAAAAGTCCATGTCTCTGATCCATAGAAGCAATACTCCAAATATAACACTTCACCAAGTTTTTATGTAGCTCTAGGTTCAAACTACTACTTAGCAGTGCTCTCTTCTTCATGAATGCTTTCTTGGCCATGGCAATTCTTGATCTAATCTCCTTGGTGGAACAGGCATCTTTCATCAGTAAACTTCCTAAGTATTTGAACTGGTTCACTTTCTCTAATTCTTTATTTCCGATGATAATTCAAAGAGGCTCTTCTCTCTTTGATATCCTCATCAATTTTGATTTATCTATGTCTATTTCCATTCCATACTTCCTTCCTGTTTTCACCAGCCTGTCAATCATTCCTTGCAATATTTCTTGTTTCTTTGCCAGAATCACAAGATCATCCGCATATTTGATGGTGTTAATAGCGTTTCCTCCTCTATCACAAAGTCTCTAACTCCTTCTAAGGCTTCTTTTGCTAACCAGTCTCCATAAAGGTTGAACAAGGTGGGTGACATATAACATCCTTGACGCACACCTCTTCCTATTTCTACACTGTTGGTCACTCCGTGTTCTAGATGCACTTTCACTTTTTGCCGCAGGTACAAATTGCGGATTGTCTTCTGTCCTTCCAGTCATTGCCTATTTCTTTGAGTATGTCCATAAAAGATATAGATGTAGAAATAAAAGAGAAAGATGTAGTAAAATTACTAGGATTAACGATTGACTGCAAATTTACTTGGGCCCAACATATAGAAACACTAGCTGCAAAAATCTCCAAGGGACTATACATTCTCAGATATCTTAGCAAAATGGTCCCAATATACTTCTCACTTATCTCTTATCTCACTAAAAAAGTGAAAAACAAGTGCTAAAAAATCGAATTGCTAATATTGAGGTAAACCAAAATGTACGAGGGGTTGATAACAACTTACTTGAAATGAGGGATTGTACCTATAGGAGACCCAGTAGGGGCTGGGAGTCAGTTGTCTATAACAGTAATAGATGCAACACTAACAAATCGTCTTCACCAGTTGCTAATTCCTTTGCAATATCAACTTCAAATAGATATGAGATCCTGGAAAATCGTCAAGAGGAGGTGATTAGTCATGGTAAGCCTGGAGCCAAGTCTTGTGATGTAACACGTGAGACTGCAAACAATTCGTGTGCCAAGAAATCTTATGGCTCTAATCCCATGAAAGTTAATATCTTTGCGGACAGCCAGGGAAGAAACCTTTCAAGACAATTAATGCAGAAATGTGATCATAAAGTTACTGGTTTTATAAAACCTGGTGCAAGTATTATCCCACCACAATCCTGGATTTCTAGTCCAATCCCACTAAAAAACAGTTACGCTCCTCTTGAAGGAAGTAATCACGAAGATTGGAACCAGCCATCTTCTAGTAATAATGAAAATGCCTCGCTACATAACCTAAAAAAATGCTATCCAGCTACACCTATTATTCAGAACAGATCTTCAGCAAACTTGAAGCACGTCAAAAAGATGACCCCTTCAACATTTAACCTATCTGAAGCCAGCCAGTCTAGTTCTACAGCTGCTCTAAAAGAGGGAGTTACGCTAGGCCAAAAAAGCCAGGCCCATCAAGCAGTGATTCTCGGTGACTCCCTGTTGAAGTTATCGGGTGATGTATGCATAAAACGTGGCTTCCCTGTGTTCTGCTACCCAGGGATAACCACAGAGAGGCTAAAGCATAAAATTGACGAAATTCCCTTAGCTAATATAAATCCAAAAGTTGTTGTATTGCATGTTGGTACCAATAGTATCAACAGAGGTGTAATGGCAGAGGAGGTTATGGGTGACACCATGGATTTGGTAAACAGTGTCCGTGCTAAAATTCCAAACTCTGAAATTGTCTTAAGCTGCATTCTCAGAAGAAAAGATGTTAGTGAAAAAAGAATAAACAGAATAAATAGTGAACTCGACTGGTTATGCTCAATTAAAGAACATATCACCTTGGTAGATGGTAACTGTTGGCTGGACGATAGTGATATGGCCAAGGATGGTGTGCATTTAAATAGGGTTGGTTCACTTAAATTTGGCCAGCTACTATGTAATGTAATTTCCTCATTACAAAATAAATCAATATGTGAACCTACAGAGGTAATCAAAGCATCTGAAATGGTATCTTATCCCATGAGTATTGTCAATCAGCCGGCACCTGTTCCTCTAAAGGCTAATATGAATAATATAGATTCTTCAACAAGGGAGACTACAGCGTCAAACATATCTGTGGTGCCCCACATCGAGTGCATCGTGGAGCAACCGGTATCCCAGAGGGCTGGGAAACTTACCATGGAGCAGCAACCAGCACCAACGTTAATTTCCACTGAGGGCCCTGGTATTCCCGTCTCAAGCAAAGGGCATATCGTCGAGCTACCAGCACACGCATCTCAGAAGCCTACTTCAACAGAAGTGGGTTTTATAAATTCTTCATTTACGACTACAACAGAATGCAATTCATCTGGCATTCCTAGCCCCTGCATTGAGCACAGCGTAGAGCTACCAGCACCAGCTTTGCGGAGAGCATATTCTGTTGGAGAATGCCATATGGACTCTTCAAGCGTTTTAGTAGAATCCAAATCAAAAAGACTTTCAAAACTTCCGACTAAACTTGCAAATGATTTTTTACTGTAACTGACCATCCTGTCATTAACTCAATCAATAGCTCAGCAGGAAACTTTAAAGTTACTCCACATCAGGATGAGGTGAAAGTATCCGAAATAAAAGCAAGTGATCTTTCAAATATGCCCCCTACTAATATACTCCTTTACCATCAGAATGTCCAATCACTTAATAACAAAATCAATGAAATTGAAATCCTTCTGTCAACCAAACTTTTAAATACAAGTGTATTATGCTTTACTGAACATTGGCTTAGGGAGGATGCCCTGCAACACACAATAATACCTAACTTCACTCTTGCTGCTAATTCAAGCAGAAAAACATTTACTCACGGGGGTAACTGCATTTTCATAAGGAACTCTCTTTCTTTTGCTAATCTTGACATTCTGAACAACCTAAACATCGAAAAAGACTTTGAAATTTCAGGCCTAACATTACCAGACTACAATATTGCCATTATATGTATATACAGATCACCATCAGGTGACCTAAAAAATTTTCTTACCACTCTAGAAATTGCCCTCAATAAAACTAAACTTCTTTATAAAACACTTGTATTATGTGGAGACCTCAACATTGATTTTAGCAAAAAGTCTAAAACCTTATCAGAGTTATTGGACCTACTATTAGCTTTCAATCTTAAACCAGCCGTTCATTCGCCAACTCGCACGACACCGCACTCCTCATCAACCATAGATCAGATCATATTAAATACAGATATAAATCTCTGTCAAATCGAAATTCTAAACACTGGTTTCAGTGACCACTATGCTCAACTGCTAACCCTTCCTATTTCACTGAACAATCCTAAAAGAACAGAAGTTACTGAAAAAAGAATATTTAGTGAACAAGCAATCGAGTATTTCAAATTCTTACTAAAGAAAGAAACTTGGGTTGATGTCTACCTAAATGAAGACACTTCTCAAAAATTTGATATCTTTCTTAGCACCCTTCGCTACTATATTGACATTGCCTTTCCAAAAAAGCTTGTAAAAGTCATTACAAATACCAGTAACAATAAATGGATCACATCAGGCATCAAAAAGTCATGCGAAACAAAACGTCATCTATATGAATTGTCTAAAATCAGAACTAACGATACAGATTTTAATAACTTCTTCAAGAAATTTAAATTAACTTTGGCTAGTGTGATAAGGGAAGCTAAAAAACGAACTAATCATGATTACATTAAAAACTCTAACAATAAAATGAAAGCGTCTTGGAACGTAGTCAAAAAAGAAACTACCAACATCAGGAAAGGGGTTGAACCAAACATCACCCTTAACAACAATTCGCACTGTATCTCTGATCCCATAAATATTGCTAATTTCTTTAACACTTACTTTGCAAATATAGCCGAAGACCTCATATCAAAAAATACTCACAACAGATCATCACACACAATCCCATCCTCTTTTCCTATAAATCAGTCTTCAATGTTTCTTGCCCCAACAAATGAAGGCGAAATCATCAATATCATAAAAAATTTGAAATCTAAACACACTTCAGGAATCGACGACATACCTGACTCTCTTGTCAAAAAATGTTCACAACTGATTATCCAGCCCTTAACTCATATCTGCAATGAATCCCTCAAAAATGGAAATTTTCCGACATGTCTAAAGACATCTATAATAAAACCCCTGTTTAAAAAAGGTAAAAAAGATAATATTTCAAACTATAGGCCCATAGCATTAGTATCAGTATTCTCTAAAATATTAGAAAAAATTTTCAACTCACGCTTACTAAGTTTCCTTGAAAAGAACAAACTATTATCTGAGTCCCAACATGGTTTCAGAAAAAATCGTTCTACAGAATCAGCCATCTTCAAATTTTTGTATGATGCCCTTAAAGCTGTTGACGAGAAAGAATTTACTTCTGCCATATTCTTAGACCTCTCCAAAGCATTCGACTTAGTTGACCACAAGAAACTCCTACTAAAGCTTGAAAATTTTGGAATTAGGGGGTTGCCAAATAAATGGCTTGAGACATACCTGTGCAACCGCCTTCAATTAACAGAAATTAAGCATTCGCAAGACAATGTAACTAGTTGCTATCGCTCCAATCTATTAAAAACGAAGTTTGGTGTCCCACAGGGTTCAATATTAGGACCTATCCTATTTATACTTTTTGTCAATGATTTCTGTCTGATTGATCCCAACTCAAGCTCAATTTTATTCGCAGATGACACAAATATCCTGATTAAAGCTCCTCATGAAAGCGCCTTTCTAAACTCCATAGGTATCACTACACACCAAATTACTAACTACTTTTCATTTAACCATCTTGTTATTAATCTAAATAAAACCGTCTGTATGGACTTCCACTCGACTCGAAACAATAAACACTCCACTCAAATAACACTCTGCAATCAGACAATTGAGAAAGTTGAATGCACAAAATTTTTAGGACTATGGATTCAAAATAATTTACATTGGGATATTCACATTGATGAAGTAAATAAAAAGCTCTGTAAAGCCACCTACTTAATGAGAATTTTATCCAACTGTACTAGTAAGGAAACTCTCAGAATAGTTTACTTTGCATACATCCACTCTCTCCTTGCATATGGGTTAGCATTTTGGGGAAGATCATCTTCAGCTATTAAATGTTTCAGAACCCAAAAGAAAATAATTAGAATAATGGAAGGGCTAAATTCAAGAGCTTCATGTAAACCCCTATTCAAAAACCTCGGCATCCTCCCACTACCATGTTTGTACATATATCAAAGCTTAATGTTAATTAGTAAAACTACAATAGATGGCCACTCTCCATTTGTAAAAAACAATGAAGTACACTCGCACTACACCAGACACCGTTCTGATTTTTATTCACAACACCACAGAATCACTCTATTTCATAAAGGAACCTTTTACTCTGTAATTAAATTATATAACAGTCTTCCAAAGCAGCTCAAATTAATCCACCAAAAACCCTCATTCAAAAAATCCCTTAAGGCATATTTGATAGACAATTGCTTTTATTCAGTTGAGGAATACCTTACAAAAAATGCATAGGTACTTTAGATTCATCTTGCAATTATTATAAACAATAATATTTCTTATTATTTTAGCTTAGTCTAGTTTAATTATATGTTGACTTGTCCAATATCAAATTGTACGTTGTACATAGTGATTCTCAGGACCAATAAAGAATTTGAATTTGAATTTGAATTTATCCAATTGCACATTACGTATGGACTAGAACTATGGGGCTCCACTTCCAAAGCAAAATTTCCAAAAAAAATTGTACTGCAAAAAAGAGCGATTAGATAATATTTAGCAAAACTTAAGCATAATGAGACATGTAGACATGCCTTTAGAGAACTAGAAATCATGACACTAGCCAGCCTGTACATCTTTAGAACCATAGTCTCCTTAAGCAAAACCGAACTCTCTGTCAAAATATCTGAAATCCACAACTATGACACAAGAAATAAAGCCAATTTTGCAGCAACCTCACATAAATTAAAACTATTTGAAAAATTACCCAAATATACTGGAGCTAAGCTATTCAATATGCTGCCATAAAAGCTAAAAGAAATTGTAAGTCCCAGTAGATTTCAGAGCACGTTAGCCAAATACTTACTAAGTAGAGTATATTACAGCATCAAAGAGTTTATGGAAGATAATGAATAGACTGCGACATGCCATGCTCACAACCCTAATTACATTTGATTTAGTAATATTTAGCATTGTAATATTGTAAATAAGGAGAATTTTCTCCTCAACCTGACAATGATCCTCTGTGTTATGTGTATTTTATGTGGAATGAATAAATATTATTATTAACTCAGTCAAAACTTTTTGCCAATCAATAAAGCAGACACACACTTTTTCGTTGACTGCTAAAACTCACTCTGATATAATCCTTAGCATTCCAATTGCATCTCTAGTTCCTTTTCCTTTCCAGAATCCAAACTGGTCTTCTCCTTTACGTGTTCTATTCTTCTTTCCAGTCTTCTGGTTAGTATCCGTGAAACAAGTTTTCCTACGTGAGATATTAAGCTGATAGTTCTGCGATCACTACACATCTTGGCAGGTTGCTTCTTCTTTAGTGCAATCTTTGTTACCTCTAGGGAATCTTTAGGCCATTCTCCGATGTCATAAAATCTATTGATAAGTTCGGTCAGTTTCCTCAGCCCATTTTCTTCTAATTCCTTCAGTAGGTCCACTGGTATGTCATCATCTCCTGTGGCCTTTCTATTCTTCATTTCTCTTATGGCTTTTTCTACTTCATTCTTCAATATGCTAGGTCTTATATTATCTTTATCCATTAGTTCTTTTGCTTCCATCTGGATGTCATGTGGTCAATTTTGCTTTTCTATGTAATTTTCCCATATTTTAAGAAGTTTTTCTTGGTTTGTAATTAAATTTCCATGAATGTCTTCTATTCCAAAAGTCCGTATTCCATTATTTTCTTTATATTCTGACTCTATCACTTTCTGATACATTAAATCGTATCTTCCTTTTCATCGAAGCAACATGATTTCATGACAGCTTTCTTTAAGGTAATTTTCTTTTGCTCTATTGTCTCTCTTCTTAGTTCATTATTCAGTCTCTTATATTCCACAGCATTAGTATTTTTGTATTCCTTATTTCTTCCATCTTCTTTAACATCTCTTGCGTTACCCATGGTTTCCTATTTATTCTGTCTATTTTTCCAACTTTGTTCTTCAATGGCTCCAACAAAACACTTTTTACACTTTCCCACTCATTTTCTACAGATTCACTAACATTTTATTATTTCATACAACTGTGTTTCCAATGACTCTTTAATCGAGTCCTTGTCATTTCGGAGTTTTTCTAAATTCCATCTTGGATTTCTTTTACATGTCCGCCTAATCCTCTTCAGCCTAGTCTCTACGTCTGCTACAAGAAGATTGTGGTCTGTGTTAATGTCAGCATTTGGAAGAGTCTTCACATCTTTCACACTGCCCTGGAATCTCTGCTTGATGAGTATGTAGTCAATCTCGTATCTATTAATATTCCCAGGGCTTTTCCAGGTGTACAACTTGGTTTTCCTCGTCTTCAACCAGGTACTGGTTATCACCATATCATATTTTTGGCAGAAGTCAACAAGCCTATTTCCTCTTTCATTGCGCTTCCCTAATCCATAAGGACCCACAATTTTTTTCTCATGTCCTTCTCCTATGACACGGTTGAAATCTCCCATAATTAGGGCATTCACTTTACCTCTTCCTTCTTGGTACAATATTTCGCCTATGTCTCCATATACTTTATCAACCTCTGCATCGTCGTGATCTGAAGTTGGCATTTACACTTGCACTATCAAAACATCCACTGGATCTGCATTTATTTTTACAAACATTGTACAGTCATTAACACACTGCACTTTTGTAATTCTATTCACTAATTTATTTTCCACCACTACAGCTACACCTCTTTCGGTACAATTTCCTCCCGAATAGAACATCGTATATTACCACAAGGCACTTCACCTTGTCCAGTCCATCTCACTTCATTTAAACCTACTATATTCACACTACATTTATTTAATTCCACTGTTAAGTTCTCTAGTTTTCCTCCATGTCTAAGTGTCCTGACATTCCATGTTCCATTTTAAGCTGCTGTCTTCTGTTGTTTGTTCTTTCATTATCGATCATTCCCCCTGAAACATTCCCTGCCCGGGGATCCGACTGGGGAAGTATTTTATCTCTGGAATATTTTGCTTCAGGAGCAGCCATCATATTTGCTAATGCCAAATTTCTTCAGGGAGAAAATAATGTGGTAGTCTTCCCATTTCCTTTCCACATCGCAGTACCACAGCTGCCACACCCATCCATCGGGTTGCGCCAGAAGAGTTTCGAGCAGCCATCTAGAACATAATTAAGTGGCTCCAGTCGATACTAATGTCGCTGCTGCCTGGCATTATTCATCATAACCCAGACAAGGGGATGGTTTTGGTCTGCCCCGGGTATTTTATTTCCCCGGTACCCTCCATATCTGGTGGGCATTCCCCATATCCACGCACGATGGTAGACCATCAACTCCTTGAAAATAGCTAGACATACTTAGAAGTAAACAATGTTATGTGGGACTTATCATAGTATATCCCAAACAAATATCAAATTTCTTTTGAAAAGTATGTATTAAACTTTAAATCAATCATACCCAGGATTTAACTGAATGTACCTATAGATAAGTCTCACCTTAATAAATTCAATGATACCAATAACTCAAAATTAACAATTTTGTACTTATACATTACCTCTGAGATACAGATATGTGAGAGCAATAATGTCATCTTTGTATGACACAAGGGTTTTCTTGAGGAGATCCACTTTAGAGGTCGAAATTAATTGCTACAACAGAGAAATTTTACATCTATTTGAGGCTGATATAAACATACAGTTTGTAATGCCTCTTACATAACAACCACATAAGCAAAGCAGAGTCAGGACTATCAAAATGTAACAGAGAGTACTAAATCCAGAATTTTGAATGCACTGAAAACCAAAAGGGTAAAAGAACTTAACAGGTTGCCTCATGAAATTAAATTAAAAACTGGCCTCAAATATATGATTATAAATAATGTAGATGTAGAAGATGGATTGGTGAATGGATCTTGTGGTATGTTAAAGAAAATTATATTAAAACAAAACACCCGTGGTCCATATAAAATATTAATTGATTTTGGTGATGAAAATATTGGTCGAAAAGCTAAGAAGAGAGAAATTTCTTTCAAGGAAAACAAAAATATAGACCCAAAATTCACTCCAATAGAACTAAAAAGGCAAATATTGAACATATCTAATACATTGGAGCAACAAGTAATCAGAGTTCAGTTTCCGATTGTGTGTGCTGAAGCATTAACCATCCATAAGAGACAAGGCTACACATACCAACAAATATGCATTGATTTGACCGAATCCAATATAATTACAAGGTCAATGTTATATGATGCTTTAAGCACAGTGACTAGTTTATCAGGATTGTACCTCATTAGTATATTCAGAATTCTACATCCACCCCGAGCTGGTTAAACAGAAATGAAAGATTAAGAAAAGAAAGACAGTTGAAATTACATTATACAATAGCTTACATCAAGAGTCAGTGGATATTTAAAATTCGTCCAAGAGAACTATAACTAAAATAAAATTGACTACATAAAATCAAGTTGTTGGTGCAATGGTGGAAATTCTAGCAAATTATGAAAACTATTTTTGTTTATTACATATCATAAATAATAAACTAGAATTGGTTCTTCACATTCTGTAAAATTTATAATGCCTTCTCCTCCGCACTACATGCAAAGCATTATTTAAAATTTATTTTAAGTATTTTAAATTTGATTTTCAAAATTTATTACGGGTGGGACATAATTTGGACATAGATTTTAATGATGCAAAACAAAACTTCATTTGCTGTTCTGTTATTACTGTTAGGATCTTAATATTGTTATTAATGAAGGTATGTGGGATTAAATACAAATTGTAAACTGTTTCCAGGTTGTCAGAACATTTATTTAAGTCATCAATAATAATTTAACAAAACTATCACCATTACGGGTGGGACAAAAAGTCATGTGTTTGTTATCTTAAATAGTAATTAACCGCACATATTTTTTTAAATTAATCATATACCAAATTGTACCTTAAGATGTATATTTTCTCAAATGAAATTGGACATATCTGATTACTCTTGACTACTTGGTATTAAAGTGTGTTAAAACCATGCTAAAAATGGCAAAGAAAGTATCTCAACGCAATAAATACCGGTAAGTAAATTGATAGATTTTACTCATGAAACCACCTCAGATACACCTAAGTCCTTAATATCCAGAGAATTTGAGGTTTTAAACTTATTTTTGACCACCCAATTACAATAATTTTATAACTTCTCTCTTTGAGGGAAAAATTCCCATATTTTATGAAATGGCTGACTAGTTGAATATTGTAAATTGGCAGATACATTTCAGTTTGAGGAAGGTGCTTAATAATTATACTATATAAGAGCATTTCTATTAAAAACTGCAATGTCAAAAATACAGTACTTCCAAATTCTGACATTACTGCTGTTAGTACCTAGAGTCTATCTTCTCAGATAGTAAACCAATACCGCATTATACACACAATATTATGAAAAATATCACCACAAATGTCTGATGACTGATATGGCTAATATGCACATAAATAACATTCCTGTTCAAAAGTCAGCTCAGATCAAATTAGACATGCTGGAGGAAAAAGACACAGAAAAAATAAAATAAGGTAAACTGATATAACAAAGTGCCAGTATGTTTTAGTTGAATCAATTATAATTGCAATTATGATATGCAGAAAATAAGTTTTTCTAATCAGATTAAAATTGATCTGCGTCAGCAGAACTACAGATTTGCGATACCTTGACAATCGCACACCCACATAATAATAAATAAATAAATAAAATAAAATAAAATAAAAAAAAATCCATGTAAAATCGGCCGGCTCTGCGATTTGATCCAGGAACCTCCAGAATACGAATCCAAGACGTTACCATTCGGACAACTCAGTCATTTTGACGGTGTAGTTTGATAAGCATATGTGAAGGAATAGTGTTAATTGTCAAATCTCAATGTATTGCAACTTGAAATTCTTAAAATATGTCAACATTTCGCAAAATTCAGTGGCATATAACTCCGCTAATTATTTCACAGTAATGTACCTTCTGTATATAACAGTATTCATGTAGTAGGCCTACTCAATTTCAAATACATCAACGAAGTAAACAAACATCTGACTGCACTGCAAACAAAGCCCTCAAATGATTAAAAATGCGGCATTGTAGTATACCGGTAGACATAATTTAAAAAACATGTGACATTTAATTAGTTGTTACTCTGGTACCGGTAAACCGATTAGGTCCAAAATTAACAGACTTCTTTCCATGGATGTTATAAATGTTTATGCCAAGTTTCATGAAAATCCGATAAAGCGTATTTGAGCTATGGTGCTTTTAAATAAAAACACTAAATTGGGTTTGACGCCGGTACCGGTGAACCGATTTGGTTCAATATCAATAAGGTTCTTCCCATGGACATTATAAATGCGTATACCAAGTTTAATGAAAATCCGATAAAGCTTATTTGAGTTATGGCGCGTACAGGCACACGGACACACAGACAGACAGACAGACGGACAGACATTTTTCCGTCCCCCCTCAGAATCTCATAAGGTACCATACAGGCACTTAAAAATGTATTTCAGCAAAGAAAAAATATTGACCTGACATGATGCTATGTTTAAAAAAAATCACATGATGCTATACACACAAACTTTCTGTAACCTAAGCACGGGAAATGAAACTTTCTCACTTCACACTCTGATATATAGATACAGAATAATGGGCCGTATTGCAGGAGTGCTTATTCATTTCTATCGATCTCATGCAAAGGTGTATGAAGTAAACAAGTAAACATTTTTCTTCTTGCACTTAGTTATTTCCAGCAAGAAACTTTACTTTTGTTCTGGGAAATACAGATTTCAACTGATTAAGATGTTGTTAATAAAAACATCCAATTACAGGGCTGCCAAGAATTTTAGGTTAGTTCAATGCATTCTGCATAACTTTATTTACGTTCATCTTTCCCTTGACTGAAAAATTGTGGATTTGTAAAGTCGGTAATTAGAAAGTGATCCGAATAGGTTGTTCCCGCTCCCACGGTAGCTCGCAGGCGAAATAGGGACACGGGGAAACCTCTCCGGTTTGAAGCTACACTAAGTCAAATTTAAAATATATTTATTGAGCCCCTTGAAAGATACAAAGAGCACAATGGACAAAATGATAAGCAGACCCTTTTAAATACAAGATGGAATTTTGTATCTTGCTTTACAAATAAATTCCTCTTCCTAGCGGTGCCGAAGAAGATGAAATGTTGATGAAGTCAAGGGGAGACGACTTAGTAAGCTCCTTCTGGAAAATAAGGCATGCTTGCCTTATAAGACTGATGAATAGCTCGGAGGACCAGAGCAGAGCAATTTTTATAGTCGCGCTTGCTCCAACGACTGAGAAAGAATTTCACTATTCTTGAAGTGAATGCGCACTATCAGCAAATTATTTTAAGGTCGACTTGCTGCTTCGCCCGAAAAGAAGAACCTTTAGATGTTGCTTCGACACTGCAACTAAAATTAAGCACTCTGAAATATTCACTTCACAGCAGTACTTACAGTAAATCCTTTTACTTAATGAGTTACGCATTCAAGTCCATACGGTTTGATCAGGGAAGTAAAAAACTTGGCTTCACACATTTGTAATTGAATCACAAATAAATTACTTTGAAGAACGTATTAAATTGCGTCTCTGCAATAACTAGGGCTGGGAAACTTCAAATTCCCAGCTCGACAATAATAACTAGATTCAGAATTCTGAACTGAAAACTAGCCTGGCGAAAGCTTCGAACGAGAGAATAAGAATGAATAGCAAGAATGACAGACGTCACGACATGTGACGTAAAGCAAGAATCCCATTGGCCAAGAAAAACAATAAATAATTAATCTTGGAAATAAAACAATTAAGTTACATTAAAATACTAAAACATAAATAAGAGAATTAATTAGCATTACTTTAAAACTGAATTGTTTCTTTAAAAACATAAAATTATGAATAAAATATACTAAAAAATAATCAGACTGAAACTTTGGGTTGGAGATTATAACATGACTATCCAAAAAATGAAAGATGCGACAGTCAAATATCATTTCTGATGAGAATTGATGGGAGAAAGAACAAACCAGAAAGAAACATATTTAAAATTATATTGAAGACACAACAAGAAAATAAAATAAGCGAAGTCACAAGCCTGTTGCCATAGCAACACGGCGAATGACCTCGCGAAACCAGCTGATGCCTCAAATCCGGCCAGACACGAATGCTAGACGGAACATAGGTCTTGTAAGTATTGCAGAACTGCACAGATGGCCCTTCCTTCTTGTACAGTTGATCAAACTAACTCCAGTTGCACTTGAAAACTCACTGATCACACCTGTAAAGACCGGTAATATTTACAAAGCATAAATAATCTGCCTTCTGTATATTAAGCAATTGATATGTTTTAAGAATATTACTCTTTTCGTTAATAATCCGTTAATAATCTTGGCCAAAACATTGAAGATGCAATCGGTCCATATCAGGACCAGTGAGAGAAAAATAAAAGTTAATAATATGAGTCAAAGCAGAGTGATTGAAGGAAATGGGTTGGAGTGTACCAGACATAGGGGTCTGGGGGTTTGAAGTGTTGCTATTGTTAAAGGTGTCCTGTGTTGGTTCTTGATACAACTTCAGGGATGGAGCCCAGGCATTGCTGAGGAAGAGTCCCCCTTCTCTGTTGAAGATGTTGGGATGTGACCTTATTTCAATTCCTTCTTTTATGACACGGTCCCAATAAGTTGCAGAGCTGTGCATGATTGTGGTTCTGTCGAACATGATTCTATGGTCATTTTCTATGGCGTGTTGTGCCACAGCGGATTTTTCTGGATAGAATAACCTCATGTTGCGTTGGTGTTCCTGTAATCTCTTCTGGACCGTCCTTCCAGTTTGTCCATAGGTAGATGCTGCCGCATTCGCAGGGGATTTTATAAACTCCTGAAGTCCGTAGGGATCGATGGTCTTTCATGGGCCGAAGAAATTGTAGAATTTTAGTGGGAGGAATTTGTATAGTCTTTAAGTTCTTTTTTAGGATTCTGCTTATCTTGTTGGACAGGTTGCTGCAGTATGGGATGAATGCTTTTCTTGAGGTGCTGATGGAGTCTGGTTGGGTGCTGGTTTTCTTGTCAGTGATGTGATGAAGTCACTAAATAAATTACTCTCATTCGTATCACATGCAAATGTGAAGGAACACGAGTTATCTGAATTTCGTAGTTATAACACCTGAAAATTTCACAAATTTTATAATAAAATGCCTCTATCAATAAGCTACTTGACTCATATAGTTTAACTAATAACTTAGTATTGTATTTCATTCAAGACTTCATCTGCATCTGTATCCAGGTTGTGCCACTAGATAGTGCCCACGACGCTGTCCCTCGATATATCATGAAGTGTCATGTATTATTCTCTATTGTATTTGGTTTAACTTGTCTAAGAGAAATCACTTCACTAAAATTAAGCACTAGAATTTAAATTTTAACTGAGAGAAATGAATTGCATCACGGCGCATACAATTCGGTTCATTTTACAAATTGTACAGCTTGGGTCTATTGCCTGTATTTTTATTAAAACATCTCCTTCATGATCGTTTTGAATGTTTTGTGGCTTCAGTAAGTTACAATTCACAAATTAAATAAAGAATGAAGAAAATTCTTCTTTATTCCCTACACCGCCTTTGACCAAGTTATTTTTTTATTTTTTATTTTTTTAAACTAAAACAATTTAGATTTTAAGTAAATTCCTCTCCGCCGTGCTCCTGTGAGAAGAAAAACTTATTTAAAATATCTGAAAATCTGGGGTTATAACTGTTGAAACCAGAATTATCTCTATTTATGTCCCTGCATGAAGGTTGTTCAGATAGTTTTTATAGTTAGTGAGAAAGGTTGCATTATCTGATTAATCAGCATCGCTGAAAAATGAAAAATGATATCAAAACAGACTTTAATAATCAAGTTGGGTATCTTCAGAGATCTTGTGAACAACGTCCTATTAATTTTCTTAACAACATGTATGAAGAAATTTTAGTTTCTCGGGATTTTACTTAAAATAACATTTTTTCTTTTTATAAATTCATATTTATTTTAACGCACGGATATTACCGACATTTACAATCCAACTACAATGTTCACTTTCATTAAACCACTGACTTAATCGCTGTACGAAATTTGGTAGATTTCCGTTAACAGGTGTAACGTAATGGCGTTCTGAATAATTGACAATTTCGGAGGAAATGGGAGCTTCGCTCACTTGCTCCAATTGTCTAATGGCTAAATCAGTGCAAGCATGTAAAGAGGTCATATAAATAGGTCTAGTAAAAGTAGCCATCTACAGAGTATTATTAAATCTTAACGAATATATTAATTGCTTCAAAGTTTAAAAAAATATAAATCAGTAATAATTCTTACTTGTCATGGAACATCAAAATTATGCTCTACAAAATATTAGAATAGCCTGTAAATCGTCCGAACAAGTAGAAAAATTCAAATATCTGGGAGCAGTAATTAAAAGACACAAATAATATTAAGGCAGAACTTAAGTGTCGACTAAAATCAAGAAACGCTTGTTTTTATGCAGTTAAGAAATTCTTATCTTCCCGCCTTCTGATCAGAGTTGATCTGCCGGTTGTATTATATGGATGTGAGACATGGCAGCTTCCTGGTCGGGAAGAACATAATTTGAGAACATATTTGAAAACAGAGTGCTTAGGAAAATATTTAGGCCTAAGAGAGATGAAAATGGGGACTGGAGAAAACTGCATAGCGACGAGCTTCATGACCCGTACTCTTCAGCGGATATAGTAAGGGTAATTAAATCACGGAGGATGAAATGGGCTGGACATGTTGCGCGCATGGGGGAGGAAAGGCATATCTCAAAAGTATTGACTGGTAGACCCGCAGGGAAAAGACCACTTGGAAGACTTAGACGTACTGTAGGTGGGAGGAAAATATTAGGATATATTTAAGGGAAATAGGATTTGCGAGGGGTGACTGGATGGAGTTAGCACAGAATAGAGTTGAATGGCGGGCTCATGTGAGCGCGGCAATGAACCTTTGGGTTCCATAAAATAGATAATATTCCTTTATTGCTGCGGAATTGTTTATTGCCATTTAGTAGGTAAGTAATAGGCTAATTCTTAACTTTTCTTATGTGATTTAATAATAACTAGGCTTCTTGGAAATTAAAAGAAATTTAAACTGTTGGTATAATTTTCATTTTTAGAACTGTGTTTAATGATAATTGAATAATCAAATAATTTTAAATTTAGAATAAGCTTAACTTTCTTGTAAAAATTATAAAATAGAAAGGTTTTACCGTATAGTAATGTTCAATGAATGAATGCAAGTGTTCTTGCGTTAACAACTACTTAATGAGATTTTTCTAAAAATGATGTTCTGTTATTGCTAAAAAGAACAGGTTATCATTTATTAATTTGGTGGTTCTGTAACTTTTAGCGAGAGTATTTGTCACATTTTTAAATAAAGCGTTAGAATTATTACTTAATTGTTTATTCTTGCTCTCACACAGTTCAATTTTGACTACATAATGGTCACTAGCCTGGGGAGATGGTAGTTACCGCTAGCAAAATTATAGAAAATATAGCGAATGTTCAAGAAGCCATAACTCAGGTGTTAACAGTCAGATTTAATTGAATTTTGTTATGCTTTGCAAGTGCACTCTGCAGTTTAAAATAAGCAGAAAATGGTTGTTCTATAACTCGCTGTTTGGTACGAAAGAATTTTTTAACACATAGGTGATAATTTTGTTTTACAGTTACTTCCCTTGACATAGGTACACTTTATTCAATTTCTGTAGCTTAGATTTTTGTGAAACTTTGGGAACATAATAACAGCTGGTATTACTATTCACCCTAGCACAATCAGTCTAATATGTACGTTATTACTGCATGAAAACAGCATGAAAACTTCACGTCTAAAAAAATAAGACTTTTTTAAAAATAAAAATAGTTGAAAATTCTGTATAGTTAAGACTTTTCCCATAATTCTGCTAAGGAAGATTTGTCATCTATCTATAATGAATTCCTGAAAGTTTCATTAGTTTAGCATGAATAGCTTTTCAGAAAATGGTACCTGAAGTACAAGAAATGTAATTTTACAGGAGAGCGAAAAGAAAAGACGTGCCTTATGGTGTTTTATCCATTTTAGAAAGCTCCAGGTTGCTCTGCTTGGCTTAATAATAACGCAACATATAAAACCTATATATCAAAATGTTCACAAAACTATGATTTATTACATGAGCCTAAGAAAAAAAAATCGAATTTTTTGTCACTGGTAACTACCATCTCCCCTTAAATGAATCGTTCGATGGACATAAACATAAATTAACCACCAAAGAAAAACAATATTCAGAAGTCTTTAATTTTGTGACATTTCGTTAATAACTATTTTTACGAAAATGATGTTCAGAAGATGGTCCGACTTGACAGTATCTTCTTTAAGAAAACGAACAAAGAAAATGAAAAAAAGAGGAAAATCCATAGAATGTGATAAGTAATAGGCCTACCGCCTGCTCTCCGTTTGATGATTCTTGCTATCTCTTTATGTGTGCGACTTTGTGCTAGAGGTCAGGACGCTCGTCTTAATACGCACCGAGGGAATTCCCCGGTTGCCATAACTACACATTTCTAGTCTAGAGACTCAACTTCTCTTCTGGGACTACAATTACCATTCGATGAACCTTCTGAGCTTGACACAGCCCTTTGGGGTTCATGGTTCGATAAACCTCAGTATGTGCAAAGTCTTAGAACTCATGTTGCAGCATATCAAAGGAAATTAACTCGTTCCCCTGATGGCTTCTTAAGTTCCAAATAATGCACTTACGGTACTCTCAGGTTCCATGTACACTAATTGAAAACATATCCCATGCAATTTAACTACATTAGGTATGCTTGGATCATTATATTCACATACTATATTAATGTTGGGTAGGCTAACATAAATGGTACAAAATTCACTGCATAAACTTATGACTGACGCCTGAAAATTATTGCTCTATCAGAAGACGAAATATGCATTCAGATATGCTCTGAAATTTGAAAAAAGTGCTCCAGAACCAATGGAGTATGCCCTATTATTTCAGTAATTGTAATACTTTAAGCTCTCTTCTAGCTGATTTACATTTAAATTACAAAAAATAATAGAAGTTGTACAAAATACATTACAAAACTTAAAAAAAACACAGATAAGGAAATGTCAGTAAATTGAAAACTGAAGAAATGAAACGCCACTTTAATATTATACTGTCAGTTAAGAAAACATTAGCCTGCTTACTGTCAATTATTATTCTTAAAACATTCACTTAGCTGTAAATATTTGAATGAACACAGATATGCACAATATTTAAAATTTGTCAGAAATATTACGTTAAAATGGATAAATTAATAAAATATTGCACAGATATGAAGCATATATTATTATGAATTATCACGAAATTAACAAAATAAGCAACAATATGCAATAGGCCTACTGGGGTTTCACATGCTAATAATTAAAAATACTATGTCCTCTTCGGTTCGAGTAAAAATATCTTCGTGCATCAGTAATTCCAGTTCTAATATCGTGTTTTAATGTCATTAGTGTGTATTGTAAAAGTGAGTTGTATTTCATATTAGTGTAGTTGATTGGTTTCTTTTTTTATCTAGAGGGGAAAAAATAGCCAGCGCGAATTGCCAGTATACAAAGGAAAAATTTGCTTCGACAAATGTCTTCTTTACAATAAATATTTTTAAAAATCGTCTATTTACAAGAACCACCAATGCCTATAAGAATAAATTAGTTTTGCAAGTGTTTTAAATTTACGATTTGTTTTAATGTTTGCAATGAATAAACTTACAAGTGCCGTTTAAACAAAATATTCTTAATTTTACTATATAAATAATAAATTAAAGATTGTAGAATTTTAATAATTTAACAGAGTAGCGGCAATTTTTTTATGAAGTTAATAAATTAAGCACGTTGTATTTATCAAATACTGTCCATACCTTTCTATGAAGTAATTTTGGATCATAGTTTGAAAGAGAGCAGAGTCAGGATAGGGAAATTCATATGAGATAGGTTTGCCATTAGAAGCGGCTTGAAGGAAGGAGATGCACTATCACATTTATTTTTTAATTTCGCTTTGGAATATGCCATTAGGAAAGTTCAGGAAAACAAGGTAGGCCTAAAATTAAATGGCAGTCACCCGATTTTAGCTTATGCAGATGACTTTGCTTGTTGAGCGATGACGTAAACACAATCGAGAGAAATGCAGAAAGTCTTTTCGATGGCTGCAGGAATGTTGGATTAGAAATTAATACAGAAAAAAACTAAGTATATGGTCATGGAACGTCAAAATAATGCTCCACAAAATATTAGAATAGCCGGTAAATCGTTCGAAGAAGTGGAGGAATTCAAATATCTGGGAACAGTAATTACAGACACAAATAATATTAAGGCAGAAGTTAAGTGTAGACTCAAATCGGGAAATGCTTGTTTTATGCAGTTCAGAAACTCTTATCTGTCCAGAAATCTAAAATTAAGATTTATAAGACTATTATCCTGCCGGTTGTATTATATGGACGTGAGACATGGCCGCTAACTGATCAGGAAGAACATAGTTTGAGAGTGTTTGAAAACAGGGTGTTTAGGAAAATATTTGAGCCTAAGAGAGATGAAAATGGGGACTGGAGAAAATTGCATAACGACGAGCTTCAGGACCTGTACCCTTCACCGGATATAGTAAGGGTAATTAAATCGTGAAGGATGAAATGGGCTGGACATTTTGCACGTATAGGGGAGGAAAGACATATCTCAAAAGTATTGACTGGGAGACACGAAGGGAAAAGACCGTGTGGAAGACCTAGACGTACTTGGGAGGACAATCTTAGAACGGATTTAAGGGAAGTAGAATTTGTGAGGGATGATTGGATGGAGTTAGCACAGAATAGGGTTGAATGGAGAACTCGGGCAAGCGTGGCAATAAACCTTCGGGTTCCATAAAATAGATAACATTTCTTTAGCTTGCTCAGGAATTGTCTATTGCCATTGAGTAAGTATGTAAGTAAGTAAGTAAGTAAGTAAGTAAGTAAGTGAGTAAGTAAGTAAGTAAGTAAGTAAGTAAGTAAGTAAGTAAGTAAGTAAGTAAGTAAGTAAGTACGTTTGGAAGAGAACAAATGGGCGAGTTTCCTGCTGGGCGAACTTTCTGTTTCTAGAAACAGTAGGCCTACATAAGTGAATCTTATCCATTTGATGAAGATATTGGAAACTTGACCTTCTGTTGTAGATGAGAATACAACTTCTTGTTAAGTTTTAATCTGTGTAAAACTGATTAAGAAAATGAGTAAATTCTGAGGATCTAAAAGTGTTGACACAGGAGATTTGAAGGAGCTCATAGAATAACTGTGTTGCCATCCGTTTAATCTACTTTATATTTTTTGAACCATAGTTTTCGTAAAGCCTATGTGTACACCTCTGTTTTACACAGAGGATCGCCACAACATGTTTTCTGACATTGTGACTGATGTTTAACTAGTCGGTTCCATTATTTTCAATGCACCGCAGCGACATGCTTGGACCTCGTGTGGCCTTGCTGCTACCTATCGGGAGTCGCTGACAATAAGGTTCCCATTGGGAGACAGTTGTTATTGTTCATTATGAATTCATTTTTCAATTCTATACAACTTCCAGAAACAATGCATTAATGACCATATTGACCTGGGGTTGGTTTTTACAGTGAAGACTTGGACATAACTTTAAGCGCATTTTAAAAATCAGTTGCAAATCCCATTACTATAAGACCCCAATCATAGTCGTGCTGTTATTCATCTTCTTCAGATGAGCTATACCTCCAGGATCTTATAGGACGTTTATAATTAGTATATTTGTATTCCCCCATGTTAGGCCAGATAGTCTACCTAAGGAGTGAAACAGATTTACTGTTGTGGTGCAGATTTTTTCCTCTTGTCTATCCAGTTTATTTCTTATCTGGAATTCTACTCTTAGATACTGTATGCAGGGCCGCCAAAGGGGCCTGCTGCATCCCAGTGATGTGGTATAATTTTATGCAAAACTGGAATAGTTTGATAAAATATTCTGTTACACAAGTAAAGAGAAGGAAGCTCCACGGAGAAGGGAAGAGACCACTAAATGTGGATGGTCGGCGGTCGGTGAGGGGCCCGCGACCAGTACTGGTCCTGGGCCCGACCCCGAGATATGGCGGCCCTGACTGTATGTGCCTAATAATTTGGATTCTTGTAGGAACAAACCTTATATTAGTTCTGTATCTTATCTGGTACCCTATGATCCCCTGGTGGGGCGAAGGGGCCTCCAAGTGGAGGTTTCATTACCTAAACTAATTTTGATATGCTTATTTTCCGAGAGAGGGTAGAGGAACAGGTGGTAAGCCCATCGCCTCGCAACCCCCCTCTGGAAACTAAGTATTTCTTGGAAGTGAAAGGGCTGAGAAATTTTGTCCAGAGGCTCTAATTTAGACTTGGAGTTCTTTTACGTGCTGTAAATCTACGACACGGGACCCCCAGCTTTAAGTCCCTCCCGGAGGACTCCGTGCCCAGGATTTTTACGTCCTGAAAAATCCATCGACCGCGGCCGGATCTAGAGGCGGGCACGCTACCTCTAGACCACCGCGGCCGACTTATATTAGTTAATCCAAGAAAAATGTAAGGAATAAATCAGCTAACGAAAAGTCGCACCAAGCCCGAATATCGCCGATGGCGAATCGATCGATACATTATAATCAGGCATATGGTTTAAAACTTAGTGCCTGATCGAATATGTTAACAGCAACCGTACAGTACAGACTTTGCTCGGCGTATGCCCTAGCTTCTCTTCTCATTTCTCTCATTCTATCATTATTCTTGTACTATTAAATTGTGAAATTGTATTTGTGGAGAAACTCTCCAAATTGACAATGTTCCCTTGTGCTATATGTATTTATGTATGTATGTACTATATGGAACTGAATAATAATAATAATTATTATTATTATTGTTATTCTTACCATATGCTAGTTCACGTGATAGTAAACAAACCGGAATACAGATATAGGAAGACCACAAAATAACTTCTCATTACCTAAACTCACATTACAAGCATGCAAAACGATACTTTCTCCTGTTTGTGTATAATAGTCCCTCCCAAATATATATATGTTTGCGTTTTAGAACACTTTACTTTCGGCATGCCGAACACGTATTATAAATTTAAACACGCACAAAGACAAGGTACACTGTTGACCAATTTGAGAGGCACCGTACTACGAGCGCATTCACTTCTCGGTACTACTATTAATGACTGTCTTATCAGCATACGTAATCACCCTCCACCCCCTATACTCAGGTTGTTGGTAACCGGAATTAACTCCCTCTGTGGGTTCGGGCACTAAGTTTTAAAGCCTGATTATAATACAGTGGGTCCGTCAGAATCACTACCAATAAGAAATGGGATTATTTCTTACACCAAGCGCCTCTAGCTTCTCGAACAATGCTAAAATGGTACTCTATCTCTCTCCAAGTTTTTATATTTATTGTTATTTTTATTCTTATTTTTATATTTTTTTATATTTATTATTATTATTATTATTATTATTTTTATTTTTATTTTTTTTTAAAGGCGTTTTGGATGCACAAGCGTCAAATATCCGCCCCCGAAGATCAGCCACTCAAGTTTGGTAAACAGTGTTTTAACGAACCCCCAAAGAAAGAAATTTAAGGGTGGTCAAATCTGGAGACCAAGCAATGGGACCTGCTCTTCCAATAAATCTTTGTGGAAATGTTTGACTAAGGTAATCTCTGACGTTATTGGCCTACTCGTAGTATAAGGACGCTCCATTGTGCTGGAATATTAATCTATCTGGTATCTTAGGAACTGCGTAATTTTCCGGCATGTCTAGATATGTCGCCCCTGTGACATTTTGAAGTGAACTTCTTTAGGCGAGCTAACCCAAAGTTGCGTTACGAAGGAAATCGTCACGAAATTAACGGGGCTGTGACGGACTAAACAGAAAACAATCAACTCAATGAAAAAATAAAAAAAAAAAAATCCAAAATGAAAAGATCCAAAATTTCAAAATTAAAAACCGAAATCCATAATTATACAAATCTAAAAATCCAAAATTAAAAAAACCAAACATCCAAAATTAAAAAATCCAAAAGATAAAAAAATTAAAGATCCAAAATTTAAAAAAAGAACAAAATTCCAAAACTAAATAAGTTCAAAGATCCAAAATTAAAAAAATCCAAAATTAAAAATTCAAAAATCCAAAATTTAAAAATAAAAATACAAAATTAAACAAAATTTAAAAAATAAAAAATACAAAATAAAAAATCGAAAATCTAAAATTTAAAAATCTACAAATCTAGAATTAAAAATCAAAAAAATCAAAAAATCAAAGATCCAAAATTTTAGAACTCCAAAATTCCAAAATTAAAACTCCAAAGTCCATAAACCCAATGACTTGAAAAAAGGCCATAAACCCAAAATTAAAAAAGTCCAGAATTCAAAATTGAAAAATGTAATAATCCAAAATTGAAAATCGAAAAATTAAAAATAAACGAAGTTTTACTTCTGTCGCGTGGCGTTCTACGCACCCGATTTTTTTACAAAGAAGTGTGACCAGTTTACAAATCATAACCCACGTTAAGCACACACATAACTGCACGTCATCATATCCCGAGCATGCGCACAAGCGTAATAATTTAATTGCCGCTAAAACTTGGAGAGTTTCTGTACGAGTGAACATGAAAAACATCCTTATAACTTAAATGGTGAGAAGATATTATTGTTATTTGTAGTGATTCTGCCTATATAGATATTCCCGCCATATGCTACCTTATCTTACAGTGACCCAAGTAGTGATGTGTTTAATTCATTTTTGTGGCTTTAAGCTTTAATTTTATAAATTCTGTGAGTGTTCACTAAATAATCACAAATAATTTACTCTATAGTATACCCTGCTTCTCATTACATTAGATATGATATAATAACAGTTCGGATGTATATGACATATCATATTACTTCCTCTGCCCGTACCATAGGTACTATAGGTAGAGGAAGTATTGTTTTCGACCCTAAAATTCGAAGTTGAGTTTTTAGCATATATACACGTTTCAAGGCCCCCTGAATCCAAAAATACTATTTTTGGAAACATGTCTGTGTGTGTGTCTGTGTGTCTGTCTGTCTGTGTGGAAGTTTGTGAACAGGCTAGCTCCAAAACGGAGAATCGTATGAAAACAAAATTTCGTATTTGGGTCAGGTACCTTCTGAAGATGTGATTCGAAGATTGGCGACAAATTTCTCTTATTTTTAAGGGGACTTTACATGAAGAAATTTTCGTTTTTCTCGATTTTCTCGAAAACGGCTCTAACGATTTTCTTTAAAATTTGCACATGTGTTCCTTTTACTGAGAGCTAAAACTTTTATTTGAAACTTTTTTTCGAAAAAATTCTCTGAGGGTAGTTACAAGCCACCCACTGTTCACCCACTGTTTGTAGAAATTTTGTCTTGCGTGATGAACAACTGAATACGCACTCTTTCACGGCCTCTTATTCTATATAAGAATGTGAATTAAGAAAGATGTATTGTTGGCCATGCATAGAGTAAAGACGTATCTGAGGGAAATATTTGATAAATTTCGGAAATTATTCTTTACGGCGGAAAGTTCAATAAACGTCTGCAGTCACTTGTTTTTATTTTTAAGTTTGTTATATAGCCTGGGCTTTTCGTCGCATCATTGAAAGAAGAGATATTTATAGGATAATTAGCGTAAAATTGTGTCTTGCGATTCTGTAAAAGGATATGTGAATACTGCTAACTTTTATTTGGGCAGAGGAAGTTATGTGACTTTCACATCAGATTTTTTTTATCCTCACCTCCATCCTCTCCGCCACTAACACAATTAAACATGAACTGCACGCTTGTTATCCTAATCAGACTGTTTTTATTTTGCCTATAAAGTCATATTATGGTAATTTTCATGGTCTTGGTCATAATTCGGTCATATTTGTAATTTAACGTCATATTTCAGTTACAAATTCTTTGAAAGAGCACAATTATACAGCATGTGCACTAAATTGTCGACTTATACGTTTTTCCAAGAAAGTGTCACGAATGATTGGGTTTTAGTGTAACTGAAATGTGAAGAGACAATAACAAGTAATAGTGCAATTGCCTCTTCCTCCTTGTTGTTAACAACTTCCAATATATATGTTTTTTAAAAATATTTTCATTTCACATTTGCAGTGGTAGGCCTACCTGGAAACATTAACAGATTAGAAGTTTTTTTACAAGTAAAACTGTAAATCACCTGTAAACTTGTTAAAAAGTAATTATCTGATTGGATTAATGTGATGTTATATTTTAGGGTCAGTTTTAAATTGGAACATTTATTTTTACAAAATTTGTTCGTTTATGAGGTCATATTTAGGATTTTTGAGTCATATTTAGTCCCCGTTAATATCATATTTGCAGTCATATTTTCCACTTTTTTTATGTAATAAACATCCGAACCCTACATATGAACAATTTCATGATATAAGAACAACATGTGTCCACCGCTGTGTCTTTGTGCCTCTCACGCAGCGGGCCCTGGTTCGATTCCTGGTCGGGGCAAGTTACCTAGGTGGGTTATTTTCCTGGGTTTTTCCTCACATATCAGACAAATGTCAGGTAACTTTAGGCCCTTGTGGTCCCCGGGTATCATCTGACCAACATTATCATCTTCATCCCATCCTCGCCTTGTTTGGAGTGAGTATGTGTGTGAATGGCGTGTCTCGTCCTATGTCTTTGTGTTGTCTCGGAGGTGGTCCCGGCATTGGGCTGATCACTCATCCTGGGAGACCCTCCATGTCCTTGTCTGGTCAAAAAAGTATGTCTTTGTTGTGATCCATAGTTCATTCCTCTCCTGACAGGTCGCGGTCCGGTAAGGCCCGAGCGGCGCGGGTCGCATAAAGGTCCCTTGTAGGGACTATGACTAAAAAGAATAAGAGATACAACAGATATAATAGCAACATCTCATAACTTAAATCTTTCTGACGCTTGTGTATTGCTATGCAGTAGATTCATTCCTTTAATTCTACAGATATGGGACTGTTTACGCATACATACTTTCACAAACCTGAACCGGGATCGAACCCACGAACTTGGGTAGAGAATGCCAGTGCCATATGGCTGTTCTACCCATGCCGACACTGACACCTTAAGCGAGAATAACCTAGTCACTTGGCTTTTCAATCTGTCTGCAGTAACAATATTTTCGTTGTAATAAAATATCATAGGTAATTCCACGAGAGTTTACGAGTTTATCGATTTGTTTGCGAGAACGAAGTTCATAAAATGTAACAGATTTTGTAAATAATAATTATTTCTTACTTTGTTAACATAAAATCACGGCATCCTAAATGAATGAACAGTCCATGCATCGATCTGAGTTCCTTTTGCTACCAACACTGCGTATCACAACATGGAGAGTACTTCCTTACATCAAAAAGCTGTAAAACCACACGGACTGGCTTGCACCTAATTGAAATTGTGGTTTTGATCAATGGACATTTATATCATTTCTATTTCCAAACAAGTTATGTTGTATAAAATATGTTTTCATTTTGCTCACTGGCAGCATATGACGTATTAATCACCGCACGTTGATGACTTACGTGTCCAGTAACGAGCTGACGCTTCATCAGATAAAATTGAATCCTTGCAATCCTAGGAATTATATTATATGATGGTGAATGGTCTATACCCGAGGAACTGCTAAACGTTATTGGTCAGGATCAAACACGCGGCATCTGAATGGATTAGTCTCTTTATATATTCTGATACATGCCATTCTAACCGATATGGCTACAAATAACTAAGATTACATGCAATAATTCCATGAAAAGTATTGAGAATGATTATTATTATATAATTTACTTTGCATTAATTAAACCATCTATTCCACTATAGATCATAAAATTCGAATCGTATTTTCATCACAAAAAAGGAAAAATAGAAATAGATTAGCTATTAATAATCTGATTTATTAGCCTAACAGGTTGTTAGTTAGAAAGGTAGAGTCAGAATGAAAAATTCAATGCCACAGCCGGGATTTGAAGCAGGATCTTCGGCTCTCCGTGTCGCCACTCTACCATTGAGCTACCATGGCAACATACCGGTACAATATTAAATTCTCCAACTGACTCACATGTCCCGGTATACCATTACCACAATTACCATTCCAGTCATAGGCGTACCGAGGGGGGGGGTTGGGGGTTTGAACCCCCCCCCCATTGATTAAAAAAGGGAAAATTTTATAATTTTTTAAGTCTGCCCATAAATTATTTAATACAAATATAATGCGTGGGAAGCTTAAAACTCGTTATTTTGCGTCTTAATTTTTAAAATTTTCCGGAGGAGGACCCCCGGAAGCTTAAAACTCGTTATTTTGCATCTTAATTTTTAAAATTTTCCGGGGGAGGACCCCCGGACCCCCCTCTCCTTGGGGAGTATTCCATACCCCCCAGACCCCGCCGATGTTATAACCCCCCCATATGGTCGGCCTGGTTACGCCTATGATTCCAGTGTGACCTACTAGTGGTTTACTATAATGAAGCCCGAGTCTTTAAGCACTTACGAGTTTGTAAGTTGCCTCTGGGTTGGTATCTCATATTGAGAACGCCTGGTGGTATACCACAATATGTGAGTCAGCTGGAGAATTTAACGTTGTGCCAGCATGTTGCCATGGTAGTTCAATGGTAGAGTAGCGGCATGGAGAGCCGAAGTCGCTGGTTCAAATTGCGGCTATGGCATTGAATTTTTCAGTCTGACTTAGCCTACACACGGCCAATTTGAAAGAATTGCCATTTCAGCTTGTTAGTTATTCGGATTTAAACATTTAGGCTATGCTAGGGCGAGAGAGCTAAATTCTGGGAAAAGTCAATATCTCTAGCCTAAGTGTGAGATGTGCAAGTTTTAATATGTACTTACATATAAATTTATTAAAAACTAGCTTAAAAGTTCCGGCGTCGCCCGGGTTTTTATTTTGAAATTTGAAATTAACTTGATGAAGGAATTTCAATTTTCAAACTCTATGGCCTTGTACAGTACGTAGGCCTACGTAGTACTTGAAATGAGGAAAAACGACGTATGACATTCAAACTAATCCCTCAGAAAACGCTAGATATACCTTTTTATTTATATAGATATACGGGAAACAATACAATATTGTAGTATTTCTTCGCCGAATGGTATACATTTTCGCTTTGGTACTTATAAGGTAAAATCTAAAGTGAATTGGAATTGAATAGATTAAATGGTTAGGCTAAATTTGCTATTAGATGCTATGCTCGAAAAGGTAACTCAAACAGGCTTTCTTCTTTTATTATCTGTGAAGCTTCATCGGCTGGAGAAGAAACGTATAAATGTTGAAACAATGATTTTCGCCGAAATGGTAACGTCTTGACCTCGCATTCGGGAGGTCCCAGGTTCAAATCCCGTGGCCGGCCATTTTAACATTGCTTATTTGAAGGTTTCCCCAGTCGTAAAGGTAAATTACGAATTGGATATTTACATACCATGAATCTTCCTCACCGTTTCATCCAGTAGCATATCCATTTAAATTAATATCAGTTTAAATTTACTCCATAAACTACACTAACAATAGAAAATAATTGACAATCAATAGTTCCATGGCCTATCCTACTGTAAAGACACAGATCCCGAACTTCTGGCATGACCTCATAGCTAAGGAGTATAAATACAGCTGAAATAAAATCAGGTAAACTGATATGTACGTTATAACAAAGTGCCAGAAATGTCTTTTATTTAATCAATGATAACTTAATTGCAATTATGATATGAACACAATAAGTTCTTTTTGTAATCTATCTCCCAGTTAAGCTCCAGATCGATTCAAGCAGTCCTTGTGGAAGACCATACTTAACCTTAATTCAAACTCGTG
The DNA here is from genome assembly GCA_964059195.1 of Ectobius pallidus. Lineage (NCBI taxonomy): Eukaryota > Metazoa > Arthropoda > Insecta > Blattodea > Ectobiidae > Ectobius > Ectobius pallidus. The sequence continues at coordinate 15,520,975 of CAXKWD010000005.1, forward strand.
TACACTGATATAAAAAATTCTTAAAATATGTCAGCATTTCACAAAATACACTGGCGAAGAACTCCACTTAATGTACGTAGACCTAATTACTTCACAGTAATGTACATTCTTTCGGGGTAGGGCTTACGCCGTAGCGTAGTGGTTGAGGCGCTGTGCTACAAACCGTAAGGTCGCGGGTTCGATCCCCGATAAGATCGTTGGAGTTTTTCAATTGGCCTAATCCTTCTGGTGGCACTATGGCCCTGGGATCGACTCAGCCCCTAACAGAAATGAGTACCAGGAACAATCCTGGGGGTAAAGGCGGCCGGTGCATAAGGCTGACAACCTAACCACCATCACATGCCGGATGTCTAAAATCTGGGAGCCTCAACCACCTGGAACCTTCTGGGCCTCCATGGCCTGTATAGGGAACACTTTACGTTTGTGAGGCGATGGGCTTACCATGATTGCCTCTGCCCTCTCTCGGAAAATAAGCGTAACAAAATTCACATAGGTATCAGAAACCTCCAATTGGAGGCCCTTCGCCCCGACACTGGGGATATAGGACAGAGTCAGTCAGTCAATATACCTTCTGTATATAAACAGTATTCAACTTGATCAACGAAATAAAACATCTGACTAGTTCAGGGGAAGTCAACTAGGCCTACGTCTTGTGATGACGTTTGTGGAGCAAGAGCATGCGGATCCCATGTGTGTGACGTCAGCAAGAGCGCACGGTAGTAGGGGTGTTTAGAGTACGCTAGATTTAGGTACTAGAGGACCTATTCACTTTAGCTCTGTGGGTAGAACAACTTCTGGTTGGAAATACGGAGCATTTTTCAAAGTTAATGCAAGATGCGATCCTGATAGTGTTCTCTCTGCAGAACATGTGTTAGTTCTGCAAAACATTCTTCTTCAGTTCGAATCGAGGTTTCAGGATGTGGAAAACCTTTCTCCAATATTTAAACTTTTTGCTACCCCATATTTAGTTAATGTCAAAGACGTTCCTTGCCCGTATCAGTTGGAACTGCTAAACTTACAATGCGACGATCTGTTAAAGGACAAATAGGCCTACGAACGTAAACTGGTCTTGGGTAACTTTTACAGAAATTTCTCTGAAACCAGATTCCCGAAACTTGCCGCACAAATATTATGTAATTTTGGATCGACATATGTGGCCGAACAATTTTTTTCACTAATGAAATGTGCAAAGCTCAAATCAAGAAGTACATTGTTAAATCACAACCTAAATGTGGTCTTCGATTAAATATTGCTCAAACATTACGTCCCAACATTGATAAACTTGTTAACGAAAAAAGAGACAGGAAAGTCAGAAAATTGTTACTGTAATCTTGTATCATCTAAGGTGCAGACGAGCTTTTATGGTAATTAATTCAGTTCATTTTTTAAATTATTTTTATAGTAGTGAATTATGTTAATTCAAATGATAGTATTGTCTATTTTTGTCAAAGAACATAGATTTTGTGGAAAGGCAATTGTTCTCACAGAATAGAAAAATAGAATCATTTATAATATGTTAAACTACTGTGCTGTAATTAACCGATAAACTATCAAGAAAATCGATTGATGTTTCATTAACTCGGAAACACGTATTACGTAAGTTCTAACCCCCTAAATTCCCCCTGCCCGCAATACTAATACCCCTCTCTTCCCCCTGTTCACTGATGCCTACATTTCACATGCTCCTCGCAGAGGTACAACGCGAGCAGTGAGAGCAGCAAGCAGTGACGTCACAGAGCAACCTTCTGTCTTCCCCTGGACTAGTTTGATAATCAAATGCAAAGGAATATGTCATGGCTAACTGTATTGCAAAACCCAAAGCCGTATAAGATCAGCATAATGAATAGAGGAGAAAGTGTGATGACTGAGGTAGTTCACTGGTTCCGCCGCTAGGTAGCAGTTACTCTGCTTGAGATTCGCGGGAGCAAGATTACTACGGGCGGTATAGGAAAAATTGCAAACATTATTAAACAAAATAATACATTAATCTATTTCAAAATGACTCACCTTATCTAAATTGAATTGTTAGATACTTCTGACAATTTTCGGGCTGCTTTACACGTCTTGGAAGATCCCATCTCCATAAATAAACGTGGCCGTGTGTAACAGTAATTTCTCAGATTCCAAGAAGCTTGACCGTAACATTTCGTTCCACATCTTTAAAAAAATTGAAGATGTTCACAAGCAATGAACAATTATATAATATAGGTATGAAACAGCTAAGGGATGATTTGATCTAATATTTTGTTGCCTAGAAAATAGGGTAGATGGTATGTTAGTATAATTTGATGAGAATTTGTTAAAGAATGTACATTTGTATAGAAATAACAACGTATAATTAGGGTAGAAAACAGCTAAGGGATATTTTATAAATTAATATTAATATTACATTGTATAGAATATTACTGAGTATTAATTTGTATTATTATTGTATTAATAGTAATATTATTTATAATAATATTAATTTTCTCCTGGCTGTATGGGGTAAGTTATGTAGGTGAAAAACGGTCAAAAGTGTAGATATGTGTACAAATTATGTGAACAGACATAATATAAACTAAGGGATGATTTGTGAATTGCAGGGCACGGAAAATTTCATAAGCAGCACTACAAAAATAGGGCGCGTGATCTTTAAAATTGGCATTTCAACATCCGATAAAGACGCACATACGCAAAAATTGTGATGCAACGCATTCTACATACATCACACAATATTTCAAAGCATTTTCCCTGATTTTTTCATAAAAAAATTAAATCCTCTTGCCTTAACTAAAGTCCGCTATTTGCTCAAACCCTCGACCATTCACGTTCGCTGTAACTGATGTACGTCTTATGTTGTTAAATTATATTATTAAAAAAAGGAACAAGATATTAAACTAATAAGACATTTGCTATGATAATTATACATAAAAATTACTAACATAAGTGAACAGAAAATATGATAAATAAATAATCCAATAAATGCATAAATAAAAGTAGTGCAGACTTACTAAGTTAGAAAAAAGCTTCATTCATTCCTTTTCCTCAGCGGGTTAATCTTGCAGTATGGGTACAAGTAGTCAGTTAATATAGTATTATTATTATTGAGACCACGAATAAATTATGTAATTTTTTTTACGTTATTGCTGGTATTTTATGGAAAAGATGCCTGCTAATACCTCAATACCATTCTGATAGCTTTAGCTTTAGAGTAATTACTATTACTCGTTAACCATTATAGATATATAGGTGGTACTCAATTTATAATAAGATCCAAATATTTCACTAAACCTTACACCCTTAATCTCTTTCTGGACACAAAAATAAAATAATAAATGTAGCATAGTCAAATTTGCTTCATCCTCAACATTTCACGATCGTCTCACATCATTCAGAGAGCTGAGCGCCCGGAATAATTACCACTCAATTACTCGTAAACCATTCAAGATATAAAGGTGGTACTGAATTTAAAATAAAGTTGAAATATTTCCCTAAAACTTTCTCGCTTGAAGTTTTTACGGGACACAAAAATGAAAAAAATTGTCGCATAGTCAAATTCCGTTTCACCCTCCATGAATTTTGTGTAATTGGTGATGCTTATATATTGAAATAAAAACATTTATGTCCGCATTTTTTAAGTCTCTGTTTTAACCATCAGAAGGACTGTGTTGTGCAGATTATTTCTGCACAAATTTCACCAAATAGGACCAAGGGTTAATTAAAGATTGCGAGTTTAATCATAAGATGCCAAACTATCATGACGCAGCATTGAGAAGTTGAAACGCAAACGAAGGTGCTGCCAGTGTTTCGGTGGACCGCCGCTCTCCCTATACCTACCATTGTATTAGCGGCGAAGTCATCACACTTTCTCATTCTATTCATTATGAGATCAGTGTAAAACAATATGTTGTCAGGATAACCGATTCGCATTTGTTAAATTTTTTCTAATATTGCCACTAAATTGGGCATTACTCCTATACCGATCAACCGATTTGGTAAAATATCAATAGATTTCTTTCCATGGACATTATAAACGCGTATACCAAGTTTCATGAAAATCTGATAATGCGTATTTGAGTTATCGCGCCTTTAAAATAGACACTAAATTGGGTTTTACTCCGGTACCGGTCAACCGATTTGGTACAATATCAAGAGGCTTCTTCCCATGGACATTGTAAAGACGTATACCAAATTTAATTAAAACCCGATAAAGCGGATTTGAGTTATCGCGCGTACAGACACACGGACGAACGGACGGACCGACAGACATTTTCCCTTCCCACACACAATCTCATAAAGTACCATACTGGCACTTAATAAAATAAATGATTTTAGAAGTGGCTATAGAGGTTTGGAATTTGCAGGAATACGGTTTACGCATCGAAAACAATATCAATGAATGAAATGTGCTTTGAAATTTTCCTGGTGCTGGTAATATATGATATTTTCCCGGGCTACTAACCAGGTGGTGAATTGGATTAATTCCGACGTTTCGAAGCCAAACTGAGGCTTCATTGTCAAGGAGAATAATCCAATTCACCACCTGGTTAGTAGCCCGGGAAAATATCATATAATATCAATGAATGTTGTCCATGGATTACTGAGAAACTGTTTTGAAAGTTTCATTAATTAGGTTTGGAACTAACTCGGCCTATCAGTTTGTTCTAGATCTCTTGTGGAATTCCGTACTTCAAGGCTCTTTAAATTACTTCTATGTACTTTATGAGACTTGTACCTACAACATGGGTGTAACATATGAGTTTCTCGCACTCCACACATCTGAAGCTCTTAAAAGGGAGGGCGAGTAATTCGACACTAGCGCATTCTGTCCTTCTCGCAGAGCAGCGAAATCGTTAATTAATTATCAAGTTTCCCGAGTGCACCATCAGAGCCATTTAACGTTAAGAGAGCCAACATTTTAAAACGTTACCTTTTAAGCATGGGTTCTTTTACAATATCGTTTCCTGTAACATAATTAATTACAATTATCTCATTGCAATAAAGGGATAAGATAACACCATTTTAGTTAATTTGTGAGTAATTTTGGTTCAGATATCACTTAAGTAAAGAGAAGACACAAAGAAAGAAGGGCGAAAATAGAAACAATATGAAAATAGACCTAACACTGCCAACGTTATAAATAAAACTTAATTTGCGCCAAAGCTTGTGTTGAACTTCTCAGTGCTTCCAGTATCAGATAATACAGTTAATTAATTCATTTTATTTTTATTTTAACCTGGTGAAGTTAAGGCCATAACATCTTTTCTGCTAATCAGCCGGGGAGAAATACATGAGATACAAGAATTAGCTGCCCGTGCTGATGCTCTACCAATTGAGCTAATCAGTATGCATGTAAATGTATTTCAGTGAAGTCCACTATTAGGAGTAATCATAGGAGAAAAGTTCCATCTGCCACCGTCTCCCGAACTCTGTTTACTTCAGTTAGTAGGTCAGCACGGACAGCTGAAGGTCCTGGCTTCGAGTCTCAATGTCGGAAGTAGTTTATCTCTTCTCTTAATTATTATTATGTAGAAATATGAATATAACCTTTCTTAATTTATTGTGATAAAATGGTGGAACGCTCGTTTTCTATCGCAGCTGCTTGGGTTCAATTCCGAGAAATTCAGGGGAGAATTTGTGATTGCAAAACGGGAGATTGCGATACACTCAAATCCACAAATTTGCAGATTCACAAAGACCTCAGCGGGATTTCAGTAATAGAGGAGGGCTGACTAAGTAAGACTGAAATTGATTTCATTTACAGATATTTATAATTCTAATCCAATATTTTATATTGTCTTTTTTAAAGTAGTCCCTTTCTATTTGAGTGCACTTTTTATAGCGTTTCTTCCAGTCTTTGAACACATGATGCCTGCTATTCTTTGTTAGGCCCTTGAGAATCGTCTCACAATTTCTTAAGCACTGTTTCCGAGTTCTCAAATCGAATGCCCAGGAGCCTTTAACTTTGTTTTTAGTGACGGGAATAAAAAAGACCAACTGTCGGGTACGACAATGCTGCTGCCTATGAACCCCGCTCTTTTTAAATATTCAAGGTGCAGACATATAACCTTTCAAGGATGCTATGGGAAGAAATCAGTGTCGTCTTTCTTGATCAACACACGTATATTCACGTTTTAAAATCCCCTGTTTGGTTTATCGTAATTTAACATACAGTTGTTAAAATGTGTTGTGAGTGCTTTGTTAGGAGAGGGAGATTCTTCATGAGACGTGATATTGACCTGTGATATGTAAGATGCACTGTACAGTCGGTCAAATAAAAAACGTCGGGCAGTATTTGATTAAGTATCACGAACGAGCATATGCGCATGTACAGGAAGACTTAAGGTTAGGTTCACACACGCCTCTTGTCTATTCATGTATTTTCTAGATTATTTAGTCAGTTTTGTTCCAAAACAAACATGTATGGAAGGCTGTGGCTATATGCCTCAAATCCGCCATATTCTTGGTTGCAAATTTTGGGGTTAGTTTCCCATTCTACTGGATTCGTTAATTTTGTTTTTTACTCACGTAAAACGGCAAAATTTCATGTAATATTATTCTCCAGAAGTTTTAGAATCCATATAAGGGCACATTTTGTTTCTAAGAATATTTTAAATATGGGTAAAATCGGTAAGAAGTTCACAAAAAACTAACCTAAAATGGCGATCAAAATGGAATCACAATAATACAGAATCATCTGCTAGAAACAGCGCAGGTGCATGCTGGGAAGAAGCCGATGGGTCACGTGGTGCTGGAATCAGCTGCCAACGTGATAATGGTCAGACAACCCTCTGGAAGATATAATATGCCATATTTTCGAAACCGACAAACAGTGTATCGTACATTATTCTAAAATGCAAGGGCGCTTCGCTTCGGCTGCCGCCTCCGCTCGCGCACTTAACTAATGTGGTTAGTGTTTTGCATTATTTAGCTTTATGTAGAGGTTGCAGGACCGTATGGAACAGACCAATGACATGCAAGGTCGTTGGGAGCCAATGGGAGTGTTGGTCTGCAAGCCAGAGACCGCATACCAACGCCGAACATCGCGTGCCGAAATCCAGTAGAGTGGGAAACTAAACCCCAAATTTTTATAATATTAATAATTAATAGATTCGCGAGGAATATGTTTATTCAAGGAGCATTTTTTAAAGATTTTATTTTATAGTACCGGTACTTCTAGTGCAAAATCAATTACTTACGCTCAACTTCTGCAACCAGTCTAGCATCGAAAAACGCGGCCTTCCGCAGATCCACGCTTCCTATGAAAACTTCCGGTCGCATTATAGCAAAGTTCGCACCACTGCACTGAGCTGCTCTTTCATAAATATGGAACCTTCTCGCTGCTTCAGAGGCCGAAAAATGCAGGTCAATTACAGCCCTAACTACACTTTCTCTCACTTTAGCATTTGTATGTGGCGATGACACAAAGCAAAATGAATGATGACAATACATTAAGTTGAATATCGCGTGTTGAGCTTTCCGCGTTGTTCATTTTTTCCCTCGTTGTTCATTTTTTCCCTCCTGTCGCATGGCCTCATATGTTCCGAAAATGACCTGTATTTTATGTTTTTTATAGGAAACTTGTGAACTAATGCTCTAAAACTTTAATTTTAACTGCATACGAGTCCCGACGTTTTTTATTTGAACGACTGTACATAATTGGCCATATTAATAATGTTATTTGAATAAATATGTGACTCCTTATATTCCCAATTAAATATGAAAGGAAAGAAAAACTAACCTTAATAACGCACTGGTGAACTTTATGGAAAGAATCACAATTTAATACGTTACTAATGTAGGCATACCATCATCATCATCATCATCTCTACAGCCCGGATCGAGCCTCGGCTTCCTTAAGAACTCTTCTCCAACCGTCCTTGTCTTTGGCGACCTTCCACCATTCTTTAACTCCAAGTTTCTTCAAATCCTCCGTAATACCATCCATCTAGCGCATTTTGGATCTTCCTCTACCTCTCTTTCCATCAGGATTGCAGTCCACAACTCTTATTGGATCCTCAGTCTCTTTCATCCTCTTCACGTAATCTTGAGATCATAACTATTTGCACCACATCTGGGTCTTTGTAGAGGCTATATGGTTCTTCGTTCGTTCTCATTCTCCATACCTCCCCAACTGTAATTGGTCTATAGATTTTCCGAAATATTTTCATTTCAATACCTCTCAATCGTATGGTGTCAGCTTGAGTCATGTTCCAGGTCTCAGATCCATATAGAAGCACAGGTCTTATTAAGGACTTGTACAATCTACATTTTGTATCATATGTCAGGAGTCTAGATTTAAAATGTGTCTGTAGTCTAAAGTAGCATTTATTGGCATTCTGTATTCTTCTGTTAATTCCTGCTGATGCATCATTAGTAGACTTCGGATTTTAGGTAAAAACCTATTGTAATCCTTAAGTGATATAGCCTATGGACGAAAACTTGTATATGCATGTTTCAGAAGTGACTATGCCTAAAACTGATACTTTATAGGACCTAAAACAGCCTATTTTTACGTTAGAGCCTAATATTGCCTTTTTTGCTGGTTTTTCCTCTATAGTTCAAAATAAGTTATATTCTAGCATGTATTTTCAGTTCATACTAAATTTTAGGTCGGAATGTGCAGTACATGACACTTTCGTGACCTGGTTAAATAGTAAGGAATGTTTCGTCTTCAGTAGAAAAATTCCTTGGATTCCCCAAGAAAATGTAGTGTTTTTCTCCCGACTCCCACGTCCAGAACTAATTAAATTCAACTGATGCTCATTTTCTTGCAGAAATTTACGAATCATGAAGAAAGGAAGCGCTGTGTGATCAGAACAGAAGATAATGATATTTTAACGATATATTTCCGATCCTGGTTGGTTGGTATATGGTTATTTAACGACGGGGATGTACTGCAACTTGGGCCTATGACCGTCGCCGGTGTGCCGGAATTTTGTCCCGCAGGAATTCTTTACATACTAGTAAATCTACTGACATGGGCCTGTCGCATTTATGCATACATAATTGCCATCGACCTGGGCTGGGATCGAACCCAACCTTGGGTTCAGAAAGCCAGCGCGATGCTAACTGCGCCGTCCAGGCCGACTCCGATCCTAGTATTCCATAAGAGTAGATTAAAGTGTTATAAGTAAGATAATTATAGCTGTATCTGAAAAAAATCATAGAAAAAGCTAGCACGTGGATTATTGGCATTGTCTCGGATAATAATAAATGGAATATTAATAAGACAATATTATTAGTAACACCAAGGAGGTTAATATAAAGAATAGAACAGCTGATGAAAGTCGCACCATGCTCGACTATTGCCAATGGAAAGACGATCTATACTCTATATATTATAATATATAGATTGCCGCGCCTATCTTTTACAATAACACAAATAGCGTTGTGTTTTAATCATTTTCGCCGTTTAAATAATATGCATTATGCGTTTAATTCTATGAGTATTCGCTAAATAGTTACAATAAATATAACTCGAGGTCCGTGACAATTCATTTATATTACGAGTACATTCTTATATTTAAGTTGTAAAAAATAAACTTATTTCTATTGTAGTTTGTATACCAGGAAAATGTTGTGCAATCCATGGAGCTGACATACTGCACGACCACCAAACTATTCGGACAAACTATTCGGTCTTAACCTCTGCTTATTCGAGCGCCCTCCGACTGGTCGAGCACAACCGGTTGTAAGCCCTGTTCTGCGACACACTGTTTCGAGACCATTCAAGCTGTTGCCTCAACAGATTTAGTTCAATACACATTCTGAATATACATATAGCCTCTATATAAAGCTTAACTAATTTAGTATAGGCTACACGTATTTGAATTATTATTTTTAAAACACTTAAAGTAATTTTATATAAAGTCAAACTCCTCATGCAATTTTCGACTCCTTTGTTCCAAAACATATGAGGGCGTTAAAGCCAAAGTGGTGTAAGTCATGTTTAAAAAATCTTTAACCTGAGTGTTGCAATGCAATGTTGCGGTATAGATATGTTAGCAGGAAGAGTCATGTAAGTCCTATTATGTTCACACACTATGTAAGTATATACTACTCGTTATAGTATATATATATATATATACATATATATATATACGTAAGAAGGACGACAATATTAGGAGAGATTATTATAATACATCTAACAAAAACCTTCTGTTTCTCTAAATGCATAAAACATGACATACACCACTTTGACTTTAACACCCTCATATCTCTACTACGCTCATACTACTTAACACAAACATTTCGATTAAGTTTTTCATATAATTTGTTAGAAAAATAATAATTTTTATTAGCTGTGAGTGTGAAATACACAATTCATCTACGTTTAAAGAATTTCTGGTAGCATGATTAGCTAAATACAAAATTAAGAAGCTCATAATCATCATGCGAATTGAAGTAAGAGTTGTCAAGCAAAATTGTCAGAAAACTGTATTAGAGCAAAGAGGATTACATATCTGGAAAATTATGCATTTTATTTTAAATTTATCCAGCCTGTTTATTGCTATTTCTTTACAGTCTCATCTTTCATTCTTGCTTCCTACTGATCTATGTAAAACGGGTAGCATGCATAAGCCTACAGGCCTTCCATTTCAAAAAGAGGGCAAAAACGCAGATTGGAAAGCTTATCAGCATTGGAGGCGAAGTAGTTCAAACCATAAATACTTATAATGCTAGGTATAATCAGGACACACCTTCCAGAGTTAGGTCTCTTCCTTATACAGCTGGTCATACGATTTCCAGAGCTAGACCTATTCGTTCAATAGGTGGATTTACGCCTTCGATACCTTTGGCAGCAGGTTTTAAACATCCCAAACTGGGCATTTTTCTTCGAAAGCTGGATTCACGCCTTCATAGTTTGGACTCTTCCTTCTAACGCTGGTCATACGATTTCCAGGGCTAGACCTCTTCGTTCAATAGGTGGATTTACGCCTTCGATGCCTTTGGCAGCAGGATTTACGCATCCCAAGCTAGGCCTTTTCCTTCGACAGCTGGATACACGCCTTCCAGAGTTAAGTCTCTTCCTTCTACAGTTGCTAATACGATTTCCAGAGCTAGACCTCTCGTTCAATAGGTGGATTTACCCCTTCGATGCCTTTGGCAGCAGGATTTACACATCCCAAGCAAGACCTTTTCCTTCGACAACTGGATTCACGCCTTCCAGAGTTAGGTCTCTTCCTTCTACAGCTGGTCACACGATTTCCATAGCTAGACCTCTTCGTTCAATAGGTGGCCTTTGGCAGTAGGATTTGCGCATGCCAAGCTAGGCCTTTCCCTTCGACAGCTGGATACACGCTTTCAAGAGTTAGGTCTCTTCCTTCTTCAGCTGGTCATACGATTTCCAGAGCTAAACCATAGGTGGATTTACGCCTTCGATTCCGTTGGCAGCAGGATTTACGCATTAAAGCTAGGCATTTTCCTTTGACAGCTGGATTAACGCCTTTCAGAGTTAGGTCTCTTCCTTCTACAGCTGGTCATACGATTTCCAGAGCTTGACCTCTTCGTACCATAGGTGGATTTACGCCTTCGAAGCCGTTGGTAGCAGGATTTACGCATTAAAGCTAGGCATTTTCCTTCGACAGCTGGATACACGCCTTCCAGTGTTAGGTCTCTTCCTTCTAACGCTGGTCATACGATTTCCAGAGCTAGACCTCTTCGTACCATTGGTGGATTTACGCCTTCGATGCCTTCGGCAGCAGGATTTACGCATACCAAGCTAGGTCTTTTCCTTCGACAGCCGGATACACGCCTTCCAGAGTTAGGTCTCTTCCTTCTAACGCTGGTCATACGATTTCCATAGCTAGACCTCTTCGTTCCATAGGTGGATTTACGCCTTCGATGCCTTTGGCAGCAGGATTTACGCATCCCAAGATAGGCCTTTTCCTTCGACAGCTGGATACACGCCTTCCAGAGTTAGGTCTCTTCCTTCTAACGCTGGTCATACGATTTCCAGAGCTAGACCTCTTCGTTGAATGGGTGGATTTACGCCTTCGATGCCTTTGGCAGCAGGAATCGCATCCCAAGCTAGGCCTTTTCCTTCGTCAGCCTTCTAGAATTAGGTCTCTTTCTTCTAAAGGTGATCATCCGATTTCCAGAGCTAGACCTCTATGTTCAATAGGTGGAATTACTACTTCGATGCCTTTCGCAGCAGAATTAACACATCCCAAGCTAGGATTTTTCCTTCGACAGCTGGATTCACGTCTTCCACAGTTAGATCTCTTCCTTTTACAGTTGCTAATACGATTTCAGGAGCTAGACCTCTCGTTCAATAGGTAGATTTACGCCTTCGATGCCTTTGGCAGCAGGATTTACGCATCCCAGGCAAAACCTTTTCCTTGACAGCTGGATTCACGCCTTCCAGAGTTAAGTCTCTTCCTTCCACAGCTGGTCATACGATTTCCAGAGATAGACCTCTTGTTCAATAGGTGGATTTACGCCTTCAATGCCTTTGGAAGCAGGATTTACGCATCCCAAGCAAGACCTTTTTCTTCGACAGCCGGATTCACGCCTTCCAGAGTTAGGTCTCTTCCTTCTACAGTTGCTAATACGATTTCCAGAGCTAGACCTCTCGTTCAATAGGTAGATTTACGCCTTCGATGCCTTTGGCAGCAGGATTTACGCATCCCAGGCAAGACCTTTTCCTTGACTGCTGGATTCACGCTTTCCAGAATTAAGTCTCTTCATTCCACAGCTGGTCATACGATTTCCAGAGCTAGACCTCTTCGTTCAATAGGTGGATTTAAGCCTTCAATGCCTTTGGAACCAGGATTTACGCATCCCAAGCAACACCTTTTCCTTCGACAGCCGGATTCACGCCTTCCAGAGTTAGGTCTCTTCCTTCTACAGCTGGTCATAGGATTTCCAGAGCTAGACCTCTACGTCCAATAGGTGGATTTATGCCTTCGATGCCCTTGGCTGCAGGATTTACGCATTCCAAGCTATGCCTTTTCCTTGACAGCTGAATTCACGCCTTCCAGAGTTACGTCTCTTCCTTCTACAGCCGGTCATACGATTTCCAGAGATAGACCTCTTCGTTCAATAGGTGGATTTACGCCTTCAATGCCTTTGGAAGCAGGATTTACGCATCCCAAGCAAGACCTTTTCCTTCGACAGCCGGATTCACGCCTTCCAGAGTTAGGTCTCTTTCTTCTACAGCTGGTCATACGATTTCCAGAGCTAGACCTCTACGTCCAATAGGTGGATTTATGCCTTCGATGCCTTCGGCTGCATGATTTACGCATCCCAAGCTATGCCTTTTCCTTGACAGCTGAATTCACGCCTTCCAGATTTACGTCTCTTCCTTCTACAGCCGGTCATACGATTTCCAGAGCTAGATCTCTTCGTTCAATAGGTGGATTCACGCCTTCGATGCCTTTGGCAGCAGGATTTACGCATCCCAAGCTTGGCCTTTTCCTTCGATAGCTGTATTCACGCCTTCCAGAGTTAGGCTCTTCCTTCTACAGCCGGTCATACGATTTCCAGAGCTAGATCTCTTCGTTCCATAGGTGGATTTACGGCATCGATGCCTTTGGCAGCAGGATTTACGCATCCCAAGCTAGGCCTTTTCCTTGACAGCTGGATTCACGCCTTCCCGAGTTAGTTCTCTTCCTTCTACAGCCGGCCATACGATTTCCAGAGCTAGATCTCTTCGTTCAATAAGTGGATTTACGCCTGCGATGCCTTTGGCAGCAGGATTTACGCATCCCAACCTAGGCCTTTTCCTTGACAGCTGGATTCACGCCTTCCAGAGTTAGGTCTCTTCCTTCTAACGCTGGTGATAAGATTTCCATAGCTAGACCTCTTCGTTCCATAAGTGGATTCACGCCTTCGATGCCTTTGGCAGCAGTATTTACGCATCCCAAGCTAGGCCTTTTCCTTCGACAGCTCGATACACGCCTTCCAGAGTTAGGTCTCTTCCTTCTAACGGTGGTCTTACATTATCCAGAGATAGACCTCTTCGTTCCATAGGTGGATTCACGCCTTCGATGCATTTGGCAGCAGGAATTACACATCCCAAGCTAGGCCTTTTCCTTCGACAGTCTTCTAGAATTAGGTCTTTTCCTTCTAAAGCTGATCATCCGATTTCCAGAGCTAGACCTCTTCGTTCAATAGGTGGAATTACCACTTCGATGCCTTTGGCAGCAGGATTACATCATCCCAAGCTAGGCCATATCTTTCGACAGCTGGATTCACGTCTTCCTGAGTTAGGTCTCTTCCGTCTACAGTTGCTAATACGATTTCCAGATATAGACCACTCGTTCAATAGGTGGATTTACGCCTTCGATGCCTTTTAAGCAGGATTTACACATCCCAAGCAAGACCTTTTCCTTCGACAACTGGATTCACGCCTTCCAGAGTTAGGTCTCTTCCTTCTACAGCTGGTCACACGATTTCCAGAGCTAGACCTCTTCGTTCAATAGGTGGCCTTTGGCAGTAGGTTTTGCGCATGCCAAGCTAGGCCTTTTCCTTCGACAGCTGGATACACGCTTTCAAGAGTTAGGTCTCTTCCTTCTTCAGCTGGTCATACGATTTACAGAGCTAAACCATAGGTGGATTTATGCCTTCGATACCGTTGGCAGCAGGATTTATGCATTAAAGCTAGGCATTTTCCTTTGACAGCTGGATTCACGCCTTTCCGAGTTAGGTCTCTTCCTTCTACAGCAGGTCATACGATTTACAGAGCTAGACCTCTTCGTTCAATAGGTGGATTTACGCCTTCGATGCCTTTGGCAGCAGGATTTAAGCATACCAAGCTAGGTCTTTTCCTTCGACAGCCGGATACACGCCTTCCAGAGTTAGGTCTCTTCCTTCCAACGCTGGTCATACGATTTCCATAGCTAGACCTCTTCGTTCCATAGGTGGATTTACGCCTTCGATGCCCTTGGCAGCAGGATTTACGCATCCCAAGCTAGGCCTTTTCCTTGACAGCTGGATTCACGCCTTCCTGAGTTAGGTCTCTTCCTTCTAACGCTGGTGATACGATTTCCATAGCTAGACCTCTTCGTTCCATAAGTGGATTCACGCCTTCGATGCCTTTGGCAGCAGGATTTACGCATCCCAAGCTAGGCCTTTTCCTTCGACAGCTCGATACACGCCTTCCAGAGTTAGGTCTCTTCCTTCTAACGGTGGTCATACGATATCCAGAGCTAGACCTCTTCGTTCCATAGGTGGATTCACGCCTTCGATGCATTTGGCAGCAGGAATTACACATCCCAAGCTAGGCCTTTTCCTTCGACAGTCTTCTAGAATTAGGTCTCTTCCTTCTAAAGCTGATCATCCGATTTCCAGAGCTAGACCTCTTCGTTCAATAGGTGGAATTACCACTTCGATACCTTTGGCAGCAGGATTACATCATCCCAAGCTAGGCCATGTCCTTCGACAGCTGGATTCACGTCTTCCTGAGTTAGGTCTCTTCCGTCTACAGTTGCTAATACGATTTCCAGATATAGACCTCCCGTTCAATAGGTGGATTTACGCCTTCGATGCCTTTTAAGCAGGATTTACACATACCAAGCAAGACCTTTTCCTTCGACAACTGGATTCACGCCTTCCAGAGTTAGGTCTCTTCCTTCTACAGCTGGTCACACGATTTCCAGAGCTAGACCTCTTCGTTCAATAGGTGGCCATTGGCAGTAGGTTTTGCGCATGCCAAGCTATTCCTTTTCCTTCGACAGCTGGATACACGCTTTCAAGAGTTAGGTTTCTTCCTTCTTCAGCTGGTCATACGATTTACAGAGCTAAACCATAGGTGGATTTATGCCTTCGATACCGTTGGCAGCAGGATTTACGCATTAAAGCTAGGCATTTTCCTTTGACAGCTGGATTCACGCCTTTCCGAGTTAGGTCTCTTCCTTCTACAGCTGGTCATACGATTTACAGAGCTAGACCTCTTCGTTCAATAGGTGGATTTACGCCTTCTATGCCTTTGGCAGCAGGATTTAAGCATACCAAGCTAGGTCTTTTCCTTCGACAGCCGGATACACGCCTTCCAGAGTTAGGTCTCTTCCTTCTAACGCTGGTCATACGATTTCCATAGCTAGACCTCTTCGTTCCATAGGTGGATTTACGCCTTCGATGCCTTTGGCAGCAGGATTTACGCATCCCAAGGTAGGCCTTTTCCTTCGACAGCTGGATACACGCCTTCCAGAGTTAGGTATTTTCCTTCTAACGCTGGTCATACGATTTCCAGAGCTAGACCTCTTCGTTCAATGGGTGGATTTACGCCTTCGATACCTTTGGCAGCAGGAATTACGCATCCCAAGCTAGGCCTTTTGCTTCGAAAGCCTTCTAGAATTAGGACTCTTTCTTCTAAAGGTGATCATCCGATTTCCAGAGCTAGACCTCTTCGTTCAATAGGTGGATTTACGTCTTCAATGCCTTTGGAACCAGGATTTACGCATCCCAAGCAACGCCTTTTCCTTCGACAGCCGGATTCACGCCTTCCAGAGTTAGGTCTCTTCCTTCTACAGCTGGTCATACGATTTCCAGAGCTAGACCTCTACGTCCAATAGGTGGATTTATGCCTTCGATGCCCTTGGCTGCAGGATTTACGCATCCCAAGCTTGGCCTTTTCCTTCGATAGCTGTATTCACGCCTTCCAGAGTTAGGCTCTTCCTTCTACAGCCGGTCATACGATTTCCAGAGCTAGATCTCTTCGTTCCATAGGTGGATTTACGGCATCGATGCCTTTGACAGGAGGATTTAGCATCCCAAGCTAGGCCTTTTCCTTGACAGCTGGATTCACGCCTTCCCGAGTTAGTTCTCTTCCTTCTACATCCGGTCATACGATTTCCAGAGCTAGATCTCTTCGTTCAATAGGTGGATTTACGCCTGCGATGCCTTTGGCAGCAGGATTTACGCATCCCAAGCTAGGCCTTTTCCTTGACAGCTGGATTCACGCATTCCAGAGTTAGGTCTCTTCCTTCTAACGCTGGCGATACGATTTCCATAGCTAGACCTCTTCGTTCCATAAGTGGATTCACGCCTTCGATGCCTTTGGCAGCAGGATTTACGCATCCCAAGCTAGGCCTTTTCCTTCGACAGCTCGATACACGCCTTCCAGAGTTAGGTCTCTTCCTTCTAACGGTGGTCTTACATTATCCAGAGATAGACCTCTTCGTTCCATAGGTGGATTCACGCCTTCGATGCATTTGGCAGCAGGAATTTCACATCCCAAGTTAGGCCTTTTCCTTCGACAGTCTTCTAGAATTAGGTCTTTTCCTTCTAAAGCTGATCATCCGATTTCCAGAGCTAGACCTCTTCGTTCAATAGGTGGCCTTTGGCAGTAGGTTTTGCGCATGCCAAGCTAGGCCTTTTCCTTCGACAGCTGGATACACGCTTTCAAGAGTTAGGTCTCTTCCTTCTTCAGCTGGTCATACGATTTACAGAGCTAAACCATAGGTGGATTTATGCCTTCGATACCGTTGGCAGCAGGATTTACGCATTAAAGCTAGGCATTTTCCTTTGACAGCTGGATTCACGCCTTTCCGAGTTAGGTCTCTTCCTTCTACAGCTGGTCATATGATTTACAGAGCTAGACCTCTTCGTTCAATAGGAGGATTTACGCCTTCGATGCCTTTGGCAGCAGGATTTAAGCATACCAAGCTAGGTCTTTTCCTTCGACAGCCGGATACACGCCTTCCAGAGTTAGGTCTCTTCCTTCTAACGCTGGTCATACGATTTCCATACCTAGACCTCTTCGTTCCATAGGTGGATTTACGCCTTCGATGCCCTTGGCAGCAGGATTTACGCATCCCAAGCTAGGCCTTTTCCTTCGACAGCTGGATACACGCCTTCCAGAGTTAGGTTTTTTCCTTCTAACGCTGGTCATACGATTTCCAGAGCTAGACCTCTTCGTTCAATGGGTGGATTTACGCCTTCGATGCCTTTGGCAGCAGGAATTACGCATCCCAAGCTAGGCCTTTTCCTTCGACAGCCTTCTAGAATTAGGTCTCTTTCTTCTAAAGGTGATCATCCGATTTCCAGAGCTAGACCTCTTCGTTCAATAGGTGGATTTACGCCTTCAATGCCTTTGGAAGCAGGAATTACGCATCCCAACCAAGACCTTTTCCTTCGACAGCCGGATTCACGCCTTCCAGAGTTAGGTCTCTTCCTTCTACAGTTGCTAATACGATTTCCAGAGCTTGACCTCTCGTTCAATTGGTAGATTTACGCCTTCAATGCCTTTGGAAGCAGGATTTACGCATCCCAGGCAAGACCTTTTCCTTGACAGCCGGATTCACGCCTTCCAGAGTTAGGTCTCTTCCTTCCACAGCTGGTCATACGTTTTCCAGAGCTAGACCTCTTCGTTCAATAGGTGGATTTACGCCTTCAATGCCTTTGGAAGCAGGATTTACGCATCCCAAGCAAGACCTTTTCCTTCGACAGCCGGATTCACGCCTTCCAGAGTTAGGTCTCTTCCTTCTACAGCTGGTCATACGATTTCCAGAGCTAGACCTCTACGTCCAATAGGTGGATTTATGCCTTCGATGCCTTCGGCTGCAGGATTTACGCATCCCAAGCTATGCCTTTTCCTTGACAGCTGAATTCACGCCTTCCAGAGTTACGTCTCTTCCTTCTACAGCCGGTCATACGATTTCCAGAGCTAGATCTCTTCGTTCAATAGATGGATTCACGCCTTCGATGCCTTTGGCAGCAGGATTTACGCATCCCAAGCTTGGCCTTTTCCTTCGATAGCTGTATTCACGCCTTCCAGAGTTAGGCTCTTCCTTCTACAGCCGGTCATACGATTTCCAGAGCTAGATCTCTTCGTTCCATAGGTGGATTTACGCCTTCGATGCCTTTGGCAGCAGGATTTACGCATCCCAAGCTGGGCCTTTTCCTTGACAGCTGGATTCACGCCTTCCCGAGTTAGTTCTCTTCCTTCTACAGCCGGTCATACGATTTCCAGAGCTAGATCTCTTCGTTCAATAGGTGGATTTACGCCTGCGATGCCTTTGGCAGCAGGATTTACGCATCCCAAGCTAGGCCTTTTCCTTGAGAGCTGGATTCACGCCTTCCAGAGTTAGGTCTCTTCCTTCTAACGCTGGTGATACGATTTCCATAGCTAGACCTCTTCGTTCCATAGGTGGATTTACGCCTTCGATGCCTTCGGCAGCAGGATTTACGCATCCCAAGCTAGGCCTTTTCCTTCGACAGCTGGATACACGCCTTCTTGAGTTAGGTCTCTTCCTTCTAACGCTGGTCATACGATTTCCAGAGCTAGACCTCTTCGTTCAATAGGTGGATTTACGCCTTCGATGCCTTTGGCAGCAGGATTTACGCATCCCAAGCTAGGCCTTTTCCTTGACAGCTGGATTCACGCCTTCCAGAGTAAGTTCTCTTCCTTCTACAGTCGGTTATACGATTTCGAGAGCTTGATCTCTTCGTTCAATAGGTGTACTTACGCCTTCGATGCCTTTGGCAGCAGGATTTACGCAGCATCCCAAGCTAGGCCTTTTCCTTGACAGCTGAATTCACGCCTTCCAGAGTTAGGTCTCTTCCTTCTAACGCTGGTCATACGATTTCCATAGCTAGACCTCTTCGTTCCATAGGTGGATTTACGCCTTCGATGCCTTTGGCAGCAGGATTTGCGCATCCCAAGCTTGGCGTTTTCCTTCGATAGCTGTATTCACGCCTTCCAGACTTAGGCTCTTCCTTCGACAGCTGGACATACGATTTTCAGAGCTAGACCTCTTCGTTTACCAGCTGAATCTATGCCATCGAGATCTAGTTATCTTCCTTTCGGGAATTGGGTTTTCTAATTTTGCCTCTCCTCTTTCTTGAACTCGATCGCTTGAGCATTTTCTTCGTTCAGTCTCTTAAAATCCTTGCCCTGGTTTTGAGGGTAATTTTATCACGGCTGTTGAGCCAGTTATCTTTTACACCCGCCATAAGAGCTTTTTTTATCTTAGAGATTAGGCTGCCTCGGGGATGTACAATATTCTCAGCGAGGTTGGATTCGATTAACGCACGATCGGCCCCATTTTAGATTCCTTCGACTCTTTAAATAAGGTAAGAGCTTAGAGGGTGGTTAGCTCCATGTTATTTATATGGTCTGACGATGCCATAGTGAGACAAATAGGTGTTCAAACTGGTGAAGTTTGAACTATTTTACATTGCTAATTTCTTTTGCTTCCGAAAACGAGGTTTAACGAAATCGGTTCCGAATCCTAGCAACGGACAACAGACATTAGTCCTTAAAGTTTCCTTAACGTATTGAAATCAGTGTAATACTATTAAAATACACAGACTAAGAAAGCTAGCACAACAGTCTCTGGTCCTCAATTTGTCCGATTGGTGGAGCTAAACAATATAACAAATAGCTTCTTCTTAGGTACTTTTTTTTTACATAAGACTCGATATTGAGATTATTTGTTACATATCGCAATTATGTTTCCTTAAACTCATAAGAAGTTATAGTTGAAATGTTTTTGAAAGATTAAGATTATATTTTGGAGAGCTATTCAGGCTATATTGAATCTTTTCGTACACTTGCAGTTACGGAAAGATCGCTAATGACTAAACATAGAATCTCTAAGTTTTTTCCTATTGTTTTCCATAAGACCATGTCCAGCTTATCGTTGAAAATTATACTTTATAACTTAATAAGTTATGTAACAAACGAAACCCCACGACACAGAGACGTCGTATGCTTTTATAGAGGATACTCTGACTCTGTATGTACCGATCATTTTTATAACTTTAAAGAAGTTGTCAGATTACACCGAAGAAAACATCCAGTTGCAGAACTTTCCTAACGGCTATATTCATGTAAAAGTAAAAACTACAGTGATCCCTCTACAGGCCATGGAAACCCAGAGGATTCCAGAAGGTTGAGGCTCCCAGATTTTGGACGTTTGGCACGTGAAGGTGATAAGGTTGTCAGCCTTACGCACCGGCCGCCTTTACCCCTAGGGTTGCTCCTGGTACTCATTTCTGTTAGAGGCTGAGTCGACCCCAGGGCCATAGTGCCACCAGAAGGATTAGGACAATTGAAAAACTCCAACGACTTCATCGGGAATCGAACCAGCGACCTTCCGGTTTGTAGCGCAGCGCCTCAACCACTACGCTACGTCGTACCCCAGCTATGTTCATGTAGGCCTACTGTATAAAAATCCAAAACCTTTTATTCATATAAGACAATTAGGCTAGGATAAATATATCTTAAGCAGATACTGCCGTGGGGAAAGACCAACTAACTTTAAAGTTCCAGAATTCTCTTATATAATTATTTTCAATAATAAATACGAGTAAAAGCAGGTGAACTGATATAACAAAGTGCCAGAATGCTTTTGTTTAATAAAAAATTACAATTATCATATGCAGAAGAGAAGTTATTTTTGTAATCGATCTCAGAGTTATGCTCCAGATCGATTCCTTAAGCAGGGCTTACGGAAGAGGAAAGGTCTAATGTTTGATGCCTAACCTTAAGGGGTGACATACAGCTTTGTATGAAATTCATAGATGAGAAATAGGTTAAATTAATTTTTTCCTCAGCAATGAATTTGCTCTACAACCTCGCAATCTGACATAATCTTTGACTTACAATTGCAAACTGTTTTCAAAATTATTATTATTTCATGGTAAAAGCATTGTACATAAAGATCGGCCCTGATGGCCTCTGTTCTAGATACCTGTTAGTGATATAAAAATGCATTAAAAAATGTCATTGTCTGTATAATTTACTTTTTCTATGCTAACTTTTAACACGTATATGCGAGAAACTTTGTGCAACATATTTTTCACCATTTATTTAAAAATAAATCAAACTTTTTTTTTACATTTTACTTGTAAAGACATGCTCTACAAATTATCTTCAACAGAATTAGAAAGAGAGGGCATGGAATTAAGAGGAGCGAAGGAGCACAAAAAAGCGTGATGAACAATTTTTTACGTGTGGAATTTGTCAAAATCCCCGCTACTGACCAATACTGAATTCTTTAACTGAAGCGCTAAATGATAAAGAGTCCAGCAGAATTTAAAGTGTGGATCTAATAACGAGGATTATAATGTAGAATGGATAATAATTCATGTAAAATTTATGTTTTGTGTTTATTTATGAAAGTCTGAATCTACCTTAATCAGATCATTTTATTTTTATTTTCAACTAGCTTAAAAGGCCCGGCGTCGCTCGGGTATTGTACTTTTTTTTTAGTAAGTTAGAAAATAACTTATGAAGGATTTCCGATTTTCAAACTCTAGGTCTTTATATAGGTATTTAGAATTTGAAATGAAGAAGAACGACTTATCACACTCAAAGTATTCCCTCAGAAAACGCTATACAGTATACAGCTTTTTATAGCTTCCAGCAGATCCCCGCGGCTTCGCCCACGATAATTAATCCGAAGATTAAAAATTAAGAGCAAAATAATTAAAATATTATATTTATTAACACTTTGTACGCAAAATACTCAGCCTCGTGATTCCAAATTGAGGAGCTACTTGATAGAGAGGTAGTGGCTCCGGTCCAGAAAACCACCATTAACGGCCGTGGGTGTCGGCATGCTGACCACATGCCCCCCAATCCTGCCATCTGCCTACGGGAGATGATGCAGCGGTCGGGTGGTAGGCCAAGTCCCTCCAGGGATGTAGCGCCACGGAGTTTAGTTTTTTGTACGCAAAACATTCATAAGTCTAAACTAAACGATTGATAGGCCTAACTAATGAAACGACTACAAATCCGGCTTTGAAGTGAATTGCATGATTAGAAAGCGCAGCATGCGAAAAATAACCTTAGATTCGCGTTCCCTGGCCCAGAAAACTCCTGCATAGTGAGTTTCGTCCAAATCGAACAATATTTACCCATTTAGGCCTATATTCACTATCCTTTTTTCGTCTAAGATGAAAATTTCAGGTGTCTGCGTGCCTTGACATCATAAAGAAATGAATCGACCAGTGTGGGCTTACAACATTCAAGCGATCACGATGCTTTTATTTCCAAGGTATGTCAAAAGTAGACAAAGCCACCTGCAATTGATATGACAACTAACATGTATTACTGAGAACCGAAGGAGGGTTGGGTGGAGTTAGCTCAAAATAGGGTTGAATGGCGGGCTCAGGTAAGCGCGGCAATGAACCTTCGGGTTCTATAAAATAGATAAAATTCCTTTAGCTTGCTGAGGAATTGTCTATTACCACTGAGTAAGTAAGTAACAGCAAAATAATTAATATACACTTATAAACACTTACAAACAAATCACTCAAACAATTAGACCAATTAATAAAATCAGATAAACTGATATAACAAAGTGCCTGAATGTTTTTGTTGAATCAATTATATTATTGCAATTATGATATGCAGAAAATAAGTTTTTTCAATCAGATTAAAATCGACCAGCGTCAGCAGTAATACAGATTTTTGATTTCTTGACAATCGCGCACTCACAATATAAAAAAGAAAAATAAAAAAATCCAAGTCAAATCGTCAGGCTCCGGGATTTGATCCAGGAACCTCCCAAGTACGAGTACAAGACGTTACCATTTTCCCAAACCAGTCAGTTTGACGGTCTAGTTTGATAAGCATATGTGAAAGAATAGTATTATTTGTCAAATCTAAAATGTATTGCAAGTTGAAATTCTTAAAATAGGCCTATGTCAACATTTCACAAAATTCAGTGGAAAATAACTCCGCTAATTATTTCACAGTAATGTACCTTCTGTATATAACAGTATTCATGTAGTACTCAATTTGAACTGGATCAACATAGTAAACAAACATCTGACTGCATATTTGCATCAAAGCTCTCAATGATAAAAAATGCGGCAGTGTAGTATAGACATGATTTAAAAAAAATTTACCTTTAATTAGTTGTTACTCTGGTACCGGTCAACCGATTTGGCCCAATATCAATGGGGTTCTTCCCATGGACGTTATAAATGCGAGTTTCATTAAAATTCTATAAAGCGTATTTGACTTATCGCGCGTACAGGCACAGGGACCTACGGACGGACGGACAGACGGACAGACAATTTCTCGTCCCCCACACAATCTCATAAACTACCATACTGGCACTTAATAAACAAGTTCAAGTCTTCATACCGAAGTAGCGTGGCAATAATGAATCTCACAGAGTGCGGCATTCATTTCTTCAGATAGATCTGAGGATTTATTTCATGCGACGCTACTCGGGATGACGCATGCGTATAGTTGCTTTTTCAGCTGTTTTTTAATTGTTAAGAAAATTCAACACATATTCACTTGTGTAGCGGTAGATTATGGCTAAGATGTCATGAAAACTGCTGGAAAGAGATCTACAATTTGTACATGCGTAGGCTATACGATATGTCAATCGAAACTAGTAGGAAAAAAGCCTGGATTAAAATTGCTGAAACTATATCCTCTTTAGGTAAATTACATTATTTTAAAAGGGTAGATTATGGCTAAGATGTCATGAAAACTGCTGGAAAGAGATCTACAATTTGTACATGCGTAGGCTATACGATATGTCAATCGAAACTAGTAGGAAAAAAGCCTGGATTAAAATTGCTGAAACTATATCCTCTTTAGGTAAATTACATTATTTTAAAAGTTCAATAGTTCAAGTGAAAATATATAATTTACGTTAAACTGCAGATCGCATTCGCTACTTCGGTATGAATGCAAAACTGTGAACCATGCAGCTCGATGTGCAGCCTGCATCCTGATAGTGCGTTTCTCATGCTATGCTACTTCGGTGTGAATGCTAACATGTTTGTGTCACATCCTCATAAAATACTAATCTAAATACATTCTTAAAATCCCTTTATATAATTTACTATGAAGTCCGAGCCTTAAAGTACTTACGGATTGTATCTCACTAGCAGGTGCCCGCGGCTTCGCCCACGATAATTAATTGAACAATTAAAAATTAAGAGTATAATAATTATTAAAGCATTATATTTATTAACACTTGCACGCGAATCATTCATAAACTAAACCATTAATAATAATTAATGAAACAGCTAAAATTCCGGCTTCAGAGTACATTCCACGATTAGAAAGCGCCGCCTGGGAAAACGATATCAGATTCGATTATGCAGTTCCAAAGCTAACTGTGAACACATAATACGTATTGTTTCTCAACTGTCTGTTGGCAGATGAATTTGATGTGAATTTTATTTGATAAATTCAGTGTAATTTTCAGAAATTATATAATTTTTCATGGGAAGGAATGGTTTGTTTGGATTTTTATTGTCCGCGACACTTCCATGGTTAAACTATCAATAATATTATAGCTGTGCCCGCGGTTTCGCCCGCCATTATTAATTGAATCCAGGATTTTTAAGAAATTTACACTGGTAGATTATTAAAAATGTTTGTGGTTCAGAGCTATGAAAATTGTAAGTAAAAATAAAATTAGAATATTTGTTCATTGTGTTCATTTCACTTAGGCCTTATATTATATAATAAAGAAATGGTTTTCCTAATTTTGTACTCTTCATGAAAGTTTAGACTGCGAGAGACGAACATCGCCGAGTATACCCGATGTCTCACGAAGTGGGCGAGCGAGTGAGCACGCTATTTAGGTCCGTTGAATTGTATAAGAGTAGATATTGGGAACGCCTGGTGGTATACCGGGACATACAGTATGAGTCAGTTGGAGAATATAATGTTGTACCGCCATGATGCCATGGTAGCTCAATGGTAGAGTGGCGTCACAGAGAGCCGAATATCCTGTTTTAAATCCCGGCTTTGGCATTGAATTTTTCAGTCTCACTCTACCTTTCCACCTTAGCTTACACATGGTTAGTGTGGAATAATTATCGTTCTGTTATAAAATACGTGTTAATGCTCGTAAAATTTTTAAATAAATTATTATAACCTGGGTGGAATTATTTCTTCAATTTCTTTTACAACTTATTCTTATTGAAGTTATTATCCTATTGCAAACAGCATTAACGTTATTATTGTTATTATTATTGCTATCATTATCATCAGAATTTTCCATCTCACCTATTGTTATAAGAAGTTTTAACACATCGCAATACAAAGAATTCCATTCTAGTTTTGAAATATCTTGCAGCAAACTTTGTGGAGCGGGATTTGGACTCGATTCGGCGAATGTAAAGCGACGCTGCAAAATAATGCATTTGAAATCGTTATCGAATTTCTGTTACATGTTGTGAAAACTAACTATTATCCAATAAATAATTTCAAACATTTTATGTGAAATGTTTTGAACTATCTTGCATTCTTGTCACTAGTTGAACTTCAGTGAAAATGGGACATTAATAGAAGAATCATTCTAATCTGCAGGACTGGGGCACCCCTCTTGGCTGCGCCATTGGTTTTGTTTTTATAGTCATAACTGATGTACACCGTGTCCCATTCAAACCTCCCGCATTTTAATTATCCATAACTCATACCGTATGCAGAATTATGGAGTAAGGTTGGTATTAAACGAAAGAGAAACTCAAAGAATTTTGTTTTCACGTCCGGGATAGCCCAAGAGTAAACGTTTGGTGCGGCCTGATGAAGAACAAGATTATCGGTCCATTTTTCTTCCATGAGAAGTCAATAACTGGCCCGGTATACCAAGACATGTTGTAACTGTCTTGTACCCCCAAGTAACTGATCTTCAACCCCAAGTAATCTAGACGGAGCCCCACCACACTGGAGCCTGGATGTTCGAATTCCCTCACAGAAACCTTCCCAGATCGCTGGATCGGACGCGATGGACCAATTTCCTGGCCACCACGTTCGCCAGACATCACTCCACTAGATTTCTTTCTCTGGGGGTATGTAAAAAACAGTGTGTTTGCAACTCCAGTACAAGATCTTTATGATTTACTAACCCGTATCCGTGACAGAATTGCAACAGTAGCAATGGACATGTTGGACAGAACGTGGCACGAAATTGAATACAGACTTGATATTGTTCGTGCTACAAATGGTGCACATGTAGAAGTATTTTAGTGTTTGTGTGACAATGAAAAATCTTTGAGTTCCTCTTTCCTTTAATACCAGCCTTATTTCAAAATTCCGCATACTTTGTGATTTATGATTCATTAAAATGCGGGAGATTTGAATGGGACACTCTGTATTATGGAGATATGTAAGAATTACCTATGTTAGCATTGATAGAGTTCTCTCGCTTACTGAGGTTTTTTAACTCACCATTCACTGGAGATAGCACATTGATGCAGTCAACTTACATTTCCCTGAAGAACGATCCATTGCATTGGGCCGAATGGTATTGCAGAACTCAGCAGATGTATTTGGTTCTCGCCCACCATTCATAACTTTTACAATCCCTGTGAAAGATTTAAAAAAAACCCAGCCAAAATGTCCATTTATTCTCTTAGCTTCAAATTTTCTGCACTTATTTTTATGACTCCCTCCTAAACTAGTATTTAATCCATTTCAAACCAACCAAGTTGTATATAAACTCCATATGCTTAACTTGAAGGTACTTCTGAATGTTCAGTAATATTCCATACAAATTTTAGTACCTTTAATTAGCTTTAATTATGAAGAAGGGACTCGGGAACAACTTTTCAGTTAAAAAGAAAATATATATATAGGCAATTTTCCATCACCGTGAAAGACGCTATATTATGACCGGGCTCGAGGACCATTCAACACAATAAGAATGATAGATTTGGTTTTCCCTTATATTTCCCTATCCATATACATAATTATAATAGTTTTAGTTAATCTGTTTTATGCTTATAACCAGGGCCCGGATTCAGATGACCTAAAATTGTTTGAAAAATGACCTATAAAATGACCCCAAATTTTAAAGAAAATGACTTAATAATATAAAAAATTACCCAAAAACTTATATTTTATATATAAAAATTATTATTGTACACACAAAGTTATGGACTAGTTTGTACATATTTGTAAAAACTGTAAATAACTGTAATGTTGTGAATGTTCTTTTCTCACGGAAATTAATACTGGCACTGAGGTACTGGTGGGTCAAAATTCGGCACATCCTTTTGTGGTCTGCCGGATTATATTGTTGTTTATTGAGGGTAAACAGTAGAGCTTGCAAATCTCAAATAATCCAAGCAGGTGGCAGATTCTGGTGCCAAGTCAATCTAATAACAATAGTAATATAATACAAAATTTTTGCGTTTCTTTGATTCTCATTTCCAACTGAGACATGACAACACTTTAATGTCGAATTTTTCCTTCTTGCATTAAACAAACAACACTTCAAAGACAGCACCGCTAGCGACGAAAAAAGTTAATACACTCGATGTAAATACATGAAAATGACTAAATAAGGAAGCAAATGACACGAAAATGACAAAATAATGACCTAAAATTGAAATAAATGCCCTAAAAATATAAGATTGCACAAAATGACAAAAAATGACCTAATAAAAATGCATTTCTTTAATCTAGAGGCCATGATTAGGATTTATCCACAAGTTGGCAATGTCTATGCAGCATCAATAAAACGATGACATGTCATTATAATCCGGGCCCTGCTTATAACACATTGTTTGTACAAATTTTATATTATAGATTTGACCCTTCTATTACAAATTTGACCTTTCTATTACACACTTAAATTCATACGACAGGCGCCAAAGGAATCTGATGGTACTCACTATTCAAATCAAAGGTAGTAAAATGACGAACCTTAGCGAACCAGTGTACGTATGTCAGGCAACAGTACATTCAATGTTCAATTTATTGTTAAGCACTTGATAGTATACCATCAGGCGAATTTCGTTTTCTCCTTTAGGGACCAGAAATATGGGGCTAGAATAATTCGACATTGAATGTATAATAATATCTTGCTCGAGCATTGAATCAATATGTTGTCCGAGAATTTTCATTTTAGGGGCGGAAGCCTATAAAGGTAGCAAAGGTACTGGAATAGTACATTAAGGTCTATTTTTTACAGTAAAATATTGGTGAGCTCCAATCTATTGGTAAGAACATCCGCATATTGATGAACTAAACTCAAAATATCAGCACGTTGTTGAACAGAAGATGCGTTAAGTCCAAAATCATGTAATTTTTCTCGGACTCTTCTACCGGGTGATCAACAGTGATAACAGCCTTAAGATCAATAAGGCTAGTAGGCGTGAATAAGGGAATCCTGATACTAGGTTTAAATCTAAAGTAAACATGGGATAATTGCCAATCTAGCATTAATCCTGTTTATAAAAAATATCCCTTTAGGCAGGCCTACAGGCTGAGGTAGATTTCAAAGTGCTTTTGGTTTAATTTATTATCGCTGCGCAGCACTCTTCTTTTTTAGCCTTGGCATGGCAAACCCGCAGTACTGTAATAAGAACTGAATTCGGTAAAGAGGAAGAGCCTACAATCATTTGTTTTGACAACAAGAATAGGATATA
This sequence comes from Ectobius pallidus, assembly GCA_964059195.1. Classification (NCBI taxonomy): domain Eukaryota; kingdom Metazoa; phylum Arthropoda; class Insecta; order Blattodea; family Ectobiidae; genus Ectobius; species Ectobius pallidus. The sequence goes on from CAXKWD010000005.1 coordinate 15,550,264, forward strand.
ATATTCTGGGAGGCCGTGCGCAAGATCAGCAATGAATAAAATTAGCAAAGCCGCTAAGCAAGACAAAATTATGATATTATAATAATTCTTTTAAGTGTTATTATTTTCAAACATTAAAATCTCGCGTCATATGAGAGCTATCAAGAAACTAGTTATTGATTTGTAGAGTACTCATCATGAGCTTTTCAACGATACCCCACAAGACGTGGTTTCAAAAGTTTCTAATTTTCATCCCCCCACCCCCACCCTCACTCGAACCCCCGAATCGTTGGTGTCACTGTGAACTCCATAGGGAGTACTCTAATTTATTCCAACAAAGTTTCCCTCTATACTTCATAGGGGCCGAGATATACATTTTTAAAAATTTCAACCCCCTCCCCCGACCACCCCCTTGGGCCAATTTTGCTCATTAACGAACTTGTCCGAACTATTGGGCCTAGAAATAACATATTAAAATTTGGTTCAAATATCTTCAAAATTACGGCCGCTATCGTGTAAAGATATAAATATATATATATATAAATATCACAAATTTTTTTTTTTGAACGGGCGGTGGTTTCGTACTTAGGGGAGCATGAAACGTAAAGATATGAAAGAATTTTTCGAAAATCATGACATGGTATCCATTGCAATAGGTAGATTTTTCTTCGAAATCTACCTAAAAAAAATTAAAAAAAAAAAATCTGATGTATCACACCTTTCACGTCGAAGAACTCCAATTTCCAAGTAAAGTGAGCAATATATATTTTTATTTAGTTGCCCCACATGCAGTAGGCCTAAGCAGTTCCTGAGAGGCAGTTCTAAGTAGCCTATGTCATGAATTTATTTTAACTGAGTACTTAAAGAAGCAAAAACTTGATGGTAAATGATACATTTAGTGTCACCTGAGTCTAACAAGGCATATGTCTGACATTTGTTGATGCACAATGGAATATAAGGCAATTTCGTTCCAGAAATAGCACAAATCGAAGGTATCAAATATATTTGATTTTAAGATTTTACATTTTATATTGACAAGGTGGAGTTACCGCATTTTAAACTTGCATAAAGCCATTTAAGTTTATTACAAAAATCCCTGATATATCCTTCAATGATTCTTTCTATTTGTATACACACTATAAATGTTAAACTTATCCGTGTATGCTTTTCAGGACCAATATGTAGCCTATTCTCTGCTTTATATATCAGAATCACTACCCCTAAGCATATTACTAAATTTGCAACTATTAAAGAATCTTTCATTTTCATTTTGAAGACTGAATATTTTGGCGTAACATTGGCTCAAATGTTCTGTTTTTATTCTGAATTGTCTGTTATTACGGTATGTCACCTTCCTCATTTTTTAACATCCGTATGTTGTCTTATGTTTTCTTAGTCTTCGTACGTATTTATAGAAACTGTTTGCATTTGTTAGCTGTAGAATATTTGCTAGATATGTGTGCTGACTGTACAGTTTCTCTTTAATCAATTTTTTTTATTTAACTGTATTTGTTTTGGAACGATTCTCCTAATTTCCTTTTATTATATGCTGATCTAGCTGTCCTTTTCAGTTTTCTGATTTTGTCATTATAATATTCCGGATCTTGGTTTCGCTTTAGCTTAGCTTCTGAAACACGTGTCAAGCCTTTCCTGTACCAAAGCCTTAAAATTGTCCCACGTTTGTTCTAGATTGGAACCCTGACTAGCCCACTTTCATTTGCATATATGTATTTCCAAAATAATTTAATATTGTTACTGTTAAGCACTTATGCAATGTAAAGGTCTGTGCACTTCAGCGCAGTTGCATTGAGGGCAGGAAATATAAATAAAAAATAAGTCTATGGAAGCATGCATGTGTAAATAGTAAAGTAAAAGTTTATAAATTACACTTAAATTAAATTCATCGTTAACGATTGAGATGCATAGGCTATATTATTAATTTATAGGCCTACATATTATGTAGTCGGCCGCGGTGGTCTAGAGGTAGCGTGCCCGCCTCTAAATCCGCAGGGCGCGGGATCAAACCCGGCCGCGGTCGATGGATTTTTCAGGACGTAAAAATCCTGGGCACGGAGTCCTCCGGGAGGGACTTTAAGCTGGGGGTCCCGTGTCGTAGATTTACGGCACGTAAAAGAACTCCAAGCCTAAATTAGAGTCTCTGGACAAAATTTCTCGGCCCTTTCACGTCCAAGAAATACTTAGTTTCCAAAGGGGGTTGCGTGGCGATGGGCTTACCACCTGTCCCTCTACCCTCTCTCGGAAAATAAGCATATCAAAATTCGTATGGGTAATGAAACCTCCACTTGGAGGCCCCTTTGTTCCACCAGGGGATCATAGGGTAACATACATACATACATATTATGTAGGATACGGGAAGAAAGTTTAATTAATGACTAAGGTAGTATAAGAATCTAATAGGACTTTATAAAATCGAATGTGTGTTTGTGGGTATGTGGATATGTGGAAATGTATGTATGTATGTATATATGTTCCCTATACAAATCTACATTTCTTGACCAATTTGTACGAAATTTTGCACACATGCCCAGTTAAGCCCGGGAAGTAACGCGGCCAACATTAAAATTGAAACAAACCAGTCCTTCCCTTGAAAATTATATAATTTCTGAGAATATTATACTGAAAAAAAATGAAATGCACTTCAGTTCACATGACAACATTGTATTGTTTACTGTGAACACATAGGGCTTTGGCAACTACATAATATTGGACTTGATCGCGAGTATACAGTTTTATCTGATAAAACGTCAGCTCGTTACTGGACACTAAGACATCAACGCGCGTTGATAAAAATGTCACATGCTGCCATTCATCAGAATGATAACAAATTATTTAATACAACATAATTTGTCTGTAAATTGTAATAATATAAATATCCATTGATTAAAAGCACAATTTCAATTCGGTGCAAGAAAGTTCTTGTGCTATTCATCGTATCGATTTGTGGACTGTTCATTCATGTACAGTGAGTCCCACGCAAGAGATGTTGGAAATGTCCTCCTCTTGCATCCACACAACACTGGCACCTTTTTTAGGAAATTTTATTTCACGCGCATAAGTTCAGCTTCCGAGATAAAGTTAATTTCTCTTGTGATATTGACTTTAAGTTCTTCTAATTTATGGGAAATTGACCTATACACTTTATTTTTCAAGTTTCCCCATAAATAATATTCACATACTGTTAGAAGAGCTTAAAGACAATATCACAAGAGAAATGAACTCTGTCTCGGAAGCTGAACTTATGCGCGTGAAAGAAAATTTCCTAAAAAGGTGCCAGTATTGTGTGGATGCAAGAGGAGAACATTTCCAACATCTCTTGTGATGAGGTACGTGTTTATTTTCATTGTAATTTTAACTGTAAATGTGAGAACCTGAATCATTACACCGATCGCGGCTTTATTAGCGTAGATATTTCACCCGATCGCTCGGAAGTTGGAGCTGTGCCCGCCGGGCCGCAGGAACCCGCGTCATTGGCCAACTCTTGCGTGGGACTCACTGTAGTATGCCGTGATCTTACAGCTGACAGAATATTGACAACAAAGTAAGAAAATAATAATTATTATTTACAGTATCTGTTACATTTTATTCATGAAATAGTCTTAATAAATCATACCCGAGATTACGATTTTCATCAGATAAATATATCGATAAACAGACAGTACCAGCCCGCAAGCTCTGCGGAGTTCTTCCACCTCATCGACACGAGTGGGCGTTCAATGGATGTGTGCCGTGCGGGCGACATGGCGATTTTAAGGAGTCAGCTGGGCTTCTTGTATCTGACATTCGCATCAGAGGGCATGACCCCATCTTTAAAATAAATGTTCCGGCATCACATTAAAAGGCACGCACTTGAAAAATTGATCCCGAGAGTGTACAACTCCTTCCTTTCAACGATTTCAGTCATAACAACTTATATTTTAGGGGATTTCTGAACATGCTATAGAAGTAAAACTTAACTGAAGGTGTGCTAGATGTTTCAAAATTTGTAAATTATTTAATCTATAATGTTTTCATGTCTACAACGGGTTATATTTTACGTAGAACTAAATAAAACTACAATCGTATTTAAGTGCATGATATTACTAAACCTAAAGGATTTAAAGGATTTTTTTGCACGACGTAACTAATTAGTGATACTTACGAATATTGTTGCCTTGGATCGTAACTTGACATTCCCGCACGCAATCTGGTTGCTAAGAAAACAAAATAAATCTCCGTGCGGTAAAAATTCAAAAAGCACAAGTGCTGTAAGTAAAATCATCATAATGCAAGCCCTTATGGAAGACCGGAACCAAGGCCCCCTAGTTTGTGGCGATTTTAACAGGACAAATATTCAGTCCCCATAACAATCAACACATGCGAATCACTTTCTGAAATTAACATCTATCTTCAATAATGTATAAACTCCGTGGTGCGACATCCCCGAAGGGACAAGGCCTACCACCCGACCGCTGCGTCATCTACCTATAGGCAGATGACAGGTTTGGGGGGCATGTGGTCAGCATGCCGACACCCACGGCCGTTAATGGTGGTTTTCATGACCGGAGCTGCTACTTCTCTATCAAGTAGCTCCTCAGTTTGAACCACGAGGCTGAGTGCACCCCTTCAATAATGTATATACATAATATTTTCAGCTAATATCTCAATTAATATAATTAAATTGATATAAATAATTAACGTGCAAAAAATAGCATGCAATACTCGTGCCGTAAGTGCATAACGGATCTCGATCTCGATCTCGATCCGTATGCACCGCTTACGGCACTTGTATCGCAATATGCTATTATGCTACGGAAGTAAAACTTAACTGAAGGTATGCTAGATGTTTCAAAATTTGTAAATCATTTAATCTGTAATGTTTCCAGGTCTACAATGGGTTACATTACTAAATCCGAATTGTTTATTGTGTGGACATACTAACATTTATTGAGTTTTATTGTGGTGTTTTATTACTGGTGTGCCCGAGTTGATAATTTCTTTTATTTAATTTAATTTGTTTTGTTTCATTTTAATGCACTGATATTGTATTCACACATAAACCAATGTACACAACCAAGGAAGTATATGAGTAACATGGATATTCTCCTGAATAACGAATAATGTTAGTATTTGGTTATTTAACGACGGGGATGTAGAGTACGATTACTTCCACAAGTCTCTTGCCTTGAAGACTTAACCCAGTCAGCGAGCTTCTCGTTACAGCTTGCGCAGACTCGAATGCGCATAGATCAGTGAGCTACTGTCGAGCATAATAGTGAAGATCACGCTACTACGGGCGGTATAGGAAAAATTGCAAACACTCTCAAACATTATAAAACATATTTTGAAATGCTGAATGGTGGAAATAAAATTACTCTTGCGGGTTATGTCAAGTTTTGAACTACTACCATCACTGCTTTGATATTATGTATTGTTTATTATGACCATTCGCACTTATTTTCTGCATATCATAATTGCAATCATAATTGATTCAACAAAAACATACTGGCACTTTGTTATATCAGTTTACCTGATTTTATTAAGTGCCTGTATGGTACTTTATGAGATTGTGTGTGGGGACGAAAAATGTCTGTCCGTCCGTCCGTGTGTCTGTAAGCGCCATAACTCAAATACCCTTTTTCGGATTTTCATGAAACTTGGAAAACACATTTATAATGTCCATGGGAAGAACCCTATTGATATTGAACGAAATCGGTTCACCGGTACCGGAGTAATGCCCAATTTAGTGCCTATTTTAATAGATTATATTAGAAAGGCGCCATAACTGAAATATGCTGTATCGGATTTCCATGAATCTTGGTATACGCATTTATGAAGTCCATCAGAAGTACCCTATTGAATATGAACCTATTCTGTAATCGGTACCGGAGTAAAACCCAATTTAGTGTCTATTTTAAAGGCGCAATAACTCAAATAGGTAAGGTCCCTAGTTGTGGATCGGGCACTAGTTGAGGATCAAACTGGCTGTACTCTTAGTTTCTAAAGTTAGCGACAGGTGACTCTCACTGTATGTTCGGTAGCCATCGGAGCGTTCTTTCTTGGTCGTTGTGATTGAAAGAAGCCATACGTTACCACGCAGCTGTGTTTGTTCCATTATCAACAGGAATTTGAAGAGAAAAATAAGGAAAGCCAATTTAAAAATCTGTACATATTTCTGTATATAGCTTAGAGCCTTTATTACCAGCCAAAAAGAAGTCGTATCTTTATACTTTCAATAAAAAAATATAAGATTTCAATTAAAGGTCTCCTTCTTGCCTTGCGGGTAATTTTTTCACAACTCTTGCAGCGGGGCTGCTCACTAGTTGGAGCGGGCGCCAAGTTTAAAATGCACTTTAGTTTTAAATAGCTTCATACGAATATTTTACGTACTAAATGTAACGCAAATTCAAAATATGATTTCAATAACATTTGGATTATATTTTTGCTATATTATATTACTAACTCTAATATATTGCTATTCATCATTAGTAATAGTGCTACTGCTTCTATATGGGCATACATCTCATTTGTCGAGAGAAACCTTACTATTGGTGAGAGAAAATGAAGTTCACTTTCTCATGTTTCCTCCACACACAACTCACATATTCCAGCCCTTGGACGTTGGTGTTTTTAGTCCCCTCAAGAAAAGTTTCTCAGAAGAATGCACGAAACTTATGCGCAAGAACAAGAGAAAATACCTAAACAAGGTATTTACTCTGCCAAGGTACTTACTCTGGCATGGCAGAAGGCAATTACTCCAGCCAACATACTGGGTGGATTTCGAGGAAGTGGTGTTTGGCCTTTGGATCCATCTGCAGTACATGCTCACCGTTTGATTGAAAGCAATGTCTCTAGTCCTCTCCCTGCTAGGCAAGATGACGAACCTGGGCCTTCATCAAACGTGAGAGAAACCTGTCATGACTCGCCAGTGGTTCAGGTTATCAAAGAGCTTCTGGCACCACAAGAGGATAGTGCTAAACATTCGAGAAGAATCACCAACACCAGGTGTGTAACATCAGTTGAGTTTTTGAGGGAACTCGAGGAAAAAGAAAAAAACAAACCAGCCAAGAGAAGAAGAGTTGAAACTAGCAGTGAAAGCTCTGAGAGTGATGGTGATGATGATGAAAACGACAACACAGTATGTGGTGAATGTGCCGGGGCCTTTCAAAATGAGTGTAGGGGAGAAATCTGGATTCAGTGCATTAAGTGCAAATTATGATATCACCAAACTTGCCAGAATTTGTCAAATAAAGCTTGGCCAAAGAGGTTCCTGTGCACCAAATGTAAACCATAAAGTATTTGAAAATGGCTGCCCAGTTTTATAAAGACACTCTGAAGTCATATAGCCTAAGTTACTCTTAATAGCATGTACTTCTCATTTCTGCATATAAACGTTTATTTCCGATGGTGCGTGTTAATCATTTCCACTGTTTTGAATTTTGATCCTCAACTAGTCCCAGTCACTAGTTATGGATCATATTGATTATTTCATGTATGGAGTGTTATTATCACATGCGCCATACATTTTTATGATTCTTATGCTATTTTCTATTAAAATATAGAAGCACAATGTTATTTGCCAAATGATCCTCAACTAGTTCCTGGGGACTAATTGTGGATCAAATGCCACTTTTTGCCTTTCCAAGAAAAATAGATATTGATTTAAAGATTTTAAAAATGTGATTGGTGTTAAAATATAGTAGAGGGATCAATTAATAAGTGGTGGGTAAAATTCGTTATTTTTCATCATTCACATATCAATAAAAATCATTTATGCTTAGGTAGATCCAGAACTAGTGCCCTTACCGCTTTATCGGATTATTTATTAAACTTTGTATACCCATTTATAATGTACATGGGAAGACGTCTACTGATATTGGACCAAATCGGTAGACCGGTACCGGAGTAAAACCCAATTTAGTGTATATTTTAAAAACGCGGTAACTCAAATACGCTTTATCGGATTTTTATGAAACTTGGTATTCACATCTATAATGTCCATGGGAAGATGTCTATTGATATTGGATAAAATCGGTTGTCCTGTTTCGGAGTAATGCTCAATTTAGTGCATATTTTATGGTAATATACGTATTCGAAAGAATTCATGAAATTCCAGTTATCATGACAACAAAGCCCATTGTTTTACAGTGATCTTATAAGGCTTTGGAAATTAAAATATAGTTAGCCATGACAAATAACTCTATTGCTTTACATGCGCTTATCCAACTAGACCATTAAATTGTCTTAGGTGGCTGAGATGGTAACGGCTTAGCCTCACATTTTGGAGTTTCATGGTTCAAATCCCGAAACCGGACAATTAGACTTTTTTTTTTGTATTCTGCATATAATTGCAATCATAACTGATTAAACATAAACATACTGGCACTTTGTTACATCAGTTTACCTGATTTTATTTTATATTTGTTTATATTTTGACATAACAATAAATTGACTTTTGGTTGGTTTAAAGTTCATAATAACAAAATAAATTAGTAAATGTATTGAAATATTTATTTGTGGACCTCAGATACTCGCCACGGTGAAGTATGAACAAAAATACCATAATATAACTAGAGTTAACTGCTTTTATTATTTTGCTGCCGGCCGTCAACATTGTAAATTATAAAATTGTAATTGTAAATAATATGAACGTACTTCCTTATTTTATTTGATCTGAAATATTATATTATATAAATATTATATTATGTTAGAAAAATATCAGCATTTTTCAAATATTTTGACGAGAAATTATTTGTAGACCAATATATGATAAAACTCGTTGACGGAATTCTCCGGAATACGGTTAAAACATGGAACAGAGAACACAATTGCCAAAGGCAATATACCCTCTAACAGTAACAAATATTGCTCTTAGAGTATACTGTAATTTTAATATTATAAAATAAACTGTCAAAAGTACGTTCAAGATGTTAAGACTTTTTACAAGGGGTGCTCATTTGCCATGCGCAGTTACCTAATATCGTTCGGCGCGCATGATGACGTCGCCCGCGAGGGAAATGGTGTAATCATTAACCGTAGCACGTGCATTTCATAGTGTTTCCGCGTGAAGTTTTATGTATTATTAGCTTCTTTTATAGCATTATTCGCCAGTCGGTTTCCTCACTATTTGATATGGTCCTTAAATATTTAAAGTTCATATCTTGTGCTATGGCTGCGTGATAATCAGGGCCCGGATTCTGATGACCTAAAATTGTTTGAAAAATTACCTATAAAATGACCCTAAATTTTAAGGAAAATGATTTAATAACTGTAACGAATGATCAAAAAACTTATATTTTATTTATAAAAATTATTATGGTACACACAAAGTTGTACATGATTGTAAAAACTGTAAACGCAGAAAGGATGTTGTAGGTCTAAAAACTTTGTTCTTTGTTCTTGATTGGAGCATTTGAGAAGAAACGTAAGAAAATAGTTTTTAAAATAGATCCTACAAAAAATGTTGCATTATAGGCTACTAACCAAGTAATATATTTAAATATTACCCTATGGGAAAATAAGACGACAAAGAAGTTAATAAACTCAATGTAAATGCATGAAAATGCCTAAATAATGACCTAAAATTGAAATAAATGCCCTAAAAATAAAATGCATAAAATGACAAAGAATGACCTAATAAAAATGCATTTCTATAATCTAGAGGCCATGATTAGGATTTATCTACAAGTTGACAATGTCTATGCAGCTTCAATAAAAGTATGACATGTCATTAGAATCCGGGGCCTGGTGATAATCATAATCACATAGAAGTTTACAAGTATGATTTAGTGTTTTAGGTTATTAACGAATTAGGATATTTTAGCTTTCTTGTGAACATTCTTTGCTCAAATAGAGTTCTTTCGTTATGGGCAGGTAATAAGTTTTGTCAAATGCATAATTTACGTAGACAAACAAAATGTATTGACTAACGTGTAAACCCAGTCAAAATATCCACACTCCGCCATTGATTATTATTGTTATTAGTATTTTTATTATTATTTCACGTTAAAAGCATTGTACATAAAGATTGGCTTGATGCTTTCCGTTCTAGATACATGTTAGTTTATAAAAAAAATGTATTAAGTAATATTTGTTTTCTAATTTACTTTTTTCTGTGCAAGAAAGTTTGTGCAACATATTTTGCACCATTTGTATATTTTTAGTAAATGTTGTATATTTTCCTCACATGATGTAATTTTTGACCCACTTACAGGATAGATAAAATCGTAAAATTCGGCAAAAATATTGGCACATACAACAGCCATAAGTGTAAAACAATTGGTGATTCTAGCTGCCCCATAAGTATGGGAAAACTGACCAGATAACCGTAACATCTTTCACATCTACGACAGTTTAATCAACCACTTATTAACATTGATGTGTACTCACTGCCAGTTGAGCAAGAATCTTGAAATTTGACAAACTTATAGCTTTTAGCCTATAACCGATGGAAAAATTCCAGGAAGTTAATTTTTTTTATCTTTTCCCCTCCAAAATAAACTTTGAAATTTTAAAACATTAGAACAGCATGTTTTTTTTTTGTAGTAAAGGTAGGCCTATTAGTTTGTTTTGATTGCAATAGTGTTTAAAAGTAATTTTGAATTAATAGTACCTATAGCTATAGATATTATGATATATATATATTAGGTTTGATTTATCACCTTTACTTTTGGTTTGACCGTCACATCATCACTCTAAATCATGTATACAGTGTAGGTCTTTACTGCATTAAAATTCCCGCCCATATTCAGAATCTTGAGCCTCTTAATAGTCCAGTCAATAAAGGTCGTAAAACACCAAATAGAAAAAAAAATCGTGTAGCTTTGAAATTTTGCAGAGTTGTTGGAGGGAGTGTCCTGAACTACATACTAAAAGTCCCCGAAGGTGGGGGTGAGCAGGGGGCCCGCAGAAGGTCCCGTTTTTAGGCTTTTCGCTTATATCGAAACAATGGTGCATCGTAGAGAAAATTTTGCTATATACAAAAATCAATCTGATAAAATTTCCTACAAGTTTCATCCTAAACATTTCTTTCTATTCCCAATAGTTTTCGAGCTATCTGCTAGCGAAAATAACAAATTTTCGAAAGAAAAAAAAAGCTCTTTCGCCTCACGCTGTCGACACACTTTGCCTTCTAGCGCCTCAGTCCTTAGATATACAGCAATATTCTCATGAAAGAAGTTGTAGGGAAATAAATTCACTTTAAAATGAGTTGTCATTTGTTATTTTGTCTTGAAATGTTCAAACGTTATAACAATTTAAAGTTTCGGTCAAATTTCGAGATTTCTAAAGAAAACCATATGTCGCACTTTCTCTATATTTAGGGTTTATATCTTTGTATATAAGCTGTATATTGTGTACTTACTTCATGGAACTTACACAACCACTGAAGTTGAATTTATTAAAAATCCGATCACGTTACAAGCACTATTAATTCTACAGAAATATCAGTCAGATCAATTTTATAAGAACTTTATGTAGTTCAATTTTGTGCATAAACTGTTTTTTGGTAGAACCCATAGTTTTTTGTGTATTCAGAGAAATCTGAGAGAAACTACATTTAAAAGTGCCTCCCACCCCCCGCTCACCCTCTATCCATGGGGACTTTTACTATGTTGTTTAGGACACTTTCCCCCACATCTCTGCCAAATTTCAAAACTACATGATTTTTTGTGTGCCTATTTTTCCTTTCTTGCCTGGAATCTAATGTATTTTCCATACATGTACTGTGCTTGTACCGTGATCGGATTTTTAATAAATTCAATTTTAATTGTTGTGTGATATTTCTTCACTTGTTTCATGATGTAAATACACAATATACAGCTTATATCCAAAGATATAACCCCTAAATATAGAGACAGTGCGATGTACGGTTTTCTTTCGAAATCTCGAAATTCGACCGAAACTTTAAATTGTTATAACGTTTGAACATTTCAAGACAAAATAACAAAAGAAAACTCATTTTAAAGTGAATTTATTTCTCTACAACTTCTTTCATGATAATATTGCTGTATACCAAAGGGCTGAAGCGCTAGAAGGCAAAGTGTGTCGGAAAGCGTGAGGCGAAAGAGCTTTTTTTCGAAAATTTGTTCTTTTCGCTGGCGGATAACTCGAAAACTATTGGGAATAGACAGAAATGTTTAGGATAAACCTTGTAGGAAATTTTATCAGCTTGAATTTTGTATATAGCAAAATTTTCTCTACGATGCACTATTGTTTAGATATAAGCGAAAAACCTAAAAACGGGACTAGGACACTCCCTCCGACAACTACTACACGATTTTTTGTTCTATTTTTCGTTCGTTGCCTGGACTATAATGTTTCAGCTTATTTCGCACGTAGAGGTTACTGTTTTTATAGAGGCAAATGACAAAAATAAGACACAAAAATTGTCCTTGTAATATGTTTAATATCGTCACAAATCTACGTACTGACTATGCAACTGCTGTGTAATAGCAGCCATATGCTCGATCGTTCCCTCGTGGATGACGTCACACGCTGATGAAGCAGTCCGCCGCGAGAAATGGCGCTACCTTAGTAGCTTTATATACCTTGACTTTTTAAATTAAGGTTTTTTAGTTGACGAATGTACCATTTTATTTATTACCTGAGTAAATAATTGCTCCGACTATTCAATAGATTTACATATCCCGGGTGAAGGAAATAAATCATAAAAGAGACTGAAGTTAAACAAAGTCAATATTATATAGTATGATTTAGGCCCACTATAATTATTGCTGTTTTAAAGTGAGGATTTTTATATGGAACTACGTGCTATAGGCCAGTCAGTAGAGGATCGAAACAGGGGTGTATGTTGCATAAGGTGGTGTAGAAGATTTTATTTATTTTTTAACTTGTATATATGGATACAAACATGTAAAAAACAAAAATGCTAATACGGGCGACCTCGGAAAAACTTTTGGCAGGGATAAAACCCTCGAATTTTATAATTTTTTGGGAGTTTTTCGCATATAACTCCTAAACGCCGTATCTTATTTAAAAAGGTACCATATACCTAATTAAAAAGCATTAAATTCTGCGTCGAATGAGTACTACGACGTACTAATTCGGATAGGTGGTATGGTCGAAAACCACGGTCAAAGATCGACGATTTTTTCCAACTTTGTCAAAAACTGAGATATAGTACTAGGGTCAGGGTGCAGCTTAGCCGTGCCCGACGCGCACTAATCTCTTGCAATCTGTACGTGTTCCTGATCTCCCCACCCCAGAATTAGAAATATGTACATCGTTTGAAAGGTCGAAAACTGCGCAACAACTTTTATCTAAACTGCTTTGAGATATTAGCCAAAATAAAAGTGCTGTTCTCTAAAAACCACAAAAAATTGTTATGCGAAACGAGAATTCGGAGATTTTAGCGAATTCCCATGAAATTAATATGTTTATGTATCAAGTACGCAAAATAACGCTTTAGTGGACGCCGAGGCCGAAATACAGGATGAGTTCGATAAAGCTTTTTTGCACGACGAAACTAATTAGTGGTACTTACGAATATTGTTGCCGTGGGTCGTAACTTGACATTCCCGCACGCAATCTTGTTGCGATGGAAACAAAACAAATTACCAAAAAAATTACAAAAAGCACAAGTGCCGTAAGTAAAATCATCATATTACAACCTTTATGGAAGACCGGAACCAAGGCCCCCTAGTTTGTGACGACTTTAACAGGACAAATATTCGGTTCCCATAACAACAAACACATGCGAATCACTTTCTGAAATATAACATCCATTTTCAGTAGTGCCACTGCCTTCTTTATTTCTTACAAGCCATGCTGTTAGATCTAGCAACATCGCATTGGTAGTCCTATCGGCTATCAACATGCCGTAAATAAAGCAATGAACTCCATCAGAATCATCGCATATTTTAGCTTAAAGTAATCCCAGTCATTGCCTATAGTTTAGAGAACATCTGGACACACCTGAAGAGCAACTGGAGAGCATAGAGAAGGTAAAAACCGTGTAGATAATGAGAGATTTATACACACCGTCACCTCTAATTGAGTACACAAGAGAACAGTTTTTCATAGAAGATTTTTGTGTTTATCAGCTATTACGACAGAACACCAAGCTATTACCATCTACAAACGAATACAAGGGAGAGGCACGGTATGATATTAGTGTCCTTCAGGAAGAATTGGCTGCTATTAAAGAAGAATTGAAGAGAAATAGAGTCACTTTTACTGGTATAAACTTATATCATGCTGCTCACAGTAGGCCTAATTCATCTCAATGTGGCGGACGCCAAATCGTAGTAGGCCTACAGTATAATGCAATCTCCTATCCTCCCAATATTACTACTAGGTAATCGATTCAGCGTTTTCCTACAGTTTGGTGAAGGTAATGAACGGGATTCAAACCTTAACCTTAAAAGTGCTGGCGAATCAACACAGTTCATCACCGGAGCCAAGGATGAACGAATGAACGACTTTTAGACAGCAAATAACGGAAAGCTGACTGTTCCCAAGGAATTAGGCAAAGTTATTCTTTTCAGTGGCAGCCATGGGCGTAGTCTTCCACAAAGTGCATATGACAAGAAGAGAGATATCAGTGTTCTAGGTTAACTATATTAAACCTGAGACAACTTGCTGAGTGGTAGTACAAAATGACCCAGAGAAGTGTAGTAGCTTAATAAAAGATGACTCTGTTGTGGGTCAAATAACAGAGCTCTTAGGCCTGACAGGATAAGTGAGGTTATTACCAATAAATAAGAAAAAAACGCGACATCATATCGTACAATGAGGAGACACTGAATACTACGAATTCCTTCAGATATGTGGAGTCACTGCGCGTTACGTTATTATGCACATCACAAGTATAGGCTATGTAATATAGGCCTACTGATTTGGCCTAAATAAAGTCAGTATTTGTGATGAAGAAAATTATCTGCAATAAAAACGTATTCAAATGCTTCCCACAGACCACCACAGATAGGACTACCTCCTGTGTTGCCAGATTTCAAGCATCATGGCTTGTAAGATATAGAAGGCAGTGGTAGTGCACATACGTAATATTTTCAGCTAATATCTCAATTAATATAAATAAATTGATATAAATAATCATCGTGCAAAAAATAGCATACAATACACGTGCCGTAAGCACATAACGGATCTCGGAAATTGAAAAAACTCTGCGCAAGCGCCTCGTTTTTTCAAACTCTTTCCTCGATCCGTATGCACCGCTCACGGCTCTTGTATCGCAATATACTATTGCGTACGTGGTGCATACAATATTTGTTAGTAAAAATAACAATACCGTGTAATTAATTATAATGAAAGGTGTAATCACCCATCTCTTAACGTCATATTCTCACAACCACCTGAAAGACAATAAAATAAAGAAGGCAGTGACCGTACCAATACGAAATATGGTATAGATGCAGTCCCTTGTTTGTAAACAATGATGCATACGAACTAATATTTATGAAAAGCTTGTGAAAATATTCATGTTATTCCATGCCAAATCTTCCAACAGTGGTTGCATGACCATTTTAGAGAAAAAAAAAAATATTTTTTTTTTGTATATGAGTTCATACATGTTTCAAGATATCAAAACAAGTTTTCAAAAAAATCTTGTGTTCTTGGTTTCCCAGGGGTATCCATTTTTCAACCCTGGTGCAACACATTTTTTGCGAATGTAGCTGATTACAAACATTTTCATAACTCAACTACCATAAGAGTTAGGAATTTGAATTATGAACCATTTTGTAACTATGGAAGCGTACTTTCAGAAATACTTTATTGTTTTCTTCAACACAAAATTTTTCGTATGAAAAAAGTGATAACTCTGAGGAAATTTCAAACTAAGCCAGAAACATTGAATTGAAGCTGTTGCCAGCAACATCACGGCAGCAGTAGACTCTGAGAAGGAATATATTATTGCATTTTAAATGCTGGTGCATCCATGTTAAGCAATGTTTCTCTTGTAAGCCAAAATGTGAAAAGTTTTTGGCTTATATTTGTTGTTATATGATGAAGTAGGCTACCGTGTCTTGCGAAAACCTCTGGTAAAGTTTCTGATTATCATAAATAAACATGTTGGCTTAAATCTGTTGTTTTATGTCCAAATAAGTACCTAAATCCATGTTAAAGTTGGCGTGACTGGTCAATGCCATCTGGATTTTGTTTATGGATTACCATGACGACTTTAGCATTCTGGGCCGATAAAACTGCATTTTGAATGCAGTTTGCATACAGTTTTAAGCAATTTTAGCGGCCTAAGTTGCTAAAATGCAATTTTTCGGCGTGTTACCAGTCCGACAAGCAGCTGTTTTAGAAGGCGTGTACTAAAAATTTTAATAGTTTTTTATTTTATTTTTTTTATTTTATTTTATTTTAAAGAATGGATGTTAAGGAATAAAACGATGTGTAGTTTATGAATTTAGCATACATAATGACGGAGATATGAACGATGAGTGAAAGTCCTGCAAAAGGGATATTTAAGAGAGTGTGGGGGAGGAAGCATGAGGGGGGAGGGGACTTTCGAGGAAATAGTCCTCTTATTAAGTCCTAATAAGTGGCAAAAATTCAGCTTGTCTCTAATTTTTTCCGACAAAAACTAGCATTGTCTGAGCTAAGATCTTAATTTCTGAAATTATATAATTCTGTCTTTTTCAGATGCAAAAATAAATTATCTTTCACACCCGATAGTCATATTTTTACAAAAGGGATCTAATGAGGGCAATTTTATTATTTGAAGGTGTAAAGTACTACATATTTAATCCGATACATTATTACATAGATAGGATCATAATTTTACAATTCTCTGTGTATAATACGATTGTTATTCAATAACAAGCATAAAACATTCATATTTATCTAATTAAATATTAACATGATTGAAATGTGTTGTCACAGGCAGCTAAATGAAATCATAAACAGAAAGAGCTGAAGTTCATTATTTGATGTAACGATTTAAAAATCAGTGCGAATGGTCATAATAAACAATACATAATATCAAAGCAGTGATGGGAGTAGTTCAAAACTTGACATAACCCGTAAGAGTAACTTTATTTCCACCATTCAGCATTTCAAAATGTGTTTATTTAAATTTTACTTTCTATGTTCAGACTAACCCGGCCGCGGTCGATGGATTTTTCAGGACGTAAAAATCCTGGGCACGGAGTCCTCCGGGAGGGACTTTAAGCTGGGGGTCCCGTGTCGTAGATTTGCGGCACGTAAAAGAACTCCAATCCTAAATTAGAGCCTCTAGACAAAATTTCTCGGCCCTTTCACGTCCAAGAAATAGTTAGTTTCCAGAGGGGGGTTGCGAGGCGATGGGCTTACCACCTGTCCCTCTACCCTCTCTCGGAAAATAAGCATATCCAAATTAGTATAGGTAATAAAACCTCCGCTTGGAGGCCCCTTCGCCTCATCTGGGGATCATAGGGTATCAGATTCAGATACAGATGTTCAGACTGACAATTTGTATGTTATGGATGCATTACATATTTCTGTCTTAAAATGTCCTTATACGAAGATGTTAAGAAGATAATCGGAAAAGATAAAAGATTCAGATCAAACGGTCAAACTAAAACACTAGCAAAGTTCTGAATACAAGAATATGAAGTTAAAAATATTGTGCATCATTGGTTTTCAAACGGATAGCGCATTTCAGCCTGATTGGGCCATTCTCAGTCCTTATATCAGTTGGTACATCCTACACCTGGATGAAGGGGAGATGGTAATTATCAATGTCAAAAAATCGATTTTTTCTTATGTCATGTAATAGAACATAGGTTTGTGAACATTTTGATATATAGGTCTTATATGTTGCGTTATTATTAAGCCAAGCAGAGCGACCTGGAGCTTTCTAAAATGGATAAAATATCATAAGGTACGTCATTTTCTTTTCGCTCTCCTGTAAAATTACATTTTTTATACTTCAGGTACCATTTTCTAAAAAGCTATTCATGCTAAAATAATGAAACTTTAAGGAATTCATTATAGATGGATGACAAATCTCCCTTAGCAGAATTATGGGAAAAGTCTTGACTATACAGAATTTTCAACTATTTTTATTTTTAAAAAAGTATATTTTTTTAGTCGTGAAGTTTTCATGCAGTTTTCATGCAGTAATATTGTACATATTAGATTGATTGTGCTAGGGTAAATAGTAGTACCTATTGTTAGCAAGTTCCCAAAGTTTCACAAAAATCTAAGCTACAGAAATTGAATAAAGCGTACCTATGTCAAGGGAAGTAACTGTAAAACAAAATTATCACCTATGTGTTAAAAAATTCTTTCCTACCAAACAGTGAGCTCTAGAAGAACCATTCTCTTCTTATTTTAAACTGCAGAATGCAATTGCAAAGCATAAAACAATTCAACTAAACCTGACTGTTAACACCTGAGATATGGCTTCTTGAACATACGCTATATTTTCTATCAATTTGCTTGCGGTAACTACCATCTCCCCTGAATAAACAATTAGTGCTCATGCCATTACATCTGGGTGTAGGATATACCTACTGATAAAGGGCTGAAGTTTACCTAATTAGGCTGAAATGAACATGTTTAACATTTTAATTATATGATAGCACTTTTACCTAAGGACTTCTTATATATTCAAATTTTAAATTTATTTCAAAATTACATGAATACTTAAATAATAAAATGAAAAGTCAAAAGCTGAGAGTCAAGGCATGACTCAATTTATATAAAACATAATTATAATAATGAAAAGTAAATTATCATGATAGTAGTAGGTATCAAAAGATAAACCTATTTTAAAAGGGATGGAAATCTAAGTTATAGGCCTGTGAGTTGTTTAATTTTAGATTTAAAGACTTCACAAGTACATTTGGCTAAAACTGGATGTAATGTGATTTTAGAATTATACAGACGAGGACCGAAACTAGACTAGCAGAAGTGAAACATTTGGGTTCTACTAATGTATTAGTTTTATTTCGTCCAGTGTTCAGTGTATTTATTACTGTTTTAAATTTTGACGAGTACATTGTACAGTTTTTAGGAGTTAAGTAATTTTAGATAATCTAATATTACATCAAAAAGATTTTAATTTGAAATTGAATTTATGGAAAACATGTGACAATGTGTAACAAATGGGTTTATAAGCTTACTATATGTATGAGGGTGTTAGGCGGAGAACAATACTAAAATAGAAAACATAACCTCAACGAATATGAAATATATCAATTTAAATTCCTGCAAGCTCGTGTTTAAAAAACTGATTCAGACAATTAGAATTAAATATTTAAAAAATTGGAGCATTTTAAATAGAAGATTAAATATTCCTTTAATAAAAAAAATGATACCGGTATATAAATATTTTTGGTCGAAAATCGTGAAAAATCAGTAATCTATAGTTATCTCTAGGGGGCGGATTTCTGTGACTTAAAAATTAGGATATATGCATGCATTTATGACCTAGAAAACATTAAAATATGACCAATAAAATTTAAAATATGACTTTACCACTTACACATTGTGTATATATTTTTTAAGTTTCATTACAATTAATTTATTAAAATATAGTGTTAGTTATTTAAAATATCTGTAAATATAGTGTTAGTTATTTAAAATATCTGTAAATTCTCAAAAAGTATCATTATGATGCATAATTTACTAAATATGCTATGAAACTTAAAAATTTCTTTAATATGCACACAAATATGCCAAAAATATGACCTAAATATGCATATTCATACTAAATATGCTACAATAGTTGAAAATTTCCTAAATATGCAGTTATATACACAATAAAAGCCGTTCCATTTTCACCAGGGTACTTGGAATCGGGTTTAAATTAGTCGGAAACCTGAAATGATGCAAAAGGGAAAAATATGATATGTCATAGAAATCCGCCCCCTAGTTATTTCCTTTCGGTTAGAGAGATAAGCGACTATTTATTAATGCTTTCGTTCAATTTTAACGTGAATTAAT
Source organism: Ectobius pallidus (assembly GCA_964059195.1). Lineage (NCBI taxonomy): Eukaryota > Metazoa > Arthropoda > Insecta > Blattodea > Ectobiidae > Ectobius > Ectobius pallidus. The sequence continues at coordinate 15,570,157 of CAXKWD010000005.1, forward strand.
ATAAGCAAGATATAGGCCTAAGAACTAGATTGTGTTAGGTTGTGGCGTTACCGGTACATAAAATTAATCATACTGCAACAGAAGATCAAAACGTGTGAGGAAAAGATTTACAAAGACAAAGGCTTTACACATGAATCGTTCTCATCTAAAAGAGTTTTAATTCAACCCTGGAAACATTTTGTCACTTAAACCCTTTGTCACTTGAAATCTTCAATTATTGCGTGGAGTTGCTTTAAAATGGAGTCCCACTCTGCATATCTTTACGTTGCCTGGCTGTCGTATGCAAATCCGAAGCCTTGCGGTTCGACACCTCGACTTCCATATTCAGGGAATGCTGTTTTCCGTCAGAACGAGGGGAATGCCCACAACTGCGTTGCTCTCTTGACTTCCGTAGGTGAGAATTATTTCACAAAACCGGACTCACGACAAGTATAAAATATTGCGTTGGTCTGATATAAAATTATAATTAGACGGTGTTATGCAAAAATGAATCAAGCCACCATTATGTGGAAATTGAGTTGAAAACTTGTCAGAAATTAGAAACACGTGAGTATACATTTTCAAATATTGCTGAAAATTGAAAACAATTCAGCGTCTTGAATTGGTTTCATCTAAAACTGTCAATATTCATACAATAAAATAATATGACATAAGGGTTGAATGCTTTGGGAAAAAAAGTGTGCGTGGAACGCCACGCGACAGAAGTGAAACTTGTTTTAATTTTTTGGATTTTTCAATTTTGTATTATTGGATTTTTTGAATTTTGGATTGATGGACTTTTTAATATTGGGTTTTTGGAGTTCTGTAAATTTTGGATTTTTTATTATTAAATTTTGGATTTTTTATATTTTAAATTTTTAAATTTTGAATTTTTTGATTTTTAAATTTCGGATATTTGGATTTTTTATTTTTTTAATTTTTGTACTTTTGAATTTTGGATCTTTGAATTTTTTAATTTTGGATTTTTTAAATTTTGGATCTTTAAATTTTGTTAATTTCTTAATTTTGGATTTTGGATTTTTCAATTTTGGATTTTTAAAATTTTCGATTTTTTAATTTTTAATTTTTGGATTTTTTAAATTTTGGATAAGCCTAATCATTGAGTTGATTGTTTTCTGTGCAGTCTGTTCCGTCACACATCACTAATTTCGTGACGATTTTGAGCGTTACATTAATTTCGTGACGATTTTTGAGCGTTACACAAGCTCTCGATTTACCCCTACCGCGGGTAAAGATGTGTCACTTAAAAATATATATATATTGGGTGCGTGGAACGCCACGGGACTAAGTGAAACTTCTTTGGCAACGTCGAGAGTGAACTAGAGGAGGAAGAAGAAGGAAATCATCTAAATAAAAAATAAAATAAGAAATTAACTTTTTCGGCATTTTAAATCGAATACGTATAGAACAATAACACAGGTGTGATGGATTCCCCACGCCATTAGCTCGAAGCAGTAATAGCCCCCCACTCAATGCCTGATACCTTTTCCCCGCGCGCTCCCGTGGCCCCACTCTTTCGATAACAACTCTGTGCTTGCTACTTACCCCCACTACTTTCGTGACGATTTTGTTCGTAACGTAACTTTGGGTAAGCTCTCGATTTACTCCTAGCACGCCTAAAGATGTTTCACCAGAAAAATATTTTATAAATCAGGCTATCTTTGCAGTAAAGAATTAAGCCATAGCAAATTAAAGATTGTAGGTTTTTTTAATGCATTTGTCCAATTTTATCCCGAAAAATGTAGAAACAGAGCTGAGTTAAGCATCATTATTGTCCCTTATACACATGTAAGTATTGTAGGCATAACTACAGTAGAGCCTCGGTAATTCGAGCCCCGGTATTTCGAGGTTCCGTGTAATTCGAGCTGGTCTTAAGAAAATTAAAATTATCCATAAAACTAGAGTAAAATCCCGTTTTTATACGGTGTCCGCAAGTAAGTTTTACGCACTTCCGAATGTGTTACATTTTGAGCTTTCTTTCAATGTTTCCATGTACAAAAATGCAGGTAAAACTGTCCCACTTACGGTTTTTGTTCATAATACACAGAAATAACCTTGGCTTCAGACTGCTAATGCATTTCTATTACAGATTGACAGAAACCGTTAGGTTCGATTTTTCTTTGTCGGGACCTCGTGTCAATCAATTGTACAGTGCATATTTCCCCATCCTTTCAGAAAAGAATACTGTATTGTTACAGTAATCCCTACAATGGTAATTAAAAGTGTTCTCCTAGTAGAATCGCTTTCCCGTTCCACTCCATTAAGGGTCAGACAATCCTTAAAGGATGCCGATGTAGCAAATTGGAAATGTTTGACAATGTATAGGCTACATACAGGCGTAACACAGGTATGTAGACATACTATATTGTTTATTTATTTATTATTTAAACCGTTATTGTCCTCATTAAACATTTATTTGCGATTTACCCATTGATTTAGTGACATTTCCGTATAATCCGAGTTTTTTGTAATTCGAGGTAGCCTCAGCCCTAATTAGCTCGAATTATCGGGATTCTACTGTATCACGTAAGGCATCACGTGTTGGTTTGGGTTCCTTTTAATACCGATATAATTAATATTCTCTGTGTACTTTTAAAATACGTAATTATGTAACAACCATTACTGAAACCTAATGTATGATACAACTCACAAACTCACAAGATATCGTGATCATGCGGTTGATTGATGTGAAATAAATTAATACTTTATTCCAAATTGGATTTTACTTACTTACTTACTCAATGGCAATAGACAATTCCTCAGCATGCTAAAGGAATATTATCGATTTTATGGAACCCTAAGGTTCACTGCCGCGCCTACCTGAGCCCGCCATTGAACCCTATTTTATGCTAACTCCATCCAGTCATCCCTCGCAAATCCTATTTCCCTTAAACCTATTCTAATATTATCCTTCCACCTACTTCTAGGACTTCCACGTGGTCTTTTCCCTTCGGGTCTCCCAGTCAATACTTTTGAGATATGTCTTTCCTCCATGCGTGCAGTATGTCCAACCCATTTCATCCTTCGCGATTTTATTACCCTTACCATGTCCGGTGAAGCTCGTCGTTATGCAATTTTCTCCAGTCCCCATTTTCCTCTCTCTTGTCCCCAAATATTTTTATTTTAGTATTGACACAAAAGTTAAATCTGTCATTGGAAGAGACTAAGCGTAGAGTGAAAGGCTGGTTTTTGTAAAATATTTAGTAACTGCAAGCATGTTAGTATGCTGCTGTTAACTACATAAAAGTCTTGCTCTTTTCCTTTTTCTATGTGTAACCGTAACATAAATGTTCCCCCGTTTGTTTTCACAGAGTAGGCATCAAATCGCCTATAATGGGATTCCTTTTCTTATTGTCAAGAGGTATCATATTTTTGAAATCAGAATTTATAATTATTATTTATTATTCAGGAATATTTCGAGAGTTGCAATTGCTGATAGGTTTATGTTATTACAACTGTAGCAAAATATATATCAATTTCTGGTATCCTATACCCCCTATGCTTGCTAGGGTGAATGGCCTCCAAGTGGAGGTTTCTGTTTACCTATGAGCATTTTGTTACTCTTATTTTCCGAGAGAGGGCAGAGGGACAGGTGGTAAGCCCATCGCCTCTCAACCCACCCCCCCCTCCTGGAAACTAAGGTAGTCCTACTACTTGATCGTGAAAGGAACGTGAAAGGGCCGAGAAATTTTGTCCAGAGGCTCTAATTTAGGCTTGGAGTTCTTTTACGTGTCGTAAACCTGCCCCCTCCCCCAGCTTAGAGTCCCTCCCGGAGGACTCCGTGCCCAGGATTTTTACGTCCTGAAAACCCCATCGATCGCAGCCGGGTTTGATCACGCGACCTTCGGATCTAGAGGCGGGCACGGTATCTCCAGACCACCGCGGCCGACTTAAAATTAACTTAGCCTTGGATAATCATACTAATAGCACGAAGTTTTCTACAAAGAACATGGAAACTAAATCTGGGTGAACTTAGGTGTTCAGTGAATGATTTAAATATTGGCCCCCTCTCTTAGGTATAAATGAGAAATAGCATTTAGGCAACTAGAAATTATGCAATTCAATTGGTTTTCTTATTGGCCAATGGTTAAATTTATTTATATTCTATTGGTAAATTTTGAGTTTAACGTTCTGAGACTACAATTTATTACTTCGTAATTCCAAACGAAGAGGTTCTGAGTAGAGTGGGTGAGAAGAAGTCAATCATACACACAATTCGTCAGAGGAAAGCAAACTGGTTGGGCACATTCTCAGAAGGAACTGCTTATTACATGATGTCGTAGAAGGAAGATTGGAGGGTACAACTAGACTTGGAAGAAGAAGAATTCAGCTGTTGGACGATTTAAGGGAAAAGCGGAAATATTGGATGCTGAAGGAGGAAGCAGAGGATAGACAGTTTTGGAAAACAAAATTCGCGTACCAAGTTTGAAAACCCGCCGGAAGGCAGAATACTTACTGCTACTACTACTACTATTTTATTGGTAAATTTTGAGTTTAACGTTCTGAGACTACAATTTATTACTTTGTAATTCAATTCAGAATTTGAATAATATTGTAGAGAGGTGATTTACTTAGTTTATGCGGGTTATTGCAGATATTCTAACGTGTTAATTTATGTTATAAATACACTTTGGACGAAGAGATTTGAAATAGTAAGCATTTTCAGCATGATACACTGTGCAGTGTACACATAACTACCAGAAAAATATCAGAGGTTGAAAGGTTACATGGTCATATTTCGCAGTGGCAATATTTTAAATTGAAACAAACTGCAGCAGTATCAGCAGAGTCAAATGTGCTGCCGATAAAATTGAGGTTCATGTAGTGCACATCAACTATTCTATTCGGCCTTTCAGTATCGAATAACGACTCATCGTCAAACAGAAAATTGCGGTTCAGTTTACTGTAATCACACGTTATTAGAGATGGAGCGCACAAAGGTAAAGTTTAGGGTTCATACAGCTCATGTTCCAGTAAATACTGCTAAAATGATTATTATTGGTGTTATTATTACGGTCTATTATACAAAAGGATGCAACAACAAATTTAGAGATTCAAAGAAGAATAAAATCAGGTAAACTGATGTAACAAAGTGCCAGTATGATTTTTTTAATCAGTTATGACTGCAATTATGATATGCAGAATGTGTTTTTTTTAAAAATTGATTTCCAAGTTAAGCTCCAGATTTATTCATTAAGCAGGGCTTACGGAAGAAGAAAGGTCTACCATCTCGGCCACCTGGGTCATTTTAACGGTCTAGTTGGATAAGCGCATGTAAATCAATATGTTTTTTGTCATAGCTACCTGTATTTTAATTTCCAAGGCCTTATACGATCACAGTAAAACAATAGGCTACGTTGTCAAGATAACTGATTTTCATTTTTTTTATAAATTCTTTCGAATACGTATATTACCATAAAATAGACACTAAATTGAGCATTACTCCGAAACAGGTCAACCGATTTTATCCATTATGAATAGATGTCTTCCCATGGACATTATAAATGTGTATACCAAGTTTCATAAAAATCCGGTAAAGCGTATTTGAGTTACCGCGTCTTTAAAATATACACTAAATTGGGTTTTACTCCGGTACCGGTCAACAGATTAGGTTCAAATTCAATAAGGCACTTCTTATGGACGTCATAAATGGGTATACCAAGTTTCATGGAAATCCGATACAGCGTATTTGCCATAATCTATTAAAATAGGCACTAAATTGGGCATGACTCCGGTACCGGTGAACCGATTTGGTTCAATATCAATAGGGTTCTTCCCATGGACATTATAAATGTGTTTTCCAAGTTTCATGAAAATCCGAAAAAGCGTATTTGAGTTATGGTGCGTACAGACACATGGACAGACGGACAGACGGACAGACAGACGGACATACATTTTTTCGTCCACCACACAATCTCATAAAGTACCATACTGGCACTTAATAACGGATGGGAAGAGAATTATAGGAATGCTAAATTCAATCCTATGGAGTAAAAACATTTAATATAGAACTAAAAAATTAATATATCAGGCATTATTCCAAAGTACAACATTATATGACGCTGAAACTTGGACCATAAGTAGACAACAAGCAAACAAATTAATGTTATTAGAAATGGATTTTTGGAGGCGTTCAGCAAGAAAATCCAGGAAAGAAAAATTTCGGAATAATAGAATAAGGGATATAATGCAAGTTGAAAAGAATATTTTGGACATTGTAGAAGAAAAACGCTTGAGATGGTATGGACATGTACTCAGAATGACAGAGGATAGAATGCGCAAGAAAATTTTGGATTGGAAAGTAGAAGGAAAAAGAAGAAGAGGAAACCCCAAAGAGTGCTGGATAGGTGGGGTGAAAAGGAGTATGGCAAGAAATGGATTAAGTGAAGAAAATGCTATGGACAAGGAATTATGGAGGCAAAAGATTATTGTGGGATGAAGGAAAACCATTGTATTGTTGAAAATTCGTTAATAAAAAAATATCGTTATTATTATTATTATTATTATTGATGGAGCACCATATGTAAAGTTTTGGGTTCATACAGTTCATATTCCAGTAAAGAAAGCTAAATGGATTATTATTATTATTATTATTATTATTATTATTATTATCATTATTATTATTATTATCATTATTATTATCATTATTATTATGATTATTATTATTATTATTATTATTATTATTATTATTATTATTATTATTATTATTAATATTAGGTTTCACGATTGTGCTGTTACGTTTTGCACGTTCATGTGCAAGTTCATCTACCAAACGTTCTCACATACAGGTGTTAAAATCTGTATTACAGAACTTGTAGATTGTCGATAGGAATTAATGATATCTGCAATATGTTTAGGACAACAGAATATGCCTACAGATGTTTGGAAATCTGAAGTTTCTATGGCTCCTATTCTAACAAAGCATGTAATATGTACTCCGCAATACATTTGTCAGGTAATAAGATTCACAAAAATAAAGAATTAAAACAATTGAAGCCCACTGAATTTATCAATTCATATTCATAAAACAAGAAATAACCATAAGTTCGATCCACCGCGTATTCGACTATCTACAACACATATCAAGTAATTCAAAATAGAGCTATTAAAATTATGTTTAAAATTCCCTTTAGAACCCATACTAGTGATATATTAAAAATTTCTGGAATCAAGCCACTTTCTGTCTCTACAAATGCAACAATAGTCAGTCACTTACATTCTATCATATAAAAACTTATTAAATCCAACACCACCTTGATTACACCCGAAGATGTTCATCTCCATAACACAAGACAAGTCAGTCATCTTTTTGTAACTCATAGTGAATCCAGTACGTATGGCTTAAATGGAATATTACCTCATGCTATAAAATTGTATAACATGTTACCTGAAAGTGTGTCCAGTTCCATTAGGAATTTTAAACCAAAAGCATTATCATATTTTTTTAGATGCGTACTTTAGTCAGTAGGATAGTTATAATTTATTTCCGGAAATCATAAAAAAATGCATATTTAAAAATAGGTTAGTATATTTCAATTTTTTTTGTATTTTGTAGTATTGTCACTAGTGAATTTGTTTTAGCCATAAGATAATTGTAGTATGTTTTATAATTGTAAGATAATTTTAGTATGTTTTAGAACCAATGTATTTATGTCACCCCTCCAATGAGCTTTGCTCTTTGGGGTTGTACTATATTATATATATTAAATTAAATTAAATTAAATATCAGCTATAAGTATCTGAGCATAGAATTTTTTAATCTCATACCAAAAAGTGCACAACATGTTACACTGCAAAAATTCAAAATAATAATTGACGATTGGCTTTGAAGGCAAGGTCTCTATTCATAGAAGAATTCAAAGACAATCCTACAAGGGAATTTATAAAATTCTAACTTTTGGGTCTGTCTAAGGCTACTACATCTAAGTAGGTATATTCAAAACAGAGTAATTTAATTATATTATTTGTCAGTACTGGTGAGAGTAGGTGTACTATGTATGTTGTAATTACTTTATTTACTAATTAATTCATTTCATGTTATATAATAATTAACTTTTTATGTTTAATACCATATTTTTCGGATAAGACGCACTTTTTTACCTTGAAAACAGAGTCTTGAAAGTTGAGGGCGTCTAATGCTCCGAAGTATTACGATAAATATTAGCTGTAGTACTATAATCATAAACAAGGTGTTGTAAGGATAAGTTAGTTGCAAATTTTGGCACAGACTGCACATCAGTGCACTTATGACAGTAGGTAAAATGAGGGTAGCGGGAAGCCAGGTATACAAGGTGAAAAGAAAGAAATGTTGAGTTCTTTCATGCAAAAGGAGTTGTCTCTTTCTGGGGTGGTCTAAATGAAGGCAATGGCCTCTAAACAGCCTGACATTGAGCACTGAATCCATTGTAGAAAGTCATGATTTGTGTATGCAATGAAGTGTATTATTCCCTTGAAAAAAATCGCTTAGAACCACATTTTTTCTTATATGTCCATCCTAAGACCAACGTGCTTCTTATGGTCCGGAGCTTCTTATAGTTCGAAAAATACGGTATTTATGTCTGTATGTCAGCTTGTATGTAATTTTATACAGTGAGTCCCACGCAAGAGTTGGCCAATGACGCGGGTTTCTGCATCGCGGCTGGCACAGCTCCAACTCCCAAGCGATCGGGTGAAATATCTACGCAAATAATACCGCGGTCGGTGTAGTGATTCAGTGCTCACATTTACAGTTAAAATTACAATGAAAATAACCACGTACCTCATCACAAGAGATGTTGGAAATGTCCTCCTCTTGCATCCACACCTTGCATCTACTGGCACCATTTTAGGAAATTTTCTTTCACGCGCATAAGCTCAGCTTACTAGATAGAGTTAATTTATTTTGTGATATTGTCTTTAAGTTCTTCTTATGCATGGGAAATTCACCTATACACTTTATTTTTCAATTTTCCCCATAAGTAATATTTACATACTGTTAGAAGAACTTAAAGACAATATCCCATAGGCCTATCACAAGAGAAAGTAACTCTATCTCGGAAGCTGAACTTACGCGCGTGAAAGAAAATTTCCTAAAAAGGTGCCAGCATTGTGTGGATGCAAGAGGAGAACATTTCCAACATCTTTTGTGATGAGGTACGTGGTTATTTTCATTGTAATTTTAACTGTAAATGTGAGAACCTGAATCATTACACCGACCGCGGCATAATTAGCGTAGATATTTCACCCGATCGCTCGGGAGTTGGAGCTGTGCCAGCCGCGACACAGAAACCCGCGTCATTGGCCAACTCTTGCGTGGGACTCACTGTAGAAGTCTAATGCAACAACTGCTGTCTAAAGACTAATCAAGATTTGATTTGATTGAAAACTCCTTCTTTTTCGTAGTTTTACCTCTCCCTTTTAGGATTTAAGCGACCCAAGCCGCCCGGGCCTTACAGGGCCGCGACCTGTCGGGAGAGGGATTACCTTTGGATCACATACATACTTTTTTTTACCAGACAAGGACATAGAGGGCCTCCCCGGATGAGTGATCAGCCCAATGCCGGAGCCACCTCCGAGACAACACGAACACATAGGACGATACACACCATTCACACACACACACTTACTCAGAACAAGGCGAGGATGAGGATGAAGATGATAATGACGGCCAGATGATATCCGGGGACCACAAGGGCCTAAAGTTACCTGACATTTGTCTCATAGGTGAGGGAAAACCCCGGAAAAAACCTCACCTAGGTAACTTGTCCCGACCAGGAATCGAACCCGGGCCCGCTGCGTGAGAGGATTGGACGCATCCCCTGAGCCACAGCGGTGGACGATTTGATTGATAACAAGAATGAAAAATATTACTGTTATCTGGACAAAAAACTGAAATGAAATAAATTATCAATAAATTTTAATCAATTAAATAAACCGTTTAAAATACTCTTTTAGTACCATAAACAGCCTACAAAAATCCTGTTTTAGTTTATAAACACTTAATATGAAATATTCGAACTTCATTGATACTACACTATTCTTGAAGCGACTAACAACTGAAATTAACACAATAAAGAGTGATACCTGCAGCTTACACACCTCCCATTGAAAATACTTTACTTTAAACTATACGTAATAAACCAACACCAATAAATTGCTGTCAATCTAAGTTACCCAACACCGTGAAGCTTAAAAAATTTAAAGGGAGAATTAAAATAATATGATACTATTTAATAAAAAAATGTCATAGTGTATTTAATCCATATTAATAGATATGTTACCGGCATTGTGTGAAATTCCGGTATTCTATAGAATGCCTAGGTTATGTATAGAATGCCTGATGGTTTTAGGCAAACTATGAAATATAAGTTTTTTGTTAAAATGTTACATACTTTTCCTAGGCATTCTATACAATTCCTAGGCATTATACAGAATTTCCAGTACCAACGCAAAGTGATATAAGGGAACAAGATGAGAAGCTTTTATTAATTAATACGCATTTGAAACTGAAAGAGCAAAACTACGAAATAAAGCACAGGATATTCTTGCCGGAAAACAATGAAAGCAGAACTGAGATTGAAGTACTTGTTACAGTAAGTACTCACTTACCAATGAAATTGCAACCTAATTTTCTCAGCAGCCTGTATTATTCATACAAAGAAGTCCTACAACATAATCACAGTTGTCATTTTTTTCATTACACCACATCTCTATATATATAAAAGGCTTTGTCCTGACTGACTGAATGAATGACTGACTGACTGATTGACTGAATGACAGGAATCAACGTACAGCCTAAACTATAACAGGTAGAGACTTGGAATTTTGACAGTACCTTCGTTTTATAATGTAGGTGCTCACTAAGAAAGGATTTTGAAAAATTCTGATTCTAAATGCCAAAAATTAAATGTTTTTGAAAATACTTAATCCCTTTTTACATATAATTATCAATTCCAAATCACAGAATATATTGTTGCCAAATGGTATCAGGTGGGCTTGGAAAAAACAATTGAAATGCACTTTTGACAAACAAGAGAAGTTATCAAAATAATTCATGTTATAAATAAATATTACAGAATGAAATTCACTAAAATAATGGAATCACATAACTTTCTCTACCCTGGACATAGAGAAAACAAAACGAGGTATGGTAATGTGTATATTATTATATTATATCGCAGGTTTTTGGAGAGAAAAGTATGAAAGTGATAATGCTTTCTGTTTAATTTCATCTCCAAAACGGTTTTATGGTAACATAAGAGTGGGAAATATCCCGCCTCGATATTACAATTTTATGTTACTGGAATTTCTGTTTCTTCTTATTTAAACCTCTACCAGGCTTGCTGTGCACTGTACAAGCGATGGGATGCAAAATTCTAGATCCTCTATGAGCCATAAAAAACTATATCAAGCGTTTTCTGAGGGAATAGTTTGAGTGTAATAAGTCGTTCTTCCTATTTCAAATTATAAATGCCTATATAAGGACCTAGAATTTAAAATTGAAAATCCTTCATAAGTTAATTTCCAATTACAAAATACAAAACCCGGGCGACGCCGGGTCTTTTAAGCTAGTCTCAATATAGAATGTTGATTTCAGAAAATGTGTCTTTTTTTAAGAAAATGCATTTTATCAGTATATAATAACGAATCTCGCATAGCAAATTTAGCAGACTATTTAATTCGCCTATTTCAAAAAGTCTAAATACATATTAAAAGATATGAGTTATTATACACTAAATATTTTGACATAAAGTAGAAATTATTTCGTACAAAGTGATTTTGTTAATAATTTCAGTTCAGCGTAGGCCTATTTGGTTGTTTGCATTTTTTAAAACTGTTATACAAATTTACCCTCAATTCTACTCCATCGACATATTGGTTCCTCTTTATGCTTTTACTCTATTTTGTTCTTCCGATCTGAGTTCAATCAATTATCAATCAATTATCATCATTGTCTTTATTATTAAATAGTGGTGGCGGGGAAAAATGGCGGGATTAAGCGTATTATATACTTTGCCGGCAGACAATCTGGCAAAGTATACAATGCCTAGGCAATGTATAAAATATCAATCACTTTTTCGATTTTAGGCATTCTATACATTACCTAGGCATTCTATACATTACCTAGGCATTCTATAGAATGCCGGATTTCACACATTGCCGGTAACACATACAATAATTTACGGATAAAAAAATGTTCACAATTTCCGTGTCGGACTTGAATGGTTTAGGAGTAGGTGCTATAACACTGTTGTTGACAGTCTTATTTCATTTTGACCCTGCTGTGTGATTTCTTCTTCTGAACTGAACGCACCCTGTGGGGAAGGATATGGTAGTGACATGGGAATTACATTACTTCCTGTATTTTATCACGATTTTTTGAATTCCAGGAACCTAACCTTAGGACGCCCAAATTATTATATATCCTTTGTTTGTTTGTTTCAAATTATTTTCGCAATTCTTTTGATTTATTATCTTTTGAAAATAATAGTGTCAATTTTGTGAGTAACATTATGTATTTGACATACCAAATGAAAAATTAGTATAGAACTACTTGAGAATTGACAGAACTGAGAAAAAAACTATTCTCCAGTACTGTATGAAGGCGATTTTCCATCAAAAGGACTAGTCTAGTTTTTTGTTTCCGAATTTCGACCACACCAACAAAGAGAAACAATACACAAACTATCTATTGATCATGTTGATTCCACTATGTTGATAGTAATTGGTCTAGAAGCTATCAGTTGTGTTGTGTACTGAAAAGAGAAGTTATAGAGCTAAATATAATGTAGTCTCTGTAGCTCAGTGGCAGAGTAGGCCTACTAGATTAGTTCTGTAAACAAAGGTTCGTGAAATCAAACATCACTAGAAACACTTTTTATCATAGACTGTGTAATTTTATGTTAGGTTGACAATTCGAATATTTACTTGTATGCGTTTAAAAGGGTGCGTTTACCTTTGCATTCTTGAATATTCGAGGGAGAATCAAATGGAAACCGCAATTAATTTTTTCCCACTATTTTACTGCAGGAAGAATGTTTGCTTGCATATTATTTTTCTACATAGTTCCTTCCCAGTTCAATGCATTTAAGCCATCGGATACGAAGTGCTTCAATACCATATGAGAAAAATTCTTTTGGTTGACTCTGTAGCCACTTGTGCACCGCCGATTGGACGTCTCCACCAGTCTTGAACTTCTGCCTTCCAAGGTGCTCCTTTAAGGGGCCAAAAATGTGGAAATCCGATAGTGCCAAAGCGAAGGAGATTGCCGAGTGCAGGTGTTTTTCTTCAACATGATAACGCCCGTGCTCATGCTCCTCGTGCAACAATGAAAACCGTCGACGACATCCGCCATAATCATCAGATTTGGGACTATCAGATTTCCACATATTTGGTTCATTAATGGAGCAGCTTGGAGGGCAGAAGTTCAAGTCTGATGGAGACGTCCAATCGGTGCATAAGTGGTACAGCGTCAACCAAAATAATTTTTCTCATGCGATATCGAAGCACTTCCTATCTGATGGCTTAAATGCGTTGAACTAGTAGGGGACTAGATAGAAAAATAATGTACAAGCAAACATTCTTCCTGAGGTAAAATAGTGGGAAAAAAGTTAGTTGCGATTTTAAGTTGATTCTCCCTTGTATATTGTAAACTGTTTAGCTCTTTCAGACTTCACTCGTTGCATATAACAGTTCATTCATACTTCCATAATATGAGGCACATTTTTATTATCGCCTAGCTAAAAAAGGCATAAAACAAAATTTTCTTTGAATCCTCTTTCTTGTGCCTGGTCTTAAAAATGATGAATTTTCTTTTGACGGTGTTAATCCGTACATGTCGTGCACACCAGTTACAAAATTCTGTCATTGCTTTCAAAGTTGATAATTGTAATGATTCTAGAGATTCACTTTTTAGAATCAAGGTTCAGTCATCAGCATATAAAATGGGAAGGGCTTCGGTCAAATGATGTGTTATTCGTTTACATATAAGTTGAATAGCAAGGGACCCAAGATTGAGCCTTGAGGCACTTCTCTTGCTTTTTTTCTAGGGTCAGATAAATATCAGTTCCTCCTTTATTAATTTGAATTATTTGAGATCTATATTGGAGTAGGATTTTAATCGTGAACTAGACCCCAAATACCGTACTTATGCAGTTTATTAAGTAACATTTCACGATTTATGCTTTCAAAAGCTTTGAATAAGTCTAATCTAAAAATAAAAATTTATAAGACAACTAGCATGTGCCCGCGATAATTATTTCAAAAATTAAAAATTAAGAGCATAATAGTTAAATCATTATATTTATTAACACCTAAATCACGTGGACTACATACCACAATTAGATAGCATCGTCTGGTAAAAGCGACCTCAGATTCGAGTTTCTTGGCCCAGAAAACCTCGTATAGTGAGATTCGTTCAAATAAAACAACGTTTGACCATATTTAGGGCTTACAACATTCAAGCGATCGCGAAAGTTTTATTTCCAAGTTATGACAAAAATAGCCAAAGCCAACTGTAATTGATTTGACATTGAAATGTATAACTGGAAACTTATGTTTTGAAAACGCAAAAAATGCACGTTTATTGCCCGTTTTTCATTCATAACTCACTAACGAAAACTAAAATTAAAATTCCAGCTTCGAGGTGCATTTTCCGACCCTTCGGCCCACCTATGTTTAAAATTTCAGATATCTGCGTTCAGTAGATTTTGCTGGACATTGAGGACAATTCCTTTTATTAATATAGATAATATGAATTATAATGATACCTTCTCTAATTTGTCAAACATCCATTTCATTTAATCCAAACCCACCTATACCATTGGCAACAATATGTTCTGTGAATTTGTTTCGATAATTCTATGTAAAAAGGGATTAAGTATTTTCAAAAACATTTAATTTTTGGCATTTAGAATCAGAATTTTTCAAAATCCTTTCTTAGTGAGCATCTACATTATAAAACGAAGGTACTGTCAAAATTCCAAGTCTCTACCTGTTATAGTTTAGGCTGTACGTCGATTCCTGTCAGTCAGGACAAAGCCTTTTATATATATAGAGAAGAGATTATCCTGCCAGTTGTATTATAATGATGTGAGACATGGTCGCTTACTCTTCGTAAAGAACAAAATCTGAGAGTATTCGAAAACAGGGTGCTTAGAAAAATATTTGGGCCTAAGAGAGATGAAAATGGGGACTGGAGAAAACTGCATAATGAAGAGCTTCATGACCTGTACTCTTCACCGGATATAGTAAGGGTAATTAAATCACGGAGGACGAAATGGGCTGGACCCTCTGCGAGCATGGGGCAGGAAAGATATATCTCAAAAGTATTGACTGGGAGACCCGAAGGGAAAAGACTACTTGGAAGACCTAGACGTATGTGGGAGGACAATATTAGGATAGATTTAAGAGAAGTAGGATTTGCGAGGGATTGTTGGATGAAGTTAGTACAGAATAGGGTTGGATGGCGGGCTCAGGTAAGCGCGGCAATGAACCTTCGGGTTCCATAAAATAGATAATATTCGTTTAGCTTGCTTAGGAATTGTCTATTGCCAATGAGTAAGTAACTCATTTGTCGTTGTATATTCAGGACTGTAATTGTGTTTGTAACAAAGGGCGAAAGAAAAACGTCACAGCCAAGTGAAAAGGAACAGTTAATTAATGATTTGTGAAAATTGTAAATAATGTAAAACATGTATCTTGTCTAGGGGTATAGCCTACGGCTCAGGGACCCTAGGTAACCTCACATTGGCCAGTAAAAATAATAATAATAAAAAAAAAATATCCTCATATTTAAGAGATCCACACCCTAATAATAAGTCATTAAGAGCCTTCTCGTTGCGAATTACAGCCTGAGCGCTGCCTTTGCTATCCGAATAGGATGCTTTATAGATGAGAATGGCGTTATTGCTATTACATTTCAAATACGCACCAGTAATAAATTGGGTGATATACGGTACTTCCTGTAAGCTATCGCTTATACGTTCATTGTATCTTTCTGTAAGGGATGTGGGAAATCTACGGGTATGTACTTGGTATAACAAGCAATCCTTGTACTAGTCTGATCAAGAGGACAGTTGACGTTATAACTGAGAATGCTTTGTCATAGTGTGTTACATGGGTCTTGCATCTCAGCAACAGATTCACTTTGTATTCAACAGTTCCCATGCTCAACAATAAGAATGCCTACTAGCATCGAACACGGGGAATACGGATATGTTTGAGTCAAGTGATCTTCCTTTATACTGTCTACACAATACAAAATACTGGATAAAATATAGAAACTACGGGAAGTTTTACTTAAAAGTTGAAAAGGTTAAAGACAGACATTTCTGAGATCAATAGTTGTTTATACCTTATTATTAAGTTCTGCAATATCCCCAATATATTGACGGGCGAATGTCATGTTGAGCACATGAGTAACGTACAGTCGGTCAAATAAAAAACGTCGGGCGGTATTTGATTAAGTATCACGAACGAGCATATGCGCATGTACAGGAAGACTTAAGGTTAGGTTCACACACGCCTCTTGTCTATCCATGTATTTTCTTGATTATTTAGTCAGTTTTGTTTCAAAACAAACATGTATAGAAGGCTGTGGCTATATGCCTCACGTCCGCCATATTCTTGCATGGGAGTTCTTATAATTTTATTATAATGAATAAATTCGCGAGGAATATGTTTATTCAAGGAGCATTTTTTAAAGATTTTATTTTATAATAGCGGTACTTGTAGTGCAAAATCAATAACTTACGTTCAACTTCTGCAAGCAATCGAAATACGCGGCCGGTCAGTCCTATGAAAACTTCCGGTCAGCTGCTCTTTAAGAAATATGGAACCTTCTCGCTGCTTCAGAGGCCGAAAAATGCAGGTCAATTACAATATGATTGTTAAACTACCACCAGACTACGGCCTAACTGTAGTAAAAATAAACATTCATACATTGCAGCCCTAACTACACTTTCTCTCAAGCTAGCATTTGGATGTGACGCGATGACACAAAGCAAAATTAATTATGACAATACATTAAGTTGAATATCGTGTGTTGCGCTTTTCTCGTAGTTCATTTTTTCCCTCGTTCATTTTTTTCCCTCCTGTCGCATGGCCTCATATGTTCCGAAAATGACCTGTATTTTATGTTTTTTATAGGAAACTTGTGAACTAATGCGTTAAAACTTTAATTTCAACTGCATACGAGTCCCGACGTTTTTTATTTGACCGACTGTACATTTTTTGTACTATTATCCTATGAATTTATTAATATATTTTTATACTCTTTACCTAGATGAAAACAAGACCTTTTTTTTAGGAATATCCATTCGAATATGAACTCCGATAAAATGTTTTCCGAAGTAGTGTTATTTAAAAATCCCAGACATTAGCATTTTTATAAGATTTCCAAACTCCGTTTTTTCTAGGGACCTATTGACTGCAGAAGGTTACTTACTGAATATCTAAATTTGAAAACTTGTACTTTTCATCAATAAAACTTTAAATGGGACATTAAATAAAATAATTCAAATTTACAAAAAGCTGCAGTACAGTAACGACGTGATTCGAATAGCAGTTCGTGAAATGATTCATACGACAGTAGTCTAATTCATTCTCTGAAATAAACCTCCTATTAAAGCGTAAGTAACCACCTCTGTAAAAGACGTATGGATTCAGAGTAGAGTACGGTGATATGGGGCAGGCTTGAACACAGAGGCACAGACATTTATTGTGCACCCCGATGAATGGAATGGATGATGAAGTTTTTGCCGGCCACGCGCTGCAGGTGCCCCCTTAGCCGCTCGCCCAACAGATCTCCCACCCCCATCTCCAGTCCACCTGACCGTCTACCAAGTTCGACCACACCGCACACGAATCCACCCTCAATACTCCACGAGTACTCAAAAAGTCCTTGTGAAGCTCAAGGGTTCGACGCTCCGCAAGCAGCTGCACGAAGCCTGTATTATGACTATGGGGTGATAGAATGAATCTATAGACCTATTAAAGATGGGGAGATATGGAAAATGAGAATGAACCAAGAATTGTATAGCCTCTACAAAGACCTAGATGTGGTGCAAATAGTTACGATCTCAAGATTACAATGGATTGGACACATGAAGATGATGAAAGAGACTGAGGACCCAGTAAGAGTTGTGGACTGCAAACCTCAGGGAAGGAATGGTAGAGGAAGACCCAAACTGCTTACGGAGGATTGGAGGAAACTTCGAGTTAAAGAATGGTGGAAGGTCGCCAAAAGCAGGGACAGTTGGAGAAGAATTCTTAAGGAAGCCCAGGCTCAATCCGGACTGTACAGCTACTGTTGATGATAATAGGATGAGGTCGAATGACATGAAGGATGGTAAGGGGATAAGAAGACTGTGGTAATGAAAATCCAACCCTACATTTGCTTAAATGATTGCGGGAAACCACGAAAAAAACAAACCACAATCAGGTTGATCGGTCTCAGGATTTGAACCCGGGACCTCCCGAATTCGAGTCCAAGATGATAACGTCTCAGCCACCCCGCTATCATGGTCGTTTAGTGTAGGTTTTGTTGTACGTACAGCATGGAAGTAATAATAGTGCATATTTAACAGCTTATTTCTTCGGTAGAAATAAACAAAAAAGTTCAAATACCATTTTTTCCCCAAAATGCATTTCTTTCAAGGTTGCGGTGAATGATTTATCCTCCAAAGAACGAAGGATTGTTTATATTTATGGAGAGTTTACATTGTGATTATATTTTTTAATGTTACTTAGAATTACAGAATACGAATATTATGTGAATAACAGTTTCATAGACCGGTCATGGAAACCACCATTAACGGCCGTGGGTGTCGGCATGCTGACCACATGCCCCCAATCCTACCATCTGCCTATGGTAGATGACGCAGCGGTCGTGTGGTAGGCCTTGTCCCTTCTGGGATGTTAGCGCCACTGAGTTAATAAACTAAACTAAATTAAACTCCGTGGCGCTACATCCCTGGATGGACTTGGCCTACCACCCGACCGCTGCATCATCTCCCGTAGGCAGATGGCAGGATTGGGGGGCATGTGGTCAGCATGCCGACACCCACGGCCGTTAATGGTGGTTTTCTGGACCGGAGCCGCTACTTCTCTATCAAGTAGCTCCTCAATTTGGAATCACGAGGCTGAGTGCACCCCTACCAGACCTCCCTACCTCAGAAAAATCCGAGGAGGTACCGGGAATCGAACCCGGGCCGACGGATCTGTAGTCAGCGACGCTAACCACAAGACCACGCCGGCGGACACGGAGTTAATAGTTTCATAGAAATGTATCTGCAAAAAATTAGGGGGGGGGGTAGTTGAACATTTTTGCGGGTGGGCCCGTAAGTTGTTAGTTATGATATGCCATTGAATTCAACCCTATTTTGGCTAAATACATCCTGAATAAATTCTAGGTTTCATGAGGTGTCAACAGTGCACGTACCTCATTGAACTGCTCATCTGCCAAGAGCTGCGGTGTAAAATACAACGGAGCGCATAGGAAAAATCACTGCCTTCTAGACTGCATTACTCGTATATCGAGACGGCAGTGGGAAAAATAAATTGCTGTATATCTGACACGTCTAAATCGGTCTTCAATCGGTAAATTGCAGCCACTTTATTTTATACATCAAGACATGAACCAATTAAAAAAAAAAAGAATTCATGGCGAATGTCCGAGAAACATGACTGAACTTTGCGAAGCGAGAAATGCATCTGGTGGAAGCTGGAGTTGCATACCGGTATGGATTTAGCCAACTTCCTTGTGTTTATAAGATGACAGTGGCTACTCCTCAAAATTCAGGTTCTATTGTACAATAGGCCTACTTAACTACTTACAGCATTTCAGTAGAACATAAACTCTGAGAGGAAGGCTACATCTATATACAGTGCACGCCGCTTATTGTGATCACTTTGAGACCCAGCTAATCTGATAATATTAACCGATTGATAACAATAGCTGAAGGAATTAAATGAAGGTTAGTTATTAATATACGAGTATAATGTAATATACTACAAAACAGAATAGATAATATTTATTCATAAAAAATACGTAACTGTGAATCATACAACCACTCATAGGCTATTACATTAATAGACTGCGAGCAACTATTTTTTCAACCAGTAACAAAGTTTTAAATTGTTTTTACTTTCCTTTAGGAATCCATTATCCAATACTCCATACTCAGTTACGAGTTACGAGTGTTTTTGGAAGTCTATACTGATCTGTAGTGAACACCGCCTAGCAAAACATCTAACACCTGTCAGTTTAACTCTTTTCATTTTACACTAACCATCACTGTATGTCATCACTGTTATCTTCATAAATCAAAAGCTGCAGCTTAACTGCGGGGTGAAACATGTTTTATTGCTTAAAAGAGAAAGTTTGTAATGCCACCCTCTAGAACTGGTCATCCTGTGAGCTGGGAACAGTATTGCCAGTACACACAATACAGTTGAGTTAGCAACGAAACCCTTAAAAACGAAATTTTAAATGACATACAGTAACAGTACGTGGAAAGAATGCCGCAAAAAGGAAAATGTGATAACATAAACCGAATATTTGATCACAATAAACAGCAATTTTTCAGTGTATCAGTATTAATCCGTACGGGACTTCATAAAAGCGATAACATTACCCGATTGATAACATTATTACATTAAGCAGCGATCACTGTACTCTGGGCAGTATCTTGGCAGTGATGTCCGAGGGATATTGTGAACATTGGTGATGGTTAATATAATTTTGTTTATGATTGTTTTATCGATTTCACTACTTTCATTATTATTATTATTATTATTATTATTACTAGCCAGACAATATTTCACCATGTTTGTGAACAACCTGTAGCAACTCATATTCTCGCTTTATGCACTTTTCAGCATTGGTTTTTATTGCGTCACCACCGATACGTTTGTTCTGCTTTATGTCGGCAGCTTTGAACACGTGCTAATAACCGTAGTGTCAATACGATCGGATCATCACAAGCTTTACGAGTTAGAAACATTGATGCGTTGGTTTCCTCAAACAGCAGTATGTTTTCAGAACTTGTTAATATTTGTCTCCTTTTAAGCGCACTTTATAATTAAGTTAGCAATCGTGTCTTCTGTCAGTTCATTTTACGTACTGAATGTCTAATTATGTCTTTGTTTATTAAGTGCCAGTATGGTACTTTATGAGATTGTGTGTGGGGACGAAAAATGTATGTCCGTCTGTCCGTCCGTCCGTCCGGGTGTCTGTACGCGCCATAACTCAAATACGCTTTTTCAGATTTTCATGAAACTTTGAAAACACATTTATAATGTCCATGGGAAGAACCCTACTGATATTGAACCAAGTCGGTTCACCGGTACCGGAGTAATGCCCAATTTAGTGCCTATTTTAATAGATTATAGAAAGACGCCATAACTCGAATACGCAGTATCGGATTTCCACGAAACTTGGTATACGCATTTATGACGCCCACGAAAAGTATCCTTTTGAATTTGAACCTAATCTGTTGACCGGTACTGGAGTAAAACCCAATTTAGTGTCTATTTTAAAGGCGCAATAACTCAAAAACGCTTTATCGGATTTTTATAAAACTTCGTATACGCATTTATAATGTCAATGGAAACACGTCTGTTGATATTCGACTAAATCGGTTGTCCAGTACTGGAATAATGCCCAATTTAGTGCCTTTTATGTTAATATATAAGAACTCGCGATAACTCAAATATGCTTTATTGGATTTTCCTGAAGCTTTGTATACCCATTTATAATATACATGGGAAGACGTCTACTGATATTGGACCAAATCAGTAGAGCGGTACCGGAGTAAAACCCAATTTAGTGTCTATTTTAAAGACGCGGTATCTCAAATACGCTTTACCGGATTTTTATGAAACTTGGTATACACATTTATAATGTCCATGGGAAGACGTCTATTGATATTGGATAAAATCGGTTGACCTGTTTCGGAGTAATGCTCAGTTTAGTGCATATTTTATGGTAATATACGTATTCGAAAGAATTTATGAAATACAAATCAGTTATCATGACAATATAGTCAATTGTTTTACTGTGATCTTATAAGGCTTTGGCAATTAAAATACAGTTAGCTATGACAAATAACACTATTGCTTTACATGCGCTTATCCAACTAGACCGCTAAACTGACCCAGGTGGCTGAGATGGTAACGTCTTGGCCTTACGTTGTGGATCCCGAAACCGGCCAATTTGACTTTTTTTTTTGTATTCTGCATATCATAACTGCAATCATTACTGATTGAACAAAAACATACTGGCACTTTGTTACATCAGTTTACCTCATTTTATTTGTTTGTCTGTTTGTTTCTTAATTTCTTTCTATCGTAGGTTTTCCGTAAAACCTTCATTACTTCAGCCTAAAGTATTTTACAACCCTTGATTCGTATTGAATTCTTTTCACTCCGTGAACGGAGCATATGATCTCCTTGTGGAGTATTCATTTACATAAGATATAATTTAGTTACTCCTATTTTTCTGTAGAAGAGAGGTAGTGTTATATTTATTGACATTTACTTAGTCTAACTGATCATACATTTGATATGGGACATATGAAATTGTACATAACTAAAAAACATACATAAAATGTGGTAAAAAATCTTATGTGAAACTCACGTACCGGTACCTTCTTCTGGACAAATAAAAGTTAGGCTCGTAGTAATTTATATTTTATGTACGACATTCTCTTCATGTAAAGTGGTTGAAAAATGAAGAGAATGTCGTTACCACATCACGTCGCATCCCCGAAGGATACAAAACCCAAATCAATTTTTATTAATGCACTCTCGTAACTTTCTTTATCGGTACTTCAAACATGGTCCTTAACATTCTGATGTAGAACAAGAGGCCATATTGCAAAGAGCGCGTATTCAGAGTGGAAATTTTCTTTCTTGTAAAGTCGACTTAAAAATAAGAAAAAGTCGCCACCAATCTTCTTGTCACATCCCCAGAAGGTACCTAATCCAAATACAAATATTTTGTACGATTTTCCGTTGCAAGAGGTCGTATACCAAAAAGCGCGTATTTAGAGTGGATGGCTTATAACTACCCTTCAGAGATTTTTTCGAAAAACAATTTCAATGAAAAGTTTTGCTCTTAATATGAGTGCCCTATGTACAAAATTTAAAGAAAATCGTTAGAACAGTTTTTGAGAAAATCGCGAAAACGAAAATTTATTCATGTAAAATCCCCTTAAAAAGAATAGAAAGTTGTCGCCAATCTTCGTGTCACATCCTCACCCGTTACAAAAATTTGTTTCCATACGATATTCCATTTTAGAGCTAGGCTGTTCCCACATACACAGATACACACACATATAGACAGACATACATACACACACCCAGACATGTTTCCGAAAAAAAAGTATTTTTAGATTCAAAAGACCTCAAAACGTTTATTAACTTTAAAAACTCAACTTCCAATTTGGGGGCCGAAAACAATAATAATTAATAATAACTAAGTATAATTAATACATATGGTACGGGCAGAAGAAGTAATAAATAAAATAAGCTAAATTATTTACAAGGCTATTGAAAAATGCAGATTTCACATATTATATAAATAAAATTGAGGGCGAGGTGAAACACTAACAGTAGATATTAACAAATAGAAAGGAAGAAATAATTAGACAAACTATTTATGAATAGGCTTATTACTTAAAATTCGAGAACAATAAAATTGGCAAAAAGTGACTTATTCTTTAAATGAGCCCATCGCCTCGACGGCCATATCGAGGAAACGAAGGCCTGAAAGGGCCGAAGAATTTAACCCTGAGGCTCTAATTCAGCTTGGAGTTGATGAACGTGCCGCAAATCTATAAGGCAGCGTTCACACTGAGGCGATAAGCGATAAGCGATTTATCGGAAGGACTTTGTTGCGGCGATATATTGCTAGGAAGGTTCACACAGCGAGCGATAAATCGGCGCGACCTGGGCGATAAAAATTCCCTTTAGGCAGGCCTACAGGCTGAGGTAGATTTCGATGTGCTAAATATCGCCTTATATGAGAGCTATCGAGAAACCAACGAGATTTGTCGAGTACTCATCAAGCGCTTTTCAACGATACCCCATAAGACGTGGTTTCAAAAATTTCGAACTTCCATCCCCCAACCAACCACCCCAACTCGTACCACCAAAACTCCCGAATCGTTGGTGTCACTGTGAACTCCATAGGGAGTTCTCTAATTTATTCACACAAAGTTTCCCTCTATACTTCATAGGAGCCGAGATATACATATTTCAAAATTTCTACCCCTCCCCGACCCTCCCCTGGGGCCAAATTTGGTCATTAACGAACTTGTCCGAACTATTGGGCCTAGAAATAACATAATAAAATTTGGTTCAAATATCTTCAAAATTATGGCTGCTAGCGTGTAAAGATATATATATATATATATATATATATATATATCACTTTTTTTTTTGAACGGGCGGTGGTTTCGTACTTGGAGGCATGAAACGTAAAGATATGAAAGAATTTTTCGAAAGTCATGACATTGTATCGATTGCAATAGGTAGATTTTTCTTCGAAATCTACCTAAAATGTGGTGGGAACACAATCTTCACTACAAAAGTTACAATATCGTAAGCAACAAATCGCTCAGGCGACCAGCATGCTGCACTTCGAGCGATATAGCACTTGCGATTTGTTGCGCTATCGCGTGAGTGTGAACCTTTTTTATCGCCTCCCTTTAGATTTCAAGTATCTGTCCGTGCGTGTCGCGTATCGTATATCGCTCGCGATATATCGCTTATCGCTTATCACCTGAGTGTGAACCCTGCGTTACACGGGATTCTCCCGGAGAACTTAATATCTATATAATGTCCAACAGAGACAATCCGTGGTTCATGAATGCATATACAGTATATCCATCTTAGTACCTAGGGTTTTACATCCTGAAAAATCCATCGACCTCGGCCATATTTTAACGCGCAACGTTCGAATTTAGAGCAGGAATACTATGTTTGCACCATCTAGAGTCTACTCTAGACCAACACAATACTTCATTATTTCTTTGAATTCGTCTTAAAAGATTGACTTATCTGTTTTAAATTAATTGCTCTTCCCTTTTAGCCCATTTCTCTCTCATGCTTAATGACAATAATAATAATAATAATAATAATAATAATAATAATAATAATAATAATAATAATAATAATAATAATAATAATAATAATAATAATAATAATAACAATAACAATAATAATAATAATAATATTTCAGAAACATGTGTGTGTGTGTGTGTGAGAGAGAGAGAGAGAGAGAGAGAGAGGGGGGGGAGAGAGACCAGCATAGCTTGCAAACCAGAAATCTCACACTTCTCAATTTTGTATTTGGGTTACTGGGTGACACGAAGACTGGCAACAAATTTTTCTTATTTTTACTAATACCTTACACGAAGACAATTTCATTTTACTCGAAAACGACTCCAAGGATATTGTTTAAATTTTGTACACGAGGTAGTTATATGGATATTTTGCATTTATTCTTCTATTAACTTTTATACTATAAAAGAATATTGGCTCCAGGATTTAACACCGTTTATAGTAAGGACTAAAAATATTATTTGAGGTTTTTCTTGATCAAAATTCTCTGAAAGGGTAGCTACAAGCCAGTCATCGTCTATATACTCAGTCTTTAAAACTTGCATGACAATTCACCTTTTAAAAAATCAGTTTTATTTATACTCGTTTGAACATCGAGGTCACATCACGAGTCAGGTTTTTTGTGTTTACCAGTAGGCAATGTAACTATTGACGTTGACTACTGTTGATGTGTTGTGGCTTGTGTTAATTTCAACTGCTATTCAATTTAAATGAGTTTGATATGATACAGGATGTAGCGGTGATGACTGACGGGTCATGGTAAGTAAATATGCAGTTCGGCATTTGCCTTTAGTACTGGGGAAACCGTTAAAAAAAAGGCAAATTCGCCGGCCACGGGGTTTGAACCCAGGACGTTTCCTCGCAAAATACATCTTTCCAAGACGGCCTCAATTCCTTATCAAAGTGTGAAGTATCCATGCTTTTATAGGGAAAGCTAGGTTGGTGTAACTTTTTTCGTAAGTAGCAGGAGTCTTTGGTAGTGATGGAAACCGGTTTTGGCTGTATCACTAGGCCATGCCGTACATGTGACCTTGGCTGTAGGCTGCTTTGAGCAGCGCTGTCGACTACGGGAGGGAAGTTTGTGAAACAGTTGACTTAGCCCTACACTATTCGATAGTCATTTTTGAATCGAGATGACGCTACCGCCTGCCTTGCAGTTAAAGAAAATGGAGATGTTTAAGAACGCGATGAGTTTCAGTGTGTAGTTTTTTAGCTCATATTTGAGTCTGTGTTAGTGATATTGTTTTAAAAGACTGTGCTATATCAAGCTTGACACTGGAGAATTGGAAACAGATCTTGGATCGAATCCAGGTTAGTGAAATAAAGATAATTTTACAGTGGTCACAAATGAAAAGTAATGACAATGAGCTAGACATGGTAAAGCTTTGTGTTGGTAGCTTGTAATAAAGTCTGTGTCAGTGATTTAAAAGACTATACTACATGATGTGTAGACATTGTAGGATTGGTGACACGATGGATCGAATCCAGGTTCTTGGAGTAAAGAGATTTTTATATTGGTCACAAATCAAAGAGATCGAAGCCCCGAATACAGTAATGGCGATGCGTTCGACATGTTAGATCTTCGTGAAATAATCTGAACATATCCTAGGAAGGTTATATTAGGTTTTTGTATTATATACACCGTTAAGCAGTTTTATATCGATGGAGCATAAGCTGTCTTTGGAAGGCCAGCATAGGTTATGTGGCGTTATCGGCATATCCCCAAGCAGTGTTCCACAAACGGAGGTCCGCAGAACAGGGTTGTTAAGGTTGCTTTTTGCATGTGAAGATAGTGCGTGAAGGCAGCGGAGAACAGATTATAGGCGCTGGTAGTATGTCTCAGTAAATCCACCGAATGTAATCATATTTATGACTTACGCAAAATGTCACGGCATGACATTACTTAAAGTTTACTCAACTTACTTACTCAATTCCTCAGCAAGCTAAAGGAATATTATCTATTTTACGGAATCCCAAGGTTCATTGCCGCGCTTACCTGAGTCCACCATTCAACCCAATTCTGTGCTAACTCCATCCAATCATCCCTAGAAAATCCTACTTCCCTTAAATCCATTCTAAGATTGTCCTCCCACCTACATCTAGGTCTTCCGCGTAGTCTTTTCCCTTCGGGTCTCCTCCCAGCCAATACTTTTGATATATGTCTTTCCTCCCACATGCGTGCAACATGTCCAGCCCATTTCATCCTTCGCGATTTAATTACCCTTACTACATCCGGTCTTAGGCCCAAATATTTTCCTAAGCACCCTGTTTTCGAACACTCTCAGACTATGTTCTTCCCGATCAGTTAGCGGCCATGTCTCACATCCATATAATACAACCGGCAGGATAATAGTCTTATATATCTTAATTTTTAGATTTTTGGACAGAAGACGAGAAGACAAGAGTTTCTGAACTCCATAAAAACAGGTATTTCGTGATTTGAGTCAAGACATAACTTCTGCGTTAACATTATTTGTGTCTATAATTATTGTTCCCAGATATTTGTATTCTTCCACTTGTTGGAACGATTTACCGGCTATTATAATATTTTGTGGAGCATTATTTTGACGTTCTATGACCATATACTTAGTTTTTTCTGTATTAATTTCCGATCCAACATTCCTGCAGGCCTCTCCATTCAGGAAAATAAGGTAGCCCTAGAATTGCTTAAAGTTAGGATAATGAATATTAAAATATTGTTTTAAACATAATCACGCATACGTAGAGATGATCCATTTTGAAATATAGACTACTTATATAGGGGGCGGAGTAGTAATATTTAATAAATTAATACCATATCCAGGCCCGAGCTTTTCGTGAATAAAAGAATATGGCGGACTATCTTATATCCAACGTCACTAAATTATCTAGGTATGAGGGTTAATTTGGGGTCCATTAGAATATGGGGGTGCAGGGACAAAAACAGTAAACTGATTTCAGTACAAGAGTGTCCATGTTGCCAGTAATAATAAAACCGGTGACATCTATGTACTAAATTAGGAACTACTGCAAATACGTGTTATGCTACAATTGTCATTTTGCAACAAGATCTTAGCTCGATGGGCAGAGTATTGGGCAGATAATCCGATAGGAAGACAGCCGGCGTGGTATTGTGGTTAGCGTCGCTGGCTACAGATCCGTCGGCCCGGGTTCGATCCTCTGATTTTTCTGTAGTTGGGAGGTGTGGTAGGGGTTCACTCAGCCTCGTGATTCAAATTGAGGAGCTACTTGATAGAGAAGTAGCGGCTCCGGTCATGGAAACCACCATTAACGGCCGTAGGTGTCGGCATGCTGACCACATGCCCCCAATCCTGCCATCTATCTATGGTAGATGACGCAGCGTTCGGGTGGTAGGCCTTGTCCCTTCAGGGATTTAGCGCCACGGAGTCTAGTTTAGTTTAATCAGATAGGAAAATTTGACAAATTTATGACATCACGTTTTGTAATGTCCCTATAATATAAAGCCACATGGCTGACTCATTCACTCACTCACTAACTCACTGACATTGTTTGCTCACTTCCAGATGAGCTAGAAACTTGAAATTTGGCACACTTTTAGCCTGTACCCGACAAGAAAATTCCAAAAAGTTAGATTTTTAGAATTTATACCTCTAAAACACCTTCAAAGTGCGGATGCACTTTAAAGTCTCTGCTCAGTTCTCATGACAACAATATGCTTTGCAGTGTTCACACAGGGCTTTAGAAGCTGCAATACACTTTGACATTGCTAGCGATAGAAATAATTTCTGTAAGCCGAGCGAGGTGGCCGACATGGTAAAGTATTGGATTCGCATTGTGGAGGTCCCAGGTTCAAGTCCTGTAGCCGGGTTTTTTGACATGTTTTGTTCATGGTTTCCCCAGTCGTAATGGCGAATTGGATATTTACATATCGGTACCATTGAATCATCCTGGATATCTCATCTTTAATATCAGTTGAAATTACATAGGCCTAAATTTCATAAAATTACATAATTCATTGAAATTACATAAAATAAACCATTAATATTTACCCACTTCCAGATGAGCTAGAAACCTGAGATTTGGCAGACTTATATCTTTTAGCTTGTAACCGACGGTAAAATCCCCAAAAGTTCAAAATTTTATTTCTTTCCCGAAAAAATCCTGAAGTCTTCCCGCACATTTTTACGTTTTTTATGTCTAAACGGTAATAGGCTAAAGGCAGGGACTCTTATCTCCCATACGGTGTCAGTTCAGAAAAAACAATCTGAGAACTTCACCAGGGGTTAAGGGCAGAGCCCCCAAGAGCGAAGCGAGGGTAAGACATAAAATAACATGTCCTCACTGACTGAATCGTCATCGCGAGTCAAAACTACTGATGCTAGCAATAGAAAATGTGGTCAGTACTTTATTTTATAATATTTTATAGACTCGCTAGAAAGGGATTTTTCAAGATTCAACCCCTAAGGAGGTCTTAAGGGGGTACAAAGTTTATAATGGAGAAGCATTATGGTATTCTTACTTTGTCTCATATTTATTCAATTCTCACGTGTGATGCTATAAAGAGAATGTTTTATGAAAAATTCGGCAAGATTTTTAAATCTATTTAACGTAGATGCTATAGTGTAATGCGGATGCCACTTATTAAAGACTTCTTTTTCCCCAAAAACTGTCTCTACCTCCTGCCACCCTAATCCTCTTCGACCTGTCAATCAGTGAATAGAAAGGTAATTAGGCGTATTCACACTTGCCTGTAGTCCAGTACTGTGTTGGGAAATTAGTACCACTGCACGTTTATTCACTTGAGAAGTGTTGAATGACAGCGGCGACACTGGAGAAATCCACGCGAATAAACTTGAAATCGAAATAACACAAAATAATGTATTATGGTGCCTAGAATCCATAACATAGTTTTTGGAATGTAGCCTATATCTGACTGTCCGTGCGTCTGCTCAAGCCTATTGCGGGTAGAAGGTACGTTCTATTTAACTATAACTTTGTATTTTTTTTAACTTTGATTAGTTCTTCTTGCCTTCCCCATAATTCTTTTCTGTTAATAAAATATTACAGATACTTTTCATGAAAAAATCTTGTTTGAAAATTTCAAATTAATAAAATGGCTTTACCGGCTTTCGGGCTTTGATAAAAAAAAAATTAATTGAAATACTCCTGCCCTTAAGTAATAAAACACATCTCCGTTCTGTATAAAATTACTTTCAATATGATTTACTTGTACCAACATTTTTCCAGCTATCTAGACTTTACGTGAAAATGCTAGTAACTTATAGAGAAGTTGCAGATGAAATTAAAATGCACTTAAAAGACTTCATAGTGGGTTCTCACTATAGGCCTATTTCAGTTGTATGAGTTACTTTATTTATTTAATTATTTATTTATTTATTTATTTATTACATTTCATTACATATTACATACTGAAAACCTTTTAAAATCTTGAAATTATATTTTTTGAAAGGCCCCCCCCCAGGTAAGCAGAGCTCATGTGAAAATATGTTTCCAAAATCCTATTCTGGCGTATTATGCTATACATAGTTAAAGTTACTTAAATTTATTTATATCTTCGAAAATGTGGTTTTATTAAGATTTAAATGTTAGGAAGGAAATAAAATGTTAACTTTTTCCAGGATTTTTTTTTATGAAGCATTGTAATATAACGGTTAACCAAGTCACTCCTGCTGACATAATAGGTAAGTAAGTTAAAATAAAAATGTATAAAAGCAGATTTTTTAAGAATAATAAAGTAAGGGTTTGAAACTGGAATTATTCCACCCTTTCGGTTTATTTATAAAACAATAGATAATTAATATTTATTCAAATTATCCAAATTTTTATTATTATTATTATTTGGTATCAAAATTCTCATTTCGATTGTTATTATTATTTTATGTTTCCAAATTCGAAACATTAACTGTAAAAGAAACGTATGTATTCAAAATTCGATTATTATATTATTATTTTGCAATTCCAAATTCCAAATATTAACTGTAAAAGAAACGTATGTATTTAAAATACAACGTACTAAGTTCATAATTCCAACCCGCGAATTGGCTTAACCAATAAGAATGATTTACGTAACGAAACATGTAGCCAATGGGTGAAAAGCATCTTTAACCGCGAAAGATAGCGTTAGTAGAACGACACTCCATCATGACTCTTCGAACAGAGCAGACCTCTGCATCGTGCTCCGTGGAGAAGTCGCGAAACCTAAACCTAGCTATGGCGATTCTCACAGCCACCATCAAATATGAAACACTACGCATTTAGGATATATAAGCGTGTGAGTCTTATTTTTTATTTTGATAAATAAGAAGAATATAATTCACGTAAGTAAATAACAAGTGAAACAAAAGTGGTGACGACGCACAAACAGTTACACAACTTACAATTTATTTGAATAAATTCCGATAGTTAAAAGTTTATAGTGTGGTTATCATTTCAAAAGGTATAACTAGCTATAACACTATCCCGAGATGATTCGTGGAATACCCTGGGCAAAGGAAGCCGTGGAAGCTGAGGTGAATAACCAAAAGGACTCCGACGGAGGTTCGAATTAAGTACATTTCCCAGAGAAATCCCTTCACACAACCCGTCCACCTTTCGTCATAGTACCACCTCAGGTTAATGAAAAAAAACTTACCAAGATAGAAATTAAATAAGCATGTTCAATCTACTGTACATTTTCATAGAAGATAATAAAACTAAACTCCATGGCGCTACATCCCTAGAGGGACTAGGCCTACCATCCGGCCGCTGCGTCATCTACCGAAGGCAGATGGCAGGATGGGGGCGTGCGGTCAGCATACCGACACCCATGGCCGTTAATGATGGTTTCCGTGACCGGAGTCGCCACTTCTCAATGAAGTAGCTCCTCAGTTTGTATCACGAGGCTTAGTGCACCCCGTTCCAGACCTCATAAAAATCCTAGGAGGTACCGGGGATCGAACCCGGGCCTGCTGATCTGTAGCTAAAACTATTCTGTTGTTCACGAACTCATGGTAAAATAGCGAGCTATGTTTTTAAAATGGTATGTACAAATTCCCTACCCAGATGGGTTGAATGTACCCATATTGCAGTGCACATAATAAACTCAAACAGAATAGTAAACTTAAAAGTAGATAGCATTTATCGTGATTGCACAGAAACGAAACTTATTCCGAAACAGTACTATCTCGGCCCATAATGCAGACTTCAGTTTCTATGTTCTTACACAATTGGCGTCAGAAATATAAAATAAGCTTACCAATTTTACACTTCGTTATATGTGATGCTTTAAGGAGAATGTATATATACGGGTATAACTCCGTAGTTTTACGTTTCCTAAAACCGTCTAAAATTGAACTTATATTAATTTAAAGGGAATAGAAGTAATGGATCGTGCGTCCATCCAGAAACTCAATACGGAAATTACAAATCCTAACCTCCATGGTACAATGTACGTGACTTAAGTTTTAATACTGTATTATTCACAATTTATTTTGTTTTCGTTTTTCCTTTTCATTGTAGTGTCTCTTGGTATCCTAGTTTTCTTTTCTTTACCTTCTACTTTCTTTTATTTTAGTTACAGTCTTTTCTTACCATCATCTTCTTTTCTGTTTTTCTTCCTTAATTTCATTACTGTCCTGTTTTCTTCTCGCTTTCCTCTTCATTTCATCTTTCCTTCATCCTTCCTCTCTTCCTCTCTGTAACTGCACGATATCTTTTTGTAACCACACCTTTCTTTTTTTTCTGTTTATAGATTTTTTATTTATTTGTTTGTTTTCGTCTGTTTTGTTTCATTGTCTCTATCATTAGTTTTTTTAGATTTATTCCGACCTTCTTCCTTTGATTAATGTCACTTTCTCTCTCTCTCTCTCTCTCTCTCTCTCTCTCTCTCTCTTTCTCTTTTTCTCTCTCTCACACACACACACACATACACACACACGTTCCCTTAATGTATTATTTCCTGTACGTTTATAGGTTTGTCTAATATTTGCCTTTACGCGCTATATATATATATATATATATTTAATTTGGCTTTGTTAGGATTGCCGAGAAGTATAATTGACCATAATCTTCGTCAGTCGCTTCATAATGACTTCCTGATATCATCTGTATTAATTTGCAAATGCAGAGTTGGAAGGTTATGTCAATGTCAATGTTTAGTTAGTTTATTATAAGTGCATTCTGTTTAATTCACTGGGTTATGAAAATTCTTTAGTTGTAGTAGGCGTCGCGGTGTGGCGCGGGCGTCAAGCTAATGGACAACTGATGTTAGACTGGCAATACGAGGAACTTTATCTACTATTGACATATGTTTGCTTATTGCAATTTACAGAGGATTGCTTCTATTTAGGAGTGACAAAGCAAACTGTGTCACTAAAACAAATTTCACCCAAAGTTGGAATTACTGGGAAACTATGATGACAAACTTGTGCTCTCAAACAGTGTTTTGTTGACTGGAAGAAAAACCTTCGCGATAAGGAACTTCGAGTACATTAATATGCTTATTTCCCTTTTATAGACTAAACTCAGCAAGCTGGACATATCAGTGAAAAAACTAATAGCAGCATTGGTCTCCGAACTACTTATGCTACAACAATAAATTAGGCTACTATGGGATATTTTAGGTAGATTTCGAAGAAAAATCTACCTATTGCAATCGATACCATATCATGGTTTTCGAAAAATTCTTTCAAATATTTAAGTTTCATGCTTCCCTAAGTACGAAACCACCGCCCGTTCAAAAAAAAATAAATTGTGATATGTATGTATATATATATATATATATATCTTTACACGCTTTACAGTGACACCAACGATTCGGGGGTGGGGGGATGGAAATTCGAAATTTTTGAAACCACGTCTTGTGGGGTATCGTTGTAAAGCTCTTGATGAGTAATCTACAAATCAATAACTAGTTTCTCGATAGCTTTCATATAAGGCGAGATTTGAAAGTTTGAAAAAGGGCTCTTTCCTCTTTTATTGCAGTTATTATTGCTGGTTTGTCATGCCAAGGCTAAAGAAGAAGGGTGCTGCGCAGTGACAATAAATTAAACTAAAAGCACTTTGAAATCTACCTCAGCCTGTAGGCCTGCCTAAAGGGATTTTTTCTATTTAAATAATACACTTCGTGGAATTGTGCTTGTATTTAGTAAGCATTGTTCTTCATTGCAAGATTTTACAGACAGACATCAGTTTCATATAAATACGACTGACCACAAGGATCCTGAGTTATAGTCACAACCGAAAGCTGTATTGATTTGACACTTTTTAAAGCAAATAATAGCTTTTAAATTCTTGCATTTCTTGTGCATCTTGTTCTTGTATAGATGCACAAGAGGAAATGGAAGAGACAGTTTTTAAAATACAAATTTGGAAAAAGTCTTTGAATCCAATTGTTACCACATCTAATAGTTTTATGTTTCTAAGCCTTCATGAGGAAGTTATAGTATTTTTTAAGGATCACGTCTAGGACTAGAGTTAGTGAAAAGGAAAAAAAAATATATACGGTGACTTCTTATAATATATTACGAATAACTGGCTTACCTTAAGGCAGGCCTTTCCAACTCAGGTGCTTCCACGGCGCAGGCGAGCACCGGTGTAGCACCAGAAGCAGCTCCACAGGTCTAGCCAGCGTTCAGCTTATGAAAACATTATTAATAACAATTTTGTGAACACATAAACACACCATTTATTCTCTACTTATGTTGTGTTGGTGAGCATTTAGAATTTAAGTAGATTGTTAACATCGTTTTGCCGCAACTAATTTACCAATATTTCGTACAATCGATTTGGCAATAGAAATTCAAAGTACAGCCTCTAAGGCAACATCAGACAGAGAAATCCTGGTTTTGCTTTTATTTAAATTCGTAATTGAAAACATCTGTTCGCATGCATAAGTTGTCTCGAACACTGGCGTAAGAGCAAGTGCGTGAAGTCTGGGAAATTTCTGTGGATGAATGAAATTGTAAAATAAAAGCAAATCCCCGGTGTAGTAGTAGTACCTGTACTTTTATCACCTCTGTTCGGAAACATGATGGTGATTTTCAGGACAAAATAGGCGTCATAATTCATAAATATTCAAGTTGAGGTGCCATATAATCAATTTCTTTGAATGGGCATTGTATTCATCGTGCAATTTCTGTAACAACGTCTGATGCTATCCGAAGTTTTCGTAAATAGACAAATTTAATGATTTTAATGAAGGAAAATTGTCAACATTTCCGGCTTTAAGTTTATCTTTAAATAATAAATTATGAATTTTGAAAGCCTTAATTCTGTCACACATGGTGCTAATTAACTAATTTCTCCCTTGCAACCAAAAATTTAAATCATTTAATTAAGACGTTACATCCACCAAGAAAGCGAGGTCAGCTATCCATTGTGCTGTCTGACGCACGCACATGCAATAGCGACATGGGGAAGGAGAGCACCGGGCTGCCGTTGGGTGCTGCGATGGTGCGCACCAGCGCAGAGTGCTCGAGTTGGAAAGGCCTGCCTTAAGGGGCTGTCACACTGGATCGATCGAGGGACAGCGTCCGACTGACTGGTATAATGAACCTATAGACAGCAATGGTACCAGTCACATAGCATCGATCGCCAGCGATCAACAACGAGGGTGAGAGATCATCTGGTCTGTGAAATCAAACCTGTCCGTTTTTCAATCGCCAGTCGATGGCAAACTTCGTACCCACCTGAATTTCAGAATTGATGCTGGAAGATTTAACTTACACAATAATGTCGTTTTAAACTTATATTTGAATGAAATATAATTGCACGAATCATTTAAGGCATTTAAAACGATATCTTCTTATGTAATTTAATTTTAAAAACACAAAAATAGATCGAGTTGTAAGCACCTAGCGGTGGGCGATCGAACTACAACAAACAACAAACCTCTTCGCTCGGCCGACTGATGGAAGCTTGAAGTAAACAGATGTAGCCTGATATAGTAGGCATAATATTGAACCTTACATCCCACCACATGTAGTACGATAATGTGAAATAGGCATTCGTATTCCTAATAAGGTAATATACTTTACCTCTAATATACAGTGATGAGTAGACCTAGTAAAATCATATAGGTACATAACCTATAATATTTTCGTTGATCGATGACGCTCGATGCAGTGTGACAAGGAAAAGAAATTTAGTCGAGAGCGCAAGATGGCAGTCGGCTGGTCTTGATCGATCGAAGCTCAGTGTGACAGGCCGCTTTAGGTGCACTTGACTTCCTTTACTTCATGAAATTGTTCTATGTCTTACAAAATAAGGAACACTTTTGCATGGTTTAATCCAACATTTATTGACATGACTATAACAAACAACTGCTGCAAACTTAACAAATCTCAGAGTCTTTTTCCATATTCATTTTAGGCCAATATTTTTCGTCGTTTTTCAATATTAAAAAAATTGTATGCTTAAACTATCCTGTACTGCCTACCTGATCCTTGTAGAGGCCGCGATAGAGGGGAGATGATTCGTAAGAAATCGTTCTTTCTTCATAAACATTAACATAATTAAATGGAGACTGGCGATGTATTTCATGCGTTAAATCAAAATTGACAAGAGTTTAAAAATGTTTTCATATTAAAATTTTTAGTTCTATGCGTCCTATTACAAACGGAAGTAATGTTATAAAACATTTTATTGATCGCTCACCTACACAGGCAATCAGGCAATCAGTCACAGGATAGAGGTTCCATCTGGCGGCCTTAGCTCAGTTGGTAGAGCATTGGCACGGATAGCCAAAGGTCGTGGGTTCAAATCCCAGAGTGAGAGGAGTTGTTCTCCTATAATATTATCATGTAATGTCTAACAGAGACAATAATCTGTGGTGCATGAATATACGAGGGTTGGTCAATAAGTAAGGTCTCCAACTCTCTAGCCCAAGCTCACAACGTCGGACGAGAGATTTGGCACCACTGCCATGTCCCGCTATCTCCCCTCTTTCAAACGAGCCATTGCTGCAGCCACTGCATTTTTAGTGTCCGAGATAGAGCTGTTTGAAATAAATCTCCCGATTTTCGTCTCCGCCAAGTAATAAGTAAGGTCTCCAACACTCGAGCCCAAGCTCACAACGTCGGACGAGAGAGTTGGTGCCACTGCCATGTCCCGTTATCTCCCCTCTTTCAAATGAGCAATTGCTACAGCCGCTTAACCTTTTATTGTTCGAGATAGAGCTGTTTGAAATGGATCTCCCGATTTCCGTCCCCGCAAAGTGCGTTCTCCGCGAACCCACCTCGCACAAACCTTATGGAACATCAATTTGTCACTCAAAATGGTCCGTATGGAACCTTTAGTAATGTCAGGAAGCAATAAACAAAGTTCATGGGTAGTTATGCGTCGATCTTGTCGCACCAATTCATCGACTTTTGCCACCATCTCATCTGTGACGGCTGTTGTTGGCCTCCCACTTGTTCTTCATCATGAATATTTGTCCTGCTCTGTTTAAACTCACGAACCCATTTACGCACATTTTTATGTCCATACATCCCTCTCCATAAACTTCGCAAAGCTGTCTGTGAAATTCAATCGGCGGAACTTTCTTTGCAGTAAGAAACCGTACGACTTCGCGTAGGCGCACTTGGCGGGGGCGGAAATCGGGAGATCCATTTCAAACAGCTCTATCTCGGACACTAAAAAATTCAGCGGCTGCAGCAATGGCTCGTTTGAAAGAGGGGAGATAGCGGGACATGGCAGTGGTGCCAAATCTCTCGTCCGACGTTGTGAGCTTAGGCTAGAGTGTTGGAGACCTTACTTATTGACCAACCCTCGTATATATGTTAACTGTACAGTAACGGTGGGAGCCCGGTCACAAAAATCACTAATTGTGTGCCTCACAGTACTGCATATGACATAACTTGTCTGTCAGTGAGGTAGACCATTAAGGGCAATCAGTCATAGGAGAGAGGTTCCATCTGGAGCTGTGAAGTGAACTCTGACTTAGCTCAGTTGGTTAGAGCATTGGCACGGATAGCCAAAGGTCCTGGATTCAAATCCTAGTGTGGGGGGAATTTTTCTCCTATATTATTCCAACATAGACAATCTGTGGTTCATGTATGCATATATATCCATCTTACAAGATTTATTAATACGTGGTAGCAGCAGATAAATCGTAATTGGTATAGAAGATATTACTGAATTTGTATTAGAAGATTATAAATTTTACCAGAGTTTACTATCATATTAACTAGCCATTCGCATTTCAACTATAAGAGGTTATAATAAACTGCACCTACTGAAGGAAGGATAATATGGGATAAGAAGTGTTATTTACTCAATGAAAAATAATTATTACAACTGATTTTCTATTCTTTTCAGGTAGGCTATGTATAACTTGCCGTTACTGGGTCTATCGGAGGTGTATAGATATGCTGACTGACTGGTGGATGGAACTAATATGGCAAATTTCCAACAAACATTAACAGTAAGAAAGTACAGAATTACTGTTTTAATTTTAATATTTAAAAATTAGATACAATACAGGCTACAAATGAAGCTTGAGAGATCTGACTGTACTTTAAGTATTAATAAGTGAAGGACGTAACCATAAATTCCCTAGTAGGGCAGTGATCTTTAGATTAAATTACGGCTTTCACGACGATATATTTTGTAGTCTACCCAGTAAGGTATACATCGTGCTACTATTATGTAAAGCACGGTCTAATGACATTAATCAAAATTCTCAGGTAAATCATCCGACTATATTATGGAACATTGCACTACTATTTTCATATAAATCACTTGAAATCTAATGTGTTATACTCTATAAATGGAATAAGTAATCTTGAAATATTATGTACATGAGAATGCTAAAGAGTTAACATCATATGAATTAATAAAAATCTCCTGCGACCAGAACATAGAGCAATACTAAACGTGCAATCTTATTTTCCATTCTACTCATGTTTGAAAGTACTTTGCTTTATATACCTAAATAAATATTTATCTCGCAACTGGAATTTAGCTAACGACTGAAAAAGCAATTTAGATAGGATGAAATTTAAAGTTCGCTCAAACCATTATTAATTCCAAGTGAAAGTTCAACAAGGAAGCAAAACTAGGAAACCTCGGAATGCGCAGCAGATCCAGTGCGCAACAAAACACGAGCGCCCCCATACGGAGAAACAAAATCCTTTACACTGGAAGTTCCGTCATGATTTGACACTGTTATTTCAGGTATGATTTAGGTCTGATTTATGTTATGAATTTTCTTAACACTCAATTTTTATAGCCTTCTGCTATGCACTCACTTTGAGCATTTTTATGCTTAGTTAAATTTTTCATAGTGAGCTTCCTGAGCCATGTTTTTGTTTCTTTTGGATTATTTTGCATTCTTTTTGTGCTAATTGTCTTATGTTTCGTTTTAATTGGCGTTAGTTAAATTATCTTCTGTTACTATTTTTATTTTTGCAATCTTACAACCATGTGTTTCTGTGGAATGGGGATTGTTCTAGGTGTCTACTGCATAGGCCTGGGTGTCTAATATGCTCTATTTGGCTTAGTGAGAAATATCACAGAGTTGTATTCATTTCGTCTACCTAGGCCTATACTCTCTCCCTCTCCCTCCCTCTCCCTCCCTCTCCCTCCCTCTCCCTCCCTCCCTCTCTCTCTCTCTCTCTCTCTCTCTCTCTCTCTCTCTCATCCTATGTCCCCATGCTGGGGGGAAGGGCCTCCAAGTGGAGGTTTCTTTACCTATACTAATTTTGTTACGCTTATTTTCTTAGAGAGGGCAGAGGGACAGGTGGTAAGCCCATCGCCCCTTAACCCTCCTCCGGAAACTAAGGTATTAGGCTACTTGGACGTGAAAGAGGCCAATATACTGACCGTTCATGTTTTAACATTTTTAAATTGCATACAGTGTGTTCACACCTTAGGATCTTCAATTGAATATTGTGTGTTTATATCTTAAATTCTTCATACCTTTTTAAATGCTTTGAGAACTGTACAGAATACGCAAGAATTTAGATAAAGTTGCAGAATATTTATTTATTTATTTAACTTTATTTGAACTTTACATATTATTTAATGTGTAACTTTATTTAAATTCTCGTATACTATATACATATACAGGCATATCGT
Organism: Ectobius pallidus; assembly: GCA_964059195.1. NCBI lineage: Eukaryota > Metazoa > Arthropoda > Insecta > Blattodea > Ectobiidae > Ectobius > Ectobius pallidus. Next base: position 15,610,303 of record CAXKWD010000005.1, read on the forward strand.
AATTAATAGCACAAACCGAGACTGTTGAAGGTATACGATGACAGAAGCAAAATGTTCCGGCAAACATGGGTCTGCAATCAAGCCGTTTGCGACATTTATTATTGCGAATATGTGGTTATGTAGTTTTCTCCACAGAGGTAAATTATACGTAGCCTACGCGTCAGCGGCGTAGCCAGAAAATGATTTCGGAGAGGGTCAAAAGTGGCAGTGGGTTTGGGGGTATCGAGGCTCTCCTGCGGAAAACATTTAAGTATTAAACTAATGAAAATCACATTTCACGCTATTTTATCACTGAAAAACTAGTTACCAAATTTGTTTTCATGCCAACTTAAACAAGAAATTATTACCTAAGTAATTACACTAATTACTATTTATAAGAAATGTTAACAAACACACGCAACAATGAATTGGCCTTTTTTATCATTAAATAAAATAATAAAATACTAGACAAAATAGAACTTAAATAACTTACATAGATTTTTAGGTTTGACTTCGGGGGAGGTCCGGAGCCCCTGGACCTCCCCCTTTCTTACGCCACTGATACGCGTTCCATATAAATTTAACTGGTGCATTGTAATATACAATGTAATTCGTTTGTATCATTTCCTTCTTAGGAATGTGTTTCTGGTAGGGGATGAAACGTACTCTTAGACGCCCCCGCAACTTCTCGGAATCGCAGGGCGGACACCACTCAGCTCAGTACTTACCTCAAAACCAAAATTGATTTATCTGTTGTGGCTAGAAGGGTCCAAGCTGCATAGTCACTAACAAACTTTCCGCCTTTGCTAATATAATAAAAGTCTAAACTGTTCTCGGAAAAAGCTGCCAATATGTCTCTCACAAATTGTGGTGTTTGTGGCATCTAACTCACATATTCAATTCTTAGAATTCGAATGCAGTAATACCAAAACTGAAGATCGAATTTCTTCACTAACTTTAAACACAAAGGCAAAAAACATACAAACTCACTTCACGAATTGTGATTTTCACACTAATAAAGCGAAAATATTTTGTTTCAAATACTCACAAAAAACAAGAAATTTTAGTTTTCAGAAATTATTGTTATTATTGCAAAATTGTTCGTCCTTTTTTTTGGGGGGGGGGGGGTAAATTTTATTCTTCAAAAGAAATATCCAGTTTTGGAGAGGTGTCTGTTTTTATATAAAAGGAAACTGATGTAGTTATAAAAAGTGGAATAAATGTGTGTGCATATTAATAAAAATAAATATTGAATAGACCACTTAAATGATGAGTTTGCAGGTTGTATACCCGGTAATGTAATCGTAAAGAATTAGGAAAAATACTTATTTCAGTTCAAAATTAAAATCACTTGACGGAGAATTGTTAATGGAAATTGATTTCGCTAAAGCATAATATTAACTTAGCAATAAACCGTATTCCTAGAAAATGAAAGAAGGGAAGAAAGAAGGAATGAAGGAAGGAATGAAAGTAGGAATGAAAGAAGGAATGAAAGAAGGAATGAAAGAAGGAAAGAAAGAAGGAAAGAAAGACAAGAGGGTATAAAATAAATAACAATACAAAAGGAACGAAACAAGAAAGACATTGCTTAATTAACAGTTGTTAATTAATGAAGGAATCAGTTAAGCCTATATGGAGGAGAATATGACGGAATTTACATAGAGAACATGGAAGTGGTAATTATGTCAACTGAAGAAGTAAACGAGGATGGAAGAGATGGAAATGTGAATGAAAATGCATAACTCCAAGTTCACTCTTGCAAATCGATAAAGTCAACATCTCACTCAAGTCGTTACAACTTTAATCAGTTACAACTTGAACCAACTCTTTAATACTTATACTTGCATTCTCTGTATTGGCGAACTGTGTGCTGCACATTTCATTCATAACATCTTTCAGTAAACATTATAGTAATTCAGGAGTAATGGTTGTTTCATGGTGCAAGAAAATAACTTAAATAGAGGTTAATTATTGATAGCCGTCACAAACTTCAGAGAATCCTGTGACATTTACTGTAGACAGCATCTTCATATACATCATATTCAGTAACTTATAAAAGTTTCTACTAGATTTTTTCCCCGGACACTGTATTAACGGATGGCTAGGTGAGTTTGCCTCGTTACCGGTCAACAAGTAGTTACACATTAAGACGCTAGACAAACACGGACTCTATGCGAGGAATAAAGTTCTTTTGTTCCTGCCTACCACTTCATAACAATTTTCTGCTGCTGTCTAGCGTCTTAGGGCCTGTATGACGACCTCCTGATATCGTATTTATCTACCAGATAGAGAACCTATCTGGAAGTTGGCCAAGAATTGCGTATTATGACAAAATCTGTCTGGGAAGACAACTTCCAGATAAGCTAGCAGGAGGATGGAGGATGGGATCTTGGGATCTTGGTTGAAACAAGATGGCAGGACGCGGAAGCTTGCTGGCCACCTGCTTTTCAGAATTGATGCTGGAAGATTTAATTTACACAAAAATGTCATTTTAGGCTCACATATGAATGAAATAGAATTGCACAAATCGATTAATGCACTTAAAACGATGTGTTATTAAGTAATTTAATTGTACAAATACAATTCCGCACCTAGCGGAGGGCTACCGAACTATACAAAACACATCTCTTTGCTTAATCAGCTAAGGACCATTTTAGAAATTTTTACTGCGTTCTTGCCGGTAGCAGTTCAGCGGTGGTATTACAAGGCATCTTCAAGTTAAGCTATCTGGAAGTCACGTATCGGGAGGAATTGTCGGCCGGTGGTAATACAGGCCCATGTGTAACTACTTGTTGACCGACAACGAGAGAAAAAGAGTCTTATAGGACTAAATAAAGACCATGTACACTGATGACCAGGCTTTAAAACTTAGTGCCCGAACCCATAGAGGGAGTTGATTCTGGTTACCAACAACCTGAGTATAGGGGGTGGGGGTTGATTCCGTAGGCTGATAAGACAGTAATAATAATAATAATAATAATAATAATAATAATAATAATAATAATAATAATAATAATAATAAAGTTTAATGTCGTAAACATCATGAATGATGTATGGACAGAGTCAATAACATTAAAAAATTTGCATATACATATTTGCAGAAGCATCTAAAAATTCATTTGTATTATAATTGATAGTAGTACTGAGAAGTGAATGCGCTTGTGGTACGGTGCCTCTCAAATTGGTCAACAGTGTACCTTGTCATTGTGCGTGTTTAAATTTATAATACGTGTTCGGCATGCCGAAAGTAAAGTGTTCTAAAACGCAAACATATATTGAAACATTTGGGAGGGACTATTATACACAAACAGGAGAAAGTATCGTTTTGCATGCTTGTAATGTGAGTTTACATAATGAGAAGTTATTTTGTGGTCTTCCTATATCTGTATTTCGGTTTGTTTACTATCACGTGAACTAGCATATGGTAGCTAGGGCATACGCCGAGCAAAGTCTGTACAGTACGGTTGCTGTTAACATATTCGATCGGGCACTAAGTTTTAAAGCCTGCTGATGACACCGGTGCAAATATGTTTGGTTAAAGGTTATTTAACGACGGGGATGTAATGCAACTTGGGCCTGTGACTGTCACCGGTGTGCCAGAATTTTTTTACATAGTTCTTTTACATGCCTCTAAATCTACAGACATTAGTGATAGTATTAATATTTTATTGTACTGAGAAAGGTTACAATAGAAGTCTACCAGTTCTGATGCTTGATCATTTTCCCAGTATACATTTAAAAATACAAATGCACATGATTAGTAGAGGTGTGTAGGCACAGGTTAGGGGCTGCTGAAATATCATACTAGAATCATTACTGTTCACATTCAATAGTAAACTTAGGTAAACTGAAGTAAAAAAGTGCCAGAATGCTTTTGTTTAATCAGTGATAATTGCAATTATGATATGCAGAAAATAAGTTATTTCTGTAATCCATCTCCTAGTTAAGCTCCAGATCGATTCATTAAGCAGGGCTTGCGGAGGAACAAAGGTCTAAAGTTTGATACTTAACCTTATTTCATACTCGTATACACTTACTTACTTACTCAATGGCAATAGACAATTCCTCAGCTATTTTATGGAACCCGAAGGTTCGTTGCTGCGCTTACCTGAGCTCGCCATTCAACCCTATTCTGTGCTAACTCCATCCGACATCCTTCTCAAATCCTACTTCTCTTAAATCTATCCTAATGTTGTCCTCCCACATACGTCTAGGTCTTCCAAGTGATCTTTTCCCTTCGGGTCTCCCAGTCAATATTTTTGAGATATGTCTTTGTTCCCCCATGCGCGCAACATATCCAGCCCATTCCACCCTTACCATATCCGGTGACGAGTACGGTTACGAAGCTCGTCGTTTTGTAGTTTTCTCCAGTCTCCATTTTCATCTCTCTTAGGCCCAAATATTTTCCTAAGCAACCTGTTTTCGAATACTCTCAGATTATGTTCTTCCCGAAGAGTAAGCGACCATATCTCACGTCCATATAATACAACCGGTAGATGTTGTTTATGTATAAACAAATGTTTATAAATGTTTATTTATATATAAATATATATATAAATGTTTATATATAAATGTTTATTTTTAGATTTCTGGACAGAAGACTAGAAGAAAAGATACTCGTATACACTGGCATAAGAAATTCTTAAAATATGTCAACATTTCACAAAATGCACTGGCAAAGAACTCCGCTTAATGTACGTAGGCCTAATGATTTCACAGTAATATATTTTCTGTACGCGTATATAACAGTATTCATGTACAGTGAGTCCCACGCAAGAGTTGGCCAATGACGTGGGTTTCTGCGTCGCGGCGGGCAAAGCTCCAACTCCCGAGCGATCGGGTGAAATATCTACGCAAAATCGGTATAATGATTCAGGTTCTCACATTTACAGTTAAAATTACAATGAAAATAACCACGTACCTCATCACAAGTGATGTTGGAAATGTTCTCCTCTTGCATCCACACAATAATGGCACCTTTTTAGGAAATTTTCTTTCGTGCGCATAAGTTCAGCTTCCGAGATAGAGTTAACATCTCTTGTGATATTGTCTTTAAGTTCTTCTAATGTATGGGAAATTGACCTATACACTTTATTTTTCAAGTTTCTCCATAAATAATATTCACATACTGTTAGAAGAACTTAAAGACAATATCACATAGGCCTATCGCACTCTAATTCATTCATAGTGACACCAACGTTTCGAGGGTTTTGGGGGTACGAATGGGGGTGGGGGGATGGAAATTCGAAATTTTTGAAACCACGTCTTGTGGGGTATCTTTGATAATCTCTTGATAAGTAGGCCTACTCTACAAATCAATAACAAGTTTTTCGATAGTTCTCATATAAGGCGAGATTTGAATGTTTGAAACAGTGTTCTTTCCTCTTTTTTGCAGTTATTATTGTGGGTTTGTCATGCCAAGACTAAAGAAGAAGAGCGTAGCGACAATAAATTAAACCAAAAGCACTTCGAAATCTACCTATACCTGTAGGCCTGCCTAAAGGGATTTTTTTAATTTTTATAATTAACAGAATGTACGAGGGTATCCGCATTCTCTTGAACAAGTCGTTTAATATTTTTAATATTTTAATATTTTTGTTTAATATTTTTAAAAATTTATATTTACAAGGCGGGGTTACCGCATTTGAGATTCAAAGAGAAGTCATTATGGCTCTGTTTTATCAACATTGGATATTTACACTTCATCATAAGAATGTTCTGTACTAATACCAGAGGCATATGTAAGTAGTTTATGCATAAAACTAAACTCCGTGGCGCTACATCCCTGGAGGGACTTGGCCTACCACCCGACCGCTGCGTCATCTACCACAGGTAGACGGCAGGATTGGGGGGCATGTGGTCAGCATGCCGACACCCACGGCCGTTAATGGTGGTTTTCTTGACCGGAGCCGCTACTTCTCTATCAAGTGTCTCCTCAATTGGAATCACGAGGCTGAGTGCACCCCTGCCAAACCTCACTACCTCAGAAAAATCCGAGGAGGTACCGGGGATCGAACCCGGGCCGACGGATCTGTAGTCAGCGACGGTAACCACAAGACCACGCCGGCGGTCACTTTATGCATAACATTTTGCTTGAGTGATAAACGGCATCGCACTCTTGGGGTATAAAGTTATAACTTGAGGTTGTATGATTGGAACGAACATTGACTTCCACAGTACAGTACTGGAGGAAAGGAGAAAAAGACAAAACGAGATTCATTTACAGCATATTTGTCATCAAAGAGTTTTAAATTTATTTAGAACTCGCAAGTAGGCCTACCTGCGGCTTGGTCCGCGTTTATTAATTCCTCTAGATGGGCTTTAAATCAATCAATTCAACACCATAATAATGAAAACATCTTTATTAAGTGCCAGTATGGTACTTTATGAGATTGTGTGCGGGACGGGAAAATGTCTGTCCGTCTGTCCGTCTGTCCGTCCGTGTTCCTGTACGCGCGATAACTCAAATACGCTTTATCGGATTTTCGTGAAACTTGGTATAAGCATTTATAACGTCCATGCGAAGAAGCCTATTAATATTGGACCAAATCGGTTGACCGGTACCGGATTAATGCCCAATTTAGTGCCTATTTCAATGAAAATATTTTAGAAAGAATTAATCAAATGCAAATCAGTTATCATGACAACATATTGTTTTACACTGTTCATATTGGCGTACGGCTTTGGAAGTTGCAATACAGTTAGCTATGACAAATTACACTATTCCTTCACATACACTTATAAAACTAGACCTTTAAACTGAGCGAGGTGACCGAGATGATAATGTCTTGCACTCGCATTCTGGATATCCCTGGTTCAAATCCCGTAACCGGCAAATTTGACATGGTTTATTTTGTCTTTTTATGTGACTGTGCGATTGTCAAGATATCAAAAATCTGTATAGTTCTGCTGATACTAGATGATTTTAATTTGATAAAAAAAAACTAGACCTTTGTTCTTCCGTAAGCCTTGCTTAATGAATCAATCTGGAGCTTAACTCGGAAATCAATTAATTAAGAAAAAAGTTATTTCTGTATATCATAATTGCAATTTTAACTGATTAAACAAACGTAGTTAAACAAACATCAGTTTACCTTATTTTATTAATATTAACATTGTTTTCACTTAAATTGCATGAATATTACTGTTAGATGTAGTAAATACATAATTAAAACGACAAAACGGAATCATGTGTTGCCTTAATACTGATTCGAAATCAAACGATTAAAAATAACTACAGGTTCACAAACCTTACCCTTGCGTGCAAATCATTCATCAATAATTAAAACTATTGATAATTAAAAAGCTAAAAATGTGACTAAGAGGTGCATTTGACGAATTTCAAAATTTCATTCTCTATAAATTTATACATTTAGAAAATTGTGGCTATAATACTATTGTAATTGTAGATATGTGTTTAATTTCATAGTTTAATTGTTTTCCTTTTTTATTATTATAGCAAGCGTTATTTTGTCAATGGGATACCCTCAATGGAAGAAAATTTGTATGCTCTAAATAAATTATTATTTATCATAGACCCTCTGGACAAAATTTATCGACCCTTTCACGTCCAAGTAATACCATAGTTTCCGGAGGGGGGTTGAGAGGCGATGGGCTTACCACCTGTCTCTCTGCCCTCTCTCGGAAAATAAGCGTAACAAAATTCACATAGGTAACAGAATCCTCCACTTTGAGGCCCTTTGCCCCAACATAGGGGATATAAGAAACCAGAAATAAAAATTCACAGAATAACTTTCTGTGAATACCTTAAAATGGAAATATAAAATGTTCAAATACATAATTAAAGTTTAAGATATCTAATTTGTAACATTTTATAGATTATAAGATATTTAATTATGGTATTATTGAGTTTACGCAAATTACTGTGTTTTAAAGCGTTTGTTAATAAGGTGTAAATATATTAAATATTTAAAAAACATTTGAAAATTTAATGTAATAAGTTTAACTAACACAAGCATTGCGATTCAATGAACTAAATGAGCCGATAGCCGGGAACTACCGCATAACATTATTTATCGTTAACTTTCTCTTAGAAGTGTGAGAAAGACCCTTTTTGTTTTGTGTAAGCGACAAATTCATGTGTAGTAGCCAGAACCTACAGTTTAACAGCTATCCTCGCGAGATGCCAGTGGAGTGGGTAGAAAGGAATGTTATGGGAAGTGGCTCTTTGACTCATATGAGTCATACAGTGACGGTAATAAGATAATCTGTGACATGTTAAGAGATCATCTGCCTATGAGTCACCATACATGTAGTGTTTGATATAACGTACCATAAAATGCAATGTAAAATAGTCAAACACTGTTCGTTTCTTGCATTCATTCATAGAAACGAAATAGAACATTCACTTTGAGATGCCTTCTCTGCGGCTACAGTGATTTTCCCACTAAATCAGTGATGAGTTTAGCGACCACGACGCTAAATTAAACTAAAACCGAGGACGTAATTAATGTGACCACAGTTTTCAATGTACTCACAACATAAAGCATGCAGTTGGATGGAATCAAGCCTTAAAAGCACTTGCATACAGACAACATGACTGTGTAAATAGCATTAAGAGAATTATCATGTGGTTTATAAACTGCTGTTTACTCTACCTACCATACCTTACATTACGTATGACTGGTGATGATTTAAACTTTTAATTTAATATATTTTTTTACGAACATGATTAATTTATTAGACTTTTATGCAGTATATGAATACGGAACACATTTACAAAGTCTCTTACTTGTATTTACTATTTGAAAATTAGACTATTTCTTCTTACATAGGCTATTACATACTCTGTATAAAAATGAATATTGTCAAAATCTATGAGCTAAGTGCTCTGAGATATAAAAATAAAGTTTCTTAGGAATTATAGTAATAACATTACCTAATATATACAGTATATATAATTCACGGCTTCCCCTACGATAATCAATAGTAACTTACTATTATCTGAAACACCTTAAAATCCAGCTATGGAGTGAATACCACCATGAGAAAGCGTAGCCTGGAAAAAAGACCTCAGATTCGAGATCCATAAAATCCCTGCATGGTGAATTTCATCCAAATCGATCAATGTTTGCCCAGTTAGGCCTATATTCATTATCCCCCTTCCATCTACGAGGGTTGGTCAATAAGTAAGGTCTCCAACACTCTAGCCCAAGCTGGCAACGTCGGACGAGAGATTTGGCGCCACTGCCGTGTTCCGTTATCTTCCCTCTTTCAAACGAGCCATTGCTTCAACCTCTGAACCTTTTAGTATCCGAACTAGAGCTGTTTGAAATGGATCTCCCGATTTCCGTCCCCGCCAAGTGCGGCCTCCGCGAAGTCGTATGGTTTCTTACTGCAAAAAACGTTCTGCCGATTGAAATTCACAGAACATCCTGTATGGAACCTTTAGAAATGTCAAGAGGCAATAAACAAAGTTCACGAGTAATGACGCGTCGATCTTGTCACACCAATGCAGCAACTTTTGCCAGCATCTCATCTGTGACGGCTGTTGTTGGTCTCCACTTCGCTCTTCATCTTGAATATTTGTCCGGCCCCGTTTAAACTCATGAACCCACTTACGCACATTTTTTATGTCCATACATCCCTCTCCATACACTTCGCAAAGCGTTCTATGAATTTCAATCGGCGGAACTTTTTTTGCAGTAAGAAACCATATGACTTCGCGGAGGCCGCAATTGGCGGGGACGGAAATCGGGAGATCCTTTTCAAACAGCTCTAGTTCGGATACTAAAAGGTTCAGAGGTTGAAGCAATGGCTCGTTTGAAAGAGGGAAGATAACGGAACACGGCAGTGGCGCCAAATCTCTCGTCCGACGTTGCCAGCTTGGGCTAGAGTGTTGGAGACCTTACTTATTGACCAACCCTCGTATGTTGAAAATTTCAGATGTCTGCGAACCGTGTGTGTGAGCCCTCCCTTACCCCCGGAGTACCAAGCAACGAAGCTTATCACCTCCGGTCAAACCAAATTTTGGTAACCATTTGTTTGATGTATTGCCCTTATGTACATCCTGATGGGATGTGTGGTGAAATTGACATGTTTGGGCTGTGTACTTGTGTCGTTGTGTATTAGCGCGGGTTTGACTTTCTTGCCATGAAGTCGATTGCTTTGTCTGCGGACCTTGAAGTTATAAACAAATGAATTGATCAGGATGTGCTTACAGAATTGAAGCGATCATTAATTCCATGCGATATGTTGAAAAAATCGCGATGCTCTTATTTCCAAGTCATGAAAAAAAAACCAAAAAAACAAAAAAACAAACAAAGCCACCTCCAATTGATTTGACTATTGAAATGTAATACCGAAAATTGATGCTTCGATAGCGCTAAAAATAACGTTTTCTGCAAGTTTTTAACTCATTACTCGAGAACGAAAGGGAAGATGAAAAATACGGCTTCGAAGTGCACTTGGCCACCATTCAGTCCATCTATGTTTAAAATTTCAGATCTCTGCGTTAAGTTGATTTTGCTGGACATCGCGCACAGACAGAAAAACAAAGTATTAATAAATTTCATATTTTCCTTTTGAGGGTGGTATTATAGTAGTAAAATCTTAAAGGATTGTATGTCCACCTTATACCCTCAAAAATTTTTATGTAACCTAACACCAACTAATATTTTTTGGGATTGCTTCGAAAGAGTTTTTAAAGTTACAGAATTTATTTGCACACTTTTTATTACTTTTTAAGCTAGATTTGTAAATATGTACATTGGCTAAAATTAAAACATATCCAGATTACAACCAAGTGAAATTAAGATAGTTTTCACTTTTTACATATTATAATTAAAATTACACTTGTACAAGGTGTACGACATTAATTTAAAACCACTAAAAATTAAAATCAGTCTATTGATATTTATCACATATAGTGAAACTTTTATATTAAAACTCCATGTAAAATGGAACAGTCATAGTTTATAAAACTTTATATAAAACTAGATTTTCTTGTGAGCTGTACTTGTATCAGTTTTTTTGTTTATGGATAAAAACTAGATTAAAACTTCCTATTTTTATCAAATAGGCGTCTTATGTTTCCTTACGTAGATATTATTCAACCATAGGTTTCGTATTTTCTGAAACGCTGACTCTATTCAGCTATGAATAAAACTAATGTTGATTTGGCAAATACTGGCTAGTGAAATGTGCGTCGACCCAGATAAAAAATGTTGTATATGTTTATAAGTGCTCTTTTTCGGCTGCAATCCCAAATGCTGATGTGGTTATATGTCCTCTTTTTATTATAGACTAGCAGATCCCCGCGGCTTCGCCCACGATAATTAATTGGAAGCTTAAAAATTAATTATAACATTAACTAATTATAACATTATATTTATTAACACCTGCACTCGAAACATTAATGGGCCTAAATTAAACGAATAATAATTATAATGAAACAGTTAAAAATCCGGCTTTGAAGTGAATTCCATAATTAGAAAGTGTAGCATGGGAAAACAACCTCAGATTCGAGTTCCCTGGCTCAGAAAACCCTGTATAGTGAGTTTCGCCAAATCGAACAATGTTTACCCATTTAGGATTATATTCATTATCCCTCTTCCGTCTAGGTTGAAAATTTCAGATATCTATGTGCTTTGACATTATAAACAAATGAATCGACCAGGGTCAGTTTACAAAATTCAAGTGATCGCGATGCTTTTATTTACAAGGTATGACAAAAATAGACAAAGCCACCTGCAACTGATTTGACAAATGAATTGTATTACTGAAAACTGATGCTTGGGTAGCGAAAAAAATCACGTTTTCTGCCAGTTTTTCACTCATAACTCGCGAACGAAAGCAAAAATAAAAAATTCCGGCTTCGAGGTGCATTCGCCCACCCTTCAGTCCATGTACGTTTAAAATTTCAGATCTCTGGGTTCAGCAGTTTTCGCTGGGCATCGCGCACAAACAGAAAGACAGAAAGACAAGCACTTCCTTTTATTATTATAAGTTAGATTACCATGGTATTATTGTGCTTGATTCCTTAAGTTATGACCTTTCAATTAATTTCAACTTCATACCAATGGAAAGTAAAAAAATCAATAAGAAATTCAATATATCTGCAAAATGGAAGTGAGAGTGCAAAAGAGTATCTCATTTTATAGTGAATGTAGTTTAGATTTATTGCTCTTTAAAACTTATATTCTTGTTTTGAGGTGAAACGTCTTTGTGTTAAATGTTCCTTCCTTTGCTAAATGATGTGTCTTCTGGTATGTATAGCTTATTGAATATAGGGGTGATATGACTATATTTTAGATACGAACATATTAAAAATTAGTTAATTTCAATTGCATAAAATAGATTGAAAACATTTTCCCGTAAAATTGTCCTTTTTCTTTGTAATATTTTAGCAATAACTATCTCTCCTTTTCTATAAAAATGCATGCGCTGGGAATTTCCATTTCAGAATAAACAGTATCCAACTTGAGATGTAGTTTGTTTCTCAAGAGATTGCACACCATGTCATGTTGGTGAGAGAAAACGAAACTTTTTATTTTTAATCTTTCCTCCAGCCTACGAGATCAAAGTCGTTTATTTGAAGTACATGCTTGAGAAACCAATAAAAGACAAGAAATTTTTAGTTGGTTTTGTATAAATTGTCTCATCAGTTACATTGAGTGGTGAAAAGGTTAAAGTTGATTTATTTTATTGGTGGGTGGGATCAGGGCTTGTTATTGGTCGGACGGATCTCGACGTCACCTGGAGAGCTTGGTATACTTGCCGACGCCGCTCCACGAAGCGTCCAGTCTGCGCCGAGCCAACCACCCAGCCTGACGCACGCTACAAGGTAGGCATCCCGCCACACGCGTAGTCTTCTTCTGCACTTTCTTCTCCTTCCCCATTCTCTTTATTTGCATTGCACTTCTGCACGAGGAAAATTTATCCCTCACATTTCACTGTACTTTTACTGTACATACTTTTCTACTCAAGTAACAAACTTTTTTCTTTGTAACCCAGCTAAGTAAATCTAGAAACTTATTAAAAAGTTGTAACTTTTGGGGATCAAGAATTGCTAAGTCTCTTTAATATAATATACAGTAAAAGGCCTTAGATGCCCGATTTTTCTTGCGAAACATTATCATATTCTGCATTATTATATTCTGCACGAGGAAAATTTATCCCTCATATTTCATCGTACTTTTACTATACTTTTCTACTCAAGTAAAACTTTTTTACTTTGTATCCCAGCTAAGTAAATCTAGAAACGTTTTAGAAAGTTGTAACTTTTGGGGATCAAGAGTTGCTAAGTCTTTTTTATGTAATATACAGTAAAAGGTCCTTAGATGTCCCGATTTTCCTTGCGAAACATTATCATATATTCAGAAGATTTAAACTAAATAATATTCAATGAATTCATAAAATTTATTGCCATGCTACGGAGATTATCGGTATCGGCACAGATTGAAAGGCATATAAAATGTACCGCATTTAAAAATGCATTAAAACTAAAAAACAAATCTTACTAACAAAGTTAAATTTATTCCCTCATATTTCACTGTACTTTTCTACTCAAGTAATTTAAACCTTTTCTTTGTAACCCAGCTAAGTAAATCTATAAACTTTTTAAAAAGTTGTAACTCTTGGGAATCAAGAGTTGCTAAGTCTCTTTGATATAATATACAGTAAAAGGCCTTAGATGCCCTATTTTTCATGCCGAACATTATCATATTCTGCATTATTATATTCTGCTCGAGGAAAATTTATCCCTCACATTTCACTGTACTTTTACTGTAGTTTTCTACGCAAGTGACAAACTTTTTTCTTTGCTATCCAGCTAAGTTAATCTATAAACTTTTTAAAAAGTTGTAACTCTTGGGGATCAAGAGTTGCTAAGTCTCTTTTATATAATATACAGTAAAAGGTCCTTAGATGTCCCGATTTTCCTTGCGGAACATCACATATTCAGAAGATTTAAACGAAATAATATTCAATGAATTCATGAAATTTATTGTCATGATTCTAAATGTCGGTGCTATGGAGATTATCGATACAATACTTAATACACAGATTGAAAGGTATATAAAATGTACCGCATTTAAAAATGCATTAAAACTAAAAAACAAATCTTACTAACAAAGTTAAATTTATTCCCTCATATTTCACTGTACACTTTTCTACTCAAGTAACATGAACGTTTTTACTTTGTATCCCAGCTAAGTAAATGTAGAAACTTTTTAGAAAGTTGTAACTTTTGAGGATCAAGGATTGCTAAGTCTCTTTTATATAATATACAGTAAAAGGTCCTTAGATGTCCCGATTTTCCTTGCGAAACATTATCTTATATTCAGGAGATTTAAACTAAATAATATTCAACGGATTCATGAATTAGCGATTTGTTATTGTCATGATACTGAACATAGGTGTACATGGAGATTATCGGTACAATATTTAATGCACAGACTGAAAGGTGTACAAAAAAGTAAGCATTTAATGATGCACAAAACTAAAAATAAATCTTTCTAACGAAGAAGGATTTATTCCTTGTTTTTAACTTTTCTATAATTCACAGGAAATATCTGACAAGAAATCCAAACAAAATTATACACATTACATATAAATAAATTTTTATTTTGTCAGTCAAACGTCACGCACGTCTAAACAGTATTTTGTAGCATGATAATGAATTGAAGATACAATACGATAACAACTAAAATAATGATAATTCTACTTTTGTAGTAGGCCATTTTAACTAAGTTAAAGTGTTCTGCAGATATTAAGAAGGAATGACTCTGAGCATCACAATACATTCACTTAAATTCTTGTATTTAAAACATGGGGAAATATCTCAGATTATGAAATCATAGAGCTCGATGATGCTTAAGAAAACGTGTATTTTTTTTATTATTCATACTTTCTAAAGGACAGGACACTTTGGCTTTAATTCGCAGAATACAAATACACGGACATGTTGGATACATTTTTGGATGTTTAATATCAAATCAATACTTTAAAATACTTTAATAAGGAGTTGATATGACCATTTTTCTTATAAAGTCGTGGGAGGTAGATGCATTCATCATTTCAGTTTTGACAATAATATTTTGTAGGAAAGAGTACGAAAATAAAATTTAAGATGAACCTAAGAATGGTACATCACAACTAGGAACGATTAACATAGATCCGGAAAAAATAAAGATTTGCAGCAAAATTAACATTTTTAATGGATACAATTAATAATACACGTGATTTTAAAACAGTACATTTAATGAAGGTGAAGTGTTATTGGTAGTATAATAAATAACTACTAAAGTTTTACACTCACATTTATTTGTGTTCTTTCGTATTCAGACTACTGCGACTATCTTCGCCGTAACTTTATTTAACAATGTCAACAGAGAAAAAAAAAACAAAAGAGGGAAACAGAACACTGAGGGCTGAGTTTTCATTATAAATTTCTGTTTCCTTTATCTCTATATATATAAAAGGCTTTGTCCTGACTGACTGACTGACTGACTGAATGACAGGAATCAACGTACAGCCTAAACTATAACAGGTAGAGACTTGGAATTTTGACAGTACCTTCGTTTCATAATGTAGGTGCTCACTAAGAAAGGATTTTTCAAAATGTTGATTTTAAATGCCAAAAATTAAACGTTTTTGAGAATACTTAATCCCTTTTTACACAGAATTATCAATTCCAAATCACAGAATATATTGAAATGAAATCCATGAATGAATGAAATCCACTAAAATAATGGAATCACATAACTTTCTCTACCCTGGTCATAGAGAAAACAAAACGAGGTATGGTAATGTGTATATTATTATATTATATCGCAGGTTTTTGGAGAGAAAAGTATGAAAGTGATAATGCTTTCTGTTTAATTTCATCCCCAAAACGACTTTATGGTAACATAAGAGTGGGAAATTTCCCGCCTCGATATTACAATTTTATGTTACAGGAATTTCTGTTTCTTCTTATTTAAACCTCTACCAGGCTTGCTGTGCACTGTACAAGCGATGGGATGCAAAATTCTAGATCCTCTATGAGCCATAAAAAAACTATATCAAGCGTTTTATGAGGGAATAGTTTGAGTGTAATAAGTCGTTCTTCCTATTTCAAATTATAAATGCCTATATAAGGACCTAGGATTTAAAATTGAAAATCCTTCATAAGTTAATTTCCAATTACAAAATACAAAACCCGGGCGACGCCGGGTCTTTTAAGCTAGTGAGAGTATATTACACAATACACTACAAAGGTCTTTAACGTTTCTTTCATAACACAGATCAACAGCCATTTTGGTGCCTTAGAATTTATACTTATTCTTGGGTATATTTAGGTCGCTGATGCCAAATGGGCAATTAGTTTTGCCCTATCAGCTTTAGTTTTTGAGATATGGTATTACCATTATGCATATTATCCCATTTTACGTTTGATATAAATAAAAAACAGTTCCTATTTGTCGCTTCTAAATCATGTGAAGAAAAAAGCAACACACTAACATTACATTAACATTACAATTACAATATAACATGGGGTCTTTAAAAAAAAATTATATTATCACATACTGTACGGTCGTTTATGAATTATGAGCTGTCAATTTGAGGGCCAGAAAATAATCCAGCTTTTAGTTTTTCTGTACTTCATACAGTTTTCGTCCTACGTGTCCAAAGTATGGTCAAGAACCTTCAATAGCTATATTATCAAGCAAGATTTTGTTTCGCTAGAGTAAGAGTTCACGAATAAAATCCACCCCCTCGACAAATGTAGAGTCGGTAGAGAAAAACTGTTTACATATTTGGAATAACCACACTATATATAGCGAAAATCCGATAAAACATCTGAGACACCAAACAAAAAAAAATTTTTTTTTTGGGCTGCGTAATGTTTTCAATTCGACGTTTTAAATAAGATAAAGAATATTTTCTATAGAATCCGACATCCATTGAATTTTAGTTCCTGTACTCTTTTTTCATACTATGAAGTTAATTACCTTTTCGATTATCGAATTAAACATTTTCTATGCGCTGTATATTAGGTTACTGATCTGTAACTTAGCTCGCAGCAACATCTCAACACTTCCATTAATAGCGTTATCCATGGAGTTGTGAGTACAAAAATGTGAGAAGTAGCGAATTTCTATGAACCATATAACTAAGGCCCGGTTTTAGGGTTTTGTAAACCCTGTTTTAGTTTTGTAAACATATTAAAATAGTTTTATTTTAGTTTTTTAGCGTTTTAGACGATTTTTTAGTTTCATTTTAGTAAGTACAATAAACACATTGAAAAAAATATATAGGCTAATTGATTTATTCATTTTTTCCGTAAATTTCCACGACTCTGAACAGCATTAGCCTATGTCTAATTTATTAAAACATCTGTATCTGCATCTGGTACCCTATGATCCCCAGGTGGGGCGAAGGGGCCTCCAATGGAGGTTTCATTACCTATACTAATTTTGATATGCTTATTTTCCGAGAGAGGGTAGAGGGACAGGTGGTAAGCCCATAGCCTCGCAACCCCCCTCTGGAAACTAAGTATTTCTTGGAAGTGAAAGGGCCGAGAAATTTAGTCCAGAGGCTCTAATTTAGGCTTGGAGTTCTTTTACGTGCCGTAGATCTACGACACGGGACCCCCAGCTTAAAGTCCCTCTCGGAGGACTCCGTGCCCAGGATTTTTACGTCCTGAAAAATCCATCGACCGCGGCCGGGTTTGATCCCGCGCCCTGCGGATCTAGAGGCGGGCACGCTACCTCTAGACCACCGCGGCCGACTATTAAAACATAGTAGTAGCTGATTTTTACATACATCTTAAGTCTTAATTTTTAAATGAAGCTATTACTAGGTTTTATTAAATTAGATATACTTATCAAATTCTCATATCTTAAAACAGACAATACAAAAATTTACCAATTTTGTAAATATTCATGATAACGCTGAGCTCATTTTTCAATACATGATAATGTAACTTAGTTATAGACATTAGCCCAAATGGGGTAACAATTATTGCATCAAATTTTAAGCTAATTATACAGTGCTGTTTCATTATAAAATAGTAGCTTAATAAACATATAAGCAAATTACTTAATACGCGTGATCTTCTGCATTCCTGATCATATTCTCCTTCCAGCTGCGTTTGCACAAATATAGTGGTACTAGCTTGTGCCCGCGGCTTCGCCCGCGATAATTATTTCAAAAATTAAAAATTAAGAGCATAATAGTTAAATCATTATATTTATTAACACCTAAATCACGTGGACTACATACCACGATAAGATAGCATCGCCTGGTAAAAGCTACCTCAGATTCGAGTTCCTTGGTCCAGAAAACCCCTGTATAGTGAGTTTCGTCCAAATAAAACAATGTTTGACCATATTAGGGCTTACAACATTCAAGCGATCGCGAAAGTTTAATTTCCAAGGTATGACAAAAATAGACAAAGTCAACTGTAATTGTTAAACTTCCATTTAATTTAATTCAAAACCCATCTGAAACCCACTGGCAACAATATGTTTTAATGTCAAATGTGATTCGGATTCGATAATTCTGTGTAAGAAGGGATTAAGTATTCTCAAAAACATTTAATTTTTGGCATTTAAAATCAGAATTTTTCAAAATCCTTTCTTAGTGAGCACCTACATTATGAAACGAAGGTACTGTCAAAATTCCAAGTCTCTACCTGTTATAGTTTAGGCTCTACGTTGATTCCTGTCAGTCAGGACAAAGCCTTTTATATATATATAGAGAATTTTGTTAAGACTATTGATTAAATGAAATCATAAGAAATGGATGAACATTTTAAATTCAGTTTAATTACGTTTGTTACAGTAGACAGAAGTTAATTAGTTTTGTTATGAAAGATAATCTTACTGGCATTAACAAAACACATTATCATTATTCCTTATTGCTAGGTTAGATTAAACGTAACTTTTTAAAGATGGATTAAAAATATTATGTCAACATAATACCCTTTCGTGTTTAAAGTTTTATTATTTTCCTTTACATTATCTTTCATAGCTTTTCTTGATTAAATCTGAAAAAACAGATCATATTCGCCCTACTTTTCAAAATTATCTTGATAATGACAATATAAAACTTTATTCCCTTTGTCTCCTGATCCAAGTATTACAGTCATCTCCAGCATATCTCGCTTCCCGATATCAGAACATCACACATTCCACACTCGTTTACAACTTGGTACACTTCTCCTAATCCCTCAACACAGATCAATCTTGCAGTCGTTATCCTTTACCATCACCACCAGTGGCGGACGCAGAATTTTCATTCGGGGAGAGGTATAAGGAGATAGATAGAAAGAAAGATTAAAAAAATTAAGTTCACTTTTATTAAGTGCCAGTAGGGTACTTTATGAGATTGTGTGGAGGACGGGAAAATGTCTGTCCGTCTGTCTGTGCCTGTACGCGCGATAACTCAAATACGCTTTATCGGATAGTCATGAAACTTTGTATACGGTACGCATTTATAACGTCCATGGAAAAAACCCTATTGATATTGGACCAAATCGGTTGACCAGTACCGGAGTAATGCGTAATTTAGTGCCTATTTTATGGTATTATATTAGAAAGAATTTAACAAATGCAAATCGGTTATCCTTACAACATATTGTTTGTACGTATTGTACGGATTTGGAATTTGCAATACAGTTAGCCATGACATATTCCTTTGTATCTGATTATCAGACTAGTCAGATGTTTATTTCGTTGTTCAAGTAGAATACTGTTATATGGAGTGTATTTTGTGAAATGTTGACATATTTTAAGAATTTCTTATATCAGTTATTTCAGTTTGAATTAAGGTTAAGTATGTTCTTCCACAGGCTCTGCTTAATGAATCGTTCTGGAGCTTAACTCGGGGACAGATTACAAAAATAACTTATTTTGTTCATAACATAATTGCAATTAACTTATCAGTGATTAAATAAAAGCATTCTGGCACTTTGTTATATCATTTTACCTGATTTTATTTATAACTGTTTTGTATGAATGTGAAACATGACCACTTATATTGCAGGAGGTACACTAGTTGAGAGTATTTTAAAACAGCTTTTAGGAAAATATTTGGACCAAAAAGAATGGCATCAGTGGAATGGAGAAAGCTCTACAACGATAAACTTTACAGTCTGTATCACTCTTCTAATATCGTAACATTAATTACATGCAGGTAGTTAATATGGGCTGGATATGTTGCTTAAATTTTAATTGGAAGACCAAAACGAAAATCACCATTAGGGGAACTGGGATGAAGATGGGATGATAATGTTAGGGTGGATCTAAGAGCGACTTACTGTAGAAATTCAGGTGACAAGGATTAATATTTTCTGTATTCTTTTCAATTCATGAGAAAATGTATCAAGTAAGCAAAATAACGCTTTAGCGGACGAATCTAGTGTAGCAGCCGAGGCTGAAATACTGGATGAGTCCAATAAAGTTTTTGCGTACGTGGTGCATACAATATTTTTTTAGTAAAAGTTCTCTAAATTATATGAAACGAAACAAAAATATCGTATAATTAATTATAATGAAAAGTAGTAAGCCATTTGTTACCGTCTTATTCTCACAGCTCCCTGAATCGCCGAACAATGAACCGTACGTACGAATACGAAATGCGTTAAAGATGCAAAAGCTTTTAGTAAACAATAATGCATACGAACTAGTATTCATGACAAGCTTGTGAAAATATGAATGATAATCCTGAGGAAATTTCAGTCCAAGCCAGAAACATTGAATTGGAGCTGGTGCCAACAACATCACGGCAGCAGTAGACGGAATAGAATATAATATTGCAATATTAAATTCTGGTGCAAAGATAGTAAGTAATGATCGAAGATGTGAAAAGTTGTTGGCTTATATTCGTTGTTATGTGATGAAGTAGGCTACCTTGTTTTGCGAAAACCCTGGTAGAGTTTCTGATTATCATAAAGAAACACGTTGGCTTAAATTTGTTGTTTTATGACCAATTATATGCAAAAATCCATGTTAAGTTGGTGTGACTGGTCAATGCCATCTGGATTTTGTTTATAGATTGCCATGACGACTTTAAGTACTAGGCTAATAAAACTGCATTTTAAATGCATTTTGAATACAGTTTGAGTGCAGTTTTATGCAATTTTAGCGGCCTTGGTTGCTAAAATGAAATTTTACGGCGTGTTACCATTCCGACAAGCAGCTGTTTTAGAGATTGTGTACTAAAAAAGGAATTTAATCTTTTCAAAGCTGAATTCATACACTGATAATAAAGCAGTCACCAAATGAAATCATCAGTGGCCACTAAGTTTAAAATTGACTAGGAAAATTAAATTGGAGCAGCTGGTTTCCATAAACGCCAACCTTAACATGTGGATAAAAATCCTCATATTTTATCATAAATAATTATCTTTAATATTATATCTCTGCTTTTATAATCGTATAATTTTGGAGGCGATTTGTTTATACGTAAGTAGCGGTGAAAAGGGTAAATACTTCCGAACACAGATATAGAAAAGTGCGTAAAATTTTCAGTACCGATTCGCATTTATAATAATAATGTAAAGCACAAAATATGCATTGGTATATAACACTATTGTTCGGCACTCATTTGAGTCAATGATAACTGTCTCTTCCCACACCACATTGCGTGGTACCTGTCACACTTTTTTCCGCACCACGAACATTCACACGCATTTCCTGGTTGGTGGTATTTCCTAATTTTGCACACTTTGAAATGGAAGCCGTGCGTCGCGAATCTGGTCACTGTGTGTCGTAGGTCGTATATGAGGTTTTCGTCGTATAGAGAACTCCTTAAAAACCACACAAGTATTAGAATACCTAGAAGAGGAAGGGCTAGCCCTCGTGAACGACAAAAAACAGATGACATACCTGTGCCCGAACGGAGCCAGTGCCCAGACTTAGTGTTTACCAACTTAAAGGATATCAAAATAAAATCACAGGAAATCAGGGGATTCGCATTTATAGCCTATTCTTTTTACGTTTTTTAATCCCCCCACTCTGCGTCCGCCACTGATCACCACCTGTCGACAATGGAACGGCTTCCCACACGGCATCAAAGCCTGTAGAACTAGATCGTCGCTCAGTTCTAAATTACTAAGTTATTTGCATAATACCTAAAATGTTATTTATTTATTATATTTATAACAACGATGCCAATTGGTTAACATCCCTGTAAAATAATTTCAGTATGCGAAGAGATTCCCCACATAACTTTAATTATCTGCTACAGTATATTACTTCCATCTCCTTAATGTAGTTTTCTTCGATTTCTAATGAAAATTGTAAGAAAACATAGTTTTTTATTATTAGGCCTACTAAAGTGTTTATTTCTGTAAATAATTATTATATCATAACACTTTTCTATTTGAATGAAATCAGGTAAACTGATATAACAAAGTGCCAGTATGCTTTTGTTGAATCCAAGACGTTACCATTCGGCTAACTCAGTCAGTTTGACGATGTAGTTTGATAAGCTTATGTGAAGGAATAGTGTTGCTTGTCAAATCTAAATGCATTGCAACTTGAAATTCTTAAAATATGTCAACATTTCACAAAATTCAGTGGCATATAACTCCGCTAATTATTTCACAGTAATGCACCTACTGTATAGGCCTATAACAGTATTCATGTAACTACAACAGCGAAGTAAACAAACATCTGACTGCACTGCAGACAAAGCCCTCAAATGATTAAAAATGCGGCATTGTAGTACAGATATTATTAAAAAATGTGACTTTAATTAGTTGTTATTCTGGTACCGGTCAACCGATTTGCTCCAAAATAAGTAGGCTTCTTGCCACGGACATTATAAATGCATATACCAATTTTCATGAAAATCCGATGAAGCGTATTTGAGTTATCGCACCTTTTGCTAATAATACCATAAAAAGGCACTAAATTGGGCATTATTCCGGTACCGGCCAACCGATTTGGTCCAATATCAACAGACATCTTTCCATAGACATTAAAAATGCGTATACCAAGTTTTATGAAAATCCGATAAAGCGTATTTGAGTTATGGAGCTTTTAAAATAGACACTAAATTGGGTTTTACTCCAGTACCGGTCAACCGATTTGGTCCAATATCAATAGGGTTCTTCCCATGGACATTATAAACGCATATACCAAGTTTCATTAAAATCCAATCAAGCGTATTTGAGTTATCGCGCGTACAGACACACGGACGGACAGACGGACAGACATTTTTCCGTCCACCACACAATCTCATAAAGTACCATACTGGCACGAAATAACAGTACCTTATAAGGCCAAATAAATTATGAAGAATTTGTCAGTTATATGTCATTTTTGGCCCTGGTTGAGTGGAAGATAAGGTCTCACGGCCTTAATCAGGTAACGTAAAACACTACAGCCATTTCATAAAATAATGGAATTTTTCCCTCAAAGAGAGAAGTTATAAAATTATTGCAATTGGGTGGTCAAAAATAAGTTTAAGACCTCAAATTCTCTGAATTTTAAGGACTTAGGTGTATCTGAAGTGGTTTCATGTGTAAAATCTGTTGATTTACTTATTTATTGCATTGAGTTACTTTTTTTGCCATTTTTTGCATGATTTTAACACTCTTTAATACCAAGTAGTCAAGAGTAATCAGCTATGTCCATTTTCATTTGAGAAAATATACATCTTAAGGTACAATTTGGTATAAGATTAACTTAAAAAAATATGTGTGGTTAATTACTATGTAAAATAACAAACAAGGGAATTTTTGTCCCACCCGTAACGTCCCACCCGTAACCGTGATAGTTTTGTTAAATTATTATTAATGAGTTAAATAAATGTTTTGACAACCTGGAAACAGTTTATAATTTGTATTTAATCCCTCATGCCTTCATTAATAACAACATTAAGACCCTAACAGTAATAGCAGAATAGAAAATGAGCTTTTGTTTTGCATCATTAAAATCAGTGTCCAAATTATGTCCCACCCGTAACAGATTTTGAAAAACAAATTTAAAATATTCAGAATAAATTTTAAATAATGCTTTGGATGTAGTGTGAAGGAGAAGGCATTGTACATTTTACAGAATGTGAAGAACCAATTCTAGTTTATTATTTATGATATGTAATAAACAAAAATAGCTTCTATAATTTGTCAGAATGTCCCACCCGTATTTATGAAATGGCTGACTAGCGGTATTATTTTTATTATCATCATTATTATCAATCCACCACAAATACATGTTATTTCTAATTTACAGCAGTCAATTCAGTAATAGTTTGGTTTTACGGTTATTTAACGACGGGGATGTACTGCAACCACCTGTGACCGTCGTCGATATGCCGGAATTTTATGGTGCACGAATTCTTTTGCATGCCTTGTAAATCTACGGACATTGGCCTGTTACTGTTATGCACACGTCAATTCCATCGAACCCGCGATCTTTGGGCAGAACACTAGGCCAGCTAATTC
The DNA here is from genome assembly GCA_964059195.1 of Ectobius pallidus. Lineage (NCBI taxonomy): Eukaryota > Metazoa > Arthropoda > Insecta > Blattodea > Ectobiidae > Ectobius > Ectobius pallidus. Next base: position 15,634,682 of record CAXKWD010000005.1, read on the forward strand.
AGTAATGGATATCATTACTTACGGGGAAATAATTTAATCCAGGAAGTAATTTTATTTATTTATACAATGTTCATAATTTATATAAAAATGTAAACAAACCGATATAGAGAACTTTTTTCATTATCAAAAGCAGTATTTCTGCAATCTAAATAAAAAGCTCGGTGCGAATACGTTACACTTATTTTATTTCATTAACATTTTTTTAACAACGTATGTATGAAATTTGCACTATTTACCCTGCATAAAACATCGCTCTATAACAGCATTAATATATTACAGCGCGCTACATTCCGAAGTGTACTTTCGCTTGTGTCTGTTCGATAAAAACTGCGTTTGAGTATAAACTTGTTCATTTTATTCTGCAGGCGAACCATTTAAATTGTCTGGTGAGATTAATTACCTGAATTGTCATAATATTTCAGGCTCTAAGAGAAAGTTGAGTTTATATTTGTAGGAAATGTAAGCTCAAAATATGGGAATAGGCCTAGGAAAATCGACTTCGTTAGAAGCGATACTTAACTTTGATCCTGTTCTTATTATGCCACACACAATATCTGTTGCACTGCTCCTGGAGAGGAAATTAGTCTTAACGGTCACAGCTTGGAATTATCTTGAAATTGATTACATTCCAGATAATGGATAATTAAATAATTGGGGCTATCCGAGTGTCTTATGGGATAAGGCCACCTGATATAGGCCTAATACGAGAACAGTCCATAAAGTAAGTTTCCCTGGGGTGGTTTACAGAAACAAAACACAATTTCATGGAAATGTTTATTGCAACAGATACAGTAAATGTTCAGCTATTTTTCAACATATTCGCCACCGGAATTGATACTTTTTTATTCCGTGGAACGAACGTTTGAATACCTGTGACGGAAAAGTCTACCGCCTGGGATTTGAACCATTGTGTGACAACCATCTCCTCCTGTCAGTCATTCTCTGCCATTTCTTCAGATGCAGGAAAAGATGGAAATCACTGGGAGCGAGGTCCATGCTGTAAGGTGGATGTTTAAACGTCTCCCAGTCGTACTTCTGCAGAATACTTGCTGAGAGGCGTTTAAAAATCCACCCTACAGCCCGGATCTCGTTCCCATTGATTTCCATCTTTTCCTACGCCTCAAGAAATGACAGATAATGACAAAGAGGCGGACTTGGTTGCCACACAATGGTTCAAATCCCAGGTGGCAAACTTTTCTGACACAGGTGTTCAAACGTTGGTCCCTCGGAATGAAAAATGTCTCAATTCCAGTGTCGAATATTTTGAAAAATAGCTGAACACTTGCTGTATCTGTTACAACAAACATTTCCTTGAAAATGTGTTTTGTTTCTGTACACGGTCCCAGGGAAACTTACTTTGTGAACGGCCCTCGTACAATCTACACAATAAACATTACGTTCTGGTGTGTTTCGTGTGCTCTTACCGGACATCTATTGACGAAGGATTTTTGTAGAGATTGGGCCAGAATTCTTACCTGTTTCGCTATTTTTTACCACTAGTCACGTCACTCTCCATTCGTTGGAAGGAGTCTTTCCATCCCACCTTAAATTTTAATATACAGGGCCGTATACGTATAATTCTGCAAGCTGTATCAGTAGAATTCTTTGCATCGGATGCCAGGAAGACCGAAGAATGGAATGGACCAAGCTTCACTCAAGACATTTCAATACAAGATTCGCAGTGCACGGATTTAATGGGAAAAATGCCAGCCCGAAGGGTTTTACACACCAACCGATAGTTGCATGTTATTTAACTTACATGATTAAACGAAACAGTAATTTTAGACAGTCATTGAGGTGGTGCAACACGCACTTTAGATCAAATATCAAAATATCCTTGAAAACATACAATATATAAATACTATCGTTAATTTTAAAGTAATTTCAAATTAGTAATGAGTCATCAAACCATCCATTCTCTAACTTTAGTGGCACAAAGCGACGGTGTCACTAAAACGAAATTTAATTTTTAAAATAAAAATGGCAAAATGCATTGCTGTATTAATTTACTGTACTGTATTAGGAAAGAAAAAAAGAATAGAGAACTTTAACACAAAATAAAATACTACACAGCAATGGTTCCCAACCTTTTTCAGCTGACGCCCCCCTTCGAATATCATGAAATCCTCACGCCCCTTTTGATAGTGATGGGGAGAAGAAGGCCTAAAAACGTATATGTCAGTACTTTTGTACTTTAAAAGATCCCTAAAATACTTTTAAAAACAAAATTAATATTGCTCATCTATTTTATTATTTTTATTTATCCTTTGATGCTTTTGCTGTCACATATTGAATAGGGTATATAATAATGTATAATTTGTTTCCATAATATTCTCAGTATGCAATTTTTATATGTTATAGTTTTAAATGGAAATATATATATATTTTTAATTATCAGGTATGTGGATAGCTGTTGCAATATTTAATATGTAAGTGTATGTGTAGTGTGTCATTTTTGTATATATGTATGGCTGGTATTTATTTAATGTGTAATGTATGTGTATTTAATGTGATATTTAATGTGTAGTGTCATTTTTATATATATGTATGGCTGGTATTTATTGCACCACTGCCACCGGGTTGTTGACTCGCTTGCAGTGCAAGAAAATAAATAATAATACACACATATAAAACACGAAAATGCATATCTAATTGTTGTGAATGTTATTTGAGTCTCAGTACAGTTCATAAAAAAGTTAAATGTAGAAACACAAAATTAATGTCCACTATAGAGTTAAAACTGAATATTAGTGAGATGATTGACACTGTTTTGCTTTCACCAGCTCTGAGATATTAGGTGATATGTTTGACACGCAGATCACTCGTATCTCGTATTTGGATTTCCAAAATATTATAAACGTGTTGATAGCCTATGGCTATTTAATATGTCAGGGAAAATATAGTTACAATTTATAAGATTATAAAATGTAAATTCACACTGTCCTGTTATTCTTGTTAATTACGGTATGTGTCTGTATATTTGTTTGGTTAAGTTAACCGATTAAAAATTCTTGTTGACTGACAAGGCAACCACACTAAACCAAAATATGTTTTTAAATTGTTGCACGCCTCCCTAAGAAAAGCCTCAAGCCCCCCCCCCCTCCGGTTTGGAACCCCTGCTGTACAATGTAGGCTAGTGTTTAACTGGACTAAAAGAATTGAAAACTTGGAATGTCTCATTGTATGAAGGGCTAACATTCACGTCAGTTTTAAAAGAATTCTGGAACTAAAAGAAATCATTGTAAGCTATATTTTATAAACTCTTGTCTTCTATTCACTGGAACTAAATTGATTGGTACAGTAAGGAGGTTTCTTATGTTATATGGGAGGAGATCCGTTCACTTACATTAATTGGCGCAGTGCGAGGGTGGCACTGTAAAGAGGGGCATTATAACAAGGGTTGACTGTATATATAGTTCGGAACTCCTTCAGAATAGCGTAGTCAGCCATGCTCTGCCATTAGCGACCGTGCCCCTCCGAGCCGCGGGGAACAAAAGAGAAACGATCCGTGCAAGGGTAAATTTACATAATAAATCCTGCGCTATTCGGTATATTGCTACTAAACTAATACAAATGTTCCTAACCTAACAAAACCTGTCACTGACCTAGAATTTCTAGAAGCCTTATTACCCTTCCACGCAACATCGTTACATGGCACGAACCCCGCGCTGTGCAGAATACTGGCTGCTAAACTAACATGACTGTTTCTAACCTAACATAACCTGTCACGGACCTAGGATTCCTGATGCAGAAGCTTTTTTACCCTTCCACATCTTTCATAAAACATCGCTACAACAGTCGTTTATCTGCCGAATTCAATCGACATGTAATCATGTTCGTAATATTGGCGACATTGTAGACTTGGTCCCGCTCGGTACGGCCCGGTTGTGACGGGGGTCACCTTATTCTCAAGTTTAGCGTATTGTTCTACTGAGGTTTTTTAAATACTTAAGACCTGATTACCGATAGGCCTATAAAAACCATATGTTGGAAAGCGTTAGTGTATGTAGGGTGCAGAATGATTGCATGGCTACTCTGTCGCGAATTTAATTATAGGTGTTGATATTCGTGCTAAGAAACCATTCACAGTAACACTTTAACCTCCCGCTTGAAGTTAGTATGAAATTACATTCGATAATAATTATTTCAAACTTTTGGCTCTCGATAACATAAGTAGTAACTCATGACTTTTCTTAAACATGTATTTACGGATTGTGAACAAGTTTGAATGGGTAAAATTGTTGTAAGTATATGACACACGAATGCAAAGATATTCTGGTATTGACTGCTTGCATGCGTGTATGCTTTTGAAGGCAAAACTCAGTTGAAGAATACAAAACCTCAGTTTCTATTTAAAGATACTTTTTTTTTAATAATAATAATAATTTTTATTCATCCATTATACCATATACAGTACGTGTCCTGTACAGTGTACAAATATTGTTGGATACGTCAGATCTTACATTATTAGCTAGCTTATAAAATAAATAAATACATAAATAATTAAACATGGACTGCATACAAAAAGTAGATGATATTGACCTTATAGCAGAATTTATTACAGAGCCATATATTCATCTACTGAATAAAAGGCATGTTGCAGTAGAAGGGTTTGAACTTCACGTTTAAATTTCGTAATCGATTTCTGTTCTCTAATTTGGTATGGTAGATTGTTAAAAATTTTGGTTCCCATGTTTAGTATGCCTACATTGTTTTTGTAGATATCTGTTATACAGTATTGAAAGTGTAAATCAAACTTGTTAATTGTATTAAGTTCAGGTATATCTGAATTTGTTTTAATGTTATTTATGTGTTGTTTTATAAAAAATAAGATTTCAAGAAGAAAAATTTAGCTCAGTGTTAAGATTTTTAGTTTCTTGAATATCTCTTTGCAGGATGTCCGTTTTCCTATTCTATTCATTATTCTCATTGCTCTCTTTTGTATTTTAAAGACTGTTTCACTTACCCGGTTGTTTGCCCAAAATATCGCTCCATATTTCAAACGTGATTGGAAATGAGCATATATATATATGTCACAATGAAGATAAAAATGAATTGCCACCTCCATTAACAGTTCATAAGTGGTGTAACGATTAATATAAGATAATTTTAGATATAAGATAATTAAAAAGTTTAGTCCAATCAGTTATACAATATGGAATAATAGGATGGGGTGGGATATGTCAGACTGCACTTCGCCCATTGTCGTTGTTGCAGAAAAGAATAATCAAGATATGTTTAAAAAAAATCAATGGACTATCCATCTAAAAGTTTATATAAAGATTTTGACGCATTGAATATTAAACAATTATACTCCTACACTTTATTAAATTATTTCCATAAACATCATGAAAAGTTCATAACACGAAATCACTACTATAATACAAGGAGGTATAATATCTCTTGTCCTCTTTTCGAACCAAAGTGTGCTACAGAAGTAGGTCTAAGGCATAGTATAAATTTCGGACCAAGGCTGTACAACAATTTTACTAGAAGAAACCCTAATATGATACCACTAAACAATAAATTGTTTAAAAAAAGAGTACTTGATTTGATTAAATCTAACTTGTAATTGTACTTTTACCACTTTTTTATGTTAATCATTCTCAACTGTAAATTTTTAATTTTTAACATTGGGTATTTTGTTTGTAACTCTGTTATGTTACTGTAATTTATTTTTTCGTATCTTTGTCCATGCATTTATTTCATATAAGCAATCTTATTTATTTTTATTCTTATTTTTTACCTAAAACAATAATATGTATGTTTTTTTTAATATAATTTTCAAAATTTAATTTTAGTATGACTGAACTGACCCCGAACACGAGCTATGCTCATGCGGGGCAAATAATACTCTTTTCAAATTGTACAAATTGTGTGTATATTATTTGTATTTGTAATAATTTTGTATCAATTTGTATTTTTTAATTTGTAATAAACTTAATTTGTAAATTTGTTAAAAAAAAATATATATATATATAGATTTTCTGCAGTGTAAAAACAGTTGTGTAAAAGGAACAATTTCAGAGTTCATTCAAATTAAATTTCTTATATCTGTGTAGCGATATGAGGCGGGAGAGATGCTTTTCGAATTTATATTCAGGTAATAGGATGTCATAATATGTTTACTTTCTTTCAGACTTTTCATTCTAATATTAAAAGAATCACGGAGAATATTTTGCTATTATATTTAGGCTTCTAAGGACTTTAATAAAGTAAATAAAGGAAATTTAATAGCAAGAAAGGAAAGGAATGTTACGGTTATGAAAAATTCAAGATAGACCTGATATGCGATTGTCATTATACGATTAGATAAAAAAAAATCCTTCAGAAAAGATTTTAAGCTCAAATGAGATTCCACAAAAGTCCCTAACTAAAACAATCTGTAATTTTATTTTCTTTCGATAATTTTATTATTTATAGAGCCTCAAGATGTTCTTTATATTATTAGAACGTCTTTTAACAGATGACCTATTAAACGTAAAATTATTTTCTAGATCTTGAAATGAGTGGAAGGGGGTTACATTATATGCAGTATAAAAGAAAGAGTGCGCAGAGTTATATATATATATATAAAACTCTGCGCACTCTTTCTTTTATATATATTTATATATATTTGGGTCTAAGAGAGATGGAAATGAGGACTGGAGAAAACTCCATAGTGACGAGCTTCTTGACCTGTATTCTTCACCGTATATATTGCATCTGCATATGATCCCCAGGTGGGGCGAAGGGGCATCCAAGCGGAGGTTTCATTACCTATACTAATTTGGATATGCTTATTTTCCGAGAGAGGATAGAGGGACAGGTGGTAAGCCCATCGCCTCGCAACCCCCGTCTGGAAACTAAGTATTTCTTGGACGTGAAAGGGCCGAGAAATTTTGTCCAGAGGCTCTAATTTAGGCTTGGAGTTCTTTTACGTGCCGTAAATCTACGACACGGGACCCCCAGCTTAAAGTCCCTCCCGGAGGACTCTGTGCCCAGGATTTTTACGTCCTGAAAAATCCATCGACCGCGGCCGGGTTTGATCCCGCGCCCTGCGGATCTAGAGGCGGGCACCGCCGCCGATACCGTATATACTAAGGTAATTAAATCACGGAGGATGAAATGGGCTGGACATGTTGCGCGCATGGGGAGGAAATACATAGGCCTATCTCAAAACTAAAGGACGGTTTGTAAATATCCTTCTCTTTCTAAATATATAATATTATATATTAGGATATTATATATATATATATATATATATATATATATATATATATATATATATATATCCCTTTCATGCCCTTTTTACATACATTAATTAAAAAATCCCAGTACTTTTATGTAATAAGTAAGCACTTCGTATTGTATATTTTATATTATATTGTGATCCATAATATATTTTGTCTTCACTTTCATTAGTTACAAATTGAACATACATGTCTCCCTTGTGGTTATTGCAAGAAGACTCGTATTTCAGTACTTCGTTCGTGATTGGAATTTAAAGTGGAAGTACAGTAGAAAAGTTCTCATTTGAAGTAGGCTATAAATAGACCCACAAACCACTCTATTTCAGTCTGCTTTTTCACTTTCTGTCGTACTAGTGATATTAGAGTTCTTTTCCATTAACTCGTGTATCGTTCTACTTTTAAAACTTAATAAGGCCATTTCATTTGATAGGAACCTGTGTGGCTTGGAGCCCAGCTTGTAAACAAAGTTGTCGCACGGGGAATCTGGAATAAGATTACAAAGCTCTCTGCTTCATCATCACCGTCAGCAATCACATTAACAAGCGACGAGAGCAGCGACACCCGGTATAATACTACAGGGTGCGGCATTTATCGTTTCCCATTTTCAAAACCGTGTAACACATTCATTTAACAAAGAAATAAGCTACATTGAACATTTTTAGATGTCTTACAGTCTTGGATTTGAAATTCTGGTCTTTCTTTTTGAATATGATGTCCTTGAGATGCCCTCCATTAACTTCAATACATTGCTGCAATCTCCCTCGTACACTGGCCATTACGCATTGTGTGGTGTCTTGCAATTTCCTGCAAATCCACGCAAAATCCACAAGCGGCCACTTCACAGAACTAAGGCCATTGCAGCACAGGATATTATTGGCCCTTATTTCTTTGAGAGCGATGATGGTGACTGTCAACTCTGAACGTTACAATCGCATGCTGCAAACTTTCTTCCTACCAGAATTGACACATCGTAATTTGGATATTGAGATATTGTGGTTTCAACAGGATGGTGTTGTAGGGTAGCACATACTGCACATCTTTCAATGGACACCCTTCATGATGCTTTCCCCGGCCGAATTCTTTCCAAATTCTCCCCTCCAAATCTCCCGACCTTACTGCACCAGATTTTTTTTGTTCCTGTGGGACTATCTGAAGTCTAAAGTTTTCGCTCATGCCCTCCCTGACATTAACAGTCTTAAAAATGCTATTCATAAGGAAATTGCAAATATTACGCAAGACCACCACACACCATGTAAAGGCCAGTGTACGAGGGAGATTGCAGCAATGTGTTAAAGTTAATAGAGAGCATCTGAAGGAAATCATATTCAAAAAGAAAGGCCAGAATTGTAAATCCAAGACTGTAAGACAACTAAAAATGTTCAGTGTAGTTTATTTCTTTGTTAAATAAAGGTGTTACATGGTATTGAAAATGAGAAACTTTAAATGCCGCACCCTGTAGATACAGAGTTACGATTATGTATTTTTACCCTTAACCATGGGAGTGAGGTCTATGTGGCCGCAGTAAAAACTTAAACATCCCCTACTGCACACAAGTATGTTATTTACACTACCTTCTCTTCTCAAGACCCTTTATCACCTGTATGTATAACTTAAGCCACGTTCAAACTCAGTACGTGGCCGTACGGGGAATGCCGAAAGGGTAATTTAACGTAAAGAGTTTTTTCTTTGCCTTTCAGTATAGGTGTTCATATCGGATCATGCACGGAGCTTTATGGAACAACAGCACGAAAAACTGCTGTTAGGGATTTCTCGCAAGACTATTCAACTCATACACCGCGTGTTTGATATTGACCAATAACGTTTAGCAATTCCTCGGATGTAGACCAATCACGGCCGTTTATTTTGCAATATTCTTGTAGGAATCGCGAGGATGGTGCTTTTTATCGTGATAAAACCATCTGATCGTTACTGGAGACGCAAATATCAGTGTGTAGTGATTAAAAGTCAGATGCTGCCACTAAGCGGAACGAAAACAGATTACTTTATACAACATAACTTGTTTGGAAATTGAAATAATAGAAATGTACGTTGATTAAAAACACAATTTCGATTCGGTGCAAGCCATTTCGTGTGCTTTTATTCTGTTCGGCTGTTAGCTTACCTGAATGGAGTTAACTGTGTCTTATATTCACAATTGGTAGCACTGATTACACCATGGTAGCTCGAATCGATTCATGGATGGTTGATTCACAAATATGCCGCGATCTCACAACTGTTACTTTTGTTTTTATACAACAAAGCACGAAAGTAATTATTATTTATAAAATCCGTTATATTTTATTCATGGAATAGTCTTAATAAATCCAACTCGAGTTGACGAGTTGCATCAGATAAATTCGCGACTGCGCAGCAGGAGCGATAAACTCGTCAACTCTCGTTTATCTATCGATAAACTCGTCAACTCTCGTGGGGTTACCTATGAGAATTCTTTCAGAAAACTCCGCGACTGTTATAAAACAGATCCCATTGCAAGGATCCAAACAGGTAGGGCGGCTTTCTTGTGTAAAGATCCTTGTCACAGCATGACCCAAAATAATTATTCTGTACCACATTCACAAATATTTGCTCTTGTCGTTCACCAGTACAGCATTAATAAAAAGTAATAGTAATGTAATATAATTAAATACAATTATTACACACTTCTTTCAGCAAACGAATGTACAATTTCTTGAAGATAAGACACTTTTATACTCGTAATAAATCTCATTAAAACTTCAGTTAAGAATAATCTGTAATAAAGCACGCTCTTAAAATAATTCTTACAGTATCTATGACAGTGAATATTATGTAAGCTCGAATTCAGTGGGAGAGAAATAAGAAAATCCAAGAATAAGTGTAAGATTTGAATTGGATATTTTGTTATTATTAAGTGCCAAAATGGCACTTCCTAACATTGCATGGTGGACGGGAAAAATGTATGTCCGTGTGTCTGTACGCGCCATAACTCGAATTCGCTTTATCACAGAAAAATAATCGGATATTGTACCATGTAGTTCCCTATAAACATCCACACTTAAAATAGTAATAATTATAGTGGACCTAAGTTATATATAGGGGGCGGATTTCTATGACATGTCATATTTTTACCCTTTGCATTATTTCAGGTCTCCGACTAATTTAAACCCGATTCCAAGCATCCTGGTGAAAATGGAACGGCTTTTATTGTGCATATAACTGCATATTTATGAAATTTTCAAATATTGTAGCATATTTAGTATTAATATGCAAATTTAGGTCATATTTTTGGCATATTTGTGTGCATATTAAATTAATTTTGAAGTTTCATATCATATTTTGTAAATTTTGCATTATTCTGATACTTTTTAAGGATTTCCAGGTATTTTAAATAATTAACATTATATTTTAATAAAATGAATTGTAATGAAACTTAAAAAATATATAGCCTATATAAAGTGTAAGTGGTAAAGTCATATTTTAAATTTTATTGGTCATATTTTAATGTTTTTTTACGTCATAAATGCATGCATATATCCTATTTATAAGTCATAGAAATCCGCCCCCTAGCTTTATATATATATATAACTTCACTCTCTTTTATGATTTATTTTCTTCACCCAGAAAATGTAATCTATTGAATAGTCGGAGTAAATATTTACTCAGGCAATATTAATTTTTGAATGGTATGTAAAAACCTCAATAATAAAATAAATATGTGAAACATTTTTCCCAGTTTATATTAAAACATTATTAATGTTATAGTTCACAGGCTCCTAAGAACCACTCAGATTCAGGGTTGCCAACCACAAAAGCTAAAATCTCTTTGACAACTCCATAAATTTTCTTTAAATTTCTTTGACGCATTAAAAAAATCTTTAATTATATATTTTAACGATAATAATAATAATTGATAATAATTTTATTAATATGAATATTGCCTCAATTTAACTGCATGCAATGCACAAAGGCATAAATGTGCTGAGAGAAGAGATATTTTGTGCTGAGGCATCGTTTTTAACTCATCGTTTTTTTTACGTTGTAGACTGCTCTCTCGCTCTCTATTTTATTATTTGTCCGAATTTCCGCTTTACCATTATAATTAATTAATTATCTATGGAAAACAGTTAATTCATTTTTTCTGTAGGTTTGGGACGAAATTCTTTGATTCTACGGGGATTGAACAAGATATAGGCGATGAGAGAGAAGACGTTTTATGCTGAGGTGTCGTTTTTAACTCAAGGGCACAATGTACTTATTGTAAGATTCAACTGTGCCTTGATGACCTCATCCACTCTGCATAGTTTTATTAATTATCTATAGAAAACAGGAAAAAAAAAATTCTGTAGATTTGGGACGAAATTCTTTGATTCTTTGAAGGAAGCAAGATTTCTCTAAATCTACAGAAATTTCTTTGAGGTTGGCAATACTGCTCAGATTCCTTTTACTTTCTCCCATATACGTAGTATAGAGAAAGTATTGTGATCGTGACAAAAAATCGAAGTCGAGATAACACCGGGAGAGCATGTTTCATGAAGCCTAGAAACCGAAAAAAGTATTTTTGGAATGACGTCTGTCCGTCTGTCTGTCCGTCTGTCCGTCTGTCCGTCTGTCCGTCTGTCCGTCTGTCCGTCTGTCCGTCTGTCCGTCTGTGGACAAGCACAGCGGGTAAACGGCTCGTTGTATTTACATCATTTTTTGAAATAAGGACTTTTCCGAAATTTTGTCGAACCGCCCAGAAATTTAGCTTTACAACTGAAATATTAAGGAGACTTTTCATGAAAACTTTTTTAAAATTTTTGATTTTTGAAAAAATGGCTCTAACGATTTTAATAAAAAATTAAAATTGGAAACTCTTATCTATGACCAATAAAATGGCTATATCCGTATTTCTGCAAAAATGACTTAAGGGGTACTTTACTCGTATCCATTTTCAATTTTTGTAGATTATATCCATTAGTGTAGGCGATACATGAAAACCTACCACAGTAAAGTTGTAGAGAAATTTAAAATGAACATTTTTTGTTTAACACATTTCTTTATACGTTTAATAGATATCAAGATAAAAACGAAATAAGGACGGCTTAAATGCGAATTTCAGAACATACATGTCAATTGAAATATGAATGACATTTTGTTGCCCCTAGCAACAAGAAAACTATAGGCCTAATGTACTTATTGTTGCAAATGCAGTCAGTTTTGCTCAGTCGTAACGAACACGCCAAAACCAATTACAGCGAGGTGGTATAGGCTAACAGACAAGAGGTCCTGAGTTCAAATCAAACCTCGTGGCTGCCCAAATTGACTTGGGTTTTTCATGGTTTCCTCGTTCGCAAAGGCAAACGCCGGGTTTGTAGGACTTGTTTATTTTCCATAACTCATCGCCGCTATGTCAGTGGATATTATAATCGTTTAAACTGAATATTACATAAGAAGACATCACTAAACAATAGATGCAGATGAGCTGTTACTATAGACTAATGGTTCACGCAAACATACTAAACACGTTATATGACCTACATGCAGTTAAAGCGTGCAATATAACCTAAGTAGTAGCAGTAGTGGTGAAATTCAAATATAAGTCGCTCCATAAGCTCCGCCCATTCGATATTCACATATGCATGGACTGTGTGATGTATTTTGTTTCTGAGCGAAGCAGAGTGACCAACTGTCCTTGTATATTGTCGCAAGTGCCTTGTATTCCCCTCTACATATAACTAAATAATGCATAACACTAACCACATAGTTAAAGTGCGCGAAGCGGAGGCGGAAGCCGTTGCGAAGCGCCCTTGCATTTTCGAAAAAGGACGATACACTGTTTGTAGGTTTCGAAAATGTGGCATATTATATCTCCCGCGAGGTTTGTCAGCCTGTCACCTCTCGTCTAGCGGTATGACGTCACACCTCCAACGTCCGATCACGAGTTTCTTCATAATACGAGGACAGAAGAATTTGCTAGATCGTGGTATAAAAGAAACTGCATCGGTGATGGTGGGTTGGGTGGGACCGATTCATCCCATGGTGCAATTTATATTTGAATTTTCCCGTATATTAGTAGGCCTACTAATAATATGAAGTTTTACTGCCATTGATATTATTATTATTATTATTATTTTTATTATTATTATTATTATTATTATTATTTCACAGTAAAAGCATTGAACATAAAGATCGACCCTGATGCTTTCCGTTCTAGATATTTGTTAGTTTTTATGAAAATGTAATAAGTAAAATTTAATTATCTCTTTAATTTACTTTTCTCTGTGCTAGCCTTTAACACGTATATGGGAGAAAGTTTGTGCAATATATTTTTGCACCATTTATTTAGTTTATATTGCCTTTGTCTATTCTGTTCTCTGTTCCATGTTTTAACCGTATTCCAGAGAATCCCGTCTACGAGTTTTTTTAATTTATTGGTCTGCATATAATTTCTCGTCAAAATATTTGAAAAGTGACGGTATTTTTCTGATATAATATAATATTCAAAATGAAATAACTTAAGAAGGAACGTTAATATTTCAACAAATTACTTTATAATTTACACAACTTGCAACGTTGCGAGGTGATAGGCGGCGGACAAAATAATTAAAGCAGTTAACTTTAGCAATATTATATTTTTGTTCATACTTCACCGTGGCGGGTTTCTGAGGTTCACAAATAAATATTTCAAAATAAATATAAATGTAAATAAATATAATATGTGCCTACGTAATATATTACAATTGTTTAAAATAATGACGATGATCTTAGGTAGATTAAAGTGGGAAGATGCCTAGAAAAATGCTAATGCGGATATAAATGTGATAACCAGGGCCGCGATTCTAATGACTAGGGACCGGATTTTTAGGTTTTTAAAAACACTGTTTTAGGTTTTCCATTAGGTGAAATAGTTTTTTTTTTAGGTTTTTTGTCCAAAATATCGTTTTCGGGTAGAATAATTGGTTTAATCAATTTGAATGTGCTACATAGGATTCTGTACATAATACTTGTAAAGTTTAACTTAACAAAATTTACTTAAATTTGTGTAAACTTGCTTTAAGACAATATTATACAACTGAAGAAAGAAAGCATAAACAATCAAAAGAAGCAGTGAAAATAAGATTGCCTTACATTTCCTGGTTACAGTACATCACTAAATATCTTTCAAGATTTTCAACTGTGAAGTTCTTCCTGTTATTTCTTAGTTAATACCCTAGTTAATACTGTATCTAGACACTACCCTTCTCAGGATTCGAAACCGATGCTTCTAATTTAATGAGTAAACTACTTTATGATTGGATGTGGATAATGCGAAACTGATTATTTTCCTTTTTTCGGTTGTTACGCATGCTAACCGCACAACAGATCAACATTATAGGGACGAAAACTTCCCCCTTTTCTAGAAAGGTAAATAATACGTGTTTCTGGCAGGCTTGACAAAATATTACCTTGCCATCTGTAGTGAAATTCAGATTTTCACCAATCCACTGCCATAATAAACTCGATTTCATTTGTTTAACACGTCTTCTTAAAACTCACAGTGTGACCACTCAGTATGAATAACAGGGAGGTACTAAAGGCAAATAAAAAATCAAGCTCTTTAAAACACGGAAATCTATAAATCCTTGTTCATACACGGCAACAATGGTTGTTCGTACGAATATTTTAAAAGGAATACGCCGGTACTCTTTTCCTCTCTTGATAGTGTCACTGCCTTCTATATCTTACAAGCCATGTTGTTAAATCTGGAAACATCGCATCGGTAGTCCTATCGGCTATCAACATGCCATAAATAAAGCAATGAACTCCATCAGAATCATCGCAAATTAAGCATATTTCAGCTTAAATTAATCCCAGTCATCATCGCCTATGGTTTAGAGAACATCTGGACACACCTGAAGAGCAACTGGAGAGCATAGAGAAGGTAAAAACCGTGTACAAAATGAGATATTTATATACACCGTCACCTCGAATTGAGTACACCAGAGAATAGTTTTTCATAGAATATTTTCATGTTCATCAGCTATTACCATCTACAAACGAATACAAGAGAGAGGTACGGTAGGATATTAGTGTCCTTCAGGAATAATTGGCTGGTATTAAAGAAGAATTGAAGAGAAATATAGTCACTTTTACTGGTATGAACTTTCATCAAAATATCAAGCTGCTCACAGTAGGCCTAATTCATCTCAATCTGGTAGACGCCAAATCGTAGTATATGCAATCTCCTATTCTCCCAATATTACTACTAGAAAATCGATTCAGCGTTTTCCTACAGTTTGGTGAAGCCAATGAACGGGATTCAAACCTTAACCTGGCGAATCAACACAGTTCACCACTGGAGCCAAGGATGAACGAATGGATGATTTTTAGACAGCAAATAACGGAAAGCCGAGTGCTTCCAAGGAATCAGGCAAAGTTATTCTTTTCAGTACAAAGTGCATGTGACAAGAAGATAGATATCAGTGTTCTAGGTTATATTATACCTGAGACAACTAGTTCAGTGGTAGTACAAAATGACCCAGAGAAGTGTAGTAGCTTAATAAAATATGACTCTGTTGTGGGTCAAATAACAGAGCTCGTAGGCCTAACAGGATAAGTGAGGTTATTACCAATAAAATAAAAAAAAACGCGACATCATAACGTATAATGAGGAGACACTGAAAACTACGAATTCCTTCAGATATGTGGAGTCACCGCACGTTACGTTATTATGCACATCACAAGTATAGGCTATGTAATATAGGCCTACTGATTTGGCCTAAATAAAGTCAGTATTTGTGACGAAGAAAATTATCTGCAATAAAAACGTATTCAAATGCTTCCCACAGACCACCACAGATAGGACTACCTCCTGTGTTGCCAGATTTCAAGCAGCATGGCTTGTAAGATTTAGAAGGCAGTGATAGTGTCCATCCTAGACGACAATGGGTAGAACGAAACGCTGGTGGTATTAATTTCTATCCGATAAAAATTATTCTCTCCCCGCAAAATATCGATTTCTCAACTGACAAACAAAAAAGTAGCCTAAATTAGATATTTTAGGTTTTATATCCCGTTTAGGTATATTTAGGTTTTTATACCCCATTTAGGTATTTTTAGGTGCCACCGAATTAATGTGGGTGAATCCTACGGACATGATTCGAAAAAGTGTATGAGCGCTTTTTGTTTTGGAAGTAAGGAAAAAAATAGGTAAAAACCTAAGAATCCGGTCCCTACTAATGACATGTCATCTTTTTATTGATGCTACTTAGACATTGCCAACTTGTAGATAAATCCTAATCATGGCCTCAAGATTATAAAAATACATTTTTATTAGGTCATTTTTTGTCATTTTATGCTATTTTATATTTGTAGGGCATTTATTTCAATTTTAGGTCATTATTTTGTCATTTTCGTGTCATTTGCTTCCTCATTAAGTCATTTTCATGTATTTACATTGAGTGTATTAACTTTTTTTTCGTTGCTAGTGGTGCTGTCTTTGAAATGTTGTTTGTTTAATGCAAGAAGGAAACATTCGGCGTTAAAGTGTTGTCATGTCTCAGTCGGAAATGAGATTCAAAGAAACGCAAAATTTTGTATTATATTACTATTGTTATTAGATTGACTTAGCACCAGAGTCTGCCACCTGCTTGGATTTGAGAGTGCAAACTACTGTTTACCCTCTATAAACAACAATATAATCCGACAGACCACAAAAGGAAATGCCGAATTTTGACTCACCAGTGCCTCAGTGCCATTATAAATTTCCGTGAGAAAAGAACATTCACAACATTAGAGCTATTTACAGTTTTTACAATTACGTACAAATTAGTCTATAACTTTGTGTGTACAATAATAATTTTTTATAAATAAAATATCAGTTTTTAGGTCATTTTTTTTATAAATATTAAGTAATTTTCTTTAAAATTTCGGGTCATTTTATAGGTCATTTTTCAAACAATTTTAGGTCATCAGTATCCGGGCCCTGGTGATAACAAAGTGGTTAGAATTGTTCTTTCTTTCTTTCTTTCTTTTTCGTAGTTTTACCTCTCCCTTTTTAGGATTTAAGCGACCCAAGCCGCCCGGGCCTTACAGGGCCGCGACCTGTCGGGAGAGGGATTACCTTTGAATCACATACATACTTTTTTGACCAGACAAGGAGGGCCTCCCCGGATGAGTGATCAGCCCAATGCCGGGGCCTCCTCCGAGACAACACGAACACATAGGACGATACACACCATTCACACACACACTCACTCAGAACAAGGCGAGGATGAGGATGAAGATGATAATGACGGCCAGATGATATCCGGGGACCACAAGGGCCTAAAGTTACCTGACATTTGTCTCATAGGTGAGGGAAAACCCTGGAAAAAACCTCACCTAGGTAACTTGTCCCGACCAGGAATCGAACCCGGGCCCGCTGCGTGAGAGGATTGGACGCATCCCCTGAGTAACAGCGGTGGACCTAGAATTATTCCTAATTGTAATAATTAATGTTATTATTATTATTATTATTATTATTATTATTATTATTCCTATTATTCCTAAGGAAGTTAAAGGAATATTATCTATTATCTTACTCCCTCTTAATGTTACTAAAACTAATTTAATGCCTTTCTCCAGAATTGTTTCTGGATTAAAACAATTAAATTAATAATCATAACTTTTAAAACTAATAACATATAACTCAGATTGTGGAGTCCTTACGGTTTGTAAGTGCCCTTCTCTGAAAGAATTTGCTGACGTGAAATGTTTAGGCATTATCTTTGATCAACATTTGAAATGGTATAAACACTTTTTGAAGTGAAACTCTTTAGCCGCGGTAGGGGTAAATCGAAAGCTTGTGTAACGCTTTAAAATCGTCACGAAATTAGTGTAACGCTCAAAATCGTCACGAAATTAGTGAGGTGTGACTGCACAGAAAACAATCAACAAAATGATTAGGCTTATCCAAATTTTAAAAGATCAAAAAATCCAAAATTAAAAAATCCAAAAAATAAAAAAAGTTAAAGATCTAAAATTTAAAAAATCCAACATTAAAAAATCCAAAATTCCAAAATAAAAATAAAAAAATTAAAAGATCAAAAATTGAAATCATCCAAAATCCAAAATTTAAAAAGACCAAAAACTCAATATTAAACAGTCCAAAAATCCAAAAATTAAAACAAGTTTCACTTCTATCGCGTGGCGTTCCACGCACACGTTTTTTTATAACTGTAATAAAATACGAAAGAAACATATAACTCTGTAAACCTTCGTAACTGTATAACCATTAACACTCTAAGGGCCGGTATTATAAGGAAGATTTAAATGAGTTAAACTTAGTTTAACCCAACTTGAAGGAATCTCTCCTTTGTCAATCAGAATCTAATGAAAATCTCATGTACGTTCCACATGTGAAGACTTATATCGCAAAATTCTGGGGCTCCGAAGCATTTCAATATGTGAATAAAAAAACTTCATCGTAGCTGTCAGCATTACCTTTACCTCCGTAATATAGCTGGAAGCGCCATCTTGCAACATTGCCGTAACCTCAAGTTAAACGGAAGATGAGTTCTAATCAAGTTAAACTCTAGTGTAATTGGAGATGATGGTTTATAATACTGAATAACACGTAAAATTCGAGTTTGAAATTAAGTTGAACCATCATTCAAACCTTCTTTATAATACCGACTCTGAGAGTAATTTATATAGCCTAGCTCTCGTCGAATCCATTATTCAGCGTGGTATTATTGGATGGGGAGGAATTTCTAAAACTATCTTACTCCATTAACTAT
The DNA here is from genome assembly GCA_964059195.1 of Ectobius pallidus. Taxonomy (NCBI): domain Eukaryota; kingdom Metazoa; phylum Arthropoda; class Insecta; order Blattodea; family Ectobiidae; genus Ectobius; species Ectobius pallidus. The sequence goes on from CAXKWD010000005.1 coordinate 15,653,631, forward strand.
ATTACAAAAACGCATAAATAGGCCTACTCTGCTTAAAAAGACGCTTTGACTACCTGACTGAACTAATCTATTCCGAGTTTAACGTTTTTAACATTGACCAAATTTGTAGATAGGGGAGCCCGGGTCTAGTTGGCACAAATTTTAAACTTTTATTTTTATGAGCTATAATATAGTTAACATTATAGTTAACAGTAGCGGCCGGCATGCGCCATAGCGGGGAAGATGCGCGCGGGAAGATGCGCGGTAGGCGGTGAGGGGAAGCGGCCGATGGAAAGGGGAGCAGGGTGAGTCGGAAACTATAAACTTGCCAACATTATTATGTAAATTTATCTATTGAATAGTTTCATTATTCAGGTAGGTTTATAAAATAAAATATAACAATATTTCAAAAGGGTAACTAAGAAATTGCAATTTATTTGAACCTCGACACGTGTGTCAACTTACCCCATCGTCGGGGTATGTTGGCACAAGTTAAACAATAAATTGTTGTAACAAAAATAACACAAAATCTAAACTCAATGAAGCAATAACTCAAAATATAAAAAAGGTAATATCATTTGCATTTAATCTACACAGCCTAAAGTAACAAGTATCACAAACATCACTTAAATATCTTAATCTGACATGTCAGAATTGCAATTCAGACAAATAAAGTTCTATTTGACACCACGTGTGTAATTGGCATATTTATAGCTTCTAAAATACGGATAAACAATTAAATAAACCTCTTGTTGGAAAATGTTAGACATTTTAATGGCAAGGCTAGTTGGCTCAGTGAATCAACTTACCCCGTAATGAATGTGCCAACTTACCCCAACGTATGCCGTTGAAAATATGGTTCGGTTTTGTGCCAGAAAAAACACCAATTTAAACTTTAAACCGCTCAGACATGTAGTTACTAGTCTTCACTACTCACCGACACCACAGAAGCAATTATTTCTTAGGACCGGATGTTGTAAACTTTCATTTTACAGAGGGATAAATATTTACTTGCAGTTATTCTGGGAGTACAAAAGCACACTGCAGGAACAGAAAAGCTCCAAATACAATATAAATTTGTAACAAAGGCTAACGGTAGATGACCAAATAGATATCTAAGTATCCTTGCACAAAAACGCAGGGTTGCCAAGTTATTAACAGTGTGCCAACTAAACCCTGTAGCCAACTAGACCCGAGCTCTATACCATAAAAATAGAACAAAATTGCTAACTATTCCACATGAGCACAGCACAAGACGTTATAAAAGTAGTACTTTAGTAGAACCCAAATATTTCAATTCTGTTGGTCTGTCACATAGCTCTACTTAAGGTCCTCGCCTGTATAATCTATATGTTAGTAATTACGTGTGTCCTTTATAGACTAACTAGCTGCAAAGGCCCGGCGTCGCCCGGGCTTTGTATTTTTTAATTTGAAATTAACTTATGGAGCACTTTCGATTTTGAAACTCTAAGTCCTTATATAATATGTATGTAGAACTTGAAATGAAGAAAAAGATTTATCACACCCAAACTTTTCCATCAGAAAACGCTAGATGTAGCTTTTTATGGCTCCTAGAGGATGTCGAATGCTGCATTCCGTTGCTTCTACACATCATGCCTGGGAGGGGTTGAAATAAGAAGAAACATAAATTTCACAAGATTGTATTGGCTTGACGGAAAATTTTATTTCTCATTCTCATGTTACCATACAACCGTTTCGGGGTTGAAATAAAACAGAAATGCAGTATCACTTTCATACTTTCCTCCCCTAAATCCCGGGACATAATATACTGGGAGCATAGGACTCAAAATGTTCAATCCCATGCTTTGGGCCTATGATAAACATCCCTATTTCTCAACTAAGACAAAGCCTATAGCTATGGATAACGTATCAGCGGAAAGGATTATTTACCGACTTCTGATATAGCATACTCACACACTTAAGTTGTCCCTGCATTACGACCTCTTATTCTACATCAAAATGTGAAGTGAGAAAATATTTCTTATGTCGAGGGTAGAGAAAGTTATGTGACTGCATCACAATGTGCTGTATTTTCGTGGATTTCATTTTTCAGTAATTATTTTCGCCAATATATTACATCGATGGAATCAAAATTCGTTAAATTCCAGTATTCTATAGTTGTCAAAGCCCTATGTGATCACAGTAAACAATACACTGTTGTCATGTGAACTGAAAAGCATTTAATTTTTTTCAGTATAATATTCTCAGAAATTATATAATTTTCAAGGGAAGGACTGATTTGTTTCAATTTTAATGTTGGCCGCGTTACTTCCCGGGCTTATCTGGGTATGTGTGCAAAATTTCGTACAAATTGGTAAAGAAATGTGGATTTGTATATGGAACAAACATACATACATACATACACACTTTCGATTTTATATATTAGAAAAAAACTACTGGGCCAGTTTACGTGCTATGAAATCGATAGCTTCGATAGATGATCAGTTTTTAACTATCCATTTTTAAAGTTCAATTTCTCACGAATTCTGCCTGCATTTTGCTAGAGATTTTTCGAGAAATAAGAATTTTCCCTGAAAAGTTGCCTTCTGCTGCAATATAAGTCCGCACGTTGGCCTTCTGGACAAGCATTCGAGCCTTTCTTTCATTCTTGATTTATAATGCTTGTCTAAGAAAGAAGAAGAGATCCTCAGCCATTTCATAATTACGGGTGGGACATTCTTGCATGTTATGAATACTATTTTTGTTTATAACATATCATAAATAATAAACTAGAATTGTTTCTTCACACTTTGTAAAATTTGCAATGCCTTCTCGTCCACACTACATACAAAGCATTATTTAAAATTTCTTTTAAATTTGTTTTTCAAAATCTATTACGGGTAGGACATAATTTGGACAATGATTTTAATGATGCACAAAAACAGTTCATTTGTTGTTCTGCTACTACTGTTAGGGTCGTAATGTTGTTATTAATGAATATATAAGGGATTAGATACAAATTATAAACTGTTTCCAAATTGTCAGAACATTTATTTAACTCATCAATAATAATTTAATAAAACTATCAATATTACGGGTGGGACAAAAAGTCACTGTTTGACATACTTTTTGTTGTTAATCTTCTACCAAATTGTACTTTAAGATGTATATTTTCTCAAATCAAAACGGACATAGCTGATTTCTCTTGACTGCATGGTATTAAAGAGTGTTAAAATCATGCTAAAAATGGCAAAAAGTAACAACAACGCAATAAATAAGTAAATTTACAGATTTTATACTTGAAACAACTTCAAATACATGCAATTCCTTAATATTCAGTGAATTTGAGGCTTTAAACTTATATTTGACCACCCAATCACAATAGTTTTATAACATCTCTCTTTGAGGGAAAAATTCCCATGTTTTATGAAATGACTGCCCTAATCATCAGTCGTTTGGAAACACGTTGACCAACCCGCTATTCGTACCATTTAGATTTCTGGTTTCAATTCCAAGGCCCACCTATTCAAACATAATTATAATTTTTTATTAACTGTTTCGTCGGTTATAAACTCAGTCAAGGGATCTACTAAAATAACCAAACTTTCGCCCGCTGTCATCTCTGCGGTCTTCGTCAAGTGTCAAGAATGCTAATTTGTTTATGTAACCTTGTTAATAAGGCAATGTTTCAGCTATAAATATTTAGTCATGGAGGGTTTGCAATGTCTTATATGGAAGGCACAAGCTACTTGTCCAGCATAAAATTGGGGTGTATGTAATCTGCGCCACGGTTGACACCGAATTTGAAATAGAATAAAAATGAGATATGTAAACTGCGGCACACAGATATGTAAACTGCGCCACGGAGATATGTAGGTCATTTCACGCAAAATATAATTCGATGTTCAACTCCGCTTCTCCCAACATCTTCCTTGTCTTAGATGCACTTCTCCAGTTCCAAACAAGTGCCTACATAAAACTGAGAAATATTGAATAAGGGATACCTGTAAGAAAAACAGCTAAAATAAATGACAAGTATTCTCGTCTATTGAAGTGGAGAGAGCAATATATAAACCGTGAAACATCCTGTTTTGATTATATTAACAAGGCGTCATATGAGAACAAAGTGCTCATGTAAGAAATTAGGGTAGTGTTTTTAACAATTTTATAAGTGACGAAGTGTTCATGCAAAAGAAATTAGGGTATTGTTTAACATTTTTAAAAATGACAAAGCTACTAAGCCTAACATTTTTAACCACATCTATGCAATTTCATAGCCAGTCCTAAGTCTGGAGAAGTGGAATGGAAAATGTTAATGCGTTAGTATGACGGTGACGCCATTTAAATGTCGGTGGCGCAGTTTACATATGTTGGTGGCACAGTTTACATCTTGTAGGTTGGGGGAAAAGGTAGAAGTGGCGCAGATTACCTTTTTCCTAAAATTGAAGGGCGTAGTTCCGTAAAGGTGTAAGGCACAAGAACATAGTTTCGATAAATCTTGATGTTTTTAAACAATGTTGCCACTCACAAGTAGGTGGTTTAAAGTTTAATTTTATAACATATATTTTTGAACGACAGGCTAAATTAGTTTTCTGAAAATTTACAAGTTAGAGTGTATTGGGATTTTTTACAACTAGAGGTACCTAAACATGTTAAACAAAAACTGAAGTAATTTTACAGTAGCAAAATCTTTTTTATTTTGTAACATATTATTTGTTTTTACTTTATTTTAGTAAAAACCTGTATTATACAGTGACAATTGCATGTTTGCCAATGAATACAAGTATAATCATTAATACAATAGATGATAAGCAAAACAATCTATTTTGAATGAAGGTAGGCCTACACTTCAGAAATAAAAGTTCAGTTTTATAAACATTTGCTTGGATGGTAGCACTGCAGAAAATAAAAACAGTTGGTAAACATACCTCAATAACAGATAGGAAGTATGCCTTACGCCTAGATGGAACTGTTGTGAAGTAGAATAAATGTGCAGTTTCACAGGTCCTTTCTTATAACTGACCAAAGGTTTAAGGCACAAGTGCAAATAGTTCACTGAGTATTTAAGAGATAAGGCATAAATGTAAAAAAATCAAATTTAAAGATTTGTGCCTTACGCCCTTATAGAACTAGGCCGTTCAACTGTAAATTTTGGTAACTTTAGAAATGATTTAGAAATGACTGGAATTGTGCAGGAGCAAGAGAAATGTAGGTAAATCTACACACAAGATGCTCTTATTGCTTATTGTAGGGCCTATTTTGACCACACTCTGTCGCCTGGACATATCAGCAAATTGCCAAACATTTCTTTGTGGCAGTATTTTCAGGATATGAAATATATAGTCTGTGTTAATGTTCGTTTCTTCTCTGATTAGCGTAATAGCTTTTAAACATTCCTTTGGTTGACGTAGGATCTTTCCTAACCTTTCCAGGGCTGATTGGTGTAACCATTCGTTAAATGAATTCACTAGTGGTTTAGAAGTTTGAAATCAACAAGAAATGATAGTAGTAACTTAGGGAAAGAAAAACATCACATTGTAACATAAAGTATTACTCTTTTAATTTTATATTTAGGTTTTTATGCACTTTTTCGCTTACGAATTTGTACGTCAGTAGCAGTGAAAAGGTGAATATAACACTACGAATGCTGATACCATTCAAATAGGATTCAGGATGACTAAATTGGTTCAATATAGTTCAAAATTAAATTTGATGTGGACGTAATTATTTCTACTGGACGAATTTTACTTTGAACGGAATGTTATATTGGACTAATCACAATTGGAAGAAATTTCATGTTGGATGAACTTTCAGGAGGATTTGACATAATTATGTACCTGGACCAAAAATCTCGGAAATGTTAAATGTTAAAATAATCCAGCTAGATTCTGATAGGGTTAAGGAGCACTTGATTAACTAACTAACTAACTAACTCTGTGGCGCTAACATCCTAGAAGGGACAAGGCCTACCACCCGACCGCTGCGTCATCTACCATAGGCAGACGGCAGAATTGGGGGCATGTGGTCAGCATGCCGACACCCACGGCCGTTAATGGTGGTTTCCATGACCGGAGCCCTCGCTACTTCTCTTATCAAGTAGCTCCTAAATTTGAAAAGGACCACTTGATTGTAGGTAATAATGACAGAAATGAGACGACAAACTGAAAAAGCTCAGAAAAGACACTTTTGGTTTCCTATTTTTGTTACTCTTTGTTTTTTAATTGATATTAAAAGTTAGATAAAAAATGATTCGACTACTATGTGTGAGTTCTTCTGTTATAAGTTTTGTTTGTACTAAGAGGATAAAAATGTGTGTTATTGAAAATAATGTAACCCGCGATCACTCGCGCTATTAGATCGAAACTAACATTTATGTATATATATTTCAATAACTCGCGTATATCTTGAAAGAGAAAGTTATTTTTCTAGCCCATTTTTTATTAATATTATTATTATAATTATTATTATTATTACTATTATGTTTTGAAAAAGAATATATAACAGTAATTGCTTTTAAAAATGTTAAAATGGTTACATAGAATCTTATTGTGAGTTTAATCCATGCGTTTGAGCATGGGCGTACGGTAAGGGGGGTTCAAGGGGTTGAAACCCCTCCCGAAATATCTGTAATATTTTGAAGAATATAAATCATGGATCGAAATAAATTTTTTTTAATTAGGTTGTTACATAGCCTATTTTACAATTTCGTGCATATCAAAGCATTATTTAAGATTTATCGTAATTTATTTAAGATTCAAATTTCAAAACCTCGTGGTGTTGATAGCTTTTCAGCTTAATAACAGTGATGTATTACTAGTAAACAAAAATCTCTTTGGAATTTGTCAAACGACAATTTGTCAACCTGTTTGAAAAGCCAACAGTAATCACGAGCTCATCACAAAATTATCATGAAGCGTGACTTTAAAAGCGTGCCCTATGCATCATACAGTATTATGATAATTTTTCAAAAGAAAGTTTTTATTTATAGACTCTAGCTTAAACGAGAAATGGATAGAATTCTTAAGAAAAACAGTTTCAAAGACTGAACTGCATATTAATTTATTACAGTGTATTAATTATCACAATATAACTGTTTAGTAATTTAAAAAAGTAATAATTCACAATGTGCGTAAGGACATGGAGCTGAGACGACTTTACATAGAACCCCTCCCGAGCTAAATTTCACCGTACGCCCATGCGTTTGAGTTGTATTTAATAACAATAAAATAACAAAAACACATGTTAGGTGAAATCTAACTCGCGAGTGGTGGCACGAAAGACATATGCGTGAGTGATGCAGGGTTAAAGCAAGAATAGAGCTCCTTTTAGAATTATATTTCACAAATACCTATGAACTACAATGCAATGCAATCGTTCGCTGTGAAACGTTCTGCATTGCTTCATGTTCTCTACCTGGTGGAGAAACCATTTTATGCTGTGATCTATGTTGTGAATCCATGCACTTCAACTGACAGCATGATTAATTTTAATTTATACTCGTCACGTCTATTTTTGACAAGCAATAGACAAACCAGATGGAAAGCCATGTGGTCAAGTAGATCAACTACAATTCTGTTTATTTTTGAAGTTTCTACTGAAAGGTTTTTATTTACTCCCCATCTTACTGAAATCCTTGATGTGGTCTTCTGAGAAATATTTATTCAAATTCAGTCTTCTTTCAAAAGTAAACGAAATGGCGGTTCGTGAAAAATAAATGTTCACGCAGGGAAGATTTTACCTCAAGGCTCTGGAGAGAGGATTATATTATTTCGCTTGGCTCGGTTACTTTATGAGTACACCCACAACTCGAAATAATATTTGCAGACCACAGATGAAAGTTTTCCTGGCGGATGTAATGCCCCTTTGTCGATATTAAAATTTCTCTTACTGTATTATGTATATCTACTGATGTTAAAGAAGAATATTATAAGAAATAAAATCAGGTAAACTGATGTAAAAAAGTGCCAGTATGTTTTTGTTTAATCAGTTATGACTGCAATTATGATATGCAGAATATGTTTTTTTTTTTTAAATTGATTTCCAAGTTAAGCTCCAGATTTATTCATTAAGCAGGGCTTACGGAAGAAGAAAGGTCTACCATCTCGGCCACCTGAGTCATTTTAACGGTCTAGTTGGATAAGCGCATGTAAAACAATAGTATTTTTTGTCATAGCTACCTGTATTTTAATTTCCAAGGCCTTATAAGATCACAGTAAAACAATAGGCTATGTTGTCAAGATAACTGATTTTAATTTTTTTAATAAATTCTTTCGAATACGTATATTGCCATAAAAGAGGCACTAAATTGAGCATTACTCCGAAACAGATCAACCGATTTTATCCATTATGAATAGACGTCTTCCCATGGACATTGTAAATGTATATACCAAGTTTCATAAAAATCCGGTAAAGTGTATTTGAGTTACCGCGTCTTTAAAATATACACTAAATTGGGTTTTACTCCGGTACCGGTCAACAGATTAGGTGCAAATTCAATAGGGCACTTCTCATGGACGTCATAAATGGGTATACCAAGTTTCATAAAAATCCGTTACAGCGTAATCTATTAAAATAGGCACTAAATTGGGCATTACTCCGGTACCGGTGAACCGATTTGGTTCAATATCAATAGGATTCTTCCCATCGACATTATGAATGTTTATACCAAGTTTCATGAAAATCCGAAAAAGCGTACTTGAGTTATGGTGCGTACAGACGCACGGACAGACGGACGGACAGACAGACAGACGGACAGACATTTTTTCGTCCCCCACACAATCTCATAAAGTACCATACTGGCACTTAATAACTCACAAGATAATTCCATATTGATCGGTGAGTATAACAAGAGAATGATTTAGGGATAATTCACATAGATATAAATAAATTTCACCGTAGTTCAGCTCATGCATAGCTCACAGTCAGATCAAGCAATCACGTTTATAATGTTTAAAAATACAATTTACTTTTTATCTTGGAAAACTGCAATATTTTGATTAATTAAAGGGATCGTGGAGATGAGCTGAATAATGACTAGATAGAGCATGGGATTTATGGTACTCTATGGTGGAACTTACCCATTATATGCCTGTGTTAGAGAAAGATAGATAGATAGAGAGAGAGAGGGTAAAGAAAATGGTACACAGAATCAAAGAGAACTGGTTACTCGGGCCTACTATTTTCTTATATCTACTGTTTAAAATTATATGAATTTTGCTATATCGTGCATAGATATCAATATAAGTAATTATGTTTCTTTTTTGTGAGCTGAGATAAAGATTTCAACAGAAAATCTACAAAGATCATGATCAATCTATATTCCAGAATACCTAGTTCTAGAAAAGTCCAATAAAGTAATTTTAAAATGTTAAAAGTTTAAAGTTTGGGATGGCCTAATCTGTAAGGTGATCTGGCACATGTTCCAATTATATGCCGAACACTGAATTATCGGGACCCTTACTTCTCTAAACCCTAACAGCCGACTTTGAATGAATATGCTAAATGAATAAATGCTATATAAATGGACTATTTTTTTGTGGCATTCCTTACCCCCGGGGTGCCACTCAATTAAGCCATACCTCCTCAAGGCTTGTAAACTACAGAAGTTGCGTATTCCGGCGAGTTTATGGGACAGGGGGTTGCGGCGAGCAGGCGAGATGTGTGACGTCACCAGTTTCCAAATCTCGCAATTCCCGTATTTTGCTCAGTCTAGAAAATGCTCACATCTTATGATTAAACTCGTAACCTTTAATGAACCCTAGGTCGGATTCCTGTGAAATTTGTACAGAAATAATCTACACACAACAGACCTACTGGTGGTTAAAACAGAGCCTTAAAAAAACGAACACAAATGTTTTTATTTCATTTTATAAACATCACCCGTTACACAAAATTCATGAAGGGAGAAGCAAATTTGACTATGCGAGAGTATTTTGTATTTTTGTGTCCCGAACAATTTTTAAACGAGAAAGTTTTAGAGAATTGATTGAATTTTGTTATAAATGAAATACCATCTTTATATCTTGAATGGTTTTCAAATAATTAAGTGGTAATTATTCCGAGCGCTTCAGCTATCTGAATGATTTGGCGCACGAGAGCATGGTGCCGCTGACGAGGCTTGTATACTGATCTTGGCCGCTGACCACAGTCTTTTAGGATAGAAATTATTTATACATATCGTTTTTAATAGTACAGAATAGTCAATTAGAAAGTGCTTTAGAAAGTGCAAATAACTGAAACGTTATGCCTAGAAAATAATCCTCATTCTAGAGGTTAAGTTAGTATAATTTGATGGAAATTTGTTAAAGAATGTATATTTGTATCTTCATTCTTCCCGTTCAACAATAAGAGAATTATTCCTTTATTGCGACCAAATGGTCATATTATGATGAAAAGAGCAACGGTGGAGTGATATATGGTAGGGAAAACATGAGTACACTGAGAAATCCTGCCCCAACCCCATTTTGCCCACCACAAATTCCACATGCTCTACCGAGACTCGATCCCGGGTCCCAGCGGTGGAAAGTGAGCGGTCTGACCACTCAGGCATGGGGGGGGGGATAAATGAACTATATACAATTATTCCAGGCAAAGTGAGAAGCTGTGTGGGACATATATACAGTGGAGTCCCGCTATTCCGAACTAATTGGGACCGAAAACTGTTCGGTTTAGCGGGAAATCCGATCAGGCGGATTTCATGAATAATATCAACGTATTGACTTGTTAAGGTGTAAATTAAGTGCGGGGACATCTGCTAGTGTCAGCCGACATGCTGTAAGTAACCAACTTTAATTTCAATTTGGTTTCAGGCTCTTTGTATGTCTCTATTTAACTTCTTTGTATAACAATAAATGTACTTTTTTCACTAAAGCCTTTTTAATTTCTCCTCTTTTTAAGTTTAAAAAATCGATATTTTTTTTCTGAACTCTGTTCGGAAGAGGCGGATTTTCCGAATAGCGGGACTCTACTGCACATACATACAAGAGCATAGAGTAATGATAGGAAAGCCGTAGATACTGCAGGCATTTCATTTTCAGTTGCGTATGCGCATACATTTAACTTCCGTAAAGGAAGTTTATCCCTACCTTTACATGGATATAACATTTTTAGTTTCCGAATTAAAGCTTTATGATCGGGTATAAACCCGCCAGATATATTTTAGAACTTATTGTGAAACATGTTTGAAGCACAATAGGATCATTGTTTATCAGCTGCAATTGTTATTTTAATTTTGAAAGATTAACGTTGTAAAGCCGTGCATTCATTGTACAGTTTAGCCACAAAGCATGAAAATAGCCATTCATGACACTTGTGGGTTAAACATGAAATTCCTCATTATTGTCCTCCAGCTATTAAACCAGCTAATGACACGAACAAGCATAGAGGCGATTTTATTGACAAGAGAGACATCTGGCCCCTATTTCATAAAAGTGACAATTTTACAGGTGACAGGTGACATAAAATTGTCTTACAGGTTTACATTTTGACAATTGTGTTTTTCATAAAAGCTGACAACTTTACATAAATGTCATGACAATTTTGTAGATTTGTATGACAATTTTACATATTGTTGTTTCTCAAAACTTTTGAGTTTACAGGTAAAGTTCTGACAAATATGTCAAATCTTAGGATACCTATCATTTATGAAACATTAATTTTTGCTGACATATTTACAAATTTACAAAAAATGTAGAATTGTCATTACAGAAGTGACAGGCAATCTTTCATATGTAGGCCAACAGAGTAGGTTATGTAAATGTGTGGCATAACTTGGCAAACTTTCTTGTGATTTAAACTTTGTTAATAAACTTGCTTAATTGTCTTGTTAATAATGAACACTAGTAGTAGTGAAAATGGTGAAGAAATAGACATGAAACCACCCAGTGTTTTTAGGCAATGGATTAACCTATTCAATTTCAGTGACTTTGTATTAAAAGTATATAAAAAAAATATAAATATAAAAATAATTCAATTATTTTCGATAGTAATAATCGATTGCTTAGGTATCATATTCGATGTTGAGACACGTATGTGAGAGCCATCTACAGTGTACTAAAGTAATCTTTAGGTTTGACATAAAATTGTCGCGTTTATGAAATGGGTTCTTTTAGTCTGACAATTTACATTAATTTGCCTGTAATGTAAGGAAACGTTGTAATATTTATGAAAAATACAATTGTCGTGACATATTGACAAATTTGTCAGACTTGACATAATTGTCGTATTTGTCACACCTGTAGAGTTTTATGAAATAGGGCCCTGGTAGATGGTGCTTTACGTGTAACCAGTATTTTAATAGTCAGTTTACGCACAACCTGCGATCACCTCGGATCACGAAGCGTATGTGTTTCTCACTGTACAGGGCGCGTCCACAAAGTAAGTTTCCCCGGGGCCGTTTACAGAAACAAAACACAATTTCATGGACATATACGGGATGTTAATGAATATGTAGTATTAAATCAGCAGTCGTTTCGACAACTACCAGGACTATAAAAACTGAAGATGGTATAAAATCATACCGAAATTTACATATCAACTAATTAAGAGGCCAGACTCCATCTTCAACATAATCATTAGTGTGGACTTCCTTAATTATATTATAAAAATACAGCAAACACAAAGTATAAATATTACAGCACATAGTGACCAGTGAGTATAATCTATGCAGACATTCCACAGTGAATCTAAACAGACAAATGATATAAATATCTACATAACAACGCGCAAGTATGCTGCTTGCAAGATTATATTAGAATATAATTATTGAAGCAATTTCAGGACAACTTATTGTACATAATTGTATATGTGTGTTTTTTAATGTATATATAATCTTACAAGACCTGACCATATGTATGATTAATTCACTGTCCAATAGAATACAGTATATCAGCAAAATCTGTTCACATAATTTGTAACACAATAAAAATAACAGACTTATAAATATTTGTTTTCATTTTTATCTAAAAGGTTCTCCACATTACTTTATATATACATATATATATCTAGCATCTTATTATATTTTTTGAGGGTATAAGGCGAAAAATTAACTCTTTTATTTTGTAAAATTCTCCCTCAAAGACATTGAAGATGAAATTTATCAATAATAGGGTTCGGATGTTTATGACCTGAAAACGTGGAATATATGACTGAAAATATGTCCTTAAAAACAGCTAAATATGACCCCAAAAATCCAAAATATGACCTGATAAAAGTAAAGTATTTTCAAAAAATAAATGTTTCATTTTAAAACGTTTCAAGACACTTAATTCTTACATCACATGAATTCAATCAGATAATCAGTTTTAACAATTTTGGTGATTTACAGTTTTTAAAGGATTTGCTCCTGTTTGCTCGTTTCATCAGCTGCAAATACAATATTTTGAAGACCTTGCGTGTTCGTATAAGATATGAACAATTGCATTAATTTTAAAATTTAAGTTATTATTAATTTGGTATAAACATTATGATATTTTCAAATTTAAATCGACCGTGTAATACATACACTGTATAATTGTGCTCTTTTGCCGAATTTATAACTGAAATGTAACGTTAAATTACAAATATGGCCAAAATATGACCAAAACCACAAAAAATACAAAAATATTACTTTAGCCTATATGCAAAATAAAAACGGTCCGATTAGGATAACAAGCGTGCAATTCGTATTTAATTTGTGTTTCAGAGGCCAGGATAAAAATATGAAATGTCATAAACATCCGAACCCTATTAATGAATAATACCGAAATATTTTACCTGTGTATAGCGGGAACATTGACAAGCAACTTTTGTTGGGAGATTCTTGCTCTGTGGATTCAATTATTTTTATTACAGCATAAAATCTCCTAGGGCATGGCCGCCACTGACTTCAAACATTAGAAAAAAACACAAAACACAGGAACGTCGTTGTTAACACTGTGGTCAGTAGTTATGAATTAAAAAAAAAAGACTAATGCAGTGGTGGTCAGTCATGTGATTAGTCTGTAAATCTTGCAGATTATGAAAAATCGAAATTATGATATAGCTGTGAATGAATGATTAAGAATCAGATTTTTATCGATCACCAAGAAGGCATGAAGTCAATGTAATGAAAATTTTAAAGCTATTTCGCGTAATTATTGACTTATGACCACCAAATTATAAAGACTTTAATGTCCTGTAGAATACACATTTTACATCATAGAGCAAAAATCTCCTAATAAAACTTGCTTGCCAATGTCCCCTCTATATGCAGGCATAATATATTTCGGTGTTATTCATTAAAATCATGTATATTCCAACAGATACAGCAAGTATTCAGGTATTATTCAACATATTCGCCACTGGAATTGAAACATTTGCCATACCGTGGAACCAACTATTGAATACCTGTTTCGTACAAGACTGCCACCAGGGATTTGAACCACTGTGTGACAAACATTTCCTCCTCTCTGTTATTCTGCCATTCCCTGTAATTTCTTAAGGTGTAAGAAAAATGGAAATCACTGGGAACGAGATCCGGACTGTAGGGTTTATGTTTAAACATCTCCTAGCAAATCTCCTGCAGAAGTTCGGCAATGACAAATGTAGCGATCGATAAAATTGTTACATTTGAGAGCAAGAGCAGGCAGTAGCCGATACAAGATCATCAAACCTAGCTGTCTGATGAATTACCGTTAAGTCAATATTCAGATATAGAAAGGAATCAAAGACTGGCAAGATTGAAATTATAAACTTCAAATAGCAAATATGATATATTCCATGTCTGCAATAATAATATATCAGAAGTTAGAGGCTTTGATAAAATGAATGTGGTGAGGCTGTGCCGTTTGTAGTGCGGTAGGTTAAATTACCGGACCTGAGTATAGGAAACTCGAGTTTCCACCATGATTGCATGGAAGGAAAATGGATGAATTAAAAAAACTATCGTTAAAGTAAGGGCTTCCAATATACAGAACTGGAGAGCTTTAAATATTCCAAGAACCGAGTGAGGTGGCCGAGATGTTAACACTTCGGCAGGGTTCACACTCAGGCGATAAGCGATAAGCGATATATCGCGAGCGATATACGATACGCGACACGCACGGACAGATACTTGAAATCTAAAGGGAGGCGATAAAAAAGGTTCACACTCACGCGATAGCGCAACATATCGCAAGTGCTATATCGCTCGAAGTGCAGCATGCTGGTCGCCTGAGCGATTTGTTGCTTACGATATTGTAACTTTTGTAGTGAAGATTGTGTTCCCACCACATTTTAAAAAATCTACCTATTGCAATCGATACCATGTCATGACTTTCGAAAAATTCTTTCATATCTTTACGTTTCATGCCTCCAAGTACGAAACCACCGCCCGTTCAAAAAAAATGTGATATATATATATATATATATATATATATATATATATATATACTGTATATATCTTTACACGCTAGCAGCCATAATTTTGAAGATATTTGAACCAAATTTTATTATGTTATTTCTAGGCCCAATAGTTCGGACAAGTTCGTTAATGACCAAATTTGGCCCCAGGGGAGGGTCGGGGAGGGGTAGAAATTTTGAAATATGTATATCTCGGCTCCTATGAAGTATAGAGGGAAACTTTGTTTGAATAAATTAGAGAACTCCCTATGGAGTTCACAGTGACACCAACGATTCGGGAGTTTTGGGGATACGAGTTGGGGTGGTTGGTTGGGGGATGGAAGTTCGAAATTTTTGAAACCACGTCTTATGGGGTATCGTTGAAAAGAGCTTGATGAGTACTCTACAAATCAGTAACTGGTTTCTCGATAGCTTTCATATAAGGCGATATTTAGCACATCGAAATCTACCTCAGCCTGTAGGCCTGCCTAAAGGGAATTTTTATCGCCCAGGTCGCGCCGATTTATCGCTCGCTGTGTGAACCTTCCTAGCAATATATCGCCGCAACAAATTCCTTCCGATAAATCGCTTATCGCTTATCGCCTCAGTGTGAACGCTGCCTTTGACTCGCATTCGGGAGGTCCCAGATTCAAACCCGTGGCCGGCCATAGGGTTTTCATGGTTTCCCCAGTCGTAAAGGCAAATCCCAAATTGGATTTTACATGCCATGAATGATCATCAACATTTCGTCCTGTATAATATCCATTTAAATTAATATCGGTTGAAATTGACTCCATAAAATACACCAACAATAAAAGATAGTTGACAATCAATAATTCCATAGCCTACCTACTGTATAGACACAGATCCTGAACTCCTGATATGGCCCCCGTGGCCTGAAGGAGTGTAACTAGAGCTGAAATAAAAAAAAAATCAAGGTGATTATCTTAGCAGATAGCCAGAAGATCAGGCTCTGGGTGTCTGTGGAATTAAGGTGGACCAACCGTCTGGAAGTTGACGGGGTAGATCGGTATTTAAAGAAAAAAAAAATGATAATAAATTTTGCTTGAAGCAAACTAATAAAATAATCTTTTAGTTTTTCTCACTATGCTTTGTCAAATCATCAAAATGTTCCATGCTCATGATTTTTTTAGCAAATGAAATGGCGATTTTTTCTGTAATATTAGGATAAACACTTATAGCCCTTATAGGCATAACACTTGATCGTTTCAATACAGTTTCCCTGTTTTGAATCATTTTCAAGATAGAAAGAAGAAGAAAAGAAAGGAAGAAAGAAGAATGAATGAATAGATGAAAGAAACACCAAATACAAAGAATGTGATAATTAGTATCCGCATTTTTAGTGTTATTTTTAGTAAGTAGGCCTATACCCTAGGTCGTAGTTAGGCCTATGTAGGCCTATTGAATCCACTGTCTGCACATTTTACTGACCCACTAGCTGGTTGATAATATTTTATGTAAAGTTTTCACTATTCGACTTCTTTATTTGAACGAAATTATTTATTATAACTTATATCTACCTTACATGGCAAAAAGTCGGCCGCGGTGGTCTAGAGGTAGCGTGCCCGCCTCTAGATCCGCAGGGCGCGGGATCAAACCCGGCCGAGGTCGATGGATTTTTCAGGACGTAAAAATCCTGGGCACGGAGTCTTCCGGGAGAGACTTTAAGCTGGGGGTCCCGTGTCGTAGATTTACGGCACGTAAAAGAACTCCAAGCCTAACTTAGAGTCTCTGGTCAAAATTTCTCGGCCCTTTCACGTCCAAGAAATACTTCGTTTCCAGAGGGGGGTTACGAGGCGATGGGCTTACCACCTGTCCCTCTACCCTCTCTCGGAAAATAAGCATATCAAAATTAGTATAGGTAATGAAACCTCCATTGGAGGCCCCTTCGCCCCACCTGGGGATCATAGGGTAACAGATACAGATACAGATACAGATACACGGCCAAAAGCCAGCGCAGAAATTTAATAATAATTTTAGTGTCAATGAAGATTAAGTTGGGTGGTAGGATTATGGCTAACGAATGTGACAGTCCCATATCGACTGTACCATCCAGGTCGACATAAATACTAGTTACGATAACTACAGTATCTATTATTTTATTCAATTGTTCATCCAATTGTAGTAATGGGCACCTGCTGATTACGTGAAAGGATATGCAATTCGTGAAGTACACGCTAGACTTGAGCAGAAGGAATGGACTTTTTACAATATCCGTAGTAATTTCAATCTAAGGACTGAAGTTGTATCGGTAACATACCTACCTTTCACCCCGGCGATCCGGGTTCGATTCCCAACCGGGTAGGGGGTTTCTCAGTAATGAAAAATCCTCTTCCAGGGTTTAGAACTGGGTGTCTGTCAGTAGAGCAATAGAACACAAGCGCCGAAAAGTTGTTGGGACCGGAGTATGGCCTATGGTCGAGTGCTCCGGGGGTGGTGGAGGGCCCCCCCAAAAAGTAGGTTATGTCTTAGGTTAGATAATGCACTTGTGCATCATAATCTCTACTCATCATTCTTCAGTAGGGTGTTTTAGTAATCTGGATGCCAAATTCTTTACCACATCACATCAAGAGTAACCTTCAAATCTAATTCTAGAGTGATAAGGAAAAAACGAATAAATCAAAATACCACAGTTTTAGGAGAGACAACGATTTATTTTCACAGCATTTTTACAATATTTAGCTCAGTCCAACCAGATATTTTTACATAGGATAAGATACTGTGTAAAAATATCTGGTGGATTGACCTAAATAGTGTAGCAATGCTGTGGAAATAAATTGTTTTTTTGTCATTCCTGAAACTTTGGAATTTTGACTTATTCGCTTTTTCCCTATCACTCTAGAATTAATAGTACTGGTATATATACAGTTTCATTGCTTTTTAATTACATTTTGTGTAGAGTGGTAGACAATATCTACTTTTTGCAGTGATCATCATTAATATTATCGATTATTATATCACTTTATGGAATTTGTATATTTTCTTCCATTGAAGTGGAAGAAAAGACCTCATATCTAAGTTATTAAAAGACAAGATTGATTTAGTGACAGGGCGTCAGTTCATAAATTCGTAAGCTATTTAATAATAATAGTTATAATAACATCTAGGTAATAGACAAAGTCAAAATATAATACAATTTAGTCAATATAATGAAACATACAACATATATCAAGATCAAAACCAAAATTAAAATAGATGAAACGGATAATCTGCAAACATTAAAAATATATAATAGCCTACACCAATGTAAATATTTCATAAAACAATATTACATTCGAAAAACTCTTATATTGAATAAAAAGGATTTAAAGGTAACCAGATAAACAATGCATTCTTAAATTTCTTATAAGGTGTTTACAATTTCCAGAGACATATTATTAGCACTTGGGATAGACGTGCAGAAGAATGATCAACGAAACGTCAAATAAGTTACATAGGAATTGAAGCGTTCTCGACGCTGATTACTAAGTGCCAGAATGGTACTTTCTGAGATTGTGTGGTGGATGGGAAAGCGTCTGTCTGTCTGTGTCTGTACGCGCGATAACTCAAATACGCTTTATTGGATTTTCATGAAACTTGGTACACGCATTTATAACGTCTATGGGAACAAGCCTATTGCTATTGGACTAAATCGGTTGACCGGTACCGGAGCAATGTCCAATTTAGTGCCTATTTTATAGTAATATTTTTGAAAGAATTTATCAAATGCAAATCACTTCTCATGACATACCTGTATTGTTTTACAGTGTTCATATAGGCTCACGGCTTTGGAAGTTGCAATACAGTTAGCTTTGACAAATAACACTACCCACATATTCACATATGCTTATCAAACTTAGCCCTGCTTAATGAATCGATCTGGAACTTAACTTGGAAATCTATTTTTAAAAAAGATAACTTATTGTCTGCATATCATAATTGCCTTTGTCACCGATTAAACAAAAGCATTCTGGCACTTTGTTACATCAGTTTAACTGATTTTATTAATAATGATTTCGCGGGCTATAAACCGAGGGAACGAATATAAAACATTCAAGATTTCGGTCGCTGTCATGTCCTTGAGGAAAGCCGCTCCCTGAGGAAGGCTGCAGAGATGATAGCGGCCGAAAGCTTGGATGTTTTATATCTCTTCACGCGGATTATAGCCCACGAAACCATTATTAATAAAATACGTCAAATGACAGCCATTTTATTATTAACTCATAACTACATCTACATTATTAAAGCTAATGGCAATGACAATGGCGACCAGAACTTCAAAGTGAACAATTGCTCGTTAAATTTGCATGACTACCTCCTTAACCAACACACCACTTAGTCCAGCTAGCGTTCCCATAACCCATCAAAGAATTTAGTAGAAGTAAGAACTAAACATCCCTTGCTTTAACATGGGAGTACGCCGTAGCGTAGTGGTTGAGGCGCTGCACTACACGCCGGAGGTCGCGGGTTCGATCCCCGATGAGGTCATTGGAGTTTTTCAATTGGCCTAATCCTTCTGGTGGCCCTATGGCCCTAGGGTCGACTCAGCCTCCAACAGAAATGAGTACAAAGAGCAACCCTGGGGGGTAAAGGCGGCCGGTGCGTAAGATTGACAACCTTATCACCTTCATGTGCTGAATGTCTAAAATCTGGGAGCCTCAACCTCCTGGAACCCTCTTGACCTCCATGCCCTGAATAGAGAACACTTTACTCAAAACATACTAACTTTTTAATCGCAGTAATAAGGAACTTCAATTTTCGTTATAGGCTACCTGAGCTTGTGAATTTGTGTCAATGCCTTCTAAGGCTAATGGCTTGTCTACAATTACAGGATCATTGATCTAATTTGCTGCCTGCAAACATTCTGGTCAGTATGTTAAAAATTACATTTGAAGTTCAGTGAATTCATAAGCAAATGAACAATGATTGCTTGTGTGGGTATCCGCCAATTCTTTACTTCTCGCGAGATAATAGGCCTAATACTAGAATATAATCTTATTTCATAATTTGTATTTAACGCTATTATCGCTTCTTAATGCCATATGAGGCAAGTAAATAGTTTATTTTACTACTTTTCAAGAAGACTTTTACAAGACAGTACAGGTTCAAGAAACAGAAGGACCATGAAGTCTTAGAATCCTTGCAAAAGTTACAGTAGGCCTATCTACATTATGAAGTAGGCATTACTGAAAGTTTCAAAAGGGCATTTGATACTTCAAACTGTAGGTCAACTTCTTTCTATTAGTTTCAAATAACACTATTTCAAGACACCGGCTTCTTGATTATTTATAGAGGCCTATATTAACAATAAAATACTAAAAACCTGGTTTAGAGGTGCATTTCACGATTAAAGTGCGCCGCCTGGGGAAAAAAAGAGTGCGTGGAACGCCACGCGACAGAAGTAAAACTTTATTTTATTTTTTATTTTTTCAGTTTTTGATTATTGGATTTTTTTCAATTTTGCATTATTGAACTTTATAATATTGGGTTTTTGGACATTTTAAATTTTGGATTTTGGACTTTTTAATTTTGGATCTTTGAATTTTTAATTTTTAATTTTGGATTTTTTTAAATTTTCGTTCTTTGAATTGTTTATTTTTAAAATTCTTTATTTTGGATTTTTAAATTTCTTATCTTATTATTGATTAAATTTTGGATTTTTGGTTGTTATAATTTTTAATTTTGTTTTTTAAATTTTGGAAATTTGTATTTTTTAATTTTGGATTTTTAATTTTTTCAATTTTGGATTTTTGAATTTTTAAATTTTGAATCTTTGAATATTTAATTTTGGATTTTTTAAATTTTGATTCTTTGAATTTTTTTTTTTTGATTTTTTAATTTGGTATTTTAGTTTTTTTAATTTTGGATTTTTGGATTTTTTCAATTTTGGTATTTTTGATTTTTTAATTTTTAATTTTTAAATTTTGGAATTTATTATTTATTAAATTTTGGATCTTTGGATGTTTTAATTTTTAATTTTGTTTTTTTAAATTTTGGAAATTTGTATTTTTAAATTTTGGATTGTTTATTTTGGATTTGCGTGGTAATGAACCTCCGGGTTCCATAAAATAGATAATATACCTTTAGATTGCTTAGGAATTGTCTATTGCCATTGAGGAAGTAAGGTCTGAAAAATTTCCTTTGATTACTCCTAATCATTGAGTTGATTGTTTTCTGTGCAGTCCGCACCGAAACAAGTCGGTTTTGAGTGTGACTGATTTCGTGACGGTTTTAGTGTGACTGATTTTCCCGATTTACCCTCTACCGCCTCTAAAGAAGTTTTACTTCAAAAAAGAAAAACAAACAAAACTACCCCACAGAGAGTTTAGTCCAAATCATTCAATGTTTTCCCAACTAGGCGTGCATTCATGATCCCCTTCTGTGTAAATCAAATCTCTGCGAATCGTAAACAAATGGATCAAGATAGCAACCGAGCAAGGCCATCTTGAATTAATTTCCGAATTAAACACTGTCTTGCTAACGTTTTCCACAATAATTGAATTGCTCCTGTGTTTCTTATAGAAATTATTTCATCTTCTCGAAAACATTTAATTTTTGGCATTTAAAATAAAAATTTTGCAAAATCCTTTCTTAGTGTGCACTTACATTAAGAAATTAAGGTAGGCCTACTCTCAAAATTCCAAGTCTCTACCTAGGCCTATTATAGATTAGGCTCTACGTTGATTCTCTGTCAGTCAGTCAGTCAGTCAGGACAAAACTGCTTATATAGATAAGAGATAATATAATGCAATGTGATCAAGTATAATGTAATAGGCTATACTACGATATGGACTATTAAGTTGTGTGTAATAAGAGTAATTATGAAGAATAAGCTGGAAGAATGAACCTACATCTTATGTTAGCTAATATTCCCACGCGCTTGTCTCGAACTATGCCATACTCTCTGATTTTTCTTACGTAGGCCATTTCGAATTTGGTGCACTCAGTTTCATGTTTCGAACAGCTGCTTGAATAAAGTTTTACAAATATGGTTAACGCTTATAAAACGGGAATTAATATTTTAAACAAATTTTATCTATGAAAATTATGTGAAATCATATAGGCTACATGTATAATCATTTTTTTTAAAGAAGCATGCGGACATACGAAAAACATATTTGTTTAACCTGGGTTAAAGGACATAGCGGACAATATGGTAACGAGAGAGCTGACGAATTAGCAAAAACTGCTTCTGCCTCTGATGGATATCAGCTACAGATTGTGCCCCTTTTCACATGTTAAAAAGTGCATTAAAAAGCACATTCTGGTTAAATGGATCAATAACTGGCTAAGTACCACAAAAGGATTCGTTACTAGGGATACTTTCTTTCCAACGGTTGAAGTACGTCTTAGAAGTGTTGTTAAATCCTACTTTAAGGTGACCCGAGTAGACATGGGAATTTTGGCTCCTATTTCGAAAGATTCAAAGTGATAAGAGATATACCTTAAGTGATAAGAGATATACCTGTGTATATGTAGCGATCAACAAACTGTCGAACATCTTTTATTTAATTGTCCAGTGTTTGAAAGAGAAAGACACGTTTTAATAGGACATCTAGATTATTGTAAACGTCTTTATGCTAAACCATTATTTCATCTGTTCCTAAGAAAATGCTGTTCTAGACAATTTTATTATTTTCTTTCTTATGTAGGCCTACATAATCGATTATAGGCCTACTCGTAGTTACCAGAGTAATTGGGTGTAATGCTCAGCACTGCGAGTTATAGAAGAGAATGGTATGTCATAGCCAAATAGAGAAAGATAAATATGTAAATTACAAATTAATTTTTTTAAAACTATAACCCTAATGTACCTTCGGGTAAAATAGGGTTCATAAAACTGTATATTCAATAAATAAATAATAATTATTTTTCGTGACAG
This sequence comes from Ectobius pallidus, assembly GCA_964059195.1. Lineage (NCBI taxonomy): Eukaryota > Metazoa > Arthropoda > Insecta > Blattodea > Ectobiidae > Ectobius > Ectobius pallidus. The sequence continues at coordinate 15,676,789 of CAXKWD010000005.1, forward strand.
AAGTCGTTGCCTCTGTAACCACATGGTATAATGTGAAAATAAGAAGTTGGGTAGACTATATCGGGAATGCAGCCGCAATAAATAAAAAAGACAGTGTATTGTGGGTACCACTTCTTAAAGACTTTTTTTCCCAAGAACTACATCCACCTGCTACCACCCTAATCCTCTTCGATCTTATTTCAGTGAATAGAAAGGTAATTAGGCGTATTCAAATTTGTCTTTTGCCTTGTCTCTATTTGTCTGTTGCCAAATACGTTTCACAGCGGGTTTACTTCACTTGAGAAGTGGTGAATGACAGCGGTAACACTGGGGAAATCCACGTGGCTTCAAGAGCACTTGTTTTTTGTCGGCGTCGGAGTCGGTGCAGATTTTCAGATTTGGGAACAATGCTATTATATTCTTTTGTCGGTAGACGATGGTTTGAGACGAGGTCTTCTTAAAATGGCACGAACAGGCCTATTTATTTAATATTTTAAACTCAGTGTCACTGTAATTTAACGTACCTATTGACTGATAATTTTGTACAGGCAGAATGTTTACTAGCTTCTCGTATGTTTTAACCTACTACTTTAATTAATATCTTTAAATTAATATAGCTAAAATTTAACGTATATTTCCTGTTATATTTGTATAGGTAGGAGGAAAAAAGCGGACCGATTCTGGTAGGGGGAAAAAAAGCGTACCGAATCTTGTAGCTGATTTCAGAGCCTTGTCCACACCAGTGCCCATTTTCTATACCCTTAGCAACCAGGGAAGGCGGTTGAGGCCAGGTAGATTCCTTCACCCACAGGCACCCTCACATTTACAAGGGCAGGAGATTTAGGACCAACCGTAATTTCCTCCCCGTGAGTCACCTAGTCTACTTCAATCAATCTCAATCTTGGATTTTTTTAATATGTCATTTTATCTTAAAATGTTTGTTATATATCAATTCTACACATAATTACAAGAAAAATGACACCAAACAATGTATAATTTACTTTAACAGGAACATCTATAACAAATACATAAATAAAAGTTACGAGAAAACTGCTTTCAAGTCCTATGTTCCTATTAAAGTAAATTATACATTGTTTGGTGTCATTTTTCTTGTAATTATGTGTAGAATTGATATATAACAAACATTTTAAGATAAAATGACATATTAAAAAAATCTAAGATTGATTGATTGAAGTAGAATAGGTGACTCACGGGGAGGAAATTACGGTTGGTCCTAAATCTCCTGCCCTTGTAAATGTGAGGGTGCCTGTGGGTGAAGGAATCTACCTGGCCTCAACCGCCTTCCCTGGTTGGTAAGGGTATAATGGGTTTCGAAATGGGATAAGTCAACAGTCGACAATAGAACAAATTTCAGTACATTCCTTGCTATCCTGTGAATGCCGCTAGACATACATTTGTCCAGATTTAGGTATTTTCGTTAGAGGTAATTTTATCAAGTGACCACCCCCCCCCCCCATGAGACATTTTCCTCAGCGACCGTTGACCGCGCCGTCCCGATTCGCGGAAAACGGAAGGGGAACGATTAGGCCTGTCGAAGTAATGAAATTTCCCAGTGCAGGAAGAGATTCAATGTAGCAAATAACGAAATGCGCGCTATTTTTTATGCTGCTGCTGAACTAATATCTCTCTTCCTAACCTACCCTAACTTATCAAGGAGACTAGAGGCCAGTGACCACGAATGTAGCTGACATCTGAGAGCTTTGTTAACTTTTGAAAAATTAGTTACTTTAAGAAGTTCGATGCTTATGATTCTAATAATTCTCTAACGTAACTCCTGACATTACTTCTTTCGTCATCCTGAATTTCTCTACGAAATAACACGCCGGCGTTTCGTTTATAATTCATAGGCCTAGTCTACTCTGCCATCTGCTAAGTTCAGTCGGCACGCAGTCATGTTTGTGATGTTGGCGACATTGTACACTTGGTACAAATCGGTGCTCCCGGCTGGCACGGTCACCAACGAATTCTCGAGTTTAGCGACCGATTTTAAAGACGGGTTACACGTCAAAAGGTTGGTACCATTTGTTCATGTGCATCTATTGTACAGAGTAGGCCTACGCAGCTGTACTGCGAACGTTTGAATTTCCAAGCGATTATGTTCCTGCTCTAATGTTAATGGATTGTAATTCTAGATGAAGAGTAGAAACTAGTTCAGGGTTCGATACCAGTCTTGCCACAAGGCAAATGATGTTTAATCAATTACAGAAGTGATGTTAATTCTAACCTAATCTATCTGGAAACAATTCCCGCCTCATAGCTTGGGTGCTAATTATGTGTAGGAGGCTCTTCGCAAAGCTGTTAGATGCTCTGCACTCCCTCCCTTCACTTTATACTGCATTTCTGTAAATCGTATCAGTTAAATTCAGTGTTTCGTAGCTATGTAGTTTGTAAAGGCGCTATGCAGTAAAATCCCTAATACTAAGTAAGTAAGTAATTTATTGCCACAAACATTTAAAAATAGCTTAAAAGTTAGTAAACTGGTGACTCGTCAAAAAAAAGAAGAAAATTCAATGGTATAATACCATTACTATACAGAGTGTTAATAAATAATACCGAAATATTTTACCTGTATATAGAGGAGACTTAGACTTTTATTAGGAGAGTTTTTTCTCTGTGACTCAAAATATGTATGCTAAAGGGAAGGAAAGTCATTATAATTAGGTGCTCATAATTCAAATAGGGTTAAAACGTTCATTAATTTGACATCATGCCTTCCTGGTGATCAATAAAAACCTGAATCTTAATCATTCGTTAACAGCTATATCATAATTTAGTGTTTCCATAATCTGCAAAATTTACAGACTAAGCACATGACTGGTCGCCACTGCATTAGTCTTTTTTTATTCATAACTACTAACTACAGTGTTAACAGCGAAGTTCCTTTGTTTTGCATTTTTTTCTAATGTTAGAAGTCAGTGGCGGCCATGCCCTGGGAGATTTTATGCTGTAACAAGAAAAATTGAATTTATAGAGCAAAAATCTCCTAATAAAAGTTGCTTGTCTATGCCCCCTCTATACACAGGTAAAATATACCGGTGTTATTCATTAACACCCTGTATATACAAATACAGATTTTGAAAAAATATAAAATATGAGGTGAAACTTTTTTTAAAATAACCATATAAATTATAAATTTTTGTCCTGAGAAAATTCATTTATTGAATAGTAAACTTCCTCCGAAAAATGTTTTTTAAGTTTTGCTTTAAATTGTTTATCATTCGATTGTTTTGTTTCTTGTGAAAAATGGTTGTATGCTTTCGTTGCCCATGTTTCTAGGGCATCTTTCAAATAGAACTAATCTATGTACTGGAAATTGTAATACATTTTTATGTCTGGTATAATGTTCATGTTTATGCTGGGTAGTATGCTGATCAAAATGTGTATGCACATAAGTTAAAAGTTCTAACAAATATATTGATGGAAAAGTTAATATTTTTAGTTTTCTAAATAGTGGCCTGCAAGTTTGCCTAATAGATGAATTATTCATGATTCGAATTATTCTTTTTTGTAATTTAAATACTTAACACAGAAGTTCTCGAATTACTCATAGACGTACGTAAGTGTGCTAAGATTAAGAACAGTGATGTCGTAAGTAGGGACCGGATTCTTAGGTTTTTACCTATTTTTTTCCTTACTTCCAAAACAAAAAGCGCTCATACACTTTTTCGAATCATGACCATAGGATTCACCCACATTAATTCTGTGGCACCTAAAAATACCTAAATGGGGTATAAAAAACTAAATATACCTAAACGGGATATATAATCTAAAATATCTAATTTAGGCTACTTTTTGTCTTTTTTGTTAAATTTCTCAGTTGAGAAATCGATATTTTGCGGGGAGACAATTTTTATAGGGTTGAAATTAATACCACCAGCGTTTCGTTCAACCCATTGTCGTCTAGGATGGACAGTATCAAGAGAGAAAGTGAAAGAGTACCGGCGTATTCCTTTTCAAATATTCGTACGAACAACCACTGTTGCCGTGTATGAACAAGGGTATAGATTTCCGTGTTTTAAAGCGCTTGTTGGCCTTTATTTACTACCCTCTTATTCATACTGAGTGGTCACAGTGTGAGGTTTAAGATGATGTATTAATTATGCCGAAACAAATGAAATCGAGTTTATTACTGCTTCTTTTGATTGTTTATGCTTTCTTTCTTCAATTGTCTATAATATTGTCCTAAAGCAAGTTTACACAAATTTAAGTCAATTTTGTTAAGTTAAACTTTACAAGTATTATGTATTGAATCCTGTGTAGCACATTAAAATTCATTAAACCAATTGTTCTACCCGAAAACGATATTTTTGACAAAAAACCTAAAAAAAACTATTTCACCTAATGGAAAACCTAAAACAGTGTTTTTAAAAACCTAAAAATCCGGTCCCTAGTCATAAGATAATATTCTTGAAACCCCGAAAGAGCAGGAGCTTGTGCTCGGGGGCAGTTCCATGTACATGCATGAATACTGTGTTATTATAGCCTACACGAATCTCAATAAGACTTCTCTCTCCAGGATTTAAGATTATAGGTATATAATTATGTAATGAATTGGTTTTAAATTAAATAGAATAAATTATATTTAAAAAAAAAACTCGAACATCATGGGTTCGAGTCCTTGTAGGTACAGTTCGAGTTCCTTCTAGGTAGTGTAGGGGGTAAGTCGTTGAATTAATTTAACATTGAATTAATTTTGTTGAGACTTGGTAAATACAGATGGCCTTGGATTCTGTTGTTACAATTTGTTTGTTTTTGTAAGTGATCCCTATACAGTCCATGGAGGCCCAGAGGGTTCCAGGATATTGAGGCTCCAAGATTTTGGACATTCGGCACGTGAAGGTGGTAAGGTTGTCAGCCTTTAGAGGTGAGTCGACCCCAGGGCCATAGTAGAAGGATTAGGTCAATTCAAAAACTCCAACGACCTCATCGGGAATCGAACCCGCGACCTTCCGGTTTTTAGCGCTGCCTCAACCACTACGCTATATATATATGTGTATGTGTGTGTGTGTATAATATTTATTTTACGTACACATGATTCCAACCCCTTTCTTAGCTTTAACCAAATACATTAGAGAACAGTACCGGACACTTACTGCTTTGACAAGTTCACAAATTATTAATGAAAACACAATAAATATTTCAACTCAGCGGTTGCTAACAACTCTCTCTTACCATAGTCTTTTTTTCAATGCTTCGTCTTTGTTTGATTTATTAAAAGTCATTTGCTCTCAAACAGTAAAATTGCTTTTCTTGACCATAGATTGAAAAATCATGCCCCTTATACATAACATGTCGAGGTTGGCTATTTCGGGTCTTCTAACAGAAATTGTTTGACATCTTTGTATCTAGATACTGACGGGCGTGTCATTCGTGGTGGACGAAGCCGTGACTTTTGGGGGTTTTCTCGGGGATCCTCCCGTTTCCCCCTCTCGTTCCACCAACAGTCTCATCTTCACCTTCAAACTTCCCCTCATTACCATCCTGTTTCCTTTCCCGGTTTTCGGGCCATCTCCCGCTGCAGCGTCCACTGAGGGCCTCTCCCGTCCTGCCCCGTGGCTTGTGGTCATATGGTTGTTGGTGGTGTGCTAATGTTGCACACCTGGGGGGTCTCTGGTGTACCGCGACCCTACGGGTCTCTTCGTGAGGCACCGGGGGCGTGGCGCTCTTTTCCTAAGAAGCTGCATTCTTGTTCTAGCTGGATGTAGATGCAGGGGTAGATCTCAGAGAACAAATATCGCCAAATTTTCTTTTTCAAATAGAGGGATTCAGGATTGGAATGATTTACCTGCAGAAATATTCGAAACGTTTCCTGCTAATGCCAAAATTTTTAAAAATATATTGAATGGGGTATTATTATATTATAATATAATATTATAATATTATTATATTATAATTATAATATTCTCAGTATGTAATTTTTATATGCTACAGTTTTGATTGAAAAGATATTTTTTTTAAATTAACAGGTAGGCCTATGTAGATAGCTGTTGTGATATTTAATGTGTAACTGTATGTATAGTGTGTCATTTTCGTATATGTGTATGGGTGGTATTTATTGCAACACTGCCTACCGGGTTGTTGACCCACTTGCAGTGCAACAAAATAAATAAATAAACTTAAAAAAGAAAACTGATATCTGAAGCTCTTGGTTATGGTGTGATGGAGGTAATTGCACATGAGCTGGTGTCCGTAGATGCTGCTGAGCCACTTAACTTTTTCCCTCCGTCAACGAAAATTGCATAAAAGCAGGTATATAAAATTAATGGAGTAATGATTTATGTTACATTAAATGAGAGATTTTATACACACGTTAAGTTTTTCGTTTCATGAAAACCAGCTGATATCACTTGATGATTCCTTGTATTAATTTAAATCCAATTCTGAAGATTAAATATTGTTACAGTCAAAATAAAGCAAGGGAAAGTTCAGACATAAACTTCTAACTCGGTACGTCTACGTCAGTTGTAGGCTGCACAATATTTAATAAACTCAAGTGAATCATGAAGCTTAGAAGACATAAAAATGCTATTTTACTCCGGCCTCAGAGGGAATTCTTTATAATCACACAAAAGGGCTGGTAGCAATGTGAGGTCATAACTCGTTTACGTTCTTCACATTAGTAGATATTCTTGGAATTAATTTACATTTATGAGGGGAATCTCGATCATAAAATATATTTCACCGTTTAAACTCTCTTGTTAGCCCGTTCATTAAAGAGTTTAGTTCAAGACTTAAACTATCTCAAGAGTATAATTCACGTACTGTGGAAGAAAATGAAAGCAAGATCCATTCCAGTCAAGTACCGTATTTAACTAAACTCTCTTTCATTTATTCAACTTCTTAATCTCCACAGAACTATGGTACTGTCAGAAAATTATAAATGACAAGACTGCTATTATTGATATAATATATAAATTAGCAACAACAGTAATAAGTAGACTTCGGACTTTTAGGTCACCAAAAATGCTGTTTTAGGTACCTAAAACAGGCTCTAAAAATTGTAGAATAGGTTCTAAAAATCTTAAAATGGTCTCTTATAAAATCGTTAAGTTGCCAATTTTATGAAATGTCTCAATTTACAAGTTTTAGTTTTACAAGTTTTTATTTAAAGAAGAGTTACAGAAAGAGTTACATAAGTTACCCCAAAGGAGCAAAGCTCGTGTTTGGGGTCAGTTCCTTTTAAATTACATCGATTAAAAATAAAAATACAAATACAAATACAAATACAAATAACATGAAATGAATACCGATACAATACAATCAATTTAAACTAAAAATACAATAAAATATATTGATACTAAATACCATTGAGAAAAAGGAAAGAAGAACATATAAATCATTACAAAGGGGAAAGTGTGAAATGTGGTTAATATTAATGTTTCTTATATTAATTTTTTAATTCTGGATTTGAAAATGAAATCCTTGTACATGGCTAATTCAGGGTGAAGTTTCATTATTGAGTTGTATAGACGTGGACCAGAGTTCGAGCTGTGTAATAGCCCTGCCGATGTGAAACATTTAGGTTCAATTAAAGTAGGTATTTGATTGCGTCTTGTAGTGTAATCATGAGGATGCTTTTGATATTTTTTTCGATTTTTATGGTAGAAATTCAATATCGTGTGTTTATATATTTGCTCAATATTTCATACTTTAAATTCGTTATATATCCGGTTAGTGGGATAATCAATTCTTTTATTCAGGCATATTTTAATTATACGTTTTTGTAATATGATCAGTGGCTCAATAGTAGTTTTTGAAGTACCTCCCCACCCACATATGCCATATTGGATTACCGATTCAACTATAGCTAGATATACCAGCCTCAAAACAGAGGTAGGCAAATATTGACGTAGGCTTACAAATTTATAAATTGTTTTGCGGATCCTTGTACATAAATATGATATATGTTTGTTCCATTTTAAGTATTGGTCTATAATAATTCCCAAATATTTCACCTCTGTAGATTCTTTAAGATAAGGGCAATTACATGAGGCCGAGTGACTACAAATAGGGTTATGATTTGTTAATTTTAGATAGTTGAGTGCTTCTAACTGACGCATACCAGAGGCTGTTAAAGAAAAAGGTACTAAAGTTGTTTTATTTACATTTAGGGATAACAAATTAGCGTCTAGCCAGTTTTTTATCATATTCATGCCTGCATTTGCATGCTTATAAACTTCCTCCCAGGTTAAGCCACTAAAGATCACCACTGTATCATCTGCATAAGAATAGGAAGTTCCATTGTATGTTTGCAAATCAATTTTTAACAAATCATTTATGAATATTATATGAATATTAATATATTATGAATATTTATATTGCAACGCAGAATATTATATTTATTGAAGTCACCATTAATCAATACTCATGATAAAACACAGATATAGGCCTACGGTACACAGAATTATAGACCTATTACTAGGGCCTGTATTACTACCATAACAGTGAAAACCTATCCCTTCGCCCAGAAGCTACGCACGCTAGCATATTCAACCCCTTGTATCCCTCAGTGATTCAGAGAACTACTTTGTTTGTTTGTTTGTAATTTTTGTTTACTGGATTTGGGAGTCGGGAGAAAAACACTACATTTTCTTGGGAATTCCAAGGATTTTTTCTACTGAAGACGAAACATTCCTTACTATTTAACCACGTCACGAATGTGTCATGTACTGCACATTCCGAGTTAAAAATTTAGTACGAACTGAAAATAAATGCTAGAATTTACAACAACAAAAATAACTTATTTTGAACTTTATAGGAAAAACAAGCAAAAAGACAATATTAGGCTCCAACGTAAAAATAGGCTGTTTTAGGTCATATAAAAGTATCAGTTTTAGGCATAGTCACTTATGAAACATGCATATACAAGTTTTCGTCCATATATCACTTAAGGATTAAAATAGGTTTTTACCTAAAATCCGAAGTCTAGTAATAAGTAATAAAAATATAGCATCACAGCATATAATAATAAACACAATAATTATAACAAGGGGACTCTAGCTTTGGAAAATGTCGAGAGAGAAAAATCTGATGTGAAATTCACATAATTTCCTCTGCCCAAATAAAAGTTAGTCTCTTTGTATGTATGATATTATGTATGATATTCTCTTCATATAGGCTAAATTGGTTGTAAAAATGAAGAGACTGTCGTTACATCACATCGCATCCCCGAAGGATACATAACCCAAATAAAATCTGATTAAACTTTCTTTACTTTAAGCATGGCCAATACATTTATCTCATTTCACATTCTGATATAGAACAAAAGGCCATATCACAAAGAGTACGTATTCAGAGTGGGTGGCTTATAACTACCCTTCAGATAATTTTTTCGAAAAATGTTTCAAATGAAAGTTTTAGCTCTTAGTATAAGCACCACATGTATGAAATTTAAACAAAATCGTAAAAACCGTTTTCGAGAAAATCGCGACAAACGAACATTTCTTCATGTAAAGTCCCCTTAAAAATAAGAGAAACGTGTCGCAAATCTTCGTGTCACAACATCAGAAAGTACCTGACCCAAGTACAAAATTTTGTTTTCATACGATTTTCCGTTCTGGAGCTAGGCTGTTCACAGACCTACATCCACACAGTCACACAGGCAAGTTTCCGAAAATAGTATTTTTGGATTCAGGGGACTTCAAAGCGTGTATTTATGTAAAATTCAACTTCGAATTTGGAGGTGATAAATTTAATGTGGTCAACTTTTCAATGCTTTAAGCCCTCGATATTTATGAAGACAATGCTAAGGAATCTGAAATGAAACACTGAAGTTGCTTTTTTATCCTAATAATGAACCATGCTATTTTATGGCTGTCTTTAGTAAGTAGCCACATTGCGAGAGTACTTATTCAGTTGCTCGTTTAGTCTCAAGCAAACCAATGTGTTCTCCAGATGGGGCTTGAAACCTAATTTCTACAAAGAAATAGGAGAGGAAGTTTTATTCTTTCGAGAATTATTTATTAATTTATTACTTATAGGTATATTTTGTTAGTAAGGTTTTTGTATATTTACTATTTGATATTCTTGATTGTATCAATTTATGTTGTTCGCTGATATGAATATTAATAGGTTAAAAAATTGAATTGCTATAAACAATTATACATTTAGTACACGCGTTTATTGTGCAAAATTTAAACCGTTAAAGTCAATTCCCGAAGAATAAAGTTTTCTTTCTGGAAAGTTGTAACTACGAGGGGTATTCCGAAAGTAAGTTTCGTCAGTTTGTCACACGGACACTTTATTGACCCAAAAGCAATACAGCATGGCAGCATGAACTATACACCGTGCACTATTTTTCGACATAGTCGCCAGCGACATTAAGACATTTGTCGTAGCGTGCGATCAGTTTGAAGAACCCACTGTGGTAAAACTCGGTGCCCTGCGATGCAAGGAATTGGCGCACAGCCTGCTCCACCTCAGCTTCATGACATTACTAAAGGTTCCTTACAGACCATTTTGAGTGACAAATTGATGTTCCATAAGGTTTGTGCGAGATGGGTTCGTGGAGGCCGCACTGTGCGGGGACGGAAATCGGGAGATCCATTTCAAACAGCTCTATCTCGGGACAATAAAAGGTTCAGCGGCTGCAGCAATGGCTCGTTTGAAAGAGGGGAGATAGCGGTACATGGCAGTCGCGCCAAATCTCTCGTGCCATCGTGAGCGGTACACTAATACCCGCGGGCACGCCAGTCTGCTGCGACTCGCTCTTCTACGGCGCAGTGCGCCTGCGTCATGCCTCCTCCGCTGACGCCACTTCCGTCGTGGAACCAGCCACGGGTGGGGATTCGTCTGGCGTTTGTTTGGTTCCCCTGGTGAACACGCCGCTCCTGCCATACATTGACGAAACTTACTTTCGGAATACCCCTCGTATATTAAGAGAAAGTCGTCACCATACTTGAGGTTTCGACCCCAGAAGTTACTTCGTTGGAGTGTGGAGTTTTGATTCGTTTTCGAGTTAGATTCGCTCTCTCTCTCTCTCTCTCTCTCTCTCTCTCTCTCTCTCTCTCTATCTCTCTCTATCTCTCTCTCCCTCTCTCTTTCTCCCTTTTTATTTCTCTTTCTCTCTGTGAGCGGATTGTATGTATAAAAAGAACCTTTAAGTTCTACGCTTACAATCCTTAAAATAAAATCAATTAAATTCAATTTCTCTCTCTTTCTCTCTCTTTATCCCACTTTCTATTTTTATCTCTTTCTGTCTCTCTCTCTCCCTCTCGCACTCACACATGTTTCTCTATAACTAGTATTTTTGGTCTCAGCAGAATGGGTCCTCTACTAATGCAATCGGTACTCGTCACTGTACTTAAGCAGCTTGCACGCTTACCGTTTCATGTCACATTGTAATTCATTACAGATATGCCACACATATAATATTCAAAATGCCCTATCGCTTAAACTTACGGATACGAATTCCCCATAACTCAAAACTTCCCTGTAATTTGTTTATGTTTGTAGTAGTTTCAGTCGTTAACCAATGTGATTTCTAATAAAAGAGCATTATTTATGAGTCCTCTTCTAGTCCGGTACTTTCGTCATAGGGAATTTATTATGAAGAATGCCAATGGTATAAATTCAGAGTTCTGCAATTGCTCTGTAAGATGTAAGAAAAATGTCTTCAGAGATGGTGATTTCAACGGGATACAGGTACGAGGATATATTCGTTTGTGGCTAAAGGAGACAAGCTTCAATATTTTTCCTACTTACCTTCCGGTAAGGTGCGCGGAGTTCCGTAACTCATTTAGTTACGGCGCAGGGGCCATTGTTCTTGTCTTTATCCCTATTATTTACAGCGCCTATTATTTATTGTGAGAGCGTCTCACAAGGAGCTATTCTCACCAAATGCATTTGCTAATCTGTGGAAATATGAATACACTTCCAATTTTAATTTTGGTTGTCATTTTAAAATAACCGTACCAAAATGATTTCTATGAAGGAATAAATGTTATGGTTACAAGTTTTCCGTGTTGATAGGCTATTCATATGTTTAACCTGTCTTACAACACCGAATACTTCCACAGTGTTTCTATATTTTATCTTTTCCGTCAGCTAATGACGTTTCTTCGTTTATAGCCTACTTCTTTTCAGGATTTTGTATCTTTCATATAATAAACGAGGCCTATAGCCTACACGGTGGAAATAGATTTGTTTAGGCGTGAATGAAAAAGAATGCATATTCATACCGAAGCGAGACAAATATTCCATGATCATTCTTCAATAATTTTCATTTTTCCGACTGATATTAAGTCTGAAAACTTTTAGTTACCACCATTAGCTCAATTAGTTCATATGGGTTAAAATCGCATTTTCGAATTGAGGAGGAATATGTAAAAGAGGCTTATGGCTGTATGTGCCTTTTTAGGGATATGCATATGCTTGTTCCCCATGGTCCTGTTGGCTAACCTGTTACATTTTCGTTTTGATATCTCGAAATTTAGAGGTTTGGCGCTATTTCGAAAAATGGAGAACATTTCATACTTTAAGCGAATATATATAGAAATAATCAAGAACTGTCACAAACCCCACACCCTTTGTAGTTCTAAACGGACTCAAGGAACTTTTTCCACAGAAACCAAAATTTAGAAATTCAAGTTTCAAAATCCAGTCCTATCATATAATGGCATTTTCTCAACATGGCAAAGTTGCAGTGTGCGGTTCATGTTTTGGATCTTAGGAACCATTTTCCTTTACAAAAAAAATCTCCTTAAATTTCAGTGAATTTAAACTAACAACCAATTGTCATTGTTAAACTAAATACTATCAAGGAAAATTAAATACTGCTAAGGAACATCTGAAGATATACCTTATCTCTTCAGATTCCTCACTGAAGAGGAAGTAATTTGGTTTGAAGACATTATTCTCCAGAGCCAATCAACAAGGTCAGAGAGAAGCAGGAGCAAATTGTGATTCAAGTGATGGATACTGATCTGTTGACATGAAGAGAGGCAGGGCTAGAGTGAGTGTAAGAGTTATATGGCTAGTACTAGTAAAGATATATGGGAATAGGCCTAAAACATTGTTGAATATAATAATGGAAAATAAGGAAATAAAAATGAAAGAGGATCCTTTATTAATTTTTTTATTAAAATATTGTTTGTTTCATTGAACAGATATAAAACTCTGTATACACTGATCCGTAGGTAAGCTGAAAAGTGAGAAGTTTAAAAAAAACTGTTTATTTCATTGAACTGCTACAGAAATCTGCACTGGAAGTTTCAGTTTGTATTCACTTAACTTTTCCAGTTATTAAACAATTAAAAATAAATGTCTGTCATATAATTTTTCTGTGAGCATCATATCGTATTCATATCAGACTTATATGTAAAAAGGGCATATAAGAACATATTTTATAATATAATATATATTTTCAGGATAAAACAATACTTACACCTATTGTGAAGGGTTTCATTCCGTTAATGTCAGTGCTATTGTCATTTTTATTTTATATTTGGAAAAATAAATCATTAACACAGGCTTTCAATGACATGTAAACATTACTAATGTAATTTTCTCAAAACTTGGTTTTCTAAAATACGCCCTTTGTGCATATAACTCCTCAATTGCTCGAACATGCGTATTATAACACACAAGTCACCTTACATATAAAATATATAAAACAAATAAAACTTAAAAATATCATTGTAAAAGCTTGTCTTGAGTCGACGACATTTTCGGACTCAATAGTCCGTCCTCAGGTCTAAAAAAGATAAAATAACACAGACTGATATTAGCAGAAGTGTATTAGATGGGGGATCTGTTATCATAGTACATAGAATAGGCCTACCTGTAGTAATCACATTGCTTGTCCTGTTTCTATCGGCGGATGTGACAGAACTGAGAGTAGCATTTACTGGTTCCATTTGTAGAGTTCAAAAAGCGGATTGTATGAATCGATTGTTTCATTGAGTGCGCATGGGCGTCCGCAGAAATTTTGTCTAGGGGGGGCCAATGCACGAATTTCTGCCACCTCCACCATCACTATGCCAATACAACGACTTTATTATTATTATTATTATTATTATTATTATTGCTATTATTATTGCTATTATTATTATTACTATTCACATTATTGCTATTATTATTATTATTATTAAGTAATCAACATTCTTCATTTACTGTAGCTTGGACTATGGCCATGGATACAAAGAAAACATCTGATGTACACACTCACATGACTTTTCTTACTCCTTACAATTTCTACTACTCATATATAATATAAAATTCCTTATCTTCATTACAACGAAATGTTTGGGTATAAATGGTGTCAAGTTTAGGGGAAGTAACTATTCCTACAAGCTAATATCTACTCAGCTGTTACAGCTTCTTTTCATCCAAACAACGCGAACATACAACAGTTTTTGGAGACTTAAACCTCACTTCACATTTAGTTACTTATAGTCATTTAATTTAGAGGTTTGTGTGTAAAAAATTTCCAGGGAGGGGCAGCGGCCCTACCCTGCCCCCCCCTTCCGGACGGCCATGTGAGTGCGTTCTGTTTTCTTTTATAAATTTCGAGCCTTTCCCGGTCATTCTTTTATTGCCTTTTTTCTGTGTGTACCGTATTTTACGGACAATAAGACGCACTCTTTTACCTTGAAAATAGAGCCTTGAAAGTTGGGTGCGTCTAATGGCCCGAAGTACACTAAAAAAGATTAAAATTATGGTAAATATTGCTGGAATACCATAGTTATAGACAAGGTGTTTTAAACGATATGACAGTTACAAATTTTGGCACAGACTGTACATCGCTGCACTTGTCACAATCATAAATTAAGGCTAGCTGGAAGTCAGGTAGCCTTTACAATGCGAAAAGAAAGGAATGTTGAGTTCTTTCATACAAAAGGAGTGTCTTCGCCGGGTGGTATAAATGAATACAATGACCTCTAAACAGCCTTGTCCCATTACACTTACCCTATGCTGAATTGAGGGTAGAGGGTGTAAAAGTATTTTCAGTCTTTCATGTGAAATCAGTTCAGTTGAAATTTACGCGATGCCACCTGTACAGAAGATATTATCGTACAATGCAGATTTTAACTTAGAAGTTATCAACACTTATTCCATTCTTATATCGGGTTATATTTCCACCTAAGCACTAGTATGAGATGAAAATAATAGAGAAAGGTTGAAAAGGAATCAAAAATGCT
The DNA here is from genome assembly GCA_964059195.1 of Ectobius pallidus. Classification (NCBI taxonomy): domain Eukaryota; kingdom Metazoa; phylum Arthropoda; class Insecta; order Blattodea; family Ectobiidae; genus Ectobius; species Ectobius pallidus. Next base: position 15,691,929 of record CAXKWD010000005.1, read on the forward strand.
GTAGAATATCAATTGTATAATATTGAGTGTAATTCTAAAAGAACAGTTTGTAAATTATGAAAGAATTGAGATATTTTAGGTTAGGTACAGTTTTGGTATGTATAAGCTTTACACAAAGTCAATGCTAATAACTAACAGATAACTTAAGTTTAACATTAAAAGACTAATACAAATATGTTGTAATAAGTACAATAATTTAAGAGAGTAAAAAATGTCCTTGTGGAATAAAACAATAGAAGTTTTCTATATTGTTTGTTAGGAACTGATAAAATTATGTTCGTATATATTTGCAGCTGGTTAAAACTAGGAAATTATTAAGTTATAGAAGATACGTCAGTATATAAAAAACAAGTATAAAATCGTTATAGATGATACGTCAATATATAAAAATCAAGTATACAATCAATAGAATAATCTTCTATAATGGAGCTGCAAAACTGTAATTTGTAGATATCAGTGTCAGGTTAGAAATCTTCTTACAGATGTCTATATCTCCTTTTTATTGTAGTTATTGGTTGTAAAAATTGGTTATAAGGAATATAAAGCGTGACGTTATTTCAATTTTGATTCCCTGTCAGCGTAGTCTATTCAAATTTCAGTATTGGAAATGCATTTCGAAGCATGACGCTTCATCTTCAGTCCATAAGTACACTAAAAGAAAACGAAAAATAAAAATAGTTTTTATTATATGTGACAATATTATAAGTTTATGTGGATTAGCACTCGTAAGAAACGGCATAATATATGTATGAAATACTTACAATCTTCTATGTACTAGTTGAAGTAGAATTTTTACAACCAATAACTACAATAAAAAGAAGATATAGACAACTATAAGAAGATTTCTAACCTGACACTGATATCTACAAATTACAGTTTTGCAGCTCCATTAGGCCTATAGAAGATTATTCCACAGATTGTATACTTGATTTTTATATATTGACGTATCATCTATAACGATTTTATACTTGTTTTTTTATATACTGACGTATCTTCTATAACTTAATAATTTCCTAGTTTTAACCAGCTGCAAATATATACGAACATAATTTTATCAGTTCCTAACAAACAATGTAGAAAACTTCTATTGTTTTATTCCACAAGGACATTTTTTACTCTCTTAAATTATTGTACTTATTACAACATATTTGTATTAGTCTTTTAATGTTAAACTTAAGTTATCTGCTAGTTATTAGCATTGACTTTGTGTAAAGCTTATACATACCAAAACTGTACCTAACCTAAAATATCTCAATTCTTTCATAATTTACAAACTGTTCTTTTAGAATTACACTCAATATTATACAATTGATATTCTACAGCATTTTTGATTCCTTTTCAACCTTTCTCTATTCTTTTCATCTCATACTAGTGCTTATTTGGAAATATAACCCGATATAAGCATTCATTAGCACTAGCTGAAAATATGAAACTTATTAATACTTATTCCATTGTTTATGCAATGAATTGTATTATTCCCTTTAAAATATTTCGTTTAGAATCACATTAAATTCCTTTTCCTTTAAATTTCCTGTGTATTATGGTTCGGAGCGTCTTATGGTCCGTATAATACGGTAATATTTCCACGCAGGATTTGATGTCATATTCATGGTTGTTTGTTAACAGGTGTTTGGCATATTGGGACCGGTCTTCTCTACTATATCTCAAGTCACTAATGTGTTCTTTCTATCTGCCTTAAAATTTTCTACCAGTTTGGCCTACATACTCCCTACTAAATGTTCTACATTTTTATGAATAAATACCACTAATATTAATCCTGTCATTTTCTTCTTTGAATTTTTCAGTCTGTTCTTAAGATTATTATTAGTTTTAAAAGCAAGTTCATATTGTGTTTCTTAAAGATGTTCGTGATCTTATGTATTTTTTGCACGACGTAACTAATTAGTGGTACTTACGAATATTGTTGCCGTGGATCGTAACTTGACATTCCCACACGCAATCTGGTTGCTATGAAAACAAAAGAAATCTCAGTGCTGTAAAAATTGCAAAACGTACTAGTGCCGTAAGTAAAACCGTCATAATACAAGCCTTTATCGAAGGCCGGAACCAAGGCCCCCCAGTTTGTGGCGGCTTTAACAGGACAAATATTCCGTCTCCATAACAACCAACACATGCGAATCACTTTCTAAAATATAACTTCTGTCTTCAATAATATACATAATATTTTGGGGATGGTCGAGCACGCTGCTTTCTTTGGTAATTTTTTTTCCAAAGTCGAAAAATGGCCAAAATTCACGTTATTCTGTTCTTCAAGACTTCTAGAATCCATATATATGCATTTTTCCACCCTAGCATTGTTCTAAATATAAGTAAAATTGCTATAAAGTTCTCCGAAAACTAACCTAAAATGGCGCACTAAAATGCTGCATATTGACATGTCGTCTGCTGGTGTTAGTGTTCAGCTGCGGCGGTAGATGGAGTCGATGGGTCACGTGGTGCGAAAGTAGGGCTGCCAACATCAGTGAATACACCTCGAGGTAGACGCCGCCATGCACCCTCCATGATATTCGTATATGCTCCAGTGTTGTCTCGATAAACCCCCTCCTTATTGATCATTTAAACCTATTTCTTTTTCTTGGGGGCTCTGCCCCCAAACCCCCATTTTCTTAACATATTTCTTTTTCTTGGGGGCTCCGCCCCCAAGCCCCCTTCTTATTTAAACCTATTTATTTTTCTTGGGGGCTCTGCCCCCAACCCCCCTTTTTCTTTACACATTTCTTTTTCTTGGGGGCTCCGCCCCCAAACCCCCTTCTCATTTAAACCTATTTCTTTTTCTTGGGGGCTCCGCTCCCATACTCCCTTCTCATTTAAACCTATTTATTTTTCTTGGGGGCTCTGCCCCCAACCCCCCTTTTTCTTTACACATTTCTTTTTCTTGGGGGCTCCGCCCCCAAACCCCCTTCTCATTTAAACCTATTTCTTTTTCTTGGGGGCTCCGCTCCCATACTCCCTTCTCATTTAAACCTATTTATTTTTCTTGGGGGCTCTGCCCCCAACCCCCCTTTTTCTTTACACATTTCTTTTTCTTGGGGGCTCCGCCCCCAAACCCCCTTCTCATTTAAACCTATTTCTTTTTCTTGGGGGCTCCGCTCCCATACCCCCTTCTCTTTTAAACCTATTTCTTTTTCTTGTGGGTTCGGCCCCCAAACCACCTTCTTCTTTACACATTTCTTTTTCTTGGGGGCTCTGCCCCCAAACCCCCTTCTCATTTAAACCTATTTAAACCTATTTCATCTCATTTAGACCTTATGGCCTTAATTTCGCCAGTATAAATATATAAATAAAAATAACCTAATAATAATAATAATTGCCCCCAAACCCCCTTCTCATTTAAAGTATAACATGCAGTACAGGGAGCATCCATTCGAAAAGCGCGCTCAATGAATATGTTGGTACTAACGTGCGGGTGGAACCAATCACATGCAAGGTCGTTGGCAGCCAATGGGAACGTTGGTATCCAACCCAGGGCCCGCATACCAGGCGTGAACACCCCGCGCGCAAGAAAGCAGCGTTCTCTACCAGACCCAATATTTTCAGCTAATATCTCAATTAATATAATTAAATTGATATAAATAATCATCGTACAAAAAACAGCATGCAATACTCGTTCCGTAAGCGCATAACGGATCTCGGAAATTGAAGAAACTCGGCGCAAGCGCCTCGTTTTTTCAAACCCTTTCCTCGATCCGTATGCACCGCTTACGGAACTAGTATCGCAATATATTATTTTTAGCCGTGTAGCCTATTCAAATGCCGTTTATCTTTTCTTTTTTTTCCGTGTTGTGGGAGGTGGTTATTAATGTTGTTTGAGTTTGTTTGATGTGCCTTTTTCCTTTGTGTTTGTTGATTTGTTTGCATACCAAGCTTATTGCATTCCAATTGCTTTTGGTTATTTGTTTTATCGTTACTAGTTCCTTCTTGTAATTTTCTTTAGATAAGGGCATATTTACTATTCTGTATTTGAGAGTATTTATGGTCGGTACTTTGTGGGTAGTAGGGTGGTTTGAATTACTGTTTATTATTGTGTCGGTATGTGTGTCTTTCCTGTAGATACCGATAAGAATCTGTATATATATTTTTTTCTATGGATATATCTATCATGGAAAAAAATAGATAATGGATATATCTATCATTATTCGTGAATACTTAGGCAGCGTTCACACTGAGGCGATAAGCGATAAGCGATTTATCGGAAGGAATTTGTTGCGGCGATATATTGCTAGGAAGGTTCACACAGCGAGCGATAAATCGGCGCGACCTGGGCGATAAAAATTCCCTTTAGGCAGGCCTACAGGCTGAGGTAGATTTCGATGTGCTAAATATCGCCTTATATGAGAGCTATCGAGAAACCAGTTACTGATTTGTAGAGTACTCATCAAGCGCTTTTCAACGATACCCCATAAGACGTGGTTTCAAAAATTTCGAACTTCCATCCCCCAACCAACCACCCCAACTCGTACCCCCAAAACTCCCGAATCGTTGGTGTCACTGTGAACTCCATAGGGAGTTCTCTAATTTATTCAAACAAAGTTTCCCTCTATACTTCATAGGAGCCGAGATATACATATTTCAAAATTTCTACCCCTCTCTGACCCTCCCCTGGGGCCAAATTTGGTCATTAACGAACTTGTCCGAACTATTGGGCCTAGAAATAACATAATAAAATTTGGTTCAAATATCTTCAAAATTATGGCTGCTAGCGTGTAAAGATATATATATATATATATTGTAACGGTTCGCGGGTTACGAAACCAATTACAGCCACGGTTTCGCTACAGTCGAAGCAGAGATTATCTTCAGTATCAACAGGGGCAAGTCTGGGTATTTATAGTTCTTAGAAATAGTCTACTTTATATTCTGATGCAATCGAAACTCACTGGTTAACTGGTAAGAGTGTTGTTTATTTTACTATAATTACAGAACAGTAAATAGGCTTTTGCAGAATATTCGTCGTATGTGAACTTTGACTTCAGATGAGTGGATCTCGTTATTAAGGTGTCTTTCTCCCTAACCTCGTGTATTCACTAGAATACCTTGTAAAGTCGTTGATTCACTGGTACTTACAGTTTGATACACACTGAATTTAAGTTGGTACTCAGCTATAATTAAGCCGTACCTCAAACCTGAATATATTCGTAGATTTAAATAATACTGCAGTAAATGATACTTAAATCATTTACTGACCGAAGAATATTAATAGCTTCCCGACTTCTACTAAGTCGGAAGCTGGATGCTGAGAAGATCGCCCCACTCACTCAGAGCGTAGACGAGAGAGTGTCGATACCATTTACTGCGTGTCCCCACTTCTCATCGTTCAAAGTCCAATACGCCTTGTATTTCTTTTAACCTCTAATAGCTATGTTTACATCAAATTACATTGTGTTTCCGAATCTTCGGACACAAACCCTTATTTCATTGGCTAATGCTCCTTACTCAGCATAGACGCTACTACACGTGGATAGCAGTGCTTGGCCACGCTGTCAGTAATAAGAAATGATGCTAGATTCCCCGAAGCGCTATAGAGTAAGAACTTTCCCACTTTCTAAGCCTTTAAATTTCAATAGAGTCAGTAAGCTCTTCTTTCTCTGCGTTTTTAGTTCAATAGCAGTGAGTTTCGTGATGAATGACTGTCTCCTACACCCCACTGAGATCCTTCAGTTTAGTTCTTAAGTCTATTCTTACGTTCCGGGAAATCCGTCTCGTTTCAATATTCACACAAGTCCAGCCGGAATATAATATTGCAAATATTATGTTCTTATTCCATTTCTGCTGTAACTTGTTCAGATAATTTTAGTGAATTTGACTTATTCCTATAATGTTATTAGAAATGCAAAACCATAATTGATTAATATTTATCTTATTATTCTAATTAATAAGTTTATATAATAAACTTATTTTGTTCATTATAATGATATGGGCGGAGTAATTCAATTGCAAAGTAGCAATCGTCTCAATATATATCACTTTTTTTTTTTTGAACGGGCGGTGGTTTCGTACTTGGAGGCATGAAACGTAAAGATATGAAAGAATTTTTCGAAAGTCATGGCATGGTATCGATTGCAATAGGTAGATTTTTCTTCGAAATCTACCTAAAATGTGGTGGGAACACAATCTTCACTACAAAAGTTACAATATCGTAAGCAACAAATCGCTCAGGCGACCAGCATGCTGCACTTCGAGCGATATAGCACTTACGATATGTTGCGCTATCGCGTGAGTGTGAACCTTTTTTATCGCCTCCCTTTAGATTTCAAGTATCTGTCCGTGCGTGTCGCGTATCGTATATCGCTCGCGATATATCGCTTATCGCTTATCGCCTGAGTGTGAACCCTGCCTAACACCCTCAATCCCTTCATCACATCGAACAGTAAACTTCTACCGTGAATAAAAACATTTATTTAGCCATTTGCATCATAATAGGCCTATACTATTACCGCCCTGTAAATACAATTGAAAAGGGTAGAAGGTATGTTCCTTGGCTCTTTTTAAAATATTACAGTATTAAGTTTGGCTTATTGTATCTACTCGTCCTTCTCTGTTTCAAACACGGCGAATGACAGATATTAGCCTGTGTTAATACGAGAATATTATAGGAGAACAAATCCTCCGACACTGGGACTTGAACCCAGGACCTTTGGCTATTCGCGCCAATGCTCTACCAACTGAGCTAAGCCGGAGTTCAATTCACAGCGCCAGATGGAACCTCTCTCCTATGACTGATTGCCCTTAATGGTCTACCTCACAGACAGACAAGTTATGTCATATGCAGTACTGTGAGGCACACTAATTAGTGATTTTTGTGACCGGGCTCTTACTGTTATTGTACAGTTAACATTTAAGATAGATATTTAAGCATTGATGAAACACAGATTATTGTCTCTGTTGGACATTACATGAGAATATTATAGGAGAAAAATTCCTCCGACACTGGGACTTGAACCCAGGACCTTTGGCGCGAATAGCCAAAGGTCCTGGGTTCAAGTCACAGTGTCGGAGGAATTTTTCTCCTATAATATTCTCATGTAATGTCCAACAGAGACAATAATCTGTGGTTCATGAATGCTTAAATATCTATCTGTGTTAATACGTTTGGTAACATCGTTCATCAAACTTTTCAATCTCGTACAGATTTGGTGAATTATCTGATGCAGCAACGAAATGTACAATGCTGTGATAAACCGTTATTTTTTATATAAAGAAAACTTTCAATAGAACATTCTTGACTTTTTTGAAGGAGATTATATTAGTACAAAAGTTGAAATTCATTATTACATTGCTAAAATATTTATCTGATTATTTGTACTTGGAAGGATTTCTTGAATGTTATTTGTGAATACTTTATTCCTTTATATTATTTAAAACTGTATAATTTAATGTGGTACTTTAAAGTTATTTCTTGGCTTAAGTTATACGATTCTATAGATGCTTTCGGCTATAGTGGCCACTAATCTTAACTTTGGGAACAGCAAATTTATGAAGCTGTTCGAAGGGAGCCACATTTTTTTTACTATACACATAAACATTATTGTTCAATTACACCACAAGAAATAAGATTTTAATTTGAAGAAGTGCTTTTTCGAGTGTTCATTTTTGCTGTCAGTTGTTTGAAATCTGGCTGATAACTGGTAAGCGCAGTTCAAATGAGTTAACTTAAATGGTCATCAGTTAGTTCAGATCGATATTATCAGTTAGCTCAGATCGATATATAGATTTAATGGAATTAAGCGTTCAGTACAGAGATTTACAAACATAAGTAGTCCCAAATATCGAGATATGTCTCTTACCACACTCTTTTGTTAGTAGGTCTAGATATTTTTCTTCTGGAAATTTATTCCAAAATTGAAAGGCCGAAACACCACTTCGTTTCGCAATTTTAGTAGCTCCAACTCTACTCCAACCTTATCTTTTGTCATTGGTAATGAAACAGGACAATCATCGTCCACAACATCAACAGCAAAAGGGTTTTCCAGGAATGAAAATGAAGGTTTAAGTGCTCTGAAATCATTAAATCTGCCATTGATTTCTTTAGCAAGACCAGACATTATACACAAATAATCTTCTGGTTCCTCCTGAACATCAGGAATGCTTTCATTTGAAATGAGCGAATATTTTTGTTTCAAGGTCTTTCCGAAAGAGTCTTAATTTGCTGTGAAAACTAAATACACTGCGCTAAATCGGAAATAAGTTTTCACTTCCTTGTAATATGTTTTCATTAAATTATATTAACTATATAATTTTTAAAGTCTGTATCATATTTACTCTTAGCTTGATTTCAAGAGCAGCATGCGGCTCGCAAGCCTCGTTGTGGCCACCTCTGAGCTATAGGATAGTCGGTTCTATCACAGTTCATTGTAAGATATTACAAGAAAAGAGATCTCTGAATATTTTATAGGAGGGCTATTTAAAGATGGAAAATGTTATAACTGGTATTAACTCTGTCTTCAACCGTATACACAGCAAACTGGTGAAACAAACCAACCCAAATACTCACACAGTTTCACACGGGGCATCCAACATTAGGCAGCTATTTCGAAAGATTCCATATAAAAGTAGAAGGTAATGATATAATTGTGAATGTGGTGATTATCTGCAGACTGCGAAACATCTTTTCGTATGTCCAGTAATCGAAAACCAAAGGCTGGGATTGAAACTGCATTTTGACAAGTGTGAGATGTCCTACAATACACAGATTAACATACAGATTTTCAAAAGGCACTATTGTAATCAAACATTTGTTAAAAAATTGAACTTTGTCTTTCATAGGTTGTAAGATGTCATTGTTTAATATATATTTTTAATTCAGCTGTATTGATACTCCTTTTAGCTTCGAGGCTATATCAGGAGTTCGGGATCTGTGCCTATACAGTAGAGTAGGCCATGAAACTATTGATTATCAATTATTTTCTATTGTTTGCGTATTTTTATGGAGTAAATTTCAACTGATAATAATTTAAATGGATATGATAAGGGATGAAATAGTTTATAGACTGTAAATATAGCCTACTTCACTGAAAAATAGGGGTTTCCAATTGGATACTAAATAATAATAATAATAATAATAATAATAATAATAATAATAATAGTAATAATAATAATAACAACAATAACTCTAAACATAATCTAAAGTGAATTTTAGACTATAAATTTAAAGTATGAATATTAAATAATGTTCACCATATATTGTAGTAGCATTATATTGAGTACAGCTCTTGTCCGGAAGTATGCCTACACTTCAAAGTCAATAAGTCAAAACAAATTTCAGAAAGGATTAGAAACAGATTATTGTAGATTCAAATTGGTTCAATTTTAGGGAGAGGACTGAAACCTTGTAGACCTGCAGTCACAGATATCTGAACGAAACATTGAAATGCAATTACTGCGAGTTTTATCTGAGCTTGATATCGAACTGATGTTTGAATCACAAAGTGTAAATAACAGGCTAGGCTGTAGACCCTTATCTGGCAATTAGACACATACGTAACAGTATTGACACAGATAGTATGTACGCACTCTCATTGCAGGAGTTGTAATGTGTTTAGATGCTGTATGTAAAATATACGACGACCGTCCACAATGTAAGTTTCCCTGGGGTTGTTTACAGAAACAAAATACAATTTCATGGACATATATATTTCAATAGATACTGCAAGTATTCAGGTATTATACAATATATTCGCCACCGGAATTAAAACATTTGTCATACCGTGGAAGTAACTTTTGAATACCTGTGTCGTAGAAGTCTGCCGCCTTGGATTTGAACCAATGTGTGACAAACATCTCCTTCTCTCCTTCATTCTCTGTCATTTCTTTAGGTATAAGAAATATGGAAATCACTGGGAGCGAGGTCCGGGCTATAGGGTGGATGTTTCAACACCTCCTAGCAAGTCTCCTGCAGAAGTTCGGGTGAGATGTGTTTAAACATCCACCCTAAAGCCCGGACCTCGCACCTAGCAATTTCCATCTTTCCTTCTTTTCCATCTTTTTACACCTCACACATGACAAAGATTGACAGAGAGGCGAAGGTGGTTGTCACACAGTGGTTCAAATCCTAGGCGGCAGACTTCTACGACACAGGTGTTCAAGAGTTGGGCCCACGGTATGACAAATGTTTTAATTTCGGTGGCGAATATGTTAAAAAATAGCTGAAAACTTCCTGTGTCTGTTGCAATAAATATTTCCTTGAAATTGTGTTTTTTGTTGTTGCTGTAAACGGCCTCAGGGAAACTTATTTTGTGGACGGCTCTCATACCTTGATTCTTCAAATGGCTGGCTGTGAACGGGGCTCTAAAGACAGAAGTCATAGGCTAGTACAAGCCCTTGGCGAAAGAATCTTTAAAAGAAACTTGAAGTCTAGGGTCGCCAGTCTGAGATTTCTGGTATCTTGATCTCTAGTAGGCGCTTGATTTTTAATTTCGCGGCGTGGGAGGTGTGGGGGGAGGGGAACAGTTACTTCCGAGAGTTTAATAGGATGTAATAAGTGCTGTCATGATTAAGTGTAATTTGAAGGTACCTTAAAGTGGCAAAATGGTGTTCTCGTCCTTAAACATAATCTACCTGGGTGGAACAGTTGGCAATTCCTGGGCTCTTTGTTGCGGGCTCGACCCTGGACCAAGTCGATGGCAATTATGTGTGCGGAAATGCAGGGATGTATAAACTCCTGCAGGCCAAAATTAAACACGCAGGTGACGGCCACATCAATTTACATTAATCCAACTCGAAGCAGAGCAGAATCACAAAGTGGATTTTGGTTCGAGGACAAAACCACAAGCACCACAATTCAGAACTAAAGATAAAAATTGTAAACTAAACAGAACAACTAGGCCTACATACTCCACACTATAAACAGGTCAGGTGTGGATCTGAAGAAAAGTTGATCTCTAATGACGGCTGGAAAAGATGACAAATTATTAATACAGGAAAACAAATATTATATTGTAAATATACTGTTCGTAAATCTATTGTTTATATGTGTGAACGCAGGGAAGATTATCGACGAGTGTCGAGCTGTTGATAACGTGCTTAACTTCCCGTCATTTTCTTTATGCAGTATTAAGAATTCCTTTATAAAAAATGTATCTTTATGCTTGCATTACATTCTCGATCGGATTGGTCTACAATAGAAAGGAAGCATTGTTATTATATCTCAAAATCTTGCAAAGTATTGTACATTCTTTTATGCGGAATAAGTACTTCATAATTAATTATCTTTTATTTAAAAACATGTCGGCTGCGGTGGTCTAGAGGTAGCGTGCCCACCTCTAGATCCGATGGTAGCAAGATCAAACCCTGCCGCAGTCGACGAGTTTTTCAGGACGTAAAAATCCTGGTCACGGAGTCCTCCGGGAGGGACTTGAAGCTGGGGACCCGTGTCGTAGATCTACGGAACATAAAAGAACTCCAAGCCTAAATTAGAGCCTCTGGACAAAATTTATCGACCCTTTCACGTCCAAGTAATACCTTAGTTTCCGGAGGGGGTTAAGGGGCGATGGGATTACCACCTGCCCTTCTGCCTTCTCTAGGAAAATAAGCGTAACAAAATTCACATCGGTAAACAGAAACCTCCACTTGGAGGCCTTTCGCCCCAACATGGGGGCATAGGATTTGAGAGAGGGAGATTTAAAAACAAAGTTACACACATTTAATTAGTTAAAGATGACGATACTAGAGACTGACTTTCTTAACTCTGAATAGCATTTAAAACAGGATTATTTAAACATTAAAATCTGACGTGAAACACCTAACCACCTCTACCGAAATAAAAGTTGTGGCTCTTAATATATTAATATTATTATTTATGGCATTCTCTTCACGTAAATGGGTTGTAAAAATGAAGAGAATGTCCTTACTACGTTTCGAATCACATCGCCCTAGGATACATAACCCTAATATAGCCTAATCTGAATAATACGCATACTTAATAACTTCCTTTAACCGAAGCATGAGCAGTACATCTTTCTCACTTCACAATATGATATAGATATAGAATAAGAGGCCGTATTGAGAAGATCGCGTATTCAGTTGTTAGAAGCTAATGCAAAGCTTTATTGTTCACCAAGCAAAAATAGTTTCTACAAATAGTGGATGGCTTCAGAGAATTTTTGCGAAAAAAATCAGCTCTTAGTATAGGCCTAAGTATCTCATGTTCATAATCAAAACATAATCGTTAGAGCAGTCTTCCAGAAAATCGGGGAAAACAAAATCTTTTTTTCATGTAATGTGTTATTAAAAGTAAGAGAAAGTCGCCGATCTTATAAGACTTCTTCAGAAGGTAGGCCACTTAACCTAAGTATAAAATTTTGTTTTTATCCGATTTTTCGTTCTCAAGCTTTTCGCAGATACACACAGGCATGTTTCTGAAAATTGCTTTTTCGGATTCTGAGTACTTCAAGACGTCTATTTATGTTAAAAACTCAGCCTCGAATTTCGGGATCGAACAAAATACTTCCTCTACTTATATGGTAGGGTCAGAGGAAGTAAACATATACAGAGTGTTAATGAATAACACTGGAATTTTTTACCTGTGTATAGAGGGACATAGACAAGCCATTTTTATTAGGAGATTTTTGCTCTATGACGTAAAATGTGTGTGCTACATAGTGATGGGAACCATTCGAATGAATTCATTCGAAATATTCGATTGTTAAAATCATTCGAAATGTTCGAGATGTTAAAAAAATCATTCGAATGATTTTGCTCTCCTCCAGACTAGCATTAGAGCGCTTCGCTTACTGAACTGAAGTGTGAAAGCGAATGAATTCATTCGAATGCTTCTTCAACCTCTCGGAATCTGGCATTTCGGCTCGTTCTCTCGTTCATTCGATTGTTTTCGTGTTCCATCGTGTCCCCGTTAGCAAAGCGTTCGGTAACTTCTGTCTCTCCCATTCCAAGCGGGGATGGCATGACGCAGAGCTAGAGCGAAGATTTATTTTCATGAGTTTCAACCCCAGGCTACAAAATATATTTTGACAATAAAATAGCCGTTCTTTCGAATATTAAAAAGTTGAATTTTTCAAAGATTGTTCCTGTTTTACATCCATCATTAGCTTCTACATGAAACATATGCATTTTCAAATGGATTATTTATTTGATTAATTGCCGTATATTATGAATTATGATATTAAATACAGCCATTCAAATTTTTATATTTGATACATTTATAAGATTAAGCAATTTATATTTGTAGGACTTCAAGAAATTTCATGTTAGGCATAATTTACTGTATTTACTACAGCACTTGTTCAGGACTACATGACTGAAATAATAAACATCTCTGGAGGCCGCGTTTGTTGTAAGATGGCCGCATTGTTCTCTGCCGGAAATGTGCGCACTAAATTTAAATCTACCCGCTTTCGAATGCCAATGAAGTGAAGTGAAAACGGAAGATTTCATTCGAAGAATATTGAAGCTAGCGAACGAACATCTCGTAGTTGCATGTCCCTCTAGGAATAAAACACTTCGAATGATTTCATTCGAAATATTCATTCGAAATGTTTGGTTCTGTATTCGAATGAGCATTCGATTGTTAAAATCATTCGATTTTTCCCATCACTAGTGCTACATGGCTAGTGATGAGCGAGACCAGTCTTGGTCTTGCAGTCTTGGTCTTGGTCTTGCAGAAAATGCAAGACCGAGACCAAGACCAAGACCGCATCAGCGTTAGCAAGACCAAGACCAAGACCGACCAAGCAAGACCGAGACCAAGACCAAGACCAACCCTGCAAGACTCTGGCAAGAACAAGACCAAGCTGCAATACTCTTGCAGTCTTGCAACTTGAAATATTTTTTTATAAAGCTTCGTTGTGTATGCGGTGGAGGGCGAGCGGTCTAACCACTCAGCCATGGGGCGGCCTATGACTGAGGATTTGAAACTTTAAACAGTATTCCCGTAACTTAAAACGCCTATTAACATGTTCAGTACCCTATTTCATTAACGATGACATCCTTTTTTACACCTAACATTAATATTCATAGCCTACTCTCACTTTTAGAATCTTTCCTGTCTACTTGAACAAAATATAACACAGCTATTCAGCTCATTCCATTCTCCTTGCAGAAAATTTCAAAATAAAGTGAAGTCTAAAAAAATCAGGTTATACGCCCGGCATTCTTCATAATTATTCAATTAAACACAATTAAACCGTAGATTAATTAAAACAGGAACTTATTTGACGGGTATTTGCTAGTTATTACTTTACAGTTACGTATCTGATTGTACTGTAGCTATACAGGCCTACATTTTGCTGATGATAGGTAGGACATCCACTGAAAATCTTTTTTACTACTCCAATTTTGTTATTGACACAACAGTGGCGATGTTTTAGTTATTGCTGCTGATTTATATTAAGGATGCATATGGAATGGGAAAAGATACTAAAAGTAGAAAATGGCTGGTCTAGAAATATTTGCTTGCATGAAGAATAGTTATGATTAATTATGACCCAATTAGTTGAAGGCCCGAAACTTGAAAGCAAGTAGAAAGTAATTTATGGGGGTAGCGGAAATCTTTAAAGTGCAGAAATGATCTGTTCACAATGTGTTATAAATTAGAACTAGGGTATATGCAAAGAGAAATATTATTTATTGCAGCCTATGGTTTGGGTTTCGAATGGACATTGTGTGATTTCCTATAGATTGCACAATTTCTAAAGCATCTGCTTCAATGCCGTTATGTTTTGTTACTATATTATACAGTTTTAAACATGTCAGATAGAACCTCTCTCCTATGCGGAAATCTTTAAAACATTTCATACACATCCTGTTAATATTACTTCTTGTCTCCGCAGCCTTTCAATTTTAAATTTTACAATATAATATTCATAATTTTACACTCTCAAATAGTGTATAGCATCTCTTGGATTTTGAGTTTAAAGTTCTGTAATAGGATAACAGAGAATATTTAAATGAACACTCAAAGTTTACTGTTCTAGCCTATATCACCATGGACGTTTCGGCAAACAGCATGACGTCACATTACTGTTTACATGGTCAAAGGAACTAAAAGCAATTAGCTTTCGTTACCTTCGCAAGCAATAACACACATTTAATCGGTGTAACTTTAAATCATGTAAACGCCATTGATCACAGTAAGATGCGTAAAAGAAAACTGCAAGACTCTTGCAACAAGACCAAGACCGAGTATGCAAGACCGAGACCAAGACCAAGACTACTGATGCAAGACCGAGACCAAGACCAAGACCAGGGTTACCTATGCAAGACCAAGACCAAGACTGAGAGTGCAATACCAAGACCAAGACCAAGACCGCCTTGGTCTTGGTCTTGGTCTTGCATTTGCTCATCACTATACATGGCATTATAGACATTAAAATTTGGTGCTCATAAATCAATAATTAAGCGAAATAGGGTTAAAATTTTCTTTAAAATGACTTCATGGCTTCTTAGTGATCGATAAAAACCTGATTCTCGATTATTCGACAACAGCTATATCATAATTTAGTGTTTTCATAAACATAAAATTTGCAGACTAATCACATGACTGACCGCCACTGCATTAGTTGTCTTTTTATTCATAACTCCAGTGTTAACAAATAAGTTCCTTTGGTCTGCATTTTTTCAAATGTTAGAAGTTAGTCCCCGCTTCTATAACTCTATGATCAGTATATACCCCGATCTTGCAGTTTACCCCAATTCTAAATTTAATAAGTATGTAAAACATTTTTTGTAATTTTATTAGCTTTAGACTAAGTCATTTATTTTTAGTATTATTTATTGTATGTATTTGTGTTTAATATTTTTTGCCTCCTTTTTATAAATTTGTATTTTATTTTTCTAGCTCTGTTTTACATTTTTCACCTTTTTTATAAGTGTGTCGTTCTTTCTCATTTTGTTTTTTGTTTCCCCTCTTTCTCCACTCTGATGTTCTGAATCTACACCCGAGCACGAGCAGTCTGCTCATTCGGGTGTATTTCTAAATAAATACAGAGTCCGCCAGAAAAATGTATACACTCTTTGTCAGACTGTATCGGGATATTACCAGTATATTACCAGTAGCCTATGTTGTAGTATGGTCTTACGCTCAACACATATCGTTACTTTCAACACGATAGCAAATACTCTCAATACTTATTGAGAGTATTTGACGATAGTGACAAAACAAAATGGCTGGAGCACGCTTAACGTTCAAGCAGCAAAATGCAATCTGAAGTGGTTTATCAGGTTTGATAATGCCGTTGAAGTGCAGCGTCAGTGGCGGCGGGAGTTTGAATCAGAACCCCCAACCCGCCTAGCAATTAAACGCATTATTGGCAAGTTTGAGGCACATGGAACGATTTGTGATATTCATAAAGGAAGATCAGGAAGACCGTGTACAGCTACAAGTCCTGCTTCGTCGGATCTCGCGTTGGAAAAGTTTGTTACTTCTCCACAAAAGTGTGTTACGCAATGTGCGCCTCAAGTGGGGATTAGCAGTACAAGTGTACGACGAATTCTGAAAGGTGCTAAGTGGAAACCTTACATTCCACGATTACTGCATGTGATTAATGATGACGATTCTGATTGGACGAAGAGGGCCCATTGAGTTCCCTCCACGGTCACCAGAATTAACCCCTATGGACTTTTACTTATGGGGAACCGTGAAAGATCAAGTCTATCGACGTAAGCCACGCACGTTGGAAGAACTTCGCCAGGAGATTACAGCGGCATGTGCTGCGATCTCCATTGAAACATTGACCGACGTAGCTGCGGCGACCGCTCATCGTTCAGTAATGTGTCTAGCCGCCAACGGCCAACATTTTGAACATCTAATGTAACCACTGAACTAAGAAAGTACTACCGGTAGATGTTTGATTAGTATTTAAATTAAAGAAACAAACCTAATAAATAGTTTCGTTCCTTAAAGTGTGTATACATTTTTCTGGCGGACCCTGTATTTGGTTCTTTTCTTTCTTTTTCTTTTCGGTACTTTAATTTTGAAATTTGTAAATGTTTTTTGTTTATTTGTGTATTTTTGTATTTGTATTTGTACATAAGTTTGTAAATGTAATTTAAATAAATAAATAAAATAGTTAAAATAAAATAAAAAAATATTGGCGGCCATGCACTAGGAGATTTATGCCGTAACAGGAAAAATTGTATCCATAGAGCAAAAATCTGTTAATAAAAGTTGCTTGTCTATGTTCCCTCTATACATAGGTAAAATATTTCGGTGTTATTCATTAACACTCTGTGTAAACGTATTAGGACTTCATATACAGAATGTGCCTTTCCCATTATTGTCGAAACTGAGGCTAAAAACTGGTTATGTGGCATAGTTTTATATGTCGAGTGTCGACTGCTGGTTGAAGTAAACAAACGTGTTGTACAATTTGCTGTTTTATGGATTTATGTGGCAAGGGACACGAGGTGACACTTCGATCCCTTGTCTTAGTGTTGCGAAACAATTCCCAGGCTATGTCGGTCAGGTGTAGAACCTAGAGTTTCCTCAGGACTTCTCTCTGGCTCATTCAACAGACCGTGAAATGGAAACTGTGGTTTCTTAAATGACGCTTTCAATCTCTAGTCCGACATGCAAACTACAGTAACATAGTTCTGTCAGAAATAGCGGAGTATTCAACGTTGATAGTACTATACAAGTCAGTGACTGATGAAGACAGCATTAAAGAAATTATGTAAACCCTGGCGCTATGGCGGAGGTGGAGCAGGCTAGTCAATGCGATTTTAATTTGTCTGCATGACACCGTAAAGTACATAAATATTATTTATTATTATTAATTAATTATAACATTATCTTGTACTAATTACGCCAGTTTTCCAACACTAATATTATACAAATAGTTGAATAAAAACACTTTCTTCAACGCACTTTATTTACCTTAGTAAACTTCCGGACGGCCGTTTCGCAGGTGGTGTTCCTGCATCATCAGCAGAGTGTCAACTCTTATATTATATATGAGTTATACAACATTATATTATGTCAACTCTGTTCTTTATATTGGTTAAGTTTTCAGTGGTTCTATTCTTCGGAATTGTCAGTGACTAACACTTTGCAATGATATTTGACTATCATGTTATTTAAAAAAAAGCGCGTTTGTTCGCACAAGAATCTAACAACTATTGAAGAAGAAAATGCTATTTCATCCTAACTGTTATTTGTCTTTTAAATGTAAATGAACTGTATGTGCAAATCAAGCTGATCCCACTGCTACCAGAAGTATTCATACTTTAGTCATGATCGTTTCATTTTCTGTGAATAATTTAATTTTAATGCAAAATTAATGCACTTTATATTAAAACTAGCTTAAAAGACCCGGCGTCGCCCGGGTTTTGTATTTTGTAATTGCAAATTAGCTTATGAAGGATTTTCAATTTTAAATTCTAGGTCCTTATATAGGCATTTATAATTTGAAATAGGAAGAACGACTTATTACACTCAAACTATTCCCTCAGAAAACGCTTGATATAATTTTTTATGGCTGATAGAGGATCTAGAATGTTGCATCCCATCGCTTGTACAGCAGTGCACAGCAAGCCTGGTAGAAGTTTAAATAAGAAGAAACAGAAATTCCTGTATCATAAAATTGTAATATCGAGGCGGGAAATTTCCCACTCTTATGTTACCATAAAGCATTATCACTTTCATACTTTTCTCTCCAAAAACCTGCGATATAATATAATAATATACACATTACCATACCTCGTTTTGTTTTCTCTATGTCCAGGGTAGAGAAAGTTATGTGATTCCATTATTTTAGTGGATTTCATTCTGTAATATTTATTTATAACATGAATTATTTTGATAACTTCTCTTATTTGTCAAAAGTGCATTTCAATTGTTTTTTCCAAGCCCACCTGATACCATTTGGCAACAATATATTCTGTGATTTGGAATTGATAATTCTATGTAAAAAGGGATTAAGTATTTTCAAAAACATTTAATTTTTGGCATTTAGAATCAGAATTTTTCAAACTCCTTTCTTAGTGAGCACCTACATTATGAAACGAAGGTACTGAAAAAAATTCCAAGTCTCTACCTGTTATAGTTTAGGCTGTACGTTGATTCCTGTCATTCAGTCAATCAGTCAGTCAGTCAGGACAAAGCCTTTTATATATATAGAGATTATAATTATTAGATACTTTAACGATACATTTTAACAATATTGAAGTTCTTTTCAATCAGGTACATAAGCAGAGTCAGCAGTATCAAACTCTTGTTTAAGCTTACAAATACCCAGGTCAGCCAGTCTTATTTGGATCCTTGTCTGGGTTTCACAGTTTCTGAATGTAAAGAGAAATATTAATACAAATGCTATGAAGTTGAAGCAAGTTTCAATCGATCTCGAAGTCCAAATGTGCAGTGGTTATTACTAGGGACCGGATTCTTAGGTTTTTACCTATTTTTTTCCTTACTTTTAAAACAAAAAGCGATCACACACTTTTTTGAATCATGCCCATAGGATTCACCCACATTAATTCTGTGGCACCTAAAAATACCTAAATGGGGTATAAAAACCTAAATGTACCTAAACGGGATAAAAAACCTAAAATATCTAATTTAGGCTACTTTTTTGCCTTTTTTGTTTGTCAGTTGAGAAATTTTGCGGAGAGACAATTTTTGTCGGGTTGAAATTAATACCAACAGCGTTTCGTTCAACTCAATGTCGTCTAGGATGACAGTATCAAGAGAGGAAGTGTAAGAGTACCTGCGTATTCTTTTAAAATATTCGTACGAACAACCATTGTTGATGTCATGTGAGGTTGAAAGGACATTTTCTGCCTTCAAATGTATTCTAAGAGATAACAGGAAGAACTTCACAGTTGAGAATCTTGAAATATATTTAGTAATATACTGTAACCAGGAAATGTGAGGCAATCTTATTTTCACTGCTTCTTTTGATTGTTTATGCTTTCTTTCTTCAATTGTTTAATATTGCCCTAAAGCAAGTTTACACAAATTTAATTCAATTTTGTTAAGTTAAACTTTACAAGTATTATGTATTGAATCCTATGTAGCACATTCAAATTCATTAAACCAATTATTCTACCCAAAAACGATATTTTGGACAAAAAACCTAAAAAAAAAACTATTTCACCTAATGGAAAACCTAAAACAGTGTTTTTAAAAACCTAAAAATCCGGTCCCTAGTTATTACATTCAATAGATTCGAAGTTGACTTGGAGCAATTCTGTAGAACAGTCCTATGGAACAATTCTATTTTACAATGAGCAGTATACATAATTAATTATTATATACTGATGTTGAAAACTGTACAAGGTAAAAGTAAACATAAATACACAACAATTGAATCGTTAAACATTAACAGAGTACTAAATCAAATTCATGAATAATATATTTTTAAGAGCGGTATTTGAATATTCATTTATTTCCTGATAGTGTTTTCATTTCATTGGGAACACAAACATTTTAATACATTCATAATAGACACCTTCGTCTAAACTGGTTAATGAACTGAAGGCAAACGAAGATCGAGTTTATGTCTAGTATTGACATTATTAATTTCATTATTTTTGGAAGATTGACTTTGATTACTCATACAGGTCATTAAAGATAAAATACGTATTCATAGTCGGCGACTTAAGAACCGACTTTATAAAGCTGAACTTATTTGACAAGTCGACTTATATGTTTTTCGTATTCATAGTCTTCTTTAAAGTCGTACTTTATTAAGTCTGACTTCATAAAGTTCTACTTATTGTACATACTAAAGTCGAACTCAATAACATGAAAAATCACGCGTTCACTGCCGTAACAATTGAATTAACCAATTGTATTTAAGATTTTTCAGATTTCGTGTAATGCAAAGCCATCTGGGCACGTATTTTGCTATCGTGATATAAAAATACAGGCGGCGCTGTGCATTGTAAACAAAGAATTCAATTCATCCAGTCATATTATTATGCAGCGTGTAAGTAAATTGATCCATAGTTTCTTGAGAATATTTTGTGTATAAATTAGCTTGGAAATTGTTCAGAATTAATACCGGTACGCTTATGTATTTATTTCGATATCAATTATTTTTTAGAGAGATTCAAAACAGCTTAGGAAGTTTGAAGCGATATGAAGTGCCAACAGAGAGAAATGCTGATGAAAGATAGGCGATTGATATTTCAAGAATTGATTCTTCTTTAAACAAATTCTCTTTTTAAATTCATTGTAACTGTAGAATTTGAAAGGGTTCATCATCTTTCTCAAATAACGCTTTGGGGTGCGAGTTTCTTCTAATACCTCGACCAGATCCTCAAAATTACTATCCATGGTACTAGCTTAAACTGAAATAAGTCAGGGGGACCCTTGACTTGATAAAGTACGACTTATTTCGACAAATAAGTCGTACTTTAGTGACTATGGCCGGTATTCATAGTCGTAATAAGTCGTACTTATATCCAAGTCGAACTTTAATCTCGTCTTAAGTTGAGTTTCTGACACAAACAAGTCGGACTTATGACGTAGTTACTTTATAAAGTCAGACTTGACAAAGTCGAGCTTATTGGTATTCATAGTCACTAAAGTACGACTTATTTGTCGAAATAAGTCGTACTTTATCAAGTCAAGGGTCCCCCTGACTTATTTCAGTTTAAGCCAGAACCATGAATAGTAATTTTGAGGATCTTGGCGAGTATTAGAAGGAACTCACGCCCCAAAGCGTTATTTGCGAAACATGATGAATCCATTCAAATTCTACAGTGAGAATGAATTTAAAAAGAGATTTCGTTTCAAGCAGACACAATTTTGGAAATATCAATCGCCTATTTGTGTTGATAAATTTCATGTTATTTATCTCCTACGAGGGATTTGTATGTCGGGCATAAAATAATTCCACCTATTCCCTCGTATAAAATGTTTTTGTTAAAATATCAGCTCATAGCTTTGTCAAATCTAAAATTTATATTTGTCAATATTATAAAACATAATTAAAAATTATATCTGTCAATTTTATAAGATAATTTTCGTATATTGGACAATATATTTCGGCTATTCAGCCATCTTCAAGTCCTTTTGTTTCACCAGGTGACCTTACTCTGTTGGTTAATCCATTAAAACAGGTGGAATTATTTTATACACGACATCAATCGCCTATCTTTCATCAGCATTTCTCTCTGCTGGCATTTCAGCTTCCTAAGCTGTTTTGAATCTCTCTAAAACAATAATTAATATCGAAATAAATACATAAGCGTACCGGTATTAATTCTGAACGATCTCCAAGCTAATATATACGCAGAATATTCTCAAAAAACTATTAATTAGTTTACTTACACGCTGCATAATATGACTGGAAGAATTGAAATCTTTGTTTACAATGTACAGAGCCGTCTGTATTTTTATATCACGATAGCGAAATACGTACTCAGTTGGCTTTGCTTTACATAAAATCTGAAAAAATCTTAAACACGATTGGCTAATTCACTTGTTACGGCAGTGAACGCGTGATTTTTCATATTATTGAGTTCGACTTAAGTATGTAGAATAAGTAGAGCTTTATGAAGTCAGACTTAATAAAGTACGACTTTAAAGAAGACTATGAATACGAAAAACACATAAGTCGACTTGTCAAATAAGTTCAGCTTTATAAAGTCGGTTCTTAAGTCGCCGACTATGAATACCGGCCTATGAATAGCAATAAGCTCGACTTTGTCAAGTCTGACTTTATAAAGTAACTACGTCATAAGTCCGACTTGTTTGTGTCAGAAACTCAACTTAAGACGAGATTAAAGTTCGACTTGGATATAAGTACGACTTATTGCGACTATGAATACCGGCCTTGCTATTAGTCGAATGGATTTCTACTGTCTACAGAATTTTCCCAGAATATTATTCCAAACATAATTTTTTAATGAAACCTGCAAAGTAAGAATGACACACAGAGTTAGATTTCTGTGAGTTATACAGGGTGTTAATGAATACATATTATATATATTTTTTACCTGTGTACAGAGGGGATTTTTTTTGTGTGACCATAGTTGACCCAGAGTCCCACAGCCGGAGGCTACAGTACTGGGGAGAATACAGATGATACATAGACTAATATTTGTATACAGCTTGCTATCTTGGTTTCAAGACTTCGGTATAAATGCAGATGATGATGACATAGACAGCAACTTTTATTAGGAGACTTTTGCTCTATGGATTCAATTTTTTCCGTTACAGCATAAAATCTTCCAGGGCATAGCCGCCACTGACTTCTAACATTTTGAAAAAAAAAATGCAAATCAAAGGAACTTCGTTGTTAACAATGGAGTAATGATTAAATAAACTATTGCAACGGCGACTAGTCATGTGATTGGTCTGTAAATTTTGCAGATTATGGAAACTCTAAATTATGATGTAGCTCTTGATGAATGATTAAGAATCAGGTTTTTATCGATCACCAAGAAGGCGTAAAGTCAATATAATGAAAAACGTAACCCTATTTCGCTTCATTATTGACTTAAAATGAAATGAGAATGAAATTAAAATAGTCATAATGTTCCGTGAAGGGCAAGGGCTTCCTATCGAATAGGGAAAGCTCATTTACACTAATGTGGTGAGCTTCTCCAAGTTAGGTGTTGTTCATACATAATGATACCTTTTACCGATTGTCTTGTGGTACTCAGTAGCTCTTGGGTAGGAACACTGTGATATTGACTTATGAGCTCCAAACTGTAATGCCTTTAATGCCCTGTAGCATGCACATTCTACGTTATAGAGCAACAATCTCCTAATAAAAGTTGCTTGTCTATGTCCTCTCCATATACAGGTAAAATATTTCTGTGTTATTCATTAACACTCTGTATTCAGTGCTCTCTTTCTATCTGAATTATTCATTTACTTACAGACGAAAGAATGTTGTGCTGTATTTATGTTGAAACTGTATCAAATAACATTTTATAATTTCCAATATTCAGCACATAAGTTGCTGATTTATAAGTATTTTATATTTGTCGTATCTACGTTATGGGACAATTTAGGCCTATTTGTTTTGGATTAACAACTCGTAATTGGAAGTACATTGTTTATATGATTTCGAGTTAACTTAGGTTCCTACCTGTTACTATAACTCTAGTTTCATCAGCAAACAGGATCGGTTTTCAGAGATAGTTTATCTACATTAAAACATATTTTCTACGTACTTAACCCGTAAGAAAGAAGATGACCCTTGGGGAACTCTGTACTTATTGGTACCTGACTCCTATGCTTTTATATGACCAAATTGTTCCGAATTTATAACAACAAAGTAAGAAAAGAACTATTTTAAGACTACATTTCTCATACCGGTACCCTAAAATTTAGTATTTGTATTTTTGGATTCAGGGGGCTTCAAAATATTTATTAATGCTGAAACCTCAAAACGGATTTCAGGTATAAGAAGAATGCGCCCTCTGTCTGTAATACCTATGGTAATGAAATGATAGAAAATTGGAAGTAATTCAAAATTGGGATTAATGACCTTGTTTCAAAATCTCGCAGGATTAAATCTAATGAGGAATGATTCTATGTGTATTATGTCCTTCATTTCGTATAGATTTCCTTAAGAGCTTTTGCACTTCGTACATTCCATCTTCTTAAAGATTGTCAGCATAACTATGAATCTAATCTAATGCTTAGTAATTTCGCATTTTTTCTGATTAATGGAAGATGCAGTATGTTACAATGCTTCAACCCAAGGTTTCGGGTTCGATCCCAGTCCAGGTCGTTGGCATTTATGTGTACATACATATGACAGGCCCATTTTAGTAGATTTACTGGCATTTAAAAGAACTCCTGAGGGGAAAAATTCCGGCACACCGGCGACGGTCACAGGCCTAAGTTACAGTACATCCCCGTCGTTCAATAACCTTATACCAACCAACCAATGCTTAAATAAATGTTTCTTTATTGCGCCATTAATACCAAGAACATAGATTGCAACTGTTGTTAATATAATTTTCCTTAAATTTAATAATCGTTATAAAGAATTCGTTTAGTATTAAGTTATATTAATATGCAAAGAAGAAGAACATGGTAAAACATACTATTGTATCTTTGAAAAACTTTCTTTGTGTTGATTACTTTATACTTTCAGAAGAACAAGAAATATATATTGTATAGTATAATGTGTTTCGAATTACTTCCTCCAAGCGTAGACTATAAATATTTTCTTGCGAAATGAGTAAAAGGGTTTGGAAGAAATGATGGCAATCATTTGTATATTTGTAAATGTTTGTCTTGCATGTTACGTTTTGTTTGAAGAAATCCCATTACAGTTCGGCGCTTTGAGCGACTGTCGATTGAACTAAGAGACAGAACAAAACAATTATATCGACTAGGCTATACCTTGTACCACTGAGAGCGCACTTCTGTTAGCAATCCAATCAATTGGAGGACAATCCCGGTTTTCCTTAGGCTCATGGCGTATGACCATTAGCTTTCTCAGGTAAATACCTTTTTTTAAGGTCATCACCTTCAAAGGAATGGTTTGAAAATAACGGTGCAAAATATGTTGCACAAACTTTCTCACTTATACTTGTTCAGATTTGCATTAAAGTTTCTAGATTATAGTTGTTGTCGAATCTCCAGATATAATTAACCCTATTTCACCTTTCGGTATGCTAGGGTTCAAATCCCGAAGCCGACCAATTTGCCATTTTTATTTCATTTTTCTGTGAGTGTGCGATTGTCATTGTATCACAAATCTGTAGAATATAGTTCTGCTGATGCTGGATGATTTTAATCTGATTTCTTTTTTAAACTAGACCTTTGTTCTTCCGCAAGCCCTGCTTAATTAATTAATTAATTTGGAGCTTAACTTTGAAATAAATTTAAAAAAACTAATTTTTTGCACACCATAATTGCAATTGTAACTGATTAAACAAAAGCATTCTGGCACTTTGTTATATCAGTTTACCTGATTTTATTTACTTAGTAAGATTATTAGCAGATATGAATAAAATTAATTTACTATCAAATACTAAATACTAAATCAAAGTTTCTTAAAAATAAAATTTAAATATTCACATAACTTCTTGTAGCAGCATTTCTTATGCAAAACATCTGTCAAAGGCTGTTCAAATGTATTTTGTCAGTAATCTAATTGAGTAATAATTTGTTGTCTTTAGACTTCCAAAGCAGAACATTCAAATATAAGATGGGATACAGTCTGATTTGTGTTTTTGCAAATAGAGATATTGGTCCCTATTGTGAATCGTTCCAGATAGTGCTCAAATTTTCCGTGACCAGTTATAAATTGAGTTAGTATAAAATTTTGTTCTATGTATTTGCACTTGAACTGCAAGAAGAAAAATTGTTCTTGTTAGGAGCTGTAGCTACTATTTAGCCACTCAGTGTTCCAGCTTAGTATTAGTTCTTTCCTTAATTGTTCTCTTATGTATGAGAGTGGACAGAGGGAGTAGAAATTATCTATTCTTGACTTAGGTGCTCATTTGGCAAGTTAGTATGCACGTTCATTTCCCATAGTTGCAGCATGTCGTATGTATTTGCACTTTAAAGTTCCTAGATGGACGAAAGATCCAGTATGCACTTTTCAGAAATTAATGTATAACCTCCAGGTTAAATAGGCTTGAGGATCTTAGCTGAATTTTTCCTTGTAGCATCACACATTTTAAGAAAATAAATAATTGCTCCGACTATTCAATAGATTTAAGTTTCCTTGGTCAAGTAAATAAATCATAAAACAGTATGCATATTAAACAACGTGAATATTTATTAGACTAAGGTCCAGTTGTATAAACATTTAATCTGTGGTTAGCATGCAAAATTAACTTTCAGTTACATTTAACTGTCTCTCTTTGTTGTATAAACATTAATTCAACTTTATCTCATTCAAACCAACAGTTTAATATAACTGGTGAATTTTTGCAAGTTAAAACATTAACTGATGATTTGGAAATTTTAAATAGCCTACATTTCATACGGTGAAAAGACATTAGAAATTCATTTTATAAGTGCAATGTGAGTTATTAATTATTATTTTCATATAATTTAGATTCAGTTTGCTTTCATTTGTCTAATGACATTCAAAATGATACCGGGACTTTAGTTTTGTTGTTGGTTATGTAGCCCTACATTACAAAATAGCAACATTTATTTCTAGATTTCTGATTATTCTGATACAGTACCTCATCTGGTGATGCAATGAAAATCTATCATGCATCCCATGTATGTCATAAGAGAAGGAATCCTTTATTAATACTGAATGACATGCTACCGAAATTTGAGTAGAATAACTAGACAGAGGTTATGTTTTCTACTGCAATCAAGAATAAAGCGAATTCATGATATGTTCATGATACTCAGGGTCAGCCCTGAGGTTCTATGCAAATTATTGTGATTGGAAGCTTGCAAATAGTTACTGGGGACAAACGAACTGCCAGTAGAACCATTCATAATGTGACAAGAGAAAATCATACTAAAGGCCTCAGTTGATTAGAATTCCAACTAAGGACAGTGTCATAAGAAATCAATACTAGATTTCTACAATATTCGTAACTTTCCAGGCATTATAGGTGCTTTAGGCACTTACACACCTAAACACATCTATGAACAGGTTAAAGCAGTTTGAAGCAAAAATATACATGGCCTCAATGAACTGATTAAAAAGAATCTCATCTTTATTAAACAATTGAAAATAAATACCAAATATATATGTAATATGGTGCTTTATCTTTAATTAAATAATTGGAAATCAATTAACAAAGATATAAATATAATACTCAATGCAAATTTCCCTCAACTTTTGCACTGTTGCCATATGTTTTATTATTTCCTCCAGTTATTTAAAACTGTGAGTTACACAATCTATGGTTATTAAGTGCCAGTATGGTACTTTATGAGATTGTGTGGGGGACGAAAAATGTCTGTCCGTCTGTCCGTCCGTCCGTCCGTCCGTGTGTCTGTACGCGCTCTAACTCAAATACGCTTTATCGAATTTTGATGAAACTTGGTATACGCGTTTATAATGTCAATGGGAAGAACCCTATTGAAATTGGACCAAATCGGTTCACCGGTACCGGAGTAAAACCCAATTTTGTGTATATTTTAAAGGTGCCATAACTCGTACACGCTTTATCGGATTTTCATGAAACTTGGTATACGCATTTTTAATGTCTATGGGAAGACGTCTGTTGATGGTGAACCAAATCGGTTGGCCGGTACCGGAATAATACCCAATTTAGTGCCTTTTTATGGTATCATATAAGAAAAGGCGCGGTAACTCAAATACGCTTTATGGGATTTTCATGAAACTTCGTATACTCATTTATAACGATAATAGCAATAAGCCTATTGAATTTGGACCTAATCGGTTGAGCAGTACCGAAATAAAGAGTAATTAATAGTCACATTTATAATAATAATTTGTTCAATTCTAAGCATTTTGATTGACTCGCGGCCAACCAATCAGCACGCTCGTATAAAGCCTCTTTCAGTTGCCATGGACAGTTGACATCCACACGAAAAACAAATGTTCCCATATGTTCGATTATAGATGAAATGCTGTTGTATAATGACTAATTATTTTGCTAAAATTGATTACAATTAAATTAAAGCATTGAATTTTACTTCAGCCTATGTCAGATTAATAATTCCTGACCTCTTAATAAATAAAAACATTAAGCTATGAGAATATGTTTACGTTGGTACCTTTGCTTCAGCTAGAGACATATCAGCATTTATCACAGGGATATCTAGAATATTATTTTACCTATGAATGAAATACATGAAATAATGTAACACAAGGAAACTAGCAGGCTTGAAACATAGCCTAATTTCGAAATACGGTGATTTTTCTTTTCTGTGAGCTACGACACGATAGTATTCTCTAGTATTGGACACTCAACATTCGCAGTGTGGTTTGGTCTTGGGGTAAGATGCTTGTCTAGTAACCAAGACATATCACGTTCGAGTCCACCCTAAAGCAAAATTTTTTTTTAATATTATCAGTTGTGTTAAATTGAGCCTATTCCATTCTTGTGTTCTATTTTTTCAATGTGCTTAAATAAGTATTACATTTTTCTTTAAAAAAACTGGGAATTCATTGTCTTTCATTGACCTACAACATCATTCCTAAAGAATAACATAAGCCTATAAATGTTATTTCACGAACAGAAACTAGCTTTAAAGTTATTGCGTTGCGTTAAAATTGCATAAGCATACCGCTAGGTGGAACTATCCTCTTCTTATTGGCTTACTGTACTATTTCATTGTCAATGCATTTTGTATAATGTTTACATATTTTAAGAATTAATATATCAGTGTATACCAATATGAATTAAGGTTAAGAATCAAACTTTAGACCTTTGTTCTTCCGTAAGCCCTGCTTAATGAATCGATCTGGAGTTTAACTCGGAGATCTATTAAAAAAAAAATATATATATTTTTTCTGTATATCATAACTGCAATTATAACTGATTAAAAAAACATACTGGCACTTTGTTATATCAGTTTACCTGATTTTATTTTTATACAACAAAAGTAGCTAGTTATTTTCCTACTTTCAGTTAAAAACAACCATCAGTTTGTGAGTTTTATACAACTGGCCCTTAGGCACTTTTTAATTATTCTTCAGTTATTATTCAGTTTAAAGATTATTATATCGGGTGACACAGTGCCGATGAATTATGGAAAGTAAACAATTAGTTCTTCAGTAGAGTAGTACTGAAAATTAATGTCATAATTTATCAATGATGAAATATACGTTTCAATTAATATTAAAAGGTTGTTACGGTCTGGACACTTCAGGATCACTTTCCGTGGAATGGCTGTATAATAGATGAGGATGAAAACGGATTTGAACGAAATATTGAAGTGAACTTCCAGGAAATAATACTGAATTATCATGTTGCGGGAACCATTAAGTATTCCCATTTCTACATTACATGGAAACATTCAGTATTGGTTTACGAGTTTTTTTTGCAGCGATGTAGGATTCTAAATTTTAGTGTTACTGTCAATATTTGTAACTTTTAATATTAAAGCAATGACATCAACAAGTATTTTATAATTCAGACCCATAAAAAAGGTTTATAGAGGATGGAAAGGGTGTAACTGTGAAGATTTAGCAGCTTATTTTTTCGGTAGAAACAAACACAACACTCCATTGCAATTTTTGTTCCAAGTGAGTGCGTTTCTCAGGCAAAAAAGTTTTCCCTAATCTTTAAGCGTGCTTTACTCGGTATTTAGTTTTTTTTATCCCTACTGTTATACCGGTACTTTTTTTAAATTAGCAGAGGAATGAACAAGGAATACATTTTCCTTTTACGTTTTATTTTTCAAGAAAGTTGCCACTATTCCTGCAAATTAAATACTTACATACAGTACTTACTTACTTACTCAATGGCAATAGACAATTCATCAGCAAGCTAAAGGAATATTATCTATTTTATGGAACTCAAAGGTTCATTGCCACGCTTACCTAAGCTCGCCATTCAACCCTATTCTGTGATATCTCTATCCAACCATCCCTCTCAAACCCTACTTCTCTTAAATCTATTCTAATATTGTCTTCCCACCTACGTCTAGGTCTTCCAGGTGGTCTTTTCCATTCGGGTCTCCCAGTCAATACTTTTGAGATATCTTTCCTCCCCCATTTCATCCACCGTGATTTAATTGCCCTTACTTTATCCGGTGAAGAGTACAGGTCATGAAGCTCGTCGTTATGCAGTTTTCTCCAGTTCCAATTTTCATCTCTCTTAGGTCCAAATATTTTCCTAAGCACCGTGCAAATTAAATACAAAGATTATTACGCTATCCACATAAATCTCCGACATAAAGATAACGTTGCACCGGGAGTGTCTTTTGCGAGTTGTATTCGCTTTATAGCCTACGTGTGCATTGGTCCGCGAAACAAGCTGACTGGCTTTGCGCTGTTGCAATTTTGTGGAACTTCCAACTAATTATTTCAAAGACTATAAACGAAATAAAAAAAGCAGAATAGGTTTTATAATTTATCTTTTATATGAACTCCTGCCGCTTTGAAACCGTAGTTATATTCTATTCACTCTGTGTACCTTGATAATGATGACTCAGAAGTTAGTCGCTAAAGGTTAGGGCTATACTGGGTACATTTTTTTATAATAGCGTTCTTAATTCCTGACTTTTAATTTTTAGTTAAATTCACTGTTGAGAAATAAACCAGAACATGGATAATAGCAACCGGAAAACCTCTATTAGCAATAAGACATACGTTATTCTCATTATTAATACTCTGTCCGTTGAAATATATTACAATGAAGGAAATATATATATATATATATATATATATATATATATATCTGTGTGTGTGTGTGTGTGCTCACTACATGGAGAAATGTACTGCTCATGCAGCGGGTCCGGGTTTGATTCTTGGTCAGGACACGTTCCATAGGTGGAGGTATTTCCTTTTCTGTACGAAGAATGCCAGGTAACTTTAGGCCATTTGTGGTACCGGGATATCATCTTGCCCTATGACCCGAGCGGCGTTGGCCACATAAATATCCCTACAAATAAAGATTATTAACTACAAGAAAGAAGAGTAATCATATCTCATTGACCCCTG
The DNA here is from genome assembly GCA_964059195.1 of Ectobius pallidus. Classification (NCBI taxonomy): domain Eukaryota; kingdom Metazoa; phylum Arthropoda; class Insecta; order Blattodea; family Ectobiidae; genus Ectobius; species Ectobius pallidus. The sequence goes on from CAXKWD010000005.1 coordinate 15,723,431, forward strand.
TAGTAGACACCGCCTTATAGAAACTCTATCCGACATCGTGAGTTTGAGTGAAGATAGGGTCTATATTTGCGGTAGCATAGTTACTAATAGGGCTTGCACAAAGGCCTCAGCCGAAGAGTAAGAGGAATTATAGTATCCCACAGCGAACCACCATCCAACTCCCTGATTTCCATTTCCGTCAGTAACCACTGGGCCTATATCGTGTTTGGTCGATGGATCTACAAAGGCTTGGGAAGATAACCCTGAGAGAAATTCAGCCCTGACTCCCGAACTGTGAGGGTAACCACCGGGTAATCCCCTACACAAAGTGTAATGGGTTCAAGTGGCATAATTCACATATGAACAAGAAAAACGCTATAGAGAGGAAGTGGAAAACTTTTACCAAGGACCCCTCCAACTCTCTGAAGGCATAAGAGCAAGATGAAGAAACTATTTTATTTAAAGTAAAATGTACATTCGTCAAGAATGTGAGATTTGAAAACTTAAACAGATTATTTTTATTTATTTTGCCTCTTTACTAATTCCTAGAAGACAATCAATAACCACAGCAAATGTGGTCACCATTTTGAACATATTTTGTTGTAATGTATGATACACTTCATTATTATTAAGTGACAGAATGATACTTTCTGAGATTGTATGGTGTACGGGAAAATGTCTGTCCGTCCGTCCGTCCGTCCGTCAGTCTGTCTGTCTGTCTGTCTGTCCGTCCGTCCGTCCGTCGGTCTATCTGCCTATGTGTCTGTACGCGCGACAACTCAAATACGCTTTATGGGATTTTCATGAAACTTGGCATACGCATTTATAACGTCCATGGAAAGAACCGTATTGATATTGGACCGAATCAGTTGACTGGTACGGTAGTAAAGTTAGTACCTATTTTATGGTAATACATTAGAAAGAATTTATCAAATGCAAATCAGTTGTCATGACAACATATTGTTTTACAATGTACATATACGGTTACGGAAGTTGGAATACAGGTAGCTTTGACAAATAACACTACCCACATATTCCTTCACATATGTTTATCAAACTTTAGACCTCTGTTTTTCCGTAAGCCCTGCTTAATGAATCGATCTGGAGCTTAACTCGAAAATCTACTGCAAAAATAACTTCTTTTCTGCATATCATAATTGCATTTATCACTGATTAAACAAAAGCATTCTGGCATTTTGTTGCATCAGTATACCCTATTTTATTAAACGTTACGTTGATGTGTAATCTGTATGCCTCCTTTGTAACATAGGGTATTGATAAGCTATCCACCATGTCCCCCTGAAGTGCCTTGCACTGACTCAATACCACTTCTCAGACTATGAGTGCTTATTCGATAAATGTTCTTACAATCTCCGTAAGTTTTTACATAACCTTTTGAATCTCCCGGTATATAGTGTATATAAAATATTAAAAAAAAAAAAAACACTCGGTATATGAAGATTGTTCTTGGTACTGAATTGTGTGTGGCTGAGTAGGTCCCAGGACCATAGTTCCACCAGAAAGACTGGTAAATTGAAAAATCTCGACTTCGTCGGGGATCGAATCCTTGAACTTCCTGTTTGTAACGCAGTGCCTCAACCAACTGCGCCAAGTCTAAGCACTTACACGTACTCATATATATGTGAAATAGTTAATATATAATTACTGTTTTTAATTTAAATATTTGTAGCTTATAATAACGTATTTTAGGCTCACAACAGATTAATAACTTCTATTAAGAGAATGACGAGTTAGGAGAAACGAAAGCTATCGCTAAATTAAAGTACAGAGAACAGTGTGATACAGTATGGAGATGGGAATATTGTGTCCCTGGAAGTAGAAAGGGAGTTGGTTTGTGATTAAATGAGTAGCATGTTGGCATATGTGTAACCTCGAGAAAAGTAATGAGAAATCTGAGACGTAGGAGCAAAAAATTGCAATGCTGTTGCAAACAATAATTTGAGTTCAGTTAAAGTTCAAAAATTATAATGAGAAACAAATGGAATTAGAGACAAACATTGCACAGTTATCAAACCACCAGCACGTCGGATGATTTCCATCGTGACATACTTACACTTGATCCAAGATGTGTAGGGAGCAAAAGTAAAGAACCGAATGTGAAAGTACAAAGCACAGTTCAATAGAGTTCGTTTTGAAGGAAATAGTGGGCAGTTTTTCGCCTTATACCCTAAAAAATGAGACCGATAAACCAAGGAAATTTTTTATCTGCAGTAGCCTCAAATATTTATTAATAATATAGCAGAAAACAATTTTGAGTTGTAATTCCTCTGACGTCATTAAACTAGAAGAATATTGAATTCAAATATTTTAGAGGAATTACAACTCAAAATTGTTTTCTGCTATATTATTAATAAATATTTGAGGCTACTGCAGATAAAAAAATTTCCTTGGTTTATCGATCTCATTTTTGAGGGTATAAGGCGAAAAACTGCCCAGTATTTCCTTAACTATTACATCCCTTAAAAAACAAAGGAATGAAATTCATTAATCCTACTGAAGCGAGTTCGTTTTTTATACTGTTAAGTCGATTGCATACAGTAAAGTCAATTGAAATTTCTTTTTTAGATTAAGTTAAGCATCAAGGCTTCCGGGTTCGATTCCCAATGTTTTGTATATATTTACAATTTGTATTTTCTCGCCGCTGGAAAAATCTTTTCCTAGCACATTTTCTTATTGGTGACGTCAATTCTGTAGGCCCTGGCTCGCAATTTTCTTCTATAATACAAATTATTAGAGGTTATGCCTATTACTTTTACTTACAATATATGGTGTACTTCATGCATTATGTAAATGAAAAGTACAACGAATTAATTATGTTATAAATATGTCTTGGATTTAGTAACTTATGTTCCTTTTTTCTTCAGAATCAACACATTTGCAAAGGCAACGATAACAACAAATTAAATCTTGCTTGCTAGATATATATTGCAAAGCAACTCATTTAACAGAACTTACGTTTTCAAAATTGCATAAGATATAAATAATCGTACGATGTGTGCGGAATGGAAGTAAACATCTAACTGAGCTTGTCGCACTATCGTGAAGTATGCGCTGATACGATTAACCAATGAAAAGACAGGATACAGTTAATCAAGGGAAGTCTGTTGTTTACTTTTGCTCCGTACACATCTTGGATCAAGTATAGGTCATTTGTCGCCTTCAGGGCATCTGCAATGTACAATGTTTGGAATTTATAACAGTTTATGCATTGTATGTTTACTTATGCAAATTGTTTATTAAGTTCCAGTATGGTACTTTATGAGATTGTATGGTGTACGGGAAATGTCTGTCCGTCTGTCTATGTGTCTGTAAACGCAATAACTCTAAGACGCTTTATTGGATTTTCATGAAACTTGATATTACTCATTTATAACGTGCAGCCTATTTAAAAACTCCGTGGCGCGACATCACCGAAGGGACAAGACCTACCACCCGACCGCTGCGTCATCTACCTGTAGGCATATGGCATTGGGGGCATGTGGTCAGCATGCCAACACCCACGGCCGTTAATGGTGGTTTCCATGACCGGAGCCGCTACTTCTGTATCAAGTAGCTCCTCAATTTGAATCACGAGGCTGAGTGCACCCCTACCAGACCTCCCTACCTCAGAAAAATCCGAGGAGGTACCGGGGATCGAACCCGGGCCGACGGATCCGTAGTCAGCGACGCTAACCACAAGACCACGAAGCCTATTTATTTTGTACTAATGTGTTGGATGGTACCGGAGCAACGATTAATTAAAGGTCACATGCTTTTTAAGTGGCAAAGCATAGTATATTGCAACATAGCCGCGTTGCTAGCCATAACCATGTCCTCCCAAGTCAGTTAAGATGTCATATACACATCATTCATAGCAGGCTGAATGCATGTGTCAGTCATTACATTTTTCTGGATGAAAATGGTCTTTTTAGGTAGAAATAGAGAAAATGCCTAATAAGTGTTGTGTCCATGGCCGAACTATAGCAATAATAATGCTAACAGAAAGTCTGTCCAAGTTTTTAAATTTCCCAAATATGAATTCAGACGCCTTAAATGGATATCTGTAATTCACAGATAAAACGTTATACCTTCAGATGGTAAGAAAACAAACGTTAATAATAAATATTTGTCTATTTTGTTAAATTCATACAGTGGCAGTAATTGTGATTTATTATTTGTGAAATATATATTTTTTAAATTATTCTAATAAATTGTTTACTGAAAGTATTATTATAATATTTAAATAGGATACTCTATTAGTAATAAACATTTACCTTTAGATATGCCTATGTAGCATTATTAGTAAGTTAGTATAAAGTCTGTGCCACGTAAGAAGCACTTTTTAATATCAGTTTACCTGATTTTATATTTCTTTTAAATTTATATTCTTTTTTATAGGCTCCTCAACTTTGTTCAGTTATTACGTTTCTACAGGCTATGTATTATCATTAGGACAAGGCATTTGTAGGTTTTTCATCTTTTTTATATGAAGGTTGCAAGAAGCTTGAATATATACAAATGTGTATTATGAATTAATTAATTAAATAAGGGCAATATATTTTTGCATTTTTCGTCATTTTTGAACATTTTGAGATCATTTTCAGGATTAGTAATATTTTTTTTTTGAAACAGGGTGTTGCATTACGTTATATTTTTAATTATTAATTATTATTTCTGTTTTTAGTGCTTTTCTATTATAACTAGGGCCATATAAGCGAATAAAGTCCACAAGAAAAAAGTTAACCATACAAGCAGAAAGTTCCACAGTTAAACAAGCTGACTTGCAGTATAAGTGGAAGGAATGTCCAAAATGAAGTCATCCCAGGACGTCTATTGTTACCCATTTGCGGATATATCAGAAGGACTTTCACTGTGTCATTCATTTGTATATAAGAGTTGAGTCAGGCATTTGATAGGAGGAATTTGATGGGCATGCCAGTTCAGAATTTTTTTGCAAAGGGTGTCCAAGTAGTACTGATTTGCTTACTTCGTTAGTAACAAAATAACTGTCAACCATTAAATTGCTCTCTAAAATCAACTCACTTCTTCTAAAAACTAAATATAAGTAATAACGGGTAATTTATTGGTAATATAAGAAGTCATTTTTTATTACTTCTAGGGGATAAATGGATTTTTTTATTTTGCGTTTTTTCACCATTTTATGTTCAATAAATGCCTTGCCCTAATCATCATAGGTTTAAATTGTTTATACAATTAAAACATAAAACAAACAGAACATGCATGGTGGATCGAAAAGTAACGCACAATAATTTTTATTTTACAAAAAGTTTAATAGGTACAATTAAAAATAAATACCCACATTGGAGGGACATCTTTTGTCTATTTTTCTACATAGTCACCACGTTTCTCAACACATTTCTTCCATCGTGATACCAGTTTCAAGATACCCTGTTCATAGAAGTCCGTTCGGTTGGAGTATAGCCATCTGCGGACTGCTGTTTTTACTTCTGCTGCATCTGACGCAAAGCGTTTACCGGCAAGGAATTTCTTCAGCGAGGTGTAGTGCGATTTTTATGGGATAAAGGGCATAACCCAAGTGAAATTCACAGGGAAATGCGTGGCGTGGATGTAGCGATGTCTCCAGATGGTGTGCATTCTTCGAAGATTGCCGTGATAACCTTTCATTTGTTTGGTTCCATTAAGAAATTCTTGGTTGGTAAACGCTTTGCGTCAGATGCAGAAGTGAAAGCAGCTGTCCGCAGATGGCTATATTCCAAACGAACGGATTTCTATGAAAAGGGTATTTTGAAACTGTATTACGATGGTAGAAATGTGTTGAGAAACTTGGTGACTATATAGAAAAAGAGACAAAATATGTCCCTTCGTGTGTGCTTTTGTTTGTAATTGTACCTATTAAACTTTTTATATATAAAAAAAATTGTGCGTTACTTTTTGATCCACCCCCGATTTATTAGGCCTAGATAAAGGTATTTATCTATTCAATCAGAAGAGTTATAAAACAATGTTTTAAATAATTGATTTCGAAGAAAATTTAAAGTTAGATGCTGAAGGTAAACATCTATAGCTTTGTACCGAAGACACAACTGAATAATGCTTTATAAAGCCGACGCTGTTTGTCTTTGAGTCGTGAATTTTCAGAGAACAGAGTTTCTCTAATTAAGTTTGCATTTGTCATCTTTAAGCTCAGCAACCTGTTCATCAAGAACAGACAAACGTCATGAATTGTGAGTGGATCGATCACTTTGCGAACACTCCCGTGAATATTATTGTGGCTAAGAAAGGCATGTTAGAATAGCTAATAGTACGTGGCTTGATTGAACGAAGTAATGTACTCAGTGGTGATATTCAAACAGTTTAACAACCGGTTCTCATCAGGGTATTTGATGTTGATTCAAAACACCCCAATGTGCTATTTTGTCCAGTGGCGCCAACTTATATGGGCCCGTGGGGCTCAAGCGCACCCAATAATTTGCTGTGAATTATCTTAAATATTTATTATAGTAATTATTAGGAATATTATTACGAAAAAAATTACGTTTAGTCGGTGCAAAACCAAAATCAGGCTAGCCTATTCTATTCTATTTTGTGCCCCTTAAGGCGGGGAGGCGGGGTGGGAACGCCCCTAAGCACCGCAGCCGTTGCCGACTTATTGTACCTACCTCCGGGATGGGATGAGTTGCGTGCCCACAGGCCGCCCCGGATCCGCAAAGCCCCCCGTGGGCCCCCACGGAACTCCCCTACATCCAACAGGCCTTTACCATGCCACGTGTGCGCCACCCCCTGCGGTACCTCCAACCGGGAGCCCCGACAGGTTCGTGACACACACCACCAACAACCTCTTGACCACAAGCAGCGGGGAGAACGGGAGAGGCCCCCAAAGGGCTCCGACTGCCGAAGCAGACCCGATACCAGAAGTGGAAACGGGATGAGGATGAAAAGGGGGAAAGGTGAGATGAAGTGGAGAGTGTTGGTGGAATGAAAGGGGGAAACGGGAGAACCCCGAGAAAAACCCCCAAAGCACGGCTTCGTCCACCACGAATGACACACCCGCCGGCCCCGAGATTTGAACTCAGGACCGCAAGCATGCCAGGCTCACGCGCTACAGCATGAGCCACCGCGCCGGCTAGGCTAGCCTATAGGTTTATACAAGCGTTGACACAAGTAACATGATCTTCTTTGTTTCAATTAACTTAGCCTACGGTACGATCGCGATCGTTTGCAATTGTTTCTGAATCCTTCAAATTTATAGCCTACGACAAATTTACTCTGTTAATGCCAGTTTTCCTAGCATTTTCCGAAATACTTTTTTTCCGCTTTGAAAAGACTGAAGACGTTATTACGTTCAACAATATTATAGAGAAGAGTTAATTTCACACATTGCTTTCTAAGTGTAACCCTACATACGATTTTGCTTGTTGAAGAATTTATAGGGACATGTAGTCCACATGTTGGCCTACAAAATGCAGTGCTACTCAATAGTTATTGCTTGTTTTACTTTATTTTATTTTATTTTATTTTAGTTGTTACCTAATATCTTTCCTCCAAAGGTCCCCATAATAATAAACTTTGAAGAATTAAATTAGAGTCCCACCCGGGAGGTGTTGGTAGCACGGTTGCCTTCCACCTTGTCGGCCAGTGGTTAAAAATTTCCAACTTACCGCACGCCCGCGTGGTAGTCCACCGCTAGCGAACATAAATGGCGTGTTTTGGTTCTAGCAAATTCATATATGTATTATCACTGTTGTGGATTGGCGTTAATCTGATCTTGGAAAAAGGCATCACTCATTGTGAAACTACCGGCTCGGAGAACCTACAAGATATTTAACAACCGGTTCTCGCGAACCGGTGCGAACCGGCTGAATATCACCACTGAATGTACTGTATTGGGATTTGGGTTTCTGATATTTTAATACGCCCTCTGCGCTGAGGTTCAGAATTCGCTTAACCGCAATGTGAGTTCGCTGTTAAGTATCCTCCGGGAATGTGACAGGATCCAGAATATGCAAGCGAGTTTCTCCATTGCTTTGTATGAGACAATTTCATTCTTTGCTATTTTCTTTAAAACGGCTCCAATTATTTTTTTTGTTAATTTTTTATACAGGGTGTTTCACGAAGTTTTACCGCCACTTTCTGAGTGCATTCTTGAGGATATTTGGAACAAAAAATGTAAATACAAAAATGTGATCAGACTTGTACTTACGTTATTATTAACGTTTGAAGTTTCAACATTCGTGACAAAATAGCAATAAATTCGGCAATAAATCGGCACAGAAATTGAAAGTAACAAACAAAATGGGTTTAATTCACAAACTTAACATACATTTCACAATTTACCTCAGTTTGCCATCAGATTTTCAAAGATGCCTCCCTCTACGTCCAAGCACTTTGACGCACGGGTATGAACAGCGCGTGTCGCGTTCCGTAATTTACCAGGACTGTTCTTTATTGTTGTTGCATGTCCGCTATGTTGAGCTCTGTTCACACGGAAACGTTCATAAATATCTACATTACTCCGTAATTATTTGAGATAGTTAAAACTTGTATAAGGAAAAGTTGTTCCACATAACGCCAGGAACATGCTCTGTTACTGGCGGTAAAACTTCGTGAAACACCCTGTATAAACTGGATACGCTAAAAGATAACACTTTTATTTGAACTTTTTAAAAAATAGATTCTTTGAGGAAGAGTTATAAGTTCCCATTCATAGATTTAAGCTTGAAGTTTTGTCTCGCGAATAATATGACTTTGAATAAAATATATATTATATGAAAAATAGACGCTTCGTGGTAAAATATAATCTAGAGAACTGCACGTTGAGCAAATGATCCTCCCTTCTTCTCGGAATATAATTAAACTCCGTTAAAAAATAGAATGTTTTGTACTAATCATTAATTAAATTGTACTCGTACATAAATATTTCCTCGAAATCGTTAATTGAACTGTCATTTAAATAGATAGTAATGAGTAGATTGATGTGCATTAATTTCCTTAAATGGTCCAAGCCACATACTAACAGATGGATCCTAAACATAGTATGTCTGTTTTAGTAAGCTCATGGCACTACGCTACAAACCGGAAGGTCGCGGGTTCGATTCCCGATGAGGTCGTTGTGATTTTTCAATTGGCCTAATCCTTCTGGTGGCACTATGGCCCTGGGGTCGACTCAGCCTCTAACAGAAATGAGTACCAGGAGCAATCCTGGGGGTAAAGGCGGCCGGTGCGTAAGGTTGACAACCTTACCACCTCTATGTGCCGAATGTCCAAAATCTGGGAGCCTCAACCTCCTGGAACCCTCTGGGCCTCCATGGCCTGTATAGGGATCACTTTACCTTACCTTTACCATGGTTAAATTGAATTAATCTTAACTGTTACTTGTAACAAATATTTATCGAAATAGTTTAGCCATTGATCAATGACATTGTTATATGAACATAATAGAAAGTTATTTAAGTTAATTTTTATCAATTTAGTTATGCCACTATTTCTTGTAATTTAACGCTGCAATTTAATAAGCAGATGAGTAATAATTTAACTTTTTATTTATTTATTTATTTATTTTTTATTTATTATCATTATTACATTATTACATAGAATTGCAAATACAAATACAAATACAAATACATATTTATACAAGTAAAATAAAACAATTTTCAAATTTCAAAATTAACTACAACTACTATTTAAAAAGAGGAAAAGAAATATAGGCTATATCTTCACAAGAAGTATTAAATTAAGTAATACACCCGAATGAGCAAGACTGCTCGTGCTCGGGTGCCGTTTCAAAAATATCAAAGTGAAGAAAGAGGAGAGACAAAGAAATAGAGTGTATAATGTGCTTAACTAAAATAGAAAGTAAAAAAAATATTAAACATACAGGGGATTCTTTAGGATTCGCTGTCTCAAAGTGGCATGCTTGGCACCAGCCTAAAATCAGTCTCATTGTACATATATATATTAGAATCATTATGAATAAAGTCTGCCTGGGTGGCGCAGTTAGTATGACGCTGGCTTTCTGTGCCCAAGGTTGCGAGTTTGATCCCGGCCCAGGTCGATGGCATTTATATGTGCATAAATATGACAGGCCCAAGTCAGTAGATTTACTGGCATGTAAAAGAACTCCTGCGGGACAAAATTCCGGCACACCGGCGATGGTCGCAGGCCTTAGTTGCAGTACATCCCCGTCGATAAATAACCATACACCAACCAGCAAACTCTGAATAAAATGATTTTAAGATGACGGACACAAATAGTAGTCATATGGGCCTCTCATGTAAGACTTTTTTTAATTATTATCGAAACATGTAAAGTATTCATTCAATGTAAAGTTACAACAAACATTAATTTATTAAATTATTAACAGACAAACAATTATCGCTGCAGTACGTATGTAATATGTAGGATACCATGGTAAACTATTTTTATATATTTCATCATCTACTGATCTCAGAAATTTAAAGTACATGTTATTGTAGAAAAGTATAATTTGTGAGAAATAACATTAGAGAAATATATTATGTGACACACCATCTGAAGTCGTTCCAATATTCAAACAGCTTTGACCTAAACTTTTCCACGGCGTCTTAGAATTTAAGTAACATTTCCTCCTCTAACCTTTTGCATTTGGCACTTATATCTCTGGTTTTGTGCAATTTTTTGCTCTAATAGTTGAGAAGGTACCTCTGGAATAAAAAGTAACCCATTAAATGGCGAAGACCATTGAATAACTACAGTATGTTGCTCACAATTTTAGCCAAATCCACTTTGAACCGTGGAGGCATAACTACGTAATCAGTTAATGAGTGTGATGATGTTAGATTAATTAATACTGTATCTGTAATTTGCTAAGATAATAGTATATTCAGATCATACTCCAGGGAAACAAGTCATTCAGGAGTACATATTTTTCGTCTACTTAAAAATATTAATAATACAAATCTTAACATTTACATATATTTGTTCAACATGTTCATAATTCACTAAATACGAATATAATCCTATAAATACCAATCAACAAACGAGGATGAAGCACTTCCTACATTATAGCATAATCTAAGATAATATCTTTAACGAAGTGGAGTAAATCCCCAGAACGTCAGTTTAGAACGTCCGGAGTGTTTGTAAAAATGAGGTTTCGTATGCGCGAATAGCGAGTTTCTTCATTCCTATAATCCGGTGGAAAACAAATCTGGAGCACTCTCAAACGCTTCTTGCATAGAGTACCATGAAATTAATTGGCTTTTATTACTGTACCTTATGACATACCTCCTAGCAAACAATATTTGCAATACTCACACCGCACCCGTCAGAGCAAAGAGTCATTACGTAGACTAATAAAAAACACAACTATTTCAACAATTGCAGACCATTTGTACGGATCCATAAGGACTAATCGGATCCGGCAGAACCTGTCACCTTCCAACATGGATTATGTTAGTACAGTATATGCACGGTCTAACCTAATAGGCTATACGTATAGCCAGGGACATTCCCCGGGCTCTGATAATTACATTTCACTATCAGAGGCATACAAATAATCTAACACTGTATAGTTCGACAGTTTTATTTTTTTCCTGTAGAAAGTTTCTCGATTCGGATGAGCGAGACATTTCACATAATCACCCTAGGGATATTAATTTATTTTATTTCGTTGCCATGCGACTGGAAAACAATTATTCCAGGCATAGAACAAATTTTTTCACGCGTTGTTATACTGTTTACATTTTGTTTAAGTATATTCCTGCAATCACGTACACTTATTACAACTGCTCCAAGCATTGAGAATAATATTAAACTTGGTAAATATTATTCTTATCTTTTTCCTTCAAGTTTCCGTTTACATTATTTTACAATGTATGGTAATGATGTGAATGCATTAGATCTGAAGCTTATTAACCTTTTATATCATTAAAAAAAAACTAACATATAAGAAGACGTCAAAACTTAAACATTTTCGATACCGATTTTAAAATTTAAAAAAAGGAATTATAATTTTCTACACAATGTAGGCCTACTGTTAGGAAAACACCAAGTTCCCTCCATACAAATTATTTTGAATTTTTAAGGTAAACGGTAAATAATTGAGCATTCTTCCAGTAAACGATTTTAGAATGGGAAGATTATATTAGTCTCTTAATTGAGAGCTTTGTGTCTGAATTATGACCATTCCTTTTACCAGAATTATCCATTTCTCATGTATGATACATATACGAGTCGCGTATACAAAATAAGTTTCTCTAGGGCCGTTTACACAGACAAAACAAAATTCCATGGTAATATTTATTGCAACAGATACAGCAAGTGTTCGGCTATTTTCAACATATTTGCCACAGGAATTGAGACATTTGTCATACCGTGGGACCAACTTTTGAACACTTGTGTCCTAGAAGTCTGGATTTGAACCACTGTGTGACAACAATCTCCGCTTCTCTGTCATTCTATGTCATTTATTGAGGTGTAGGAAAAGATGTAAATCACTGGGAACTAGGTCCAGGCTGTAGGGTGGATGTTGAAACATCTCCTAGCCGAACTTTTGCAGGAGACTTGCAAGGGAGGTGTTGGTCTCCACCCAATAGCTCGGACTTCCACCCAGAGATTTTCATCTTTTCCTACCCCTCAATAAATGACAGAGAAGCGGAGATGCTTGTCACACAATGGTTCAAATCTCAGACGGCAGACTTCTACGACACAAGTGTTCAAATGTTGGTCCCACGGTATGACAAATGTCTCAATTCCTATGGCGAATATGTTTAAACATAGCTGAATACTTGCTATATATGTTGCAATAAATATTTTCATGAAATTTTGCTTTGTTTGTGTAAATGGCCCTAGGGAAACTTACTTTGTAGACGGCCCTCATAATTTGAAATTGGTTGTATTCTATTCTTTGTCTTTCCTAAAATAATTGATATTGTTTCGTCATGTTTGAAACAATTCATTCGGTATGCCGCAATGGATTACCTCATTAGGCAATAATTAATGTTGTGATATAATAATAGGAAAGACGACTTTCATTTGTTGTTTTTTTAGAAGAAAGAATATCTTGGATAATGGAGTTTCATTCCGGTAATACGTATTAGGACTTTGGTCCTGAATCGCATGTTATATTGCTTGTTTGTGGGGTGTAGGCCTAATGTAAATTTAACGCGATCGGCTTAAACTGGGTAACGTCTAGTTATCTTGTTTTGTTTTTGAGTGTATAGAAAAAATGCTATGAACCAATGAACATGTCTACAGAAATGGATGTCTGTTTATTAAGTGCCAGTATGGTACTTTATGAGATTGTGTGGTGGACGAAAAAATGTCTGTCCGTCTGTCTGTCCGTCTGTCCGTCCGTCTGTCCGTCTGTCTGTCTGTCCGTCTGTCCGTGTGTCTGTACGCACGATAACTCAAATACGCTTTTTCGGATTTTCATGAAACTTGGAAAACACATTTATAATGTCCATGGGAAGAACCCTATTGATACTGAACCAAATCGGTTCACCGGTACCGGAGTAATGCCCAATTTAGTGCCTATTTTAATAGATTATGGCGCCTTTCTAATAGAAAGGCGCAATCACTCAAATACGCTGTATCGGATTTCCATGAAACTTGGCATACCCATTTATGACGTCCATGAGAAGTGCCCTATTGAAGTTGAACCTAATCTGTTGACCGGTACCGGAGTAAAACCCAATTTAGTGTCTACTTTAAAGGCGCAATAACTCAAATACGCTTTATCGGATATTTATGAAACTTCGTATACGCATTTATAATGTCCATGGGAAGACGTTTATTGATATTGGACCAAATCGGTTGGCCAGTACCGGAATAATGCCCAATTTAGTGTTTTTATGTTAATATATAAGAAGTCGCGATAACTCAAATATGCTTTATTGGATTTTCCTGAAATTTTGTATACCCATTTATAATGTACGTGGAAAGACGTCTACTGATATTGGACCAAATGGGTAGACCGGTACCGGAGTAAAACCCAATTTAGTGTATATTTTAAAGACGCGGTAACTCAAATACGCTTTACCGGATTTTTATGAAACTTGGTATACACATTTATAATGTCCATGGGAAGACGTCTATTCATAATGGATAAAATAGGTTGACCTGTTTCGGAGTAATGCTCAATTTAGTGCCTATTTTATGGTAATATACGCATTCGAAAGAATTTATATAAAAAAAATGACAATCAGTTATCTTGACAACATAGCCTATTGTTTTACTGTGATGTTATAGGGCCTTGGGATTTAAAATACAGGTAGCTATGACAAAAAACATATAGATTTACATGCGCTTATCCAACTAGACCGTTAAAATGACCCAGGTGGCCGAGATGGTAGACCTTTCTTCTTCCGTAAGCCCTGCTTAATGAATAAATCTGGAGCTTAACTTGAAAATCAATTTAAAAAAAAAAAACATATTCTGTATATCATAATTGCAGTCATAACTGATTAAACAAAAACATACTGGCACTTTGTTACATCAGTTTACCTGATTTTATTAAGTGCCAGTATGGTACTTTATGAGATTGTGTTGTGGACGAAAAAATGTCTGTCCGTCTGTCCGCGTGTCTGGACGCACCATAACTCAAATACGCTTTTTCGGATTTTCATGAAACTTGGAAAACACATTTATAATGTCCATGGGAAGAACCCTATTGATATTGAACCAAATCGGTTCACCGGTACCGGAGTAATGCCCAATTTAGTGCCTATTTTAATAGATTATGGCGCCTTTCTAATAGAAAGGCGCCATCACTCAAATACGCTGTATCGGATTTCCATGAAACTTGGTATACCCATTTATGACGTCCATGAGAAGTGCCCTATTGAATTTGAACCTAATCTGTTGACCGGTACCGGAGTAAAACCCAATTTAGTGTCTACTTTAAAGGCGCAATAACTCAAATACGCTTTATCGGATATTTATGAAACTTCGTATACGCATTTATAATGTCCATGGGAAGACGTTTATTGATATTGGACCAAATCGGTTGGCCAGTACCGGAATAATGCCCAATTTAGTGTTTTTATGTTAATATATAAGAAGTCGCGATAACTTAAATATGCTTTATTGGATTTTCCATAAATTTTGTATACCCATTTATAATGTACGTGGAAAGACGTCTACTGATATTGGACCAAATCGGTAGACCGGTACCGGAGTAAAACCCAATTTAGTGTATATTTTAAAGACGCGGTAACTCAAATACGCTTACCGGATTTTTATGAAACTTGGTATACACATTTATAATCTCCATGGGAAGACATCTATTCATAATGGATAAAATCGGTTGACCTGTTTCGGAGTAATGCTCAATTTAGTGCCTATTTTATGGTAATATACGTATTCGAAAGAATTTATAAAAAAAATGAAAATCAGTTATCTTGACAACATAGCCTATTGTTTTACTGTGATCTTGTAAGGCCTTGGAAATTAAAATACAGGTAGCTATGACAAAAAACATATTGATTTACATGCGCTTATCCAACTAGACCGTTAAAATGACCCAGGTGGCCGAGATGGTAGACCTTTCTTCTTCCGTAAGCCCTGCTTAATGAATAAATCTGGAGCTTAACTTGGAAATCAATTAAAAAAAAAAAACATATTCTGCATATCATAATTGCAGTCATAACTGATTAAACCAAAACATACTGGCACTTTGTTACATCAGTTTACCTGATTTTATTATAGAATAGAATACTGTTGTTTGAATCGTTTTATTTGTAGTATGTTTTTTGTTGTTAAATCCTGTGAGTTGGACATTGAATGCTAGGTCGAATGAGCACCTGTACTGGATAGTTTTCGATCGGTTGTCACTCCCTCACTAGCAGATGGATTTGCTGTGGTTGGAGTGAGATTGGAGTTGATGTAAAAAAAAAAAAAAGGCTCAGCAGAAGTGCAGCTGAAATAGCTTTATACTTTTTCTAACATGTTTTCAATTTTAAGAGCTATGACTAGACTTCGGACTTTTAGGTCACTAAAAATGCTGTTTTAGGTACCTAAAATAGGCTCTAAAATTTGGAAAATACGTTCTAAAAATTGTAAAATAGTCTCTTATAAAATCGTTAAGTTGCCAATTTTCTGAAATATCTCAATTTCAATATTTATTGAAGTCACCATTGATCAATAATCATGATAAAACAAAGATATAGGCCTATGGTACACAGAATTATATTGACCTATTACTAGGGCCTGTATTAGGCCTACTACCATAACAGTGAAAACCTAATCCCTGCACCCAGAAGCTACGCACATCATACAAGCATATTCAATCCCTTGTATCTCTCAGTGTTTCAGAGAACTACTCTTTTTTTGTTACTGGATGTGGGAGTCTTTAGGAAAACACTACATTTTCTTGAGAATTCCAAGGAATTTTTCAACTGAAGACGAATCATTCCTTACTATTTAACCACGTCACAAATGTGTCATGTACTGCACATTCCGAGCTAAAAAATTAGTACGAACTGAAAATGATTGCTAGAATTTATAACAAAAAATGACTTATTTTGAACTTTAGAGGAAAAACAAGCAAAAAGGCAATATTAGGCTCTAACGTAAAAATTGGCTGTTTTAGGTCATATAAAAGTATCAGTTTTAGGCATAGTGACTTATGAAACATGCATATACAAGTTTTGGTCCATATATCACTTAAGGATTAAAATAGGTTTTTACATAAAATCCGAAGTCTAGCTATGACTATTAATTTGAATATCATGAATATAGGTCTACGAGCCACGGTACAAAGCTGTGCTTCCTGCAGCGAATACATTTGTGTAACAATTTAGTTGTACAGAATTCATTTAACAACACAGAGAGATGGACAGAGAGGAGGATAAAAAAGGAATGGAGAGAGTTAGGGAACAGGGAGAGAGATTACCAAAGAGGAGGAGAGAAAAAGGAGAGGAAGCTAAAGAAAGGTCATAATATGTTTCTTATCTTGCCAGTTGTCCGTCAATCCGAAGCTCCAAAATGGAAGAAAGAGGACGAGTGTTTGGTGTGTCGCACAACAGGTTAAATGCGTACGATTTCATTCCATTCCTCCATCTTTTTCCTTCATAGGCTACTCCTTGCTGGGATCTACTATAGTTTCAAATCTTTATAATTGAATAGTTAATCCTTTCATCTTTGGAGTTGAAGTAAGTTGGAAATACTTGAGAGAAAAAAAAAGAAAGAAAAAAAGTAAAGTGTTCCCTATACGGGCCATGGAGGCCCAGAGGGTTCCAAGAGGTTGAGGCTCCCAGATTTTGAACATTTGGCACGTGAAGGTGGTAAGGTTGTCAGCCTTATGCACCGGCCACATTTACCCCCAGGATTGCTTCTGAGACTCATTTCTGTTAGAGGCCGAGTCGACCCCAGGGCCATAGTGCCACCTGAAGGATTAGGCCAATAGAAAAACTTCAACGACCTCATCAGGAATCGAACCCGCAACCTTCCGACCACCCGCAACCACCCGAAATACTTGAGTAAGTTAACGAAATAATTAACTTTGTTAATAGCCACATTTATCTCATCAGACAAACGTCAATTGGACAGTGAATGATTCTAAATAACTCTTTGGTTGATGGTGTATACTAGCCTTGGGTGTATACTACCAGATATTCATCGACAAATGTTCTTACTTTTTCAGTAGAAACCTCTCGAATTCTTGTTGTACAAGGCGTGGTTTTGACCGATAATTTTTAAAAGATAACATTCTAAAATATATCATTCATTACCTTACACTACTTATCTACATAGCCACCGCCGTTATTCAGGCACTTGTAACGAGACATCAGTTTTTGTATGCATTCATCAAATAATGATACCGCCTGTGATGAAACACAAGTCTGCACGTCTTGTTTGACAACATCTTCGTCGTTGAAATGTTTATCACCTAGGAATTTCTTCAGATGAAGAAACAGAAGAAAATCACTTGGTGCCAAATCCGGACTGTAGGGAGGGTGGTTGAATTGTTCCCCACCAAATGATGCGATCAGGTCTTGAGTTTGTTTAGGCGTGGAATGCTTTCCCGTGGAATTATTTCGGTTCATGACAATGCCCGGCCACACACAGCCAAGCGAGTGAATTTGATTGTCTTAACCTTTAGATACTGATATTCGGAAGAACACAGCGAAGTCATAACAAATATATTATGGTTTTGCGATCAGAATGGTGATTGAAACTACATAGATCTAAGGTAATAACCAGGGCCCGGATTCTGATGACCTAAAATTGTTTGAAAAATGACCTATAAAATGACCCTAAATTTTAAAGAAAATGACTTAATAATTATAAAAATTGCCTAAAAACTGATATTTTATTTATAAAAAAATATTGTTGTTCACACAAAGTTACAGACTAGTTTGTACATAGGGCCTAATTGTAAAAACTCTAAATAACTGTAATGTTGTGAATGTTCTTTTCTCACGAAAAATTATACTGGCACTGAGGCACTGGCGAGTCAAAATTCGGCATTTCCTTTTGTGGTCTGCCGGATTATATTGTTTAATTGAGGGTAAACAGTAGTTTGCACTCTCAAATCCAAGCAGGTGGCAGACTCTGGTGCCAAGTCAATCTAAACAATAGTAATATAATACAAAATTTTTGCGTTTCTTTGATTCTCATTTCCAACTGAGACATGATAATACTTAACGCCGAATTTTTCCTTCTTGCATTAAACAAACAACACTTCAAAGACAGCACCGCTAGTGACGAAAAAAAAAAGTTAATACACTCAATGTAAATACATGACAATTTCTAAATAAGAAAGCAAATGACAAGAAAATGACATAATAATTACCTAAAATTGAAATAAATGCCCTAAAAATATAAAATTGCATAAAATGACAAAAAAATGACCTAATAAAAATTTAATGATTAGGCCATGATTAGGATTTATCGATAAGTTGGCAATGTCTATGCAGCATCAATAAAAAGATGACATGTCATTACAATCCGGGCCCTGATAATAACATAAATTTATTCGTTGTGCATTCGTTGTTTATCAAAACAACACTGAAATATTTAATTCGCAGCTAACTTTAGCCCCCCATTGTTCAGTCTACCAAGCAGAACTATTAGCAATTTTAAAAGCAATTGAATGGTGCAATATACATAATAGCCGAGCAAGAATATTCAGCGATTCACAAGCCGCGCTTCTCTCTATCAAAAACAAATATAATCTACACAACATTGCAGTCAACATTAGAAGTCAACTACGTAAATCCGAACACATATGCCTTACCTGGATACGAGGCCACTCCGGTACTGAAGGCAACGAGAGAGCAGACGAACTCGCCAAAACAGCAGCACAATCAAGGGCAGCCCCATCATACACCCTATGTCCAATCTCTCACCTCAAAATGAAACTTCGAGAAGAGGGTATCCACAGATGGAACAACATATGGAAATCAACCACTTGCGGAAGGACTATCAAAGAACTCTTTTTTCCCAATGTTTCTGACCGTCTAAAAAGTACACTCATGAAACCAAACTTTATTCTGACACAATTTCTATCCGGCCACGGCAAATTTGGCGAGTACTTCCAAAGATTTCATATCAAGACAGACAGCAATATATACGAGTGCATATGTGGTGACCGTCTTCAGAATGCCAAACATCTTATGTTCACTTGCCCAGTTTTTCAAACAAAAAGATTAGATCTTGAACTACATTTAGACAAGTGCAGTGCAAATTTTCAATTTCCGCTTAACGGAGAAATTTTCACTAGAAAATGTTGTTATTTGTCATTCACAGCATTTTTAGAATATGTGTTTAAGAGACTGTGAATGTATCTTCCTGAACTTTAGATCTACACAGGAAACCTCAATTGACTAAATATAGCCCTAACATACTTACTGTAAACTAGGGCTCACTCAATGGAGATTAAATAAATAAATAAATAATAAATAACATAAATTTGAAGTTTAAGTGTGTTTAAAACTATAAAATATACTTTCATTACTTTTTCCCTACACCTGTCATAGCCGATGGAGAAATCAGTTGGATCAGTGGGATTAGGACGGGGTGCACTCGATAAGATGGTGGCAAATGTGAAACAGATTGAATAAAAATTATAGTTCTCTGTGGGTTGATGAATGGTATGATTGATATTAATTATTGATTACTGAGCCGTATAAATATTGATATTGTTACAGGTTAATATTGTTAATGTTACAATTTCATTATTTTCTGTTACAGGTAAGCAACTTTCCTATCTCGAACGTCTTGGTGAGTTGTAGACTGCATGAAGATAAATCACTCATAACTAGGGACCGGATTTTTAGGTTTTTGAAAACACTGTTTTAGGTTTTCCATTAGGTGAAATAGTTTTTTTAGGTTTTTGTCCAAAATATCGTTTTCGGGTAGAATAATTGGTTTAATGAATTTCAATGTGCTACATAGGATTCAATACATAATACTTGTAAAGTTTAACTTAACAAAATTGACTTAAATTTGTGTAAACTTGCTTTAGGACAATATTATACAACTAAAGAAAGAAAGCATAAACAATCAAAAGAAGCAGTGAAAATAAGATTGTCCCACATTTCCTGGTTACAGTATATCACTAAATATCTTTCAAGATACTCAACTGTGAAGTTCTTCCTATTATCTCTTAGAATACATTTGAAGGCAGAAAATGTCCTTTCAACCTCACATGACGTCAGCAGTGGTTGTTCGTACGAATATTTTAAAAGGAATACGCCGGTACTCTTACACTTCCTCTCTTGATACTGTCCATCCTAGACGATATTGGGTTGAACGAAACGCTGGTGCTATTAATTTCAACCCGACAAAAATTGTCTCT
Organism: Ectobius pallidus; assembly: GCA_964059195.1. Lineage (NCBI taxonomy): Eukaryota > Metazoa > Arthropoda > Insecta > Blattodea > Ectobiidae > Ectobius > Ectobius pallidus. Next base: position 15,744,171 of record CAXKWD010000005.1, read on the forward strand.
CCGCAAAATATCGATTTATCAACTGACAAACAAAAAAGACAAAAAAGTAGCCTAAATTAGATATTTTAGGTTTTATATCCCGTTTAGGTACATTTAGGTTTTTATACCCCATTTAGGTATTTTTAGGTGCCACAGAATTAATATGGGTGAATCCTATGGACATGATTCGAAAAAGTGTATGAGCGCTTTTTGTTTTGGAAGTAAGGAAAAAAAATAGGTAAAAACCTAAGAATCCGGTCCCTACTCATAACCCTCCGTCGGTCGCATGGCATCCAGAAGCATCAAATGCCGGTCTAACGTAAGGGACATTACTTCATAATGTGCTCTTGTAGCTACCTTTTCTTCACACCACCTTCCTAGTTATTAATTACCTAACGATCAGTTGTGTTATAATTAGATATGGGATTTTAAGGCGAGCCTATTTTACTATTTCAGCAGCTAAAATGCCTATTTTGTACATTTAAAATAAAATTCAACTTCTGTAATTTTTACTATCTCATAATGGACATCCCACAATGAAAAGCAGTTCAGCAGAGGAGGGTTTTTCACAGAAACTTGATTATTCTAAACAAAAATTATTTTCGCTTTCGGAATACTGACTGATGGGGGAGGGGAAGGATTAAGGGGGAAGGACTACTGTGTCAAGACAGCAGTGAAAGAACATGTGTTTAAGTCAATATAGTTAGTGATGCCTAATTTTGCACTTAATTCTGTTAAGAATAGGTATACCACGTTTCTTGCAGTAAGAAAGGACCATGTTACAGCTTAAGTGTATATTGTAATATTTTAAAGTATTTTCTATCTATTTATACATTTTAAAGCATATTTTAAATGCCTATTTTATATTTTAAAAGCCTAGTTACTTGTTTTAAAAGCCTATTTTAGGTGTCTAAAACTAATTTTTTTAGAACCTAAAATTCCAGGTCTAATTATAATATTCAGTCTTGGAGCTTACTGACTGCCATGCGACCGAACCAGTACAACATTTAGCATGACTAGTACCAATCGATACTTTGATAGACATCCCTAGAGGCTTGGAACAACTTAAATTTTTGGTAAGCTAATATTATATAAATAATAGTTTTGACCTTGTAGGTATATATTTTTTTTACAATATATTTTAGTGCTGGCGTATAACATCCTAATGTGAAGCTGCGCTCTTTCATTTACAACCTTTTCCATTTGTTTTATGGAGTGGTAAAGTCGAGGGCCGTTTCAGTACCCTTCTAAATGACTTGAAACATGAACATTCTAGGTTATGTGCTGTATTGCTATTTCCGGTTACCGTGAATAAGAAGAATTCAACAGGATGTTAATATAATCTCTATAGGCTATATATAAAAGGCTTTGTCCTAACTGACTGACTTAATGAGAGAGAATCAACGTAGAGCCTAACTATAATAGGTAGAGACTTGGAATTTTGAAAGTACCTTCGTTTCATAATGTAAGTACTCACTAAGAAAGGATTTTGAAAAATTTTGATTTTAAATGCCAAAAATCAAATGTTTTTGAGTATACTTATTCCCTTTTTACACAGAATAAAATTATCAAATCCAAATCACAGTTCACAACATATTGCTGCCAGTGGTCTCAGATGGGTTTGGAAATAAATGAAACGAGACTTGAACAGATTAGAGAAGCTATCAATATAATTCATCTTATAAATATTTAAGAATGAAATCCACGAAAATAATGCAGTCACATAACTTTCTCTACCCTGGACATAGAGAAAACAATACGAGGTTTGGTAATAGGCTATGTATATTATGATATCGCCCGTTTTTGGGGAGAGAAGTATGAAAGTGATATTGGGGAAAACCGAACCTTGCGCCCCATGCGAGTCCCTCACTCCAACTCTCTAACTCCCTCCCCTAGCGGCGGCATTTGAAATACTAGTAGCGACGGTGGCGCCATCTCTTAATGAACTGGTGAAACAGAAAAAAATATGTATTTCTTCTTTGTTCTCTTCCTTTCCCGTCTCTCACCTCACCTACCTATTTGATACCTATTCCTAATAGTAAATTTTGGATCGACCGGGATTCGAACCCGGGACCCCTAGCATTATAGCTAGGAGTCTTGACCACTACGCTACGAGTGAATGTTGAGCACTGAAGGAAGCTTTCGTTTATTAGAGTTATGTTAGGGGGATTTCATAAGTTTTAACGCAAGAATCGGTTTTTATAAGTTGTGTTGGTACAAGGGAATTTTCCTGCATCAATTAAATCACATTTTATGTTATAATACGGCGTTTTTTATAATTATGGAATATGTATGATACAAGGGTATTTTTTGTATTGTGAAATAGCCTATTTTGTTGGAAGGGTCGTTTTTATAATTGTGGAATATTATGTGGAGGTGCAAGGGGCTTTCTTTATTGTGAAATATTAGGTGACATATCAATTGCAATTATGCATTACCGGCGTTGAGCAACGGCTACAGGCATGAAGGTATGCGTTGCGGTGAAGTGGAGCAGGCGGCACGCGGTAAGAAGCCGAGAGGGGTGGAAGCTGCGAGGCGAGTGGCGAGTGGAAAGGGGAGCAGCATGGGGCGTAAAGTTCCATTATGCCTGATATTGCATTTCTGTTTAATTTCATCCCCAAAACGGTTTTATGGTAACATGAGAGTGAGAAATAAATATTCCACAAAAACAATACAACTTCATGTTAACGGAATTTAGGTTTCTTCTTATTTGAACCCCTACCAGGCTTGCTGTACAAGCGATGGGATGCAGAATTCTACATCCTCTATGAGCCATAAAAAGCTATATCAAGCGTTTTCTGAGGGAATAGTTTGAGTGTGATGTTCTTTCTATTTCAAATTCTAAATACCTATATAAGGACCTATAATTTAAAAATCGAAAGTCCTTCATAAGTTAATTTCCAATTAGAAAATAACAAACCCGGACGACGCCGGACCTTTAAGCTAGTACAAGATAAGTGCTTTGAATGGTTTTATATAAGCCTATCTGAGTAATCCCTATAAAGCCACATGGCTGAATTCACTCCCTGACATTAATGTTTGCTCACTTCCAGATGAGCAAGAAACTTGAAATTTGGTACACATATAGCTTTTAGGCTGTAAACCACAGAAAAATTCCAAAAAGTTAATTTTTTTAGCCCTAAAAACCTCCCGAAAAAGGGCTAGGTTTCCATGGCAACGGTATGCTTCACATTGGGCTTTGGAGGTTGCAATACACTTGGACAAATCATTAGACATGCTAGGGATAGAAATAACATTTGTAAATCGAGCAAGGTGGCCGAGATGGTAACATCTTGAACCTGAGGGCAGAGTCCCCAATGAGCAAAGCGAGTAGATCCTATAAAAACGGTATTGCTAATCCAAAAATTGAATAGGATTTAGTATCATACATTCTTAGATAATGTTGTACGACAATTTCTCTTTTGGAGAAGAACATAATTATGTATGCTATCTCTGGTTTACATCCAAGCTTGATTGGTTACTATATAATGGCGCTGTACCACACAACGTTTCTATTGAGTATAAATGCATGCAGATATTTTAAAATTGATAAATGTACCATAGTAGGGAATTCCCTGTGGTAACTCATCAGCTCAAATGAGAAGGGTCTACCTTGTTATGAGTAGGGACCGGATTCTTAGGTTTTTACCTATTTTTTTCCTTGCTTCCAAAACAAAAAGCGCTCATACATTTTTTCGAATCATGTCCATAGGATTCACCCACATTAATTCTGTGACACCTAAAAATACCTAAATGGAGTATAAAAACCTAAATATACCTAAACGGGATATAAAACCTAAAATATCTCATTTAGGCTACTTTTTTTTCTTTTTTGTTTGTCTGTTGAGGAATCAATATTTTGCGGAAAGACATTAATTTTTGTCGGGTTGAAATTAATACCACCAGCGTTTCGTTCAACCCATTTTCGTCTAGGATGGACAGTATGAAGAGAGGAAGTGTAGAGTACTGGTGTATTCCTTTTAAAATATTCGTACGAACAACCATTGTTGCCATGTATGAACAAGGATATAGATTTCTGTGTTTTAAAGCGTTTGTTTGCCTTAAGCCTTAGTACTGTCTTGTTATTCACATTGATTGGTCACACTGTGTTTTAAGAAGACGTGTTAACTATGTATTGAATCCTATGTAGCAGATTCTAATTCATTAAACCAATTATTCTACTCGAAAACGATATTTTGGACCAAAAACCTAAAAAAAACTATTTCACCTAAGGGAAAACCTAAAACAGTGTTTTTAAAAACCTAAAAATCCGATCCCTAGTTATCAGCTTCCATATGGAACATTTGACACATGAAACCCCGCGCTGAGCGAGGCAGTATAGTAATATTTTAATTTTAACGATATTCCACGTTTATAGAGGGCTATTTAAATAGCTTCTATATTGTGTTACGTGCCGCAGTGTCGGTGTAGATATAGCTTGTTCACCTCTTGATCCCAAGGTCGAAGTTTAAAACCCGGCCAGCGTTGGTGGATTTTTCTGAACGTATTTTAGGTAGATGCCAGCATTGATGGATTTTTCTGAACGTATTTTAGGTAGATGCCGGCGTTGATGGATTTTTCTGAACGTATTTTAGGTAGATGCCAGCGTTGATGGATTTTTCTGAACGTATTTTAGGTAGATGCCAGCGTTGATGGATTTTTCTGAACGTATTTTAGGTAGATTTTTAACGGGTGAACTACCATGCAATCGATACCATGTCATGACGTTTGACAAATTCTTTCATATCCTTACGTTTCATGCCTCCTTAAGTACGAAACCACCGCCCGTTCAAATTTATATATATATATATATATATATCTTTACTCGCTAGCGGCCGTAATTTTGAAGATATTTGAACCAAATTTTATTGTGTTATTTCTAGGCCCAATAGTTCGTTAATGAGAAAAATTGGCCCAAGGGGGGGGGGGGTCGGGGAGGGGGTTGAAATTTTGAAAAGTTTATATCTCGGCCCCTATGAACTATAGAGGGAAACTTTGATTGAATAAATTAGAGTACTCCCTATGGAGCTCCCAGTGACAACAACGATCCGGGGGTTTTGGGGGTACGAGTGAGGGTGGGGGATGGAAATTAGAAATTTATGAAACCACGTCTTGTGGGGTATCGTTGATGAGTACTCTACAAATCAATAACTAGTTTCTCTGTAGCTCTCATATAAGGCGAGATTTGAATGTTAGAAAAACCATAACACTTAAATATATACCTAATCTTGAAGGCCTGCCGAAAGGAATGTGTGAGGACCGACTAAGGATAAAATTACCAATGTAATAGAGTTTGAAGTATTAAAAATAATAGTTACACACCTTTAGATCAATAATGCATGTCAAAATAAAAAAATTAAATATAATATCGATTTGAAACATAATATACAACTGTGTTTTTATAAAAATATTTCAGATTTATTTATATTTCATATGGTGCATATTGCTGTGATAAAATAATTCTCAGTAAAAAGGAGTTTAATATGAAAGTGTTGTCCTCAAAGAACATTGGGACTACGGTTCGGTTATGTTGATACCTTGATTTTGTTAGAGTTATCACAGTCATGGCTCTCTTTAAGAATTATTATAATATCATTAATTTTGTCTTGTTTAGCGGTTTTGCTATTTTTATTCATTGCAGATCTTGCGCACGGCCTCCCAGAATATATATTCGTCAAAACAAATTATTGTAGTCTCTTCCTCTTTACCGAATTCAGTTCTTATTATTGCGGGTTTGTCATGCCAAGGCTAAAAAAGAAGAGTGCTGCGCAGCGACAATAAATTAAACCAAACGCACTTCGAAATCTACCTCAGCCTGTAGGCCTGCCTAAAGGGATTTTTTTCTTTCAAATGACGCTGAAGATCACTTGTGTCTTGAGGCTGATTCCTGCACATGATCGGAATTTGCACTGGGTCCTCATAAACTATTTTTCTTTTACAAGGACTGCTTCTTTTGACTGATGATGTGTTGGCGGTTATATTCGGGTTTGGAAGGCTTTGCGATGGTACAGTACCAGGTTTTAAGCTGAAAGTAAACTAATAAAGGAGTATAAGTAACTTAATATGGAGAATTAGCCACGAAAAATTAGTTTTTATAGGCTTATGTTTACTCAGAAAGAATTTTAGGTTAGTTGAATGCATTGTGTGTTTTTGGCCTTTTTACGTTCACGTTATCCTTTTTTAATAGTATATTGCGATACAAGTGCCGTAAGCGATGCATACGGATCGAGGAAAGAGTTTTAAAGCGCCGAGTTTTTTCAATTTCCGAGAACCGTTATGCGCTTACGGCACGAGTATTGCATGCTATTTTTTGCACGATGATTATTTATATAAATTTAATTATATTAATTGTAATACTGTATTACCTGAAAATATTATGTATATACATTCTTGAAGATAGATGTTTATTTCAGAAAGTGATTCGCATGTGTTTGTTGTTATCCGAACCGAATATTTGTCCTGGGGGGGCTTTGTCCATAAACGCTTGTATTATGACGTGGCGCAACCACCGTAAGTAAATTCATAACAGCACTGAAACTCTTTCCGCACATAGCAACAAGATTGCGTGTGGGAATGTCAACTTACGATCCATGGCAACAACATTCGTAAGTATCACTAATTGGTTAAGGAGTGCAAAAAATTGTTTATTCATTGATTTAAAACATCTTGTTCCATTGCTTAAGTGTTTGCAATACTACATGCTATGTCTTCATTCCAAATATCAATTATATACCAGTATCTACAGTGTTATATACATTCAATCATTGAGATAAAAGTTTGTTTGCTAATTCTAATAAATTACAATTTTGTTAAAAAATTCTATATTTTACATCTTTGTTATCAAAACCTGTGTTATTATCTGCAATGAACTGAAGTCTGTTCAGTGCATAAAGCTTTTGAATTATTCTTGACTGAAGAATTGTGGATTCGTCAAGTCCGTAATTAGAAAATGATCCGAATATAATCTCGTAAATTGCAGAACTGCGCAGATGGCCCTTCCTTCTTGTACAGTTTAAGCAAGTCACTCCCGTTGCACTTAAAATCCCACTGATAACACCTGATTATATCGGTAATATTTACCAACCATAAGTATAATCTGATTTCTGTATATTAAGCTATTAGTATTCTTTAAGAATTACGCTATTCGTTAATAGTCCCGGCCAAAATAAACAATAAACGTTAATTAAATTACTCTCGGTTCTTATCGCAATGAAATGTGAAGGAACAAGAGTTTTTCCGAATTTCGTAGAAATGGCACCCGAAGATTGCACAAATTTTATTATTGAAAAAAAAATCAATAAGCTACTTGATTATAATAGTTAAATTATAAAGCACTCACATAGCTTAAGTAATAACTTTGCGTTGTATTTGGTTCAACACTTCATCTGGATCTGTATCCAGGTTACGCCGCTAGGTAGTGCTCACGACGCTGTCCATCGCAAAATGTCATGTAGGCTATTATTCTCTATTGTATTTGGTGGAACTCCCAAACATTCCTTGTTGAGGATCAAATAATAATCCATTCAGTTAAAATGCTATGAAGGCAGTAGAACTAGGCTACATAATTTAAAAACTGTACTTCTCAATTATATTCGATTTTGTTCTCTTCTCAAGCTTTTGTGAGTAATTCCCAGGTTAAATGCACTCACGCGAAAAATGAATTTCTACTGAAATGGGATCGCAAAGATGACGTGCTGCAGTTTATTCTCTGCCGAGAGAGAGATACCATCTGCTCAACCAACATTAGAAAAAATTAATTCCCTCCATAATGCCGGCGTCTGGATAAGAAAGAATGATATCCCTGTATCTCATTAAAATAGCGCAAGAGAGATTTAATTTGAAGTGAAACATGTGTTATGATATTTAAACATAGAAATGTACTTAACTAACATCGTAATTCAAATTGTTTATCATGAAATTTTTGCTTCAGCACATTAAACGGAGGCAGAGAAACTTTTAAAGATCATGTCTGGGAATAAATGCTTACATTACTAAAGTAGTTATAACTCGATCGGTAAGACCTGAGCCAAACTCGCGCAGATAGCTTATCGTCCACCGGTAGCAATGGAGTAGGGTCAGAAGAGAATGCACATACTGTACTATTCATTCCAAATTATGCGGTTCATAACAGCCCCTAACTATTGAAAACAAAAATAAAGTGAATAAAGTATTTTTTTTAGTTATGAAGTATTATTTAAGTAATGGTATGTAACTCACAGAATATCGCTGTTGGGTCTTCGCCATTGAATGCTGTGAGGCTAACTAAGATGTTTTTACACGGTCTGTACAGTATGAACTAGCAAAGAACATCACGTGCTATGAAGGTCAGGCAGGTCTAGATTACATCATCGTAGACTACTTGCGCAGCCATTTCTTTGGCTCAGGTCTTACCGATCGAGTTATACTTCCCTCGCATTTTAAAAGATTTCGTACTTAAATATACAAAAAATCGTCTCGGTGACTCATGCTTAGCGCGTGGGCCTGGCATGCAAACGGTCCCAAGTTCAAATCCTAGGAAAGGTAACCGTGCCATTCGTGGTGAAAGAAGCCCTGGCGTAGGGGGTTTTCTCTTGGGTCCTTCAGTTTTCCTCATTCATTCCACCAACATTCCAACACCACCAAATCGAAATTAAGTTAACACCGGGAAAACATGTTTCACGATGCCTAGAAATCGAAAGAAGTGTTTTTATAGTCCGTCTGTCTATGGACAAGCACAGCGGGTAAACGATTCATTGCATTTACTTCTTTTTTTTTTTTGTTAATGAAGAACGTTTTGAAATTTTATCGAACCACACAGTATTTGGTTTTTATACTTCAATATTTAGAGGGGTTTTCATGAAAACGTTTTTATTTTACTTTTGAAAAATGCCTTTAATGACTTGAAAAAAAACGTAAAATTTGAAACTATTATCTATGACTAATAAAATGGCTATATCCATTTATGTGTAAAAATGACTGGGGCTACTTTACCCAAATCCATTTTCTATTTTTCTAGGCTATTATGCTCACACTTTATCTTGAGCCGAAAAAATTCGGGGTGAGGGGAGCTGATATTGCATGCAGTATAAAAGACTGACTATTGCAGAAGGCGGTGAGTTGAAATTGACGTTGTTTCTGAAGGGTTGCCAATTACCAGAAAATATAACGTGTGTAGTTTTATGCTGATACACAATGGAACTACAGTAACTGTAATTTGTAGCACTTTCAACTCTCGCTACCAAACTAAAGGTTTTATATTGATTCAGATATTTTAGTAGAATATATCGCTGGAGAAATGAATAAAGTAGGCCTAATATGTTTAGGCCTATTTAGACGATTTCTCTCCCGGTCTTCAGAATATAGAAAATCGTTTGAAAGTCGTAGCATTGTACATGCAGGCCTACTTGAATGCGCACTTTCGAATTGATGTAATTTAACTAAATACCTTTTGCGAAAGTTTGTAGGTAATTAATACAACACAATTAATACAACGTAATAATAAAACTTGACTTGTTCTTTTTTCCAACGACAGATTCAGCTTAAAACACATTAAATTGCTTTTCCTTCCATTTCATTTATTTTGTTTATTATTTCGCTGATTTCCGATACTTCTTGGTTTAAAGAATCTTTATTTTTAACTTCGTTGCCACTTATATCGACCATTTCCACAACACCAGTACTGTTCTTCTAATATCCCTGTAATTATTCTGTCATTTTCAGAATAATATGATGTAAAAAAATTTAAAAAACTGACGGTAGCTCAAGAATGCCTCAACGGGAAGTTTTTGGATATGGTAGGGTAATTCCGGGAGAGACGGCCATGCGGGGGAGACGACCAATCGCTCTGATTTCAAGGCCGATAAACATATTTGAACGTAACTTGGTAGGCGGCAAGCTTTTGATACTATGAGTCGATTGTTGAACACATGCGCTGTTTATATTTAGAAATCCGCGATTGATTTCACATTACTGTTTTCTAACTGGCCATTTATTTTTTGTATGTTGAATGAAATAGGCAGAAGTCCGACATTATTACTAACAGTTAAACGATACTCACTGTGTGAGGTGAGTGAACCTTATATATTTCACTTGTATTACGTGTTCTGTTCTAAACTTTTCAATTTTTAACTACTGAGTATGGCCATCTCACCTTTACAAATAGGAGAGATGGCCCACTACTTTTCCGGGAGAGTTGGCCAACAACTTAAGAGCCATATTTTCAAGATCTTCTGATCTTTTCTAACGCGAAATGTAAAAATGTTCACTTAAGACTAATTTCCATCGATTCTCAATTACTTATTTATTTTTATTGCTAGGGAATTGACATAAACGAACATATTAATACGTATACCTTAATGAAACAATTTTGAAAATCCAATCCGGAAAGATGTATGTAAATAGAGACGACTTTGACAGTGTACCCCTAATTAAATACATTATTAAATTCATTTTCAAAATTATTTATGTGCTTAAAAAGTGGATTGGACTCATGTTTCTATGCCAAAGGTGGCTCCATAATATTGTATTATTTTTCATATTTACGTTTTCCTGTCATCAACTAACAAAGTCGAAAGATGGAGATAATTGATGTAGAGGTTAGATGGTATGCCCTTCCCCGCCATTCATGCAGTAGTAGCATGCAGTAGAGTTTAGTTATCTTTTCAGAAATGTATCAGAACTTTTCAGTTACTCAGTATTGATTCTGTTTTCCAAAATATGTTTATTTTTACGTTGTGATAACTTATTTGGAATTTAAGTTTATTTTATTTGTATATATTTATTGGAGAAGAGCTAACTAGTCTTTTTACTTTTTTACCTGTACTTTCTACCTTAGAAAACTGTCCTTATGTCCTATGGCAATCTCCCCCTGACACCTCGGGTGAGATGGCCAACGCACCATTTTTTTAAATGTTGGGATTTCTCACACTAAATTACTTTTTTCTCCATAAAAAATTATGCTATGAGAATGTGACATCCAAGGACCTAATTGAACATTTTGCACACGAATTATCTTGAAAATGCTTCAAGTTATTAAGCATTAAAAAAAGCATGGCCATCTCACCCGGATTTACCCTAATACTGGGAACGGGTCGCGATCTTCATTTTTTCGAGCGAGGCCTTCTTTATATGGACGGTTTTCAGCATTATGGAGTGCTAAGCTCAAGATAGTGTGCGAATAATACCTCCATTATAGTAGGCGATACATAAAACCTAGTTTCATGAAGTTGTCGAGAAAATTAAAATGAAAATCTTTTTAAATACATTTCTGTATGAAATTAAAAGGTATCAAGTTAAAAACAAAATAAATTTGACTTAAATACAGATTATCAGAACATAAGTCAATTTTTAAAATATGAATGATTTTCTTTTGTTTCTCATGGTAACAAGAAAACTACAACTTATTGTTGTGAAATGCAGTATACCTCAGTCGTAATGAACACACCGAAACCAATTACAGCAAGGTAGTAGGCCTATAGGTTAATAGGGAAGAGATCCTGGGTTCAAATCAAGATCAGTAACAAGCCTTGGGTTCAAATCAAACCTCATGGCTGGCCAGTTGACTTTGGTTTTTCCTGGTTTCCTCATTCGCAAAATCTTTAGCGGACTCATCCAATATTTCGCAATACTAGATTCGTCCGCCAAGGAGTTATTTTGCGTAGGCCTACTTGATACGTAAATTGCTATTTTGTTCCACATTATGTTTCCTAAAAATCTACTCTTATACAATTCAACGGTCCTAAATAGCGTGCTCACTCGCTCGCCCACTTCGTGAAACATCGGGTATACTCGGCGATGTTCGTTTCTCGCAGTCTAAACTTTCACGAAGAGTACAAAATTAGGAAAACCGTTTCTTTATTATATAAAGCCTAAGTGAAATGAACACAATGAACAAATATTCTAATTTTATTTTTACTTACAATTTTCATAGCTCTGAACCACAAACATTTTTAATAAACTACCAGTGTAAATTTCTTAAAAATTCTGGCGTCAATTAATAATGGCGGGCGAAGCAGGGGGCACCAGCTGTGAAATATTGATGGTTTAACTCTTGAAATATCGCTGATAATAAAAATCCAAACAAACCATTTCTTCCCTTCAAACATTATATAATTTCTGAAAATTACACTGAATTGATCAAATAAAATTCACATCATATTCATCTGTCAACAAACAGTTGAGAAACAATACGTATTATGTGTTCACAGTTAGCTTTGGAACTGCATAATCGAATCTGAGATCGTTTTTTTCAGGCGGCGCTTTCTAATCGTGGAATGTAGGCCTACTCTGAAGCCGGAATTTTAGCTGTTTCATGAATTATTAATGGCTTAGTTTATGAATGATTCGCGTGCAAGTGTTATTAAATATAATGCTTTAAGAGTTATTATAGTCTACCGCTGTGGCTCAGGGGATGCGTTCAATCCTCTCACGCAGCGGGCCCGGGTTCGATTCCTGGTCGGGACAAGTTACCTAGGTGGGGTTTTTTTCTGGGGTTTTCCCTCACCTTTGAGACAAATGTCGGGTAACTTTAGGCCCTTGTGGTCCCCAGATATCATCTGGCTGTCATTATCATCTTCATCCCATCCTCGCCTTGTTTGGAATGAGTGTGAGTGTGAATGTTGTGTCTCGTCCTATGTGTTCGTGTTGTCTCGGAGGTGGCCCCGGCATTGGGCTGATCACTCATCCGGGGAGGCCCTCCATGTCCTTGTCTGGTCAAAAAAGTATGTATGTGATCCAAAGGTAATCCCTCTCCCGACAGGTCGCGGCCCTATAAGGCCCGGGCGGCTTGGGTCGCTTAAATCCTAAAAACGGGAGAGGTGAAACTACGATAAAGAAATAAAGAAAGAAAGAAAGAAAAGAGTTATTATACTCTTAATTTTTAATTTTTAAATTGCACCTACTAGTAAGGATACAATTCCATAGTTTACTATCAATAGTTCCGAGGAATGTTTCTGTGAATGTGTCTCTCAGCGCCCTCGGGGAGTCTCGAACTAATTTTATGAAATCAAGACAGAGTGAGAGAGAGAGAGAGTGAGCGCCATTGAATCGGAGCGGACAGAGGGAAACTGATAGGCGCATTACATCACAATAAGGTATCACAATGCTTTCACTGCCTTGTTATTTTCCATACAAAGCCGTCTGCATCGACATGACGTAACTAAAGTGAAGTGCATGTTCAATGTAATAACGGATGTAACAGAGGCGTCCACGTTTGCAGCAGTGGCGTGAAAGATAAAGGAGTCTCCATATTGAATTGTCATATGTTGTCCAGGTGACTTGACCCATAGACAGTGGCGTAGGAAGGGGGGTGCGGGGGAATAAAAATGTGTTTTTGTAAGTAAAAAATCGCTCAAGGGAATTTAAAGGAAATGATATTATTTAAAATAATTAAATAAGCTTAACAACTTTCTACAAGTCAACATGCGTATTGAAACTTCTTTTAGTTTTAAATGCAGTCAACAAAGGTATAATAATAAAACGCGGCTGAACTGGCCGCTGCGTAGATGTTAGGGGAGGGATGTTTATTTCTGCCGATTATTGTATCTGCAGTTTTATTAATTTAAATGAGACTTCAACAATCGGTGATATTTTATATCACTCAAGCCGCAACCAATTCTACCCGCTGCGGCAGTCATGGCTTTGACGAAAATAAACTTCGAATGTGAGTTGACTCCGAAGTCTCCGGCAATCTACTGTAGATTGTCGTAACGAATCCACGTTTCATCCTGTCATGATGGATTTCAAAAACTCGTTCCCGTGCCGAGTGACTTTCATCTTTTTCGGCAGCTGAAGAAAGATCTGGGAGGTAACGAAGAATTTCAAAACTCTTCAAAATGCCGTGAAGACCCAAGGCTTGTAAACTACATAGTTTACTTATCTTGGTGAAGACCCTTCTCAATACGCTGGCGGCAAGCTTCTATGAAGAGGGTATAGTGAAGTTGGTACCACGCTACGATAAATGACTCAATCAGAGCGAGATTATGTAGAGAAGTAGCTAGAAGGTGTACCGTACCTAAATGTTCCAAATAAAACAGTTTTGATATTCACTGTGGTTTTCATTTATGACCCATCGTATTTCCGAAATTGAACTTACTTTTTCCGAAATTGAAATCACTTTTTCCGAAATTGACATTTTTTTCGAAATAGAAATTACTTTTTCCGAAATTGAGGTTGAAAAGATGTAGATTTCGAACTGGTATGTGCGCATATTTAAGGATAGATGATTAATAATACAGTTCCGTAAAATAGTTACATTACTTGTTTATGAAATTTATTAGGATCAACCCATAAAAAAATTATGTATAATTCACATAACTTCCTCTGCCCAAATAAAAGTTAGCCTCCCCTTAAAAATAAGAGAAAGTCGTCAATCTTTGTGTCACGTCCCCAAAAGGTACCTAACCAAAATACAACATTTTGTTTTCGTACTTTTTTCCGTTGCAAAGAGCGCGTATTCAGAGTGGGTGGCTTATAACTACCCTTCAGAGAATTATTTAGAAAAAATTTTTCAAATAAAAGTTTTAGGTCTCAGTATAAGCAACCCACGTGCAAAATTTAAAGAAAATCGTTAGAGCCGTTTTCGAGAAAACTTTCTTTATGTAAAAATAAGGAAAACCTGTCTCCAGTCTTCGGTTCACATCATGAAAGGTACCCGACATAAATACAAAATTTTGTCCTTTTGTCAAAATTCATCTTTCCGGAATTCGAGATTTCGCTTGGAAAACAAAATAAAAAAATATTAAAACATCACTCCAGAAATAAATCTTTGCATAATTTCGGGAGTGTATTTTGGCCTAGATGTTCGTTTTATTAACGGTAACACCCACAATTCGTGAATCTGTCGCTCACGAAAACAATGTATTGTTTGTCTGTCTATAACGTACTTTAGATTAATATTTACAATAATAATAATAATAATAATAATGATAATAGTAATGTTAATAATTAAAATAGCAGTTATTGTCGTTTAACAGTACAATGTACAATGTACAGCATAACTTAATGTGCTTGATATGTATGTCTTTCCTTAATCCTAACAAAATTGGCTGAATTAGGTTAACTATGTCTTATATGCACCATTGGTAGCACTGGTTACAAGATGGCGACGACATGGTAACTGGAATCGCTTTATGCATGGTTGATTCATAGTATGCCATGATTTCGGAGCTTAGTCTTGTTTTTATATAACAAAGTAATTATTACTAATTTTGCATAATCCGTTGAGTTTACGAGTTACATCAGATAAATTCGCTGCTACTGCATCTATCGATAAACTCTTAAACTCTCGTGGGATTACCTTTGACTGTCCAAAAAATAACACTTGGAACTGTTCCATTTTCCGCACCGGGTACCACCTAAGCTTGCTACGCCACTGCCCATAGAATTATGCATTTTTATGTAATATTTTTTCATGTTTACGGTTTCATACAAACATTTGCCGCAATATATATTTTTTTCATTTAATTAGTATTACATACATCATCATTGATGCATCAAAAGATTACCCGAATGAGCAAATTCTGGTGTTCGGGTTCAGTTCAGGGTCAATCTATTAGAAATGAACCAGGCCAAGTTGCTCAACATTTTTGATTTTCCTAATTTTTTTTACCAGTTATTTCCCAATAAAAGGCGAGTTCAAAACTATGGTAAAAAAAATTTAAGCTCATCCCTTTTTTTTTTTTTTTGGCGGACATTTTAAGTTTGCTTCGAAAACATGTGTTGCACAAATGTATCTAACTCTGGTAATTTTATGGATAGCAAGTCAAAATAAAGACCAAAATTATCAGAATGAAATGAATATAAGTTAGGTTAGAATACCACGAGACAGATTAGTAATTGAAATGATGATGTCTAAAAATTAAGAAGAGTCAAATTAAAAACGACTTATGTTAAACATTATCATTTCATGTACTAATCTGTCGTGGTATTCTAATCTGACTTATATTTGTTTTGACAAACAATCTAACACTGTATATCACATTTTAAGTTGAATTTATCACACTAGTTGAATATCTTTCGTTACAATAAGATTGATATCATACTATCGAGTTATTCCACACATACGCTGTTTTTAACTTCTTTGTGTTGCTTTATTAATGAGGGCATAAGGCTAATTTTAATACTTCTATTCAAGTTTCCCTCATTTGAAAAATGAAGTTCATTAATAACCTGCATAAGAACATTATTAGGCCTACTCAAAATGTAAGTTGGCAATAGTGATGTTTTGTCACGGAGGAAAGAAAACACGGAGACGCCGTGCTTGCGGTGTTGTATGGGAAACAGATGAAGCCAATGACCACGCCCCCTTAGAGTACCAAAAGGGAGGCTTGCTATATACAATAGCACACAAATACTCCGAAGTTTCACTGGTTATAACAACGTAACGGTAGGGAAAATATGTAATATCCCAATTTCATATATTAACCACATACTCTGACATCATAATAATCCCGGTAGTAAGCATTAACCTATCTCAGAAGAGCCAAAAATGTAACTTTGAAATGAGTAACTTTACATGTGCGAGTATAAATAATGAGTCAGAAAATAAATAAGTGACCGTGCGACTATGATAATTCAGAACGAGAAAAATATTCTGGACAGTTATATAGCTACACCATGTGGTTATAGACTCTATTAAACGCAATAAATGACAATAAATATTGGAAATCTAAAGCAATAAATTACTTAGTATAACTAATAATTCAGATAAATGCACTTTATTTGATTAATTACAAGTAGCCTAAGGCAGTTATAAAGAAAATACATCAATAATTAGCAGCCTAGTGTAAAATACAAGTAAATTATGCTTAGCAATTATACCCATATTCATTCATCCCAAAAATTGACTATTTTCAGTACCTCAATTTTACAAAATTATTAATTTTTAAGGTAAGTTCATAGAATAGTGCACAACATGCACTCATTTTCACTTCTGAATTGTTCGAAACAAAGAAACAAAGACGAGTAACCACGCTATCCGTGTACCCTATAAACATATAAACACAGTGACACGCCCCCTTAAGTACCAAACGCTCGGACAGTTGGCTTCACGCTTGCGGTCTCAGGGCATCTCCGTGTTTTCTTTCCTCCGTGTGTTTTTTGGCGCTGCGAGAAATATCTTCTCTCCCTTCCTTCTGATAAGATCACCTTTGACAAAGATCATAAGAAACATCTTGTGTTCAAGTGGAATTCAGCTTTCAGCTTCTTCAAGTGACGGTTGTAAGGGAGGTTAGGGGGATTGTAAACTATGCAGCCCTTTATAAATCTCTTTCCTGAGAGCTAGCAGAGCATAATAACCAGGGCCCGGATTCTAATGACATGCCATCTTTTTAGTGATGCTGCTTAGACATTGCCAACTTGTAGATAAATCCTAATCATGGCCTCTAGATTATAGACATCCATTTTTATTAGGTCATTTTTTTGTGATTTTATGCAATTTTATATTTTTAGGCATTTATTTAAACTTTATCATTATTTTGTCATTTTCTTATAATGTGCTTCCTTATTTAGTTATTTTCATGCATTTAAATTCAGTACATTAACTTTTTTGTTGTCCCCAGCGGTGCTGTCTTAGCAGCTACAGTTAGTAGAATGATTTTATTATTTACTTTTTATCACATTTCAAGTATGCACCCATTGCTTCTTCTCAAATACTCCAATCAAGGACAAAGAACAAAGTTTTTAGACCTACAACATCCTTCCTGGATTTACAGTTTTTACAACTATGTACAAATTAGTCTGTAACTTTGTAAGTGCAATAATAATTTTTTATAAATAAAATATCAGTTTTCATGTCATTCTTTGCAATTATTAAGTTATTTTATTTAAAATCTAGGGTCATTTTATAGATCATTTAAAAAAAAAAGAAAAATAGGTCATCAGAATCTGGGCCGTGGCAGTCTTAAGTCATAAAAAATCGCTATTTCGGCTTAGAAACTGTAGTCAGTATAAAGTTCCGCACTTAATGTACGAGGGATGTTCCAAAAGTAAGTTTCGTCGTTTTTTTTAAAAGTGAAGATGGTAAAGCAGATGGAGCAAACAACTGCCATAAGTATCGACACCTATTGCTGGTTCAACGACGGAAAGAGCGTCAGCAGAGGAGAAACGATGCATGAGTAGAGTCCCGAAGAAGAGAGAGTAGCAGTAGACTGGCGTGCCCGAGGTTATTTGAGTACAAATCACGATGGCAGATGGACGTGTACTGAAAACGTGGTCGACAATGGAAGTACATGCTGTTATCCGGTATGAATGGGCATGTAGGACTAGTGTGTCCATCATCCATGGACGCCTACAGACTGTGTATGGTGAAGAGGTCATGTCTCATCAAATTGTTGGTAGCTGGTGTTGCATGTTCAGTGAAGGAAGGCACCTGTTCCATACGATGAAAGCCGCACTCTCGGGACGTCACTTCCAAAACAATGCTGAGGTGGAGAAGGCTGTGCGACAATTCCTTGCATAGCAGGGCACCGAGTTTTACCAGAGTGGTTTCTTCAAACTGATTGCAAGCTATGACAAATGTCTCAATGTCGGTGGAGACTATGTTGAAAAATAGTGCAAGGGGTATATTTCATGATTGCATGGTGTATTTGTTTTGGTAATAAAGTTTCCATGTGAAAAAGAAATGACGAAACTTACTTTCAGAACATCCCTCGTACTAAAATGCTATCTTTTGTTAGAATAGTACTAAGGGTGAATAAAAATCTAATTAGGATCTACACAAGCATGGATTAGAACAGCCCATGAGAAAATTAGGCAGGGAGAATTTAATCAATTGTCATTATCTTTGACTGTAATTTCCTAGATCTTTATCGCCCTGCGAGTAATTCTGACTAATGACTAAAGCAACAGCACGAGAAAATAAACAGTTTTACTGGGAACTGACCATTTTAAAGCTTAGGGACTGTCGTCCTCTAATGAAGTAGTTAATAAGAGATGAGTACGTCTTTAATAAAAAGGCGAAGAGGGTAATCAATTCTACAGCAATTACCTCTGACTATTTCATTCTATTCTATTGTCACTCTGCTCCATAGCCACTCTGCTTTGTTGTACAAATGAGGTAGAGAGTATGCAGTACGTCATAATCAGAAAAACACATTTTTTATTTGGGGCGCCGTACACAATTTTTATCATGTTCTTACTTTCTGCAAGTGATCTAAAAATTGTTACGCGGTTTCCAGTCAGAAGCATAAAAATGAAATTAGCTGGTGCTCTAGAAATTTGCTTTCGTGAAATATTCAGCAAAGTACATTATTCTGAATAGTTAGGTGAAACTTACGGAAATGTTGACATATCCTCTTAACCAAGAATCTGTCCAAGTGTTTAATTAAAAAAAAAAATCCCGGCGGTTTAAATGGATATCTGCAAATCGCAGAGATAATTTTATACCTTTGGTTTAGGACGGGGCAGTACCGTGCTACCAAACACCAGTTTTTCTTTTTTAATTTTTAATAATAATACTTCTATAACTCATAATGTAATAATTAATAATAATTGAGTTACAGCTAGGGCATTTGGATTGAAGTCTTTACTAAAAATTTCTCTCTAACATGCATGATAGTTTTAAATTCATGCATCAAAACTTTAAAATTCAATTTACGGCACTTTAATTTTTAGCAAGTTACATGATGTTCCAAACCTATCTCCTCCTACAAATTTTAAGATATGGGATTGAAATCTTTACTGTACACTCTACATATAATGATTAACAAAGTGTACAATTAGGATTTTTTTTATTTTAAACTTCTAGAAATAAAAAAAAATTAATTGCAGGAAGTTTACTATAAAGCATTGAAAAATTGGATGTTTAGTGTTGTTTCATTTTTTTGCTTCTGTTGCGACCAAAAATTTTAAAATCCGAATTGTAGGTGTTTTTATACACAGATCAATGATTCATCAAAAAAATAATAAAAAATTTTCCTTTGCATTTGTAGGAGGAGATGCATTTTGAAAAAGCGTTATCGTTTTAAATAAAAAAATTAATAACTTTAAAAGTAGTAGTCCCACAGGAATGAAACTTTATGTTATTACTTATTTAATTGGACATGGTTCTGCCAAAAACGAGGTTCCAGCTGGAATAATAAATTGTGGAAAAGAGAAATTTTACCCATTGCTCCCCTTAAGGGAATATTATAGGACAAAAATTCCTCCGGCACTGGGATTTGAATCCGGGACCTTTGGCTATGCTGAGCTAAGCCAGAGTTCACAGTGCCAGGAGGAACCTCTTTCCTATGACTGATTGCCCTTAACTTTCTACCTCACTGACAGACAAGTTATGTCATATGCAGTACTGTGAGGCACACTAATTAGTGATTTTTGTGACCGGGCTTCCACTGTTATTGTACAGTGACATTCAAGACAGCAAAGCTACTTGTAATTAATTCATACTATGAGTATTCCCAACGACACACATAGACGAAACAGAAGTGGCGTTCCTGTGTCTATTAACACGTGCATAGAAACTGAAATCATACAAGTTTATGTAGACATACGCGTATCGAACAGAATATATGGGCTGTATTTACTACTGTAGTTCATTTCTTGGGAAATGTATGACCATGTATTTTCTATCAATGCCGCATCTGTGTAGCTATAATGTGTTGCTCTTATACAGACAGGGAAAATGATGATGATGATAATGATGATGATGATAATAATAATAATAATAATAATAATAATAATAATAATAATAATAATAATAATAATAATAATAATAATAATAATAATAATAATAATAATAATTTACTACAGCCATTAGGCATTCATCGAGTACAATAGGCCATGTCATAAATAAAACAAATAACTTACGTGCAATATAAAAATATAATACGTACTTATAATAAGGCTAAGTCACCAGTTAGCTATGAATACAATATCACCAACATCAAAATAAATACATTATGAAAATCAAGCAATTATGTAAGACTAATTAATGTAATAATAGTAAAGTACAATATAAAACCAAATGTAGTAAAACTTACTTTCAAAATAAAAAATTCCTAAAAACCAAATATGTTAAAATAATAAAATAAAGGTTAAAATCAAGAAGTTTCTTCAAACTAAATGTTAAAGTACCGTAATAAAAATGCTAAATGCGGACCAATTGAGTTTCTTCAAACTCGTCAATTGAATAAAATGGATTCATAATCAACCACTTGTTAAGTATTTTCTTAATAACATTTTGCTGAATTTCTCTTAATCCTCTTGGAAATTTGTTATACAATCTTAGACCCATAACCTTGTAATATTTTAATGTTTTCTGCAATCAGTGGTATGGAACATTAAATTTATCCCTATTTCTTGCGTTGTAATCGTTTATTTCATTTGTACTAGTTCATTTTCTTTTACAAATAAAATCAGGTAAAGTGATATTACAAAGTGCCAGAATGCTTTTGTTTAATCAGTTATAATTGCAATTATGATATACAGAAAATTAAGTTTTTTTTTTTAATCGGTTTCAGAGTTAAGCTCCAGATTGAATCATTAAGCAGGACTTACGGCAGAACAAAGGTCTAAAGTTTGATACTTAACCGTAATTCAAACTCCTGTACAATAATATAAGACATTCTTAAAATATGTCAACATTTCACAAAATACACTGGCGAAGAACTTCACTTAATGTATGTAGGCCTAATTATTTCAGAGTAATTAATACATCTTCTGTATATAAGAGTATTCAACTTGATAAACGAAATAAACATCTGACTAGTTTGATAATCAAATGCGAAGGGATATCATGGCTAACTATTGCAATTTCCAAAGCCGTATATGAAAAATGTAAAACGATATATTGTCAGGATAACAGATTTGCATTTGTTAAATTCTTTATAATATATTACTATAAAAAGCACTAAATTGGGCATTATTCCGGTACCGGCCAACCGATTTGGTCGAATATCAATAAACGTTTTCCCATGGACATTGTAAATGCATATACCTAGTTTCATAAAAATCCGATAAAGTGTATTTGAGTTATCGATCCTTTAAAATAGACACTAAATTGGGTTTTACTCAGATACAGGTCAACCGATTAGGTCCAAATTCAATAGGTTACTTCTCATGGACGGCATAAATGCGTATACCATGTTTCATGAAAATCCGATAAAGCATATTTGAGTTATCGCGCGTACAGACACACGGACAGACAGACGGACAGACATTTCCCATCCCCCACACAATCTTATAAAGTACCATACTGGCACTTAATAACAAAATGTCATTTAGGTATAGATTTGTAACAGTGAGAGATATTAGACGCCATCTCTTAACTACTCCTACTTCTGTCTCCTGTTATTAGGAGTTAATTTTGCAGAGAGCTCTGATTTGTTTTGTTATTTTTTGCACGACTTAACTAATTAGTGGTACTTACGAATGTTGTTGCCGTGGATCGTAAGTTGACATTCCCACACGCAATCTTGTTGCTATGTGCGGTAAGTGTTTCCGTGCGGTTATGAATTTGCTTACGGCACATCATAATACAAGCCTTTATGGACAAGGCCCCCCAGGACAAATATTCGGTTCGCATAACAATAAACACATGCTAATCACTTTCTGAAATAAACATCTATCTTCAAGAATGGAAATACATAATATTTTCAGGTAATATCACAATTAATATAATTAAACTGATATAAATGATCATCGTGCAAAAAATAGCATACTCGTGCCGTAAGCGCATAACGCGTATGCATCGCTTACGGCACTTGTATCGCAATATACTATTTCTCATAAATTTAACGTGAAAGCTTATAGTATGCTAGGTTCTACGTTAACGTTTAATTTTACGTTAAGTTTAAAGTTTACATGATGGATTTTAAATGGTCGCATTGAAAGCATGGCCCCAAACTTTTAAGTTTACGTTTACGGTTAATTTTCATTGTGAATGGCCCATTAGCGTGTAGCCACCGAGTCGTGGCCTGTCAGACACACTGTGTTGGATTTGGTATGTTAGGCACGTGCTTTGAAGTACGTAAATGCATTACCACACACAAACCGCAGCTACATCTTGCAGCTTGTTGGCTCAAATACTAACTTCTCCAAGTTAAAGCAAACATCATTTGCCAGAAACAACCTTGAGGTTAGACTGCTCCTGGAGACAATTGAACGTCGCCTGACCTGTTGTAAAAATTTAAAATGCTACATGCATGCCTCTGATAAGTGTTACGAGGAGAATTCATTCTTAATGCAAGAAGTGCAATTAAATTGTTTGAACACACTGCGATGTTTTTATAGAAAAGAATTTAATTACCGAATTACCTTTTTATTGAAATACAATTTACGATAGGTTTGTTCGCAAAGCAAATCCGTGACTGCTTGAGAATTTGTTGTACTGCCCATGTTCAGTCTGTAACTTATCCGTGATTTTGCACTTTGCGAACGGTTAGAAGAATTTGGAATCTGTGTTTAATAGAAATGATATGCGATTAGAATATGTATTTCCCTTTAACATGTTATACATGCAATATGCATCGCCGTCGGCGTGGTCTTGTGGTTAGCGTCGCTGACTGCAGATCCGTCGGCCCTGGTTCGATCCCCGATGCCTCCTAAGATTTTTCTGAGGTAGGGAGGTCTGGTAGAGGTGCACTCAGCCTCGTGATTCAAATTGAGGAGCTACTTGATAGAGAAGTAGTGGCTCCGGTCACGGAAACCACCAGTAACGGCCGTGGGTGTCGGCATGCTGACCACATGCCCACCAATCATGCCGTCTGCTTATGGTAGCTGACGCAGCGGTCGGGTGGTAGGCCTTGTTCCTTCTGCGATGTTAGCGCCACGGAGTTAGTTAGTTCCTATAATCTATATTTTGGGAAACTTTTAATTATCTTCCATTATTCATACATATAAGTAGCCTATGCTTATAAATCTGGCGCAATGTTATTGGAGGGAGGAGTCAGGCGCGTGAAAATAGGTTACTGCGCATGTCTCTGGTAACAATTCATGGTAGAACTAGAGGTGTACAAATCTAGATTTTAGCTTGCCCATACCCGCTTGAACGTCAGGCAAGCAGCTAGCAAGCAGGCAGGTTTCTTTAGGCTGGAATGGGTTAGGTTGAACCCAACTTACGCAAGCCAGAATAAGCTTGCGACATTCCTATCAGTTAAACAACTGTAGTTGTTAAGTGTATGTAATACTTTCTTGCTTTTCTACATGCTGGTAGAAGAAATTCATCATGTAGATAAATAAAAAGTGGATAAAGTATTAAAAATCGTTTTAGTGTCTTAACACATTTATTATTTTATTATTTTTATTGTTATTATTGATTTTTTTGTTTTCTCGAAAATGTTTGAAATTTTTTCCCATGTCGGACTAGTAACTTTGTTCATTGATAATTCAAACTCTCCACATTTTAGTTTCTCCTCGGCTTCCTTCAGGGTAAAATTCTCCATTCTCTTTTTACTTGCACTCTAAACACATCTGAAGTTCCTCAACTACGTAACTGCACGACTTACCAGTGCACTGATATACCCAGTTTCATATTCTTTCCGCCAGGCCTTCCAGTTTCTTTAGGCTATGCCCTGTGAAACCCACCAGGTTATGAAGAGCTTGTGACTCATAGCGACAGAATTTCTTTCCATCGTAGCAGTCTGGCTTGCTCTCTTGTCAAGCAAGTTAAAAGCTGTGGCTGGTTGCAGAATTTCAAAGGGGCAAGCAAGCTAAAATCATAATATGTACACCTCTGGGTAGAACCCGCAAACTTATCTTATAGTACAAAAAATATCCGTGAGAACACATCGAACAGAAGATTGACAATCAGAATCAGGAATTCTCGCTTTGCAAACGCATGTGGAGAAAGAGCGCATGCGCGAACGATGTATTCCTGGTTTCTGACTGCTTTGCGAACAAACTTGATAATATCTTTATTTATTGTTACACCAGTGCTGCAGTGCTGACACCATAATCGGATTATAACAGTGCTGCAAATAGTGCGTAATTGGCTATGTTGGCGTGTGAGCTATGTAGTTGCCTGACAACACATACGTGATTACTGAGATGCTGATCATGCTCAATGCATGTTTAAACATAATAAAATGCATACGGGTCATTCAACTAATTTCTTGTTATTAAAAATTATGTTGGGTTGTACCGTTGAACTCGATCAATAACATATTAACATAAAACATTAATCTTCATTTTGCAAAATAAAATAAGTTAAGATTAAGGACTTTTATGCTTATTAAGTGCCTGTATGGTACTTTATGAGATTGGGTGTGGGGACGGGAAAATGTCTGTCCGTTTGTCCGTCCGTACGTGTGCCTGTACGCGCGATAACTCAAATACGCTTTATCGGATATTCATGAAACTTGGTAGGCCTATAGACATATAACGTCCATGGGAAGAAGCCTATTGATATTGGACCTAATCGGTTGACCGGTACCGGAGTAATGCCAAATTTAGTGCCTATTTTTTTGGTAATATATTAGAAAGAATTTCTCAAATGCAATTAGTTATCATGACAACATATTGTTTTACAGTATTCATTTACGGCTTTGGAAGTTGCAGTAGAGTTAGTTGTGAAATATTCCTTCACGTATGCTTATCAAGCTAGTCAGATGTTTGTTTGTTTATTTCTTTGTGCAAGTTGAAATGAGTACTACATGAATACTATTATACATAGAAGTTATATTATTCTGAAATAATTAGGCCTACGTACATTGCTTGTGCATTTTGTGAAATGTTGACTTATTTTAAGAATTTCTTATATCAGTGTATTCGAGTATGAATTAAGGTTAAGTATCAAATTTTAGACCATTGTTCTTCTCCAAGCCCTGCTTAATGAATCGATCTGGAGCTTAAGTCGGAGATAGATTACAAAAATACCTTACAAAAATAACTTAATTTCTGCATATCTTAGTTGCAATTATCATTGATTAAACAAAAGCATTCTGTTATTTCAGTTTATCTGATTTTATTACTTAACGAGGTCTATATTGCTTCTCGAAAACTAAACTCCATGGCGCTACATCCCTGGAAGGACCAGGTCTACCTTCCCACCGCTGCGTCAGCTAAAATAGGCTTATACCAGTCTTGGGGTTGTGGTCAGAATTCCGATACCCATGGCTGTTAATGATTGTTTTCATTGAGCCGCTACTTCTTAATCAAGTAGCTCCTGAGTTCGTCCCGTTCCAGACCTTCATGCCTCAAGAAACACAGGGGGGTTACACTGATCAAACCCGGGCCTGCGGATCCGTAGCTAGCGACGCAAACCGCGAGACCACGCAGGGAGTTTTTATATTGCTTCACTACACATTTAACATTATTAAGTGCCAGTATGGTACTTTAAGATTGTGTGTAGGGGACGAAAAATGTCTGTCCGTCCGTCCGTCCGTCCGTCCGTCTGTCTGTCTGTCCTGGTGCCTGTACGCGCCATAACTCAAATACGCTTTATCGGATTTTCATGAAACTTGGTATACGCATTTATAATGTCCATGGGAAGAACCCTATTGTTATTGAACCAAATCGGTTCACCGGTACCGGCATCAAACCCAATTTAGTGTTTTTATTTAAAAGGCCCATAACTCAAATATGCTATATCGGATTTTCATGAAACTTGGTATACGCATTTATAATGTCCATGGGAAGAACCCTATTGTTATTGAACCAAATCGGTTTCTCCGGTACCGGCATCAAACCCAATTTAGTGTTTTTATTTAAAAGCGCCATAACTCAAATATGCTTTATCAGATTTTCATGAAACATGGTATACACATTTATAATGTCCATGGGAAGACGTCTGTTGATATTGGACCAAATCGGTTGGCCGGTACCGAAATAATGCCCAATTTAGTGCATTTTTATGGTCTTATATAACAAAAGGCCCCATAACTCAAATATGCTTTATTGGATTTTCATTAAACTTGATATACGCATTTATAACGTCCATGGCAAGAAGCCTATTAATTTTGGACCTAATCGGTTGACCGGTACCAGAGTAACGACTAATTAAAGGTCACATGTTTTTTTAATTTTTGTCTACCGGTGTAATTTGACAGTTAACACTATTCCTTCAATTAGCCTATGCTTATCAAACGACACCGTCAAACTGACTGAGTTGGCCAAATGGTAACGCCTTTGACTCGTATTCTGGAGGTCCCCGGATCAAATCCCGGAGCCGGCTGATTTGACATGGATTTTTAAATTTTATTTTTTATTGTTATGTGAGTGCGCGATTGTCAAGGTATCACAAATCTGTAGTTCTGCTGACGCTGGTCGATTTTAATCTGATTAGAAAAACTTGTTTTCTGCATATCATAATTTCAATTATAATTGATTCAACAAAAACATACTGGCACTTTGTTATATCAGTTTACCTGATTTTATTTTCATATCTCCTTGTCTCGTGTGTAGCTTATATTATATACCCAATCGCTGGGTTCAGTAATTGTCTTTGAACGATAGACAATAGACACTTGCAATTGATTGAAATTCGATATATTCTTACACTCTATTGGTCAATGATTCGTGAGCTAGATGACGGCCTAATCGAGACGCTCTAGTAATACTTCTTCCTGTCAATAGGTGCGCTATGTGCAATCTCCGGGAAGAAGAAGCAAATGACTTGTAGTGGGGTGAAAATGCCGGTTATTAGTCGCGAGTGTAAGTCTCGTGTGTTTTTATGTTTAAAACAAGTGTTTAATATGCCTTCAGCGAGTGAATTTGTGAATAGACAGTACTATATCAAATTTCTTGAGCCTCCGTGGTAATAAAGAGCCGGACACAATGCCAGGTGAGTGATATTAAGAACTGTTTTAGTTTGCCATTCTGGAGAAGGGTTGTGTGTTTGGTGAAGATGACACAGAAATGGCTTCCCTTGACCTTGGTAGCTACCTCATCGCAACGCACAGTTCGTGCAGCCTACAGTCTTAGCAGCGTAAACCAGACCATCGTTTTGATACAGTAGTTATTAGTATTGTATATTTTGTGAAGGAAATTTCACATTACCATATACATATTTTTATAATATGTAAATTTTTATTCTTACTTGCATGTTGACGTGTCCCATAACATGTACTGTAATATGTTCCGACGGGCAGAATCAAATCAAATAAAACCACAGAATTAATCAGGGCCATTCAGTATGTGGACCGCCGGAGTAGTCTTGTGGTTAGCTGACTACAGATCCATCGGCCCAAGTTCGATCCCCGGTAATTACTCGGATTTTTCTGAGGTAGGGAGATCTGCCTCGTGATTCAAATTGAGGAGCTACTTGGTAGAGAAGTAGCGGCTCCGGTCATGGAAACTACCATTAACGGCCGTGGCTGACCACATGCCCCCAAACCTGCCATCTACCTATGGCAGATGACGCAGCGGTCGGGTGGTAGGCCTATTCCCTTCAGGGATGTAGGGCCACGGAGTTTATTTTAGTTAGTTCCGTATGTGGGGCGAGTGGTAGTTTCTCAGGTCCTGTGGCATGAAGAATGATTTAATGACGATAATAATAGTTGTAAAATAATAATAACCATAATGCTGCTGATGATGATAGTAATAATAATAATAATAATAATAATAATAATAATAATAACAATAAAAATCAGAGACCGGAACTTCGGCAGAATGTTAAACCGATCTTCAATTTGAAAGTAAATCTATAAGATTTACATTTTCGTGACTGAAACGGCACTGTTTTATGTTGCCATTTTCTGCCTTCTTTTTAATAAAATTGCCGAAATAAATGCCTTTTGTTGCCCTTTATGATTATTAGGTGCCAGAGTGGTACTTGATAAGATTGTGTGGGGGACGGGAAAATGTCTGTCCGTGAGTGTGTCTGTACTCGCGATAACTCAAATACACTTTTTGAAACCTATTAATTGGCTAAAGAAATGTTTTTAACAACTTTACTGTTGTAGGTTTTCATGTATCGCCTACTGTAATGGACACAATCTAGAAAAAACTGAAAATGGATACCAGTAAAGTACCTCCAAGTCATTTTTGTAGAGAGACGGATATAGCCATGTTATTAGTCACAATATAAGGGTTTGTAATTTCACATTTTTATTAAAATCGTTAGAGCCAATTTTTCAATAATCAATTTTGTGAAAGGTTTTCATGAAAAGTCCCCTTAATATTTCAGTTATAAAACCCAAATTGTTGGCGGTACGATAAAATTTCGAAAAAGACCTTGATTAAAAAAATGAAGTAAATACAATGAACCGTTTACCCGCTGTGCTTGTCCACAGACAAACGGAGAGACGGACTGACGTCATTCCGAAAGCACTTTTTCGGTTTCTAGGTATCATGAAACATGTTTTCCCGGTGTTACCTCGATTTTGGGTTTTTTTTTGTCACGATCACGATACTTTCTCTCCCTACTAGTAAAGGCCTATACGAGAAAGTATTTTTTTTTTTTCTGTGCAAACTTCAAATTCGTAATCAGCACTCAAGATTCAAAACTACAGTACATTTTGTTTTAAAACACCTCTTTTGATCTCCTAATGACTGGACTAATTGGGAACAAAGAGTTATAGAGCAATTTATTACACTATTATTGCACCGGTAACAAAAGAAATAATATGCAAATTATTGTACTGATGTACGTTTTATAACGTACATGATGTAAGAATTGCAGACTTACAAAATATGTTAACAAAGTATTGTGTTTATACATTTGAGAACACTACAGACCCAATAGCAGCCCTGTTTGCTACTGGAAAAGTTTTACAATGAATCTGTACTCAGTTACTTCGCTTGCATAGGCCTATCCGATTCTCCAGCCCTATCAGTCGCTGGAATAATCTTACATGAAATGAGTAATAGATTATGCTATAATTAACAATTGATATTGTCAAACGAACAGACCAACACTTACGAGCTTCACATTATGTTAAACAACCAAAACAGCTTTTATTTCATTATTTTATTATCATATTTTTTAGATAATAAGATTGTAATATCCCAGGCACTGCTTGGCAAGGGAAAATTCGATTGTGTGTCACCAAATAAATGACGTAAGTTAGTATTCTTTCAATTAATAGAATAAAATCAGGTAAACTGATGTAACAAAGTGCCAGTATGTTTTTGTTTAATCAGTTATGACTGCAATTATGATATGCATAATATGTTTTTTTTTTTAAATTGATTTCCAAGTTAAGCTCCAGATTTATTCATTAAGCAGGGCTTACGGAAGAAGGAAGGTCTACCATCTCGGCCACCTGGGTCATTTTAACGGTCTAGTTGGATAAGCGAATGTAAATCAATATGTTTTTTGTCACAGCTACCTGTATTTTAATTTCCAAGGCCTTATAAGATCACAGTAAAACAATAGGCTATGTTGTCAAGATAACTGATTTTCATTTTTTTAATAAATTCTTTCGAATACGTATATTACCATAAAATAGGCACTAAATTGAGCATTACTCCGAAACAGGTCAACCGATTTTATCCATTATGAATAGACGTCTTCCCATGGACATTATAAATGTGTATACCAAATTTAATAAAAATCCGGTAAAGCGTATTTGAGTTACCGCGTCTTTAAAATATACACTAAATTGGGTTTTACTCCGGTACCGGTCTACCGATTTGGTCCAATATCAGTAGACGTCTTTCCACGTACATTATAATTGGGTATACAAAATTTCAGGAAAATCCAATAAAGCATATTTAAGTTATCGCGACTTCTTATATATTAACATAAAAACACTAAATTGGGCATTATTCCGGTACTGGCCAACCGATTTGATCCAATATCAATAAAGTCTTCCCATGGACATTATAAATGCGTATACGAAGTTTCATAAATATCCGATAAAGCGTATTTGAGTTATTGCGCCTTTAAAGTAGACACTAAATTGGGTTTTACTCCGGTACCGGTCAACAGATTAGGTTCAAATTCAATAGGACACTTCTCATGGACGTCGTAAATGGGTATACCAAGTTTCATGGAAATCCGATACAGCGTATTTGAGTGATGGCGCCTTTCTATTAGAAAGACGCCATCTATTAAAATGGCGATCATAATCTATTAAAATAGGCACTAAATTGGGCATTACTCCGGTACCGGTGAACCGATTTGGTTCAATATCAATAGGGTTCTTCCCATGGACATTTTAAATGTGTTTTCCAGGTTTCATGAAAATTCGAAAAAGCGTATTTGAGTTATGGCGCCATTCTATTAGAAAAGCGCCGTAATCTATTAAAATAGGCACTAAATTGGGCATTACTCAGGTACCGGTGAACCGATTTGGTTCAATATCAATAGGGTTCTTCCCATGGACATTATAAATGTGTTTTCCAAGTTTCATGAAAATCCGAAAAAGCGTATTTGAGTTATGGTGCGTACAGACACACGGACAGACAGACAGATATTTTTTCGTCCACCACACAATCTCATAAAGTACCATACTGGCACTTAACAAGCCAAAAATGCAATGTTATAGTTAAGTGAGTTGCGCCATAAGGCGTCGAGTTGTCCTGGGTGACAATCGAACCCAGAGAGAACTCGCCATCCCCAGAATAATAATAATAATAATAATAATAATAATAATAATAATAATAATAATAATAATAATAATAAAAATAATAATAATAGTTCCCCAAGAACTCTTCTGACGATGTTACACGTTTCTAGGATTACCGCACGCTGCATGGATAAGTACAAATATTTCTGTACTTTTAATCGCTTTAAACTGTCTTGAAGCTTGAAGGGAATCTCACCAGTACATCCCAGCACAATAGGCACAATCTGTACAGTGTCCATATGCCACATAGCCTTGATCTCATCAGCAAGTGGTAAGTATTTATTAATTTTTTCCCCATAAACTTTTTCTACATTGGCTGCTAACGGAACCGCAATGTCGATGATGTAGGTGAGTTTTTCTTCCTTCAAGGAAAGCACAATATCTGGAATATTATTTTGTATGGTTAATAATTATAATAATAATAATAATAATAATAATAATAATAATAATAATAGTTTATTTAACCTGGAGAAGTTAAGACCGTAAGGTCTTTTCTTCCACTGGGCTCCCGAAAAGATACCACAACATACAATATTTGAGTAACACACAAATATCGGATCGAGTGATCTCATTGTTACATTCTAAAATAAAAACCTAGTTAGATTCCCAACTGGAACAGTTTTCCTCTAAAAATAAGTTTCGTTACCTTTTTATTTGGAAACTTGGGTGTTACGTTAATGGCTTTGTTTGTGATTAATATCTGTGTTATTGGCGATTGTTGCAGCAATGAACATGTTTCTTTATTTGTAATTTGTTGGGAGTAGTGCAGTTTTTGCTCTGTCATACAGCAGTTCTCTTGCTTTCGCTGCCACATGGTAATAAACAAGATAAGTGAAAAGTAAATGAGGAAATTTCTTTGTCTGAACACGTCCACCTTCTTTAAGGAATTCTACAGTCCTTACCTCGTTAATTTGAACCACAGTCTCAACTGAGACAGCACCACATGCGTGGGGAAGCATAGCGGAATGTGCAAGAGCTCATTCAGTAGGTTGTGATTAAGAGTTAGGTAAAATTTGTTTTCCCCATCTTTAAAGCCTGAGACATGCATTTTTATGTAACGTACATATATTTTCTTTGGTGTAATAAAATAATGCTCCACAAAATATTAGAATAGCCGGTAAATCGTTCGAATAATTGGAGGAATTCAAGTATCTTGGAACAGTAATTACAGACACAAATAATATTAAGGCAGAAGTTTATTAATATTAAGGTAGACTTAAATTAGGAAATGCTTGTTTTTATGCAGTTCAGAAACTCTTATCGTCTCGTCTTCTGTCCAGAATCTAAAAATTAAGATGTATAAGACTATTATCCTGCCGGTTGTATTATATGGATGTGAGACATGGCCGCTAACTGATCAGGAAAAACATACTCTGAGAGTGTTTGAAAACAGGGTGCTTAGAAAAATAATTGGCCCCAAGAGGGATAAAAATGAGGACTGGAGAAAATTGCATGATGACGAGCTTCAGGGCCTGTACGCTTCACCGGATATAGTAAGGGTAATTAAATCGCGAAGGATGAAATGGGCTGGAGATGTTGCATGCATAGGGGAGGAAAGACATACCTCAAAAGTATTGACTGTGAGATCCGAAGGGAAAAGACCACGTGGAAGACCTAGACGTAGGTGGGAGGACAATCTTAGAACGGATTTAAGGGAAGTAGGATTTGTGAGGAATGAATAGGATTGAATGGCGGACTCAGGTAAGCGCGGCAATGTACCTTCGGGTTCCATAAAATAGATAACATTCCTTTAGCTTGCTTAGGAATTGTCTATTGCCATTGAGTAAGTAAGTAGGCCTAAGTAAGTAATAATAAAAGTTTGGAACTTCATTATATTTTATACTACAGAAGAAAATCTACCCTAAGCGGGAATCGAACCTGGGTGTTAGGACTTTCCGCTGACGCTTAGGCT
Organism: Ectobius pallidus; assembly: GCA_964059195.1. Taxonomy (NCBI): domain Eukaryota; kingdom Metazoa; phylum Arthropoda; class Insecta; order Blattodea; family Ectobiidae; genus Ectobius; species Ectobius pallidus. The sequence continues at coordinate 15,777,486 of CAXKWD010000005.1, forward strand.
AAACGGCTCTCACATGACATACCAAACCTTCCTCTAGACCAGTCGTCTTCAACCTCTCTTTAACTAAAGGACTATTTTATTTTTAGGGAAAGACTAGGGGCCAGCATTGATCAATTGATTTATTGATTATTAATAAGTAACAGAACTATATCAATTAAGTATAGGCTATTACAATATATGTAGGTTTACTTAACATTATACATGTGTGTTTATGGCACGTAAACTCCATGCCTAAATTATACCCTCTGGGCAAAATTCATCCACCCTTTCACCTCCAAGTAATATCTTAGTTTCCGAGGGGGGGGGTTGAGAGGCGATGTGCTTATCACCTGTCCCTCTGCCCTCTCTCGAAAAATAAGTGTAACAAAATTCACCTAGGTAACAGAAGCTTCCAATTGGAGGCCCTAAGCCTAAAAAATAGTGAATATAGGAAACCAGAGAGAGATACATGTGTGTGTTTTATATTTGTCTTCCACAAAACACAGCAAAATTCTTGAATTTAATGTGAGAGCAGACACTGTTCCTCTCTCACTAAATCGTCAATTTTGATTGGCATTGTAGTTAAAATTAGTATTTGTTTGTGGGCTGTCAAGAATTAGTCACAGGCCGCGGGTTGGAGGCCACTACTCTAAACTAATATCGCCCTCGCTATAGATGTTTGCATGACTACAGTGTGGCGAGGATGCATCTGACTCTGTTGCTTATTTCATTGTATTATTTTAAGTTAACCCAAATTTTCAGTATTAGTAACTGAAAGGTTTTTAGTCTTATATCACTGAAGACATGAATATTGTGTGTTATAGGGAAATATTTGTCCTGTAAAGATTGGGAATGGGATTTTGTATGTTGTATGAGAGCGTACAAAGGTGAATACCCGGGTTAGATTGCAGGTAAAATTCTTCTGTGTAGTGTACAATAATCACCATGACTGGTAATCTGTTATTAATTTTAATTATATTTGAGTACCGGCAATTTGTTTTTAAATAATTACAAGTTTCCACAATGTATCTGCTTCCAATATATATATATCTGAATATTTGATTACTTACAAAGGTTTGCAAAAATTACATATTAAGAGTATTACACTTATTTTTTTTAAATCATCAAAAATAAAATAATTATATAGTTAATGTGAAAGTTTTAGTTTGTAAATAGTTTAAAAAAAATATTTATGTTATTCAGGCTTTATAACACAGTCACTAACATTTTCAGGCCTGTCCTTTTTGCACATTTTAAAAACCATAAAAGTTGTTTGTGATTTTAAAATAATTACAAGATTTCACAATGTTTCTGCTTCCACAACATTTCCTAATATTTGATTTCTTACAAAGGTTTGCAAAACTTACATATTAAGAGTAATGTACTTAATTTTTTGAAATCATAAAAAATAGAATGACTATATATTTAATGTAAAACTTGTAGTTTGTAAATAATGTTTTAAAAATTTAAAACTATTTGCTTAAAATATTAGTCATATTTCTGTTATTCAGGCTTTATAGCACAGTCACTATCATTTTCAGGCATGTCCATTTTGCACATTTTAAAAATTTTGAAGAAAGCTTGATGATACAACTTTTAGATGTTATATCAGTAACAAGAGCTCCAGTTCTCAATAATGTTACTTCCGATTTTCGTAGAACTTTGTGATCATATTCAGTGAACATAATAGATTCGATTATCATAAAAATCCATTTTTGATTCGAAAAATCAATAATAAGCAATCATTTTGGCTCAAGTATTAACGACTGGAATTCTCATTTGCTTTCCTCAGTTTCTTTAAGGAAAATTCCGGGATTGTACTTTAAGGCGATGGCCATCAGCTTCTACTTGTCTATAATAACTTATGTCTGTGTCGTCCCGGAGGTGGCCCCTGCGCAGAGTTAATCACTCGTCAGGGGAGTCCCTTCATTAGACAATGTGTCAGTGATTCACAATGCTCCCTCCCAACCCTACAGTCGTATACAGTATATTTCCGCAGATAAGACGAGATGTAAATTTTATTTAGCACATACCTGTCCTATAAAACGATCCCAAACTATCAACGGCCTATGAATTTATGTTTACGAAACAACTTAACAAACTTCACTTTTTGTTTCAGTTTTCTGGTTGATCGCAAAAAGGTTGTCAACCAGCGCACTATTATAATCCATAGGATGAGTAGTAGAATTTAGGACAAAATAACCATAGGCGTACCGAGGGGGGGTTTTGGGGGTTTGAACCCCCCCATTGATTAAAAAAAGGAAAATTGTATAATTTTTTAAAGTCTGCCCATAAATTACTTAATACAAGTATAAAGCGTGGGAAGCTTAAAACTCGTTATTTTGCGTCTTAATTTTTAAAATTTTCCGGGGGAGGACCCCCAGAAGCTTAAAACTCGTTATTTTGCGTCTTGATTTTTTAAATTTTCCGGGGGAGGACCCCCGGAAGCTTAAAACTCGTTATTTTGCATCTTAATTTTTAAAATTTTCCGGGGGAGGACCCCCGGACCCCCCTCTCCCTGGGGGTATTCCAGACCCCGCGGATGTTATAACCCCCCCACAAGGTCGGCCTGGTTACGCCTATGAAAATAACTACAGTTAGTCAAAAAGACTGTACTACTCTTACCGGAACGAAGATTCCTCGATCTCTGTTTTTATTTATTTTTTCTTCTTCTTTCTTCAAAACGGCGTCATTGAGAATAGTCGTATAACAATGCAACACAATGATTCGCGCGTTGTGCATGAGCTATGTGATACACGTCCCGGCATATAGGGAAAAAATAACAAAAATAGGTTTTATTTCGTGCATTATGGCGTTGTGGTTTTATTTACGAAATTCACGTTGATTAGGGGCTTATATTTGCCCGCAAATGTCACCTAACATATTAATGTATCAAGACAATATAATCTTGGCATCACAAATACTTACTTTCTTACTTACTTAATTACTTACTTACTAACTAACTAACTAACTTACTTGCTTACTTACTTACTTACTTGCTTAATTACTTACTTACTTACTTACTTACTTACTTACTTACTTACTTACTTATTTACTTACTTACTTACTTACTTACTTATTTACTTACTTACTTACTTATTTACTTACTTACTTATTTACTTACTTACTTATTTACTTACTTACTTATTTATTTACTTACTTACTTACTTACTTACTCAATGGCAATAGACAGTTCCTAAGCAAGCTACTTACTTATTTACTTACTTACTTATTTACTTACTTACTTATTTACTTACTTACTTACTTATTTATTTACTTACTTACTTACTTACTTACTCAAAGGCAATAGACAGTTCCTAAGCAAGCTACAGGAATATTATCTATTTTATGGAACCCGAAGGTTCGTTGCCGCGCTTACCTCAGCCCGCCATTCAACCATATTCTATACTAACTTCATCCAGCCATCCCTCGCAAAACCTACTTCTCTTAAATCCATCCTAATATTGTCTTCCCATCTACGTGGTCTTTTCCCTGCGGATCTCCCAGTCAATACTTTTGAGATATGTCTTTCCTCTCCCATGCGCGCAACACGTTCAGCCCATTTCATCCTTCGCGATTTAATTACCCTTACTATATCCGGTGAAAAGTACAGGTCATGAAGCTCATTGTTATGCAGTTTTCTCCAGTCCCCACTTTTATCTCTCTTAGGCTCGAATAGTTTCCTAAGCACCCTGTTTTCGAATACACTCAGATTATGTTATTCCTGATCAGTAAGCGGCCACGTCTCACATCCATATAATACAACCGACAGGATATTAGACTTATGAATATTTATTTTTAGATTTCCGGACAGAAGACAAGAAGATAAGAGTTTCTGAACTGCTTAAAAACAAGCATTTCCTAATTTGAGCCGAGACTTAACTTCTGCCTTAATATTATTTCTGTTTGTAATTATTGCTCCCAGATATTTGAAATTTTATTCTTGTTCGAGCAATTTACCGGCTATTCTAATATTTTGTAGAGCATTATTTTCACGTTCCATGACCATATACTTAGTTTTTTTCTGTATTAATTTTCAATCCAATATTTCTGCAGGCATCGAAAAGACTTTCTGCATTTTTCTCGATGGCATCACAAATACATAACTTTATAATTTTTTAATCCATATAAATTTCAGTCTAATTTTTTTTGGTAGGCCTAGTTGTCCTATAATACGACTCCAGATTTTCGGTGCCTTTTTTGACGTATCAACTAACGCCTAATCTGCGGAAATATACGGTAAGTCCTTCAGAGAAGAGGGCAAAGCATTTTGCATTCACAGGGGATAACAGTCGGTCTGATGAACAGTGAATAAGGCTTTGGCTGCCAAGTCAGCGTTTTCTATCCCGGGTTAAATCGCTTGCAAATTATGTATGCTTAAATATGACAAGTCCACGTCTGCAGATTTACAGAATTGTATAAGAACCGTGCGGAATAATTCCGGCACATCAACGAGGGGTTTAAGTGGCAGTAGGATACATACGTACACAGTTCAAGCGTTATTAAATAACACATATATTGCGATACAAGTGCTGTAAGCGGTGCCTACGGATCCAGGAAAGAGTTTTTTCAATTTCCGGGATCCGTTATGCGCTTACGGCACGAGTATTGCGTGCTTTTTTTTTTGCACGATGATTATTTATATCAATTTAATTATACTGTATTAATAGAGACATTGACTGAAAATATTATGTATATACATTATTGAAGATAGATGTTTATTTCAGAAAGTGATTCGCATGTGTTGGTTGTTATGGGGACTGAATATTTGTCCTGTTAAAATCGCCACAAACTAGGGGGTCTTGGTTCCGGTTTTCCATAAAGGCTTGTATTATGATGATTTTACTTACGGCACTTGGGCTTTTTGTAATTTTTACCGCACGAAGATTTCTTTTGTTTTCATAGCAACCAGATTGTGTGCGGGAATGTCAAGTTACGATCCACGGCAACAATATTCGTAAGTACCACTAATTAGTTACGTCGTGCAAAAAATACTTTTTAAAAACTATTTTAAAGTTAATAAGCGATTCTTATGGTCTTTTTGTTGCTGATTCCATATCTGACCTCAATTTTTTTTATCACCCTCTGTTTCTTCACAATTGTGGAACTTACTATAGGAATGAAAGCTAAATTAATGTTACGTAGGACTTGAGGCTTTCTCGGCGTTGATTACTAATGATGGTTTCACGGGCTATAAGCCGAGTAAAAGGATATATTGCATCCAAGCTTTCGGTCGCTGACATCTCTGCGGCCTTCCTCAGGGAAATGAGTGTAGAATAAGGGAAGAGAGCTTATCCTGAGCAACCAGGGAAGGCGGTTGAGGCCAGGTAGATTCCTTCACCGCATGCACCCTCACATTTACAAGGGCAGGAGATTTAGGACCAACCGTACTTTCCTCCCCATGAGTCACCTAGTCTACTTCAATCAATCAATCTTAGATTTTTTTAATATGTAATTTTATCTTAAAATGTTTGTTATATATCAATTCTACACATAATTACAAGAAAAATGACACGAAACAATGTATAATTTACTTTAGTAGGAACATAGGACTTGCAAGCAGTTTTCTCGTAACTTTTATTTATGTATTTGTTATAAATGTAAATAGTAAATGTGAGGGTGCATGCCGGTGAAGGAACCTACCTGGCCTCAACCGCCTTCCCTGGTTGCTAAGGGTATGTATGTGTTTAAGGTACATTATAATAAACCAGTGATATATACCAGTATAGAAATCATAAGATTGAGTACTAAAATCTAAGAAGTCATACACCGATGTAACAACATACATAAACTTAAAATTTATCATAGGTAATCCCACGAGAGTTGACGAGTTTATCGATAGATTCGCGACTGTACGGCAGGAGCGAATTTATCTGATGCAACTCGTCAACTCGAGTTGAATTTATTAAGACTATTCCATGAATGAAAATCCAACAGATTATACAAATAATAATTACTTTCGTGCTTTGTTCTACAAAAAACAAAACTAACAGCTGCGAGATCACGGGATACTGTGAATCAACCATCCATGAATCGATTCGAGCTGCCTTGGTGTAATCAGTGCTACCACCAGTGCATATAAGACATAGTTAACTTCATTCAGTTAAGCTAACAGCAGAACAGAATAAAAGCACACGAACTGCCTTGCACCGAATCGAAATTGTGTTCTTAATCAATGTACATTTCTATTATTTCAATTTCTAAACACGTTATGTTGCATAAAATAATCTGTTTTCGTGCCGCTTAGTGGCAGCATCTGACTATTAATCATTGCACACTGATACTTGCGTCTCCAGTAACTACCAGACGGTTTTATCAAGATAAAACACCATCCTCGCGATTCCTACAAGAATGTTGCAAGATAATCGGCCGTGATTGGTCTATATCCGAGGAATTGCTAAATGTTATTGGTCAATATCAAACACGTGGCGTATAAGTTGAATAGTAATTAAAAATATCGCACACAGAGTAGACACACCTATTAACAGAACGCAAAAAGCAACCCAGCAATATATATTCCTCCGTCAAACAATTTGTAAATACAGTTATCACAATAATATTGCGTTGTAACAGTAGATGTAACCTTTCTTATTTACTCAATGGCAATAGAGAATTCCTCAGTAAGCTAAAGGAATAGCCTATTATCTATTTTATCAAACCCTAAATTTCATTGCCGCGCTTACCTGAGCTCGCCATTCAAGCCTATTCTGTGCTATCTCTATCCAACCATCCCTCGCAAATCCGACTTCCCTTAAATCTATCCTAATATTGTCCTCCCACCTGCGTCTAGATCTTCCAAGTGGTCTTTTCCCTTCGGGTCTCCCCATCAGTATTTTTGAGATATGTCTTTCCTCCCCCATGGTTTCAACATGCCCAGCCCATTTCATCCTCCGTGATTTAATTACTCTTACTATATTCGGTGACGAGTATAGGTTATGAAGCTCGTCGTTTTCTCCAGTTCCCATTTTCATCTCTCTTTGGCCCAAATATTTTCCTAAGCACCCTATTTAGCAACCTTAACCTTAGTTAGATCTAACCTTAGTTTTATTATTTTAAATATATATTAATTTAATATTAACATATTATATTAACAAAATATAACATAAATATAATATTAATAAGTATAATTTATAATTTAATACAATATTTATTAATATTGATAAATGATAAATAATAATAATAATAATAATAATAATAATAATAATATCATAATTAGTTAATCTCCATCACCATGGCCCTTCGTTATCTTATTCATAATTATAAGTCCCATCATGATCCAGTTACTCATAATGATCAGCTTTATTTGATCTGGACGCTATTAATACCTGCACACCTGATCTCTCTCCAGCTCCAGTGTCAAATATTGGGCCGGATAATACAAACACTTGCTGTGATTGACAGGTTGCAATTCGATACACATTGTGCTGTGCTCATGTGTTGTCAAGAGGCTTATGTAAGAAAGCTACTCGTCTGCTACTAATAATAGTATCCTATTACAGTATTCCTTAATCGTATTTTGTATGAACTTTAGTATTAACATAAAATGTGCATTTATAAAATCCTCGCCTAGGCTTTAAGGCTTTATTGCTATCTGTAAATTGAAGATAAATCTACCTCAGTCAAACACATTGATGCAGGTGTCACAGAATTTAACCGGGAAATTTGGAGGGATCGAATAATAATAATAATAATAATAATAATAATAATAATAATAATAATAATAGTAATAATAATAGTAATAATAATAATAACAATAATAATAATAATATGTAGTATGTAGTATGTAGTATGCAGTATGCTTTTTGTTCAGACGGTATCATGACTCAGTAATTGGTCCAGAATGCAGTTTTTTTTAGCATACAGTATGTTATCCCATATTCTCTTAAATCGCCGCAAGATGGCATCTAACCTAACCTAACCTAACCTAACCTAACCTAACCTAACCTAACCTAACCTAACCGAACCGAACCGAACTAAACCTAACATTAACCTAAACCTAAAATGGCAAAATATATGCGCCCAGAACAATTCTTTAATTGTGCTAATTTCCGATTATTCCCCTACGTCGTTTATAATAATTGTAAAGTGTCTATTAAATGTCTATTACTTGTTTATATAGAGTTCTATGGTACCGGTAATTAAAAATTATAAAACATTGTTACTTCCATCCCAAATATATTCACAAATACGTTATAATCTCTCTTATTTGTGTATAACTTGGGAGTGTCGTGTAATAAATGATCTCTATATACGCATCTTTGAATGTCCCTTACCCATAGCACCTTGTATCCGGATCCCAATTTAGTACCAGCATTGCGAAGAACATTCCAACGACTTTCAATCTTTTACCCTGATTTTTGTTTCCTGCAGCTTTATCGACTGATAAGCAATAGTTGCCATGACTTCTAAAATGACCCTCGTACATTGTGTTATAATAGACTATGGTTTCACTTGAATTACAATCGCGGTTAAAATTGGAGTGGGGGAAGGAGCACTACATAGGAAAAGGATCTAAAGTCAGTAAACTAGGCCTCGCTTGGATTAGACTCGGTGCGTGGAGAATGATTAAGATCATAGATGAAAACGGAATGAGAGTTTGTCCATTATGTAAGGGGGAAGAATCATGGTTTCATATTCTGGCGAATTGTGAAGGTTTGGAAAATTGGAGGGGAAAATATTTACCATTATCTTTTATGGAATCAAATAGGGATCAACGGAAATGTTTGGAGTTACTGACGGGAAAAAAACGTTGAGGAAGGCATTGGGAAGTTTTTAATGAAGGCGAGACAGCTCAGGTTTGAAAAAGCGACGAATTGGAGAGCGGGTGTGGAGGGTGAGGAATAGATTTAGTTTGTTTGTGTTATTTTGTATTTATATTATTTGTTCTTTTTTTGTGTGTTTTTGCGTAAGCATGTACGGTCCATGCGGACCCATGCGACTGTTTGTATTGGAATTTGTAAAAAGTTAATTATTGTAATAAACACTTACACTTACACTCTATAATTTGAACACAAACTGAATTGATTAATAGCTAAAACGTTTATTTGGAAGAAAACAATTTTCGTATACATTTTCTGTGGGGTAGGCTACAAGCTGCCAAACTCGTGAAGTAAGTCAGAATTATGAATGTACTGCCTAGTGAATACCACGGCTTTAAATGAGGCTTAGACAACTGAATGCGGAGTCCTGCTTTCTGTGTGCTACAATATAAAGTAGAGAGAGAGAGTGAGGGAAAATAGAGAGAGAGAGGGAGAGGGAGAGAGAGGGAGAGAGAGAGATATGCGAGGGTTTCATATTAGATTTTGCTCATAGAAAGTTCATGTGCACTCTGAAGAAAAGTAAAGGGGTGATCTTTAATTATTCAGATCCAATGTTTCGCCACTATTACAGTCTTATGACTTCCTTTACCCTAAGAATAGCCAATGCGATTTTCTTGCTTTAAAATTCCAGAAAGAGGAAGTTACTGCGGGATATGCGTATTCAGTTACCTCATGGAAGGGGGGAGGACTTCAAGCCTGAATTTATGCAAACTAAATAGCTTATAAGGTCGGCCGCAGTGCTCTAGAGGTAGTCTCTAGATCCGATGGTCGCGGTCGATGGATTCTTCACGACGTAAAAATCCTGGGCACGGAGTCCTCCGGGAGGGACTTTAAGTAGATTTACGGCACGTAAAAGAACTCCACGCCTAAATTAGAGTTTCTGGACAAAATGTGTCGGCCCTTTCACGTCCAAGTAATACCTTAGTTTCCGGAGGGGGTTGCGAGGCGATGGGCTTACCACCTGTCCCTCTTCCCTCTCTCGGAAAATAAGCGTAACAAAATTAGTATAGGTAAAGACACCTTGAGTGGGGGACGGAGAAGCGGTGCCAGCTATAATCCGCAAGAAGAAGAATAGAATTTGCAAGCAAAATGTTTCAAGGAAAGTAATTTGTATTTATTACGAGGATGCTGAAAAAATTTAAGCGAAATCGTGGGAGCAAATTTCTGTAAAATCACGAAAAACGAACTTTTTTTCATGCAAAGTTCCTTAGAAAGAATTAAAAAAAAAAAAAAAAAAAAGTCGTAGATCTTCTTCGTATCGTATCCCAGAAGATAATAAATAAATAAGCCTCATTAATCCCATTAGGGCAAAGGCCTCCCGCCAATAGCAGGGTTAGATACTTAACGATTATTGGTTTCTTATGGTTCGTTGGTCACAACAATATAATATACACATAGTCATACATACATGTTTCCGAAAATACAATTTTGTAGATTCAGGGATCTAAAATCTTGAATTTTTAAAATTATTATTACATTTACATTTATTAACATTTCTTACTTACATTATTATTATTATTATTATTACATATTTAATACAAGTAAAAACAAATAAAACCAAACATGCCCCTATATGAGCAACGCTCGTGTTTAGGGGATATTGTAGATTAATATAAGCTTAATTACATTTCACTGCACAGTATACTATACACGAAAAACTTGAAATGTATGAGTAAATGTAGCCTAAATAAAATTTTTTTAGCGTTAACCAGTGGTTAAAAAAAGCATTTATAATAATGAAAACTCGGTACGGATAGAGAACGGAATAGTGAATTAAAATATATAAATGGCAGCTAATAAGAATATCAACTATTTTATATATAAATTTTATATCCATCGTTAATGATACGGTTAGTACAATCGAATAATTTTTTCTCGTGCACAGATTTTTCCACTAATTGAGGTTTTGCAAATGCACCACACATGGTACATAAGTGGAGAGAAAAAAGTGCCATGTACTCTCAGAGCAATTAGCTATGCTAGCTATTCCTGTCCTTAAAATCAATATTCCATGCGGTGATCTCTTTTAGCGCCCACTTGATGCATGGTATGCCTACAATTAAACCCAGCTTAGTAAATCAAGATTTGATACCCTGTTGTTATGAAATCATGTCTGAATATCAGTGCGCGTTTGTGTGTTTTCGTGTAAACGCATTAGTTAATTTTTTTTCTGCATTTATCTTTGTAGTCATCAGCAAAGCTAGAATCAATAGTAATTACTGGCAGATTTACCTTCCCACAGGTTATTTCCAGCAACGAAATCTCAATGGAATTAAAAGCTGTTTTTACCGCTGACTATTAATGATGCTAATATAGTACACACCCATAAAACGTATACTTAGCTGTAGGCCTATGTGTTCTGGATGGTTTATTAATTATTTTTCGACGCAGAGTTAAGGCAGGGACATACAGCTTTGGGTGAAACTCATGGGTGAGAAATAGAAGAATTTCAAGCTCGCAATCTGACAACCTTTATTGACTACTTCTACAATAGGATACTATTTTCAAAATTAATTAAACTATTACAGTTACGGGTAATTATCGTTTCAAATTGGCAGCCACGTTTCATGCACTGAAAAGCCACTTCCTTGATAATTTCCAAAAATCTCAATATTTCTAAGTGATTATTTTTCTCTGTATTTGTTAATATCATTTGGAAAACACTATTTAACATTAACAGTTTATTTACAAAAATGTATGAATTTTAATGAAAAAGAAAATCTAAAAAAATGATTTTTTAAAATAAATACTTGCACTGTAGATATTCCAAAGATCGTAGATGATGTTGTTCGTATAATGTTTGCAAATAGGTAGAAAAAAGAAACACTAAAAATGTTGCCATTTGTGGAAATTATCACGGAAACGACATTTTAGTGTACGAAACGTGGCTGCCATTTTGTAACGATAATTACGCATAACTATTGCAGTTTAATTGATTATGAAAATAATATTTAACTGTAGAGGCAGTCAGTAAAGAACATTCCAGATTACGAGGATACAGAATAATTCATCGCTGAGAAAGAAAATAATGAATTTAAAATAATGTATGTCCCCCCTCAAACGCAAATTAGAGAATTACTAGAACATAACGGATTCTTGCATTTGAAAACTTTTTAAAAATGAATAATTTTGTAAGCTGAAGATTCAATTAGAAAGTGTAATGTTATCCTATGCGGTGTGAGACACACTTGAAAACGAAATTTCTTCATAAAGCAGCCAAATTCACACGCCATATTTCATTCTCGGAAGAGAGGATTTACCTTCGTGAGTTATATGGTTCAACCCTTCCCCCTTCATTGATACGCTTTCTTTTGCAAAACTGGCGATATTTCTGCCATATTAAGTTTCGAGACGCCACATGGTATGACGTCACATCGCGTTCGATATCCCGAACACGCGAGAAGTTTATTACGCCAATTAAGGAAAATCTCGCGATTTAATATACCGCTGTTAAACTAACCTCTGTTCATAACCTAACAAATCCAAGCTAATACTAACTGTCATTAACCTAGTTGCCTACAACTAACCTTACCTACTTATTCAATGGCAATAGACAATTCCTAAGAAAGCTAAAGGAATGTTATCTATTTTATAGAACCGGATGGTTCATTGCCGCGCTTACCTGAGCCCGCCATTCAACCCTATTCTGTGCTATCTCCATTCAACCATACATCGCAAATCCTACTTCCCTTAAATCTAAGCCAATATTGTCCTCCCACCTACATCTATGTCTTCCAAGTGGTCTTTTCCCTTCTGCTCTCCCATTTAATACTTTTGAGATGTCTCTCCTCCCCCATGCGTGCAACATGTCCAGCCCATTTCATCCTCCGTGATTTAATTACCATTACTATATCTGGTGAAAAGTACAGGCCATGAAGCTCATCGTTATGCAGATTTCTTCAGTTCCCATTTTCATATCTTTTATGCCCAAATATTTTCCTAAGCACCCTGTTTTCCAACACACTCAGATTATGTTCTTTCCGAAGAGTAAACGACCATGTCTGACATCCATATACTACAACCGGCAGGATAATATTCGTATAAATTTTTATTTTTAGATTCCTGAACAGAAGACGCGAAGATAGGAGTTTCTGAACTGCACAAATACAGGCATTTTCTGATTTTAGTCGACACTTAACTTATTCCTTAATATTATTTGTTTCTGTGATTGTTGCTCCCAGATATTTGAATTTCTCTATTTGTTCGAACGATTTACCGGCTATTCTGATAACTAACCTAGAACTGTCACTAACCTAGGATAGGAATAAGGAACATGGTTGGTCATTCTGTTTTGCACTCTAATTAACAGGGGTACGCCGTAGCGTAGTGTTTGAGGCGCTGCGCTACAAACCGGAAGGTCGCGGGTTCGATTCCCGATGAGGTCGTTGAGATTTTTCAATTGGCCTAATCCTTCTGGTGACACTATGGCCCTTGGGTCTACTCAGCCTCTAACAGAAATGAGTACCAGGAGCAATCCTGGGGGTAAAGGCTGACAACCTTACCACCTTCATGTGCCGAAAGTCCAAAACCTGGGAGCCTCCACCTTCCTGGAACCCTCTGGGCCTCTATGGCCTGTATAGGGATCATTTTATCTTTTACTCTAATTAAAACATGGTGGTCTCCGTGCGTATTAAGTTAGCCTCTTGGAACCTTTCGAATTAGTTCGAGGTCTTCATGTTGAGAAACACTGCATCTGGGATTATGCCATTGATTACTACACTGATGCCTTAATTGATTCAACCATGATATGAGAATAATAGCCCGAGTTTTGTAAATCAATTTGAAAATAATAACAATTCTGTAGATTACTCAAGCACTAGCCTAAATACACTTACTTATTCACATAATATGCCTAAACACACGAGTATTCTGATGAATATGTAGATCTGCGCGTTTACACGCGAGATTAAAATCGCTCTGAATCCAGTCTCAACTCAATATGTTCTCTGTTTAAATGTTCTGTGTTTAAAGGAGTGTATTGGGATTTTTTTTTGTACTGTTGGCTAACTTAGTTACCTATGACTGTTTGTGTGCTAAACTGAGTAAACAATCGCAGTACTTATACCGGGATTAAAATGTAGGTGTTCTGTTGATACATAATTTATAGAAAAACAAACAAATTATGGCATAAAAGGGTAAGATAATTTTAATATTAGTGTATAAGTTTTTGTTGTTGAAATTGAGGATTAACCGATAGAATAAACGTGCGCATGTATGCGCGCGCACCAGGATTGAGTTCGTTAACGTTTACTTTGAGTTCAATTTGACCTAAATCCGATCCGTTCCTCCATCAGTTCATATATGTTTATTAACATATATGAACTGAAACATTATCTGTAAACAACTAAAGGGTTTTTAACCTAACTTCAGAACATACAATTAATATACCAACTTCTTATGTATTAATAGAAGATCAACCTGTATATATGTTTTTATAGTGACTTGTCTACTGAAAAATTCCATGTTGGTTATTAACTGAAGTGTATAGGCCTACTTGTATATGGTCTTATTTGTTATTTAAACTATTAAAGTAACCGCAACTTGTCAAATTATATAAGTTTTACCATTATTACGTGTCGATATAATACCAGGAACCCTATATAATATTGATAAATAGTTCTTCAATTCAAATTCATATTTTGTATTCATAATATTTTTAATTTTGACTATTACAGCTTGTATTTGATGTCAACATTAGAATATGAATTAACTATAAATTCTCACAATATAATTTCTGTACATATGTATACAAATGTAATTAATAATTAAATATTGAGTGTCAAATGTTATGTTATAGATTCTGTAGGATTAGGGGGTTTATGTTTGTAAGAGCGGACTGTAAAAGTCCCCAATACCTACACGAGATTGAAAATTTAGTTGTGATTAACACCTTTCGTGCAGACCACAACTAATGAGATCTCTGGCGGAGGACCACCTCCATTGTATTGGAGGAATTGAATTGAATAAGCTTTATAGCATACATCACTCAATGAAACCAACGGTATAAGATATAATATTTAATTATAAACTAAAACACACGAACGAATACACTTTCACTAGCTTGAAAAGCGTTGGAACGAAGATAGTAGGTCTTCAGCTGAAAGTCTTCTTGAGGTGGCATTTACAGATCAATACAATGGTTGACAATCTTCTAGTATGTAGTGTTTGTGTTTGATGTCATATGTGAATCCATCTTAACGCATGAGATTGAAGTTATGATTCAAGGATGTGAACATTGACACCATCTACCATATAAACGATTGAATGAAAGTTTGTAGATAATGGAGATGAAAATTTAGTCTTGAAGTCACATATAATCACATTTGTGAATAAATATACATCTGTCCGTGAAGCGTGACACTTGTAGAAATAGTTTCCACGACTAGAAACTGAATGTAAAGTCTGATGGATAGGCTATTTAATGATAGCCAAATCGCAACAATGAGATCAATGTTTAATGCGTAGATGTATGGAAATTGGAATCACTTCTAGTAACACTAATGATTACTTACTTGAAGCGAAGTATATGTCCTTATTTAGATTGATATTAGCAGAATCTTTATCTGCTATAAGAATGAGAATATGTGTCGTGATGTCCCAGCTATTTAGCAATTAGCAAAAAACAACACAGAAACGCCATTTTGCCAGGCATAAATTGAATGAACGATTAAGTACATTTCTTGATGCACTAGTATTGCTTACTTGACGAAGCATATGATAAAGAAGTGTAGAACTTGTAGGATATATTATCCACACAAATAGTAGAATGAATGTCGATGTTCAGACTATATCACGATAATCTGAAGCACCAAAGAACATGAATTCTTTCATGTCTGAGCAATGAATTGTTGATAATGAAGAAGAAGGAAGTCAAGTCATTGAGCTATATGAAATGCATATAAACTGCTCAAGAAATGTATCCTGAAGACTGGATACAAAAATAATGATCAAAACTAAACTAAACTCCGTGGCGCTACATCCCTGGAGGGACTTGGCCTACCACCCGACCGCTGCGTCATCTCCCGTAGGCAGATGGCAGGATTGGGGGGCATGTGGTCAGCATGCCGACACCCACGGCCGTTAATGGTGGTTTTCTTGACCGGAATAATAATCAAATATGAATAATAAAAGACAATGAATAGGGATAATAGTTTGCAAGATAGAAAATGAATGTTATTTAAATAATAATTTGAGTCATGTTGACTTCAGAAACAGGAAGTGATAGAGAAAGAAATCCGTAGCCAACATGATAGGCTTAAATATGAATAATATTCTTTAAAAACTTCAAATATTAATAAATAAAACATAATGAGCAATATTTACTAATTGTAAATAATAAATCTAATATTGTAAGTAAATGAATAAAGAATGTAATGCAATAACCTAAAAATCTAAACTTTAACAATGAAACTAGAGAAAAATGATGAATAGCAAATACTGCTGTCAAGTTGGCAGCAAAATAACTAAACTTGTACATAGTTTAAAGCTATGATTGAACAGATTCCTTTCCAACATTCATCTTTTTCTCTCTCTCTCTCTCTCTCTCTCTCTCTCTCTCTCTCTCTCTCTCTCTCTCTCTCTCTCTCTAATACTAGTGAAAAGGTGGAAAAATTTCTCTTATTTACAAAGAATTTCATGAACCTAAATAAAAAAATGCAGTTTTCAGAAACATGCCTCTGTGTGTGTGTGTGTGTCTCTACCGGTAAGTGTAAGTATGTATTTGAGAAAAAAGAAAATTCGAGTAAAATATGAATTATCTGGGTTTAACTTTTCCCAGAAAGCATTGGCGACGACGTTCTCTCGTTTTGAATTCCTCAGACAGGAACAAAATATAATTTTTCACTTTCTTTAAACATTTTTAAAGTAAAAGTTCTTTGAAGCTAGTGGTCGGTTGTACAAATTTATTCTTGTCTACCATCGTGATAAGAATAGCTTTGCGTGTGGCTGGGAAAAATTAATATATACTCCCTCTTGTGCAACCTTTTATCCTATATCAGAGTGCTAATCGAGAAAATGGTTTTGTCCATGCTGACGGTAGAGAAGGTTAGGCCTATGTGAGCGAATCACGTTCAATTTTTGTTAGGACATCATCGATAGGCCTACTAAATACTTTCAGTATTGAAGAAATTGAATTAATTTATTTTCTAGAAAAGTTTATATTGATTTTATTCTAATTTTAAATTATCTATGTGGACAATAACTTGATCCAGTTTGTGTAATTCCGAACTTTTGGTAAATTAGAATGTAATAATAATAGTATAATAATAGTATAATAACAATAATAATAATAATAATAATAATAATAATAATAATAATAATAATACATCTTTATTTACCCTGACAGAGTTAAGGCCTCAAGGCCTTCTCTTACACTCAACCAGAGACAGAAAAAAGGAACAAACAAATACACTAACATAGTTCTGTATATAAGAATACACTAGTTATATACATATACAGTAGCTGGTTGAGTATATGTTACATAAAATTAAACTATTATAGCAAAATGTGTTACACTAGGAAAGGAAGGAACTTATTTTAGATCCACAATGTACAAGAAGCAATATAAAGCAAATGTTTTATACCTAAAAATATTAGCGTTTTCGAATAGATAATCGTTTAGCTTCATTTTAAATGTTGACTGCGTACAGTACATCCTGATGGTGGAGGGAAGAAGATTCCTGTATTAATTAAATTATTATTATTCCGAATAAATGATAACTTACATAAATTGTATAGGCATACATAGACTATTGCTTCTCCAAAATGGAATGAGTCGACTTATTTTTTACTTTTTCTGCCTCCACCGTAGATACTATACTCAGGAAGTATTGTGTTCAAACCTGAAATGATTCTATGTTGAGTACTCAGCATTAATACACGTTGCCCCAGGAAACATGTAAAGCCTATTCATATCTACGAGGGATGTTCTGAAAGTAAGTTTCGTCATTTTTTTTCACATGGAAACTTTATTACCAAAACAAATACACCATGCAATCATGAAATATACCCCTTGCACTATTTTTCAACATAGTCTCCACCGACATTGAGACATTTGTCATAGCTTGCAATCAGTTTGAAGAAACCACTCTGGTAAAACTCGGTGCCCTGCTATGCAAGGAATTGTCGCACAGCCTTCTCCACCTCAGCATCGTTTTGGAAGTGACGTCCCGAGAGTGCGGCTTTCATTGCATGGAACAGGTGCCTTCCTTCACTGAACATGCAACACCAGCGACCAACAATTTGATGAGACATGACCTCTTCACCATACATAGTCTGTAGGCGTCCATGGATGATGGACACACTAGTCCTACATGCCCATTCATACCGGATAACAGCATGTATTTCCATTGTCGACCACGTTTTCAGTACACGTCCATCTGCCATCGTGATTTGTACTCAAATAACCTCGGGCACGCCAGTCTACTGCTACTCTCTCTTCTTCGGGACTCTACTCATGCATCGTTTCTCCTCTGCTGACGCTCTTTCCGTCGTTGAACCAGCAATAGGTGTCGATTCTTATGGCAGTTGTTTGCTTCATCTGCTTTACCATCTTCACTTTTTTAAAAAACGACGAAACTTACTTTTGGAACATCCCTCGTATCTATCTGAAAAGCATAGCATGAAAATTAGGAACCATATCAAAACGATATTTTATATCTGAGTTACGTATCTTCCCTGGATGTGATCCGACGAAGAACCTTGACGACTTTCTTTTATCCTTACTTCTACTTGATATAAGTTACGAAAAACTGTTTTATTTTTTACTTTTACTAAAACTGCTTTTAATTGGATTCTTTAAATGGTATACAGTAACTGCCTACAGAAAGACCTAAATACTCTATTTGAAACTGTTTCGTATAAATTATCAGCAGGGCCCAGATTCTAATGACATGTCATGATGCTGCATAGACATAGACATTACCTACTTGTACATACATCCTAATCATGGCATCTAGATTATAGAAATACATTTTTATTAGGTCATTTTTTGTCATTTTATGCAATTTTATATTTTTATGGCATTTATTTCAATGTTACGTCATTATTTTGTCATTTTCGTGTCATTTGCTTCCTTATTTCATTTTCATGCATTTAGGTTGAGTGTATTAACTAGCGGTTCTCTCTTTGAAGTGTTGTTTGTTTAATGCAAGAAGGAAAAGTGTTGTCATGTCTCAGTCGGAAATGAGAATCAAAGAAACGCCAAAATTTTGTATTATATTACTATTGTTATTAGATTGACTTGGCACCTGCTTGGATTTGAGAGTGCAAACTACTGTTTTATTTACCCTCAATAAACAATAATACAATCCGGCAGATCCCAAAAGGAAATGCCGAAGTTTGACTTGCCAGTGCCTCAGTACCAGTATAAATTTCCGTGAGAAAAGAACATTCACACCATTACATTTATTTACAGTTTTTACAATTATGTAAAAATTAGACTAAAACTTTGTGTGTGCAAAAATAATTTTTTATAAATAAAATATCAGTTTTAGGTAATTTTTATAATTACTAAGTCATTTTCTTTAAAATTTAGGGTCATTTTATAGTCCTTTTTCAAACAATTTTAGGTCATCAGAGTTCGGACCCTAATTATCAGCTAAGATAATATCATTTGCACAAATCAGGCTTTTATTTTCTATCATGCGAACAATTCAGCTTCTCATGAGGCTGAGGCATATGAATATTGATATTTCGCAATGCAGCCCCTTAAAGAATGACCGAAGTGATGAGAATACTTTTCTAAACTAGTTTCCCTGAAAACATGAAATTTTGTAAACTTAATTAAAATATACAAAAGTTTTGATAATACATTTTAATATCTCGATTTGACCTGGATATATTAATTATTTTAATTGATATTTTGAAATCACCGAACTATATTAAAATACGAACCTGAATTTCGTGTGTCAGATTCTATGGTGTTTGCTTTAAAAATTTCCTTATGGGGTTTTTATATAGTTTATAGTTTTTGTAAAAAAAAATCCAGAAAAATGAAAAGTTTAAAGAAAACTGACCTACAAAAATTGTTTAGATATTTTATTAAACACATTGTAAAGTAAATTGTGAAAATTTTCACAGCTGTATCTTTGAGTTTTCGGGTGTAGATAGTTTTTGAATATAGCAAAATAACTTGCGAATTGAATCTGAGAAAACAGGTCATTAAAGCTTTCATGCAGTTGGAGTCGCACGAGTTTTAAAACTGGTGTCAACAGCACGGGTCCAAACAGCATTAACTTTACCACAGTTATAAATTAGGGTACGCTTGACTTTTATAAGCTATAATAAAAATTTAGAATATTATAAGTTTCATATTTTTAGCCGTTTGTATGCATGTAAATGTATTCAGCTTTAAGTATATGGGGTTTGAGCGGAGGATATATATAGGCCTATGTAAGGTATATTTTGTAGGGTACATAAGCCAAGTGTTTTGCATTATCTCTGGACACAACTTGAACTAGGGCTGTTTGGAGTCATTCTGGCCTACTTTGGTTTGATTGAAATCAAGTCGCTTCGGTGATTTGATTGGCCAAATAGTATTAGCAAGGGGAATGCCCGAGCTGGAACGCACAGAAGTGTTTGAGACAGCTTAACGTGTAAAATTGGATAATAATTAATTATATAATTCGCCTTTATTACTCCTACAACAGATATAGGCCTAAAGGCATTTTTCCATTCAGAATGCGCATAAATTATGTGTCTTGTATCTTTGTGCAGGATATGTTGTTATTAATAATTTTTCTTATAATATTTTCCGGAAACAGTCAACGATATCAATATTAATAAATATCGATTATATAATTATTAAAGCACTTTCTATTACAAATAGTACTAAAGGTGGTATGGCTTACGATCAACTAGGCTTACTGTTAGGAATTACAGATTTAAGAAATTCAAAGGGTTTTATTTAAGAAAGCCAAATATATTTCAGGTACAAAGTTATTTAATTTTGTGACTGTGATTTGTCTATAATTTTGTAAACTGAAAACACTAAAGATAAGCTGAACGAACTAAGTTCTATTTGAAACAAAATATGTGCAACTTTTATTCAAATACTCAACTATTACAGTGATGTAATAATATACAAGTATCCTACAACCTATATTAATAAAAATGAATTTCCAAAATGTATGTTGCCGCATCACTTGAGAACGGCTCGACCGATCTGGCTGATTCTTTTTTTTGGTGTGTTCGTAATTGTCAGGACAAGGTTTGTATGAAAGAAAATTTTTGGAAAATCCACGGGAAAAGTCGGAAATGTGAAATGAGGCAAAGTTAGAGAGTTCTGCTGTCAATTGTTTACATAAAATAAGATTTAAAAAATTGAAGTGTGACATATTCACAGCTGTCACATGTTTTCATAACAAAAAAAAAGTGTGAGTCTTGCAACCAAGCCAAATCGAAAGTTTGTATGTATGTATGTGAGTATGTATGTTCCCTTTACAAATCTACATTCCTTGACCAATTTGCACGAAATTTGGCACACATACCCAGTTTAGCCCGGGAAGAAACACGGTGAACACTAAAATTAAAAAAAAACACTCCTTCCCTTGAAAATTTATATAATTTCTGAAAATATTATACTGAGAAATAAAATGCAATTCAGTTATCATGACAACAGTGTATTCTTTATAGTGTTCACATAGGGCTTTGGGAACTACATAATACTGGGCTTTAACAAATTCTGATGCCATCGATATAATTAATACATTTGTGAAAATAATTCTTGAAGATTGAAATCCAAGAAAATAAAGCACAATGTGAAGCAGTCACGTAACTTTCTCTACCCTCGACATGGAAAATATTTTCTCACTTCACATTTTGATGTAGAATAAGCGGTCGTATTGCAGGGACAGCTTAATGCCGGTTGTCTACCAAGAGCTAAGCTAATTTAGCTAACTGAGTTTAGTGCGGGATTTCATATGTAGCTGTGCCGACAAAACTACATATGAAATCCGGCACAACTATATATGAAATCCCTCACTGTACGTGAGCTAAGCTAAGCTAAGCTAAGTTAGCTTAGCTCTTGGTCGACAACCGGCATAGGTGTGTGCCAGGGAGTATGTTATATCAGAAGTCGGTAAAAAATCCTATCCACTGATACGTCACTCATAGCTGCAGGATGTTTATCATAGACCCCAAACATCTACAAGAAGACAAAATAAGATGGAACATTTTCAGTCCTAAGCCCGCAGTATATTATTTCCTAGGTTTTGGGGGAGGAAAGTATGAAAATGATATTGATTTTTTTTTTATATTTCAGCCCCGAAACGGTTGTATGGTAACATGAGAGTGAGAAATAAAATTTTCCATAAAGACAAAACAATCTTACATTTCTTCTTATTTCAACCCTTCTCAGGCATGGTGTGTAGAAGGAACGAAATGCAACATTCGACATCCTCTGTGAGCCATAAAAAGCTATTTCTGGCGTTTCCTGAGGGAATAGTTTGTGTGTGATAAGTCGTTCTTCCTCATTTCAAGTTCTATGTAGGCCTACATATTATACAAGGCCCTAGAGTTTGAAAATCGAAAGTCCTTCATAAGTTAATTTCAAATTAGAAAATAAAAACCAGGGCGACGCCGGGCCATTTAAGCTAGTATACAATAATATAGGCCTACTAGTGTCGTGGGCATCTTATTGATGGTATAAGGTGGCAAAGAAACCAAACACTATTAACTAATATTAAGGTTTTTATTTCTAACCTGCTTACAGAAGAAGACTTATGATGATGGTGCTCTGACTGAATACAAAAATGTGGATAACATAAATTTTAACCCCTTGCATCTGTAGGACACCCTTTTATCCGCTTTTCATCATATTGTCTTTTTGCGTAGGAGGATGTAAAGAAAATATTCAACAGTTGAGATGTAGCATTTCCTAACCCAGTTCTATTCATTTGGGATTAGTTCTTTTCGAACTAGTTCTCTGATCTTTTTGTATGTGATGGAAGATATTTTCGTTAGTAAAGGATTTATTCTCCAATGTCTCTTTTCTTATTATATATATATATAGCATATAGAGAATTACATTCACTCATGTCGATAAACCATTCATATATGTCCTTATACCAGCAATCGCTTTAAACGACATCGTAAAATTAAACGTTTTTTGCACGACGTAACTAATTAGTGGTACTTACGAATATTGTTGCCGTGGATCGTACCTTGACATTCCCGCACGCAATCTGGTTGCTATGAAAACAAAAGAAATCTCCGTGCGGTAAAAATTACAAAAAGCACAAGTGCCGTAAGTAAAACCATCATAATACAAGCCTTTATGGAAAACCGGAACCGGGACCCTTAGGACTTTAACAGGAAAGATATTCAGTCCCCATAACAACCAACACATGCGAATCACTTTCTAAAATATAACAACTATCTTCAACAATGTATATACATAATATTTTCAGCTAATATCTCAATTAATATAATTAAATTGATGTAAATAATCAATGTGCAAAAAATAGCATGCAATACTCGTGCCGTAAGCCCGTAACGGATCTCGCAAGCGCCTCATTTTTTCAAACTCTTTCCTCGATCCGTATGCACCGCTTACGGCACTTGTATCGCAATGTACTATTTTGTGTGGTGTCATTGTAAGATGAAAACCTAATATTTTATCGCGAGAAAACTTTTCCATATTTGTATATGTAGAAACTATAACAGTAAAAAAGATGCACCTCTCTGAAAAATGTCCAGGGTCTGATCACTACTATGAAAAACAGAATCTAAATTGTACCATTGATAAGTTAAATTAACAGATACTTCTATCGTAAAACAATAACAACAATGTCTTGTGAAACATATTTTATCGTCCTCTACTCAAATAAAAGTTTTGGCTTATAATTTATCACGTATTATAATGAATAATGTACGCCTACCATATAATAAAATATATTATCTATTGTGGAATTCGTCTAGGAAAATTAGACAAAATCGTTAGAATAGTTTTCGAAAAAATCGACAAAAATTACATTCCCTCCAAGTTGTAAATATGAAAAGAAAGTCCTTTCTATGTTTGGAATCGCATCCTCGAAGGATACACAATCCATATAAAATGATGTAATGCAGACCCGTAACATGGTCAGTACACCTTTCTCACTTCCCATTATGAATAGAATAGGAGGACGTATTGCAAAGAATACGTATTCAAGTTTTTTTTCCAACTTGAAGCAAAGATTTATTGTTTACCAGGAAAAAAATTAATTTCTGCTGGCTCACTACATAATTGACTGACTTATAACTACCCTTCGGAGAATTTTTGAGGAAAAATGTTTCAAATAAAAGTTTTAGCTACTAGTATAAACATCGCATGTAAAAAATTTAAAGAAAATCGTTAGAGCCGTTTTCGAGAAAACAGCAAAAAATATTTTCAAATTGTTCATGCCCATCAGTATATTCATAGCCTTTTTAGATTGTAGATTACGGGCAGGAGGAGGGACGAGGAAAACACATTTGCATAGAAGCCTCTGGTAGGCTTCATGAACTGACCCCTTACAGATGAATGTTAACCTGACACTACCACCACATACGTTCTTTAACATTCCCAAGTGTATAAGTTATGTAGTGTGCCTTGACCTTCAACATAAAAGAGTTTTCACCCACCTTTCAAAGCTCACCACTCACCGCGACCACTCTATTGCAGTGTGCACCTATAGATAGGCCGTTCTTCGAACTTGGATAACTGGTCAGGCCATGCCAAACAGAGTCCGTCGTACCGGTCGATATTCCAACCAAAGGCTCAGGACGGTCGCTTCCAACCCTGCCAGTTACATGGTTTTATTGTGGATGCCGCTTCTTAAAGGCTAATTTTTTTTTTCAAGAACTGCCTCTACCTGCTGCTACCCTAATCCTCTTCGACCTGTCAGTCAGTGAATATAAAGGTAATTAGGCGTATTCACACTTGTATGCAGGTCAGTACAATGTTGCCAAATATATACCACACCACGTTTACTTTATTAGAGAAGTGGTGAATGACAGCGGCAACACAGAGGAAATCCACGCGACTACAAGAGCAACTGTTCTTTGTCGGTGGCGGTGAAGATTTTTGGATTACGGAACAATGCTGTTATATTCTTTTGTAGATAGACGATGGTTTGGGACGAGGTCTTCTTAAAATGGCAAGAACAGTACAACTGTGGTTGCCAGCCGGACGAGTTTTGTGGTTGAAATGCGAATGACCACGAGAGTTGGGAAGCGCAAGAGAGTGAAAACCCTGAGAAATCCCTATTTTGAGATTTGAACTCTAGTCCTAGGTCACAGTATGCCCTGAGATACGGTACGTTCCATTAGTTCAGTCAGAGCGCTTTCCCGACATGAGCAAATAAAATTCCTTTCCAGGAATAAGAAACGGTGAAGTTTAGCGCGAAGGTTTCTGTATAAAGTTGAACACACTCAAAGCTCGATACAAGGCCATTAAATGAACAATGATCTAGTTCTTGAGAGCTCACAAACGAGAAGGCTAAAAGGTCGAATTTCAACGCTCTGCTTTGTTTCTCTTCTCAATTATATATTCAGCAAGAGTGACATAAAGAAATATTAATAGAGTTCAGCTTTCAATTTCCCGTAGGATTCTAACATTTTAAAATCGTATAAGGTACAGTACCTAAGTCAACTGAACTTAAAGTTTTGGAACAAATGAATACCGTCATTTTACCTTTATGTAAGAACTACATACAAGCTTGTATTAATTTTAGTATTCCCATTGAACTAACACATGTGCCATGTTCTGTAATTGCACATGTTAGTATATCTTGGGAGAGTAACAACAAAGTTTTTAGTCCCAGATTAATAATAACTTCAGCTTGATAATGATATGACCGTCGGCGTGGTCTTATGGTTCGATTCCCCGGTACCTCCTCGGATTTTTCTGAGGTAGGGAGGTCTGGTAGGGGTGCACTCAGCCTCGTGATTCAAATTGAGGAGCTACTTGATAGAGAAGTAGTGGCTCCGGTCTTGGAAACCACCATTAACGGCCGTGGGTGTCGGCATGCTGACCACATGCCCCCAATCCTGCCATCTGCCTATGGTAGATGACGCAGCGGTCGGGTGGTATTCCTTGTGCCTTCAGAGATGTTGCGCCACGGAGTTTAGTTTAGTTTCATAATGATATTTGGGTGAGCTGAATGATTAGTTCGAAAAGTGTTAGGTATATTTAACGTTCTGATTGAAAGCCGCACTTGGTTGTCTTCTTGGGAACAATAAAGACACAGACCGTACCCAGGACTGACTCTTGGGGAAACAGTGATAACCCCCTATCTATGTACATACCTTAACAAACGGACTTTTTTCTTAAACACTTTTAAATAAAAATACTTTTGTATGGTTTACACACTCACTCTCTATAAACATCAGTGGAATTTTAAATTGACTTTTGTAGGCCTAATATTATAGTTTATCGATAGCCTACAGGCAGTATTTATAATAATTCAGTATTAGAGGTAGATTAAAGAATGACGTTATATATACATTATATATGGGCATATATAGACTTTTAGACAGCCGGAACAAGACGGTAGTACAGCCATTTCATAAAATAATGGAATTTTTCCCTCAAAGAGAGATGTTATGAAATTATTGCAATTGGGTGGTCAAAAATAAGTTTAAAACCTCAAATTCTCTGAATTTTAAGGACTTAGGTGTATCTGAAGTGGTTTCATGTGTAAAATCTGTTGATTTACTTATTTATTGCATTGAGTTACTTTTTTTGCCATTTTTAGCATGATTTTAACACTCTTTAATACCAAGTAGTCAAGAGTAATCAGCTATGTCCATTTTCATTTGAGAAAATATACATCTTAAGGTACAATTTGGTATAAGATTAACTTCAAAAAATATGTGTGGTTAATTACTATGTAAAATAACAAACAAGGGAATTTTTGTCCCACCCGTAACGTCCCACCCGTAACCGTGATAGTTTTGTTAAATTATTATTAATGAGTTAAATAAATGTTTTGACAACCTGGAAACAGTTTATAATTTGTATTTAATCCCTCATACCTTCATTAATAACAACATTAAGACCCTAACAGTAATAGCAGAATAGAAAATGAGCTTTTGTTTTGCATCATTAAAATCAGTGTCCAAATTATGTCCCACCCGTAACAGATTTTGAAAAACAAATTTAAAATATTCAGAATAAATTTTAAATAATACTTTGCATGTAGTGTGAAGGAGAAGGCATTGTACATTTTACAGAATGTGAAGAACCAATTCTAGTTTATTATCTATGATATGTAATAAACAAAAATAGCTTCTATAATTTGTCAGAATGTCCCACCCGTATTTATGAAATGGCTGAGTAGGCTAATGTTTGTCAGCCTTACCCACCGGCAGCTTTTAACCCCAGAATATTGTTTGTGGTAGTAGGCCTACTCATTTCTATTAGAGGCTGGGTTTACCCTAAGGCCATAATATACATTTATATTTTATATAAATAAAAAAAAAAATATATATATATAAAGTGTGTGTACATACATACAGAATGAGAGAGAGAGAGAGAGAGAGAGAGAAAGAGATAGAGTTACGATACAATCTGTCACAAGCTGTATTTTGACTTCTTGAATAAGGAGAAACATGAGGAATGAGCTAATCAGTGGCGGTTTCTCCTATGTGCTGCAGTGCTGCAGCACACAGCTTGTTTTCTGCTCGTCGTATAATGTTATTTTCAAACGCAATATTATATTTTCTTTTGCGTACATTTTGAACTTGGCGCGTCCACGCGAGAATTTTTTAGCTGGTAGCTTGAGAGTCAAGAGTCGGTAATGTGAATATTATCTTTCCCGCCTCGTGAATGCATTTTTCGAACAGCGCAGCGTTCGTAGGGTGTGACGTCATGCTCGTCCTTGACTGCATGGCGTATATGGGACTTTTAAACTGCAAAATGCGCTGCGGCAGCTGGCAGCCCGGAGTGGGATTCTGAGGGAGGTTCACGTCTCACCGGCGCGGCGGGCGCGCTGTTAGTTATGTGAGAAGATCTTCCACCATCTGACGGTAGGGGACCGTGATGTAGCGAGGAAGCAATGCTTTTCATCTTCACCGCCAAATTCGAATGTGTTAAATTCAGAAAAACCCGGATTCCACAACCCCGATTAAGTATTCTGTCGCACTGGGAACACTAAGCGACTTCCTCTACCTCGATCATTAAAAATACTATTTTCTCGTCTCTTATTCCATTTCGGGGAACTCTCACGTGATTTTCCCTGCCCTAATTATTATTATTATTTATTAATATTATTATTATCATTATTATTATTGTTATTATTATTAATTTTTATTTAATTTTTGCTATTTTCTCTCGTCACACAACTCACACAACGTTCGACTAGACGAGAGAAATTAGCAAAAAAATAACTAGGGCAGAGAAAATCGCGTGAGAGTTCCCAGAGATGGATTAAGAGACGAGCAGTTTAGATAGGCCTACTAATAATTTTTAAAAATATTTTAAGCTTGCTGTATGAAATAGTATTTGCAGCACACTTTCGTTTTGAGCCACGAGCCGCTACTGGAGCTAATAATAGAAATTTGGTAGTTTATCGATTCAGAGATTGGTAATCTCCAGAAATTTTATTGCCAAAAGATGTTCTAACAACCTGAAAGCGTAGTACCGGCATATTATGATTTGTTTCCCTCTTACACGGAAGAATAACGAAGGCTCTTGTGAAAATATTAATCAAAGAACTAGAATGTCACACTGAAAATGATCCTGAGATGATTTAATGAGGCAGGACAAACGACAGAGTGTACAGCATTAACAATCCTTTGGGATATGCATCTCTCTGTTCTGACGTTTTCTCTTTCTAAACGCAATTGTTTCCTTTTAATTAGACCAGGGTTAAAAAGGAAATTAATTGAACAA
Source organism: Ectobius pallidus (assembly GCA_964059195.1). Classification (NCBI taxonomy): domain Eukaryota; kingdom Metazoa; phylum Arthropoda; class Insecta; order Blattodea; family Ectobiidae; genus Ectobius; species Ectobius pallidus. The sequence continues at coordinate 15,806,139 of CAXKWD010000005.1, forward strand.
GTATAGCCTACATCTTCTTTTACTGCTAACAAATTACAGTTTTCACAGCTAGCAATACATAATAAAATTCTGCCTAACACTTCTTACTTTCTGCTGCCTGCAATGAAAATGGTTATTACAACTAGGAATTTATTGGTGTCCCCTAGGGAGTAATATAAACCAAGCAATCCTACAAAATAATTGTTTTCAGACTACCGAAACATGTCTTCACCTCTAACAAACTCTGTACAATTAAAAAGTTTCCGAGTATTTTTTTGTTGTTCTTTCATTCTTCCATTCCACCATTCAATATTTATTTATTTACTTCGCACTCATTTATCCTTTCCTTCCTTCCTTCCTTCCTTCCTTCCTTCCTTCCTTCCTTCCTTCCTTCCTTCCTTCCTTCCTTCCTTCCTTCCTTCCTTCTTTCCTTCTCTCTCTCTCTCTCTCTCTCTCTCTCTCTTTCATTCTTTCTTTCTTTCTTTCTTTCTTTCTTTCTTTCTTTCTTTCTTTCTTTCTTTCTTTCTTTCTTTCTTTATTTCTTTCTTTCTTTCTTTCTTTCTTTCTTTTCTTTCTTTTTTTCTTCCTTCCATTCTTGTTCTTTCTTTCGTTAATTATTTTCTACTTCCTTTCTATCTACTTTTTCTTTCTTTCTTTTTTACTTTCTTCCTTTTTGCACCTCGGCATTCCTTTTTTCAAATTACGAGAGTCATCCAGTAAGTAAGTTCCTATCGCCGATAAACAAGTTGTCGAGAGGTGGTGAAGGTGAACGATAACGGCTGCAGGATTGTTCTGTGTTGAGGGATTAGGAGAGTAGTAGAACGGCTGCAGGTATAATCCAGATGTTTTAATTTTACGGCGCGAAATTCCAAGTGAAGATGTCACAATGGATGTGTGAAATACAAATTGAGGACATTGGAATTTAAGATAGCGAACACTTCGTTGAATACCATAGTAACTAAATAATGTGAATCATATGGACACGATAAGCAATCCATAAAAAAAAGAAATAAAATAAAATAAATAAAAATAAAGAAAACTTGCAATCTTTTTAGGTTTACACCCGACTAAACTTTTGGTATAATTGTGCTGTATGACTTTTGCATCAATACAATATTATGAAATATTTAAGTTCCATGGCGTAATCCCACAAAATTTGAAAAAAAAAAAATAATAAGTAGGGTTTCGAGCAATATTCGATTTGGGCTACATAAAATGCATCCCACCGTATACCTAATTCCCACGCGACTACTCCACGGCTATTTTAAGAAAACTCAAATTTAGTTAATTAAAAGTGCAGCTCTTTTTAGTCTTTTCAATATGAAGTTGCATTATCTAAAGGCTTTTCTTTTCCATAATTTTTTTTTTTTGGGCGTGCGCAGTGCATCGACTGTCATTTCTGTTCTTAATTAAACTATATCTTAGATGAGATGGCTGGTGCTCCGACCAGCGTACGCTCACAATAAAAATAAATAAAAAACAACACTCTTCCTCATATGCTCACACAGTAAAAGCCTTTATAATAAAAGCCTAATAAAAGCTTTAATAAATGCCTAGTATTTCAATACCAATATTCCGTTATTACATCGGTAAAATAATGATATAACAGCTGTCTTAACTTTTTTGAAATGTATAATGTTTCCATGTCAGTCAAATTTATTGTTCTGCCCATTCTCTATCCAGTGTTTGGAAATAATTAAACTCTGTAGTGATGGAGTCAAACAGGGATTCGTTATTTTGTCACGAGAGTGTTTTACAGTCACAGAGAATACTTTCGTTATAGATGAACACTGAAAATTATAAAATTTATGCATGATTTTCTATGCAGGAGTTTCATTGTCTATTTTTTAAAAACAACTGTACGTATCTACCGATGTGAGCGCTGAAGCGGAAGTTTCAACTCTGAATTAAAATAAATACTAACTTTTTAAAACTCTGTTTACAGCTCACCCTTCCAAAAACCAATTAGTGGAATAAATAATTATGTATTCTCTGTGATAATATTCTACATATGCATTGGGACTTTTAAAGCAGCAAATATAATAGGGCCGTCCACAAAGTGATTTTCCCTGGGCCCGTTTACAGAAACAAAACACAATTTAATGTAAATATTTATTTCAACAGATACAGCAAGTGTTCAGCTATTCTTAACATAATTGCCACTGGAATTGAGATTTTTTTCCATAACGTGGGACCAACTTTCGAATACATGTGCCATAGAAGTCTACGCCACACATGGGCGTACTGTGGGGGAGGGTTGAGGGGGTTGAAACCCCTCCCGAAATATCTTATTTTTTTTAAGGATTATAACCAAATATTATGATATAAATAAATATAAAAAAACAATGGTTTAGTTATTATGTATATTTTCTTACATAACACAGCAATAATAAATTAATTCTTGTAAATGTTAATTTGTAATTAATGACTGAATGAATTAATGTTGCTGCACGTGTCATTCTGTTTCTGGCTATTCTGCAGTTGCTTTTCATGTGTTAATTTATAAGAGCCCCTGTGAAAATGACTCCTCTTATATACATGTCAGACGAGCAGCAATATCTCACAGTATTTCGAGGTTTGTCGCAAACCTGTCAGGCCTCAACTTTCGAAAATAGATTTATAGCTACTTTTCACTTTAAATTTACCATATTCTGGTGAAAGGTGTAAGAAACCCTGTGATCGCATCATAGATTAAATTGCAGCTTAAGGGGAGAATAAATGTATAGGAAGTGAATCCAGAGGACTTAAATTCGTATAACATTATACATACTGTGTGATTCCACTTTCATTTTAAATATGTGGGTAACTTTGGCAATGTTCCGTCAAGTAAAAAACGAGAGTAGGCTACTCCTTAAATATATGAAAAAATCCCTTTAGGCAGGCCTACAGGCGGAGGTAGATTTCGAAGTGCTTTTGGTTTAATTTATTGTCGCTGCATAGCACTCTTCTTCTTTAGCCTTGGCATGGTAAACCTGCAGTAATAAGAACTGAATTCGGCAAAGAGGAAGAGCCTACAATCATTTGTTTTGACAACAAGAATAGGATATAATATTCTGGGAGGCCGTGCGCAAGATCAGCAATGAATAAAATTAGCAAAGCCGCTAAACAAGACAAAATTATGATATTATAATAATTCTTTTAAGTGTTATTATTTTCAAACATTAAAATCTCGCGTCATATGAGAGCTATCAAGAAACTATTTATTGATTTGTAGAGTACTCATCAAGAGCTTTTCAACGATACCCCACAAGACGTGGTTTCAAAATTTTCGAATTTTCATCCCCCACCTTGATGAAGTCACGATCCTGGTAACCAAATAAATACCATGATCATGACATGCTAATAGATCTAAATATTATTCAAATTAAAAATACTACATTACGGAAAAACAATAGGCAGATTAAAACTATTACTTTACTGAAAAACAATAGCCAGAGTAAGAATATTACATTGCTGAAATATTATATTAAAAGGTTACAAGTATAAAATATATTAAAGTTAACAGTAGCTGGGAATGGAAATGAAACTTAGACTTTAACACACAAAATGTCTCAGACGGAATTCCATGTATTTTACAAGTAAAATCCATCTTCTGTATGCATTCACCACAGGGGACACGAGACAGTTATTGTTACTGGAGTGTAGCTCTTTTCAACCAAAAACAGTGTGAATAGAGGTAAGAGGCACTCAATAGACGAGCTCTACGAAATAGCACTGGGAAATAAACTCTGTATAACTCTTAGCAGAATTGTCATTAAATTCTGGGAAGAGAGAAATGCGTTTAACCCAGGAGCAGCAAAGCCGTAGCATCAGACGCTCAGAGCCTGCTAGCCAATGAAAAACGAGTTTACAATTGAAAAAGCTCAAAAATGTAGTGACATAAGTTTTTATTTGTTGTGTGTGAAAAGTAGGGGTATATTGAAGGAACTATGGGAGAATAGAATGATATAGAGATTGTAGTAGCACTTCCTGGCGAGTCGTCATAGACTGCAGGAGTATTTTGATATTTCTGCCGGGACCACACGATTAGCGTGGGGGTCCACATTCTATAAGTAATATTTATATAGGGAAGCACAGGGCTTCTCCTATATTTTACTAAGATATTTAGTGACCTGGGACTGATCCCTGTCACTAACAGTATTATTCCGAGTATAATCATTGACTACATAGGTACTTGCGGGAAGGCTGCAGTATAGCCTATACCACCTTGTAGAATCAGTGAAACACATGTAAGTACCAGTGGTCGACGGATTCTAGAAGGAGACGTTATCCTGCATTAAGTAGAGGACGAGAACGTCAGATAAAAACATTATATAGTGAGGTTAGATCATTCTACCCCCCCCCCTGACATTCAAACTACAGCTCAATAATTCTGCAACTGATTTTAGTGATTTTTGGTATTAATAAATAATAATCTTACCAGTCAACTTTGGGTCTTCATTGGACAATCATAGTAGTAAGAACCCTTAAATAATAACTTTACCCAACCAGCACCCGAGATACGAAGATCACCTGGTGTATACGCTGAGCAGTCGTGGCCGGTTCCTGTAAATCTTCTAGACAAGGTAGGAGCTGATTACAAAACGGAGTACACCTGATAGGGGGACGAACCGTTTCATAGTGGCTAGCCCAACTTTTGGGGCATAAGATCCGCTTCAACCTCCACCCCCACCTCCACCCCCACCTCCACCCCCACCTCCACCCCCACCCTCACTCGAACCCCCGAATCGTTGGTGTCACTGTGAACTCCATAGGGGCCGAGATATACATTTTTAAAAATTTCAACCCCCTCCCCCGACCACCCCCTTGGGCCAATTTTGCTCATTAACGAACTTGTCCGAACTATTGGGCCTAGAAATAACATATTAAAATTTGGTTCAAATATCTTCAAAATTACGGCGGCTATCGTGTAAAGATATATATATATATATATATATATAAATAATACAAATTTTTTTTGGACGGGCGGTGGTTTCGTACTTAGGGGAGCATGAAACGTAAAGATATGAAAGAATTTTTCGAAAATCATGACATGGTATCCATTGCAATAGGTAGATTTTTCTTCGAAATCTACCTAAAAAAGAAGAAGCACTGAACACAATATAACTCTTTAGTTACTAAAAATAGTGTATTACGTTACAATGTGTGCAAGCATATGGAGCTGAGACTACATTATATTCAACTCCCTCAGAACAGAATTCCACCGTACGCCCATGACGCCACAGGTATATAAAAGTTGGTTCCACGGTATGGCAAATATGTTGAATAATAGCTGAATATTTGCTGTATCTGTTGCAACATATATGTCTAGGAAATTGTGTTTTGTTTCTGTAAACGGCCCCAGGGAAGCTTACATTATGGACACGTCTCGTAATATTTTAGACAATGAACTCCGAAAATATTAGTTTTGTGGGGTATTCAGCAGGTTTACGTAGACATAAATGTATTTAACTAGGAGGTGCCCGTGGCTTCGCCACGATAATTCTTTTAAAAATTAAAAATTAAGAGTATAATAATTATTAAAGCATTATATTTATTAACACTTGCACGCGAATCATTCATAAACTAAGCCATTAATAATTAATGAAACAGCTAAAATTCCTGCTTTAGAGTACATTCCACGACATGAAAGCGCCCCCTGGGAAAACTATATCAGAATCGATTATGCAGTTCCAAAGAACCTGTGAACACATAATACGTATTGTTTCTCAGCTGTTTATTGACATGAATATGTTGTGAATTTTATTTTATCAATTCAGTGTAATTTTCAGAAATTATATAATGTTTCAAGGGAAGGAATGGTTTGTTTGGATTATTATTATCAGCGATATTTCAAGAGATAAAACCATCAATATTTTACAGCTGTTGCCCCCGGCTTCGCCCGCCATTATTCATTGACTCCAGGATTTTTAAGAAAATTACACTGGTAGATTATTAAAAATGTTTGTGGTTAAGAGCTATGAAAATTGTAAGTAAAAATAAAATTAGAATATTTGTTCATTGTGTTCATTTCTCTTAGGCCTTATATAATAGCGGTTTACCTAATTTTGTAGTCGTCATGAAAGTTTGCACTGCGAGAGACGAACATCGCCGAGAATACCCGATGTCTCACGAAGCGGGCGAGCGAGCAAGCACGCTATTTAGGGCCGTTGAATTGTATAAGAGTAGATATTTGTGTAAGAATAGAGGTGCACTTTGTTTATTCATTCGTCATGAGAAGTTTGAGCAGGAGCTTCCAAAAGATTTTGCAACTGTTGTGCACTCTACTATTAGGCCTATAACATAAAGCAGGCATTGTTTCTCAGAATCATTCATTGTTGGCAAATAAGTCTTCCGTGTGATTTTCTTACAGGATGACACTTACAACAGCAATTTAGAAACTGAAGCCATCATTTTTAAATGAATACAATTTCCTTCAACGATCTTTCTATTTAAGAAGTACAAAACTCCGAAATTCTTGGCTTAGTAATTGAATCTCATTTACTGGCAAAATCACCTTAATCTCTATATATATAAAAGGCTTTGTCCTGACTGACTGAATGAATGACTGACTGACTGATTGACTGAATGACAGGAATCAACGTACAGCCTAAACTATAACAGGTAGAGACTTGGAATTTTGACAGTACCTTCATTTCATAATGTAGGTGTTCACTAAGGAAGGATTTTGAAAAATTCTGATTCTAAATGCCAAAAATTAAATGTTTTTGAAAATACTTAATCCCTTTTTACATAGAATTATCCATTCCAAATCACAGAATATATTTTTGCCAAATGGTATCAGGTGGGCTTGGAAAAAACAAATGAAATGCACTTTTGACAAATAAGAGAAGTTATCAAAATAATTCATGTTATAAATAAATATTACAGAATGAAATCCACTAAAATAATGGAATCTCATAACTTTCTCTACCATGGACATAGAGAAAACAAAACGAGGTATGGTAATGTGTATATTATTATATCACAGGTTTTTGGAGAGAAAAGTATGAAAGTGATAATGCTTTCTGTTTAATTTCATCTCCAAAACGGCTTTATGGTAACATAAGAGTGGGAAATTTCCCGCCTCGATATTACAATTTTATGTTACAGGAATTTCTGTTTCTTCTTATTTAAACCTCTACCAGGCTTGCTGTGCACTGTACAAGCGATGGGATGCAAAATTCTAGATCCTCTATGAGCCATAAAAAATTATATCAAGCGTTTTCTGAGGGAATAGTTTGAGTGTAATAAGTCGTTCGTCCTATTTCAAATTATAAATGCCTATATAAGGACCTAGAATTTAAAATTTAAAATCCTTCATAAGCTAATTTCCAATTAGAAAATACAAAACCCGGGCGACACCGGGTCTTTTAAGCTAGTAACCTATATAAGTAAACATTTATCAAAATCTGCATATCTTCGCTCAAAACTATCAACATATTGCATTTGAAGAATGCTCATAACATGCTACTACAGTTAGGCCTATGTTTATTCCCGAATTAAATACAATATTATAGCACCGGGAGTTGCAGATCAATATTCAATAAAATAATTGTTATTCCCCAAAAACGTATAATTACAATTAACTTCAACATAAAACATTACTATTCATGTAAACCACTTTCTAAAGTCAATAGCATCCTTCCTTTGCCTCGCTTAATCATCTTTGAATGTACACTTTTTGCCTTTATGAACAAAAGCTTAATTTTAAAATCCACGACTTTCGCCATTATGGCATAGGAAGAAACATAAAACACCAGCCCAAGACGAAACTATTCGAGTCATCTCTACATTACCTATGCTTAGAAGTCTTCAACCTTCTCCATGTTGACATAACATCTCAAACCTCAGTGGTCTTGTTTAAAAATTCCCTAAAAAAGTATTACTATAGTATATTGCGATACTAGTGCCGTAAGCGATGCATACGGATCGAGGAAAGAGTTTGAGAAAACGAGGAGCTTGCGCCGAGTTTTTTCAATTTTCGAGATCCGTTATGCGCTTACGGAACGAGTATTGTATGCTATTTTTTGCACGATGATTATTTATATCAATTTATTTATATTAATTTAGATATTAAGTGAAAATATTATGTATATACACTATTGAAGATGGATGTTTTCAGAAAGTGATTCGCATGTGTTTGTTGTTATGGGGACTGAATATTTGTCCTGTTAAAGACACCACAAACGGGGGGGGGGGGGCTTGGTTCCAGTCTTCGATAAAGGCTTGTATTATGATGGTTTTACTTACGGCACTTGTGCTTTTTGTAATTTTTTAGTACACGCTCTCTAAAACAGCTGCTTATCGGACTGGTAACTCGCCGAAAAGCTGCACTTTAAAGGACAAGTCCGCTAAAATTGCATAAAAGTGCATTCAAAATGCAATTTTAGCGGCCTTGTCCTTTAAAGTCGTCATGGCAATCTATAAACAAAACCCAGACGGCATTGACCAGTCACACCGACTTTAACATGGATTTACGTATATAATTGGTCATGAAACAACAAACTTAAGCCAACACGTTTCTTTATGATAATCAGAAAGTTTACCAGGATTTTTCGCAAAACACGGTAGCCCACTTCATCACATGACAACAAATATAAGCCAACAACTTTTCACATGTTGGTTCACTTGAAAAACATTCCTTACCATGGACGAACAGCATTTAAATGCCGTAATATATCCCTTCTCATAGCCTATTTCTGCCGTGAAGTTGCTGGCAGCAGCTCCAATTCAATTCTGGCTTGGATTGAAATTTCCTCGGTATTATCATTTATATTTTCACAAGCTTTTCATAAATACTAGTTGGTATGCAATATTGTTTACAAACAAGGGACTCATATATTATGCATCTTTACTACCACATTTGTTATTGGTACGTACGGTCATTGTTGTTTTATGATCTAGATGGCCATGACAATAGAACTTAAAGAAATGATTGACTGCCTTTCATTATAATTAACTAGCTGAAAAGGCCCGGCGTCGCCCGGGCTTTGTATTTTGTAATTTGAAATTAACTTATGGAGGACTTTCGATTTTGAAACTCTAGGTGCTTATATAATATGTATGTAAAACTTGAAATGAAGAAAAAGATTTATCACACTCAAACTATTCCATCAGAAAACGCTAGATATAGCTTTTTATGGCTCATAGAGGATGTCGAAAGCTGCATTCCGTTGCTTCTACACATCATGCTTGGGAGGATTTGAAATAAGAAGAAACATAAATTAAATAAGATTGTATTGACTTGACGGAAAATTTTATTTCTCATTCTCATGTTACCATACAACCGTTTCGGTTCTGAAATAAGAGAAATGCAGTATCACTTTCATACTTTCTTCCCCTAAAACCCGGGACATAAAATACTGCGAGCATAGGACTCAAAATGTTCCATCCCATGCTTAGGGCCTATGATAAACATCCTTATTTCTCAACTAATACAAAGCATACAGCTATGGATAACGTATAAGCGGAAAGGATTGTTTACCTACTTCTGATATAGCATACTCACACACTTAAGTTATCCCAGCAATACGACCTCTTATTCTACATCAAAATGTGAAATGAGAAAATATTTCTTGTGTCGAGGGTAGAGAAAGTTATGTGACTGCATTACAAAGTGCTTTATTCTCGTGGATTTTATTCAAGAATTATTTTCACAAAACGTTAGCATCAGAATTCGTTAAAGTCCAATAAATTATTATGTAGTGTCCAGAGCCCCATGTGAACTGTGTAAACAATACACTGTTGTCTTGACAACTGAATGGGATTTCATTTTTTTTGCATAATATTCTCAGAAATTATATAATTTTCAAGGGAAGGACTGATTTGTTTCAATTTTAATGTCGACAGCTATACTTCCCGGGCTTAACTGAGTATGTGTGCAAAATTTCGTGTAGATTGGTAAAGAAATGTAGATTTGTATAGGGAACAAACATACATACATACACACTTTCGATTTTATATATTAGATTATACGGTATTTTTTGTTTTATTTCATATAATTTATAGAACTTTTATTAAAAAATATTGTATGCACCAAGTACGCAAAAACTTTAGCGGCTTTCGCCTCGGCCGCAATACTAGATTCGTCCGCTAAAGCGTTATTTTGGGTACTTGATACATAAATAGCTATTTACAGCACTGAGATTTCTTTTGTTTTCATAGAAACCAGATTGCATGTGGGAATGTAAAGCACGATCCACGGCAACAATATTCGTAAGTAGGCCTACCAATAATTAGTTAAGTCGTGCAAAAAATAATTGGCCTACGTTACTTTGTAAAAATTTCAGGATTAGAAACACGTTAATTGCATTGCAATTTATTAAGTGCCAGTATGCTACCGGTACTTATGAGAGTGAGTGGGGGACGGGAAATGTCTGTCTGGCCAAGCAATCAGCGGCCGAGTTCCCGTAACTAATGTCCTAGCGTAATCAATTCTGTAAAAGAAATAATAGGCGAAATAGCCTATTAAAGAGCATTCTTTCTTTTCGAATTTAATATAAGTATTCATTTTGTAATGATATTAGACGCCATAGGCGTAACCAGGCCGACCATATGGGGGGGGTATAACATCTGCGGGGTCTGGAGAGGGGGGTCCGAAGGCCCTCCCCCGGAAAATAAAAAAAAATAAGATGCAAAATAACGAGTTTTAAGCTTCCGGAGGACCTCCCCCGGAAAATTTTAAAAATTAAGACGCAAAATAACGAGTTTTAAGCTTCCCACGCTTTATACTTGTATTAAGTAATTTATGAGCAGATTTAAAAAAATTATACAATTTTCCTTTTTTAATCAATGGGGGGGGGGGTTCAAACCCCCAAACCCCCCCCCTCGGTACGCCTATGTTAGACGCTACTGTATTTTTGCAAGGCCCACGATAAACATTACGTAACAAATTGCCAATCGTTATTGATATTGTAAGCCCGCCTTGGTGGATTCATTTCTTCATGATGATATCAGTGTAAATAAAACATTCAAAACACAACTAGCTGTTGAATATTGTTATAATCTTGTGTTTCTAATCATTCATCAACAGCTATATTATAAATTAATGTTTCCTCAATCTGCAAAATTTACACACTATTCACATGACTGACCCCCACTCCATTATTTTTTTTATTCATAACTCCGGTGTTAACAATGAAATGTTAGAAGTCAGTGGCGGCCGTGCCCTGGGAGATTTTATGCCGTAACAGGAAAAATTGAATCCATAGAGCAAAAATATCCTAATAAAAGTTGCTTGTCTGTGTCCCCTTCTTTACACGGTAAAATATTTCGGTGTTATTCATTTTAGTATTAATATTAATATTTTCGAGTCAATGTACGCGTATAATCCATTTTGTTCTACTATATATATATATATATATACATAGGCGTAGCGAGGGGGGGGTTTTGGGGGTTTGAACCCCCCCCATTGATTAAAAAAAGGAAAATTGTATAATTTTTTAAGTCTGCCCATAAATTGCTTAATACAAGTATAAAGCGTGGGAAGCTTAAAACTCGTTATTTTGCGTCTTAATTTTTAAAATTTTCCGGGGAAGGACCCCCGGAAGCTTAAAACTTGTTATTTTGCATCTTAATTTTTAAAATTTTCCGTGGGAGAACCCCCGGAAGCTTAAAACTCGTTATTTTGCATCTTAATTTTTAAAATTTTCCGGGGGAGGGCCCCCGGACCCCCCTCTCCTTCCATACTCGCCAGACCCCGCGGATGTTATAACCCCCCCCATATGGTCGGCCTGGCTACGCCTATGTATATATATATATATATATATATATATATATATTGTATGGGATCCAAGACAAGGGACAAGATCAAGGGGAAGACCGAAAACGAGATGGGTGTTACAGTCTGCGACTTGAGACAGTTCATTTGAAGCGAAGAATTGGGACAGCTGCATTGTATTACGTTGTATTACTTGTATTAGAGGTTCTGTCAGTTTTTCAGTAACCTTCCAAATAGCAAATCTCTCGCATAGTTTCAGTATTGTCGTAGAAATATACCCTCCATTAACTATCACAATTCGCAGGTTGTTTAAACCAGACTGTAAGGTGAGAGCAGGTGGTCAAGGGCAGCCAGAGACAGGAAAAAGTGGTGGGAATTAGGAAAAGTTTAATGAAAGGATCAGTGAAAAGTGCAGTGAGAAGTGTAGTGGAAAGTCACAAAAAAAAAATTAATGAAAAAGCAACAAACACAAACTAGTAACAGCAAGAAAATTACAAGCACAAAGGAACACAATGCAATACAAAAAGTAACAATCGACTAGCAACACTAGAACTATCCCATCTAATGTTATGATCACGGCTATTCCCTGCTGTTTGCAGGAGGCCTTTGACCAAGGGGATTTATAGGCTGATTTATTATTATTATTATTATATAATGTATAAAAATGTTAACTGTAATAAGAATTCTGTATTCTTTGTAAAATAACTGTAAAGCACTGAACTGTGTGAATAACTTCATGAAGTGAACATTTTTCTCCGTATTCACATTTTCAGAAGCCTATAATTCGTTATTCAGCTGAGAACCATGTTATAACATGTTCGTTAAAAAAAAAAATACTCTTTGAAGGATGGTTTGAATCTGGTTACGTATATGGAACTACTTGGCAGCCATTTTATAACACGTTCAAAGAAGAAAGAAAGGAGAAAAAACAACAACAACAACAACAACTAGCCTATCTGAAGGATGGTTTGAATCTAGTTACAAATAGAGAACTACAAAATAGGCAGCGCGTCGAATTTTAGCAGTTAGTGTATAATAATTAGACTAGGCAAGTCTTTACATTCGTTCACTAATGTGGAAATTAGACTGGTTTCTGCCGTTATTAAGCACTAGCTTAAAAGGCCCGGCGTCGCTCGAGTTTTGAATTATGTAATTCGAAATCAACTTGCGAAGGATTTTCGATGTTCAAACTCTAGGTCCTTAAATAGGTATGTAGAATTTGAAATGAGGAAGAACGCCTGATCACACTCAAAATATTCTCTCAGAAAACGCTTGATATAGCTTTTTATGGCTAGTAGAGGGTGTAGAACTTTGCACACCATTGCGTCTACACACCATGCATGGTAGGAGTTCAATTAAGAAGAAACAGAATTTCCGGTAATATAAAATTGTACTATCTTTAAGGAATATTTTATTTCTAACTCTCATGTTAAAATTGATTTGGGGCTGAAATCAAAATTAAATTCAATATCACTTTCTGGGTCATAATAATATTCTGTGCGCATAGGACTAAAAATTTTCCATCCTATTTTATATCCTTTTACATGCTTAGGGCATCCATATTTCTCAACTAAAAATACAAGGCTTACAGCTATGAATAATGTATCAGTGTATAGAATTTTTTTTAATGACTTCTGGTATGGCATAACTTACTCGTTGACACACATTCAGGCTATAACGGAAAATTGCGGTCGTATTTTCATCGCTTCAAGATCTTGGATTCACCTGAGTTTCCATGTGGTGCACCAATACAGACAGTCAAACATATAGTTTATGAATGCAAAATATCAGCCAAAGAAAGGAACAGTCTAAAACATAACATTCTAGTGAAACGGGGAAAATGGTCAGCTGATAAAATTCAACTGTTTAGAGAAAACAGGAAAGATTTTGCTGAATTTGTAAACAAAATAAATGTTTATTTATTGTAATGTAAATATAAGCCATCTGTAAAAGAAAAAGTAATATGTGCAAAAGACAAACAAACGAAAGAATATAAAACCTAGCATGTAGTATTACTATGATGTAATGGAACTTGCCGTTAATAAATTTAAAAAAATAAAAATAAAACACACTCAGCCTGAGACAACTGGATTAAGCTGTCCTCGCAAAACATCGTATTTTACATAAAAATGTGAGTTACAAAATGGTATTCTCTATGTCCAGGGCAGAGAAAGTTATGTGATTGCATCACATTGTGCATTATTTTAGTGGATTTCATTCTTCAAAATTTATTTACAATTTTACAAACAATGAATTCTATCGACAGCTTCTCCAATTTGTCAAAGTCCCTTAACAAGCACTTCAAAAGCTGCCTGTGACTACTGCCAACAATACACTATTGCCATGAGAACTGTACAGGTAGGGGGAAAAAAAGCGAACCTACTAAAATATCGGCAACTTAGATATTTTAGTAGCTCCGCTTTTTTTCCCCTACCTGTAAAAGGATTTGGATTTGATAATGATTCTGTGTAAAAAGATATTTCGTATTCTAAAAACATTTTATTTTTGGCATTTAAATTTTTTTTTTTTCAAAATCCTTCTTAGTGTGCACTTACATTATGAAACGAAGGTACTGTCAAAATTCCAAGTCTCTATCTATTATAGTTTAGGCTTTACGTTGATTCACTGTCAGTCAGTCAGTCAGTCAGTCATTAAGTCAGTCAGGACAAAGCCTCTTATATATAGACTAACAGGTGCCGCGGCTTCGCCGTGATAATTAATTTAAGAATAAAAAATTAAGAGCAAAATAATTATAACACATTTAATACCACTTACACGCAAATCATTCATTAAGTAAATGATTAATAATTATAATGAAACAGCTAAAAATCCGGCTCTGGAGAGCATTCCACGATAAGTAAATGATTTCAACAAAACATCTATCAGTTGTGTAAACCAGCGTTTCTCAACCTCCCCGAGGACCTCTAAAATGTCTAAAAAATTTACGGGGCCCTAATTTTACATCCCATTTTTGAAAGAAGGCCCATATTCTTAATATTTGGGGTATTAAGTATAGGTCACTATAACGAAATATGTGAAAAAATTGTACTTCTTTACTTTCCACTTGCTTTATGATATTTTTAAATTATGTCTGCGGACCATAGGTTGAGAAACGCTGGTGTAAACAATTGCGGGCGAAGCCGCGGCACCTGCTGGCCCATTTCATGGAACCCGGGGGTACATTGCCGCGGTTACAGCCCGCCATCCACGCATCCCTTGTAAATCCTACTTCCCTTAAATCTATCCTAATATTGTCCTCCCTCCTTCGTCTAGGTCTCCCAGGCAATTTAGATATGTCTTTCTTCCCCTATGTCAAGCCCATTTCATCCTCCATGATTTAATTACCCTTACTATATCCGGTGACGAGTACAGGTTATGAAGCTCGTCGTTATAAAGCATTTTTCTCCAGTCCCCATTTACATCTCTCTTAGATCTGAATATTTTTCTAAGCCCCCTGTTTTCGAACACTCTCAGATTATGTTCTTCCAGAAGAGTCATGTGTCACATCCCTATAATTGTATTATTCACGGTTTTTTTTAGTTCTAGAGAAGAGTATGTAAATTGGTAAATTTCTGTCTTTATTTCTACTTGTTTTATAAACTTGGGCATTAAACTTAAATTGTGTCTTTTGTATATCATACATTCGAATAAAATAATTAGAATGCAATATACTGTTTATGCGCAATGTGTTGTTTAAACAGGAGAGGGACACCAGGTGAACAGATATAGAAAGACATTTCAACTATATATATATATATATATATACTACATAGTTTACTTCTAAGCTGTGTCATCTTGATTTGGAAGATTATGATCAGTATTCTTCCCTAGTATTACGTATTAGTTGCAAGATACATTGAGGTGTGCCATTTGAGTATTGCTTTAGCAATAGTATAACGACTGATTTATTTATACATTATTTCGGATAATTTCGTTCGTGAGATTTTTAGTATTACATTTCTGTAGCTAATTTATTGTTTAAGCAAAGAAAATTCTACGATTACGAAACATAATGTAACAATTACTACCACATTAACATAATACTTAAATATGTAGACCCATATCAATGGGCCTCTAATTCATGCCTGTAATTGACACAGAATTCCAATGAGTCTATTGTTGTGAAATGAGATATTTTGAACTGGATGAATTCGTGAGATTTTCCTTCTGTCCAGCTGGGTGTTAGTTCATCCTGTATTTTATGTGTCTTATATTTGAACTGAATTTTACAAAAACTAAAATGACGATTTTTAAGAACATATTTTTATCCAATGGCCATAATTTCTATATACTGTATTGTATTTAGACATTCGAAATTAACTTATGAAGGACTTATCACACTCAAACTATTCCGTCAGAAAATACTTGATGTAGCTTTTATGGCTCTTAGCGGACGTAGAATTTTTCACCCCATTGCTTCTACACACCATGCCTGGTAGAGGTTCAAATAAGAAGAAAAATAATTTCCGGTAACATAGAATTGTACTGTCTTTAGAATATTTTATTTTTCACTCTCATGTTACCATACAACAGTTTCGGGGCTGAAATAAAAAAAAAGACATTCTATACCACTTTCCTATTTTCCTATCCAAAACATGGGACATAATAATATGATGCACGTATAGGACTAAAATTGTTCCATCCTATTTTGTCTCCTTTTACATGCTTAGGACGTATGATAAACATCCATATTTCTCAACTAAAAATACAAAGCCTGCTATGAATAAGGAATCAGTGGATAGCTTTTTTACCGACTTCTGATATGGTAACTTACTCGTTGACACACACTCGGACTGAGACAGCTGGATTAAGCTATCACCGCAATACGACCTCTTATTTTATATCAAAATGTGAAGTGAGAAAATGATATTCTCTATGTTCAGGGCCGAGAAAGTTATGCGACTGCATCAAATTCGTGGATTTCATTGTTTAATATTTATTTACACCAATGAATTATATTGATAGATTCTCAAATTTGTCTAAGTCCCGTATCTACCTGTGACCACTGCCTACAATACACTGTTGTCATGAGAACTGTACATCGAATGTGATTTGGATTTGATATCAATTCTGTGTAAAAAGGTATTCCTTATCCTCAAAAACTTTTTTTTGGCATTTAAATGAAAAATATTGCAAAATCCTTACTTAGTGTGCACTTACATTATGAAACGAAGGTACTGTCAAAATTTCAAGTCTCTATCTTTTATAGTTTAGACTGTACGTTGATTCGCTGTCAGTCAGTCAGTCAGTCAGTCAGTCAGTCAGTCAGTCAGTCAGTCAGTCAGTCAGTCAGTCAATCAGTCAGTCAGTCAGTCAGTCAGTCAGTCATTAAGTCAGAACAAAACCTCTTTAGAGATTTAGATTAATTTAGTGAATCCAGTCATAATTCTTCAATGGTTGTCGTTAAATTATTTATACATAGGCCAATGTTTTATTATTTTTTATTTTTATGTATTATATACAAACCTGAATAGTAAAGCTCAAGTAAGAAGGGTACATATATACATTAATCTACATAATATTCATAATACAGTTTAACTTACAATAATAACAAATTACATATAACAATATTAATTACTAGGGATGGGTCCTCGATACTTTCGATACTTGCATGGTATCGGCATCCAGCGAAACTTCGGAAAACTAGCTCGGTACTTTTTCGATACTTTGGTAATTCTGCAATTTAAGAAAATGCGATATCTCTTTCTGCTTTTAGTCTACTAAATATAGTAAATACTTCTATATGTCCTTGAAATGGAGAGAACCACTCTGTGACTTTTGTCTAGTCATAAATAAAGACTTTCTGACTTTTAAATCCAAACAGAAGAGATTCTTAATTGTTTCGTTTCCTGTCAAACGTTTCAATAACAACCAACAAGCAAGCTGATTGAAAACAAACGCAAAATTTCCGAAACTAAAGAAGTTAGATGTGAAATAGGTCTACCTGTGCATACTACCAGCAACAGTTTTCTCTGAAAGAGTTTTTAGCACAGCAGGACTCATAATATTATGTGACAGAAAAAGAAGTAGACTTGACCCCGAAAGAGTGAGAATGCTAGTATTTTTGAACGAAAACGTGTAAGTGGACTGTTTCAAAAACTAATTTTAGTTTTAATGTAGAGTTTAAAAATAGGCTACTGATGATATTAAATTCTGTCTAATTAAATATGCACTCTTAATTAATTTAGTTTGTATTGCACAGTTGTCTCAACTTTTAATTTTTAATGTATCTTTTTATTGAAACTGGAAATATTGACGGTATCGAGTATCGAGGAAAAAAATCATGTATCGGTATCGAGTATCGAGAAAATCTGGTATCGACCCATCCCTATTAATTACATAAAAGGAAAAAATCACTGATACAAAGTACTTGATGAAATTTACTGTTTAAATAATGGATTTTGTTTGTTTGTATTTCAGGTGAGTTGGAAGGAGTTTCTGGTCCCCAAATAGGCTAATCCTCTACCGGAAGGAAGGTTTACCAATATATCTATTTTGTACCTTATCATTTGTACATGAGCACATTTAGTTGATTCATTATTGCTAAGCTCTCACGAGAATGAAGGTTCTACTCTCGAAGTTTGCTGTAAGCAAATAATGTATAGGATGTATAATATATACTGTATATAATATAGTAATACATATATAGTATGTACAGCATAGTAGTATATATTATAGTGTAAAATATGTGCGCTTTGGCCTAATTGTATTTTCAGTATTTCTGTCCTCCTTGTTTGCCACTTCTCTTTTATCAAGGGATGTTTATTTTTATTCTAAAAACTACGGAACTAGTGATTTATATAAACATAATCATACCACCATTTCACTATACCATTACTATAACAATAATAATTATGTCGACATCGTGATCTTCATGAGAATATCGTAAATGTCATGAAACTCGACGTCTTCTCCATCGTTAAGAATATTGTAACGAATCCCTCTACTATTGTAGGTAAAAGTGTTATAGGCCTGTTTCTTCTAAAAATGGACAGTCTGCAGAACTAGCATGTGGAAATAACTACCGGTAGATTTTTAAAGCAGAGCAAAGGGAAAAATCCCTTTAGGCAAGCCTACAGGCTGAAGTAGATTTCTAAGTGCTTTTGGTTTAATTCACTGTCGCTGCGTAGCACTCTTCTTCTTTAGCCTTGGCATGACAAACCCGCAATAATAACAGCAAAAAAAGGAAAGATCACTTTTTCAAACGTTCAAATCTCGCCTTATATGAGAACTATCAAGGAACTAGTTATTGTTTTGTAGAGTACTCATCAAGAGCTTTTCAACGATACCCCACAAGACGTAGTTTCAAAAATTTTGAATTTCTATCCCTTCACCCCCACCCCCACTCGTACCCCCAAAAACCCCCGAATTGTTGGTGTCACTGTGAACTCCATAGGGAGTACTCTAATTTATTCAAACAAAGTTTCCCCTCTATACTTCATAGGGGCCGAGATATAAATGTTTTAAAATTTCAACCCCCTCCCCCGACCACCCCCTTGGGCCAATTTTGCTCATTAACGAACTTGTCCGAACTATTGGGCCTAGAAATAACATAATAAAATTTGGTTCAAATATCTTCAAAATTACGGGCGCTAGCGTGTAAAGATATAAATATATATATATAGGCCTAAATCACAAAATTTTTTTTGAACGGGCGGTGGTTTCGTACTTAGGGAAGCATGAAACGTAAAGATATGAAAGAATTTTTCGAAAATCATGACATGGTATCGATCGCAATAGGTAGATTTTTCTTCGAAATCTACCTAAAAAGGGTTCATTAGAGTGCGCGGAATCTTTCCGATATGATGCGCTGTTATATTGGTACAGTCAACTCTCGATATAATGCCCCTCTTTATAGTGCCGCCCTCGCACTTCGCCAATAATTGCAAATGAACGGATCTTATCCCATATAAAATACATAAGAAACCTCGTTATTGTGCCAATTTTATTTAGTGCCACTGAATATAAGACAACATTTTTAGAAAATATAACTTGCAGTGATTTTTTTTTAGTTGCAGAATTCTTTTACAACTGGCGTGAATGTTAGAAAGATTATTTACGAAACATACTGTAATGTAGGCCTATTTCCAAGAAGTAAGTGTTCCCTGCCACTAACTGCAAATGTAGTGCGGTGGAATGAGGAAGCTATGTTAAGAAGGCAGATAGATACCCTCTGTGAGGGCATAGCAGGTAGAGGCATACAATGAGGCATTTCAAACTTTCACTTCTTTTAGTCCAGTGTTCATTCACCTGTTGAACACTACGGCACAGTTACTCAGTTGTAGTTAATCACTTACATGGACCCACATGATTTTCAATCCCTTTGTGTACTGTAGCACTGAACATATACTGTAATAATTTGAGTTACTGAGGGAAATAACTGTCTGTTTGTTGTCCGTGTCCTTTGTTTGCTTGGAGACAACATTTCTGTGTGTGTGTGTGTGTGTGTGCGTTACCCAAAAAATGTAGAGTACGCAGAAATCTAAAAACTTTTATACCCATAAATGTATACAGAAATGTATACATATAACTTCGCCTTAACATTAATCGATATGGACGAAGTTCACTATGCGGATTTTTTACTGTGTCAGGGAACTAGGATATGATGTGTAATCGAAGTCGTGAATGCTCCTCAAAGTTAGATTTTTGCCTTTAAAATTATTAATCGTTTTAATTCTTTTAGTTTGTGAATGATTTTCATATCATTTACTTGATTATTTCTTTATCGATTAAGCAGTAATTCTACAGTATAATTACGAAATTCCTCCAAACTGAACACACTTATAACTCAACTAGCTTAAAAGGCCCGGCGTCGCACGGGTTTTTTATTTTGTAATTGGAAATTAACTTATGAAGGACTTTAGATTTTTAAATTCTAGGTCCTAATATAGGTATTTATAATTTGAAATAGGAAGAACGACTTATCACACTCAAACTATTCCCTCAGAAAACGCTTGATATAGCTTTTTATGGCTCATAGAGGATGTAGAATTTTGCATCCCATCGCTTGTACAGTACACAGCAAGCCTGGTAGGGTTTCAAATAAGAAGAAACAGAAATTCCGGTAACATAAAATTGTATTATCGTGGCTGAAAATTTTGTTTCTCACTCTCATGTTACCATAAAACCGTTTTTGGGAATGAAATTAAACAGAAATACAATATCACTTTCATACATCTCTTCCCAAAACATATTACCTTACCTCGTATTGTTTTCTCTATTTCCATGCTAGAGGATGTTATGTGACTGCATTATTTTCGTGGATTTCATTCTGTGATATAATAATATATATATTACCATACCTCGTATTGTTTTCTCAATGTCCAGGGTAAAGAAAGTTATGTGACTGCATTATTTTCGTGGATATTGATAGTTCTCTCATTTGTCAAATTTATTCTACTTTCATTTTTTTTTCCAAACCCATCTGAGTCCCACTGGCAACAATATGTTTTAATGTCAAATGTGATTTGGATTGGACAATTCTGTGTAAAAAGGGATTAAGTATTCTCAAAAACATTTGATTTTTGGCATTTAAAATCAAAATTTTTCAAAATCCTTTCTTAGTGAGCACCTACATTATGAAACGAAGGTATTGTCAAAATTCCAAGTCTCTACCTGTTATAGTTTAGGCTGTACGTTGATTCTCTGTCAGTCATTCAGTCAGGACAAAGCCTCTTATATATATAGAGATTGATATAATATACATACACAAGAATTATACTGTATGGTAGCATAGGAAGAGGAATAAATCACTTGGAAATATTTTGTCTGCTTCATGAACAATTTGTTCTCCTCCTGGAAATAGGCCTACTCCTCGTAGTGAATGATCTGATGAATAGTAGACTATTCCCAAGCAACCAATGAGAGCCACATGTTTGTATTTAGTCAGGCTTCCGTAATATATCAAGGGAAAACCAATAATAAACCAATAATAGCGTGAAAAATTCAGGTCCTTGACTTAAGAACTCAATGTCTGCCAAATGGGGTGAAACATAACACAATGACGATCTAATTGGGGCCAGTAGAATGGGATGTGAAATATTGCGCTATATTGAGCAAAATGAGTGCCAGATGGAAGCACGTTACTAGGGCAAGACCATAAAATAGTGCAAAAAATGCATTTATGACCTAAAAATAGTGAAAAAATGACACAGAATTAAAAAAAAAAACATAAAATTTTCTATTACTAAGCCTACTTATAAATGGCTTTTTTAACTAATGAATTGCTAATAGCAATTTAATGGATGACAGAGCGTTATATATGAACTAGCTTAAAAGGCCCGGCGTCGCCCGGGTTTTGTATTTTGCAATTCGAAATTAACTTATGTAGGACTTTCGATTTTCAAATTCTAGGTACTTATATACGTATTAAAAATTTGAAATGAAGAAGAACGACTTATCACACTCAAACTATTCCCTCAGAAAACGCTTGATATAGCTTCTTATGGCTCACAGAGGATGTAGAACTTTGAATCCCATCGCATCTACACACCAAGCCTGGTAGTAGAAGTCCAAATAAGAAGAAACAGAAATTCCGGTAACATAAAATTGTTTTGTCTTTGCGGAATATTTTATTTCTCACTCTCATGTTACCATACAACCGTTTTGGGGATGTAATTAAAAAGATATGCAATATCACTTTCATACTTCCCTTCCCCAAAACTTGCTATATAATAATATCGTACGGCATCCTGGGTAGATAAGTTGTGTGACTCTATCTCATTGTGCATTAATTTTATGGAATGCATCTTCAATGTTTATTTACAGAAATGAATTATACCAATAGCTTTTCAAATTTGCCAAAGTCCCACTATCATTTATGTCCAAACCTACTTGAAACCAATGCCAACAATACATTGCTGTCATGTGAACTGTGATTTGGATATGATAATTCTGTGTAAAAAGGGATTAAGTATTCTCAAAAACATTTGATTTTTGTCATTTAAGATAAAAAAAAAATCAAAATCCTTTATTAGTGAGCACTTACATTATGAAACGAAGGTACTATCAAAATTCCAATTCTCTACCTATTATAAATTAGGCTCTACCTTGATTCTCTATCAGTCATTAGTTAAGTCAGTCAGTCAGTCAGGACAGGCAGTGGTCAAGACATAGCCTCTTATTTATATCTTATCTACATACAATAAAGGTTTCCAGCTTTGTCCGTCGGCTGTGTTACTGTCGTTGCAACAGGAGGACATGAAAGTCTTGGCCGCATGTAGAGAAATTAACATAGTAGGCGAGACAAGGCCACCTACTAACAAATACAACAATCATGATAACCTTGAGGAAACTGACGTAAATCAAACAAATGAAATCAGTCGCCATATTGTCGTGTTATATTCGTAAATACGTTATCTGTTTTATGTGTAAGATTATGTGAGATGAATCCGAGATTGAAAAGATTAGACACTGAAAACTGTGATTACTTTATGGTCTTATTATAGATGTATAAGCGTATGTGTGCATTGATCTATAGAGAATGGAGAAGGTGGTAAAATCTGAATATGATGAAACTGATGTTAAGCATGCTAATGATATAAAATCTGAATGTGTAGAAAACGTGTATACTGTCAGTGAACGGAGTGGACCTTTATCATTGATTATTCATTCAATGCAAACCAGCACGCAAAATACAAATCATCCTGAAGACTACTCTGATGAAATCGAACGCATGCAAGAGGTTTCTTCAATTGACTTATCGGAATTTACAGAAGACAAATATTCGGCTGCTAAACTAACGAGTAATTCTGTATCATTGGACACTGATCCTGTTCAGACCCACATGCAAAATACAAACCCTGGTGAAAAATTAGTAAAATCTGAATATGAAATTGAACGTAATAAAGAGGTTTCTTCAGTTAACTTCAGATCTGAGGCATTTACAGGAAACAAATATGCCCTTAACGAAGTAACAAATTACCATAGAGCATTGGTTACAGAATCAATTCAAAAGAAGTTTCAGAATATAGACGCTTTTGAGAACTATAGTGTTGAGCGTATAGTGAAATCTGAATATGATGAAATTGAACATAAGGAAGAGGCTGCTTCATCTGACGTCAGATCCACTTACACAGAAGATTCTGTTAGTAATCCAACGTACGAGCTTACATCATTAGTTGATCCATTTAGTAATACATTTCAAATCAACACCCAGCATCCAGACTGTTCTGAAGAATACATTGTTAAGGACGAAGTAAAATCTGAATATGATGAAACTGAGTTTAAACAAGAAAACTTTTCACTTGACTTAGAATCTGAGGTATTTACAGAAGACAAAAATTCTCTCATCGAAGCAACGGATGACCCTGTATCATTGGTTATGGATTCAGTTCAAATCAACACACAGAATATAGACACGTCTGAAGAAAACATTTTTGAGCCTATAGTAATATCTCAGCACGATGAAGTTGATCATAAGCAAGAGGTTCCTACAACTGACTTCAAATTCGAAAATACACAAGATAAATATACTGTCACTGACCCTAAGCATGATCCTATTTCACTAGCTGATCAAAATCCTACATGTCAAATCAACACCCAGAATGCAGGCCCGTCTGAAGACTTCAACATTGTTAAAGTACCCTATGCAATTCAGAGATCAGATAAAACAGTTTCCAGAGAAATTTCAGAAATAACATCTCGGAGAGGTAATCTCAAAACACAACAGCTTACTCATACAAAAGAAAAATTATTTCCGTGCGATGTCTGTTCCAAGGCATTTTCTCAGAAAAGTAATCTCAAAACACATCAGCTTACTCATACAGGAGAGAAATTCTTCTCGTGTGATGTCTGTTCCAAGGCATTTTCTCAGAAAAGTAATCTCAGAACACATCAGCTTACTCATACAGGAGAGAAATTCTTCTCGTGCGATGTCTGTACCAAGGCATTTTCTCTTAAAGGTGTTCTCAAAAGTCATATGTTTACTCATACAGGAGAGAAACGTTTCTCGTGTGATGTTTGTTCCAAGGCATATTCTCAGAGGGGTCACCTCAAAACACATCTGCTTACTCATACAGGAGATAAATTTTTCTCGTGTGATGTTTGTTCCAAAGCATTTTTTGTTAAAAGTGATCTCAAAAGACATATGTTTACTCATACAGGAGAGAAATTTTTCTCGTGTGATATCTGTAACAAGGCATTTTCTCAGAGCAGTAGTCTCAAAACACACCAGCTTACACATACAGGAGAGAAATTTTTCTCGTGTGATGTTTGTCCCAAGGCATTTTCTCAGAGAGGTAGTCTCAAAACACATCTGCTTACTCATACAGGAGAGAAATTCTTCTCGTGTGATGTCTGTACCAAGGCATTTTCTCTTAAAGGTGTTCTCAAAAGTCATATGTTTACTCATACAGGAGAGAAATCTTTCTCGTGTGATGTTTGTTCCAAAGCATTTTCTGTTAAAAGTGTGCTCAAAAGACATAAGTTTACTCATACAGGAGAGAAATCTTTCTCGTGTGATGTTTGTTCCAAGGCATTTTCTCAGAGGGGTAATCTCAAAACACATCTGCTTACTCATACAAAAGAGAAATCTTTCTCGTGTGATATCTGTAACAAGGCATTTTCTGAGAGAAGTAATCTCAAAGTACATCTGCTTACTCACAAAGGAGAGAAATTGTTCTCGTGTGATGTCTGTTCCGGGAAAAAATAATATTAAGTCGCACCTTGGATGAATGTTCCCACCCACCGCTCCCTCGCGATGCACTTTCTTTTATACCACTTCTTCTGTCCTCATATTACATAGAAACTCGTGATTGGACGTTGGTAGTGTGACGTCATACCGGTAAACAAAAGATGAACAAAAGTTGACAGGCTTACTAACGTGTGGAAGATATAATATGCCACATTTTCGAAACCGACAAACAGTGTATCGTACATTATTCGAAAATGCAAGGGCGCTTCGCTTCGGCTGCCGCCTCCGCTCGTGCACTTAACTAATGTGGTTAGTGTATGCATTATTTAGATTATGTGAAGAGGTGATTGTGGTCTGGTCGGGATTGCCGAGTAAGCTAGAGGGTTGTCATTTTGGTGTATGGGTTGGTAGCTTGTATTTGGTACGATCGGGAGTTTGGAGAGAAGGGACGATCGGGTGTTCCGAGAACAACAAGCGAACAGCAACGCATTGTTTGGAGCGTAAGGGGGCGACTTAATCTTCTCTTATGCCTCTGTTCCAAGGCATTTTCTCTTAAAAGTAATCTGAAAACACATCTGGTTAAACATACAAGAGATAAAATTTTCTCGAGTAATTTATATTCCAAGGCATCTCTCTGAGAAGTAATCTGAAAACACATCTAGTTAGTCATAGACCTGCATGAGGTAGGTGATGCATGTAGCAAGGCATCTTATCGGGGAGATTGTTTAAATAAACATATGTTTAACCATATAGCATTTAAAAAGACACTTGTTTAATCATGCGACTGAAAAATCTTTTTTGTGAGATGTCAATATGAAGGCATTTTCTTTAAGATTTTTTTTAAAATGCCCCTGTTGTATAAATTCAGTGGTTTAGATTTAATAAAACTCAAACCCGTTAAAAGAAATCGTTCCAGATATCTATCAAAAATCACAAGGCTCACTTCGTCTTTCATTTTTACGGTATAAGTGTGTTTAAATTCATCAGTAAGTGTTAAGTTTCAACTAATAGTTCAGTATTAAGTTTCAAATGATAGTTCAGCGTTGAGTTTCAAATCATACTTCATTGTTAAGTTTCAAATGATAGTTCAGCGTTAAGTTTCAAATGATAGTTCAGCGTTAAGTTTCAAATCTTAGTTCATTGCTAAGTTTCAAATCATAGTTCATTGTTAAGTTTCAAATCATAGTTCAGTATTAAGTTTCAAATGTTAGTTCAGCGTTAAGTTTCAAATCATAGTTCAGTGTTAAGTTGAAGGTCAAAATTTCAGTTTGGCGTAGAACATAACATAATGACTTTATGACATTAATCCACATGGAAGTTTTAGCTCTTGTGCAATTATCTCACGAACAAAATTTCTTCATGTAAAGTGCCATTGACAGTGAGAGAAAATCGTCGCCAACCTTCATATTTTACATCATCAGAAGGTGAATAACCTAAATATAAAATGTTTTTACATGACTTTTCATTCTCGAAGTAGGTTATTTCAAGTAACACACATACAGATGTAAGTTACTTCTTTCTGAAAGTATTATTTCTGGATTCAGAGAAACTCAAAACATGTATTTATGATAAAAACTCGACATGGAATTTCATGGTAGAACACAATATTTCCTCTAACTATAGCACCTACCGTAAATAGGCCTACCACTCGTATAATATAACTTTTTTTAATACTTCTTTTTTTATTTATTATTTTCAATTACAACTCGTGTTTCGCCAAAATATGACCAGGACCATGAAAAAGACCAAAATATGACTTTATATGCAAAATAAAAACGGTCTGATTAGGATAACATGCGTGCAATTCGTCTTTAATTTGTGTTTGCGGCTCGAATGGAGATCAGACTAAAAATATTATTTATTTATTTATTTATTTATGCTTCCCTCTGCTGTAGTTATGGCCTTAAGGCCTTCTCTTCCACTCACCAGAGGTGGATACATTCAAACCTTACCATAAATCTAATTAACAATTAAAAAAAAATTGAGAGAGAAATTGATTATATTATATAGATGTTCATTATGTTAATGGAAACTATAATTAAAACTATATTAAACTATAGCCTAATAAAGGAAATTCAACATTGTAAGTAGAACAAATTAGAGAGGAAAAAATTATTATAATAGGTCGAAAAAGAAGAAAAGTAAAATAAAAATGGGTGCCATAAAAATAAATGAAATTAATACAAAAAATCCCTTTAGGCAGGCCTACAGGCTGAGGTAGATTTCAAAGTGTTTTTGGTTTAATTTATTATCGCTGCGCAAACCCGCAGTAATAAGAACTGAATTCGGTAAAGAGGAAGAGCCTACAATCATTTGTTTTGACAACAAGAATAGGATATAATATTCTGGGAGGCCGTGCGCAAGATCAGCAATGAATAAAATTAGCAAAGCCGCTAAACAAGACAAAATTATGATATTATAATAATTCTTTTAAGTGTTATTCTTTTCAAACATTAAAATCTCGCGTCATATGAGAGCTATCAAGAAACTAGTTATTGATTTGTAGAGTACTCATCAAGAGCTTTTCAACGATACCCCACAAGACGTAGTTTCAAAAATTTCGAATTTCCATCCCCTCACCCCCACCCCCACCCCCACTCGTACTCCCCAAAACCCCCGAATTGTTGGTGTCACTGTGAACTCCATAGGGAGTACTCTAATTTATTCAAACAAAGTTTCCCTGTATACTTCATAGGGGCCGAGATATAAATGTTTTAAAATTTCAACACCCTCCCCCGACCACCCCCTTGGGCCAATTTTGCCCATTAACGAACTTGTCCGAACTATTGGGCCTAGAAATAACATAATAAAATTTGGTTCAAATATCTTCAAAATTACGGCCGCTATCGTGTAAAGATATATATATATATATATATATATATATATAAATATCACATATTTTTTTTTGAACGGGCGGTGGTTTCGTACTTAGGGGAGCATGAAACGTAAAGATATGAAAGAATTTTTCGGAAATCATTAAGTGGTATCCATTGCAATAGGTAGATTTTTCTTCGAAATCTACCTAAAAATAACAATAATTTTTAACATGGAAGTAGTATATAATATAACTAGCTTAAAAGACCCGGCGTCGCCCGGGTTTTGTATTTTGTAATTGGAAATTAACTTATGAAGGATTTTCAATTTTAAATTCTAGGTCCTTATATAAGCATTTATAATTTGAAATAGGAAGAACGACTTATTACACTCAAACTATTCCCTCATAAAACGCTTGATATAGTTTTTTATGGCTCATAGAGGATCTAGAATTTTGCATCCCATCGCTTGTACAGTGCACAGCAAGCCTGGTAGAGGTTTAAATAAGAAGAAACAGAAATTCCTGTAACATAAAATTGTAATATCGAGGCGGGAAATTTCCCACTCTTATGTTACCATAAAGTCGTTTTGGGGATGAAATTAAACAGAAAGCATTATCACTTTCATACTTTTCTCTCCAAAAACCTGCGATATAATATAATAATATACACATTACCATACCTCGTTTTGTTTTCTCTATGTCCAGGGTAGAGAAAGTTATGTGATTCCATTATTTTAGTGGATTTCATTCTGTAATATTTATTTATAACATGAATTATTTTGATAACTTCTCTTATTTGTCAAAAGTGCATTTCAATTGTTTTTTCCAAGCCCGTCCATATACCATTTGGCAACAATATATTCTGTGATTTGGAATTGATCATTCTATGCAAAAAGGGGTTAAGTATTTTCAAAAACATTTAATTTTTGGCATTTAGAATCAGAATTTTTCAAAATCCTTTCTTAGTGAGCACCTACATTATGAAACGAAGGTACTGTCAAAATTCCAAGTCTCTACCTGTTATAGTTTAGGCTGTACGTTGATTCCTGTCATTCAGTCAGTCATTCAGTCAGTCAGGACAAAGCCTTTTATATAGATAGAGATTTACAATATAAAACGCACTCATTTCATTACTAAAGAAGTAAGTAAATTCATACCACTTGGACACTCGTAGCGAAAAAAAAATTCTTTCTGAACTGGTTTGCCCACCATATTTCCCCTAGCAAATATGTGCCATTTAAAAAGAAAGAAAAAATAATTATTTATTGCTACAAGACAAACTGCTAGCCTATGGTGGTTACAACAAACCTGAATTAAAATTAACTATGAACACTTGGCGGAGATTCTTAAATAAAAACGATTGTCTGTTGTCTGAAAGTAAAGATTTGTACATGGAAAAGCTCTTCTCTACCTCCATTGAAACATTATCTAACATGCCAAAAAAGGCCAAAAAATTCCGAAAATTACCTAAAAATTGCCAAAAAATTACCAATCTCTTGAAAATGACGAAAAATGCAAGATAAAGCAAAAAATGCAAAAACAAATTGCCCTGATTTAATCAATTATTTTATGATACACATTTATAAATATCCGAGCTATCGTTTAACCTTCATATAAAAAAGACGCAAAATCATCAAAGTCTTGCCCTACACATTACATACCCATTCGGAATCTGTATGTCCATAAGGCAGCACGTGATTCGTTTCAGTCGTTTAATAATTGAGCCCCATAAACCCCAAGTGGTGTAACTCTAGTTTTTAGATTTTTTAGTTAGGCTATAGGCCTAATCAGGATCCTATTCAGAAAGTGTTCTTCTATTAATAGCGCAAATGGTGTAAGTCATAACTTGCATAGCAACCTTGTAGGTAAAAAAGTAAAGTGATCCCTATACAGGCCATGGAGGCCCAGAGGGTTCCAGGAGGTTGAGGCTCCCAGATTTTGGACATTCGGCACATGAAGGTGGTAAGGTTGTCAGCCTTACGCACCGGCCGCCTTTACCCCCAGGATTTCTCCTGGTACTCATTTCTGTTAGAGGCTGAGTCAACCCCAGGGTCATAGTGCCACCAGAAACCCTGTAGGTAGGAGCACAATTTTATGCTGTCAATAAAGCCATCTATTTGGTGACGGCTAAAACCTTAAATATCTCAGAACAGCAGTAATGTGAGTTACACCACTTGGGCTTTAAGGGGCTAAATTATATTTATTCACTACGACTAACAATATAATTACAATAAAATTACACAATTCGTGCAATTTATGTCAAAAGGATGTCATTGTTATTAAATATGTTATAGTTATTTTTCTGTTAAAGAGATTATTTGAAAAGCATTCGTCGGTTGAATGAATAAACAGGGGCATTCCAAGTAAGGTAGATTCAAATTATGCCGTCTGAAATTGACAACATTTTTCTGCGCTGACTTTTTCAGGCTCAAAGGAAAGAAGCTTGAGGTTCTATGAATGTAAACACCATTCAGAAGGAGAAGTAAACCAGCATTGAGACTTTGTGAATGAGAAAGCGATAAAACAAACTGTAACTCCATGAGGAGACCGGAAACTGCAACAGGTGACAGACAAGAGAATAACGCTAAAGTTAGTTGGATTAAACAAACATATGAACGCCGCCTCCAGCTTCATTCCATTGTCCAACTCCAAGGAAGTTCCCTTCACTGCGACCAACATGCCAACATCATTGAGGTTATGTTGGATCTTGATACATTCTGAGTGAATGTTCTTTAAGCTGCAGGCGCAGCACCCCCATATCGGTCTGTGGGATCCAGTTTCAACTGTTATGACGCCCCCATAATAAAAATAATCGGAACTCCTTCAGAATAGTGTAGCCAGCCATGCTCTGCCATTAGTGACCGTGCCCCTCCGAGCCGCGGGGAACAAAAGAGGAACGATCCGTGCAAGGGTAAAATTTCCCGTCGCAGAAAAGATTCCCCGCGCTATTCGGTATATTGCTCCTAAACTAATACAAAAGTTCCTGACCTAACATAACCTGTCACTGACCTAGAATTTGGCTGTCACTATTTTTCGAAGCCTTATTACCCTTCCACGCCTTTCTTAAAACATCGTTACATGGCATGAACCCCGCGCTATGCAGAATACTGCTGCTAAACTTACATGACTGTTCATAACCTAACATAACCTGTCAAGGACCTAGAATTCTTAATGCAGAAGCTTTTTTACCCTTCCACATCTTTCATAAAACATCGCTACAACAGTCGTTTATCTGCCGAATTCAATCGGCATGTAATCATGTTCGTAATATTGGCGACATTGTAGAGTTGGTTCGACTCAGTACGGCCCGGTTGTGACGGCGGTCACCTTATTCTCAAGTTTAGCGAAATAATTTTTGTGGAACTGTTTTCCACAATAACATTTTTTTATTTTATTTGAAAAGTGTTTTTAGTCGCTTTAACCCAGGTGGTCATATCGCGACTTATAAATTATGTACAAAAATAAATACGTGACATTGGCTTACACAAGCGAGAAAACATTGAAATACATTAAATTATTATACATTTAGATTTCACTTAGTAGTCTTGAGTCTTTTAAAAACTGTAATATTTGATGGCATAATGATGATGACTTCAATGCCGTCTGCAGATCATTTGGGATTCTGTTCATCTATCGCCATCGGTCGTACTGTGGATATTCCAGAATGATATGTTAACTGTTAAAATCTTGATACAAAGGTTCAGGTTCTTTTTTCAGGAAATAGCTATGAGTTTTCTTACACTGACCTATTTTAAGCCGAGATATCAAGATTTGACTTTCCTGGATAGATTTTTAATTGGGTACTGCTTAGTGAATCTTGAGTCAATTCATGGAGTTTGCTTGTTGATTTGCTGTGCCAGAAAATCCTCCACTGCAGCCATAGCTTCCGTTTAGAATATGTGATATAGTCGGTATGAGAATAAAATGTTATAATTGTCGTAACTGTTTATATGTGAGGCATTAATGTGAAACATAAGCACAGCACAAAAACAAATAATATAAAAATCAAGATAATTCTTACTTGTGGAAGTGAAGATGCTTTTCTTCTTATCAGATCTGTTTGCGCAACCTATAACTGCACATAAATTGACTATTTTCTCTGTAAAATATTCACAATAAATCATATTTTAACAATAAGTTTCAGGTTATGAAATATACTGGAGTATATTACTGTTATTATTAGATTATGCTTTTAATATACTTCGATTTTATACTTCTACTAGCTTTTGTATTTTTAAATTTGAAATTAACTTATGGAGGTCTTTCGATTTTGAAACTCTAGGTCCTTATATAATATGTATGTAGAACTTGAAATGATATGATATGATATAGTTTATTCTTGCGTCGTAATATTCACACCCTTGGCGTTACAGAGGTTTTTCGCCATAGGATGTACCTCCTACCATTACACACTAATATTAACATAAAAGCCTTGAGTACCTATAAATTATGGTATTCCTGTATTTGCCTTACTTGTGAACAAAGCAAAAAAGGAATTAATACACTTGCTCACTTAATTCTAGGATTCGTTTTTCCCATTTTATTTTAACAATGTATAAAAAGTTCCCCATTTCCTTCAAAGTTTTCATATTCTTCGTAGTTGTTAATTTCTTATATGCTATTTCTACGTTAATTCCTAGGAATTTTATATTAAAAAAATATTAGTCTGATCGTTTCAGTTTCTGGACATTTTAAAATTATGTGCTTAGCGTCTTCTCTATTTAAACATAAAGGACATCGTCCTTTCTCAAAATTCCTTCTTATGCCCCTAAGTTTCCATACCCCAACCCGCCACCATGCTAAACCCATTCTTTGTTTCTTGGAGCACCCTGAGACGTACTTTTCCAATCCCCACATTTCTTTCATTTTAATATAGAACACGAGGGAACTTTTTTCTCTCATTATAGCTACATGGTTTTGTCTCTGAATATCGTTGCATCTTCTACTAACGATCTTGGTGAGCGTTATTATGTTTTTCTCAGGGTACAGAACTGAGTTCCAAATCCATTTTAGCCCTATCTCGTCCAATAGTTTCGTAATATCGTGAACTCTGCTCCTATTACCATTGTCCAATAGGAGAGATTGAAAACATATTTTAGCTACATCATCGTTGTCTTTCTCATATATGTATCTAAAGAACTTTAAGATCTTACCTAAGATTGTGCCCATGCTGCTGTCATAACCTAGTTCATATCTCGCCGCCTCATTTGAGGTGAATCTGGGGATGCCCAGTACCTGCTTGCAAAACCTGGCCCTTACCATGTCTAAATATTTCCAGGATTGCCTCCCCCCCAAACCTCAATTCCATAAAGAACTTTGGACTCTACTAAGGCTTTGAATATCCTATTTAGCATTTTAACTCTTAAGTCAGGTATTTTGTTTAAGCAATTATTTATTGCACCCAAGGCTACTTTGCCAGAATTCCATGCTGCTTTTGTCTGTGAATCCCACGTTCCTTTATTGTTGAGGGTTAACCCCAGATATTTAGCAGTATTCACAATATTAATTACTTAGTCATCTAACCTCCATATTTCCTTTTTGCTGAGCTTATTGCCGTTCTTACACACAAGAATATTAGTTTTCAGAATATTAATTTTTAAATTCCATGCTCTACAAAACTTGCTGACTGAGTCAATACTTTTCTGCAGCCCTATCGGGGTGATTGCTGTAAGTGCCAGGTCATCTGCAAACATTAGGCCCGGAATTTGTATGTTCATAATAGCCGGTTGGTGTTGGTTAGCTAACATAACTTCATCAAAGATATCGTTAATAAATATGCTAAATAAATGTGGGCTGAGGTTACAGCCTTGCCTTACTCCAATCTCTTGTTTGATCATTCTAGTGATACCACCATTTAAATCAGTTCTTATACAAAATTCTATGTTGTCGTATATCGCTGTTATATTATTTGTAAATTGATTACTTAGCCCTATTTTTCTCAACTTATACCATAATTGGTTCCTATTCACTGAGTCGAAAGCTTTCTCCAGGTCAATAAAACACCAATAAATTTTTCCTCTTTTTCTACTCAAGTATTTGTCTACTCAAGTATTTTTCTACTCAAGTATTTGTTTATCACCGTATTCAAAATGAAAAAATTATCTGTTGTGCGCTTACCCCTTCTGAACCCTCCTTGCCATGGTGAAATTAGATTGTATACTTCTAACCAGCCTGTTAACCTGTTTGCTAGGATTCCTGTGTAGACTTTAGATAAAGCCGTTAATAAACTAATACCCCTGAAGTTGTTTGGATTTTTTATATCACCCTTATTCTTATATATAGGCACAACTATAGCTTTTTTCCACATCTCCGGAATTTGATTGGTTAATTTAATCTTATTAAATAATCCAGTTATGATCTCCAGCCATTTCTGATTCTCGCACAACTTCTTCCACAACTGTACCTGAATTCCGTCCAATCCGGGAGCTTTATTCCGGAATTTTTTAATTACCATGATAATTTCATCTTTAGAGATCATGTTATCTAGCCCATCTATGTAATTCATGCAGGGAAATACATCGATTGTAAGGTAGTTACTAGAATATCTTTGTTTGAATAGTTCATGAAAATGCATGACCCACGTCCCTTCAATCAGGCCCTAAATTACTGTTAGTATTTTGTTTTAACCTTTTCAGGTATTTCCAAATTTCAGTAGTGTTATTGTTCTCTAACCAATAGTTTATTCTCTCACTTTCCATGTTATAAAACTTTTCTTTCTTGTCTGCTAGTAGCTTTGGTTTTCTTTGCTGATAAAATTATTCCTTACATCATTATCATTGTCCCCTTCGCTTACCTTTCTGCACTTTCTGTAGGCCCTCCCTAATTGTGTTCTCATGTGAATGCATTCCATATCAAACCATGAATTATTACGAATGGGGTGTGTATATTTTCTTACTCTCCTTTCCCCAGCTCTTTCAACCACTCTGTGGAGTAATTGTAAGGCCCTATTAATATTGCCTTCATTAATGAAAAAAATGAACCCCTAATTCTAGCAACACTGCACATTGGTCGTTCATCATATTGAAAAAATTGTCACTACGCTCTTTGGTCCAAAAAATATGTTGTCCTCGTAGATCCTAATCTATTTTCACTGGCGGACTTGTAAGAGGGCCGAGGATGGTTACTGTTAATGGTTATATCAATTTCTGTCGATAAAAGCATATGGGGACTGTGAGCTACTTCCGAAATTTCAAATCTTGAAATAAACTCGCCTAAATCATGAGATACTAACATATAGTCTACAATGCTAGCTCCCTGTTCATTAATAAAAGTAAAATTGCCTTCTGTATCATCTCCGTAGCAACCATTGAGTATTTCCAACCCGTTGTGACCACAGAAGTCAAGTAATTTGAGGCCTTCAGCATTGGTCACTGGATCTCGACTGTTTCTGGACGGCAAATCGCGGTTTATGCCGCTATTGATATGATCATTACAAACTTTCATATTAAATGGGCTTGCGTCCCTCTTTCCAATCCTACTGTTGAAATCCCCCGTCAAAATTACGTCATTTACTCTGTATTTAGACCTAATGTCATCTATTTCCTCCCCCAAGTGTTCATAAAAGCTACAGTTAAAGTACTGAGATCCCTTGGGGTGGTGGTAAGTTACACCTATTGCTAATATTATCTCTTTATTATTATTCTTTAGACCTATCCATAGACTATCTTCGTTCTTGCTATCTATTTGCACTATACTTTCCCTTAGTTCGCTGCTTATAATAAATAAAAGGCCTCCTGGCCATCTTCCAAACTTATTTATTTTTACCTTATTTCTAGCAATACAGTCAAAGCCTCTAATATTGATTACCGCATCATTTTTAAGCCATGTCTCCGCTAAGGCGAGAATCTCACAGTTCCCTAAAATAGTTTGAATTTCCCCATATTTAATACTACTCCAAATTCCTTCAGTGTTAAGGAAACCTATCCTCAGACCTCTTACAAAGTCATTACCCTAGCTTTGCGTTTTGTCAGATGGGGTTACCCAATTTCGAAGACTGTAATGTTGATTTGCTTCTGTCTCTGTGTAATTGAGACCTGGTCGCACAATCTGAACTCTTGCTGGCTTGTTTATCCGCGTCAGCGTTTTTCTCCGCGGTGACTAACCCTTGGTTAACTGCCGGAGTGCTAGGCTGCTGATGTAGCGTGTTGTTGACTGGAGTCCTGCCACACGCCGAATCCGATCCTGTCACTGACTGGGAACTTTCCTGCTGACTCATCTCCGCTCCTCCGCTATTTCTTATTTCCTGTGTATTTAATGTATCCAAAGTTTGTGGGTTATTTTTTAATTCCATGTTTTTTCTACAAAATTCCAAATCAAAAAGCCGTTGTTCAATACGCAGCTTGACTCCAACTAACACTGCAAACTTCCCTTCGTTCCTAGCCTGTCTCAAAAACGGTAATAGCTCTCTTCTTGTTAATCTCTCCTGATAGCTATAGTCATGCTCCAGTCTTATTCTAGATCCAGATAGCATACGGGATCTACTCATCACTCTGTCTTTGGTTATTGCACTTGCGAATTTCACTAAGATGGGGCGGTTTCTACCCTTTCCGAGGCGGTAAACATTCTCGATATGAAACTCGGAGAGGTTCAAGTGTAATTTCGCATCTAGTAACTCCAACACACGGCCACACGTGTCCAATCTTCTTTCGTAGTTGAATTCTTCCATTCCAAATATAATGACGTTCCTCATTCTAGATTCCTTTTCTAACTTCTGGGTTGTCCACTTGGTTTCCTTAATCGAGTCGACTTCCTTTTTTAAATCTGTGTATGCTTCGTTTAAGTTGATGTACCACCCCCGTAAGTCTTCCAACTTGCTGTTTACTTCGTCCAGTTTTTTATTTAATTTTTCGTCTAGCTTCATTACCATATCCGCGATTGTGTTAAGATTGTCACTTCCCGCACTGTTGCTACTTTTATTCCCGGAAACTGGTGGTGGTCCCGGATTAGATTCGACACCGCCAATAACCAGCAATACTGCCACAATTACACCCAAAAACCATAAATTGTTCGTTGACGAGCTGTAGAATTGTTCATTACTTGTATTTCTTCTTGCCTTCATTTTTCCGTACAATCCTATTCGCGCACGATATGTTGCAAGGTCAATGCCCATTGCTTCCCGTTACTGCTATCTCCGCACAAAAACGTCTTCCTTCTACAATGTCTGACACAAGACTGAACTTGAAATGAAGAAAAACATTTATCACACACAAACTATTCCATCAGAAAACGCTAGATATAGCTTTTTATGGCTCATAGAGGATGTCGAATGCTGCATTCCGTTGCTTCTACACATCATGCCTGGGAGGGGTTGAAATAAGAAGAAACATAAATTACATAAGATTGTATTGGCTTGACGGAAAATTGTATTTCTCATTCTCATGTTACAACCGTTTCGGGGCTGAAATAAAAGAGAAATGCAGTATCACTTTCATACTTTCCTCACCTAAAACCCGGGACATAATATACTGCGAGCATAGGACTCAAAATGTTCCATCCCATGCTTAGGGCCTATGATAAATCTCAACTAATACAAAGCCTACAGCTATGGATAACGTATCAGTGGAAAGGATTATTTACCTACTTCTGATATTGCATACTCACACACTTAAGTTGTCCCTGCAATACGACTTCTTATTCTACATCAAAATGTGAAGTGAGAAAATATTTCTTATGTGACTGCATTAAAATGTGCTTTATTTTCGTGGATTTTATTCTTTAAGAATTATTTTTACAAATGTATCGTTAGCATCAGAATTCGTTAAAATCCAATATTATGTAGTGATCAAAGCTCTATGTGAATTGTGTAAACAATACACTGTTGTCTTGACAACTGAATTGAATTTCATTTTTCAGTATAATATTCTCACAAATTATATAAATTTTCAAGGGAAGGAGTGATTTGTTTGAATTTTAATGTTGACCGCGTTACTTCCCGGGCTTAACTGGGTATGTGTGCAAAATTTCGTACAAATTGGTAAAGAAATGTAGATTTGTATAAGGAACAAACATACATAGGCCCTACATACATACATACATACATACATACATACATACATACATACACACTTTCGATTTTATATATTAGATACACTACAAGAAACCAGAAACATCGGAAAGATTCCGTACACTCGAGTGTACACTGTATGTTCAGTTGTTCCAGTCTGAGAATGTCCGAGGGAACCTGCTTTTACTATTTCTAGTTCTTTTATATTATCCAGCCGTGTTACCAACTGCTCAATGAGCTTCTATCTCTGTTACACCTTTGCTACAAACTCCATTATCCTCTCTTTAGAATAGCATACACCTTTATATTATGAACAAGAGTAGGTATTTGCATATATTTTAAAGATTATAATTGATATTCTATTAAATTATTTGTATAAATTCTCCTGAATGAATTATGCGGTGCATATAAATGCATAATTGAACCATTTAAAATTATTGCGTCTTATTTAAATAAATGTATGCTTATTTGTTCATATTTTAGCACACAAATGCTCGGTGCTTTTCATACAAAATGCACAGATGTTGAAAATATTCATACAGGATAGAGTTATGCCCCAGGGGACAAGTTTTCTACTTATAATAATAGAGGTGCGAATAATTTTGGTATAATAATGTGTTGTATTTTTTGCCATATGTGAAACTCTCAGATCTTGAAAATGTTATTATTAAGGACAGAACATGACTTATACAACTGCACATTGTTATTATTAATATTATTATTATTATTATTATCCGTTTCACCCAACTTTGGGGTATGTTGAATGAATCACTTGTTAGTGTCTTATGTTTTAATTTTAGCCCAGTATTACTTTATTCTTTCTGATCTTGCTTTTCTTTCGTCTTCATTGATCTGGATCATTCGTTTTGTTTTGATTTTGACTTGGAACCTCTCTGTCTTGACTTTGTTTTTTTTTTGTTTGTTTTGTTTGGCAGTTTATCTATGAGTTTTTTTTTCTGTGATTTTGAGTTCTTTTAAATCCTTCTCTGTTTCCTCAAACCAATTTGGTTTGGACTTCTTCTTGCGGAAATATTCAATGATTTTTTTTGGTCAGTCTATTTGGGTTCATTCTGAGGATGTGTCCATAAAAATCAATTCTTCTTTTCCTCATTGTGTCTGAGAGTTTTTCAGTCTTCTGGTAGAGTGTTTCGTTTATTATTATTATTATTATTATTATTATTATTATTATTATTATTATTATTATTATTATTATATCTCAACGGTGATACAGAACTGCGAAAATTCTATTCCGTATTGGCTTTCAAAATTGTTTTAAAACTCAAATCATAAACAGTAGGTGCAGGGATATAAAAATTTCCTTAAAAAAAGTTAATGTCTGCTATACACTTCACATAATATATCTCTTGTTTTTCCGCACGGCCTTTGTGAATATTGGAGGTAACACAACTGCCAGCGTTAAAATATGTTTTCCTTCCGGTTACATTATTATTGATGTACCGGTACCTGCAAATTCCCATAGTAGAAAATCTTCCCTTCCGGAAACTCCAAACGATAATATAAAAAGGGGAATTCAATTATCCATTCGCTTTGAAAAATTCCTGAAA
Source organism: Ectobius pallidus (assembly GCA_964059195.1). Taxonomy (NCBI): domain Eukaryota; kingdom Metazoa; phylum Arthropoda; class Insecta; order Blattodea; family Ectobiidae; genus Ectobius; species Ectobius pallidus. The sequence continues at coordinate 15,845,835 of CAXKWD010000005.1, forward strand.
AAAAACACGCTTTTACTCGCGTGCTATGTTGCAAAATAAAAGAAAGCTTATTATTGGTGACTGAGGTTTGCGATTCTGTCAGAAAAGTTAGGAATGTTGGAGTGAGGAAGATTCCTATGTCGGGTGGTGAGGGATTACCTTCAAGTCAGCTCCAACTACTATTCGAGCTAAAAATATACCTATTGTCTCGTAAGGTTTTAACATGCCTGATATCCAGGGCATTATTGCGTCACTCTGCCGCCCAAGTCAGTTTTATTTTGCACCCCCTGAGTGTATTGCAAACATGACGCATAACTTTAAAAAATAAAAGTACGAGGGTGAGTCCGAAAATAAGTTTCCCCTTGCGACTGTGTACAGAGGTGTGGATGAAAGACAAAAAATATAAGGAGACATTAAAGATAAGACGTACCATTATTTTTCCAAATTACCACGTACATTGAGACATTTGTCAAACCGTTTTATAAGCTTCAAAAAGCCCTCCAGGAAAAAAGCAGGGCTCTGCAGAGTTGCAATATGGTTTTGCGTTGCCGTCGCCGAATGTGCTCTTGCATTATCATCCAACAACAAAACGCCAGATTGGAGAAGACCAGGCCACTTTGTCCAAATCGCCTCCTTCAGTTGTGACACGGTGTGGCAGTACCGCGTAGCAGTGATGGTTCCATCCTCCAAAAAGTCCAGAACACTCTGAGGAGCACTTGACCTGCAGAGGGCGTTGTTTTGAACTTCTTTCGGACAGGTGATGACGGATGTTTCCACTCCATAGATGCGGCCTTCGATTCGGGCGTGAAATGGTGGACCCACGTTTCATCCCCCGTCACAATCCGAAACAGAAAGCCATTGCCATCACGATGGTGTATGGGTGTCTTTCGCGTTCAACCATCTCTTGTTTCCCCCACTGCTGTTCGATTTCCTGGGGAAAAATAGAAGGGAATCTTACTTTCGGACTCCTCCTCGTAGTAATGCATGGTTTTAGTTCTGTAGTTGTTAATTTAGTAATTATGTTTTCGTTACTGCCAGCAATTCATGGGTCGTGCCTACAAATGTTTAAAAAACGCCACTAAAATTATTAAGGTCCCCGGTTAGCTAAGCGCCAGCGTTTGTGCCTATGGTGCAAGTAGTGGCTCAAGGCTTGTGCCTGGAAAGTAGCTATTGGTTCTTTTCTCGAGGCTGTCAATAGTTATTGGTTCGTGGATTTCAAGTGTTTCAGAACACCTTTGAAACTTTTTAAAGCCATTCTCTTTAGCTGTGGTAATCGGGAAATGCTATCTTGGAGCCCTAATGAAGAAAGCTGCGGGTTCGAGTCCGTCAAGAAATTGTACAACAGAAAACTGGGGTGAATAGAAAATTGCATTTAGTTAAAAATGTGATAAGTAGGGTTCGGATGTTTACGACTTGTCATATTTTTATGCTGACCTCCGTTCTCGCCGCAAACACAAATTAAACAAGAATTGCACACTTGTTATCCTAATCGGACCGTTCTTATTTGCATATAAAGACATATTTTGATAATTTTTGTGGTCTTTGTCATATTTTGGTCATATTTGTAATTTAACATCATATTACAGTTGTAAATTCGGTAAAGGAGCACAATTATAGGCCTACAGTGTATATACTAAGTGGTTGACTTAAATTTGAAATTTATTTCATTAATTTAATGTTTATGCCAAATTAATAGGTACCGGTAACTTAAATGTTAAAATTAATGCAATTATTAATATTTTATAGGGACATGCAAGGTCTATAAAATATCACAAGTGTATGGAGCTGATGAAGCGAGCAAACAGGAGAATTTTTTTTAAAAAATAGAAGTTCATTACAAGTAAAACTGTAAATCACCAAAATTGTTAATAAGTGATTATCCGATTGAATTGATGTGATGCAAGAATTTAATATCTTTAAACGTTTTAAAATGGAACATTTTTGATAATACGTTATTTTATTACGTCATATTTAGGATTTTCGGGTCATATTTAGTCAATTTTAAGGGCATATTTGCATTCATATTTTCCTCTTTTTTAAGTCATAAACGTCCGAACCCTAGTAATAAGTAAAAAACCTGAGGAACAAAAATTTGTTTAAAAAAATAGGCCTAATGGATATACAGTGAGTCCCACGCAAGAGTTGGCCAATGACGCGCGTTTCTGCATCGCGGCGGGCACACCTCCAACTCCCGAGCGATCGGGTGAAATATCTACGCAAATAAAGGTGCGATCGGTGTAGTGATTCAGGTTCTTACATTTACAGTTAACATTACAATGAAAATAAACACGTACCTCATCACAAGAGATGTTGGAAATGTTCTCCTCTTGCATCCAAACAATGGTGGCACCTTTTTGGGAAATTTTCTTTCACGGCATAGGCTAAGTTCAGCTTCCGAGATAGAGTTAATTTCTCTTGTGATATTGTCTATAAGTTCTTCTAATGTATTGGAAATTCACCTATACACTTTATTTTTCAAGTTTCCCCATAAATAATATTCACATACTGTTAGAAGAACTTAAAGACAGTATCTAATAGGTCTATCACAAGAGATATTAACTCATGTCTCGGAAGCTGAACTTATGCGCGTGAAAGAAAATTTCCTAAAAAGGTGCCAGTATTGTGTGGATGCAAGAGAAGGACATTTTCAATATCTCTTGTGATGAGGCACGTGGTTATTTTCATTGTAATTTTAACTGTAAATGTGAGAACCTAAACCATTAAACTGATCGCGGCTTTATTTGCGTACATATTTCACCCGATCGCTCGAGAGTTGGAGATGTGCCAGCCGCGACGCAGAAACCCGCGTCATTGGCCAACTCTTGCGTGGGACTCACTGTATTACCATTCACAAGTATACATGCATGGAAATATTTTAATGAAATATGGAAATGTTTCTTGGTCAGTTCTCCAGAAACACACAGCCTGAATACAGTTTACTCTGTATGAAATAATTACATTGACGTAATTATTCAAGGGATCTTTCCGTTGTGCTGTGTTGATTTATGGAGGATCTCCTTTCATCAGAGGTTAGGAACAAGCCGATCTGCTCGTGTAGTTCAAAACTTGTATATTTTCTCCCTGTTTTGCTAGGATTTGCTTGTAGAGGCCCTAGGCGATCTCGCGAGTATTAATAATTAATAGGAGACGCCATCTCAGCTCACAGCTCTAACCTCTCAGCTCCAGGACTTCCAGCGACAGTTGAACTCGACAGCACAGAAATACGATACTATTTATGTATTTATAAACTTGAACTAGAAATAAATGTTTGCCACAATATTTACATAAATTTATATTATAATATTTACATATTATAATATTTACATATTATTAAATGAATTTAAATTCGTTACTTTAATTGGTAGAAGGTTGGTAGCGCAACAGTTATTCTTATATAAAATTATCAATGGTAAAATTGATAGTAATGAACTTTTAAAACGTATTAAATTTAATTGTAGTGCAATTAAATTTAAGGAATAGGGAATTGTTATATATTCCTGTCATTAAGTAAAAAATATTAGAATGTTCATCTTTCATTCAAATGTGTAAACGATATAATTCTCTATCACTTCAAAATGCTCTTCTGGATTTTGACTTGTCATTGAATCAGTACATAGGACTTCTTCATAAACTGTTATATGTTCCATATGATTTGGCTTAATTTTTAGATTGTCTTGTTAAATTAATTGTAGTTATTGTAAATCATTTATGTATTTTTTTCTTTATCCTCACATATTCGTTCATTTATTGTATTGTATTTTTTATACTGTACAACATGTATTGGCGAAACTACGCCAACTGTAATTGGGATTTATTCCTGTAGTTGGCAGAATAAAATAAAATAAATTCACTGCAATTGCGTACCCGCTGAACTCTTGGCGAATTATCCAATTCCACACGACATAGCCTTCATTCCGTTTAATCAATTTACTTTTAATTTATTCAGTAACATTAAATGGAAAAATTAACAGAAGTTTACAGTAAACATTTTGCGTCCTGCTTTAAAAATTACTAAAGTTCCTTTAATGTTAGACGTGATTTGCATATATTCTTCGACATACACCGGCATTCACAGGATAGCAGGGAACGTATTGAAATGAACATTGCTTGAATTGAGAAATAATTTCACGTAATTTGCATTGCTTGTGAAAACAAACGTTTCCGTTAAATCTCTTACATTTATTTAGGTATCACAAGCCTCTGAAATCAGCCACAAGAGTAGGTCCGCTTTTTTTCCTCCTACCTGTAATTGCATGTTAATAGGAATTCAAGAAGGGGTCGAAAAGAAAGTTGCTGACGTAATGGGTGTTTTTTAAGAAAAATAAGGATAACAAGAAGGATATTTTCGGAATAAGAACGGATTAGATAGAGAGAATGAAAGAATAGGCTACTGGCGTAGGAGGAAATAATATTTTCGCTAACGCCAACACACCCTTTCAGGATTTGTGGTATTCACCCTATAGCCATTCTCTCTCCCCATCTCAAATAAGAATTAATCTATTTATAAAAAGTTAATGAAAGTAACAGTATGACTTGCACAGCTATCTCTACAGTTATTAATGTATTTGGAAGACAATTCGCAGCAACTTTCTTTAAAAGAAAGCAAGCAATTCAAACTATACAGGATGTTAATGAATAACACTAGAATATTTTACCTGTGTCTAGAGGGGACACAGACAAGCAACTTTTATTAGGAGGTTTTTTGGTCTGTGGATTCAATTTTTCTTGCTACAGCATGAAATCTGCCAAGGCACGGCCGCCACTGATTTCTAACATTTGACAAAATGCAAAACATATGAACTTCGTTTTTAAAACCGGAGTGATGAATAAACAATCTAATGCAGTGGCAGCCAGTCATGTCATTAGTCTGTAAGTTTTGCAGATTATGAAAACACTAAATTATGATATAGCTGTTGAAGAATGTTTAAGAATCAGGTTTTTGTCGATCACTAAGAAAACATGAAGTCAATTTACAGTAATTTTTAATCCTATTTCGCTTAATTATTAAGTGCCGGTATGGTACTTTATGAGATTGTGTGTGGGACGAAAAATGTCTGTCCGTCCGTCAGTCCGTGTGTCTGTACGCGCCATAAGTCAAACACGCTTTTTCGGATTTTCATGAAACTTGGTAAACACATTTATAATGTCCGTCCGTCCGTCCGTCCGTCCGTCCGTCCGTCCGTCCGTCCGTGTGTCTGTACGCGCCATAAGTCAAATACGCTTTTTCGGATTTTCATGAAACTTGGTAAACACATTTATAATGTCAATGGGAAGAACCCTATTGATATTGAACCAAATCGGTTCACCGGTACCGGAGTAATGCCCAATTTAGTGCCTATTTTAATAGATTATGGCGCCTTTCTAATATAAAGGCGCCATCACTCAAATACGCTGTATCGCATTTCCATGAAACTTGGTATACACATTTATGACGTCCATGAGAAGTGCCCTACTAAATTTGAACCTAATCTGTTGACCAGTACCGGAGTAAAACCCAGTTTAGTGTCTATTTTAAAGGCGCAATAACTCAAATACGCTTTATCGGATATTTATGAAACTTCGTATACGCATTTATAATGTCCATGGAAAGAGGTCTATTAATACTCAACAAAATCGGTTGGCCAGTACCGGAATAATGCCCAATTTAGTGTTTTTATGTTAATATATAAGAAGTCGCGATAACTCAAATATGCTTTATTGGATTTTCCTGAAACTTTGTATACCCATTTATAACGTACATGGAAAGACGTCTACTGATATTGGACCAAATCGGTAGACCGGTACCGGAGTAAAACCCATTTAGTGTATATTTTAAAGACGCGGTAACTCAAATACGCATTACCGGATTTTTAAGAAACTTGGTATACACATTTATAATGTCCATGGGAAGACGTCTATTTATAATGGATAATATCGGTTGACCTGTTTCGGAGTAATGCTCAATTTAGTGCCTATTTTATGGTAATATTCGTATTCGAAAGAATTTATATAAAAAAAAATGAAAACCAGTTATCTTGACAACATAGCCTATTGTTTTACTGTGATCTTATAAGGCCTTGGAAATTAAAATACAGGTAGCTATGAAAAAAAACCACTATTGATTTACATGCGCTTATCCAACTAGACCGTTAAAATGACCCAGGTGGCCGAGATGGTAACGGCTTGGCCTCACATTCTGGAGTCAATGGTTCAGAACCCGAAACCGGCGAATTTGATTTTTTTTTTTCGTATTTTAATGTGAGTGTGCGATTGTCAAGATATCACAAATCTGTACAGTTCAGCTGATGCTGGAAGATTTTAATCTCATTAAAAAACTAGACCTTTGTTCTTCCGTAAGCCCTGCTTAATGAATAAATCTGGAGCTTAACTTTGAAATCAATTTAAAAAAACATATTCTGCATATCATAATTGCAGTCATAACTGATTAAACAAAAACATACTGGCACTTGTTGTTACATCACTTTACCTGATTTTATTGACTTATGAGCACCAAATTGTAGTGACTTTAATGCCTTGTAACGATGAAACGCCCCCCCACTCCCACCAAGCCAGAAACTCCTCTTCTTCACCTTGCTTCTTGTTTCTTCTCTTCCGTGGACAGCGTGCTACCTTCTTGGGCCTCCCAACTTATTAAATTTGGCTTTTAAAGGAAGCGGGAAGGAACATCTCATAACGAAGGGGATCTAAAAGGATTTAAATACCCTTCGCGACAGAGTGTTTATGAAAAACACAAAGTTTAAGAAGAAACTTATTGAGGACAGTTTATTTTAAATAAATAAATTCATAGGCTGATGGCCAACAAATTAAATTAATTGAGATCTTAGTTAAAATATTACTGATTGGTTAAAATCATTTTAGTGAACATAGAAAATATTTACAGCATAATTAGGCTGATGGCCTAAATAATACATACAAACACAGGCTCCTGCCCTGTGGAAATTAGTACAATATAAATATGGATATTTTACAATAAATATGTTGAGGACCCTTTTAAATAAATTCATTAAATAACATTAGATTAAGCACCCATGACACAATTATCTTAAAAGAGGCTGAATATGTACTCAGTATAAATTTACATCTTTCAGCCAAACAATTACATCCTAGGTCAAACACTTCACATATTTTGAAGCATTTACAAGTTCTTACCTTATTGTTAACCTATTCGCCACACAGCTGTGTGTGGAAGGATTCCTATTATTTTTCTCCATGCTGTGCTTATGAGATGGCTACAAAATAATTTAGAAAACACATCTTTTCATGTCGCTGGCAAGACTCATCACTTTAAGTTAAATAAAAAGAAAACAGATGGTGACCGGAAGAGAAAATTAAGTAACACTGGGTCCAAATAATAATTACTTTAATCTAAGATTCCAAAATAATAAGAAAGGACCCAACCTCAAAATAAAATATACAAGCCAACAACCTGCATAAAACAGTAGCACTTCGGTCACCACGCATATTAATGGATGTTAATCTTCAGTACAAGATTAAATAATAGATCAAGATTCACAAGATAAAATCAGATGAGACATACCTTCACGAGATGGAAAGATGAGTTGTTTACAGCACGCCAAAATGGTAGCCATCTTATGTATTTGTCACCCATGGTGACACACAGGCCGATGTCCAAACAAAGAGAGAGAGCTAATAGAGACTCTCACGCTTATATATGCACTTCTCCCACTCTTCCCAAAGGCGCCTAGTAGCGCCTCCAATAACTAGGCTACAGGAATCATAATTAAAAAACAAAACACTAATTAATTCTTACGAAAGCAAGGAGCAAAGTTGCACGAAGGAGCTTCCTATCGCTCGGCACCCGCCCGACTGAACGAAGAATCTGCGGGGAACACGATTCTCTCCGACCCGCCACGTGAGAGCGAGGAAGACAAGAGAAGGAGAAACTCCCCTCCCCACAGGCTACATGGAATATTCCTAGCCAACTCTCTGCAAACTCATTGTTACGCAAGAAAGCCTCTGTAAGCACAAACCAAGGGCTGCCCAAAGTTCGCTACATGATGCCCAAATGCTAATTCCTGTGACAATATCGTGTGCCATGCAATATTAAAATAAATATTGGCACACCCTCCCTCTACTGGACTTGGAATATGTTCTGACATGTTCCAACCAGAATTTACGAGTTCACACTGTTTTAACATGATGTCCATAAGGAATGGGTGTCTCCAAGACGGCCCCCGACACTAACATGCACCAAACATAATAAACAGAAGGATCCTACCTTCCACGAAGTGTTTTCACTCACTCATACATGGCTATTACAGTCCATATCTCACACTTTTCTTGTTCGGTGCTACTGCTAGTCACTGATGCCTCCAGGTAGGTGGAACGACTTGGCGAGTCTGCATCCCACGAACCAACAGTGAGTCTAGACAGCTGGTCAGGAGGCTCGTCAAGGAAGATACCCTCCAAAATGGCATCCAGTGTCACTCAGACCGAGTCAGCAACATGTCCATTCTGAAATTACAAGCCCAGCGGGAGAATTTCGCACAGAACAGGAAACAAGCACAACAAATGAGCTCCAAATTCTTTTACGACTTTAAAGGAAAATCTTAAAATTAGTCTCAAATTAGAAATAGATAATCGTTACTTTCACAAAAACAAGGCGGCTTTAAGAAGAGATAGGAAGAAATGATATTTCTGAGTTAAGTACAATAATTATTTTCCTGTGATCGGGTGATCATAATCACATTTTTCTTATGCTTTCTTTCTTACAATTTACTACATTACTTAATAATTTCTTGACCTAATCATACAAATATACCTCTAGTGTTCTGATTCATAATTATAATAAAATTTCTCTACATAACCTAACCTCTCTAACAATTGATAGTAATTTGATTGTGAATGAGGTACAATTTTAAGGCTTTTAATAAAACCCTATTCATGGATAGATCTACGAGCTAAAACTGATTGTTTTAAACAAAATTTACACATATATATAAAAATAAATATTACCCTAAATCAACTAAAATAATATATACAGCAAAGACATTAATGTCTTGATATTTGTCATGATAAGTTTTTACCTTAAAATAATGTAATTTGCTCAGATTAGACAATAATCTGTCAAAGCATTAATCAAGCCTTTCACATACAGCATATATTGTGTTTTGCTTTTGCTTTCAAGTCATGCATTATAGAAAATAAGTAAAGATACTCCATATATGTAGAGAAGCGGTTCCTCTTCTCCTACGGAGGGGCTCGCTTCAGTGCAGAGTCCAGTCCATATTTCTCCATCCCGTCAGCTGCAAGGAGGGACTCCCCGGAACTTCAGACATCGAGGTTCTTCTGTCGTACTCCCCAGCATTCACCACCGACTCGCCTAGACATGGTGTCGGATGACAGGAGAAGAAGAAGGCCACTCTGCTTGCTATCTCAAGCTGTAAACTCACGTCTTAGAAGGGAGAAAGTCAGCTAAGCAGTCAGTCTACTACGCTTTTTTGCAATGACTCACATGCGCTTTAATAGTTTTTTGAGTATCCGTGTCTTCGAGTAAAACCGTCACGGGCGTCAGGAATTTAACTACGGAGAGCGGACCGCGAAATCTTTCTGCTAATTTAGCAGCAAATTTACTAATTGCTTTGCTCTTTGGAAAATTCTTTACATAAACCCTGTCTCCTACGTGAAAATTAACAGGTCTTCTATCAGCATTGTATCTCTCTTCTCGCTTTTGATGAGCCAACTTAAGGTTGTCAGCGGCCTTTTTCCAGGTCTGCCTGACAGTAGCAGCATCTTTAACTTCTGGCAAGAGATCGCCGATAGACCAAGCATTCGTTAAGGGACTATTGGGTTTGAAATTAAACATCAACTGGAATGGAGTATATTTATGAGATTCATGCAGGGCTGAATTGAAGGCATATTGCAGCCAGAACAGATCTCTGTCCCATGCAGCATGATCTTGTGAGTGGTATGCTATTAAAGCAGCCCTCAGATTGCGATTAAATCTTTCACTGGGATTGGCAGCCGGGTGAAAAGGAGCAGTCTTTATGTGTCTAATCCCCAAGGAAAAGCAAAACTGTTTGAATTTTCGAGAAATGAAGTACGAAGCATTATCTGATGCTATACTACGCGGAACTCCTACGACTGAAATTATTCTTTTAAGGCATTCTATGGTGGAATTAGTAGTTGCTTCTCTGACAGGAAATAACCAAACGAATTTTGAAAATGAATCTACTGCTACTAAAATGAAGGTGTTACCAGTCCTAGTCCTAGGGAGTTTGCCGACGAAATCAATAAAGATTCTGTCCAAAGGAGCTTTTGGCACTTCGGATGATAAAAATCCTAGTTTCGTGCACTGAGCAGGCTTTGCAGAGCCGCACTTTTGGCATGCTCTAACCTGAGCTCTAATAAACCCATCCATGCCTTTCCATGTGAAGGAATCGCGAATTTTGGCTCGCGTCTTATAAAATCCCAGATGGCCACCAACCGGAGACTCATGGTAATATTTAAAAACCATGTCTCTTAACATGGATGGCAGCACAATCCTAGACGGAGATTTAGGCGCAGGAGCACTATACAATACATTATTCCTAAAGATGTAGTGAGGTACATCTTCTCCACTTTGTAAGCGGGCGATTAGCGGAGCAAGTTCTTCATCTTTGGCTTGGTGATCCTGTAATGCCGTAAATGCTAAGGGGAAATCTCCCAGAATGTTACCCACCATTCCCGACAACTCTTTAGGCTCCTCGATACTGCAATCAGGACTGCCCAAGATCTCCTCCGGACTGAACATCCGAGTTAGAGCATCGGACACCTGATTCTCAGTAGCTCGGATATGCCTAGCCTTAAATTTGAATGCAGAGAGACGCACTGCCCATCTAGCGATCCTGCCGGTTGTCCGTGGCTTCGCTAAGACCCAGCTTAAGGCCTGACAGTCTGTCTCAAGATCAAATTCCACATGTTCAACATAGACCCTGAATTTCTCTACTGCAAACAAGACAGCGAGAGCTTCAAGCTCATACATTGAGTACATGCGTTCAGGAGCGGTCAAAGTCCTGGAAGCATAAGCTACAGGCCTTCTTCCCTCCTCGAATTCTTGCAAGAGAACAGAAGCTATGGCCACCGGTGAGGCGTCGCACTGAATTACAAATTTCTTAGAGAAGTCTGGCATGGCAAGCACAGGAGGATTCATAATGGCGGACTTCAATTTTTCAAAACTTTCTTGGCAAGCAGGAGACCAGACAAATTTAGCACTTTTCTTTCTTAAATCATTTAAAGGGGAGGAAAGTTCAGCCATATTTGGTACAAACTTCCTGAAGAAGTTGACCATACCTATAAACCTGGCTACGCCCTTGGCATTCTTGGGAGGGGGAAATTTTCTAATTGCCTCGGTGCGTTCTGGGTCGATGGCAACGCCGTCAGCTGAAACCAGATGACCCAGAAATGACAGTCTCCTAGCGGCTATAGTAACCTTATCAGGATTGACCGTCAGTCCTGCGGCTCGTAGGCGCGAGAACACTTCTTGAAGATGCTGCAAATGCTCTTCAAAGGAATTAGAATATAGAACCAAATCATCCAAATAATGATACACAAATTTAAACTTTACGTCTGAAAAAATTTGATCTAGCAGTCTTGTAAGGACCTGGGCTCCTGTCGCTAATCCAAATGGGACTCTTAAAAATTCGAACGAGTTGTACGGTGTCGAAATAGCTGTCAAACGCCTTGAACGTTCAGTAAGGGGTATCTGATAGTAAGCCTGATTAAGATCCAGCGAAGAGAAAACTTTAGCACCCGAAAAGAAACTGAAAGCAGTGTTAATGTCTGGAATAGGCACAGAATCTATCTTTATTTTGGCATTGAGGTGCCTGAAATCAACCACTGGCCTGAAGCGCCCATCACCCTTAGGCACCAAAAAGATCGGACTGGAATAGTTGGACTTGGAGACCTGAAGGACTCCTTGTTCAACCATTGCGTCAATATGTTCTTTCAAGATCTTCAACTTTGGTGGATTGAGGCGATAAGGAGCTCTACGAACCGGTTGATCATCAAGTAGCTCAATGTCATACTCTAATACATTAGTAAGACCCAGTTCCGGTGTCAACACATCAGGAAAGTCTCGTAAAATCATACTAACTTGATCTCTGTCACTAGTCGACAAGTGAGACCAATCAACAGACACATTATTTACCATATCAGGGAAAAAATCTGAAGGATTTAAGAAATTAATCACTGAATCACCATGGGAAGAAATTAATTTAGAAAAAGGGGCACCATGGTACAAATCGAACTTACAAGATTCACAAAATTTGAAATAACACTGTTTACTATCGAAATCCAGGATCAAACCAGCTTTCTTCATGAAAGGAAAGCCTAGAATTACAGGCATAAGTAAATCTTGTACTACTACGAAGGGACAGAACCAAGTAAAGTTCCCTATCTTCAATTTCAGGCTTACTTCACCTACTATGGCAAGATTCTGATCACCAGCCGTACGTAACTTCAGCTCACTACTAACCAATCTCGGCGTGTGTTTGTTTACCAAACACATCCTGCAATAAGCATCGTTTGAGAGCAGAGAGACCGCTGAACCACTATCCACCAATGCGGACAGTCTACATTTGTACAACTCTACTTCTATCATTGGCAAATGAGAATCTACAACTGCAGACAAATGGCGTGGGAAAGAATTATTTATGTCACAATCATTACTGTCAAAATCGGGAGACAACTTCGGTATTTTCTTCTTCTTAGGCCTATTTCTCTTTCTACTATGCTTCATTCTTTGTCGATCCGGATCGAACTTTTCCACTGGCAAACTTTCTTGCTTTACAAGCTCATGTTTACTTTGAATCGCTTCATTAGAAACTTTATTTACATTTAGGTTTCTTAAAATCTGTTTTCTAGAGCGTCTTTTGAGAAAAATACTGTTTACAAAAGTCCTAGAGGGGTAAAAACGGTCTGTCTGGCTTCTAGTGTCCGTCGAGTCTGTCTTGTGAACAACAGAGGTCGTAGTCACCATCCTAGAGCTGATCAGGTCCCTAGCCGGCGCGTCAACGTCTTTAAAGTCGGTTTCGTTTGTCGTTACTACATCGTCAGTCATCTTTCTTTCACTCTTCACGCTACAAGAATTCTTACGATCACCCCGGGCCCTAGGGTGTGACCAATTTCAATCAACAGAGCGATTCTGAACTACACGCGTTTGCCCATTGACTCTACTCCCACTTCTGCAGTCTCTCGCAATGTGTCCCAATTTGCCACAATTATAGCATTTGATTGGCTTTCTATTGTTGCCTGCTGCAACATGCTTTGTACTATTAAAATTACCACTAGGCCTAGACTGACTACTACTTAATCCGACCTGATTGTCAACTCTTAAGGAGTCAGAAAAGCTAATAGCATTCACTTTGGCACATAAGGCCTCTAATTGCCTATATGAAGCCGGTCTGCTCTCAAACACGACACTCGATCGAGTAGTAGGTGACATACCTTCTATGATAGAGTCTACAATTTCGCTCTCAGGCATAGTAAGGCGGAACACTAGAGCACTCTTCTTAATACTGCGCGAGTATTCTGCTAGAGACTCATTATGCCCCTGAGTGCGATAGAAATGCTTTGTTATTAAAGCAGCCCTGGCTCGCACAGGAACATAAGTGTCCAATAACCTCACATGGAAATCTTCAAGACCTAATCCACAATTAACCGCCTCTAACGCTACATCTCTTAATGAGCCAGTAAGCTTTGCAAACAAGTAGGCTAGCAAACTGTGTTCATCCAAGTGAAACACAGTTGCTTGGCTTCGCAGTTCACAGATGAAGTCAATAAATTCTAACACTTTGTCCACATTGTCATCTGAAAAATGCGTACAATTCTCAAGCATAGAGGCAAGTGGATGCGGGAGATTTGAAAATACTAGAGGCAAACTCTGCGCGCAGGGAAATGACCTGGCATTTTCCCTACCGACACTACTATCAAAATTTGAAAAGGCTGTCTGATGACCTACACTCGCGTCAAATCTGGGATGTCTAGTTGGGAAAGAAAAGGAGTCCCTAACCTCTACGTTATGCGAAACCTCTTCTTGAACAAGCTCCCCGCTCACTGGAGCATTTACCTCCAAACCAGCTGATCTAACTTTGTTTAAAATTTCACTGACTTTGCCCTTCAGCATTTGTACTTCTAACAGGAAGTCTGTTCCTGCGACTAATTTTTCCAAGTCAGCAATGCGCTGACAGGCATGCAAAATTCTTGTTTTAAGTTTCTCTGACGGGACTTCATTACTTTCGAACTTTGAACTAGCACAATCTAATCTATCCTTCGCAACTGAAATTAAATCTTGGATATTAGACTCACCGAATAGATTTATGTCCACTTCCTTGTCTAGATTTTCAGTCAGTCTTTTCTTGAGATCTGCGACTAGTTCCTTGTCATCAGCTGGAAGACCTCTGATTGAGAGCTCGTATTTAATGTCTGTCTTCAATAAATGGTCAAGGTTAGGAATTATTCTGTCACCCTCAGAAGCCATATTTACATGAAACATAGAAATGACAAGATATTAGTTCAAGCATAAAACAGAATACATAATAAAATAAACCCTTTGCTTCCTAATTATAAAATTTTTTTACCCTTTTGTCTTATTTACAAGCTAATTACTTTATTACATGCGAGGGAAGTAATATATAGCAGCATTAAAATAAAAGTTAAAATCTGAAAAAGCTAAAAGCAGGCGTGGACAACCAATTGGTTTTATAAACCACAGCTCTGCTTACCAGATGAAACGCCCCCCCACTCCCACCAAGCCAGAAACTCCTCTTCTTCACCTTGCTTCTTGTTTCTTCTCTTCCGTGGACAGCGTGCTACCTTCTTGGGCCTCCCAACTTATTAAATTTGGCTTTTAAAGGAAGCGGGAAGGAACATCTCATAACGAAGGGGATCTAAAAGGATTTAAATACCCTTCGCGACAGAGTGTTTATGAAAAACACAAAGTTTAAGAAGAAACTTATTGAGGACAGTTTATTTTAAATAAATAAATTCATAGGCTGATGGCCAACAAATTAAATTAATTGAGATCTTAGTTAAAATATTACTGATTGGTTAAAATCATTTTAGTGAACATAGAAAATATTTACAGCATAATTAGGCTGATGGCCTAAATAATACATACAAACACAGGCTCCTGCCCTGTGGAAATTAGTACAATATAAATATGGATATTTTACAATAAATATGTTGAGGACCCTTTTAAATAAATTCATTAAATAACATTAGATTAAGCACCCATGACACAATTATCTTAAAAGAGGCTGAATATGTACTCAGTATAAATTTACATCTTTCAGCCAAACAATTACATCCTAGGTCAAACACTTCACATATTTTGAAGCATTTACAAGTTCTTACCTTATTGTTAACCTATTCGCCACACAGCTGTGTGTGGAAGGATTCCTATTATTTTTCTCCATGCTGTGCTTATGAGATGGCTACAAAATAATTTAGAAAACACATCTTTTCATGTCGCTGGCAAGACTCATCACTTTAAGTTAAATAAAAAGAAAACAGATGGTGACCGGAAGAGAAAATTAAGTAACACTGGGTCCAAATAATAATTACTTTAATCTAAGATTCCAAAATAATAAGAAAGGACCCAACCTCAAAATAAAATATACAAGCCAACAACCTGCATAAAACAGTAGCACTTCGGTCACCACGCATATTAATGGATGTTAATCTTCAGTACAAGATTAAATAATAGATCAAGATTCACAAGATAAAATCAGATGAGACATACCTTCACGAGATGGAAAGATGAGTTGTTTACAGCACGCCAAAATGGTAGCCATCTTATGTATTTGTCACCCATGGTGACACACAGGCCGATGTCCAAACAAAGAGAGAGAGCTAATAGAGACTCTCACGCTTATATATGCACTTCTCCCACTCTTCCCAAAGGCGCCTAGTAGCGCCTCCAATAACTAGGCTACAGGAATCATAATTAAAAAACAAAACACTAATTAATTCTTACGAAAGCAAGGAGCAAAGTTGCACGAAGGAGCTTCCTATCGCTCGGCACCCGCCCACGGAGGAAAGAATACACGGAGACGCCGTGCTTGCGGTGTCGTATGGGAAACAGATGAAGCCAATGACCACGCCCCCTTAGATGACCAAAAGGGAGGCTTGCTATATGCAATAGCACACAAATACTCCGAAGTTTCACGGGTTATAACAACGTAACGGTAGGGAAAATATGTAATATCCCAATTTCATATATTAACTACATACTCTGACATCATAATAATCCCGGTAGTAAGCATTAACCTATCTCAGAAGAGCCAAAAATGTAACTTTCAAATGAGCAACTTTACATGTGCGAGTATAAATACTGAGTCAGAAAATGATTAAGTGACCGTGCTACTATGATAATTCAGAACGAGAAAAATATTCTGGACAGTTATATAGCTACACCATGTGGTTATTGACTCTATTAAACGCAATAAATGGCAACTAATATAAATATTGAAAATCTAAAGCAATAAATTACTTAGTATAACTAATAATTCAGATAAATGCACTTTATTTGATTAATTACAAGTAGCCTAAGGCCGTTATAAAGAAAATACATCAACAATTAGCAGCCTAGTGTAAAATACAAGTAAATTATGCTTAGCAATTATACCCATATTCAGGGGTGCCCACCCCCCAAACGTCATAACTCACCCCCCCCCCCCCCAAACGTCATAACTCACCCCCCCCCAAACATCATTGCTCACCCCCCTCAAACTTTATTGCTCACCCCCAAACTTCATTGCTCACCCCCAGCCCAATTGGCTGTCGACAAGGGCTCCCATATAATATTTTCATGGGGGGGGGGGAATTTATTAATTAATTGATTTTTTGTCACTTTAACTTCTTGGGCCACTTTGTAACATTATATTAATAATATAATAAGTGCAACAATGACGTAGCCATAAAATAATTGCGGGGAGGGCCGGAAGTGCCGGGGGTCCATCCCCAAAAAATTTTTAAATATTGAACTAAATCTAATGAAAATCACATTTTACGCTATTTTAGCACAGAAAAACTAGTTAGGAAATTTGTTTACCATACTCGAAGACATGCCAATGTAAATAAGAAATCATTGCCTAAGTGGGGGGCCCACCCCCGGAAAATTTTTAAGTACTGAACTAATGAAAATCACATTTTACGCTATTTTAGCTCTCATAAACTAGTTAGGAAATTTGTTTACCATACTCTAAGACATGCCAATATAAATAAGAAATCATTGCCTAAGTGGGGGGTCCACCCCCGGAAAATTTTTAAATATTGAATTAATGAAAATCACATTTTATGCTATTTTAGCACTGAAAAACTAGTTAACAAATTTGTTTACTATACTCTAAGACATGGCAACTTAAACAAGTAATTGTTACCTAATTTATAATACTTATTACTATTTATAAGAAAAGCTGAATAACACATGGAACAGTGGACATAATTGGCCATTATGTTATGAAAAGAAAATAACTGCTATATCATATTTGACACACCAACAAATCTTGTTTAATTATTTTCTTTTTTAATACAAATATAGAATTTTATGTTTTGACTTTTGGGGGTCCAAACCCCCTGAACCCATCTTTCCTAATCCACTGTGGATTCTGCTTCCATGTTGTCGATTTGGTAAAACTTCTGCAATTCAAATAATTGTCTTAAAAGAAAAATACCTGACTATAATAATTATTAATATACATTTTTTTTCCTTGCGCCCCCCCCGGGTATGGGCGCCCATGACTGTCGAAATTCTTCATCTTTATCTTTATAAAGAATTAGAAGTGACCTTTTGAAGTTATAGAACTTGACTGTTTTTATTTTTAACATATAAAACTAATTTTGCAACAATTTTCAACCCCCCCCCCAGAAAATTCGTAAATGATAATATTTTGCCCCCCCCCCAGAAATTTCAATGACGCAGTCTGCGTCTTAACCCCCCCCCCCCGTGGGCACCCCTGCCATATTCATTCATCCCAAAAATTGACTATTTTCAGTACCTAAATTTTACAAAATTATTAATTTTTAAGGTAGGTTCATAGAATAGTGCACAACATGCACTCATTTTCACTTCTGAATTGTTCAAAA
Organism: Ectobius pallidus; assembly: GCA_964059195.1. Classification (NCBI taxonomy): domain Eukaryota; kingdom Metazoa; phylum Arthropoda; class Insecta; order Blattodea; family Ectobiidae; genus Ectobius; species Ectobius pallidus. The sequence goes on from CAXKWD010000005.1 coordinate 15,863,901, forward strand.
CAAATAAACAAAAACGAGTAACCACGCTATCCGTGCACACTATAAACATATAAACACAGTGACACGCCCCCTTAAGTGCCAAACGCTCGGACAGTTGGCTTCACGCTTGCGGTCTCAGCGCATCTCCGTGTATTCTTTCCTCCGTGCACCCGCCCGACTGAACGAAGAATCTGCGGGGAACACGATTCTCTCCGACCCGCCACGTGAGAGCGAGGAAGACAAGAGAAGGAGAAACTCCCCTCCCCACAGGCTACATGGAATATTCCTAGCCAACTCTCTGCAAACTCATTGTTACGCAAGAAAGCCTCTGTAAGCACAAACCAAGGGCTGCCCAAAGTTCGCTACATGATGCCCAAATGCTAATTCCTGTGACAATATCGTGTGCCATGCAATATTAAAATAAATATTGGCACAACATGCACATTTTATGTCAAAAATCTCCTAATAAAAGTTGCTTGTTTATATCCCCTCTAAACACAGGTAATACATTTCGGTGATATTAATTAACACCCCTTATAGTATTTAAAAGAACCTGAAAATCTATTGTTGGTTGTTATATTTCGTAAAATTTTTTGTAAAGTACATATAAAGCCCCATCTTTCGGACAAACTCAGGTTTATGTCTTGCCTGGTGAGCAATAACTTACACCTTTAGAAAAGCCTGAAACAACTTCAATAAGGCCTCTTATTATAGCTAGATTCCGCTAGATTACAGTAGAGAAAGTTACGTGAGTGTATCACATCTACTCTTATACAATTTAACGGCCCTAAATAGCGTGCTTGCTCGCCCGCTTCGTGAGACATCGGGTATACTCGGCGATGTTCGTCTCTCGCAGTCTAAACTTTCATGACGACTACAAAATTAGGAAGGAAAACTGTTTCTTTATTATATAAGGCCTAAGTGAAATGAACACAATGAACAAACATTCTAATTTTATTTTTACTTACTATTTTCATAGCTCTGAACCACAAACATTTTTAATAATCTACCAGTGTAATTTTCTTAAAAATCCTGGAGTCAATGAATAATGGCGGGCGAAGCCGGGGGCAACAGCTGTAAAATATTGATGGTTTTATTTCTTGAAATATCGCTGATAATAATAATCCAAACAAACTATTCCTTCCCTTGAAACATTATATAATTTCTGAAAATTACACTGAATTGATAAAATAAAATTCACATCATATTCATGTCAATAAACAGTTGAGAAACAATATGTATTATGTGTTCACCCATGGCCTCCTCTAAAGGTTCTTTGGAACTGCATAATCGATTCTGATATAGTCTTCCCAGGGGGCGCTTTAAAGCCGGAATTTTAGCTGTTTCATTAATTATTAATGGCTTAGTTTATGAATGAGTCGCGTGCAAGTGTTAATAAATATAATGCTTTAATAATTATTATTATGCTCTTAATTTTTATTTTTTAAAAGAATTATCGTGGGCGAAGCCACGGGCACCTCCTAGTTGTATTACATTGTATCAATTTATTTTCTTCTTTATGTTTGGTGAGAATTTTATTTAAAGTAGCTATTTTAATATATTGACTATCCCACTGTGACTACGGAACGGTACGTCATACTACCTTTGCCCTATGAAACAGTGGCCTTCGGAAAGAGGTTGTGTTTCAATCCACTATGGCTGCATATCCCAATATTTTAATCTCCTCCCGAGCATTATATTTTTATCACCTTCCCATCATATTTTGTTTCTTTGTTTGCCATCGTCGTTTGTTTCCTTCATAGATACTAAACATAAAATGACTTTGTGCCTTTGTCCAAACGTTTCGATGGAACTAACATTAGTGAAATAAATAAAACATCAGACAACACAACCTCAAACAACACAAAGAGAAATAGAAACAGTATATGGAACCAGCCTGATATTGAGCAGGGACATATTATACTGATGGCACTAGGTGGTACTCCAGTTGAACAGATCGCTACAATATTGTAGAAGTCTGGGCCATCAATGTGCCAAAGGCAGATGGACAAGAGCTTAAAGAATACTGCAAAAGCCCCATGGAGTTTTATAGCAAAAAAATCTGATGTGAAAGTCACATAACTTCCTCTGCCCAAATAAACGTCAGCAGTATTCACATATCCTTGTACAGAATCGCAAGACATAATTTTACGCTAATCTAATGCTTTGTATTAGTTGAGAAATAAGGATGTTTATCATAGGCCCTAAGCATGGGATGGAACATTTTGAGTCCTATGCTCGCAGTATTTTATGTCCCGGGTTTTAGGGGAGGAAAGTATGAAAGTGATACTGCATTTCTCTTATTTCAGAACCGAAACGGTTGTATGGTAACATGAGAATGAGAAATAAAATTTTCCGACAAGTCAATACAATCTTATTTAATTTATGTTTCTTCTTATTTCAAATCCTCCCAAGCATGATGTGTAGAAGCAACGGAATGAAGCTTTCGACATCCTCTATGAGCCATAAAAAGCTATATCTAGCGTTTTCTGATGGAATAGTTTGAGTGTGATAAATCTTTTTCTTCATTTCAAGTTTTACATACATATTATATAAGCACCTAGAGTTTCAAAATCGAAAGTCCTCCAAAAGTTAATTTCAAATTACAAAATACAAAGCCCGGGCGACGCCGGGCCTTTTCAGCTAGTTATCCTATAAATACCCTACAGCCCATTCTTTTAATGTTGAGACTAAAAACGCAGGCTATGGATAAACAAAAAAAAAAGATAAACAAGTGACTGCAAACGTTTATTGAACATTCCGCCATTAAGAATAATTTCCGAAATTTATCGAATATTCCCCTCAGATATTTATTTACTGTAAGCATGGCCAAGAATACATCTTTCTAACTTCACGTACTTATATAGAATAAGAGGCCGTGAATGTCCGCGTATTGAGTTGTTCACCAGGCAACACAGAGTTTCTACAAACAGTGGGTAGCTTACAACCACCCTTCAGAGAATTTGTTCGAAAAAATGTTTCAAATAAAAGTTTTAACTCTTAGTATAAGCAACTCATGAGCAAAATAAAGAAAATCGTTAGAGCCATTTTCAAGAAAATCGGGAAAAACTAAACTTTATTCATGTAAAGTCCCCTTAAAAATAAGAGAAACTTGTCGCCAGTCTTCGCCTCACATCTTCAAAGGTATCTGACCCAAATACGAAATTTTGTTTTCATACGATTTTCCGTTTTGGAGCTAGCCTGTTCACAGACATTCACACAGACAGACACACACAGACCCAAAGACATGTTTGTAAAAAAAATAGTATTTTTGGATTCAGGGGGCCTTTAAACGTGTATTTATGCTAAAATTCAATTTCGAATTTGGGGGTCGGAAACAATACTTCCTCTACCTATAGTACCTATGGCACGGGCAAGAGGAAGTACGAACATTAATAAGAAAGTTCAACTCACTTTCTCATTTAGAATTTAAGTGTGCCAGAAATACCAAAAGAAAACATGTTCAGAGCCTACCAGAAAATGAGAATATTACAGGAGAAAAATTCCTCCGACACTGGGACTTGAACCCAGGCTAAGGGACTTGAACCTTTGGCTATTCGCGCAAATCCTCTACCAACTGAGCTAAGCCGGAGTTCAATTCACAGCGCCAGATGGAACCTCTCTCCTATGACTGATTGACCTAATGGTCTACCTCACAGACAGACAAGTTATGTCATATGCATATGGGTTCAAGTCCCAGTGTCGGAGGAATTTTTCTCCTATAATATTCTCATGTAATGTCCAACAGAGACACAATAATCTGTGGTTCATGAAAGCTTATATAATTAACTACCAGAAAATGTAAGAAAAGTACTGTAGCACTAAAAAGAGATAAATGTTATTCTATCGTACAAACTTGTGACGAAAGTACTTTATTACAAAATAAATTAGATTATGATATAGTTCCTGACTTATGACATTATGGATGGTCACGTATGGATGCATCTGAATGAACAAAATCTTATTGAATACAATCATCTATGAGATTGTAAATGGCATGCACTGTTTCAATAAAAATGTGTACGTTTTCAAGACAATTTAGTATTTTAGTAAGTTAATTATTCATATATTACATATGTTTCTTCTGTCCCATGGCTGTGTGGTTAGACCGCTCACCTTCCACCGCTGGGACCCGGGTTCGAATCCCGCTGGATCCGTGTGGAATTTATGGTGGATAAAATGGAGTCGCGGCATCTTTGCGTGCCCCTGTTTCCCCTGCCATATATCGTTCCACCAGAGCTCCATTCATCATAGTACGATCAATATTGCGATAAAGAAATTATTACTAGCAGGTGCCCGCGGTTTCGCCCACGATTATTTACTCAACTGCTAGATGTTTTGTTTAAATTACTTATTTAACAGAAAAATAATTAAAGCATTATATTTATTAACATTGACATAGTCTCTACGTAGATGTTCCATCCTATTTTGTCTTCTTTTACATGCTTAGGGCCTATGATAAACATCCATATTTCTCAACCAAAAATACAAAGCCTACAGCTTTGAATAACGTATCAGTGGATAGAATTTTTTACCGACTTCTGATATGGTATATTCGCTGGCACAACTCAGATTGAAACAACTGAAAATGCTGTCCCTGCAATACGAACTCTTGTATCAAAATGTGAAGTGAGAAAATGGTATTCTCTGTGTCCAGGGTAGAGAAATTTACGTGGCTGCATCACATTGTGCACTATTTTCGTAGATTTCATTGTATATTTGCACCATGAATTATATTAATAATAATAATAATAATAATAATAAAAGTTTATTTAACCTGGAGAAGTTAAGACCGTAAGGTCTTTTCTTCCACTTCACCAGGGACTAATATTAACTTACATTAATTATTACAATATAACATAATAAGTAACACAATATACATTAAAAGAACACAACGTAACACATGAAATGATTTAAGATACATTAAAATGACACACTGACATTAAAATGACACACTTTGATAGCTTCTCTAATTTTCCAAAGTCCCGTATCATTTATTTCCTGCGACCACTGCCAACAATACACTGTCGTCATGAGAACTGTAGGCCTACATGGAATTTGATTTGGATTTGATAACTATTCTGTGTCAAAAGGTATGTCGTATCCTCAAAAACATTTTATTTTTGGCATTTAAAATCAAAATTTTTCAAACTCCTGTTTTAGTAGGCACTTACATTATGAGATGAAGGTAGGCCCTACTGTCAAAATTCCAAGTCTCTACCTATTACAGTTTAGGCTCTACGTTGATTCTCAGTCAGTCAGTCAGTCAGTCAGTCAGTCAGTCATTAAATCCGGACAAAGCCTCTCTTACATATAAAGAGATTTCTTCTAATCGTAAAATAGTCAATACAATCCCACCCGAATTTTGATTAACTCTAGATAAATTTAAGTACTATAAAAATGCCCGGTTTTTGAAAACTCGTGAAATACCTATGGGGAAATTATCCGTGGGCAAATTAGTTCCTAATCATCCACAATGATATAATGAGGAAGGCCTTGGAGTTGTACAGTTAATTTATTTCAGAAGGCTTTGATTCTCATTGTTTAAATTATTATTCATCCTATGAGAGGTTAAATTTTATTTAACCAACCATGAAAGGATAAATTAGCCCGACGATTTACTCTCGGAATGATCCAGCCCGAGTTTGTAGCAACATTTTTTCTGTCATTTTCATATTTACCCAGAGGACATTTATCTAGAAACTCGCTACAAGTGTATGTGATTGTTACCTTTAAATTATTTGAGTTTTTAAAAGTTATTCTTGTGTAAATTCTGTCCGTTAGATAGTTTACCCATAGGTATTTCGCGAAACCGGGCATTAGTGAGATTACTGTTGAAATATTTATTTTAATTTAGGTTTTATTACCAACTCTTTTAGCCTCGTTTTCTATAATACAGAAAGTAAAGCAGATGTATGAATGAGTAAACAATATTGCAGCTTCACTTCTAACAGCAATATTAGTAACGAAGTAAATAAAAAAAACGTTTTATATATAAATGTACCTCAATTTTAAAAACCTTGCAGATTTTGTAACTGCTGAACAGAATCTTTGTTGGACGGATAAACATTCCACGCTATTGAAGCCTGTGAAGACCCTCATTTTATTGAATTCTATACAGAAGGGGAATGATTCTGTGGCACAGTTTTTTATGCATCTATTGTTCCCTCGGTTAGTTTTCTCTTGGAATTCTCCTCTGCCTTCTTTTGTCCTTATGTGAGCAATACAAAGCTGCTATGTATCGCATGTTTTTTGTTTTCGCGGTTCCTTCCACTACGCTCGCAAGAAATCTCTGATGGATTGATTTATAACTGCCTTGTAGTGTCTTGTTCCATTTATCGTACTTCGAGATCTCCCTTCATCACCTACGTATTTCTCGTGCCACATAAAACAGGAATTGCTGTATTAGGTAAATAAATCTAACGAAATTCTAAACTTTAGTTGTCTGTATAATTTCTTCAACTGATTCAATTAGCCTAATATTCAATTTTAAAAACTATTATAACATGACATTAAGTTTTATTATTTGTGTGTTGCTTTTAGTATCGTGGAAATAATTAGTTTGACCGCCGGCGTGGTCTTCTGGTTAGCGTCGCTGACTGCAGATTCGTCGGCCCGGGTTCCATTCCCGGTACCTCCTCGGATTTTTCCGAGGTAGGGAGGTCTGGTAGGGGTGCACTCAGCCTCGTGATTCAAATTGAGGAGCTACTTGATAGAGAAGTAGCGGCTCCGGTCATGGAAATCACCATTAACGGCCGTGACATGAACTTTATTACATGAATTTAATTTTTTTAATATCTACGTGATAAACAACACTGTGCTTCCCATAAGGATAGTTCCACAAAATTTTTACAGAATATTTTTATTATTTCAGTAATAATCTGTGTGTCTGTAACTTTTTCTAAATTATCTCTCCCGCCAAGTAACAATCTTTTATAATGGTACCCCATTTAAAGAAATTGTGCAATTTAAAAGATAATCGAGGGACTTATTGCATAACTTTTTTTTTAAAATGACTTCCTGCTTCACTTTACCTATATTGATATAAATTAATACATAATATTGGGAGAGGTTTAAAAACGAATTAATAACCTTTCTCTTGCTGTCCAGATATTTGCCGCTTGTTAATATGAATGCATAACTTTCTTTTCAAAATATCAGTATTTTAAATTGCAGTTGGGTATCACCCAGAAACACGCGACAGATTATTGTTAATTCGATAATGACCAAAACTGCTATGCACTGTTTTTTGTACAATAAAGTTGATTTGAGCTAAAAATCTCTATATATATAAAAGGCTTTGTCCTGACTGACTGAATGAATGACTGACTGACTGATTGACTGAATGACAGGAATCAACGTACAGCCTAAACTATAACAGGTAGAGACTTGGAATTTTGACAGTACCTTCGTTTCATAATGTAGGTGCTCACTAAGAAAGGATTTTGAAAAATTTTGATTCTAAATGCCAAAAATTAAATGTTTTTGAAAATACTTAATCCCTTTTTACATAGAATTATCCATTCCAAATCACAGAATATGTTGTTGCCAAATGGTATCAGGTGGGCTTGGAAAAAACAAATGAAATGCACTTTTGACAAATAAGAGAAGTTATCAAAATAATTCATGTTATATATAAATATTACAGAATGAAATCCACTAAAATAATGGAAACACATAACTTTCTCTACCCTGGACATAGAGAAAACAAAACGAGGTATGGTAATGTGTATATTATTATATTATATCGCAGGTTTTTGGAGAGAAAAGTATGAAAGTCATAATGCTTTCTGTTTAATTTCATCTCCAAAACGGCTTTATGGTAACATAAGAGTGGGAAATTTCCCGCCTCGATATTACAATTTTATGTTACAGGAATTTCTGTTTCTTCTTATTTAAACCTCTACCAGGCTTGCTGTGCACTGTACAAGCGATGGGATGGAAAATTCTAGATCCTCTATGAGCCATAAAAAATTATATCAAGCGTTTTCTGAGGGAATAGTTTGAGTGTAATAAGTCGTTCTTCCTATTTAAAATTATAAATGCCTATATAAGGACCTAGAATTTAAAATTGAAAATCCTTCATAAGCTAATTTCCAATTACAAAATACAAAACCCGGGCGACGCCGGGTCTTTTAAGCTAGTATTCATATACTCAAAAGCTTGTAAGTTACTTAATTTTAAATATATTTTTTTAAAACTGTCGGAATAAAAAATGTGAATATTCATAATAAAAATTATGAACGTTGGAGGTAAATTTTAAATTTATCTTGAAGAGGAAGTTTTAAACATTATAGCTTAGATACCGAAATTTTCATCATAATAGTACTTAGGGAAATAAGGAAAAAGTTATAAAACTTTCATTTTTAATATTAGAAGATGCATGTGACCCTTAATCTCTATATATATAAAAGGCTTTGTCCTGACTGACTGACTGAATGAATGACTGACTGAATGACAGAAATCAACGTACAGCCTAAACTATAACAGGTAGAGACTTGGAATTTTGATAGTACCTTCGTTTCATAATGTAGATGCTCACTAAGAAGGGATTTTGAAAAATTCTTATTCTAAATGCCAAAAATTAAATGTTTTTTAAAATACTTAAGCCCTTTTTACATAGAATTATCGAAATAAATTCACAGAACATATTGTTGCCAATGGTATAGGTGGGTTTGGATTAAATGAAATGGATGTTTGACAAATTAGAGAAGGTTCATTATAATTCATATTATCTATATTAATAAAAGGAATTGTCCTCGATGTCCAGCGAAATCTACTGAACGCAGAGATCTGAAATTTTAAACATAGGTGGGCTGAAGGGTCGGAAAATGCACCTCGAAGACGGAATTTTAATTTCAGTTTTCGTTCGTGAGTTATGAGTGAAAAACGGGCAAAAAACATGCATTTTTTGCGTTTTCAAAACATAAGTTTTCAGTTATACATTTCAATGTCAAATCAATTACAGTTGGCTTTGGCTGATTTTGTCATACCTTGAAAATAAAACTTTCGCGATCGCTTGAATGTTGTAAGCCCTAAATATGGTCAAACGTTGTTTTATTTGGACGAATCTCACTATACAGAGGTTTTCTGGGCCAAGAAACTCGAATCTGAGGTCGCTTTTACCAGTCGATGCTATCTGATCGTAGTATGTAGTCCATGCGATTTAGGTGTTAATAAATGTAATGATTTAACTATTATGCTCTTCATTTTTAATTCTTGAAATAATTATCGCGGGCGAAGCCGCGGGCACATGCTAGTATTAAATACATGACTATTTTCAACTGATATTCAGTGACTATCCCACTCATATGCCGCGTGTTTGATATTGACCAATAACGTTTAGCAATTCCTCGGATATAGACCAATCACGGCCGTTTATCTTACAATATTCTTGTAGGAATCGCGAGGAGGCTGTTTTATCGGGGTAAAATCGTCTGGTCATTACTAGGAAGGTAAGTATCAGTGTGCAGTGATTGCTATCACTAAGCGGCACGAAAACAGATTATTGTATACAACATAACTTGTTTGGAAATTGAAATAATAGAAATGTACATTGATTAAGAACACAATTTCGATTCGGTGCAAGCCAGTTCGTCTGCTTTTATTCTGTTCTGCCTAGTTTACCTGAATGAAGTTAACTATGTCTTATATGCGCAGTTGGTAGTACTGATTATACCAGGGTAGCTCGAATCGATTCATGGATGGTTGATTCACAGTATGCCGTGATCTCACATCTGTTAGTCTTGTTTTTATACAACAAAGCACGAAAGTAATTATTATTTATATAATCCGTTGCATTTTATTCATGGAATAGTCTTAATAAATCCAACCCGAATTTACGAGTTCATCAGATAAATTCTATCGATAAACTCGTCAACTCTCGTGGGATTACCTATGATAAATTCATAAAAGAATTAGCTAATATTCAGCATTAAACTACACTGGAAAAACTAGTCTGTTTAAGAACAGATCGATTGAAATGTGAAGTATTATTGGCACTGTCCTTTTTAGCATACACAGAGACAATAGGCCAATTTTGTTGCAATAAAAGTCTTCAGAGAACAACAAATATCTACGTGTTATTGAGGTGTTTAGATCTCGTATTTTTCAACGATTTTTATTTATCTTGAAGTTTAAATAGATTGAGGATTTTTACGATATTAACGTTATAATATTCTCATTACAGTTTCACACATTTTAGTTTAGATATCCGAAGAATTAATTTCTGCTTGCAGTAGGGCTAATATTTACGCAAGATAATTTACCGATTTGTATTTTGACCTATTGTTTCTGGTTTATTATTATTATTATTATTATTATTATTATTATTATTATTATTATTATTATTATTATTATTATTATTATTATTATTATTATTATTATTATTATTATTATTATTGTTGTTGTCGTTACGTAGCTTATTTAGCACCTTTAACTTCATAGACATATGTCATATCGCGTGTTTAGAATCTTTGGGTTTACCGGTACAACTAAAAACTAAGCTCCATGGTGCTACATCCCTGGAGAGATCTGGCTTATCTTCCGACCTTTGCGTCATCTATCTTAGGCAGGTGGTTTACCAGTATCTGTATCTGGTACCTTATGATCCCCAGGTGGGGCGAAGGGGCCTCCAATGGAGGTTTCAGTACCTATACTAATTTTGATATGCTTATTTTCCGAGAGAGGGTAGAGGGACAGGTGGTAAGCCCATCGCCTCGCAACCCCCCTCTGGAAACTAAGTATTTCTTGGCCGTGAAAGGGCCGAGAAATTTTGTCCAGAGGCTCTAATTTAGGCTTGGAGTTCTTTTACGTGCCGTAAATCTATGACACGGGACCCCCAGCTTAAAGTCCCTCCCGGAGGACTCCGTGCCCAGGATTTTTACGTTCTGAAAAATCCATCGATCGCGGCCGGGTTTGATCCCGCGCCCTGCGGATCTAGAGGCAGGCACGCTACCTCTAGACCACCCCGACCGACTGGTTTACCAGTAGGCCATTGTAAATATTTATTCGTATACTTCTGCTTCTGTAGTTGTGAGATGCCTTGTATTCATCTTTAGTTTACGTCAGATTTATATTAAGTTTAAATGTTACGGTATGGTAACAGGGAAAATAAACATTCAATCCAATGTTTGGACAACCCAACCCCTAAGTCAAATTATTGGCCAAGAGGTTTCAGCTCGATCGGATTGGTTTTATTGAGTACATGATAAAAGGCGGGTATTGATATATTACTGGTCCTTGCACCTTCTACCAACAGTGAAGCCACTTTTTTGACTAGTCTAGCCGAGCGTGTATGGCAACATTGTTCGTTTGTTTTGACGACTGGGACATTGTTACAAATGACTGCAAATATTTTACAGAGAAAATGGTAATTTCATGTGCAGTTAAAGTTACACAAACAATTATGATAGGAGTAAATACCTAGGAGAACGCTAGCAATAGATAATGTTTTATACTCCTATTATGTTTAAAAGTAGTAACTCGATTAAGGTTTTTTTTCACTGCATATATGCGATAAAAATAAAAACTATTTAAGTAATGAATACAGGAAATCAAATATAGTGAATCGCTGGACAATTTCAACCTCCATACACAAGGAAATGTAAGCCCAGAACTTAGAATTTCGTTACTTTAAGTTTAAAATTCAGAGCGGCAACTCTTTCCTAATGACGAAGTTGCCTGGTTTGTTTACTACCACCGGAACTTCTTGTTTTTTGCGCGAGGTGATCAGTCTAAACCACTTAACTTTCAGCAATTCCAATGGCAAACTTCTATGTTTGTGGTAATGGTTGGCCAGTTCGCCTTCATAAACAGAATCTTAACTGATTGTTATTGAATATGTTTCATTCATGAGTTCAAACCTTGAAACCGTCATCCATTTATCTAATCGTACATATTCTAAATCTGACAAAACTTCTATATAGTGAAATAAATTTCTACTTCCTTATGTTATACTTAAACTTAAAATTATATTATTTATAATCCTGGAATATACTAACGAAACCCCTACTTTGTCATTACAATCAAGCGCAGAGTAAGGCATTCGATGATTTTACATTATTTTACTTAAAAGGCCTAAAGAACCCCTACTTATATTAAAATGTTCACCAATTTAAAAAAAGTTAAATGAAGGCATTTCGTTGGGGCACTTTTTTGCATATTTCGATATTTTTGGTGGAAAAGGTAATTTTATGCTCTTTTTAGGATTTTCTTTAGTTAAAAAAGCGATTAACTCAATGGAAGCTGTGTTCATAATGGGTATATATGAATTCATGAACCACAGATTATTATCTCTGTTGGGCATTTCTGTCTCTGTGTTCATAATGTTTTAAATATGGAGCTATGTAAGTATGCACCAGAAAAATGTAATAATGAGGTTTCTAGAACCAGGTAATATTTGTTGGGAAAAGTGCATCATCCCTAAAGAATGAAAGGTAGCAGTTGTATGACTCATTTTGAAAAGGGTAAAAAGGGAATATTGTAATAATTACAGAGGCAGATAATAAGATACGGCAATTATTACATGCGGAATAAAATTAGTGAGTTCCTACTAAGTGATGAACAATGTGGATTTCGGAAAAGTCGTTCATGCTCAGATGAATCTTTATTATGGAACAATTAATGCAGGAAAGCGAGATTAAAGCTTACCCACGTGCATTTTATTTGTTTATTTACAGTGAAAAAGCTTTTGATAGGGTGCGACGAACTAAATAATGGATTGGAATGTTATGATAAAAAGAGGTATTCCACAACACCTGATACAAGTAACTTAGAGCCGTTATTTTATAACTGAAATCACTATTAAAAAAGACGTATTAGGAAGAAAAATATATTACGAACAAACCAAAGGATTAAAGAAGAATGCCTTCTTCCTCCTGCTCTTTTTTATATTTACCTTGACGATGTCATTCCACAATTGGCAAGATATTTTAATGAAGCCATTCAAAATAAATAGCATAATTCTAAGTACAGTTCTATTCGCGGACGATCAAGTCTTACTTGGAGAATCTAATGACAGTCTGCAAATAGCAGCAAATAAACTACGTAATATCGTTGTCCTATATAATATGTGAAAATTACTTACTCAATGGCAATAGAAAATTCCTAAGCAAGCTAAATTAATATGATCTATTTTATGGAATCCGGAGGTTCATTGCCGTTCTTACATAATCCCGCCATTCATCCCTATTCTGTGCTAACTCCAACTAGGCCTACCCCTCGAAAATTCTACTTCCCGTTAATCTATCAAATATTGTCTTCCAAGTTGTCTTTTCTCTGCGGGTCTTCCAGTCAGTATTTTTTATTATGTATTTCCTCGTCCTTGCGTGTAACATGTCCAGCCCATTTCATCCTCCGTGATTTTATTACCCTTACTATATTCGGTAAAGAGTACACGTTTTGAAAAATAATACAGTAAAATTGAAAACAATGTAATTCGGGGGAAAACATCACTAAAGGTGCAAAATTGTAATAAATGAATAGTATTGAACAAGTAAATAACTTTAATTAGGCCTATATTATCTAGGATGCACCGTATCCTACTATAAACACGATGATATTAATATAAAAATCGGGAAAAAGGTAGAATCGGGCTCACTCGAGTTTTCACTCCCACTCCTATAGTTGTGAAATATGATTTTTGGTGCAAGGGTATTTTATTTTATAATGAAATATTATTTTGTTGTTTATACAGTGAGTCCCACGCAAGAGTTGGCCAATGACGCGGGTTTCTGCGTCGCGGCTGGCACAGCTCCAACTTCCGAGCGATCGGGTGAAATATCTACGCTAATTATGCCGCGGTCGGTGTAATGATTCAGGTTCTCACATTTACAGTTAAAATTACAATGAAAATAAGAGATGTTGGAAATGTTCTCCTCTTTCATCCACACAATACTGGCACCTTTTTAGGAAATTTTCTTTCACGCGCGTAAGCTCAGCTTCCGAGACAGAGTTACTTTCTCTTGTCATAGGCCTATGTGATATTGTCTTTAAGTTCTTCTAACAGTATGTAAATATTATTTATGGGGAAGCTGAACTTATGCGCGTGAAAAAAAAAATTCCTAAAAAGGTGCCAGTATTGTGTGGATGCAAGAGGAGAACATTTCCAACAGCTCTTGTGATGAGGTACGTGGTTATTTTCATTGTAATTTTAACTGTAAATGGGAGAACCTGAATCATTACACCAACCGCGGCATTATTTGCTTAGATACGAGTTCACCCGATCGCTCGGGAGTTGGAGCTGTGCCAGCCGCGTCGCAGAAACCCGCGTCATTGGCCAACTTTTGCGTGGGACTCACTGTAGTTGTGACAAATTATGTTTGGTGCAAGGGTATTTTATTATTCAGTGGAAGGAAAACTCGGGGTGAGCCCGATTCTACTCTTATTCCTAAAAATCAGTAGGCCTAAGTGTTATATAATGTACGGTATCATTCGACGTACACTAAAAGACAAAACAAGAATATGCACACAAAGATGATGGCAGTCCCTACTCTCACTTATGGAAAAGACAGTTGGGTAATAAAGTGGTTCAATAAAAGAAGAATCGAAGAATTGGAGATGAGGGTTTTACGTTTAGTAGCGGGATACAACATTTTAGATAAACGGCGGAAACAGAACGTCAAAGAAAAAACTTGAAAATACATAATTTAATGGAGAATATAAATAACTTTAAAAAGATCTGGTGTACAGATATACGAAAAATGGCGGATGAAAGGTTTTTAAAAAATGTTACTGATCTAAAGACCAACTAGAAAGAGAAGCATTGGACGTCTATTGGCCAGATGGTTGGAAAGGCTCTCTTGATTTGGGAACACCCATACGCCTATCCATTAACGAAAAAGAAGACAAGAAGACAAAAACAAGAATTTTCGTGACTATTCCACTCATATGTCGCGCGTCTGATACTGACTTGAATAATTCCTCGGATAACTTATAAACCAATCACGGCCGTTTATCTTATAAAATGCTTGCTGTTAGAGAATGCTGTTTTATCTGATAGAACATAAGTCTGTTACTTGACCCATACGGAATGAACGTGATCAATACGTCACACGCTGCCAGTTGAACACAATAAAATCACATTATTTTATCCAACATAAATGTTTGCAAATTTAAATAATATAAATGTAATTGATTAACAACACAATTTCAATTCGGTGCAAGCCAGTTCGTGTGATTTTATTCCGTTCAGCTTTTAGCTTACCTGCATTAGGTTAACTATGTCTTATATGCACCACTGGTAGCATTGGTTACGACATGGTAACTCGAATCGATTCATGGATGGTTGATTCATGGTATGCCGTTAGTTTTGTTTTTATACAGCAAAGCACGAAAGTAATTATTATTTGTATAATCCGTTACATTTTAATTTATGGAATAGTCTTAATAAATCCAACCCGAATTTACGAGTTTCATCAGGTAAATTCTATCGATAAACTCGTAAATTCTCGTGGGATTACCTATGGTAAATTAAGTAAGCTAAAAGAACGATTCTTGTCATTATGGTCTGGTTTTGTCACACGGCTGTTTAGTACGTAGCATATATCATATAGCTGGCGAGATAGTGTTTTGTCATATGCTGTACTTAACTGTTGAGGTTTTGTTTTGTCATACAACTGGCGAGATAGTGTTTTTTCATATAAGCTATGGCCATTAATAATGATTGTCACACTGATGATACAGGGATATAGTTTTAAATAGTGATTTGTTGAATCCAGCCTAAATACCTACTTTGCTAGATGGCAATCACTGCATTGCAACCCCTTTACATGTTTCCACAGTGTATTACACATGATTTATATCTATGATCAGAAATATACTATTTGTACCTATAATACAATTTTTATGCAGTTTATTGAAAGACCTTAAATTCCACGAGTTTCGTTATTTGCCAATTTCGTTTTGATTATTATTTTCTTCATAATTATACAGTAAATAGCTATATCCCAAAGCACACATAACTAATCAATTTAAGGGATGACGAAATAAATAAATAAAATACATACAAATTTAGTAACGATTCCCGAATGTAAAAGAACTGCGGTACTAAACTCCGGCATAATCGTTGACGGTAAAAAGCCTAAGATGCAGTTCATCCCCGTCGTTAAAACCATAAAACCAACCACCTACAAATTAAAATATTGATATTAATAATTCACTTTCCTTATACAGTACTATATTATATTGTATTAGTACTATACTGTACTAAAATTATGTTGTATGTACCATATGCAGTATTATATTATAGTATGCTATAAACTGTATTCCATGTAGGCCTAAATACTATAAATTATTTGTACTTAAACAGTTTTACTTTCTCGAATTGTATTGTGATCGTGACAAAAAATAAATCGAGATAACACTGGAGAAACATGTTTCACAATGCCTAGAAACCGAAAAAAGTGTTTTTGGAATGACGTCCGTCTGTCCGTCTGTCTGTCGGATATGCACAGCGGGTACACGGTTCATTCTACTTACTTCATTTTTTGAAATAAGGGCTTTTTCGAAATTTTATCAATCCGCTCAGAAATTGAGTTCTATAACTGAAATATTAAGGGGACTTTTCATGAAAAATGTTTGAAGAATTTTGATTTTTTTAAAAATTGGCTCTAACGAGTTTAATACAAATTTAAAATTGGAAACGCTTATCTA
This sequence comes from Ectobius pallidus, assembly GCA_964059195.1. Lineage (NCBI taxonomy): Eukaryota > Metazoa > Arthropoda > Insecta > Blattodea > Ectobiidae > Ectobius > Ectobius pallidus. Next base: position 15,880,533 of record CAXKWD010000005.1, read on the forward strand.
TGACTAACAAAATGGCTATATCCGTTTTCCATAACTTTGGGCGATAGCCTACATGGAAACTTATCACAGTGAAGATGTAGAGAAATTTAAAAAGAACATTTTTTTGTTAAATACATTTATTTATAAAATTAATAGGTATCAAGATAAAAAGAAATAACGTGACTTAAATGCGAATTTAAGAACATACATTTTGATTAAAATATGAATATTCTTCTGTTGCCCATAGTAACAAGAATACTATAATCTAATTATTGTTGTGAAATATAGTCAAATGAACACACCAAAATCAATTGGAGCGAGGTGGTATGGGGTAATAGGGAAGAAGTCCTGGGTTCAAACCAAACCTCGTTGCCACCCTAATTTACCATTAGGCTCTTGTAATAACTCATTCTTGCAGCATTTGATTCCATTATTCGTCTATATAATGCATTTTTGTCTTTGAGATTGAGGAAACCATGCAAACCCCAAGTTGTTGTTATTATTATTATTATTATTATTATTATTATTGTTTCACCGTAAAAGCATTGAAAATAAAGATCGACCTTGATGCTTTCCGTTCTAGATACTTGTTAGTTTTATGAAAATGTAATAAATAAAATTTAATTCTCTCTATAATTTACTTTTTTCTGTGCTAGCCTTTAACACGTATAATTATTGGCTCAGCATAGAAACTACTGTGTAGGCAGTTTACTTCTGTGTGTCACACTACAGTCCACACTGAAGGACTGTATGGAAGCCATACTCAATGAAAAAACAGAAGAAATTAACAAAAAAGCTCCTTAATCTATTTTGAAACATCAGACATATGCGAGAAAGTTTGTGTAGCATATTTTTACACCATTTATTTTAATGAAAAGTATTATTTTGATTAGTAACAGTACCTGAGTATGTTTAAACTTTAATATACACAAGCAGAACTTCTTTTATTTAATGGTTTTATTCTAACCACGAGCCAAGTCCCAAATGTAAAATAAACAGTGGAAACGTCGCTATTTTATGTTATCGACGACCAGGAGAATTTCACGTTTTCTGATTTAATTACATTACGTTAAGGTAAATACAACAGCAACAAAATGTTATTTATTAATATTACAGAAGAGAGAATTCAAGTGAATTAGAAAAAAAAAACAAGCAAACATGAAAAAAGAGAGAATGTATGGAGCAAGGGAAAAACACAGACACGCCTACAGACACAGAATTATATGCTATATGTGATTTGATAATATGAATTTAAATAAAATCAAGTACACTTATATAACACTTTTTATTTTTATTAGTGATAATTGCAATTATGATATGCAGTAAATAAGTTATTTTTGTAATCTATTTCCGAGTTAAGCTCCAGATCGATTCATTAAGCAGGGCTTACGGAAGGACAAAGGTCTAAAGTTTAATAAGCATATGTGAAGGAATATATGGGTAGTGTTATTTTTCAAGCCCAGTGTATTGCAACTTCCAAAGCTGTATATGAACACTGTTCACTGGCACTTAATAATTTAATCACATTCATGACACTGTTATAAAGTTGTTGATGTTGTAAATAATGTGACGACTGATAATAATCATAGAAATGGTTTTGGAGAATATAAACTGAAAATATGATTGTTGTATTTACAAATCATCACAAACGTGTAAAGTATTTTCATCAATCAGTTTTATTGTTGGTATAAATCATTCACAATTCGCAGTTTTATTGAACAAGTTTCATAAAATTTATTATTAAACTATAATGAAAATACCCAACATTAACTCTCCGCTTCACCACAATGAAGGTGTTCTAAAAACTGGATTAGAATGACAAAAAACAAAATGAAGAAATGTTGGACTGGTTAAATAAAAAATAAAAATACTCGCCAGACGCATCAATAACAATAATGAAAATACCATTCACTTTATAAGTTTCTGGTACTCATTGCTATAACCTTGAAAAATACTTTTGAATTAAAACTGAGCTCAATTTCCTCAGCTTGTAGTAAAATTTCTACACTCTTGTTAGCCATATTCAAAACCATCTCTATCAATATTAGCTGCTTTGTCCTGACTGACAGAATCAACGTAGAGCCTAAACTATAATAGGTAGAGACTTGGAATTTTGACAGTTTCTTCGTTTCACACACTAGCATTTTGAAAACTTTTTATTTTTAATGCCAAAAGTCAAATGTTTTCGAGGAGACAAAATACCTTCTATAAGAAAACCACGAGCAATTCTATTGTTATGGAAAACGGCCTTGCTCGGTTCCTATCTTGATTCATTTGTTTACGATTCGCATTTCGCAGAGATTGGTTTTACACACGAGGGGGATTATTGAGTTTACGCCTAAATGGGAAAACATTGAATGATTTGGACGAAACGCACTATTCAGAGTACAGTATTTCGAATCTGAGGTTGTTTTCCTCCGGTCATCGCACTTAATCGTGAAATGCACCTCGAAGCAAGATGTTTAGTTTTTTAATTATCGATTCCGGGGTGCGCGGGCAAAGAGAGTTAAGTCCACCATCCTAAAAAATTGAGATATGTCCATAGAGTTATAGATAAAAATGTTCTCTACATTTGTGTTAAGTCCAGTAAGTCATATTCAAAACTGTACAGTAGTTATGGATGTGTGCCTCATGGGTTTATCCATCTCTAAAGCTATGTTGGGCTGGTATAGTGTGTTAAGTCACTCTAATTCTCAGTAACAAGAAAGTGGACTTAACTCTCTTTGCCCGCGCACCCCGGAATTGTTGTATAAAATTGTTTGTGCATGATTTGGGTAATCGTTTCATTTCGAATTTGTATGCCCATATGACAGCATAAGATTCATTTTGTTCGTTTAATTATTCATAATTTTAACGTTAAACAATATAATTAAGAATAAAATTATGTAATTATTGCAATTTATATAGGCTAATTATTTTCCTGTTAAATAAATGACTTAAACCATTTAGCAGTTGAGCAAATTATCGCGGGCGAAGCTGCAGTCACCTGCTAGTTATCAATACAATAATATAAATAAATATGAAAATCTTAGTAATCAAATGCTGACGTCATAAAACAATATAATGCTTCCATAACATCCATATCATTTTACAATTCATAATAAATTATTTATGTCGTGTTTTATAATTTTGTTATGGGTGAAAAAATTGAATTATAATGGTTCGTAATGTCACTCAGTTATTCGATTCGTAAAAATTAAGAAACTAGCTTCACTCGTTTCTGAAACAATGGGTTATTCAATAAATTATAACATTATAAACTGATTAAATTAAACTAATTAAAAAAACTGATTAAATTAAACTAATTAAAAAAAGGCTTCATAATCGATCCCACCATTCGTCGGAACATCATACCGGCCAACGCGAAGAGGTTAATATCGAAAAACAATTGATATAATATAAACCAACCATTCTATTTTATAAACAGAAATAACCACCTAGAATCCATAGAAGTAATTGACCCATGGTGAGTGCCCGAGGAACAGTGCCTTCATTTCTTTAAATACAATTTCGGAAACAATTATTGGATCTTCCTAAATTAGCAATCAAGCAGCTTGTAGTAAGGCAGTACAATAAACACTTTCAGATCCCGTTTGTACAACTTGCAATAATTCCTGTCCTATAAAAAGGTATATTTTTATGTGCATTCGGATATCCTACATTGTCAAAGGAATCTATATGCCTATGTTAACTTCTGTTTTAAGAAAAGAATGTATTGATTTATTTATCTTGTACACAGTGGCTACCTGCTAACTCAGGAATTTGTTTATAGCCTACATATTTTTTGTATAAATCAATAAATACTATTACAATATTCTAGACTTTCAAAAAGCTTTGGTGTAAGTTAGTGATGTTAGCATTGAATCTATAAAAACTGGAAACTTCAATATTTCTAATGTTAGGCTATATTTCTGCTGAATGAAGATGCTCCTTGGTTTTTATATTTTATATATTCTATTTGTCTTCGTCGGTTGGCTGTAGTGTATTTTTCCAGATCGCAGTGTTAAATGTCTTTATATTTATCATTAATATATTTACGTCTGTTGACTTTAAGTTGACTGAACTTCGCCTTTATGTACTGTTGTACCCTTCAGTAGTAAATGTTTACTCTGGCATCAAGATAAACAATAATTATAACATTGTTTGGTCAGTTTTATTGGAAATTTCATTGATTCGTACCATGACCTTAAATGTTTTCTTTAGACATGAAATTATTCTAGTTTCCCCGTATAAGGTAGGCAAGTATTTATAAAATAACATACCGCCCTATACAAAATGATTTTATGTAACAAACAGTTTAATAACGTCATTCTTAAATTTATAATGAGTAGGGGCGGATTTCATTACAATTCATTTTATTAAAATATAATCTTAATTATTTAAAATATCTGTAAATTCTCAAAAAGTATCATTACAATGCAGAATTTACAAAATATGATATGGAAGTTCAAAATTTCTTCAATATGCACACAAATATGCCAAAAATATGACCTAAATATGGATATTCATAATAAATATGCTACAATAGTTGAAAATTTCCTAAATATGCAGTTATATGCACATTAAAAGATGTACCATTTTCACCAGGATGCTTGGAATCGGGTTTAAATTAGTCGGGAACCTGAAATAATGCAAAGGGGAAAAACATGATAAGTTATATCATAGAAATCCGCCCCCTAATAATGAGCATAAAATGTTTCATTTCCAAAACTAAATTAATCCCAGTTTGAAGAGCCATAAAATTGGTGAGTTATTTCTAGGATCTGGTTATTTTTTCAGTAACTTTTCTCCATGAAACCATCCAGCAGTCGAACATCAGAACCAATCATCAAAATGTTAAAAAATGGGCGTTTAGTAGGCAGCGAAAGCAGGCGCATTTCTATGCAGCCTTGGCATGGAAAGGGATCACTTGTGTTCCTTTCCCGAGGGCATGATTATTGCGGATTCTTCGACCATCTTGCAACATCGTGTAGGCCTATACAAAAACTTGATATAATTTGTTTCCATCATAAATATTGTATTTCTTAAACATATTTATACAATAATCTTTTGTTTTATCTTGTAAGGATTGAAGGGTATGTTGTATCCAGAAGGCAACTTGTAATTATTCAAGCACCAACATTTGTTATTATTATTATTATTATTATTATTATTATTAATCATCCGGATTAATTGGTACCGGATCCAATCCGGATAACCAAATATCCAGATGGATACATCATGAAAAGGTCATTTCTTAAAAATCAAAATTGTACAGAACTATACTTACATGAAATATCACATCTTGAACACATCGGTCAGAGTTTTGCTGACAAACTGTCGATTTTGTTGGCAAAAAGTTTTGCTTTTTTGCACATAACCGGCCTAAAAAAGGGGTTTCAAATGCTTGCTGCTGCAAACACCACTATAATATGGCGTCAAACCGATCCGCATAATTGGCGATACGGACGGTTGGAATTCTCCTGTATTATTAAATAAACATTTGCTTGTTAGTAATTTGTTATTCCTGATATTAACAATTCCGGTGACGGCCGGTTATCACCTGGTTCATGAGGAGATGGTGGTGAGGACGCGGGAGTGTACTGCATCTGTTAAAGTTGTGGTATGTTTAGGAGCGACCTCCCACTCATCATCACAAATCCACAAAAACCCTGGATTCGACACGTACTGTTGTTAGTGTAGTTAGTATATTTTAAAGTTTACAATGTTTTGTTTTTCTATTTAATTTGTTAATTTTAATTTTTTATCTCCCTCTTTCTTTATATATTCTTTAGATTAAGTTATAAACAGTTAGATAACTTATGTAATTGAAGGGCCTAGTTCCATAAGGGCGTAAGGCACAAATCTTTAATTTTGAGTTTTTAATTCTGCCTTCTCATATCTCTTAAATGCTCAGTGAACTAATTGTACTTGTGTCTTAAACCTCTACTCAGTTATTAGAAAAGACCTGTGAGACTGCACATTCATTCTACTTCATAACAGCTCCAAACAGGCGTAAGGCACACTTCCTATCTGTTATTGAGGTGTGTTTACCAACTGTTTTTGTTTTCCCCAATGCTACCATCCAAGGAAATGTTTATAAAAACTGAACTTGCATTTCTGAAGTGAAACTTCATTCAAAATAGATTGTTTTGCTTATCTATTACATAAATGACTTATACTGGTATACATTGGCAAACATGCAATTGTCACTGTATAATACAGGTATTTACTAAGATAAAGTAAAAACAAATAATATGATGCAAAGTAAAAAGATTTTGCTACTGTAAAAGTACTTCAGCTTTTGTTTAACATGTTTAGGTACCTCTACTTGTAAAAAATCCCAAAACACTCTACCTTGTAAATTTTCAGAACACTAATTGAGCCTGTGATAAAATTAAACTTTAAACCACCTACTTGTGAGTGGTAACATTGTTTATAAACATCAAGATTTCTCGAAACTATCTCCTTGTGGCTTACGCCTTCATGTAACTAGGCCCTTGAATTATAAATTAGTAAGTTGAAAATTGTAAAGAGCATGTAGAAGCCTCTGATAGGAATCCAGGACAGGGACCAATAAGTATTAAAGTATTAAATAAAAAAATATTAACAATTCCGAAAATCATAACTAATGCTTTAAAGACGGTGGACGTTTACTCATGTACTGGTAGCATCGCGTATCAGCTATATGCAATACGTATACGTCAGCCTATCATAAAACTACACAACTTGTTTGGTTTATGTAGTTTCATGATTCCTACTCTGAAAGAGCAACAGCGATGTGGAACGTGTAACGAAGTTTTGAAGCTGCGATTTTACGAGAAATATCCGTCCATGTTTTACAGTGATATAATCCCTGTGCAAACCATTTGGACTGGGGCAATTTGTTGTAGGCAGCAAGTATTAATCGTGAAGGGAAAAAACAAGTGAGGAGCAACAGGCGATTACTCAGTCTAAACACGCCCTCGTTACTCAAGCCTAGGTCAGGTTTCTACTGCCCAACAAAAAATCACTTCATAAACATCAGAAGTAATAACAGCGTACAGGGTGTGACGTAAATCAAGGTGTTATTAACATTTTCCTATTATTAACTTTATAAAAAGTAAAGTAAAGTGATCCCTATACAAGCCATGGATCCCTAGAGGTTCCAGGAGGTTGAGGCTTCCAGATATTTGACATTCGGCACTTGAAGATGGTAAGGTTGTCAGCCTTACGCATCGGCCGCCTTTACCCCCAGGATTGCTCCTGGTACTCATTTCTGTTAGAGGCTACTCATCGGGAATCGAACCCGCGACCTTCCGGTTTGTAGTGGAGCAACTCAACCACTAGCTGTTTCTTTTCTTTCTTTTCTTTCTTTTTCGCAGTTTCACCTCTCCCTTTTAGGATTTTTAAGCGACCCAAGCCGCCCGGGCCTTACAGGGCCGCGACCTGTCGGGAGAGGGATTATCTTTGGATCACATACATACTTTTTTGACCAGACAAGGACATGGAGGGCCTCCCCGGATGAGTGATCAGCCCAACGCGGGGCCACCTCCGAGACAACACGAACACATAGGACGATACACACCATTCACACACACACTCACTCTAAACAAGGCGAGGATGGGGATGAAGATGATAATGACGGCCAAATGATATCCGGGAACCACAAGGGCCTAAAGTTACCTGACATTTATCTCACAGGTGAGGGAAAACCCCGGAAAAAACCTCACCTAGGTAACTTGTCCCGACCAGGAATCGAACCCGGGCCCGCTGCGTGAGAGGATTGAACGTATCCCCTGAGCCACAGCGGTGGACTAGCTGTTTCTTAAACCTGTAAATACATCTTCCATTAAATTGGCACTCTAAATTTAGGTTAATAAAATGCATTTATACGATGCCGGTTTAATATATGGATTTAAGACATGGTCACAGGAAAAGCATAATCTGAGAGTGTTTGAAAACAGAGTGCTTAGGAAAATATTTGGGTCTGAGAGAGATGAAAATGGGACTGGAGAAAACTGCATAACGAAGAGCTTCATGACCTGTACTCTTCACCGGATGTAGTAAGGGTAATTAAATCACGGAGGATGAAATGGGCTGGACACTTTGCGAGCTTGGGGCAGGAAAGACATATCTCAAAAGTATTGACTGGGAGACCCGAAGGGAAAATACCACTTGGAAGACCTAGACGTAGGTGGGAGGACAATATTAGGATAGATTTAAGAGAAGTAGGATTTCAGAGGGATGGTTGGATGGAGATAGAACAGTATGGGGTTGAATGGCGGGCTCAGGTAAACGCGGCAAAGAACCTTCGGGTTCCATAAAATAGGTAATATTCCTTTAGCTTGCTGAGGAATTGTCTATTGGCATTGAGTAAGTAAGTAAGTAAGTAAGTAAAGTACATTTTTTGTTCAAATACTTAACTTACACTGTCTTATGCCATTCACTGCGTTTACATACTTCTAACGGTATCTTGAATGATGATTAAAATCCCTACACGTTTTCAAGGGGAGAGGGTACGAAAAATCTCATATATATATTTTTTTAATTTTCTTGAAAACATAAATTCTATTAAAAGTTTTATTACTTTGTCATTTTGATAATGGATTGGTTTTTGCCCCTAAGCGCCATGTTTTATGATTCGCATATACAAAAGAATGTCAGTAACAGTTTCTCAACCCCCCCAAAAATAGCCTGCTTTAAAAAGAACACATATCAACTTTCTTCTGAAAGTGGAAAGCTTCAAATTGTTGAAGGGAAACTTAATTAGCTTGTTTCCGTCAATTATATTTTCTTACGTATTACTGTACTGTAAACAATATATCTTCCTCAATATTCAAGCTAAATGCACGCAATTCTTAACACCTATTTCTCATTAGGCCTATATTATAGACATTCACTGAAAAAATTCTTTTCGTATTGAACGTTCCTAAAATGTAATATAAAAAAGGATAAATACGAGGCGCGTCCATAAAGCAACTTTCTCAGGAGCCGTTTACAGAAACTAAACACAATTTCATAGAAATATTTATTGTAACATTTATAGCACGTGTTCAGTCATTTTTCATCACATTCGCCACCGGAATTGAGACATTTGTCACACCGTGGGACAAACTTTGAATGCCTGTGTCGTAGAAGTCTTTTGCCAAGAATATGAACACTGTGTAACAACCATCTTCGCCTCTCTGTCATTCTCTGTCTTTTTATGAGGTGTAGGAAAAAGATGGAAAAAGATGGAGGTGTTTAAACATCTCCCAGTTGAACTTCTGCAGGAGTCTTTCTGGGCGTGTAAATATCTCCCAGTCGAACTTTAGCAGGATACTGGGAGGTCTTCAAACATCCACCGTACAGCCCGGAACCCGCTCCCAGTGAATTCCTTCTTTTCCTATACCTGAAGAAATGTCATAGAATGAAAGAGTGCGGAGATGGTTGTCAAACATTGGTTAAAATCCCTCTTTTTATTCTTGGAGACCCTACGGTATCTGGAGGTTGAGCTATAGGATTTGACAATCGGCACAATAAATTTTGAAGGTGTCCGCCATGAGCCCAGGCTGCCTTTATTGCCAGGATTGATTCTGAAACAAATTTGGACCCATAGCAATACATAACACCAGAAGGATCATTAGACCAACGACCAATAGAAAAAGCCTGGGATAGAACCCGCCGTTTTCGAGTTGCAACCCAATACCTCGACGAACTTCCATGAATCTCAAATGTGGGATCTCGACGTTACCATCTCTGACAACTCAGGTTAATATATTTTATATTGAGTGCTAAAACGTTGCAACGTTATCCATATTTCAAAGTATTGCATTAATCAACTACTTGAGTTATATGCAGATTATTAAGGGGGCTCATACACCAGCCAGTGTCAAAATTTTCGATTTTTGTACTCTCATATTAAAGAACACACCTTTCTGAACCTACCCTGTAATTTTTATATTTAAATTCGGTCATTTACTGAAGATATACAAGTTTAAATACCAGTATGTGCGTCAAATGGGTGTGGCTTATTATGTAAGTTGCAATGCATATTGAATTTTCAAAGCCATTTTCACGTAACTTAATATTTTCAACACAAAAAACACAATATCTCTTAAAGTAATTGTCCAAATTGCATAACATTTTACACACATAGTTTTTTGTGTGTTCTAGAGGATAAACCTAAATGATCTGATGTATTTCCAACACAAGATTATTTTACTTGTGAACATGATGTGAAAAATTAGTAATAATTTGATATTGAAATTTTAAAATTCCTGAAAATTGTATCAGGTATACAACAGTATACATTGATGGTTTATCCTCTAGATTATAGTGTCAGCTGTGAATAAAAAAAGATTAAACCAATCAGATTGGCCCTTTGCAAGAAACCAGGTTTCTTAGGCCTTATCGCATGCTGAAAAACAAACAAAAAATTAATTTTCTAATATCAACCTTCATATTTGTGACATTATAATAATTTTTACACACATTTTAAGCCCCAAGTGTAATACTTGTTATTGCAAATAGTGTTGAAGATATTGAACTTTTACTGCAATGCCTGCTCGGGCATGGTCTCTTGGTGTATGAGCCCCCTTAATTAATGTTATTTTCTCCATATGTAATGTTTTGAAGTCTCCAATTAAATCACAGTATTCATGTAATGCTACTGCAAGTATGAGTAAATATAGTGATTTGGTTTCAAGTCAGATTAATAACGACATTCAGCAACATATCGATTTGATGTCGTGTAAGAGATTACTTCCTTAACGAAATCGTTACACCCATTGAAACCAAGTTTATTGCAGAGTCTGGCGCTACTGGAGAATATTGTGTCAAAAGAACTTTCTGTTCGATTGGCAACTGATATTAGCAACTTCCGATGAGAAGTAGAATTAGAGAGGAAGTTAACAAGCGAACAGTAATCAAATCAGGAAACATTTTTCATGGCACTGCTTTTCAGTGTTCAAAGTACAGGGCACAAAACAGCTTCTAGTTAATTTATCCTCGTACACACACAATACACCTCTTACTCTTAGACTTGTTTTCATTCTATAATTGCTCTTGCAGGAAATTTGAAGATAATTTGTCAATACCAAATTAATTCTTTAATTATGTTTGCGTTCTTGTAATGAGAAGAAATTTTAATGCTCTCAAGCTTCTGACTGGGACAGAAGAATAAACCCGTCACTTGCAAATGTATTGGGGGAGAAATATTTAAAAAAATTATGCCTAAATTCAACTGCCTGGCATCCTGGTGACCATAACGATGCAGTTAAATAAATTACCAAATTACTCCACCAGTAGACAAGTACAACAACTGACAGATGAAAACAGAATACAAGTTAGTGTCTCAGTGAGAGAGTGAGCTATCACACTCATAAAGTGATTTTTTTTTTCTGCCTGGCCCTGCTCAGAAAATGCGCAAGATTCTATATCGAAATATTTAATTTTAAGGGGTGGTGTTCCATTCGGTCGCCAGTTTTCAAGGGAGTCACATCGCGCTGACTAAGGTATACGGCTTTGGCTGTCGTGGCTTGCTGGGGGGGGGGGGGGGGAGTTGGCTTGTCTCTGAATTCAACTCCTTGCTTTGAATGCACTTCTCTTTACACGCGTTTCACCATCGCCAAGAAGGAAAAAGAATTACTGTACATGGAACTGAGGTAAATAGACTTTTGTTAGGAAGTTCATAGTGGCTAGTTGCGAGGACTGTTGTTTTAAGAGAGCTGTTACTTGGTAGTGATTATTTCACTACTTTTTCAATGATACACTCAGAGACGGCTTAAGCCTTCCGTTGTACTTTCCCACTCATTTTAGCGTGTGTTTGGAATAACTCATTCTGTCGCCTGGGCACTCAAATCATTGTGTAAAATATGGATGGATTCTTGCCAAATCTTATTGCAAATCTTAACAATACTTCTATTTCAATGTCTTCCTGTTCACTAAATAAATATAAACATAAAATAACATAACGTCTCATTTTCGGACTTATAACATTTTCTCTATCTGTGTTTTCGCGAATCAGCCTATAGATCATTGTTAATGAGATCTTCTCAAACTCGAAACACAAAACACAAAACACATTCCTGTACATGTAATTTATTACTCATTTAATTTTTATGTTCTAGAAGAGTTCTACTCTGATTAACTTAGGGTACATTGATCATGTTTTAGTCTAGCCATTGTTGAAACTTGGTCCCTTCGGATTAGCTAACCCCAATATTGTCTAGAATTTATCAGTGAATGTAGGCTAACAGGCTATTAGGTTATGTAGACTGTGAAATTCTTAGTCAAATATGATTAATATCTTTATCTATTATCTATTATCTTTATCTATCTATATTAATAAAAGGAAGTGTTTGTCTGTCTGTCCGCGATGCCCAGCGAATTTACTGAACGCAGAGATCTGAAATTTTAAACATAGGTGGACTGAAGGGTCGAAAAGTGCACCTGGAAGCCGGAATTTTAATTTTAGCTTTAGTTTGTGAATTATGAGTGAAAAAAGGGCAGATAACGTGCATTTTTTGCGTTTTCGAAGCATCAGTTTTCAGCACTGCCTTCTAGACTGTATTACTCGTGTATACAGTCGAGACGGCGGTGGTTTTCAGTAATACATTTCAATGTCAAATCAAGTTGGCTTTGGCTATTTTTGTCATACCTTGAAAATAAAAGCCCACGCTGGTCGATTCATTTGTTTATAATGTGAAGGCACGCAGATAACTGAAATTTTCAATCTACACGGAAGAGGGGTATTCAATATAGGCCTAAATATGGTCAATCATTGTTCGATTTGGACGAAACTCACTATACAGGGGTTTCCTGGGCTAAGGAACTCCAATCTCAGGTCGCTTTTATTAGGCGACGCTATCTAAACGTGGTATGTAGTCCACGTGATTTATGTGTTAATAAATATAGGCCTAATGATTTAACTATTATGCTCTTAATTTTTAACTTTTGTGAAATAATAATCGCGGACGAAGCCGCGGGCACACGCTAGTTTATCTATATTAATAAAAGGAAGTGTTTGTCCTTCTGTCTGTCCGCGATGCCCAACAAAATCTACTGAACGCAGAGATCTGAAATTTTAAAGATAGGTGGACTGAAGGGTCGGAAAATGCACCTCGAAGCCAGAATTTTAATTTTATCTTTCGTTCGTGAGTTTCGAGTGAATACCGGGCAGAAAACGTGCATTTTTTGCGTTTTCGAAGCATCAGTTTTCAGTAATACATTTCAATGTCAAATCAATTACAGTTGGTTTTGGCTATTTTTGTCATACCTTGGAAATACAATAAAACCATCGCGATCGCTTGAATGATGTAAGCCCAAGCTGGTCTATTCATTTGTTTAGAATGTCAAAGCCCTTAGACATATGAAATTTTTAACCTACACGGAAGAGGGATAATCAATATAGGCCTAAATATGGTCAAACATTGTTCGATTTGGACGAAACTCACTATATAGAGGTTTTCTGAGCCAAGGAACTCGAATCTGAGGTCGCTTTTACCAGGCGACGCTATCTAATCGTGGTATATAGTCCATGTGATTTAGTTGTTAATAAATATAATGAATTAATTAGTATGCTCGTAATTTTTCAAATAATTATCGCGGGCGTATCCGCGGACACATGCTAGTTTAATATAATTCGAAAACTATCAGTAGAAAATTTGTCCAAAAATACTTATAAAACTCACATGTTTGCTATAGCCTGTGTAGCTTTCTGGCGAGAGCGCTTGTATGCCATTATGCTATGCGGCCGTGTCAAACCAGTATAAATCCATCTTACAGATTAATTTAACATTTAATTTCGACTGCTTTAAGAGTTAAGGATGAATTCAATATATTTTTATCGATGGACACAAAAATTGACAGATGGATGAATGTTGACGTTTATAAAGATTTAATTTCATAACAGAAATGAGAACAAATATGTAAAAAGCCCGTTTCTGCGTGTATGATTTAATTTTTTACATACCCTTCTGTTATGGTTATTTTAAGACGGTTGTAGACTTCTATTGAAGTCTGCAACCGTAACATATGAGCTGGAATTTTATCCCGCAATAGTTCTTTTATATGCCCGTAATTCTGCAGGCATGGGACTGTCAGATTAATACACAGGTAAATTCTATTGACCTTGGGAGGAATCGAATAACAAGAGCTTAGAAGGAAAATGGCAGTGTCTTTCCTTCTGATCCATCCAGGTATATACTTTATTTATCCGTATTGATCCCTTAATTTATTATTAGGGACACGATAAAAAATTGAGTAGACTATACATTTTAATAACGATAATGTTTGAAAAATTAACATAAGATGCATTCACTATGATAGATTTGTGTTAACTATACTTAACATGTTATGCAGATGGAACATCTACATTTCCATGCAAGCAACGCACTCCACTGCACTTCTGTACGTTTCAAGAGAGCTATGAATATTAAATAATACTTGAAGGCACTCTCGAAAACTGTCAGCTTAGCTAAGACATGAAACTTTTATTGAACACTTGATGATCTTCCCTCGTGAAAGAGATAATGCTGTTTTCTTTTCGCCTGTCATTTAGTATTCAAGAAAGTAAAATCATTATGTAGCTAAGAATACAGAATACGGAAAATATAGGATGAGTAGGGGCTCTGTGTCTAAATATTATTGATCCAACGCTTGATAAAGAACATACCAGTACTCATAAAAAACTTTGTAGTAGAACGGCTGATAACTTTACCAAAGGTTGTCTCATACGAGAAGACTGATTATTATAAATCAGTGATTGCCAACCATCAGATTTCACTTTATTCCTTTACAGAATAAGTAACAAATCTCGCATCGCCTCGTGAGACTTAGGGGAGAGTTGCCGAAGTTCGACCGTTGCCTAAGTTGGACCTCCTTCATATTTCGCTATGTGTTAGTAACATAAACTTTCAAGTTGGCTCTCCTGGTGAGAAATGTTGTTAAGGACGTGTGATCCAACGGTCGGTTGGCTGCAGCCTTTGAAGAAAGAATAACTGCAATTATTGTGTTCTCCTCGTTTGTGTAACAAGAGTCGCTCTACAAATGATAAGCTATTGTGCAGAGTAAGAGTGAGCAAAACAATTATCTACATTATATTTTACAACTGTCTTTCGTTAGTTAAGAACTAGATATCGTAAAACTAGTTTTACATTTTGTGAGTCCTTGTAGCATCATTTTTCTTTACATGGTGTCCAGGTGCCGAAGTTGGACCACTGCGTGTTCCCTAATTTGGACCACCATAACTTCCATTCTTGATCTCAGCGTATAGGCAGATTTGGTATATTCGGTATATTTTACATTTTTTTATGCAATTTGTTTCCTAGGCTATTCTTTGTTTCTTATTTGAAGCACTTTATCAGTACAAAACAGTTTGCTTCTAATTTACAAATTATAATTAGTGGTTTTGTATAATAGGCCCTAACTAACTTACTTTAAATTCCATGTGTGCCTAATAAATTTGTTAAAATACAGGTTCTTTAATATATTACAGTTATTTTATTTTTTACTCACAGTTTTACCATCGGTCCAACTTAAGCAACCGGTTTTCTAATTTGGACCATTTACAGACTTCTAAATTTTAAATTGTAGTCCTTGGAGATATGTATCTATACAAAATATAATACTACCAGATGATAGTGTATAAAATGTAGATTATTGTACAATATATTTTGTATCAATTTAATTCATAATAAAGGCGTGGGGTAACAAATTGTAAAATCGGTCCAACATAGGCAACCTTCCCCTGCCTATAATGATAATAAGATGAAGTGTTTGCCTGTTTGTCTGTCTGTCTGTGCGCGATGCCCAGCAAAATCTACTGCACGCAGAGAACTTAAATTTTAAACATACATTGACTAAAGGATTGCCGAATGCACCTCCAAGCAAGATTTTTAATTTTAGCATTCGTTCGCGAGTTATAAGTGAAACACTGGCAGAAAACTTGAATTTTTTAGCTATCGAAGCATCAGTTTTCGATAATACGTTTCAAATTGTCAAATCTTTGACTTGCAGTGCGTCAGTGTCTACGGGCAGCTGGAACGGAATTCTATCGAAAGAGTATTTTCAAACTTGCAGAACGATGGGAAACAGGTGTGAAAAAAAATGTGTAAAAGTGAAAGAAAGGTCTGTAGATTGAGATGATATATACTTGGGTTTCACTTACAAATAAAGATTAAGGTTGTGAAAAAATGTTGCTCACGACATTCAGTATGCCCCTTGTAATTGCCATCGACCAACCTAGGGATCGAGCTCACAAACAACACAACCAATCGTCCCACCCAGGTTACGCACGTGGAAAACATGGAAGGGCCTATGCAAGTAGGCCTAAATCGAAAGTGTCCACACTCTTCAACGGGTGAAGGGCACTAAATAAATTAGCCCTACGTTGTTTTCCCAGTTCATTGCAGTACAACTAGTTACGCAACTGTTATTACCAAGGATTCGTTCCATTCCCAATTTCTGAATGAATTTATACACGATGCTTTGATTAGTAACAAACTATTTTCTATTTACAACTACAATTTTTGTTTCACAACATCAAATTCGAAAACCAGTCTCTTAGCCGATCTTTATTTGCAATATAAGGCCGAGATTATACCGGAAACATTATGACTTCAGTTAGCCTAGTGCCTTCTTTATTGAAATGGAAATACGGCCATAGTCATTTTACACGACTGTTGTATCGAAACAATTAACATGACAAGAAACATATATGAAAGCAATGTGCTTTTTGTCACATAATTATCAGCTCTTGTATTATTAATAGGGCAAGTCATTTAATGCCCATAAAATAGTGAAAAAATGCAAAATAGAAAATGCATTTATGCCCCAAAATAGTAAAAAGGATCCGAAATTTTAAAAAAATCAATGAATTATCCATTATTACTCATAATTGGTTTTTAAGAAGTAACGACTTGATTTCAGAGAGAAATTTAATGAATGACAGTGTGTTACATTTAAATTTACAATATAAAACACTCTTATTTAGTTACTAACGAAGTGAGTAAATTAATAAGTTTCTACTAGGATACCCTTCGCGAAAAAAGTCTACTTCTGAACTGGCATGCCCATCAAATTGCCCCCTATCAAATTCCTCGCTCAACGTTTATACACAAATGACACAGTGAAAGTCCTTCTGATATACCAGTTATAAGGTCTGCTATGTTTCCTGCGGACGTTACTTGCTTATAAACTAATAATAGACAAGCATTAAAAACAGAAATAATAATGAAAAATTCAAAATACAAGGTAATGTAACATTTTATTTAAAAATAAACTATTAAAATACCAAAAATGACTTAAAATACCCCCAAAAATTACCTATCTAATGAACATTAAAAAAAAAAAAAAAAAAAAACAAACAAACAAACAAACAAACAAAACAAGTGCCAAAACAAATTGCCTTCATTTAATTAATTTTCTCGTGATATAGGCCTACATTTGTATATACAGGTATTGAGCTATCTTTCAACTTTCTTATACGAAATAAGATAAATCATCAAATGCCTTGCCCTAGTTAATAGGCTAATATTGACAGGCTGGTTACTTGTCCTTCGTAGGGTTGGGAAGTATATTGCCCATTTCTTCACCTTACCTGAAAACATCACGAGGAAGTAACCGTACCTCGTTTTATATAGGCCTCACGTCTTTAAGGATTTTGAGAATGGCGCTTGTCTGCTTCTAATCCCATGCGAACTTGGCGCTCTTCCGGTGTCTCGCTGTTCCTATCTAATTATAGTCTCTATTGTCCTGTTTGATCAGCATCATTTTCTTACACAAACGATATTGATGTGGGTCATTTTTACGAAATACGTACATGCATAGGTAATGTTGAAATTATCCTGCACGAATAAACAAACTGAGTATTATGGAGTTATATTCAAATAGGCGTCATTCTTAACTCCGGAAGAACGTCAGGCGCACTGTAAAAGCAAGTACATTGTTTCCTCCTGAAGTGTCTCGGGTAAGGCTAAAAGAGTGGAAAATGTCTTTTTACCCACACGAAGGAAGCAACTATTTTTCTGAGGACGGGACTAATCATCTAATCACTTGGGACAAAATAATATTGTTTTGTTTAAATGATTGATCCGAAATTTAAAATATTATAGATCTATTGCAATAAGATTTATACCGTAAAATAACATTTTTCACGTAAATGTCTAGTACATTATTCGCTTATCAGACTCTACTTTAAATTTCTACTTTACAGTAAATTGCTTGAAAGCATATGTGAGTGAGTGACACATCGATCGGACGGTCGGATAAGCCATAACCACTGACTTAGTTAGGAACTGAAGCAACAGAAAACACAAAACTGTTCTTTGATTGACGTGTGTGTAATGCCGAGGAAAATATTTGCCTGTTTGGAAGGATAACCTGTAGGGACAAATAGTTGTCTGAAAATATTTTGTTTGTATTGGCTTACAAAGATAAATAGAATAGGTTTCGAGAAGTTTACGAGTTATATTTTTGTCTATAAACATAGGCTACAACTTATGTGGAAGCCTTTCCTCGAGCGCCACAAGAAGCATTTAAGATTTTTATGCACTTAATATAAAAATGGTAGAAGTGTTGGTGACATCTAAGATTTCATTTTTATTTTATAACAAAATTTAATATGATTAAAGATTTTAATTGAATCCTTATACATAATGTATATCACATTGAAGAACTAAGACTCCATGGTCACCAAATAACAACCAGAATTGGTAACGGGCTGTTATATGAGATGAAGGCGAGTATTAGGGAACCAACTAGTTTGTAATAAAACTATTCAGGCCCTTGATATTAGATTCACCTAACCGGCTACACCAATATACACAATGAAAGAAGTACCTTACTTGACTAATAGGCCTACATATCGTTATCATGTTTGGTATGTGATTATGATGACTATTCCACTCATTCATCGCGTGTTTGATATTGACTAATAACTTTTAGCAATTTCTCGGATATAGACCAATCACGGGCGTTTATATTACAATATTCTTGTAGGAATCGCGAGGATGGTATTTTATCGAGAAGAATAGTCTGCTCGTTACTGGACATGAAATCATCAGCGTGCAGTGATTAATACGTCACATGTTGCCATTAACAGCACGAAAACAGATTATTTTATACAACATAACTTGTTTAGAAATTGAAATAATAGAAATATACATTGATTAAAAACACAATTTCGACATTTAGAATCTTCCATTTTCTGGGATTTTCTGATTCATAGATTCCTTCGGTAAATAGCAGAAATATTAAAATTTACTGGTATTTACATAAACCGATAATCCTTTCTTTATAAATTCGTTGTGTTAACGCATTCTCAATGACAACGCAAAGAAATGTACTCAATATCAAGCTAATGTTACCTTTAATGTTTCAGTAGCACGATTCTATGAATATTCTGTTACGGAAGAATCAATATTAAAATGAGTTTTATTTATCTAAACGTAGAGACCTCAGTCTCTGTAGTCTCTGTTCAAAATGTTGTTGTTCCAACGTGATGGTGTTTCGAGTGATTTGCATTTTTGTTGTTTGAGGAATGATTGGTACAAAGTTTATTTTTTTATTTTTTTTTTATTTTTTTTTTTATATATTTTTTAATGTAAAACCGTTTCGTAGGCTTGGGTGTCGCAGTTAGTATCCCTTTGGGTTTCTGTGCCCAAGGTTGCGGGTTCGATCTCGGTCCAGGTCGATGGTATTTATGTGTGCATAAATGTGAAAGGCCCATGTCAGTAGATTTACTGGCATGTAAAAGAACTCCTGCACACCAGCGACGGTCAAAGGCCTAAGTTGCAGTACATACCCGTTGTTAAATAACCACCAACCAACCAAAACTCCTTTGAAATACCACTTCGACAATTTTTAGGGCTGTACCGATTAATCAATTAATGATTTATTTTATTAATCAATTAATCGGCCCGATTAATCGATTAAATATTTAATCCTCGATCAATTACATTTTCCGATTAATCGGTTTAGTCAAATTCTGAAAAACGTTTTTCAAGAAATGTGTCAAATAACCAAACTCCTTTCTCAGTGCCTAGTGAGAGAGTTTTTAGTGCTGCCGGTATTATTGTAAACAAGCTACGATCGTGTCTTGGACATTCAAATGTGAACAAACTCATGTCTTGGCTGAAAAAGTAACCGGAAACGTAAGTTTTGTATATATTTTTTCTCTAGTTAACTAATAATGGTATTCATTAATTCAGGATTTCTTCTGATTATCTGTAGTGCAGTAGTTATTAAACGTGTAAAAAAATATTAAATTTACACTCTGGTTCCGTTTAAAATACCGACCTGTTTGTCGGTCGATTAATCGATTAAAGTCAAGCGTTAACTCGATTAAAAATTTTAATCAATTTTGGGCCCTAATAATTTTAGACAGGTATAATGTACAAGACATCGCCATTTTTCTACAAGCAATGTGCTCCTGAATTTGTTAAGAAGTATACAGTTTCTAGCGCAAAAATAAAGCTCCTTAAAAAATATTAACTTAAATATTATTAGGGTTAATATTGAGCTACGTCAAAAGCTGCGAAAACTTCAAAACTATATATTTTACATCTTGACCCCTAGAACATTTTACAACTGTGAATATTGAAAATTATAATAATTTGTGTATTGATTTTTATTATTTACTGACGACATACCAAAGACTTTACCAATTGGAAGGTTAGGTTGGATTTCTTAATTTACATTGAGGGAATACTGCACGTAATCTCTCTCTTTGTCCTGACTGACTGACTGACTGAATGAATGACTGACTGATTGACTGAATGACAGGAATCAACGTACAGCCTAAACTATAACAGGTAGAGACTTGGAATTTTGACAGTACCTTCGTTTCATAATGTAGGTGCTCACTAAGGAAGAATTTTGAAAAATTCTGATTCTAAACGCCAAAAATTAAATATTTTTGAAAATACTTAATCCCTTTTTACATAGAATTATCAATTCCAAATCACAGAATATATTCTTGCCAAATGGTATATGGATGGGCTTGGAAAAAACAATTGAAATGCACTTTTGACAAATAAGAGAAGTAATCAAAATAATTCATGTTATAAATAAATATTACAGAATGAAATCCACTAAAATAATGGAATCACATAACTTTCTCTACCCTGGACATAGAGAAAACAAAACGAGGTATGGTAATGTGTATATTATTATATTATATCGCAGGTTTTTGGGGAGAAAAATATGAAAATGATAATGCTTTCTGTTTAATTTCATCTCCAAAACGACTTTATGGTAACATAAGAGTGGGAAATTTCCCGCCTCGATATTACAATTTTATGTTACAGGAATTTCTGTTTCTTCTTATTTAAACCTCTACCAGGCTTGCTGTGCACTGTACAAGCGATGGGATGCAAAATTCTAGATCCTCTATGAGCCATAAAAAACTATATCAAGCGTTTTATGAGGGAATAGTTTGAGTGTAATAAGTCGTTCTTCCTATTTCAAATTATAAATGCCTATATAAGGACCTAGAATTTAAAATTGAAAATCCTTCATAAGTTAATTTCCAATTACAAAATACAAAACCCGGGCGACGCCGGGTCTTTTAAGCTAGTATCACTATAAAGGAGGCGTTCCAGAACAATAAGTCCAATTTGAAGAACTAATTTTGAATAATTAATTTTGAAGAATAATATTAATAATTTATTTTATTTGATAAGTTTTTAAAAATTATTGTAATATGACATTGAATCCATTGTAACGTTAAGTTATAGCTATAGATATCCAGAGAAACTATTGTAATATTCTGATGGAATAATCTACTGTATAACGCATGTTATATCTGTAATTGCCACAACTTATGCTTTAGTGAACCATACAAATTAATTATATCACAGACTGATGTACTCGTTTCTACACTTTTTTTGCTTTAATCCAATTATTCTGTAACGATGTTTGCATATTACTAGTAAACGTGAGAGCAAACAGACATCTGAAGCTAGTTCACTTTACCATTCAGAGCATGCGTAAAGAGTAATCTCATGACGGGGCAGGTAATTTACTTGGAGTCTGAGTAATAGTGTAACAAGGGGTAACATCTTACCTCTACCCTACGTGACTCCGTAGTCTCTCTATATATCTCTCTCTCTGTGTATTTCTGCCTCCTTCACTACCACATCTCTCTTCTTTTCTCTCTCTTTGCCTCTCTCTCTCTAACTCTCTCTCTCACTCTCTCTCACTCTCTCTCTCTCTCACTCTCTCTCACTGTCTCTCTCTCTCTCTCTCTCTCTCTCTCTCTCTCTCTCTCTCTCTCATACATTTAAGCCCCTAGACACAACATTTCACTTGCTTTGCTTACCTATTTCATGTGTGTTGCATTCTGCATTTACTATTAGGCCTAGAGATGAGTATCCCAGCCCGTTGGAGAAGTTAATCCATGCATTGTCCAGTTTGAATTCCAACCCAGTACAAAATACAGTTAAACCTCTGTATACCGAAGATCGATGCAACTATAAACCCGCATTTAACAGTAATTTTCTTTGGTCAGGGCAAATTTCCTATCTGAATAATGTTATGTCATTCCATATAACAATAAAGATACTTTAGAAAACCCTTTTATAACAATATTTTGAAGCTGAATTGTTATTTCAAACCTGTAGATTATCCCAGCATATAACGATAAAGATATTTTAGAACACCCCTTTAAAACAATATTTTGAAGCTGAATTTTTATTTGAAACATGTAGCTTGGCGCTGCATTTAACGATAAAGATAATTTAGAACACCCTTTTATAACAATATTTTGAAACTGAATTGTTATTTCAAACCTGTAGCTTAGGCCTGCACACAACGATAAAGATATTTTAGAAAACCCTTTTATAACAATATTTTGAATTATTTCAACCTGATTGCCTCATTATTTATATTTTCGTTTCATCCTTTTGTTTTTCGTAAAAAAATCATCTCTGGTGCTTGTATTTTATTTTATTTATTTAATTTATGACATATCAAACATACAAAAACTTCTTCTTCTTCTTCTTCTTCTTCTTCTTCTTCATTTCATGGTTTAGGCTATTGCCTGTTCCGTCTTCACATTGTCTCCTTCCATCTCTTTCTCGGCCTTCCTACGTCTCTCCTTCCTTTAGGTGCATACTGGAAAGCTAATTTTGGCAGTCTAGTATCCTCCATTCTTCCAATATGTTCGAACCATCTTGTTCTGTACCTGTCCATTGTTGAGTTTAGCGCTTCTACTTCTAATTCCTTTATTATTTCTTCATTATTAATTCTATCTTCTCTTGTACATCCTTTCGTTTTCCTCAAAAATCTCATTTCACAACTTTGTATTCTACTAATTGTCCCCTATATAGGTACCCAGCTTTCGCATCCATATAGTAGCGTGGGAATTGCCATAGTTTTATAGAATTTCATCCTTGTTTCAGGTCTTGTTTTATTCTTTAAAATATTGTGTATTGTTCCACAAGTTGTTTGAAATCTCATTAACTTTTTGTCTATATCTTTGTCCTTATCATTACTGATTTCACATCCTAAATACTTAAAGGGGGAGACTTGTTCAAGTACTTTGTCATCAACGACTATTTTCGACCTTATAGGTATTTTCCCCCAGTTTGCCATTATTTTGGTCTTCTCTCTTGATATTTCAATATCATAATTTTTACATATTTTATTAAGGTGATATATTGAACGTTGTAAATCATCTTCTGTGTCTTGTATTATAACAACATCGTCAGCGTACAGTAAAATATTTAAAATGTTTCCTCTGGCTACTTCTATGCCTGTGTCAATTTTTTGTCTCCAAATCTTAATTATATTATGAACATAAATGTTAAAAAGTGTCGGTGACAGTGGACACCCTTGTCTGACTCCTTTATTAGTCATAATTTCTTCTGATTTCTCTGTCCTAAATTTTAAAACTATTTTTGTTTCCTCATATAAACTTTTCACCACCTTTATCAACTGTCTAGGATATCCTTGTTCCCTCATTATGATCCACAGTTTTTCTCGGTCTACATTATCAAAAGCCTTTTGAAAGTCTATGAAAGCTATATGTGCGTGTAAATTGTATTCTCTTATCTTTTCTAGTATCTGTTGTAATATGAAAAGGCTCCTTTAGAAATACTGCCCTAAATATTATTAGGGTTAATATGGAGTTAGGTCAAAAGCTGCGAATACTTCAAAACTATATATTTTACATCTTGACGCCCTAATCTTGACATCTGAGGTCGACCTGCCTTCCCTAAAGCCACTTTGTTCTTCACCTATAAGGGTTTCACTTATTGTCCTCAATCTTTTATTTATTATTCTGGCATATAACTTGTACATTGAGTTTAGAAGGCTGATACCTCTATAATTCTTGCATTGTCTTCTATCACCTTTTTTGAACAACGATACCACCTCTGCCACTTTCCATCTTTCTGGGATTTTCCTTTTTATCCAGCATTTATTTAAAATATGTAGTAGTCTCAGATGTAATATCATTCCTCCATTTTTTAAAAGTTCTGCATTTATCTTATCTTCTCCAGAAGCTTTCCTACTTTTCATCAATCCTAGTTCGTCTTTCACTTCTTCTATGTTTATTAAGTCTATTACTCCGTCTGTTCCATCTATGTCTTCTTCTTCAACTTCTTTATTGATTCCTTGTTTATCCTTATACCATAATTCATTATAGTACCTTATCCACGTATCTTTTCTTATCAATTCTATTCTTGCTACATCCTTTTCATATTTATTTGTCTGTTTTATAACTTTATATGCAAACTTCTGTCTCCCATGTAGATCATGTTCGATTTCACTAATAAATTTTTCCCAGGATTGTTCATGAGCTTTTCGTACTATTAATTTCGATGAATTACGTTTTTCTTTGTAAATGTTTATTGTTTCTTCATCTCTCTTCTGTATCCATTGTAAATATGATTTTTGTTTCTCTTTTAGAGCTTCTTCTATTTCCTCATTCCAGATTCTTAAACCTTTCTTGCTTCTAATTTTATTTTTCTTCCCCAATACTTCATCTGCTGCTTTATATATATACAATTTTGGACATTTTGCCATTCATCTTCAAGCAACTCTTTAGTTGTTGTCTCCAAAAGATACTTTTCTAATCTTCGTTGATACAGATCCTTTATACTCTCATCTTGTAATAAGTATACTTTGTACACTTCTTCTTTGTCTGGTTCTAAGTTTTCTACATTTTGACCAGATTTGAAATTTTGCTATTACTAGAAAATGATCCGGTCTGATATCAGATCCTCTATATACATGTACGTCTTGCAACTGAGGTCTGAGGTCTGAGGTCTGATACAAAAACAATAATTTAAATTTTAAACACAAATATTTACAAATTCTTGTTACATAATATACTATAAATATAATATTAAGAAAATACACCCGAATGAGCAAAATTCCTTGTGCTCGAATGCAAGTCCAAAAGAGAGAAGACTGAAACAGGAGAAGAGACGAAGAGCAGAAAAACTAATTCCGTGGCGCTTACATCCTAGAAGGGACAAGGCTAACCACCCGACCGCTGCGTCATCTAACATAGGCAGACGGCAGGATTGGGGGCATGTGGTCAGCATGCCGACACCCACGACACTTAATGGTGGTTTCCATGACTGGAGCCGCTACTTCTCTATCAAGTAGCTCCTCAATTTGAATCACGAGGCTGAGTGCACCCCTACCAGAATTCCCTACTTCAGAAAAATCCGAGGAGGTACCGGGGATAGAACCCGGGCCAACGGATCTGTAGTCAGTGACGTTAACCACAAGACCACGCCGGCGGTCAGACAAAGAGTAGAATGAAAAAGTGAGAAAAGAACAAAAATTCTTAAAGACAAAATAGAAATACAAAACATAAATACCTAGGAGGCAGCTAGCAATAAATTAGAGATAATTTTGTTCCTGACATTTCGTTGTCTCTATTAACGTCTCATATCCATACACAGGCCTATAAAACAGGTTTAGCCATTGCTTTATAAAATTTAATTCTAGTATCTCGTCTTCTTTTATTTTTCAATGTTTTGTGAATTATACCACACGTGGTTTGGAATTTTGATAATTCTATATGTATTTACCTGGCTGGAAGCCTATAATCACACCCAGATACTTATGAGATCCTTGTTCTAGGGGATGCTATCAAGTATTATTTTGGGTCTGACTTGGTTTTCCCCTCAAAATGTCATTTTTGTGTTTTGTATGGTGATTTGTAGACAGCAGGCTACTGTTCAGATAATCGATTTAAATAATGTAAAGTTCTTTGTAAATTATCTTCATTTTCTTGAATAAATACTGTATTAGAAAAAGTTTACAGAAAATCTACATCATCTATATACATATTTATTATTATTATTATTATTATTATTATTATTATTATTATTATTATTATTAACACCACGGTTTTATTACTGCATGCTCCATTACATAATGTAACGCTACATGCTTATGAGAACAAGTGCAAAGCTTAGATTTCATATTTTCATTATTTTTACAATCACTTAGGCCTAGTCATATACTCTCTATCCCTCTCCATCGCTCTTCATCCTCATTCTCTGTATCAGTAGCTCGCCAATGGAATTCCATCCCCCGCGCGGTTAGAGTCTGTCGAACTCTTGGTAAATTTCAGAGAGAAGTTAACATATTAATTTTAAACCATGTAATTTAGTTTTGTTTTTCATCGTAGTAACTAGAAATCTTAATTGGAGCTCTTTTTGATATTTGTAACCCGTAGCCTAACTTCTTGTAACTATACGTTTTTCTCTTTATTATTCGTTAGTATAATTTTAAATATCTTAGGCTATAATCCTAATTATTTTCTTTAGTATTTTTATATTTTGTAATTTAATTTTGTAATTTAATTTTGTAATTTTCTTTTGTAATTTAATGTTTTATAGCACTCTAGTTTATAAATTATAACAATGTTTAGTGCTTGGTATTTAAGTATTAAGTATTAATTAATTATCTGTAATATTATGTATTTGTGTTATGTAATTGTAATGTAGTTCTTTTTTACTGGTAGAGCGGAAGAGAAGGCCAAATGGCCTTAGCTCTGCCAGAATAAATAAACAGAACAGATAATTAGTATTTTGTAAAGTGTCAAAATCTATATTTTTTACAAATTGGGAAAAACATTTTAAGTCTTTTATAACAAATTCACTTTTATTTGAAGGCCATCGTCCACCCGAATGAAGCACTTCTCTGCGGAGTTCATCTCTGGCTGGTTGTAGTAGTAACTCGCAGTCCCAAAAATCGTGGTCAGTAGACTGCAAATCTCTCCCGCACCTGCATGTTGGATCCTGTAAAATCTTGAACCTATGTAAATATTCTCCAAATTTCCCATGGCCTGTAGTCATTGCTGTAAGGTTGTGCGATAACTTGAGGTTTGACTTTAATCTGCTTCGGACATTAGGAAAATATGACTTTGTGATGATACCGTTGGTAGTGGTTATCGTACAAAACAAACAGTACGTGACGGAAGACATTTATCTTGATGTTGCCAAACTGCGTAGAATATGTGGTCTACGCAATAATATTGGTATTAAATTTGCGTGAAAAATACCAACATAGGGAAAATGTATTACTTATTCTTTCCTCAAGTGCTTTAAGAACGTTAGAATAGTGAGGTTAATACTTATCGGTAAATTTTAGGGACAATATTTCTTTTTTGGGGAAGTAGGCCTACTCATTTCGGATAAAAATTGCATTTGAATTTTTTTGTTTGCATATTCTACATTTACCATATAATGTATACATACACTGCAATATGACTTATACCGGAAACGACATAATAACATAACATTACTTAGCAGACTCCACTTTAAATTTCTGCTTTACAGTAAATTGCTGGTTAGCATATCTGAGTGAGTGACACATCGATCGGACGGTCGGATAAGCCTTAACCACTGACTTAGTTAGAAACTCAAGCAACAGAAAACGCAAAGCTGTTCTTTGATTGACGTGTGCATGCAAAGGAGAATATGTTTGCCTCTTTGAAAAGCGTACCTGTAGGGAACAAATAGTAGTCCTGCATCTTCTGAACAGAATTGTGTCAGAATAGATTTGAGAAGATGTAGGTGTTATATATACATATATACAACATAATTATATGAAAGCTTTTACTCGTTCCACATAAGACGCTTTAAGATGTTTCTAAGCTTAAGTATATAAAAATTGTAGAATCGTTGGCCACGTGCAAGAATTAATTTTCTTTCATAATAAAATTCAACATCTTCTTCTTCTCCGTTTCACCCAACTTTGGGGTACGTTGAATCAATCACTTCTTAGTGTTTTGTGCTTTAATTTCAGCCCAGTATTTCTTCATTCTTTCTGATCCTGCTTCCTTTCATCTTCACTGATCTGGATCATTCGTTTGGTTTTGATTTTGTCTTGGAACCTCTCTTTCTTGACTTTGGTTATTTATTTATTAATTATTTTTTATTTTTTGCAGTTTTTTCTATGAGCATTTTTTATGTGATTTTGGGTTCTTTTAAGTCCTTCTCTGGTTCCTTAAATCAATTTGGTTTGGTCTTTTTGTTGCGGAAATATTCAAAGATTTTTTTGGTCAGTCTATTTGGGTGCATTCTGAGGATGTGTCCTTAAAAATAAATTATTCTTCTCCTCATTGTGTCTAAGAGTTTTAGTCTTTTGGTAGAATGTTTCGTTTCTCATGTGGATGAGTTTGTTATTATGGAACTTAGGGCCTAGGATTTTCCTTAAAATCTTTCTTTCTTTGATCTCCAGTCTTTCAATTGGGCCATGATTGGCGATGGACAGTATTTCGGCATCATTACAGAATTTTTACAGAATATTCAACATCAATACAGATTTTTTTTTCATTTTTTATTTTGTTACATAAAATACATTATTTGAGATACATAAGTAATTACCCGAATATGAATGCTACTCTTATTCGGGTACAGTTCAATTTATTCTAACAAGCAAAAATGAAACACACAAAATATAATTACATAGGCCCTATTAAAATTTACAACCTAGAATACTGAAGAGCAAAATGGCAGAAGTTCTGACAACCTGATGTATAGATAATTTCTATAGCTTTTTAAACCCTAACCATGTAAGTGATTATTCTATTAAGTTAACATGGATGTGAGGTCCGAATGACCGCTCAAAGTTTAACAATGAAAAAACTTACTAAGTGTGAATTTTAATTATTATTCAAGCAAAATTGTTCCTAAATGTTTAATGAACAAAACTTAATTCTTACAAAATAATTTTATGGGGGTTTTCAGGTCTCACATCTAAGTTACAGCACCACAAATGCAATGAAATGCACAGTTTCGAAGGTATTTTAATATTTTTGAAATGAATAGCTAGTTAACATAAATGTTTATGTAGTACATCATCCACATCACTCCCAACCAGATGTAAATAACAGTTCATCACAGTAAGTGTTTGTGTTCAAAATTATAGTAGTTTAACTTACTGTAGGCTTGCATAATTTTCCCCGTGGAAATGAGACATATAGTCATATTCTCAAAACATTCAATGGATGATTTCAGAGAAATAAGTTCATCATAACTGTCATCACATAGTCTTAAAACTTCCAGCTTAAAAGTTTTGTTTACTGTCCCGGCCGTTCACTAATTGTTATTCGTAAAATAGTAAACCGGAAAAGAATTACGAACCCATGGAAGTGAGGTCTCATGGACAGCTACATTTTTTCTAGCACGGTTCCACTAACACATGGGTAAGTGACACATATAGGATGATAAATGGTCTTGAGAAGGGAAGGTAGTATAAATAACACAACTATGAATACGATATCCAGATAGTACTCGGGCTTTATGTTTTTACTGCGGTCACACTAAAACTAAACTAAACTCCATGGCGCTACATCCCTGGAGGGATTTGGCCTACCATCCGACCGCTGCATCATCTACCACAGGAAGATGGCAGGATTGGAGGCATGTGGTCAGCATGGCGACACCCACGGCCGTTAATATTGGTTTCCATGACCAGAGCCTCTACTTCTTTATCAAGTAGCTCCTCAATTTTGAATCATGAGGCTAAGTGCACCCCTGCCAGACCTCCCTACCTTAGGAAAATCCGTGGGCGGGGACTGAACCCGGGTCGACGAAACTGTGGTCACACAGACGAAATAATTAAAAACCACATGTTCAACTTTATGTTTTGAGATTGAGGAAGAACAGTGAGTCAGCATTAAGATATAGGCTACATAACGTTATTATTGGACTGCTTGTAAGCTTATATGTTATAAGAAGATACATTCGCGAGACGGCAAGCTTTAATATTACAGAATAGTGCATTATGCAAGAAGCGTATAATAACATTTATTCACGTACGAGTACAATGATGAAACGAGCAAAGCAAGTTTGATCATTTTCATAATTACCATTATAGGCATATTGCATACGACTGATTTTGTTCGACCATAATTAAATAATTAAGTTTTTTGGTTTGTAGAACACCTCGTAATTGATTACACAGACTGCTTTCACCATAAGCTGTTGTAGTTCTTGTCTTTTCCCCATAGATGGCAGGCTGCAAGGCGTGCAGGCTTGCAGAGTTTCTCTCGAGCTTTAATGTCAAATAACGCATTTTAAAACACAGGAAATAAATTCAATATAGTATAATATTAAAATTAAGGCGAAAAGATTTGATTTGATTTTAAATATAGGTTGTTTAATTATGCATCTTCATTTGCTGCTCTGAAGGTTTCATGAAGATTCAGTGTTCGATAATAATCGATACTACACCAGTTAAAAATGGAATTCAGTTTCAAAATGAATGTTATTTGATACCATTACGTCACATGTATTTCAGTATGGTTGAACGAAAAATGTTTCATTCTGAAGAGGCAAATGGATTACTTTATGAACTTGACAGTATTAGGACCACTGCTTCGACAGTTTTAAAAACGAATTATTGATCTAAGATATAACTCGATCGGTAAGACCTGAGCCAAACAAACGGCTGCGCAGTAGTCTACGATGGCATAATCTAAACCTGGCTGACCCTCATAGCACGTGATGTTCTTTGCTAGTTCATACTGTACAGACCGTTTAATAACATCTTAGTTAGCATCGCAGCATTCAATAGTGAAGAACCAACAGCGATATTTTGTGAGTTACATACTTAAATAATATTTCATAATAAAAAAAAGAATTATTCACTTATTTTTTTCAATAGTTACGGGCTATTATGAACCACTTAGTTTGGAATGAATAGTACAGTATATGCATAGGCCTACTCTTCTGCTCTTACCCCATTGCTCCCGTCGGACGATAAACTATCTGCGCGTGTTTGGCTCAGGTCTTACCGATCGAGTTATACAGTTTCCTTAAGCGTTTCATGGTTCAGTTAAATTAAATTAACTGTACAAAAACTATAGACACGCCTGTCAAACACATTAAAGATTAGTAAATTTTATTCACAGCAATATAACTTAGCTCTAGAGTCGAGTTATAGATAAATGTTATGAAACACGAATACTTGGCTAGTAACGATGCCGGATAAAAGTGAGACACGTATAAGTTCAATGAAGAGAAAGATGTCTATCTTCAACCGAGTCATAACCTTGAAACGTGTCGTACTCTGGCGCGAAGAAACCGTCTTTTACAAAGATCTTCACCCTATTCCTAAACCGTAAACTCTCCCTCTGTTAACATCAAGACACGTAAAATGATTCATTTTTACAACAAACGAGAGTGGATACGAGAACCCATACACGAGTCACGTCCATAAAGTAACTTTCCCATAGGCCAATAACGGAAACAAAACACAATTTAGTGGAAACATTTATTGAAGTGAAACTTCTTTAGCCGCGGTAGGGGTAAATCGAGAGCTGGTGTAACTCTCAAAAATCGTCACGAAATTAATGTAACGCTCAAAATCGTCACGAAATTAGTGAGGTGTGACGGAACGGACTGCACAGAAACAATCAACTCAATGATTAGGCTTATCCAAAGTTTAAAAAATCCAATAATTAAAAATTAAAAATCCAAAATTTAAAAAATCCAAAATTAAAAATTAAAAATTAAAAAAATTCAAAGATCAAAAATTCTACAATTAAAAAAATTCAAAGATCCAAAATTAAAAAAAACAAAAAATCCACAATTTAAAAAATTAAAAAATCCAAGTATCCAAAATTTAAAAATCCAAGTATCCTAAATTTAAAAATAAACAATTAAAACATTAAAAATTAAAAAATAAAACATCTAAAATAAAAATTAAAAATTTAGTAATAAAAAATCCAAAATTTAAAAATAGAAAATAGAAAATTAAAAAATCCAAAATCGAAAATTAAGAAATCCAAAATTTAAAAAGTCCAAAACCCAATAATAAAAAGTCCAACAATCCAAAATAAAAAAAATCCAATAATCCAAAATTGAACAATCCAAAAATTAAAACATGTTTCACTTTTGTCACGTGGCGTTCCACGCACACTTTTTTTTTGTACCAGATACAGGATATGTTGAGCTATTTTTCAACATATTCACCACAGGAATTCAGACATTTATCATACCGTGGAACCAACGTTTGAATACCTGTGTCGTAGTAGTCTGCCGCCTGGGATTTGAACCAATGTGTGGAAACCATGTCTGCCTCTTTGTCTCTGTCATTTTTTGAAATGTAGGAACATATGGAAATCAATGGGAGCGAGATCCGGGCTGTAGGGTGGATTTTTAAACATCTCCCAGCAAGACTCCTGCAGAAGTTCGACTGGGAGGCGTTTAAACAGCCCGGACCTCGCTCCCAGTGATTTCCATCTTTTCCTACACCTCAAGAAATGACAGAGAATGACAGAGTGGTTCAAATCCCAGGCGGCATAATTCTACGACACAGGTATTTAAAAGTTGGGCCCACGGTGCGAATATTTTGAGAAATATCTGAACACTTGCAGTATCTGTTACAATAAACTTTTCTATGATACTGTGTTTTGTTTCTGTATACGGCCGTAGGGAAAATTACTTTATGGACGCGCCTCGTATTATGACATCTTAACAAAGTTTAGGTATTTTTAAAATATGCGCCCACATTTTCAAGGTATAATTCAGACTTTTCAGGAATTTTGTATTTAAATCATAACGGAGTCTCTGAAGATGACAACAGGATGTGTTTGAGCCGGACTTTCGAAGCCAGTTATTTGTTCATGTATGAATGGTTAAGTTTGTCCATCACATCAACAAACTCAGTTTTTATGACTTTCCTAAGAATAACTCGGTTTTGGAAGAAGCTTACACAACTCTATGCATAGTCCCGCAATACGGCCACACTCTATGTAGCAATAAGATGTGAGATTGTTCCACCCATCCCTGCGCCTCTTCTTTTTTTTGTTTTGTTTGTTATGGTGGATACGGCTAGGAGCCTCTAGATTCGTTGAAAGAACAAAATCATTTCAGAATTAGGAGAATGTGTGCATAAATATGACAGGCCCATGTCAGTAGATTTACTGGTATGTAAAAGAACTCCTACCAAACAAAAATTCCGGCACACCGGCGACGGCCACAGGCCTAAGTTGCAGAACATCCCTGTCGTTAAATAACCATATACTAACCACCCAATCATCGTCTTCACCACCAATACTATAATTATTAAAACAAAGTTGTATGTTAACAGAGGAGACGAAAGTTATCTAAATTTTTAATATAGCTACAGAAAATTTACCAACAAAAACAGAAGACGATCTACAAATGGCAGTACCCAAATTAAATGAAATAGCTAGTAATTACAATATGAGAATTTCCGAGAGGAAAACAATAGTGATGACGTTCCAAGGGACAAACCACTTAAGATGTAAAACAGTAATAAATAATAAAATAATAGAACAAGTAAATAATTTTAATTATCTGGGATTTAATATATCCTTCTGCCAAAGGAACGACATTAATATAAAATTAAACAGATTCTATAGCGTGTGTGGAACAATAAGAAGAATACTGAAAAATAAAACATTAAGAACAACTCAAAATTCTATAAAACAATGGCAGTACCCATATTAACATATGCCTGTGAGAATTGGACACTTGCTAGATCAGATAGAAGAAAGATAGAGAGAGCCGAAATGAAATTCTTACGTTCAGTGGCTACACATTTTTAGACAAAAAAATTTGAGGCAATTAGAACAGAGTTAAAAATATGCAATATAAAAGACAGCATAAATCATATAAGAAATATCTGGCTAGGACATATAGAAAGAATGCCACCAGATAGATTACCGCGGATTTTACTTCATTATCAACTTAAAAACAAAAGAAGAGTGGGACGCCCAATTGCTAGATGGAGAGACTCGATCTCTTGATGTGGAAACAGGCCTAACGCCTAAATCCATGAAGTAGAAGAAGAAGAAAAAGAAGAAGAGGAGAAAATACGAGTTAATGATATTTGTTACATAACAATTTTCCCAAATTTAGTAATTTTTTTTGTCCATATTATTAATGCTCTATGCTTTTCTAGGCCTGTTAGTTAGCTCGCGTTTCTTTATGTGTAATACTCAATTACGACGTGTGCTATTGTTTTAGCTATTACTGAGCTTGTCATCCACTACGAAGGAATTGTGTGCGTAAAATAAACTTTTTTGTTCACACTAACCCGAGGCAGCCAATCACAGGTTGTTTGCCTAAATCAGACGAGGATGTGAAATAACAGTATATAATAAATGCATATAAAATAATAACATATACAACCAACAAACATGTCACCGGATTAATGTTTACTCTGAATGGATATCCGAGTTCACATATATTCGGCATACATTTCATTTTATACTTGTTTATTTGCGTAGTATTAGCGAACAAATTAAATTACAGAATTTACTTAAACTCGATGTTTTCATGAAAACAAACGTACTGTCCCTTTTCATCGGACAAGGGATTTCAGTAAGAATAAATGTCTTAATGATGTGGTGAAATTATGCATGAGATCCAATAGTAACATTCAATTGCTACTATTATTGATAAATTTTAAAGCAAATAAAGGTT
Source organism: Ectobius pallidus (assembly GCA_964059195.1). Lineage (NCBI taxonomy): Eukaryota > Metazoa > Arthropoda > Insecta > Blattodea > Ectobiidae > Ectobius > Ectobius pallidus. Next base: position 15,915,386 of record CAXKWD010000005.1, read on the forward strand.
CCATAAAGACAGTGGTAGGCCTACAACTGACAAAATCTGAAAATTTGATTTTATGTGATTTAAGTACTTTCAGCTGTTTGTAAAACTCAGGGAAAAGTGGCAAAGTTGAATTTTTCATTGCTACTGCAATCTGTGCAACTCTTTGTGAAGCAGTGAAATGGTCAGTGAAAAATGGTACAAGTGCATTATTTTCAGCAGCTTTCCATGTGGCATATGTAAGATGGCTAAAAACCTAGAACTCTGACATGGATTCTCGATGATCATGAAACGTAAGACTCATTATTGCTGCATTTTTTTATGTAATAGCCTAATCTTATCATAGGTAATTTCACGAGAGTTGACGACTTTATCGATAGACTCGCGACTGCGCAGCAGGAGCCGATTTATCTGATGAAACTCGTCAACTCGAGTTGAATTTATTAAGACTACTAGCTTAAAAGCCCCGGCGTCGCCCGGGTTTTTATTTTGTAATTTGAAATTATCTTATGAAGGACTTTCTATTTGTAGGCCTACATAGAACTTGAAATGAGGAAGAACGACTTATCACACTTAAACTATTTCCTCAGAAAACGCTAGATATAGCCACTACATGCTTGATTTCCTTTTGACACATTTCTGGCGTCACCATCAATACTGCTCTGTCAAGCCGTTTCCTAACATCGCATAATTTAAAAGATTTGTTATTTCTGGCCACAAACCCTTTGATAAAACTCCATACCAGTTCAATTATATTCAAATTGCTATGATAAGGGGGCAACCTCAGTACTTGATGGCCCGCTTTATTTGCCATATCATCAACCACATATTTATTTTCATCTTTGTCCGCGAATTCCTGTGCTAAGAGCACTAACTCTGCCTTAACACTTTTATCATTAAATGTTACATTCTTTTCTTGTAGGCATTCCACAATATCTTGTTTACGCCAAGAAGTATTTGGACGCCGATAGAGTTTCACACTGTGGTATGATGCATTGTCCATAACTATTAAACTGTTGGGTTCAAGTTTCCGCAAAACATTAGCAAACCAGTTACGGAATACCTCTCCATTCATGTCTTCGTGGTACTCACCTGTTTTCTTTGACTCAAAAATGAGCAAACCCCCATCTACGAAGCCTGTTACACTACCTATATGCGTTTCCCCTTACCCATAGAATTTTCTGAACCTTGACTTAATCCTGCCCTAAAAGCTTTTTCCTTTGATTCAACAGTAGTGTCGTGCCAAATTTTAGGGGTGGTGTGTCCTGCATTTACCCATGTCTCGCCTAAGTAATAAAACTTTCGACCCTCTGCTCGGTATTGCCGTACAACTCTAAGATATCGTCTTCTCCAAAGTACAATATCATCACGATCTACTATAACATTACCCTCACTTCTTTTCACATATTTCATTCCAATGTCCAACAATAACTTATAAATTGTTGTTCTTTTAAAATTAGGAAGGTCGGAGTCCTCATTGACTGCACAAAGAAGTTTATCCACAGTTGGAGGTATGTTATCAAAAAAGAATTGATGAACTTTTGCTCGAATAGCACTTTTCACAAAGTCATCAATGCTATCTAAAACACTATTCAGCTTTTCAGCCTTTCTTGGGGGATTTTCACTACACCAGAGTATTCACTACGCACTTTCCAGATACTTCTGGTACATATACCGGTGAATTCAGATGTCAATTTTACAACGTCCTCAATTGCAAGTGCTGGATATATATATATTTTTTTAACCCATTCAATATAATTTCCTTCTGTCCACTTCGCAAAGATTTACCTCTCTTATTTTTAATTATGCCACTTGGGCCTGGTTGAATTTAAGTCATTATGTGTAATGCTTCTCACAGACTGGGTTATAAATTATAAACACCACGTTTCGCTGTTCACTGAAATTTGTATGTTTACATTATTCACAACAATGACTCTCGCAAACTGGAGGGTTATATCACGAATGCCACGTTTCGCAATACATTGAAACATTTGCAATAAGTTGATATTGTTATCTTAAAAAATTTCGTCACATCTTATGAGCTTTTACTGTTATAAAAATAAAATCTAATACCGCACTATATTGTATTGTAGCATGATGTGTGGTGGGGTTCAAATCACTTGCATTTGTTTACACGGACTTGCATTCTCAAAATGAATGGATAACACACTTTCGATTTGGTTTGGTTGCAAGACTCATTTTTGTTTTTTTGTTTTGTTATGAAAACATGTGAAAGTGGAACTCTCAAACTGTGAATGTCACACTTCTTTTGTCACACTTCAATTTTTTTAATCTTTTTTTTTTATGTAAACAATTGACAGAAGAACTCTCTAACTTTGTCTAACTTTGCCTCATTTCATCACATTTCCGACTTTTCCCGTGGATTTTCCAAAAATTTTCTTTCATACAAACCTTCTCCAGACAATTGCGATCACAACAAAACAAAAATCAGCCAAATCGATCGAGCCGTTCTCAAGTGATGCGGCAACAACCCTTTTGTAAATTCATTTTTATTAATATAGATAGATTACATGAATAAAAATGTAACGGATTATACAAATAATAATTACTTTCGTGCTTTGTTGTATAAAAACAAAACTAACAGTTGCGAGATCACGGCCTACTATGAATCAACCGTCCATGAATCGATTCGAGTTACCATGTTGTTGACCAGTGCTACCAATGGTGCATATAAGACATAGTTAACTTCATTCAGGTAAGCTAACAGCAGAACAGAATAAAAGCACACCAACTGGCTTACACCTAATCGAAATTGTGTTTTTAATCGATGTACATTCCTATTATTTCAATTTCTAAATAAGTTATGTTGTATAAAATAAGCTGTTTTCGTGCTGCTTAATGGCAGTATGTGACGTATTAATCACTGCACACTGATGCTTACGTGTCCAGTAGCGAGCAGACGTTTTACCCGATAAAACGGCATCCTCGCGATTTCCACATGAATATTGTAAGATAAATGGCCGTGATTGGTCTATGTCCGAGGAATTGCTAAACGTTATTGGTCAATATCAAACACGCGTGGCGTATGAGTGGAATAGTCAGTATAATTATATAACAGAGAACAGTATAATTATATTTTATTGGCATGTAGCCCCTTAAAATATCTATGAACTGTATGGATTTTACCTGTATTCCAAAGGGAGACGTGCAGTCATATATGATACCACGAAAAGTCTCAAGATCTCGGGAAAGTCGGGACCTGCGTCCATCGAGTCTAACAGTAAATGGGTGATTCTTCAAATACGGGAAAATTTGTGTTCCGGAGTGATATTTCCCTTCAAATTCAACTTAAAAAAATTAGAATAAAAGTTTTTTTCTACTACCTCCATACTACAACTATCACTTTGAAATGTCACTAACTTTAAATTCTGATATTCCAAAATCAAATTTAATTCAATAAAATGTCATCCACATGCTCTGTCCCAAACCTCGCTTTTGTATATTCAAATGCATTTTTCCACAAAACAAAATGTTATTTCCTCTTCAACTTTTTTTCCTGTCAATGAGTATGAATGTGTGAAGAATATTAACCCCTAAAAAATAAAATGAAATAAAATTGTCACCCCACCTAATGAACATACAGAATTTCCCAAGGGTTTTTGGGCATCCACATGGCTGAAAATAATGGACTTTTTTCTGCAGAAATGAGAAATTTGTATAACTGGCAACAGCGTTAGAATGCCAACAGGGCAGCTTGTGGTTGAATTGTAAGATTGAATTTTGCTTGCTTACAAACAGTTTGGGATTTACAAAGGACTTTGCATCATTTTCAAGGAAAGCGTTTTTATTCCCCGTCATTAACATGGCATCTAGAAAGTAGGCAGAAAGTGAATATTAATTAATTTTGATTACGCACTATGATAAACCTTCCAATTCAAAGTACTTGACTGAAGTTGAGCTTACAGAGGTTTAGGAATGGCTTGCTGAGACCACTTAAACTCCTTTTTTGTCATCCACATGCCTGATTTTTGTGTCATCCACATGTCTCATGAAGGGGTATGTGGATGACTCTGAAGTCATGTAGATGATAAATGTAGGATACTATTGTGTTTGCGGTGTCTGTGACCTGTACTTAAGATCTTAAAACTGATTAAATGAATTTCTGCTTGATTCCCCCCTCCCCCAAAACCATAAAAACACAGTCTCGTTAAAATTACATTAATTCCGGAGTATGCACACAAATTTGCAAATTTGGTGCAAAATCAACTGAAGTATGCTGAGAAAAATATGAAATCACATAAAGAAATGCAGATTGTTGCCAAAGTTAGTCATTAATGTGGCCTTCTGCCATCCACATGTACATGGATGTCATCCACATGGCTTTAAAAAAATAAAGAAATTAAAATAAATAAAAATATAAACATTTAAGCACTGCTGGTGTCATATTATAATCAAGTAACCCCTGAAGTATTTTAGTAATTTTTTTGAGATTATTTAAACAAAGTAAAAATTTGGATTTTACACACTCCAAATTTTCCCATACTTGAAGAATCACCCAATTATGCTAAATAATACAGTGCCATCAATTAGTCTCTCCGCAGCTGTCGTAATGTTCGCCATTCAGGCGAAGGTTGGCATTTCTCTCTATCTTCCTTTCGTCTTGTAGCACGTTTACCAGAGTAGGACATGTTAACTATTGATGATCGTCTATTTTCTATTGTTGATGACTTGATGGCGACTGGTTATTTCTATTGATATTAATTTTAATGAATATTATACAGTATGTAATATTGGTAGACAAACGAGGTGTTCTCTGGTAAACATTTTCTACCTCTTATGTAAATAGGTGAGTTTTATATTTCTTATATTTTTTTCATCATAAATTATTGTAGCCGAACATTATAATTGTAGGCTAGCACTGCCAACTTATTTCAGTTTCTTGGCGTATTCTCGCCTCAAAAGCGGTGCGGAGCGACTTCAAGATGGCAATGTAGCCTATCTCTGATGGTGGCTATGGAACGAGCTTGATAACTAGGGCAAGGCATTTGAGGATTTTGGATCTTTTTTATATTAAGGTTCAAAGATTGCTCAAATATACATAAATGTGTATCATGAAATAATTGATTAAACAAGGGCAATTTGTTTTTGCATTGTTTGCTTTATTTTGTATTTTCCTCATTTTCGAGAGATAGGTAATTTTTTGGCCATTTTTAGGTCATTTTCAGCATTTTTGGTAATGCTTTTCAGTGAAAGTAAAGAGGACAACAGACAATAGTTTTTATTTGAGATCTCCGCCAAGTGTTCATAGTACATTTTAATTGAGATTTATTGTAAACACCATAGCGGTTTGTCTTTTAGCAATAAAGAATTGTTATTATTATTATTATTTTTCTTTTTAAAGGCACATATTTGCTAGGGACAATTTGATGGGCATTCCAGTTCAAAAAGAATTTATTTGTCACTACGGTGTCCAAGTTGTATAAATTTACTTACTTCTTTAGTAATAAAATAAGTGTTTTTTATATTGTAAATTCATATATTCCTATAATCACTAAATTGATTAAATAACTATTTAGAAGTAATGATGGTACCGTACATTTATTGGTAATTTTCTGAAATTTTGTGTAATTTTTCACTATTTTTAGGCCACAAATGCCTTTCCCCATTGATAAGAATTATGAATTAGAAGAATTAAGAATTAAGAAGAATTAAGAATTTATTTATCAACAAATAACAAGTAGGACTTGTGTAGTTGACGTCAAACTAACGACATTAAGGACAGATAAGCAAAAATGAAAGGATTTGCATTTCTCTTCCTATTATTTGATGAGTTATCGACAACCTAGAGAGCGTGCCGTAAAATCACTCGCATGTTAGATGGCATTTAAGAGATACCTGCAGTGCAAGTGCACAAATCGACACCTACAGAATAATTTGATGCATTTATAGCGGGCGGGGCATAGGAAGTATCAGCCATACAAAATTGCTTCTAAATTACGAGTCATTATAGTCTGTTATCCGCAATTTAAGGAACTTTCGATAATCGAAGTTGGCAACAGTATTTCTGGTAAAGTCATGGAATATAAATTAATGAAAGTAGTGATTTGGGAAGCAAAGGTGGTGATAAGGTTATAGTCTGTAATCGTTTATGTAGTCGAATTGGGTGGCGCAGTTAGAATCACGCTGGCTTTCTGTGCCCGAGGTTGCGGGTTCGATCCCAGCCCAGGTCGATGACATTTATGTGTTCATAAATGTGACAGGCCCGTGCCAATAGATTTACTGGCATTTGAAATAACTCCTGCGGGACAAAATTCCGGCACACCTGCGACGGTCACGGGCCTAAGTTACAGTACATCCCAGTCGTTAAAGAACCTTATACCATCCATTTATGGAAAGCGAAAGAATATAGTGGTCAGAACGAATGTAACCAAGTATATATCAATCTAACAGGTGTCGAGTTCCGATAACTTACATTACATTTTATTCAATTCTGTCTCCTACTGATATAGTTTTCGTAACATTTTGGTAAACCTTCTTTGGAATGGGGTAACTTCTGTGCGCTTTTATCGCAATATTCATGTTGGGTTTTTGTATCAGTTTAGCTTTCGTTTATTTTGATCCGTAATTTCCTAAACATTTCCTTTTAGTCTTGGGCATAGAACAATGAGATATGTACTAAAACAAAAGTGATGAGAATACGAGTACATGTATGCAAAAATACTACGAACACGGTATTTGTACGTGCTGTATTCATTTAAAGATAAAATACATGTATCTAATTAACAACATCTTCTCTATATATATAAAAGGCTTTGTCCTGACTGACTGAATGAATGACTGATTGACTGAATGACAGGAATCAACGTACAGCCTAAACTATAACAGGTAGAGACTTGGAATTTTGACAGTACCTTCGTTTCATAATGTAGGTGCTCACTAAGAAAGGATTTTGAAAAATTCTGATTCTAAATGCCAAAAATTAAATGTTTTTGAAAATACTTATTCCCTTTTTACATATAATTATCAATTCCAAATCACAGAATATATTGTTGCCAAATGGTATCAGGTGGGCTTGGAAAAAACAAATGAAATGCACTTTTGACAAATAAGAGAAGTTATCAAAATAATTCATGTTATAAATAAATATTACAGAATGAAATCCACTAAAATAATGGAATCACATAACTTTCTCTACCCTGGACATAGAGAAAACAAAACGAGGTATGGTAATGTGTATATTATTATATTATATCGCAGGTTTTTGGAGAGAAAAGTATGAAAGTGATAATGCTTTATGGTAACATAAGAGTGGGAAATTTCCCGCCTCGATATTACAATTTTATGTTACAGGAATTTCTGTTTCTTCTTATTTAAACCTCTACCAGGCTTGCTGTGCACTGTACAAGCGATGGGATGCAACATTCTAGATCCTCTATGAGCCATAAAAAACTATATCAAACGTTTTCTGAGGGAATAGTTTGAATGTAATAAGTCGTTCTTCCTATTTCAAATTATAAATGCCTATATAAGGACCTAGAATTTAAAATTGAAAATCCTTCATAAGCTAATTTCCAATTACAAAATACAAAACCCGGGCGACGCCGGGTCTTTCAAGCTAGTTTTGGTATAAGAGACTTGAGGCTTTCCCGTCGTAGGTTTCTTATGATGGTCTTATGACGGGTGAAAATATTACTGTAGTCCGAGCTTTCGGCTCCTACAAGCCCTGCAGCCATCTTCTGGGAGAGAATTTCCCATGAACATTTCCCTTCTCTCCCAGAAGATGGCTGCATAGCTTGTAGTAGCCGAAAGCTCGGACTACACTAATATTTTTACCCGGATGGAATCCCGAGAGACCATCATAAGAAAAATATTCTTAATTTATAATACAGGATTTTTTTATTGCACTGAATGATCAGTGAAATGGAAAATGTGGGTTATGAAACACTTACTGAGTGACATTTTGAAATTATTGTAATTTTCGCTTATATTTATAATACTAAGTGATAGAATATCACATTTAAGGGTGCTGTCGCTCTGCTCTTTAGAACCCATGCCTTCCTAGATGCTTAATTCTTGAAAATAATAGAAAATACGCTAAAGTAATAAAATATTGACCGAAAAACATAAAATAAACACATTAAAAGAATGCAAACGGGTATAAATATACATGCTTCATGCAAAAGAGCATTGCTGATAATTATTATTACTATTCCACTTATATAGACCATGGGCTACCAATAGCAAACCCTCCCCCCCCCGTGGGATTTTCTGGCACACATATTTTTTTGTTGATATTGTCGTCTAGTTTAAGATTTTAGTTGTTTGCCCCTTATCAATTACAGCATTTACCCGGAAACCCCGGAAAACCACGGAAATCCAGAGAAAATGGGTTTGTTTTAATTTTTTATTGTTCTTTGCCCCTAATATTCCCAGAGAATTTCTGACTCACATATTTTTGTTCGTATTGCCATCTAGTTTAAGGTTTCAGTTGTTTGCCCCTTACAAATTACAACATATCCCCGGAAAACCCGGAAAGCCACGTATATACGGAGAAAATTACTATGTTTTGGTTTTTAAATCTTTGTTCTTTCCCCTAATATTCAAAGGGAATTTCTGACTCATATGTTTTTTTGTTGCCATTACCATCTAGATTAAGATTTCAGTTGTTTGCCCCTTATCAATTACAGCATATCCCCGGAAAACTCCGAAAACCAAGGAAATCCGAAAAAATTGACTTCGTTTGAATTTTTTAAAATCTTTGTTCTTTGCTACTAGTATTCAAAGGGAATTGGTAAATCATATGTTTTTGTGTTGGTATAGCCATCTAGATTAAGGATTCAGTTGTTTTCCCCTTACCAATTACAGCATATCCCCGGAAAACCCGGAAAACCACGTATATACGGAGAAAATGACTATGTTTTCTTTTTAAATCCTTGTTCATTGCTCCTAATATTCGAAGAGAATTCCTGACTCATATGCTTTTGTGTTGGAAGTGCCAACTAGTAAGGTATCAGTTGTTTTCCCCTTACCAATTACAGCATGACAAAAAATAATGATGCTGAAGGGATGAAAGCGATTGAAAAGCTGGCAGCACACCCTTCATATTCTAATGTGAACAAAAATATGTGTCAGAAATTCCCTGGGAATATTAGGGGCAAAGAACAATAAAAAATTAAAACTATTTGTAAGGGACAAACAACTGAAACCTTAAACTAGATGGCAATACGAACAAAAATATGTGAGTCAGAAATTCCCTGGGAATATTAGGATCAAAGAACAAAGATTTTTAATAAATTAAAACGAACTCATTTTCTGCGGATTTTCGTGGTTTTCGGAGTTTTCCGGGGATATGCTGTAATTGATAAGGGGAAAACAACTGATACCTTAATCTAAATGGCAATACCAATACAAAAACATATAAGTCACCAATTCCCTTTGAATACTAAGAGCAAATAACTAAGATTAAAAAAATTAAAACAAAGTAATTTTCTCCGGATTTCCGTGGTTTTCCGAGTTTTCTGGGGAAATGCTGTAATTGATAGGGAGAAAACAACTGAAACCTTAATCTAGATGGGAATACCAATACAAAAACATATAAGTCACCAATTCCCTTTGAATACTAGGAGGAAAAAAATTAGATTAAAAAAAATAAACAAAGTAATTTTCTCCGGATTTCCGTGGTTTTCAGAGTTTTCTGGGGAAATGCTGTAATTGATAAGGGGCAAACAACTGAAACCTTAATTTAGATGGCAATACCAACACAAAACCATATGAGTCACAAAGTCCCTTTGAATACTAAGAGCAAATAACTAAGATTAAAAAAATTAAAACAAAGTAATTTTCTCCGGATATCCGTGGTTTTCAGAGTTTTCTGGGGAAATGCTGTAATTGATAAGGGGCAAACAACTGAAACCTTAATCTAGATGGCAATACCAACACAAAACCGTATGAGTCACTAAGTCCCTTTGAATACTAAGAGCAAATAACTAAGATGAAAAAAATTAAAACAAAGTAATTTTCTCCGGATTTTCGTGGTTTTCCGAGTTTTCTGGGGAAATGCTATAATTGATAGGGGGCAAACAACTGAAACCTTAATCTAGATGGGAATACCAATACAAAAACATATAAGTCACCAATTCCCTTTGAATACTAGGAGGAAAAAACATAAATTAAAAAAAATAAACAAAGTAATTTTCTCCGGATTTCCGTGGTTTTCAGAGTTTTCTGGGGAAATGCTGTAATTGATAAGGGGCAAACAACTGAAACCTTAATTTAGATGGCAATACCAACACAAACATATATGAGTCACCAAGTCCCTTTGAATACTAGGGCAAAGAACTAAGATTTTAAAAAATTTGAACAAAGTCATTTTCTCCGGGTTTCCGTGGTTTTCGGAGTTTTCCGGGGATATACTGTATTTGACAATGGGCAAACAACTGAGACCTTAATCTAGATGGCAATGCCAACAAAAAAAACATATGAGTCAGAAATTCCCTTTGAATATTAGAAGGAAAAAATAAAACATTGTCATTTTCTCCGTATATACGTGGTATTCCGGGTTTTCCGGGGATATGTTGTAATTGGTCAGAGGCAAACAACTGAAACCTTAAATTAGATGACAATACCAACAAGAAATATGTGAGTCAATAATTTCCTGGGCATATTAGGAGCAAAGAACAAAGACAAATTAAAACAAAGTCATTTCCGTTGTTTTCCGGGGATATGCTGTAATTGATAAGGGGTAAACAGCTAAAAACTTAATCTAGATGGCAATACCAACAATAAATATGTGATTCAGAAATTCCCTGGGCATATTAGGAGCAAAGAACAAAGAAAAATTAAAACAAACTAGTTTTCTCCGGATTTCCGTAGTTTTCCGGGGTTTCCGGGTAAATGCTGTAATTGATAAGGGGCAAACAACTAAAATATGAAACTACATGTCAATACCAACAAAAAATATATGAGTCGGAAAATCCCACGGGGGGGGGGGGGATGGGGGGTATACAGTAGCCCACGCTCTAATACGCCTCATGTTTGATATTGACCAATAACGTTTAGAAATTCCTCGGATATAGACCAATCACGAACATTTATCTTATAAAATAATGCTCATAATATCATTTTATCTGATACTGGACACATAAGGCTCAGTGTGCAGTGATTAATACAATGCATGTTCCCATAAAAAAGCACGAAAACAGATTATTTTATAGAACATAATTTGTTTGGAAATTGAAATAATATAAATGAACATCGATTAAAAACACAACTTCAATTCGGTGCAAGCCAGTTGTAGTGCTTTTATTCTGTTCTACTGTTAGCTTACCTGAATGAATTTAACTATGTCTTATATGCACAATTGGTAGCACTGGTTCCACCATGAACATGGTGACTCGAATCGTAGCACTGGTCAAGGAGGACATGGTAACTCGAATCGATTAATGGATGGTTGATTCATAGTATATCGTGATCTCGCAGCTGTTAGTTTTGTTTTTATATAACAAAGCACGAAAGTAATTATTATTTGTATAATCCATTATATTTTTATTCGTTGAATAGTCTTAATAAATCTAACTCGAGTTGAGTTTCATCAGATAAATTTGATAAACTCGTCAACTCTCGTGGGATTACCTATGATAATACTACGATTTAACTCACGCGCATTAGCATGTGTTGTATCAATGGAGCTTATACAAAGTAAAACGAGTATTTCTATGCAGATTTCAACAGCTTACTCCTTCAATAGAAAGAAACAAAAAATTCTCTAACGTACCTCCGAATTGAAAATTCCCTAAACCTTAACTGTGCTATACTTGATAGATATTCTAACTTTTTCACATCAGGAGAAGAAAGAGTAAAGAATAAATTTTCATTATGTTGCTTTTCAATACAGTTGCTAGTTTTAGTGCAAATTACATGCAAAAAATCTGATGTGAAAGTCACATAACTTCCTCTGCCCAAATAAAAGTTTGCAGCATTTACGCTAATTATGCAATAAATACCTTATAGCCCCTTCTTTGAATGTTGCGACTAAAAACGCAGGCTATGGGGAAAAAACAAGTGACTGCAAACGTTTATTGAACTTTCCGCTGTTGAGAATAATTTCCGAAATTTATCAAATATTCCCCTCAGATACAGTATTTCTTTACTGTAAGCAGGGCCAACAGTACATTTTTCTCACTTCACGTACTTATATAAAATAAAATGCCTTAAATGTCCACGTACTGAGTTGTTCACCAGGCAAGTTGGTAGATTACAACCACCCTTCAGAGAATGTTTTTGAAATGGTATAAGCAATCCATGTACAAAATTTAAAGGAAATGGTTAGAGCTGTTTATGAGAAAATAGCAAAAAACAAAATATTCTTCACGTAAAGTCCCCTTAAATATAAGAGAAGGTTGTCGCCAATCTTCACAGCCTCAGAAGGTGCCTAACCCAATTACAAAACTTTGTTTTCGTACGATTTACAAGAAGCCGTATTGCAAAAAGCACGTATTCACAGTGGGTACCCTTCAGAGAATTTGTTCGAAAAAATGTTTCAAATAAAAGTTTTAGCTCTTGGAACAAGCAATCCATGCGCAAAATTTAAAGAAAATCGTTAGAGCCGTTTTTGAGAAAATCGCGAAAAACGAAAATTTCTTCATGTAAAGTCCCCTTAAAAATAAGGAAAATTTGTCGCCAATCTTCGAATCACATCTTCAGAAGCTACCTGACCCAAATATGAAATTTTGTTTTCATACGATTCTCTGTTTCGGAGCTAGCCTGTTCACAAACTTCACACAGACAGACAGACAGACACACACACGGACACACAGACATGTTTCCAAAAATAGTATTTTTGGATTCAGGGGGCCTTGAAACGTGTAGGCCCATATATGCTAAAAACTCAACTTCGAATTTTAGGGTCGAAAACAATACTTCCTCTACCTTAGTACCTATGGTACGGGCAGAGGAAGTAAAAATTATTACGTGAAATACAATAATACGTCCTGAAAAATCCATCGACTGTGGCCGGGTCTGAACCCGCGACCCTCAGATGTAAAGGCGGGCACGCAAACTCTACACAGCCTTTGCTGACACGGATTTATGAAGTAACTGTAGAACCGCTGTTCGCTGAACTAGCTAACATAGCTTACAATAGCAGATCGCTAACTACAGCTGTTTGGATGAATTAATATTTTAACATGGGCTGTACAGGCGAGTGATTGCTGATTACTGGATACAAAAAAATTGTATCCTAATGAAAAAACTAAATATGAAGGATATGTAAACAAGCATGGAATTGCGGAAACTGTACAGAAGCGAATATATTCGTTAAAATTACATGTACAAAACAAAAGTGATTATTACTCTTTACAATTCAACAGAGCCAAAGGTTTATTAAAAAAAAAAAAAACCGGATATTTTATTTATCGTTTATTTCCTTTTACTCGTTTCATACTGACTTTTTTTATTTCGCCTCTTTGAAGGAAGTTCTGTAATTGGACTAAGATTTATGATTAAAGTTTGTACTGCTTAGCATGTTTACAATAAGCAGCAGGTGGAACGCGGGTTCGAGTTCTATTAGTGGACTTCAGTTTTAGAGAAGGAAACTCGCAAGTCATATTTGAAAAAGATCATAAAGCACTATGTCACATTTTACTGATGGAGTCTGTTGGCTACATACAATATTTTAAAATAATGTCATAATTGAAATTTAATCTTATTGGTCTTAAACCTCCGATCTGCAGTACAGAATGACTTATCGTCCAACCATGTTTTAAGGAAAAAGTATTGTATTTTTTGGTGAAAAATTAGCATATTTGTACAACAAAACCTTCAAAATTACATGTGATAAATGTAGGTTACATTGCGCAAAAATTTATGCGGATTTATACTCTTTGGAATTGAGAGTTTTAAAATATTCTGCGATACGTATTCTTTACATTGCATATCATTTTTTTGTATTTATGACCATTATTATTAAAGATCTTGTACCCCCTTTTTTGTAGTCTTGTTTATGATTGCAATGGAATATGGCTTGCGAAGACACAGAAAGAAAAGAAGAGTGCATAAACCATGTTGGCAAAAATAAAAGACGAGGGCATAGAGTCTGTTCGCAGCAGCTTAGAAGGAAAAATCAGTCAAGATCCCTGAAAAGCGTGCTTAATAAACTTTGATTGCTGGTCCCTTAACATAATTTCTTTTGTTGCATTGCCAGATTAAAATCTACAGTAAAGTGTATTGAAATTTGCAACATTATACCCTCTACAAAGTTATACCTTATACAAATAAAATGTTAAAGTACCTTACATTACATGTTACATTCCATTATTAAATTCCAGAATGGTACTTTATGAGATTATTTATGGTGTACTGTCCGTCCGTCCATGTGTCTGTATGCGCGATAACTCGTTACGCTTTATCGGATTTTCATGAAGCCTATTGATTTTGGACCAAATCGGTTTACCGGTACTGGAGTAACGACTATGTAACGGGCACATGCTTTGTTAATGGCAAATCATCACTATACTACAAGAAAGCCGCGTTGCTAGCCATAAGCTCAGTTAAGACGTCATATACACATCATTCATAGCAGGCCGAATGCATGTGTCAGCCATTACATTTTGCTGGATGAAAATAGTCTTTTTAGGGATCTACCTATTGCAATCGATACCATGTCATGACTTTCGAAAAATTCTTTCTTATCTTTACGTTTCATGCCGCCCTAAGTACAAAACCACCGCCCGTTAAAAAAAAAAAAAAAAAAAATGTGATATTTATATAGCTTATATAGCTTATAGCATGCTAGCGGCCGTAATTTTAAAGATATTTGAACCAAATTTTATTATGTTATTTCTAGGCCCAATAGTTCAGACAAGTTCGGTAATGAGCAAAATTGGCCGGGGGTTGAAATTTTGAAAAATTTATATCTCGGCTCCTATGAAGTATAGAGGGTAACTTTGTTTGAATAAATTTTTGTACTCCTTATGGAGTTCACAGTGACACCAACGATTCGGGGGCTTTGGGGGTACGAGTGGGGGTGATAGGTTGGGGGATGGAAACTCGAAATTTTTGAAACCATGTCTTATGGAGTATCGTTGAAAAGCTCTTGATGAGTATTCTACAAATCAATAACTGGTTTCTCGATAACTCTCATATAAGGCGAGATTTAGCACTTCGAAATCTACCTCAGCCTGTAGGCCTGCCTAAAGGGAATTTTTAAACTGAAAAAGGGAAATGTGTAAGACGTGTTGTGTTCCTGGCTGTACTATAGTAATAATAATGCTAACGGAAAGTCTGTCTAACTGTTTAATTTCCCAAAAATGCAGACGGCTTAAATGGATATCTGCAGTTCACAAAGAAAATTTTATACCTTCGAATAATTTATAGTAAGTAAAACACACGTTAATGATAAATATTTGTCAGTATTTTGTTAAACACATACGGTGGTAGTAATTGTGATTTATAGTTTGTAAAGGGTATTTATTTACGTTACTGCTAAAGATTGCTTAAACTTGAGAAATTTTGTTTCCTTTGTATTACAATTACAATTACAATTACAATTACAATTACAATTTATTGTTTCAAATTACACGAAAAATATACATAAAAAGTTGATACACCACCCGAAGAAGCAGAGCTTGTGTTCGGGGGTGGTTCAGTTCTATATATGAGAAAAACTTATACTAAATAATTACTTAAAACAATACAAAATTTAGAGAAGTATGACAGAATACATGTATAAAAGTTTAGAACATGTTCTTTTTACAATACAAAGGTACGAGGTAATACAATATTAACACATAACAATTTATTTGTTCAAATTTTAGTAAAAAACAAAAAAAAAATTAAGTTCTATCCAAATTTTAAAATGTAACTTTAGATAAACCGCGTCCAAAGTTGTGACAAGCACTTCTCACCTTCTACTTTAAATCTTCCTCCAAAAATCACCAGTAATAATTGGAATTTTGCCTCAGAATTTATAATTGAGTACAGAAAAGAATATGCTATCATTTGAAATTGTAATCAATTTTTTGGACAATTTTATAGTATGTGAGCCCTCATAAGCTAGTCAAACGCAGTTTTGCTGAGTTATTTAGTTTTATTCAATAGATATCATTTACGCTGTATTTTATAGAGCGACTTTTTAGGTAGATTTCGAAGAAAATAGGCCCAATAGTTCGGACAAGTTCGTTAATGAGCAAAATTGGCAGGCGGTTGAAATTTTGAAAAATTTATATCTCGGCCCCTATGTAGTATAGAGGGAAACTTTGTTTGAATAAATTAGAGTACTCCCTATGGAGTTCACAGTAACACCACCGACTCGGGGGTTTTGGGGGTACGAATGGGGGTGGGAGTGGGGGGATGGAAATTCGAAATTTTTGAAACCACGTCTTGTGAAGTATCGTTGAAAAGCTCTTGATGAGGACTCTACAAATCAATAAATAGTTTCTCGATAGCTCTCACATAAGGCGAGATTTGAAGGTTTGAAAAACAATAACACTTAGCAATATACCTCAGGCTGAAGCCTACCGAAAGGAATGTGTGAGGATCTACTAAGGATAAAATTACCAATGTAATAGAGTTTGAAATATAAAAAATAATAGTTACACACCTTTAGAATATTAATGTATGGCAAAATAAAAAATAAACAATAAAATTAAACCAAAAGCACTTCGAAATCTATCTCAGCCTGTAGGCCTGCCTAAAGGGATGTTTTTTATTCGAATTGTGCCGATCAGGTTATTCTCGGTACACGTAAATTTTAATATAAGATGTATATTTACATTTTGTACGTACAAATCTGGTCATTTCTTCACGGCGACCTTCCTTCCGTCTAATTTTTTAAAAATTCTTTTTATTTAATTTTTTTTTATAACAAACTGGTCTTGTTTCTGTTGTTTCTTTAATCTCGTTATCTAAAATGTTTATATTACTGGCCGCGTTCGGTTGTTGTGTCGCTAGTCGCTACCCTCGCTAGTCAGAAAGTGAATGTAAGTATGGGTATGTAGGCCTACATTGAAGTGGTGAGACCTATTTATGGATACCGTAGCTCTGTTTCTGCAGGTATGCTTTTTTAGTTAACTAAAACGTTTATTTAATTTTCTCTTTGCTGATGGGTTTTTGATGTGTTAAATTATTGTTTGTTAATATATTGTTTTGTTATATTTATATTTCTTGCCCACCAGCGTTTGTGTTTGTTAGTTTCGGATTCCTTCTGTTATACTTTCAATTATTTTTCTTTTTGTTATGCTTGGTTTGTAAACAATACAAAACTTTGACGGAAGAAAGATCGCCGCGAAGAGATGACCAGATTCCTAAGTACAAAATGCAAATATACATCTTATATTAATATTTACGGGTACCGGAATAACCTTGTCGGCACAATTCAAATAAAAAAAATTCCCTTTAGGCAGGCCTACAGGCTGAGGTATATTTCGAAGTGCTAAATCTCGCCTTATATGAGAGCTGTCAAGAAACCGGTTATTGATTTGTTGAGTACTCATCAAGAGCTTTTTAAAGATACCCCACAAGTAGTTTAAAAAAAATTAGAATTTCCATCCCCCACCCCCACTCGTACCCCCAAAACCCCCAAATCGTTGGTGTCACTGTAAACTCCATAGGGAGTACTCTAATTTAATCAAAGTTTCCCTCTATACTTCATACGGGCCAAGATATAAATTTATCAAAATTTCAACCCCCTCCCCCGATCCTCCTCTTGGGTCAATTTCCTCATTAACGAACTTGTTCGAACTATTGGGCCTAGAAATAACATAATAATATTTGGTTCAAATATCTTCAAAATTACGGCCGCTAGAGTGTAAAGATATATATATCACAATTTTTTTTTTTTTTTTGAACGGGCGGTGGTTTCGTACTTAGGGAGGCATGAAACGTAAAGATATGAGATAATTTTTCGAAAGTCATGACGTGGTATCGATTGCAATAGGTAGCCTACATTTTTCTTCGAAATCTACCTAAAAGTTCTGGACTGGAGAAAACTACATAACGACGAGCTTCATAATCTGTACTCGTCACTTGATATAGTAAGGGAAATTAAATCACGGAGGATGAAATTGGCTGGACATGTTGCGCGCATGGGGGAGGAAAGACATATTTCAAAAATATTGATTGGGAGACCCGAAGGGAAATGACCACGTGGAAGACCTAGACGTAGGTGGGAGGACAATATTAGGATAGATTTTAGGGAAGTAGGCTTTTCGAGGGATGGTTGGATGGAATTAGCGCAGAATAGGGTTGAATGACAGGCTCAGGTAAGCGCGGAAATGAACCTTCATATTCGTTAAAATAGATAATATTCCTTTAGCTTGCTGAGAAATTGTCTATTGCTATTGAGTAAGTATGTAAGTTATGCTTGGTTTCTTACGCCGTGAAAGGATGACCCACCAATTTTCTTACGCCTATTTAACTTAAGATCATATGCCAGAACAATTTTAATTTACTAAGCTAACAGTAATTGTTATGTTGGCACATTAATACAGTCACAGTAAATTAATGTAAGTTACTTGATTTTACATACAATGGAATTGTTATTATTTCATTGTTCACAATAGTTATGCATTACGAAATTCTCCTGGTACGACAAACCTTTTCATAAACTCTGAGAAATTCACTTATGAGCCTAAGGCCTGCCAAAGAATAGAAACAAGTTCGGTAAATCCACGTTTAAAGGAAACTGGTGTGAGAAGTGTTTGAGAAGAACTGTATTGAAGGCGGTAGGCAAACTTGTAAAAGTATCAGGGGATATTGACAGTCCAAATAAAATGTAGCCTACTGTTTGTTCACTTTCCAGGGAAGTAAAAGAAAAAATAAATTACTTTTGTGCTTCTCGTGGTTCAAGGGCAACTTTGTGTAATCCTCAAAAAATCACCTCTGTCGTGTAAAGAGCATAGCATTGTCCACAATTACAGTTCCAAAGGTATCCTAGTACCTAATCATTGGCCTCATTCCGTAATTATTTGGAACAAGCATGATGTGCTTGAAATTATTTACTCAACTTTTTACTTAAGTGAAAAAATAATTAATTTAACGGAAAAATACTCAAAACATTATATATATTGTATATAGCTAGATATATTAACACTTACATCGGTTTTACATAAATTGCATGGATTACATAATTTTATTCTTAATTATTTTGATTTTTCGTAATTTATATAAATAATTAAACGAATAGAACGAATCTTGTACTTCCGTATGGACATAAAGACTCAAATGAAACGATTAAAACAAACCAATTCATGAATGAACAATTTAAAAAAATCAATAATTTAAAAAAAATAATAACATCGCTGTTTTGGCGCGAATTTTACCATTCAAGTGCGGGGGAAGAAACGACCTCAGATTTGAGTTCCCTATCCCAAAACACCGCATAGTGAGTTAAGTTAAAGTCATTCAACGCTCTTTTTTCCCGGTTGCCATGGCAATTAATCTCACAATTGAACACTCAGTGCGTGGCTGTACGTTCATCACACCTACGAAATTTGCTTTTCATATAGTACAGTCGGTCAAATAAAAAACGTCGGGCGGTATTTTATAAGTATCAGGAACGAGCATATGCGCATGTACAGGAAGACTTAAGGTTAGGTTCACACACGCCTCTTGTCTATCCATGTATTTTCTTGATTATTTAGTCATTTTTGTTCCAAAACAAACATGTATAGAAGGCTGTGGCTATATGAATTAAATCCGCCATATTCTTGGTTGCAAATTTTTATAATATTAACAATTAGTAGATTCGCGAGGAATATGTTTATTCAAGGAGCATTTTTTTAAAGATTTTATTTTATAATACCGGTAACTTGTAGTGCAAAATCACTAACTTACGCTCAACTTCTGCAACCAATCTAGCATCGAAGTACGCGCCCGGCCAGATCTACGTTTCCTATGAAAACTTCCGGTCGCATTATAGTGAAGTGGCCACCTCTGAGCTGCTCTTTCATAAATATGGAACCTTCTTGCTGCTTCAGAGGCCGAAAAATGCAGGTCAATTACAGCCCTAACTACACTTTCTCTCAAGCTAGCATTTGTATATGGCGATGACACAAAGCAAAATGAATTATGACAATACATTAAGTTGAATATCGTGTGTTGCGCTTTCCGCGTTGTTCATTTTTTCCCTCGTTCATTTTTTCCCTCCTGTCGCATGGCCTCATATGTTCCGAAAATGACCTGTATTTTATGTTTTTTATAGGAAACTTGTGAACTAATGCGTTAAAACTTTAATTTTAACTGCATACTAGTCCCGACGTTTTTTATTTGACCGACTGTACATAATATTTAATTTAGTTCAAAATGTTTGGATTCTATCGAATTTCCTCACTATTCGATATCTTAATATTTTGTGTTTGTACGATTACAATGAACCTAATTATTTTTATTAGGCCTATAGTACAATAAAACGATTACAATCATGCATTGTTAATTGCATGTAATAAGTATTTTGTCTGCAGGTTACAGAAAAGTGCTCTGTCGGCAGGGCACCATTAGCAGATTTGTTTAAAAAGCTGTCCCACTGCAGGTTAGGACTGTCTTTTGAGTGAAACTTATGCCGGAAACGCTTCTGGCAGGGCTTTATTCTGTAAAATTAAGCATTATACAGAGTGTTAATGAATAACTCCGAAATATTTTGCCTGTATAGACAAGCAACTTTTGTTAGGAGATTTTTGCTGTATGACTTAAAATGTGTATGCTAGAGGATACTAAAGTCATAATTAGGTGCTCATAAGTCAATTATGAAACGTAATAAGCTTAAAATTTTCATGAAATTGACTTCATGCCTTCTTAGTGATCGAAAAAAAACCTGTTTCTTAATCATTCATCAACAGCTATATCATAATTTAGTGTTTCCATAATCTGCAACATTTTAAGACTAATCACATGACTGGCCCACTGCAATAGTTTTTTATTCATAACTACAGTGTTAACAACGAAGTTCCTTTGTTTTGCATTTTCTTCAAATGTTAGAAGTCAGTGATGGCCATGCCCTGGGAGATTTCATACTGTAACAGGAAAATTTGAATCCATAGAGCAAAAATAGGCTATCCTAATAAAATTTGCTAGTCTATTTCCCCTCTATACACAGGTAAATATTTCGGTGTTATTCATTAATACTCTGTATAACTAGATAAAGTCCACCGCTTTGGCTCAGGGGATGCGTTCAATCCTCTCACGCAGCGGGCCCGGGTTCGATTCCTGGTCGGAACAAGTTACCTAGGTGGGGTTTTTTCAGGGGTTTTTACTCACCTTTGAGACAAATGTCTTGTAACTTTAGGCCCTTGTGGTCCCCAGATATTACCTGGCCGTCATTATCATCTTCATCCCATCCTCGCCTTGTTTGGAGTGAGTGTGTGTGTGAATGGTGTGTCTCGTCCTATGTGTTCGTGTTGTCTCGGAGGTGGCCCCGGCATTGGGCTGATCACTCATCCGTGGAGGCCCTCCATGTCCTTGTCTGGTCAAAAAAGTATGTATGTGATCCAAAGATAATCCCTCTCCCGACAGGTCGCGGCTCTGTAAGGCCCGGGCGGCTTGGGTCGCTTAAATCCTAAAAGGGAGAGGTAAAACTACGAAGAAGAAAGAAAGAAAGAGAATATCTAGATTAATGAAGTAAATACAGTTGAATGATAACCAAAACAGTCAGCTAAAAAGTTAGTAGATTCATAAGTTGTTCATAGCTCAATTTTGCGATGGCGATATAGGCTATTTCCCTTGAGTTTACAAACTCTGGTTATTCCATCGAAATGTTCCCATTTACAGTAAGTAATTTTATTAATGGAATAATCTACACGTAAAAGTCAACATATTCTTTTTCTCCGCCATTCAACTCTGCATCCCCGAATTATACTTTCTCTCATTATTGCGTAAGTGATAATTTCTTTCTATCCGTTGATGTATTTATTACCCTGGGCAGTCTAGTTTAGAAGAAAGAAAAAAAAACTATGCAAAAGAAGAATGTTTGAAATATGCCTCTTTGATGGGATGACTGTATACGGTATGTTTGAGTTGGTCTTACGTGGTAGTTTAAGGTAAAAAAAGCTTTCTACGCTGAAGAAGGTCGATTTAATTGTGACGTAGTGGAAGGTGATTTCCATTTAATGAACTTCTCACCGCAGTTACTAATGACACCACCAGGGGCACTCCAGTCTCCACTGAGTTTATAGTCATGTTAAGCTATTGCCTTAGCTTTCTGTCGTTTCTACTGTCTGTTTCTGATAATTTCCTACGGTTAAGGTAATATCATTATTCTAAGAAATCTATAGAAAATGTTTTATTATGAAGAAAACTGTTGAAAATGTCACTACTTTCCAACTAAATGCTGTTCGTCTATATAGAAGGATGGTGGAACAGACCTTAAGTAACTACAGAGCGCTTAGTGGTTGAGGCGCTGAGCTACAAACTGGAATGTCGCGGGTTCGATTCCCTTTGAGGTCGTTGCAGTTTTTCTATTGGTCTAATCCTTCTGGTGGCGCTATGGTCCTGGGGTTGACTCAGCCTCTAACAGAAATGAGTACCAGGAGCAATCCTGGGGGTAAAGGCTGGGGGTGCATAAGGCTGACAACCTTACCACCTTCACGTTCCGAATGCCCAAAATTGTGTGTCACGAACCTGTCGGGGCTCCCGGTTGGAGGTACCGCAGGGGTGGCGCACACGTGGCATGGTAAAGGCTTGTTGGATATAGAGGAGTTCCGTGGGGGCTCACGGGGGGCTTTGCGGGACCGGGGCGGCCTATGGGCACGCAACTCATCCCATCCCGGAGGTAGGTACAATAAGTCGGCAACGGCTGCGGTGCTTAGGGGCGTTCCCACCCCGCCTCCCCGCCTCCCCGCCTTAAGGGGCACAAAATAGAATAGAATAGAATGCCCACAATCTGGGAGCCTCAATCTCCAGGAACACTCTGGGACTCCATGTCCTGTATAGGGATCACTTTACTTTACTTTACTTTACTTTACTTACTTTTCTTTTATTAATATAATAATTATTCTCTGCCGGTATTAAAATATTAATTGTGTTATTTTATATATCACGAAACATAGTGTTACAATGTAAGAACATCATAAAGTCTATAAGCTGCAAACCGAAAAATTTTTACGGCAAGAAATATGTTTTTAGTCTCTATATTCGTGAATATAAGTAGGCTTAGTTCAGCACAATATTGGAGGCTGTATTATTTTATGAATTTAACACAAAAAGTAGACTGTATAATTTTGTTATGTCGGTAATATATTAAATAAATAAATATACGAGGATGAGTCCGAATATAAGATTTCCCTGGCGACTGTGTACAGAGGTGTGGATGAAAGGAAATAATTATAATGAGAAATTAAAGATAAGACGTACCTTTATTTTTCCACATAATTACCACGTACATTGAGACATTTGACATACCGCTTTATAAGCTTCAAAAAGCCCTCCAGCCAAAAATCAGGGCTCTGCGCTCCCAACCAAGAGTTGATATATGGTTTTGCTTTGCCATCGCCGAATGTGGTCTCGCATTTTCATCCAACAACGCCAGATTGGAGAAGGCCAGGCCACTTTTTCCGAATCGTGTGTGACAGTACCACGTAGCAGTGATGGTTTCATCCTCCAAAATGTCCAGCAACAAAACCCCTTAGGCGTCCCAGAACACTGTGAGGAGCACTTTGCCTGCATAGGGCGTTGTTTTGAACTGCTTTCGGACACGTGATGACGGATGTTTCCACTCCATAGATGCGGCCTTTCTTTTCGGGCGTGAAATGATGGACTCCCGTCACAATCCGAAATATCTACTGGTTCGCGGTCAAACGATACCCAACTGTGTGTGGGTGTCTTTCGCGTTCAACCGATGTCCTGTTTCTCCCATTGCTGTTCAATTACCTGGGTAAAAATAGAGGAGAAACTTTTTTCAGACTCCCCCTCGAGTATATATATTTGCGCAACATTATATATTGCCCGTGCATTTAGACGTGAACACTGTAAACACGATGCGCAGTGGTATCAGTCTCACGTGATCCATATAGCAACACACTCCCCTTCCGTCCCGCCCTATCTCTGCGGCGCATGCAAGTGTTCACGTCTAAATGCACAGGCAATACCTCGCAGTTTTTGGAACCACGGTTATGTGACGGAACCTTGTTACTCTAATAATAACCAACTAACCCTCAAACCTGGATATTTGGCATTTCCATAGCAAAGAAAAAGTAATTTGCTGATAGATGTTTCCTTAGGCATAAAGAGATGAATATTCTTTCTCAATAACTTAGTAAAATATTATACAACATCGCAAATCTTTGTCTTAAAATGACCATTTCATTAGAATTATATGATAGTTTTAATAAAAAACAATGTTTTGGTAAATGAATTACTTTATTGTTGTCTACATTTAAAGCCTTTATTTCTATCTTTGTTTGAGAATAAGATCCAGTGAATCTTTTTATTAAGATTGTGATTATATTAAGTTTCTAGCTTCTTGTGATGCATTATGCAAATGTGGTTACATAAAGCGATGCAATGCAAGACTGCATGGGCGTACGGTGTAATTTTGTTCGGGATGGGTTCAATGTAAAGTCGTCTCGGCTCCATGTCATTGCACACATTGTGAATTATTACTTTTTTTATTTACTAAACAGTTGTACTGTGATAATTAATACACTGTAATAAATTAATATGCAGCTCAGTCTTTGACTGTTTTTCTTGAGAATTCTATCCATTTCTCGTTTAAGCTAGAGTCTATAAATAAAAACTTTCTTTTGAAAAATTATCATAATACTGTATGGTGCATAGGGCACGTTTATAAAGTCATCTGTAAATCCACCGGTGGAAAAGCGCGATTATTGCCGATTACTTCTTGATAATTTTGTGATGAGCTCGTGATTACTGTTGGCTTTACAAACAGGTTGACAAATTGTCGTTTGACAAATCTTAAAGAAATTTTTGTTTACTAGTAATACATCACTGTTATTAAGCTGAAAAACTATCAACACCACGAGGTTTTGAAATTTGAATCTTAAATAAATTATGATAAATCTTACATAATGCTTTGATATGTACAAAATTGTAAAATATGTAACAACCGAATCACAGTTTCTTTTTAAACTTCGTTCCATGATTTGTAGGCTAATCTTTAAAATATTGCAGATATTTCGGGAGGGGTTTCAACCCTCTGAACCCCCCCTTACCGTACGCCCATGCAAGACTGGTGTAGAAGGGTAGGGATTGCCACATTACTAAGGATGTGATATATTTACTGCACATGTGATTATTCATTGCCTACACGTTGATTTAACTATATATTGGGTCACATTTACATATAAATTGATAGCAGAACGTGTAGTTTAAGTATTTATTAAATGCCATGAATGTTAATATTCCAAGAGTAAGTTTCTGTAGTTGGTAGCCTATTCCTGGGGAACAATAATTGTAACGTCACAAAATATTTTATTTTATGTTACTTTACTTTAGAAATACGGAACCATATGTATGTTTCATGAATATAATAAAACCTTCCATGTTTTCAATGAATTTACACTGGCTATTCCACTCATATGCTGCGTGTTTGATAATGACCAGTAACGTTTAGCAATTCCTCGGATATAGACCAATCACGGCCGTTTATCTTACAATATTCTTGTAGGAATCGCGAGGATGCCGTCTTATCTGGTAAAACGTCAGTTCGTTTCTGAACACGTAAGCATTAGTGTCCAGTGATTAATACGTCACATGCTGCCATTAAGCAGCACGAAAACAGATTATTTTACACAACGTAACTTGTTTGGAAATTGAAATAATAGAAATGTACATTGATTAAAAACACAATTTCGATTTGGGGCAAGCCAGTTGGTGTGCTTTTATTCTGTTCTGCTGTTAGCTTACCTAAATGAAGTTAACTATGTCTTATATGCACCATTGGTAGCACTGGTCACAACTTGGTAACTCGAATCGATTCGTGGATGGTTGATTCATAGTATGCCGTGATCTCGCAGCTGTTAGTTTTGTTTTTATACAACAAAGCACGAAAGTAATTATTATTTGTATAATCCGTTACATTTTTATTCATGGAATATTCTTAATAAATCCTCATGGGCTTACCTATGAGTTTTACATATTATCATCAAGAGTAGTGATGGACAGAGTCGAATGATTTTAAGAATCGAGTAACCTGTTCTCGAGTAGGCCTAATATAAAGTATCGAATGATCATTCGAATGAGAAAGTTATCGGATGAAAACAGAATCCGAGTACTCGCGATGCGAAATATGATAACTCGTGTCGGTAGCCGAAAAGTAAGAACGACCACAAACTGACAAAACCTATGCTATTGGTTCCCGCAATGGGCGTGTTAGGTTCACGCGGCGTTGTGAGATACTGCGTTAATCTCATTGAACTACTAGCTTTAACAGAATAAAGATCCATAAGATTAGTAGACTATAGTCGTCCGTCCTCAGCGGTGCTGTCTTTGAAGGGACAATGTGACTTGAAGGACACTCTCATTAATAGTCGCGTATTGAAGTGTTGTCAAAGAAACTCCAGAAGTGTGTATTAAACTACCATAGTTATTAGTAGGGACCGGATTCTTAGGTTTTTACCTATTTTTTTCCTTGCTTCCAAAACAAAAAGCGCTCATACACTTTTTCGAATCATGTCCATAGGATTCACCCACATTAATTCTGTGGCACCTAAAAATACCTAAATGGAGTATAAAAACCTAAATATACCTAAACGGGATATAAAACCTAAAATATCTCATTTAGGCTACTTTTTTTGTCTTTTTTGTTTGTCAGTTGAGGAATCAATATTTTGCGGAAAGACATTAATTTTTGTCGGGTTGAAATTAATACCACCAGCGTTTCGTTCAACCCATTTTCGTCTAGGATGGACAGTATCAAGAGAGGAAGTGTAGAGTACTGGCGTATTCCTTTTAAAATATTCGTACGAACAACCATTGTTGCCATGTATGAACAAGGATATGGATTTCTGTGTTTTAAAGCGTTTGTTTGCCTTAAGCCTTAGTACTGTCTTGTTATTCA
Source organism: Ectobius pallidus (assembly GCA_964059195.1). Lineage (NCBI taxonomy): Eukaryota > Metazoa > Arthropoda > Insecta > Blattodea > Ectobiidae > Ectobius > Ectobius pallidus. The sequence goes on from CAXKWD010000005.1 coordinate 15,942,327, forward strand.
CATTGATTGGTCACACTGTGTTTTAAGAAGACGTGTTAACTATGTATTGAATCCTATGTAGCAGATTCAACTTCATTAAACCAATTATTCTACCCGAAAACGATATTTTGGACCAAAAACCTAAAAAAAAAACTATTTCACCTAAGGGAAAACCTAAAACAGTGTTTTTAAAAACCTAAAAATCCGGTCCCTAGTTATTAGATTGACTTGGCAACGGAATCTGTCACCTATTTGGAAACAACAATATAATCCGGCAGAACGCAAAAGGAAATGCCGACGTTTGACTCGCCGAAGGGGGACGATTGTATTAAGAGTCGGCTATTTGATAACCCTGTGCGCATGGTATCTGTGTGTTCAGACATAATACCTTTCTTGCCTGCAAAATACTTATAACGGGTTAACGAAGTCATACGATTTGCGACTGCGCGGTCTGTCTGGTCGAGCTGTCGTCCACAGTTCATGCTTCAAATCTTTACAATGATCATGCGAATACTTTTTTTTACGATTCTTGATATCTCGAGAACTTTCAAGAATCGTATAGTCCCTATTTTTCACTCTAGAACTCTCATCGCTAGTCAAGAGTATTTTGTTTATACTTTTTGTTTTTGCTCTACATTTAAGAGGCTCCAATAGTAAGCTGTAGTCATACCACTGAGGGACATTTTTCCCAATCCAGTTTGCAAAAATGCTCCTAGTTTCAATTCCAATTTTTTGACAATATCTGTGATTTCCCAAATCTTATTTTTACAGGTAATTATTTCCTAAAAATAAACTTTTGCAAAATGTGACCAAATGACTACAAAACGTGTTGAACGTCCTTAACATGCTTTCGTCTTTCAGAACATCCCATGCGCTCCCAATTTATTAAGAATTTTTATAGAGGCTAATAGATATCGTCTTATGACGTTTTAAGTCTTATGAGTTTTGAACCTGTAATTTCAGTAATTTAGTTTGGTAAGAGGGCGTAATAAATTTCTAAACACGTACTGAAAAACAGTAAACAGCCCCTTTAGGATGGTTCCTAAGGCAAGTCATAATGCTATAATATGGCTCAAGCTACATAAAAATCTAATTATGAAATATGTATTAGGATGTATCGATTGGGAAACTCTGTTTGGGAAAAGAAATTGGAAATTCTGTATGTTAATGTCTGGAATTACAATGTAGTTAAAATCAGTTTTTGGAGGAAATGAAATATAGTCGTTAAAACATACAATTATTTATAACTAGCTGAAAAGGCCCGGCGTCGCGCGGGCTTTGTATTTTGTAATTTGAAATTAACTTACGGAGGACTTTCGATGTTGAAACTCTAGGTCCTGATATAATAATGTATGTAGAATTCGAAATGAGGAAGAACAACATATGGCACTCAGACTATTCTCTCAGAAAACGCTAGATATAGCTTTTTATGGTTCATAGAGGATGTCGAATGCTGCATTCCGTTGCTTCTACTCATCATGCCTGGGAGGGGTTGAAATAAGAAGAAACATAAATTACATAAGATTGTATTGACTTGACGAAAAATTGTATTTCTCATTCTCATGTTACCATACAACCGTTTCGGAGCTGAAATAAAATAGAAATGCAGTATCACTTTCATACTTTCCTCCCCTAAAACCCGGGACATAATACACTGCGAGCATAGGACTCAAAATGTTCCATCCCATGCTTAGGGCCTATGATAAATCTCAACTAATACAAAGCCTACAGCTATGGATAACTGACTATTTACCGACTTCTGATATAGCATACTCACACACTTAAGTTGCTCCTGCAATACGACCTCTTATTCTACATCAAAATGTGAAGTGAGAAAATATTTCTTATGTCGAGGGTAGAGAAAGTTATGTGACTGCATCACACTGTGCTTTATTTTCGTGTAATTCATTTTTCAGTAATTATTTTCGCCAATATGGAATCATAATTCGTTAAAGTCCAGCATTAGGCTATATAGTTGCCAAGGCCCTATGTAATCACAGTAAACAATTCACTGTTGCCATGTGAACTGAACAACATTTCATTTTTTCAGTAGAATATTCACAGAAATTATATAATTTTCAAGGGAAGGACTGATTTGTTTCAATTTTAATGTCGACAGCTATACTTCCCGGGCTTAACTGGGTATGTGTGCAAAATGCCGTGTAAATTGGTAAAGAAATGTAGATTTGTATAAGGAACAAACATACATACATACACACATACATACATACATACATACATATCCACAAACACACATTCGACTTTATATATTAGATAAAGTTGTTTATAGTGTATAATATAGTTTAGAATATAGTTGTTTACTTTTTATATTATAAAAAAGGAAACAACATGTTTTAAACAATTTGTGTTAGAAGACTCCTATTTATTATTTTAGTTATTTTTTGCGTTTCCAGCAGGCATCTAATAAAAGGGCTCATATCATAGCCATCCATCTAAAAGGGAGGATATTGCGGTTAAATAATAGCCTAGATCGTTCCATTCGTACTGCCTGTGCATTTAGACGTGAACAGTTGCATGCGCCGCAGAGATAGGGCGGGACGGAAGGGGAGTGTGTTGGATCACGTGAGACTGATACCACTGCGCATTGTGTTTACAGTTAGTACGTTTACATGCAGGATTCAGATCGATCTGAGTCCGATCCTCGTATTGAGATCGCCATGTAAACGCGGACTCAATCCGGAATGAATTTTCGATCCGATCCTCTGCAAATGGAGGAATGGATCGGATTCAAATCGTATTCAATTCCATGTAAACGCTAGCGAACTCAATCCTGGTGCGCGCGCATACACTCGCATGGCGTTCGTCATTTTGTTCTGTCAGCTGATAGCCAATTTAATAAAAAACACTCACTCACACTATAATATTAATATCGTTGTTACTCTTTTATGTCATACTTTGTTTATGATGACTAGAAATTATTGATAGAACACACTTTTTATTTATATTTTTATCACGGAATAAATGCGGCATTTGTTTAAACAGGTTAGCCACAACAATAGCCACACATAACCAAGTTAGCCAATAGTCCAACAAATCTCAATCCACTCCTAGAACTTGCCATGTAAACAGGGAACGTATTGAGTTGGGATCGGATTCAGATAGATTTCAATCCCGCATGTAAACGTGGTAAATGTTCACGTCTAAATGCACAGGCAATACCGAACTAATGTTCATGGAATATAAACACAGGTCAACTAATGTTTTTTATTGACGTAATTATGCTACCAAAAATCAAATAGGCCTCACGTAACTTGTGCACCCAACAGTGATTGAAACTTAGTCATATTTTACGTGCATTTACATATTATAATGGTAGGATGTCTTAGCTATGCACATCAAAATATTCCTAACTGGTCATTGTAAAGACCAATAAAAATGTAATTTTAGAAGCTCTGAAGGGCTCATTATATCTTAAAGAACAAACAGATCAATAGGAAATTCTTGTTACGACTTATCTCTACATATATAAAAGGCTTTGTCATGACTGACTGAATGAATGACTGACTGACAGGAATCAACGTACAGCCTAAACTATAACAGGTAGAGACTTGGAATTTTGACAGTACCTTCGTTTCATAATGTAGGTGCTCACTAAGAAAGGATTTTGAAAAATTCTGATTCTAAATGCCAAAAATTAAATGTTTTTGAAAATACTTAATCCCTTTTTACATAGAATTATCAATTCCAAATCACAGAATATATTGTTGCCAAATGGTATCAGGTGGGCTTGGAAAAACAAATGAAATGCACTTTTGACAAATAAGAGAAGTTATCAAAATAATTCATGTTATAAATAAATATTACAGAATGAAATCCACTAAAATAATGGAATCACATAACTTTCTCTACCCTGGGCATAGAGAAAACAAAACGAGGTATGGTAATGTGTATATTATTATATTATATCGCAGGTTTTTGGAGAGAAAAGTATGAAATTGATAATGCTTTCTGTTTAATTTCATTCCCAAAACGGCTTTATGGTAACATAAGAGTGGGAAATTTCCCGCCTCGATATTACAATTTTATGTTACAGGAATTTCTGTTTCTTATTATTTAAACCTCTACCAGGCTTGCTGTGCACTGTACAAGCGATGGGATGCAAAATTCTAGATCCTCTATGAGCCATAAAAAACTATATCAAGCGTTTTCTGAGGGAATAGTTTGAGTGTAATAAGTCGTTCGTCCTATTTCAAATTATAAATGCCTATATAAGGACCTAGAATTTAAAATTGAAAATCCTTCGTAAGTTAATTTCCAATTACAAAATACAAAACCCGGGCGACGCCGGGTCTTTTAAGCTAGTTACCGGTACTTATATATTCCGTTGAATGTATTAACTTATTTCTCTGAAAGGTTCATTTAATTCATATAGGCATATATATATATTTATTGGTGACGTTCTTTTCTAACGAAATAACGATCAATTGCTATTCTCTCCGTTATTCTGACAGCAGAATTCCTATAATTTTGATAGACCTGTAGGAAGACATTTGTACTCTGTGTGATGGTACTGTTGGCAATGGCCTGTTATTAGAATACAATTTTTACAAGCAAATATATCACCGTTGTGGGGTTATGAAGATTCGTAGGCGCCAAGTTGGGAGACCATTTATCACCGTTCGTAGCTCTCCTGAAGATTTGCCACTAAGTTGGGTAGCTATTTATAACCGTTTCTTACGTTGGTCAGCTATTTATAACAGTTCTTTAATTAGGCCACAAGATTGGACGTCATTTATAACTGTACTGGGGTTATGAAGATTTATCACTGTAGGTGGGATTTTTAGATGTGTAGTAGTTCTGGAGTTCTATTTAAAATAAGGGGTGCCGGGCGTAGTACTCAGGGGTAGTTATAAGCTAGAGAACTCTTATCTAGGGAAGTGGCTAGAGAAAATCGAGATAACAGTCAAAGGGCGGTGTCAGGAATAATGGTAACTAAAAGTTGAGTCGTCTTTTCAAATTAATATATATTTTCCAAAGTTTAGTATTTGCTGAAATGCTGAATTAATCGATTTAGTTCTATTAGATGATGTAAGTCCTGATATTTAGTAGTATTTAGTACGTCGTTAAAGTTCGTAAGTAACACTTTGTAACTTGCTAAATTGTAATAGTAATTACTTCACTTGTACGCGCCGTTGAAAATGTCTATTTACTTTTACATTTACTCTCTCGTAGTTTCTATTTGTATTGCGCGGATAATAATGTTCAATCTTACATTCACAATTAATGGTTCGTAATAATAAAATCAATGTCTTTACCAAATAATATAAATTACGCGCTTCGACGCTGATAATAACTTCTATTTATATCGCGCGGATTATAATGTTTAAATATCAATATATTGCAAAGTTACTTGAGTTTAATAATGTTTAACGTAGTCTTATGTCTGAAGTGTGTCTTGAAGTTCTTTCGTCTAAGCTGTCGTGTGATCAATAGATGACGAGATGTCCGTGCTTTCTGCTAATATCTTTGTAAGGGGTAGTGGGGGTAAGTAGTTCCAATTGGTTGTGTCTGTGTCTAAGTCTTCTCTGATTGGGGTAAGGTAGTTTCTTCTGCTATCCGATTTGAAATATATTCCGTTTTTCGTCGTTGAAACAGGCAAGTTGCATCGGTCATTAATTACTTGAGCTGTCAAAATTGGCTAGGCGCCAGCCGGACGGCTCAAGAGGAAGTAGGCGTTACTAGGTTTATGTTTTTATCAATAACTCTGATAACTGAAAGTTATCATAGTTCTGGTTATTTAATCCTGATGGGCTATTTTACGGGGCTTCCAATGGTATTAATTTGTAGTGGGTGTGATAAAAATGAAGAGAGTTATTAAGGTTTTTATATTAAAATGATGGAACGGGTTAATAAAAAGTTATGTGTAATATATCAAACTGTAGGGGCTGTTATTGGCTGTTGATGGGTGTAATTGGTTTCCTTGTCGCTTTTTCCTTAATGGAGTAATTAATGTTTGAAGTTAGGTGTTATATGGGGAATGAATGTTTGAAGTTAGGTGTTATGTGTGGAAGTATAAACAGTAGGGTGCGTATTGTCAATCGTACAGGGGCTATATATGAGATTGTCGTCTGTGTTGAGTACAAAGTACGGTTACAAGATGTCCGCATAATGATTAAAAAACCCACGCGAGGAATTGATCTGCGCAGAATCAATAAGAGCTGGATTTTATGATCATTATAATACCCAATCTGGAATTTGAAGAGTGGCGGTGTTTTGTTTTGAATGAAATATGGAAATTTAATTTTTCGATTCCCTAAAATACTTTTCCATGGCTAAAAGAATTTCGTGGGATTTTCTCTATTGTGGTTTACTTTGATATTAGCTTTTCGATCAATTGTCTTTGTTTTCAATATCTGTTCTTGAAAAATTTAGATCCTTACATCATCTATACTTTTGATTAATTCTGCCGTAATTACACATACACAAATAAATTCATTATCAATAAAATACACTTTTAACATAATTTTACCTTGAATTGGTCACTTTTCTTCTTGGTCGTAGTACACATTTTGCTGAGTTCATAGTCCATTTGATTAACTAGTAAAACAAAATCATAATTATACCTTATACACAAATAAAATTATAAAATACACTCGAATTTCTTGATATTAATATTAATTTCAATATCTTCTTGCATAACGCTGATTTTTGATGCTAATCCATATGTTGTTGATGTCAAACGTTGGAGTACGCTAATCTTCCTCATTGGTCTACTTAATACACTGATATTATATTCAGATTACACATGTTTTCTTCCTACTCCTTTTTATCTATTTACCTCATTAATAATCATTTCTTAATGTTCCTTTTTCATTCTTTCAATATTCTTTTACCTTGTTTCCATTATTCTAACCTCATAAATCATCTTTTATGTCTTACCTTCACAATTTCTTTATTAATCTCAATACTCATTATCATTCTTTTCTTTCATATTTCTTTTAATACTAGTTATCATATTTCCTCATTTATTCTCATATTTCTCACTTCATAACTATCATTACTTCATATTTTCCTCGTAGACATATATTGTACCATCTTAATTATTCACTCATCTTGTTTATCATACATTTATTTCTTACCTTTTGTTATATTCCTCATTGTTTTACCTTCAAGATTCTTATTTGTTAACACACATATTTCTCAACAACTATTTCACTTTCAAATTCTTACTTAACTCTGATCATTCTTTTACTTCACTTTTGCTATACAATTCTACTTAATTAGTGTAGGGAGAGGGTTATTTCCTGTCCATATTGTTTATGTAAAATAATTTTTCTTTTTGAAAAATTAACAAAATTTAATTATTCTTACTCTGTGTACTACTCCAATAAAATTCAAATATGTCGAAATTTCAATGTTTACTTATTTACTACTTCAAATAATAGTGTGATTACCTTTGTCAAATGAATGTTTTAACTCTTCAGTTGAATAAATAAAGGGAGTGGCCTATCTTAAAATTACATATATACAAAGATTCACTAACAATGGCAATAAACTTATTTGTTGCACTTATATCTGTAGTGGCATGGCTGTTGTGATGTCTCACTCTATTTTATAGAATAAGAATCATCTCATCATAGTCTTTGCAACAGCCACGGGGAGGCTAATTACACTCTACCTTGTAAGTATCACATTCGTTATATATAACGTCAGGTAAAACATTAATTTGAGAAGTATGAATCACTCTAATTATTTTACAATGTCAGTCTGATAAAACGTTTTCCTGAGTCCTGGTCGATAATCCTTTCTACTTCTCCTTCTGCTTTAAACTTTCTTAGGCATTTCTGTTTGGGGTTCATGACATAATATAGTTCTAACAGGTGATTGTTGTAGGTTACAAGAATTTCTTCTCAACAGTTTGTATTGGGGTCGTGGCCTGGTATTATACATGTCAAGTTCAATGTTTACTACCAGTTTACAGCACAGCGGGGTGTTTCCGGCCAAGGGTCGGTCGTACAATGAGTTGTAACTTGCTAAGGGGAGACTTGAGTTGAATGGGATTTTGTTCTCTTTGAATAAACTTTCTAAATTCTTAAAATATCTGTCACGTTGTACTGGGTTCCAAGGAGCATGTTGGTTAAAATAAAATTGGGGAAATTTTCTGAAATATTCACTGAATTAATAGGGGTGACATTCTACACATATATACATTATTTACATCTTAACTAAGGGGTGTGGTTATGTCATCACTATTAACAAAATGTTAATTTAATTTGATAAACTTCTTAAGTCATAAGTGTCCAAAAGAATTTCAATTTCCATGAATATTATTACTGTGGTCAAATATTTAATTAATATTCCAAACAAAATTTCAATTTATTTATTATCTAAAAGGAAAAATAACACTACTAATAATTGGATTGTTGTCAACAATGGGGGTGCACTCCACATTGCAGGCACTGGCATGGTTATTCTCTTTTAATTATTGTTGTTTATAAAATTTCAAACATTCAAATTTATTTATAATAAGGTAATGCTGGTTCATTTTGATATTTACATTTCCTGGAATAATTTTAACATTCTATGCTGTTTTGGGAAGTTTCGTTTTGAGTTATTTAGCGAAGGAAAAATAAGAAAAATTATGATCTATCAATCTGGTCGTGGGGGTTAGGGGTCCTTATTTCATTCTGGGATGTGTCATTATTTCCTTGTCTGTCTTCCATGTTACTCGGGGAATTGTTGTTAGGTCTATTTCTCGGGCTTTCATAAGAATTGTTCCTTTCATATTGATTATTGTAGTTACGGCGGGAGTACCTGAAATTATTCCAGCCTCTATAGTAGGGGCGAAAGAAACCTTGGTTATACTGATTACGGTTAAACCAGTTAGGCCTATTTCCTGCATAGCCACGTCTGTTCTGACCACGGTAACTGTTCCCTTGCCTATTATTGTAATTGCCATACGGCCTGAAACGGAAACCACGGGTTTGCCAATTATTGCGGGCGTTCCGCACGTACTCTGTTTGGGGCCAATACGGTCTGTTGTCCCTAGAATCATTGTTTTGCTGGTCCTCATTTGAAATTCCTGTCCGCGACCCAATCTGGAAATTTTCCTGATTGTCAGAAGTTTGTACCAGATTAATGTTTTTCCGGTGAGTTTGGTTAGCTGACACAATGGGGTGCGATGGTTTAGTGGAAGTGTAAGTTAGGTCCTGCATTGACTTTAGTAATTTTAACATCTCAGTGGTGGATTGAGGAGATGCGACAACAAGGCAATTTCTTATTACAGGCGGAAAGTGAGACGGGAGTGCCTTTAGAAAATCTTGCTCCAAAATTTCTGGTTTAAGCAGTTGGCGGCTTTCACACAAAGAAATGAAATATTGTAGATAGGTTTGGCCGTGGCTACGGTCGTACTTACCTTGAAATATTCGCGATCTCAAACGGCTTTGCTCGCTTTCGCTCCAATACTCAGATAAAAACATTTCCTCAAACTGACCTATGGACAGGAGGTTGTTGGGATCGATGACTTGGAGCCAGCGAGCTGCGTTAGCTTTCAAAGATTGATTCACAAAAATCATTTTTAGATGTTCTGGGACTCCTCGTAAAGCAAAATAAGTTTTTAGGTCCTTTAAATATCTGACAGGGTTTGTTTTCAAGGTATCTTCAAAATACGGTAATGGAAAATCTGAATTGTGCAATGAAAAACTATTGTTTACAACATTTTGGGGTGTTTGATTAGTGCTGGCAGCTCGTTGATCCAATCCATTGTTGGTTCTGGGTAATGGTGCAGGTGGTTCTGGTATTTCAGGGGCTTGAGGTACTGGATCAGGGGGGTTGGAAGAAGTAGAGGCAGATGTTGATGGGGTATTGCAAACATGAGGGATCAAAGCATTTTCCCTGGTTTGTTCGATTAGGCTTTCTTGGTCTCTTACCCTTTGCCTAAGTCGGTCTAATTCTGATTGAAGGGATACCAATTTAGTAGAATTGCTAACAGTTACCCTTTCTACTGAGGTGACATGATTTTCTACAGAGGAAATATGATTTGTCAACACTTGTTCTGAAGTAGCTATTTGAGCTGTGACTCTACTGTCTAAATTTTGTAATTCAGACGTAACCTGAGTGCGGTGTTCAGTGATTAAGGTTGTCAGTGTAGAGTTCATTGTTGTAATTTGTTGGTTTTGAATAGCAAGTTCGTCTCTTACTTGTTGATTTTGAGTTTCAAGTGTTGAATTTAGTTCGTTTCTCAATTGTTGGCTTTGTGTTTCTAGTGTGGAGTTCAGTGTTGTATTCATGTTAGCAATTTGATTTTCAAGTGTGGAGTTCTGTGTAACAAATTCGTTTCTCAATTGTTGGCTCTGTGTTTCTAGTGTGGAATTTAATGTAGTATTTTGTGCAGCAAGCTCGTTCACTTGTGTAGAAATTCCTACTATCATTGTCTGAATTTGTGACAAAAAATCTAAACTGAAAGAAGGAAGGTTAGGGTCTAAATTTATGGTGTTCTGAGTTGAAGTCGATGGGGTGGGTGCACTCACAGCTGGGATATTAACAGGGGGTTGCGTAACAGGCAAGCTAGCAAGGTCACTTTCTGTTTCATGCTGAGTAATTTCTAGGTTGTCAGAAATAGGAACAGAGGCACTTTCATTGTTTTCAGAAGTAGGATTCTGTTCTGAACATAATATCGGAGTATCAGAATTTGGCTCCATGATTTGGAATACTTTATTATTCCTTAATTTCATAAACTAATACGATACAATTGAATTTACTAAAAAATAAAAATTAATTGCAATACAAAAAAAATTTGAAATTTAAATTGAAAAAATTTACTTTGAATTCAAATAAAAATAGGAGCAAAATTCAGTTTTCGACACTTAAGTTGGATTAACGATACCCTTTTGTAGTCCAGATGTCCAGCGGCAGGCCAAAGGTGATGTCCAGGTGCCCAGGTGATGAGGGAAAATGTTGTAGATGAAGATCCAGGGGGGGGTATTGATGAAATGATGAATAATCCAATGGTGTGCTGACTCTAATAAAATTTCTCACAGAATTTAAAACTTGGTGGTGTGTGATTTAGTGTAGTGTTCCTGAATTTTATTGTTGAAAAATTAAATTTTATTGACTGGTCCCTCGATCTTCAAATTCAAGCAATCACGATGGTCGCCATTTATCACCGTTGTGGGGTTATGAAGATTCGTAGGCGCCAAGTTGGGAGACCATTTATCACCGTTCGTAGCTCTCCTGAAGATTTGCCACTAAGTTGGGTAGCTATTTATAACCGTTTCTTACGTTGGTCAGCTATTTATAACAGTTCTTTAATTAGGCCACAAGATTGGACGTCATTTATAACTGTACTGGGGTTATGAAGATTTATCACTGTAGGTGGGATTTTTAGATGTGTAGTAGTTCTGGAGTTCTATTTAAAATAAGGGGTGCCGGGCGTAGTACTCAGGGGTAGTTATAAGCTAGAGAACTCTTATCTAGGGAAGTGGCTAGAGAAAATCGAGATAACAGTCAAAGGGCGGTGTCAGGAATAATGGTAACTAAAAGTTGAGTCGTCTTTTCAAATTAATATATATTTTCCAAAGTTTAGTATTTGCTGAAATGCTGAATTAATCGATTTAGTTCTATTAGATGATGTAAGTCCTGATATTTAGTAGTATTTAGTACGTCGTTAAAGTTCGTAAGTAACACTTTGTAACTTGCTAAATTGTAATAGTAATTACTTCACTTGTACGCGCCGTTGAAAATGTCTATTTACTTTTACATTTACTCTCTCGTAGTTTCTATTTGTATTGCGCGGATAATAATGTTCAATCTTACATTCACAATTAATGGTTCGTAATAATAAAATCAATGTCTTTACCAAATAATATAAATTACGCGCTTCGACGCTGATAATAACTTCTATTTATATCGCGCGGATTATAATGTTTAAATATCAATATATTGCAAAGTTACTTGAGTTTAATAATGTTTAACGTAGTCTTATGTCTGAAGTGTGTCTTGAAGTTCTTTCGTCTAAGCTGTCGTGTGATCAATAGATGACGAGATGTCCGTGCTTTCTGCTAATATCTTTGTAAGGGGTAGTGGGGGTAAGTAGTTCCAATTGGTTGTGTCTGTGTCTAAGTCTTCTCTGATTGGGGTAAGGTAGTTTCTTCTGCTATCCGATTTGAAATATATTCCGTTTTTCGTCGTTGAAACAGGCAAGTTGCATCGGTCATTAATTACTTGAGCTGTCAAAATTGGCTAGGCGCCAGCCGGACGGCTCAAGAGGAAGTAGGCGTTACTAGGTTTATGTTTTTATCAATAACTCTGATAACTGAAAGTTATCATAGTTCTGGTTATTTAATCCTGATGGGCTATTTTACGGGGCTTCCAATGGTATTAATTTGTAGTGGGTGTGATAAAAATGAAGAGAGTTATTAAGGTTTTTATATTAAAATGATGGAACGGGTTAATAAAAAGTTATGTGTAATATATCAAACTGTAGGGGCTGTTATTGGCTGTTGATGGGTGTAATTGGTTTCCTTGTCGCTTTTTCCTTAATGGAGTAATTAATGTTTGAAGTTAGGTGTTATATGGGGAATGAATGTTTGAAGTTAGGTGTTATGTGTGGAAGTATAAACAGTAGGGTGCGTATTGTCAATCGTACAGGGGCTATATATGAGATTGTCGTCTGTGTTGAGTACAAAGTACGGTTACAAATAATACTGGAAACTAATGAAATCGACAGGAATCTCAAGATGGAAAACATGTCTAAGAAAAGTATCTTCTGTGACTTTTTAGGAATTCTGAGGAATAATTTTAGAAACAGAAAAGAATAACAAATGAAGACAAGCCAAGTTCTGTATTTCAAGGAATGAAACAAGGATTTATTTTGCTACTTCTCATTTCCAATACTCGTACAGGCTCATTACCTGGGAACCAATAATTGCAAAGCTGCTACTGGAATCCTTAGTATTAACCACAAAGCCTGGGTTTGTTTTGTGCAGTGTTCATCTTCATTTATCTGCCTTACCTGAGATTGATGGGTTAAATTCCAGGATATTTTAATTTCTTTGATGCTGTAAAGGCTTTCATCTGTTTCGGAATAAAAACAAAATAAGTGTAATCAGGTGAAGATTGATTAGTTTATATTTAGCTTATTTATTAACACTTAAGAGCAAGAAAACAAGGTGAATATAAGACAATGCATTTTAATTTTTAATGATTAATGCATCCACACCCGCATAAGAAGATGCCTTGAAGATGACAGAAGAATGTCCAGTTCCTAGGTATAAATGACTGTTGGGCATCACAGGAAGTTAATCTATACTTCCATAAATCACAATAAAAAAGAATATACAAAAGATTCTTCAACCATCGTAACAATTTGGACAATAACGCGAGAGCTTATCCAATAAGAGAAAACTTAATCCCTAAACGTAGGGAGCTAGTGCCATCTATCGGGTCTTAACTTCACTTAATCTCCACTCTTTGGAGCAGAAGAATGCCGGATAAGTGTATAGTGTTGGACTCAGCTGAACTCCCCTGGAATGTGGGAAAATACCAATATTCCCCTATCTTTTCCCCACAAGATCCCACATCCCCCTATCTTGTGGGAAAAAATAGAGGGATGTATTGGTCTTTTCCCACATTCCAGAGGAGTTAAGCTCAGTCCAACACAATAACTCTGTGGCAAGTTAGTGTTCTCAAGTATTTACTATTTAGGGAAATTTCTTTGTAACTGCAACTGCCTGCTAAGCGATGTCTGGCATTAGAAACCTTCCTTATGGTAACTTTAATTTAACCAACTAAATGAATACATACTTTTTTTTTTTTTCAAGGCATAAAATTCTGAGGACATGACAACTGAAATGTAAATGCACTCGGAAAAAGAATCAGGAGAACACTAAATGGAAAATATTGATTTGAGAAAAAAAAACTGAAATGTAAATATACTGGGGCGTAAAGATTGGGAGAAACACTAAATGGGAAACATGGATTGGACATATTCATTTCACTCATTCATAGTGTTCTGTCCAGTGGCAGGTCTTTCACTGCAAACTCAGCATTCTCCACTCTTCCCTTCTCTCAGCCTTCCTTTTTCTGTCTGCATATACTCCATTTATTTTAATGTTGTCTATCATCTGTTATCTTATTCTGTCTCGAACCTTCTTCCCATTTATCGTCCCTTATATGGCAGACAATTTTTTCTTAGCCAATGTCCCATCCAGTCTCTTTTCTTCTTTCTGATGATTTCCAATAAAACTCTTTCTCGAACATCTTTATTTTTAACTTTATCTGTCCATGGTATTCGCTCCATTCTTCTCCATATCCACATCTCAAATGCTTCCAGTTTTTTTCCTCAATCCGTCGTAATGTCCAAGTCTCTGCACCATACAACGCTATACTCCACACAAAGCATTTCACTAGCCTTTACCTTAGTTCCTTTTCCAAATGCCCACAGAAGATTGGACATATAGTCTACTGAAATGTAAATATACTGGGAAGCATGAAATGGGAGAAACACTAATACGGAAATATGAATTGGGATAAATGTACTGAATTTTAAGTTTACTGGGAAATAAGAATCGCGAGCTATATCTAGACAAGTTTGGATTGGCTATATATTGAAAAAAAATAATATATATTTATATATATATATATATATATATATATATATATATATATATATATATGCACACAAACATATTTAAATTTATATTTACTGGGAAACATGAATTGGGAAAAACATTAAATGGGAAATTTGATTGCCGCATATAAACTGAAATTTAATTGTATTGGAATTATGAATTGGGAGAAACATTAATTGCTGACAAATATGAATTTCATTTATTAATTTTCCTCTGGACTTGCATAATGTAGGTACTGAATTGTAAATGTAATGGGAAAGTTGAACTGAGATAAAAAAAGGCTGTATTTATTTATTTATTTACTTATTTACTTTTCTCTGGTATAGTTAAGGCCTTCGGGCCTTCTCTTCCCTTCACTAAAGGTGGACACATGAAGGGTAAACAATAAGTTAAGAAAATAGGATTTCTTACATATAATCAGAAGGTATGTTCAGCTTTAAGTTTAATGAAATGACGTTTTATTTTTTGTAAGGCTCTTAATTTCACCCTTCGGTGAATCATATTCATCTTATTAAGAAAATATGAACGCAGTGAAATGTGTAGACATACAGTTCTACTTTCACGTTCCTGTAAATACGTTATACTTTGAAACACAAGCTCGAATACAGCGCCAACATTAATGATGTTGGTGCCATTTTAAGAAGACCTCGTCCCAAACCATCGTCTATCTACAAAATAATATAATAGCATTGTTCTCTAATCCGAAAATATGCACCGACATCGACACCGACAAAGAACAGGATCTTTTCTAGTCGTGTGCGTTTCCCCAATGTTGCCGCTGTCATTCACTACTTCTTAAGTGAAGTAAATGCTGTGGTACTTATTTGACAACATTGTACTGGACTGTAGACAAGTGCGAATACGCCTAATTACCATTCTATTCGCTGATTGACAGGTCAAAGAGGATTAGGGTGGCGGCAGATAGTTCTTGGAAAAAGAGTCTTTTACAAGTGGCACCCATAATACATGCAATTAGACCTCTAAATTATTTGCTACCTGTACATAGAGCAATGAGAGTGGAAAAGAGGCATTCGTTAATTCGATAGTTGTAGTGTTTCTGAAAACAAGGAAACTGTCCTAAAAGCACTGGCCTTAAAATAAATATTTTATAGGGAACAAGTGCTTTAAATGGGGATAGTAAAGAAAGCATTACCTTCTGATTTGCAAATATGTACTCATATCAGGAAAAAATACTGCTTTTCGGACCCATGTTTATTAAACTACTTTTTCTCAGTTTGAACATTTTCCAGATCTAAAACTATGATTTTTTTTACCACTCTCTATAAGCTCTACTGCAGGAACGCCTGCTGTCCAGGAGAGTTAAAGGGACTAAAATAAATACATTTGCAGTGCTTTATATAATGAAACATGAACTTTTATACTCCTTTTACTTTCTCGCATATACGTAGTATAGAGAAAGTATTGTGATCGTGACAAAAAATCGAAATCGAGTTAACACCGGGAAAGCATGTTTCACGATGCCTAGAAACCGAAAAACGTGTTTTTGGTTTGACGTCTGTCCGTCTGTCTGTCTGTCTGTCTGTCTGTGGACATGCACAGCGGGTAAACGGTTCATTGTATTTACTTCATTTTTTGAATTAAGGACTTTTTCGAAATTTTGTCGAGCCGCCCAGAAATTTAGTTTTACAACTGAAATATTAAGGGGACTTTTCATGAAAAGTTTTTAAAAATTTTGATTTTTGAAAAAATGGCTCTAACGATTTTAATAAAAATTTATAATTGGAAACTCTTATATATGACTAATAAAATGGCTATATCTGTATTTCTGCAAAAATGACTTAAGGGGTACTTTACTCATATCCATTTTCAATTTTTCTAGATTATATCCATTACAGTAGGCGATACACGAAAACCTACCACCGTAAAGTTGTAGAGAAAGTTAAAATGAACATTTTTTGTTTAACACATTTCTTTATACGTTTAATAGATATCAAGATAAAAACGAAATAAGTACGACTTAAATGCGAATTTCAGAACATACATGTCAATTAAAATATGAATGAAATTTTGTTGCCCCTAGTAACAAGAAAACTATAGGCCTAATGTACACTTATTGTTGTGAAATGCAATCAGTTTAGCTCAGTCGCAATGAACACACCAAAACCAATTACAGCGAGGTGATATGGGCTAACAGGGAAGAGGTCCTGAGTTCAAATCAAACCTTGTGGCCGCTCAAATTGACTTGGGTTTTTCATGGTTTCCTCATTCGCAAAGGCAAACGCCGGGTTTGTAGGACATGTTTACTTTCCATAACTCATCGCCGCTATGTCACTGCATTTTGTAATCGTTTAAACTGAATATCACAAAAGAAGACATCACTAAACAATAGAATCAGATGACACGAATGAGTTGCTACTATAGACTAATGGTTCACGCATGCAGTTGCGTGCAATATAACCTAAGTAGTAGTAGTAGTTGTGGCGAAATTCAATTATAAGTCGCCCCTTACCTCCGCCCATTCGATATTCACATTTGCACGGACTGTGTGATGTATTTTGTTTCTGAGCGAAGCAGAGTGACCAACTATCCTTATTTATTGTCGCAAGTGCCTTGCACCCACTATCCTTATATATTGTCGCAAGTGCCTTGTATCCACCTCTACATATAGGTAAATAATGCATAACACTAACCACATAGTTAAGTGCGCGAAGCGGAGGCGGCAGCCGTAGCGAAGCGCCCTTGCATTTTCGAATAATGTACGATACACTGTTTGTAGGTTTCGAAAATGTGGCATATTATATCTCCCGCGATGTTTGTCAGCCTGTCACCTCTCGTCTAGTGGTATGACGTCAAACTCCAACGTCCAATCACGAGTTTCTTCATAATACGAGGAGAGAAGAATTCGCTAGATCGTGGTACAAAAGAAACTGCATCGGTGGGTGGGTTGGGTGGGGCCGATTCATCCCAAGGTGCTACTTATATTTGAATTTTCCCGTAGTAGTACTAGTAGTACTAATAATATGCAGTTTTACTGTCATTCATTATTATTATTTCACGGTAAAGGCATTGAACATAAAGATCGACTCTGATGGTTTCCGTTCTAGATACTTCTTAGTTTTATGAAAATGTAACAAATAAAATTTAATTGTCCCAATAATTTACTTTTTTCTGTGCTAGCCCTTAACATGTATATGCGAGAAAGTTTGTGCAACATATTTTTGCACCATTTATTTATTTATATTGCAGTGTACTAAAGCCATCGTATGGTATTTGTATAAATATTCGAAAAAATAAATGGTCTTTAGATACATAATTAAGCCACTAATGCTGCAAGTAAAGAAAATGAGCAAGAAAACATGTAAAAGTTATATACCGGTAAAACGCAACATATCGGTAAAGTTTCTATGTTTGACAAAATATTATATCATACCTGTATGTTAATTTCTTTTAAAAAGACAGTCAGGGAGTATAGGCCTCAGTGAAAAATTATCAGTTTGCTTTTATGGGAAATTTGGTTCTCAGACTTCAGAGATTGAAGGAACTAATGATATGCATACGAGGCGCATCCATAAAGTAACTTAAGTTTTCCCTGCGTGGACAAAAATATTCCAACAGATACAGCAAGTATTCAGCTATTATTCAACAAATTCGCCACCGGAATTGAAACATTTGTCATAGTGTGGAACCAACTTTTGAATACCTGTGTCGTACAAGTCTGCAGTCAAGGATTTGAACCACTGTGTGAGACAAACATCTCCTCCTCTCTGTCATTCTCTGTCATTCCCTTTCATTTCGCGAGGTGTAGGAAAAGATGGAAATCACTGGGAGCGAGGTCCTGGCTTTAGGGTGAATGTTTAAACACCTCCCAGCCGAACTTCTGCAGGATACTTACTAGGAGGTGTTGAAACATCCACCCTACAGCCCGGACTTCGCTCCCAGTGATTTCCATCTTATCATACACCTAAAGACATGACAGAGAATGACAGAGAGGCGGAGATGTTTGCCATACAGTGGTTCAAATCCCTGGCGTCAGACTTCTACGACACAGGCGTTCAAAATTTGGTGCCAGGGTAAGACAAATGTTTCAATTCTGGTGACGAATATGTTGAAAAATGGCTGGACACTGGCTGTGTTTGTTGCAATAAATATTTCCTTGAAATTGTGTTTGCTTTCTGTAAACGGCCCCAGGGAGACTTACTTTATGGACGCGCCTTGTAAAATGACAGGGTCAGGGAGTATAGGCTTTAGTAAAACATAATCAGTTAGGTTTCAGGGGAAAGATGGTTTTCAGACTTCAGAGATTGAAGGAACTAATGATTTATATGAGCATTTCGTTTTATATAAATATAGGCTATAACTTATATTTCTTCATTTAGGCCTACTTTTGTTTACGCTATTATTATTATTATTATTATTATTATTATTATTATTATTAATTACATTACATTACATTACTTACATTGTTTAACATTTAGTACAAGTAAAAAGAAATAAAACCAACATAAAGTACTATTTCTAATTTAAAATGTAAGGTATGCCCCTATATGAGCAAAGATCGTGTTTAGGGGGTATAGTAGATTAAATATAGATCTAATTATATATCAATGCACAGTATACTACAAACGAAAAATTATAAATGTATGAGTACAATGTATACAAAAATAATTTTGCAGCATTAACCAGAGGTTTAATAGAATTTACAGAATAATAATAATAATAATAATAAATAAATAAATAAAAAATAGAATAAATGGGGTTGAAACATTGAAAGACCAAACAAAATTAAAGTTGTGCTATTAATATTATATAATATTTTTATTTTTATTTTCTCTCTTAAAATGTTTAAGATTGTAATTTACATATTCAGCGTGCTCAGGAATAAACTTTATGCATTTAATTTTGTAGTAATTTGCTGTTCTCAGTGTTTGGATTTCTTTAGGGAAGAATATGCTTCTCATTATATTTCTGATTATAATATCATAAGCCTCACTGTAGCCTATCTTTACGTTGTAAGAAGCTGGTAGAAGATGAAGTAATACAAGATGAAAGATTTAAACCTGGACAGCATCTACTTTCCTCTCGGCAACTAAATTTACTTTTTAGGGAGATATGATATTGCTTACATCATTTCATTTGATTTGAAAAGGATTTGGTTAGTGCTGCAATAAAAATGAATGATTTTACATGATCCAATCTCGTATATCTTCGCGCTCTACTGGAATGTTTACAAGGCGATTGCAAGATGCCACCACGAGAAAATCCCTGAATAGTATCTTCTCAATAAATGCAATAAAATCTTATACCTTCTGAATACGTCTCCATAAACGAGAATGGAAGCCAAGATAGGAGATAACGTCTACCAATTGATGTATTCTGAATCGCATTTCTCCATGTTTAATATACCATTAGATGTTGCTTACAACACTTAATTATTAGGTAATAAATACCGAAGGAATAGTTTTACCTAATGTATGAGATAATCATCTTCTCTATATATAAAAGGCTTTGTCCTGACTGACTGAATGAATGACTGACTGAATGACAGGAATCAACGTATAGCCTAAACTATAACAGGTAGAGACTTGGAATTTTGACAGTACCTTCGTTTCATAATGTAGGTGCTCACTAAGAAAGGATTTTGAAAAATTCTGATTCTAAATGCCAAAAATTAAATGTTTTTGAAAATACTTAATCCCTTTTTACATAGAATTATCAATTCCAAATCACAGAATATATTGTTGCAAAATGGTATATGATGGGCTTGGAAAAAACAATTGAAATGCACTTTTGACAAATAAGAGAAGTTATCAAAATAATTCATAAAAGACTTGAGACTTTCCCGGCGTTGGTTATATATAATGGTCTCTCGGGCTTCCAACCGGGTTAAAGAATGATTTACTTCCGAGCTTTCGGCTGCTGTCAGCTCTGCAGCCATCTTCTGGGAGAGAAGTGCGCTAGTTCTGTGTCTGGCTCCTTTTTATAGCTGGTGGAGTTTGCAGAGAGCGACCAATCGGAGCACAGGAAATCCCGGGGTGAAAAGCAGGAATGCTATTGGTTGGTGCTGAAGTTGGTCATGTTATAAATAAATATTACAGAATGAAATCCACTAAAATAATGGAATCACATAACTTTCTCTACCCTGGACATAGAGAAAACAAAACGAGGTATGGTAATGTGTATATTATTATATTATATCGCAGGTTTTTGGAGAGAAAAGTATGAAAGTGATAATGCTTTCTGTTTAATTTCATCCCCAAAACGACTTTATGGTAACATAAGAGTGGGAAATTTCCCGCCTCGATATTACAATTTTATGTTACAGGAATTTCTGTTTCTTCTTATTTAAACCTCTTCCAGGCGTGCTGTGCACTGTACAAGCGATGGGATGCAAAATTCTAGATCCTCTATGAGCCATAAAAAACTATATCAAGCGTTTTATGAGGGAATAGTTTGAGTGTAATAAGTCGTTCTTCCTATTTCAAATTATAAATGCCTATATAAGGACCTAGAATTTAAAATTGAAAATCCTTCATAAGTTAATTTCCAATTACAAAATACAAAACCCGGGCGACGCCGGGTCTTTTAACCTAGTACAGTATAATTATGCCGTTTGATACTGTTATAATATTTTTCCTCCCATCTTATTCTGGAATGTTCACGGTTATTGCATGTAAGGCGTCTGTTAAATATCAAAGGAGACTTATACAGTGTATTTAAAAATGATGAAGGATGCCTTAAGGTTATCTCACTTTTGGAACTGTCACAGTTAAAATCATCCATATAATGTCAAATCAATTCATAGTTTGTCAGTAGTTGCTAAATTATTTCCAGTCCTTTTTATGTTTAATGTGTTGTTCTTCTTAATAAATTTAGAGTTGATTATATGTTTTTCTTCATACTTCACTTGTTGTAGCACTTGTTCATTATTAGGGTGCGGATTTCTATGACCTAAAAAATAGGATATATGCATGCATTTATGACCTAAAAAAAAAAAAAAATATGACCTATTAAAATTTAAAATATTACTTTACCACTTACACATTGTGTATGTTTTTTAAGTTTCATTTCAATACATTTTATTAAAATATAGTGTTAATTATTTAAAATATGTGTAAATTCTCAAAAAGTATCATTTTAATGCAAAATCTACAAAATCTGATATGAAACTTCAAAATTTATTTAATATGCACACAAATATGCAAAAATATGACCTAAATTTATGCATATTCATTCTAAATATGATACAATAGTTGAAAATTTCCTAAATATACAGTTATATGCACAATAAAAGCTGTTAAATTTTCACCAGGATGCTTGGAATCGGGTTCAAATTAGTCGGAAACCTGAAATAATGCAAAGGGGAAAAAATATGACATGTCATAGAAATCCGCCCCCTAGTTATAATATTTCATGGGACGATTGTCTAAAACTCAGGAATCCTTAACCTCCAGTGGACGTAAGGCCCTCCATGACCTACGTAAGAGTGAGAAAAACACCTCCCCATGCAAGTTTATGGACTAGCGCTTTTGTGTACCCTGGATACTGCACGCAGTACACTGGTGTCGGAGAAGTGTTCGCTCCTGTACGGCGCTTCCCTTCGTATAGTGGAGTTCATGCGAACAGCTTTGAGAAAATGACTCTCCAATTGGAATATGAATAGCATATTGTATTTCAATGCTTAATAATAATTTATTATCGTTACTTAGCTTAATTTAAATTATTGTAGGAATTCTTTTCAGGGGTTTTATACAGTATGTTTCCTTTCTCTACATGCAGCAAATTGTGGTTTCGTGACTTCATTATTCACGATGGATATACAGAGTGCTAATGAATAGCACCGAAATATTTTACTTGTGTATAGAGGGGATATATACAAGCAACATGTCTTATATGAACTTTGACTAACGGCTTTTATGTCTATTTCCAACATATAACGCCTAAGAAAAAGCATATATTTTCCGGTTTTTCCACTCGACGGCTTCTTCTTCTAATTATTTTTATTATATTACATTTATTTAATGATTAATATTTTATTTTTCATACAGTTTGGCTTTTGGCATTGATATTGATCCTGGACTTTCACATGCACTGTGTTTCAGTTGAAATCAGTTTTATTAACAATTTATGAATTGGAAGGTAGTAGCGATTATAAGAAAGGAAAGAAGTACGGGAAAGTACAACCATTAGCAATTTATCTACCTACTACTACTTTTATACTGAGCCGGAAAGCAAACTCATAACTTCTATGATGTTCCTGAAATTTAAATTTGTTTAAAAATATTCCCTAGTTGGACAATGAATTCCTCTTTTCTGTTTATTCACTTTCTCAGATAGACCAGTTCCAGGTTCCAGTAGTGTCTCTAATTTAAATGGTACAGTAATGGAAGATGCATGTTTATTCTTATATACATATTAAATGCATTTTCAATAGGATAAATCCGGCGCACGAGCCTATACGGCCGTTAGTGCTTTTACTATGAGCAAGACAAAGAAAGTAGCGAATGTAACACTAATCATACAATACAATATAGTACGATATAATGCAATACAAAGATGAAGAAAGACAAAAATAATAGCAAAAATAATGGAAGAGAAATGACAATAATAATACTATGTGGGGGAAATCTGTTAGGATAGCTGCCTTAAATTAAGGGTGCCTATAGGACACAGCCAAAAAAAAGCAATATATTTTTTAAGATGAGAATTTGTTTTCCTAATTTTCAATGTTCATATATTTTATAATGAGTTTTAAAGCAGCTATCGATAAAGGGCTCCCTTCCTATTTATTAAAATATAAACAAACAATACATGGACAAAGATTATAATTTATAACCTCATTACCTTGATGGTCAATGTCTAGGATATCAATTCGTCTAGAGCTGTCATTGGTATATGGTTATGGTTAATAGGCCTGTGACTGTCGCCGGTGTGCCGGAATTTTGTCCCGCAGGAGTTCTTTTACATGCCAGTATATCTACTGGCATAGCCTACTATTAGTGCACACTATTTATGCACACATAAATGCCATCGACCTGGGCCGGGGTCGAACCCGCAACCTTGGGCACACCCAATGCGATACTGACTGCGCCACCCAGGCCGACTAAAACTGTCACTGACTGCAATACAAAACACCTCGCAGTGAAGATCAAATTTTTTAGCAAGTTCTTCGACTAAGATCTCTCTAAGAAGTATTGATATTTAAAAAATTACAGAAAAATATATTTAAAAAATAAATACGTATACGTAAATTTGCTTACGTATGACCATACATTAGGTGTCATGCATTGTATTTGGAATGATTATGATAGTAAAGCTTAGGCTACTTGTGTATTGAGTATTACGTATTTGCGTGAATATTATTTAATTAGAAAATGTTTGCCATTATTATTCCCGATTAATTCAATTGTGTTATTTTTTATATGATTTGATTAGCTGGACCGCAAAAGTTCTATTTATTTTCGAATTCTAGTTAATCTTTTTTATGAACATTTTAATATCTTCGTATGAACCAAAATATATGAAATCTTTATCAACCATTCTACATTAAATCTTGTCAGTATTATTAATGATTCTTTGTGGTGTTTTGGAGTTTCTGTGAAGTTCCGAACTCAGTACACAGTTCAATTAGTCACAGTCGATGGAAGTCGGATACATAGCACCAAGACTTGTGACATTCTAAGAGAAATTCCTATATTATTAACCTGTCGGGCTCGCCTGGGTCTACAATTATAGAGCATAAAGGATTACCCGATATTCGATATTCAATATCATGTCTCCGTTTATTGAACAAGTTATGATTATTGTGTCTGGTGATCTTGTCATTTATAACGAAAAGCGTTGCCTGTTGTTTCTAGCCTGAAGTTCTATGAATATTTAGACGGCTTTATTTTTAAAAATACTCTTCAGAGGTGACAGTTACTTGTCTGACACTCAATTAACCGCGAAGTTGCGCTTTGAAAACATCTGGATTTGGCGAACCCATATATGTGAATTTAGACAGATATTGAGGTTCATTATGCGAATATTTTAATAAAATTGTTAGTTTAGTTTCCGTGTGTCAAGTTTTTATATTTTTCATACACTCATTCTCTGCCTCCTAATTTACTCAGCATTCAGTTCAATATTCAGTAGCCAGTCTGTTTATAACGTATGTCAACAGTATGGAAAACAGGCATTAAAAAAATCGTCGTTCTTTTTGAACGAATTGATAAAAGAACACGCTGCCAATCAACGTAATATATTATTAGGTTTGCTAATTAAAACTTCCACAAATATTTATGTGATAGCTTTCATGAGGCTAGGTAGTAATGCAAATACTTCCACAATCAGCATATTTGAAAATCTTATTGATTTCATGAATGATTTTATATTTACATAATTTTTATCATAACCCGTGGGTAGTATTATCGGACGCAGTAATGCGTGAGTCTCATTTGAAAACACATAAGAGCAGGAACTGAACAGTAGTCTTTTCATGTCTCGAATATAGTTACATTGTGAACAGGAAATAACAAAGGTGTACTGTATATAAAGGGTGACCGACGGGAACCGGACGTTTTTTAAATGAATAGTACTCGCTTGTTTATGTATCAAGAAGCTATTTTATTACACAGTAATATTCGGAATTACATGCCATTTTAAATGCATCTGTTTTTACCGGGGAAGCAACTTGTTTCCACTCTATAGAGGCCTGCTTTGTTTCGGGTTTGTAATGGTACGGCCACGACTCATCACCTGTGACGATTCCATTCCCAGTGAATAAATTTCATTTGTTTGGTCCCATGAAGAAATTCCCTGCCGGTAAACGCTTTTTGTCATATGCAGAAGTGAAAACAGCAGTCCGCAGATTGCTATACTCCAACCGAACGGACTTCTATGAACAGGGTATTTTGAAACCGGTATCACGATGGGAGAAATGTGTTGAGAAACTTGTCGACTTTATAGAAAAATATACTAAAGATGTCCCTTCATGTTTGCATTTGTTTGTAATTGTAGGCCTACCTATTAAACTTTCTGTAAAATAAGTGTGCGTGGAATGCCACGCGACAGAAGTAAAACTTGTTTTAATTTTTGGATATTTTCAATTTTGGATTATTGGGTTTTTTTCACTTTTGGATTGTTAGACTGTTTAAAATTGGGTTTTTAGACTTTTAAAATTTTGGATTTTGGATTTTGGATTTTTAAATTTTTGATCTTTTAATTTTTTAATTTTGGAATTTTCGACTTATTAATTTTTTGTTTTGAAATTTTAATTTTGGATTTAATTTTGGTTTTAAATTTTGGATTTTTTAATTTTTTAAATTTTGGATATTTGGGTTTTTTTAATTTTAATTTTTTTAATGTTACATATTTGACTTTTTAATTTTGAATCTTTGAATTTTGGAATTTTGGAATTTTTAAATTTTGGATCTTTGAATTTTTTTATTTTATAATTTTTAATTTTAGATTTTTTAATTTTAGATTTTTAGATTTTTTAAAATTTTGGATTTTGGATTTTTTAATTTTTGGATTTTTTAAATGTTGGATAAGCCTAATCATTGAGTGTATTGTTTTCTGTGCAGTCCGTTCCGTCACACGTCACTAATTTCGTGACGGTTTTCAGCGTTACTCAAGCTCCCGATTTACCCCTAGCGCGGCTAAAGAAGTTTCACTTAAAAAAAATATATATTGTTCGTTACTTTTCGAGCCACCCTCTTATATACTGTAAGACATGTTGCCCAACGATCTAGCGAGACACCGCCAGGAATCAGATTCAGACAGGCCTCCCTCTTAGTGCGATATTCCAACTCTGAAGGATGTCAGTCCCATTGAGAAACGAGGTAAGATCCCTCACTTCCTCATGTGTTTCTCGTGCATCGTAACCAGCTTGTTAAGTATAAGATACACTGGCTCATTTATGAACTGATTTTCTTTTATGGAACGATATAGTGCTTTCTTCTGAATATACTTATCGTTATCAGATATGTATGCAAGCAAGAACTTAATTGGGCAATAAAGGAGAACGCAAGAAGAGCTTGGGGAGTATATTCGAAGTGTTCGGTTTTCTTGTTCTTCCGTACTGAGTTGACTATAAATGGGTCACATTAAAACAAGGTGGTGCAGAATAGAAATACCTTTTTTCTGTACCTCGTAGTAGTATCAGTGTAATGCAATGTGGATTAAATGAACACAGCTGCATTCTGTGCCATATCCCATGTGTTACAGAATACAAAGGAAGTGTTGCTATTGTTGTTGCAAAAGTACACTCTTAGAATTGTTAAAAATGTCCCAGTAGATCTCATTGTGAACCTCTCTTCGTTCAGTATTAAATTTTAACACTTATATAACTTAGATTTATTTATTGGATTTCTTAGAATACGTCCATATCAACATTAATGGTTATAATCTTCGTGATACTTTACTTGGATCTACTAATTTACTTACTTATTCAATGGCAATAGACAATTCCTAAGCAAGCTAATCTATTTTATGGAACCCGAAGGTTCATTGCCGCGCTTACCTGAGCCCGCCATTAAACCCTAATCTGCGCTAACTCCATATAATCATCCCTCGCAAATCATACTTCCCTTATATCTATTCTAATATTGTCCTACCACCTAAGTCTAGGTCTTCCAAGAGGTCTTTTCCCTTCGCGTCTCCCAGTCAATACTTTTTATATAGCCTATGTCTTTTCTCCTCCATGCGCGCAACATGTCCAGCTCATTTCATCCTCCGAGATTTAATTATCCTTACTATATCCGGTGAAGGGGGTACGCCGTAGCGTAGTGGTTGAGGCGCTGCGCTACAAACCGATCGTGGGTTCGATCCCCGATAAGGTCGTTGGAGTTTTTCAATTGGCCTAATCCTTCTGGTGGCACTATGGCCCTGGGGTCGACCCAGCCTCTAACAGAAATGAGTACCGGGAGCATACTATTTTCGGAAACAGATCTGTGCGTGTCTCTTTGTGGATGTATGTGAACAGCTTAGCTCTAGAATGGAAAATCGTACGAAAACAAATTGTATTTGAGTCAGGTACCTTCTGAAGATGCGACTCGAAGGTGTCCCCTTATTTTCAAGGGGACTTTGCATCAAGAAATTCGATATTATCGATTTTCTTAAAAACGACTCTAAAGATTTTCTTAAATTTTGCATAAGGGTTGCTTATACTAAGCGCCAAAGCTCTAATTTGAAACATTTTTTTTTTTTCGAAAAAATCGCTGAAGGATAGTTATAAGCCACCCACTCTGAATAAGTGTTCTTTGCAGTATGGCCTCTTGTTTTATATCAGAATGTGAAGTGAGAAAAATATTTTAGTCATGTTTAAAGTAAAGAAAGCTACGAGAGTACATTAATACGATTGTATTTGAATTGTGTATCCTTTGGGGATGCGATATGATGTGGTAACGATATTCTCTTCGTTCTTACAACCAATTTACACGAAGAGAATGTCATAGTAATATTATATTAGGCTAAAAGGCTAACTTTTAATTGGGCAGAAGAAGTTATATGCATCTCGTATAAGATTTTTTAAATCTGTATTCTTGCATCAATATGATCAATAACAGTCAATGAAGAAACCACACATAAAAAGATTTTAACTTTGGAAAACTTGTGTCCGATTTAAAGAAATACCAGCAATTATTGTTTTTCCTTTGTGCTGAAACAGTCCCATGCAAATCATTTAATTGTGAGAATATCTTATTAAAGAATCAAGGAAACGTGAAATTGAATACTATTTCATAAAAGTTTTTGTCGTAATTATTTGTTGAATCATTGAAATAGGCTGAAATAGTTTGTGCGTAACACCTAGTTACAGAGGGTCGTAGCCTTTATCACACAATATTTCTCGAAGGTAAGATATTAAATCAGTGTAAAGAGTAAATTTTACTAGTTCTAAAAATGTTCTATGTTTTGTTGCAGGTAGGACTCCATCACAAATTCTGTAGTTGGTGAGTTACGCCATGTTTTTATTTTGTTTAAGAAGCTATTTGTGGTGAGTAATGTATAAATTTATACAAACATGGAATTTATAAAATATTGTAGGCTTTCACGGCCGGAGTCAATATTAAAAACATCCGGGCTTGTAGGCCGTGGTCCATTGGTGTGCCAAACGTTTCGTCCACAACTAC
The DNA here is from genome assembly GCA_964059195.1 of Ectobius pallidus. NCBI lineage: Eukaryota > Metazoa > Arthropoda > Insecta > Blattodea > Ectobiidae > Ectobius > Ectobius pallidus. Next base: position 15,970,966 of record CAXKWD010000005.1, read on the forward strand.
GCTTGACATCCTCAGTGGCGGTGGAGTCTAAGACGAAGAGTTAACAGCCAGCCGCCAACCAGAACGCTTCACCCGAGACTCCACCGCCACTGAGGATGTCCGCCGTAGTTGTGGACGAAACGTTTGGTACACCATGTCCACTGGACCACAGCCTACCAGCCCGGATAATGTTTTTAAAACATGGAATTATTAATTACTTTATTTATAGCTACAAATGAAAAATCTCTCTCCTGTGGTGGAAATACTATACACACAAGCCCTTATACTGTAGCACACTATTATACAAGTTTCCATAATCATTCACTGAATAGTAGACGTTTTACTCCCTTTCTGAAAGCTGGTATATGAAAACTAAAATCCTCTTTTTAAAATGTTTTTGTCCTTTTTACCCCTCTAGATATTCTCACACAAAGTATTTCATATTATTACATTTTCATGGATAGAGCCTATAGCAGGTACAGCTAGTCGTATTGGATGACTGCTTTATCGGAAAGAGAGCAGGACTGTTACTGTCAGATTTACATTGAAGTTATTGGAAATAATATTTTATCTTGCTAAAAAGTGGAAAATATTTATTCATGAAATCATGTTTTATATATTCCATGAATTGAAAAAACACAATGTATACAGTGTGCTTATAACTGAATATCTGTTCGTTTTATGACTGGATTATAATTGAATAAATACATCTTCGGTGTTATTTAAGTGAATTTGTTTACCAACAGGGTTCTACATAAGTTTACGTCTAATTTATCAACGATTTGTTTTGATTTAATGAAAATACTTTTAATTCAGACAATAATAATGTTAGATATATAAGCTTTCATGAACCACAGATTATTGTCTCTGTTGGACATTACATGAGAATATTATAGGAGAAAAATTCCTCCGACACTGGGACTTGAACCCAGGACCATTGGCTATTCGCGCCAATGCTCTACCAACTGAGCTAAGCCGGAGTTCAACTCACAGCGCCAGATGGAATTGACTTGAACCCAGGGCCTTTGGCTATTCGCGCCAATGCTCTACCAACTGAGCTAAGCCGGAGTTCAACTCACAGCGCCAGATGGAACCCTTGGGTTCCAGTGTCGGAGGAATTTTTCTCCTATAATATTCTCATGTAATGTCCAACAGAGACAATAATCTGTGGTTCATGAAAGCTTATATATCTATCTTACATGTTAACTGTACAATAACAGGGGGAGCCCGGTCACAAAATCACTAATTAGTGTGCCTCACAGTACTGCATATGACATGACTTGTTCTGTCTGTGAGGTAGACCATTAGGGCAGTCAGTCATAGGAGAGGGGTTCCATCTGGCGCTGTGAGTTGAACTCCGGCTTAGCTCAGTTGGTAGAGCATTGGCGCGAATAGCCAAAGGCCCTGGGTTCAAGTCCCAGTGTCGGAGGAATTTTTCTCTTATAATATTCTCATGTAATGTCCAACAGAGACAATAATCTGTGGTTCATGAAAGCTTATATATCTATCTTACATGTTAACTGTACAATAACAGGGGGAGCCCGGTCACAAAATCACTAATTAATGTGCCTCACAGTACTGCATATGACATGACTTGTTCTGTCTGTGAGGTAGACCATTAGGGCAGTCAGTTCTAGGAGAGGGGTTCCATCTGGCGCTGTGAGTTGAACTCCGGCTTAGCTCAGTTGGTAGAGCATTGGCGCGAATAGCCAAAGGTCCTGGGTTCAAGTCCCAGTGTCGGAGGAATTTTTCTCCTATAATATTCTGAATAATAATGTTATAATAAACAGTGATTTATTTGAAATGAACTACATGTTGTTTCAGATCTAAAATAGTTTCTTCAAAGAAAATTCTTCGGTAGTATTATGCTTTATGATATTCGCCTTTGGGAAATTGTAGAGGCACTACTAAAGTACTCGGCTTACTAAAAATGACAATACGTATAACGTCAGGCTCTGGTTGCAATGCGCAATGGAAGCCGTCGCCTATTCCAATACCATATTACTAGTAATAAAGAAATATAAAACAGATATATAAGCATTCATGAGCCACAGATTATTGTCTCTGCTGGACACTACATGAGAATATTATAGGAGAAAAATTCCTCCGGCACTGGGACTTGAACCCAGGACCTTTGGCTATTCGCGCCAATGCTCTTCCAACTGAGCTAAGCCGGAACTCAATTCACAGCGCCAGATGGAACTTCTCCCATGACTGATTGCCCTAATGGTCTACCTCACAGACAGACAAGTTATGTCATATGCAGTGAATTGAGCTCCGGCTTAGCTCAGTTGGAAGAGCATTGGCGCGAATAGCCAAAGGTCCTGGGTTCAAGTCCCAGTGCCGGAGGAATTTTTCTCCTATAATATTCTCATGTAGTGTCCAGCAGAGACAATAATCTGTGGCTCATGAATGCTTATATATCTGTCTTGAATGTTAACTGTACAATAACAGTGGGAGCCCGGTCACAAAAATCACTACTTAGTGTGCCTCACAGTACTGCATATGACATAACTTGTCTGTCTGTGAGGTAGACCATTAGGGCAATCAGTCATGGGAGAAGTTCCATCTGGCGCTGTGAATTGAGCTCCGGCTTAGCTCAGTTGGAAGAGCATTGGCGCGAATAGCCAAAGGTCCTGGGTTCAAGTCCCAGTGCCGGAGGAATTTTTCTCCTATAATATTCTCAAAGAAATATAATGTTATCTTTACTTGTCTGATCCACATCAAGAAAAATCCTGAGTGTATTAACACTCTCAGAAGAGATATTCATAAATATCACTCTACGGATAACCATCTTATAAACCAATCAGTTATGAGATTAACAAAAAAAATAATCGTTACATACTATAACGATTACCATTTTTAACAAATTAACATTAAGTCTCATTATACGTATTCCTCTAAATTGATTGAAATGTTTTATATAACTGACTCTCAAAACGCCCGCTTTATAGTATTACCGACTTTCTTGAATTACCCATAATAGATATAGCATTCTGGTGTTTTCTGTCAAACATTTTTTTGTATTCATCTGCACTAATTTTGTACTTTGTATTTGGGTTTGTTTGCATACTTCACTTTATAGTATAACCCACAGTGTTCATGTGATCAATGTAAATGAAATGAAACAAGAACCCACTGTAAGTCATTCTTTGTAAAATTGTATATGTGACGCTACTGTCACTGAATGTCTTGAGCTGTCTCTTATTCAAGAAGAGTAATATTAGTAACTAGCTTAAAAGACCCGGCGTCGCCCGGGTTTTGTATTTTGTAATTGGAAATTAGCTTATGAAGGATTTTCAATTTTAAATTCTAGGTCCTTATATAGGCATTTATAATTTGAAATAGGAAGAACGACTTATTACACTCAAACTATTTCCTCAGAAAACGCTTGATATAGTTTTTTATGGCTCATAGAGGATGTAGAATGTTGCATCCCATCGCTTGTACAGTGCACAGCAAGCCTGGTAGAGGTTTAAATAAGAAGAAACAGAAATTCCTGTAACATAAAATTGTAATATCGAGGCGGGAAATTTCCCACTCTTATGTTACCATAAAGCATTATCACTTTCATACTTTTCTCTCCAAAAACCTGCGATATAATATAATAATATACACATTACCATACCTCGTTTTGTTTTCTCTATGTCCAGGGTAGAGAAAGTTATGTGATTCCATTATTTTAGTGGATTTCATTCTGTAATATTTATTTATAACATGAATTATTTTGATAACTTCTCTTATTTGTCAAAAGTGCATTTCAATTGTTTTTTCCAAGCCCACCTGATACCATTTGGCAACAATATATTCTGTGATTTGGAATTGATAATTCTATGTAAAAAGGGATTAAGTATTTTAAAAAACATTTAATTTTTGGCATTTAGAATCAGAATTTTTCAAAATCCTTTCTTAGTGAGCACCTACATTATGAAACGAAGGTACTGTCAAAATTCCAAGTCTCTACCTATTATAGTTTAGGCTGTACGTTGATTTCTGTCATTCAGTCAATCAGTCAGTCAGTCATTCATTCAGTCAGTCAGGACAAAGCCTTTTATATATATATATATATATATATATATATATATATATATATATATATATATATATATATATAGAGAGAGAGAGAGAGAGAGAGAGAGATTACACTTTATTCGAAACAAGAATAATTCACTACCGGTACCAATTTTTTTTTGGGGGGGGCAAATGCTATGATAGATGATCTTCACTAATTTTGGGTCGCTCATCACGAGTCCGTTGACCGTTTCTACGTATCACGTCACGTTTTCTTGCAATAGGTACATAAAAATGAAAGATGTATAATTGCATAGACTAGCCTATAGAAAAAAAGTACTGAAAAATTAGGATAGTTTTGATATTACAGAGAATAATAAAATAATATTTTTAAACAGTCTGATATATATGTATTCCATAATTTCTTGTGAGCACAAGCCAAATAAAATAAGGTAAAATGATATAACGAAGTGCCAGCTAGAGTTAATGGGCCATATTGAAGAAACAATTGTAGTTTCAGAACCCGGCTTCTTGAGAAAGTTTGATAAGAATATGTAAAGGAATATGTGGGATAACTAGGATATTAACAGAACGAATTTGCAGAAAATTCCTCACGTCATCAATAGGCCTAAGCCTTTATTTTTGTCAAAACATCTGAAGAATTGAAAATATTTTTTAAAAAGTTTATTTTGGAGGGTAAAAAATTAAACATTTGAACTCTTATGAATTTTTTCATTGGTTATAGGATGAAATCTATAAGTTTGCCAAATTTCAAGGTTCTAGCTCATCTGGAAGTGAATAAACATCAATATTAGTAAGTGGAAGATTACACTGTCGTAGATGTAAATGACGTCACGGCTATCTAGCCAGCCAGTTTTTCTATACTTAAGGGGCAATTAGAAACATCAAATTTTGCACGCTTATGACTGTTGCAGGTGCCAATATTCCTGTAAAATTTTACGATTCTATGTTTCCTATGTGTGTCAAATATTGCATAATGTGAGGCAAATATACAAGATTTACTTGAATTAAAAAAAATCTAACTGAATCTAAGGTATAGCCGAAGGAGATAGGACAAAAACCCATAGACCAAGCTTTTAGATCTCTAAAAATCCGTTACTGCTGGTGCAATCGGTTTTTGATACGACTTATCGTTTAGCTACTATAAGCCTCCAAGGAGCTCTACACAGACCTTAAAGTTGCGTCGGCTATTTCACATTTCCAAAGATAAAACACGAAAACTAGATGTTAGACAAAACAAATAGTGACATATTTTCTGAAATCAGGAGATCTTATTCAGTTAAAATCACTTGTTCGATGCTTGGACGCAAAAATCATGCTCGGTAGTAGGCCTATTAATTTGTACCCGAACAAGACGAAATTTACAACCAGTCAGAACAGATTTGAAATAGTGTCCATTCAACTTTTCAATAGTTTGACCGACAGAAGAAATCTTATTTTTCCAGCTTTTAAGAAATCGCACAAATCTACATTGACATTTAAACCCATTTATTCTTTCGACGAATTCCTTTTTTTAATTGCTAATTCTTTTAATTTTAACTTATTTTACATGTGACAATGCTATAAATATGATAGCAGAAGTGGTCTTTCGATCCATTCACTCATTCATCTGTTCATCCATCCATCCATCCATTCATCTATCTGTCACAGTGCATATCTATCATGAACATGCTGAGCCCGCTTTCTCTTTCACCTTGAAATACGACAGCAAAAAAGTTTCACTGGTAGATAAAATATGGAAACCATGTGTGTGTGCTTTACCGGAGTCCATGACACAGTGTTTTGTTTAGCGATTGAAGCGCTGGTGGAAGCTGCGTGAACTAACAGGATCCATATCTGAGAGTGCAGCGCGCCATAACGTCATTATTTATGAATGGATCACTAAGAGCTCAGACCTTGCATGTTCGACTGAATAGGGAATTAATACGTTACTACAATCATATTTCTTCCTCTTGTGTCATAAGTTTGCAACTTAAAATGGACGCAACATACACTATTTATAGTTTCTGAGATATATGTATGAGTTTTTTTTTTCTGCGACTTTAAATAGAAAATTGTATGGTCAAATTCAGAACTACGAATATTATTTAGTAATAATGTCTCAACCATAATTGCTAGAAGTGATTAGGAAACAAACAAAAAATGTTTTATAATAAAATTAGTGATTAACGTTAATGTACAGGTAGGGGGGGAAAAAGCGGACCTACTCTTGTAGCTGATTTTAGAGCCTTTTGATACGTAAATAAATGTAAGAAATGTAACGGAAACGTTTGTTTTCAAAAGCAATGAAAATTACGTGAAATAAATCAACAGTTGACACTAGAACAAATTTAAATACATTCCCTGCTATCCTGTGAATGCCATTAGGCATGCGCAGTGACTCATATAGCCACTGTACAGGTACAGGTAGGGGAAAAAACCGTACCTACTAAGTAATATCTTTTATTAATATCTAAGTTGCCGATATGAGCCACTGCGCATGCCTAGAACCAGCTAGGCAAGCGCAGTGGCTCATATCGGCAACTTAAATATTTTATTAGGTGCGCTTTTTCCCCCTACCTGTACATAAGAAAATCCACTTTGAGCTCGTTTAAATTGTTATTAAAATCAGGTAAACTGATATAAGAAAGTGCCAATTTTTATTTTTAATCAGTGATAAACGTAAATATGATAGGTTCATGCAGAAAAGTTATTTTTGTAATAGATCTCCGAGTTAAACTCCAAAACCAAAATGCGCTGGCAATAATAATAATAATGATGCAATAGGCTTACGATTCCCTGATATGTATGTTTCAAGTTTAAAGCAGCCTTAAAGGTTATGAATGAATACAAAGTCAATATGAAATATATCTGTTAGGAATTACATTGAGTATATTGCTGCACAGGAACAATTATCAAAAATACATTAAAATATAGCCTAATGTAAATATCGGCAGTCTACATATCCATAGAATGCACAATATAATATCAATATTCAACCGCTACTTATAAATATTTCATTTACATTATTTAAATTATTATTTAACCCACACTGACATCGTTATGAAGAAACAAATCAATCAAGCCGACTAACAATATGAATATACGATTGGCAATTTGTTATGTTATTAAGTGCCAGTAGGGTACTTTATGAGATTGTGTGTGGGGACGAAAAATGTCTGTCCGTCTGTCCGTCCGTCCGTGTGTCTGTACGCGCCATTACACAAATACGCTCTTTCGGATTTTCATCAAACTTGGAAAACATATTTATAATGTCCATGGGAAGAACCCTATTGATATTGAACCAAATCGGTTCACCGGTACCGGAGTAATGCCCAATTTAGTGCCTATTTTAATAGATTATGGCGCCTTTCTATAACTCAAATACGCTGTATCGGATTTCCATGAAACTTGGTATACGCATTTATGACGTCCATGATAAGTACCCTATTGAATTTTAACCTAATCTGTTGACCGGTACCGGACTAAAAATCAATTTAATGTCTATTTTAAAGGCGCAATAACTCAAATAGGCCTACGCTTTATTGGATTTTTATGGAACTTCGTATACGCATTTATTATGTCCATGGGAAGACGTCTATTGATATTGGATGAAATCCGTTGACCTGTTTCGGAGTAATGCTCAATTTAGTGCCTATTTTGTGGTAATATACGTATTCGAAAGAATTTATGAAATGCAAATCGGTTATCATGACAACATAGTCAATTGTTTTACTGTGATCTTATAAGGCTTTGGCAATTAAAATACAGTTAGCTATGACAAATAACACTACTGCTTTACTGCGCTTATCCAACTAGAACGTTAAACTGACCCAGGTGGCTGAGATGGTAACGTCTTGAACCCATATTCTGGAGTTCCATGGTTCAAATCTCGAAACCGGCTAATTTGACCTTTTTTCTGTATTCTGCATATCATAATTGCAATCATAACTGATTAAACAAAAACATACTGGCACTTCTTTACATAAGTTTACCTGATTTTATTATTCTATGAATATTAATAATCTAAGTAGGATATATATAGAAATCAAAACTGACAGAATGATTTAATATTGATACGACATTGCTGTCAACGCTGATCAGCAGGGCTGGGATTTCTATGTAAATACATATTTGTTTTTCATTAGCCTACTTACATTCCTAGGATTGCTGATCAGCATTATATACTTTTACAGAGTTATTTTAGACCGACGTTTTGATCAATGATTTTGTTCTGCAAGTGGATTTCAAAGGCAGAGTATCTTCCAAACCACAAAATAATAAGATTATATAGAGTAATATTATGGTTGAACATTTTGACTCTCGCCGTAATTTAGGTGTCAACTAGAAGTCGGTTTAACAACGAAGCTAATTCATAACACTAAAATAAAAGAACTTCCACATTCATCAACCTATTTCTTTAATTTAAGGAGAACAATTTTGGTAGAAAGTGCAAAAATTTGAAAACTGTTTGGTTAAGAGTCTTTGTTGTTGGAACCGTGTTTGTAAACTGAAGATTTGACTCAATATTATATTTCTTAAATTCTTATAGCAACTCCATTCTCCTCTATCCTGAACTGCTATCTCCTCCCCTGCTTACTCCTCTCTATCATGAGCTGCTATTTCGTCCGCTGGTCTATTATGAGCTGCTACCTCCTCCGCTGCTCTATCATGAGCTGCTATCTCCTCCGCTGCTGTAGAATGAGCTGTTATCTCCTCCGCTGCTCTACCATGATCTACTACCTCCTCCGCTGTTCTATCATGAGCTGCTATCTCCTCCGCTGGTCTACCATGAGCTGCTATCTACTCCGCTGCTCTATCATGAGCTGCTATCTCCACCGCTGCTCTATCATGAGCTGCTACCTCCTCTGCTTTTGTACCATGGGTTGCTATCTCCTCCGCTGCTGTAGAATGAGCTGTTATCTCCTCCGCTGCTCTACCATGATCTGCTGCCTCTTCCGCTGCTCTATAATGAGCTGCTATCTACTCCGCTGCTCTAACACGAGCTGCTATCTACTCCGCTGCTCTATCATGAGCTACATCACCTCCGCTGCTCTATCATGAGCTGCTACCTCCTCTGCTGCTGAATCATGGGCTGCTACCTCCTCCGCTGCTGTAGAATGAGATGCTATCTCCTCCGCTGCTCTACCATGAGCTGCAACCTCCTCCGCTGCTCTATAATGAGATGCTATCTCCTCCGCTGCTCTACCATGAGCTGCTACCTCCTCCGATGATCTATCATGAGCTGCTACCTCCCCCGCTGATTTATTGTGAGCTGCTATCTCCTCCGCTGCTCTATCATGAGCTACTATCTCCTCCACTGCTCTACCATGATCTGCTGCCTCTTCCGCTGTTCTACCATGAGCTGCTACCTCTTCCGCTGCTCTATAATGAGCTGCTATCTACTCCGCTGCTCTAACACGAGCTGCTATCTACTCCGCTGATCTATCATGAGCTACATCACATCCGCTGCTCTATCATGAGCTGCTACCTCCTCTGCTGCTGAATCATGGGCTGCTACCTCCTCCGCTGCTGTAGAATGAGATGCTATCTCCTCCGCTGCTCTACCATGAGCTGCAACCTCCTCCGCTGCTCTATAATGAGATGCTATCTCCTCCGCTGCTCTACCATGAGCTGCTACCTCCTCCGCTGATCTATCATGAGCTGCTACCTCCCCCGCTGATCTATCATGAGCTGCTATCTCCTCCGCTGCTCTATCATGAGCTACTATCTCCTCCGCTGCTCTACCATGATCTGCTGCCTCTTCCGCTGTTCTACCATGAGCTGCTACCTCTTCCGCTGCTCTATAATGAGCTGCTATCTACTCCGCTGCTCTAACATGATCTGCTATTTCCTCCGCTGCTCTATCATGTGCTGCTATCTCCTCCGCTGTTCTATCACGAGCTGCTATCTCCGCCGCTCTATCATGAGCTGCTACCACCTCCGCTGCTCTATCATGAGCTGCTATTTTCTCCGCTGCTCTATCATGAGCTGCTATCTCCTTCGCTGCTCTAACATGAGCTCCTATCTCCTCCGCTGCTCTATCATGAGCTGCATCACCTCCGCTGCTCTATCATGAGCTGCTATCTCCTCCGCTGCTGTAGAATGAGCTGTTATCTCCTCCGCTGTTCTACCATGATCTGCTATTTCCTCCGCTGCTAACTCCTCCGCTGTTCTATCATGAGCTGCTATCTCCTCCGCTGCTCTATCAAGAGCTGCTATCTCCTCCGCTGCTGTATCTTGAGCTGCTATCTCCTCCGCTGCTCTACCATGAGCTGCTGCATCCTCCGCTGTTCCACCATGAGCTGCTACCTCTTCCGCTGCTCTATAATGAGCTGCTATCTCCTGCGCTGCTCTATCATGAACTGCTACCTCCTCCGCTGCTCTATCATGAGCTGCTATTTCCTCCGCTGCTCTATCATAAGCTGCTATCTCCTCCGCTGCTCTATCATGAGCTGCTATCTCCTCCGATGCTCTACCATGAGTTGCTATCTACTCCGCAGCTCTACCATGAGCTGCTATCTACTCCGCTGCTCTATCATGAGCTGCTATCTCTACCGCTGCTCTATCATGAGCTGCTACCTCCTCTGCTTATGTATCATGGGCTGCTATCTCCTCCGCTGCTGTAGAATGAGCTGTTATCTCCTCCGCTGCTCTACCATGATCTGCTGCCTCTTCCGCTGCTCTATAATGAGCTTCTATCTACTCCGCTGCTCTAACACGAGCTGCTATCTCCTCCGCTGCTCTATCATGAGCTACATCACCTCCGCTGCTCTATCATGAGCTGCTACCTCCTCTGCTGCTGAATCATGGGCTGCTACCTCCTCCGCTGCTGTAGAATGAGATGCTATCTCCTCCGGTGCTCTACCATGAGCTGCAATCTCCTCCGCTGCTCTAGAATGAGATGCTATCTCCTCCTCTGCTCTACCATGAGCTGCTACCTCCTCCGCTGATCTATCATGAGCTGCTACCTCCTCCGCTGATCTATCATGAGCTGCTATCTCCTCCGCTGCTCTTTCATGAGCTGGTATCTCCTCCGTTTTCTACCATGATCTGCTACCTCTTCCGCTGTTCTACCATGAGATGCTACCTCTTCCGCTGCTCTATAATGAGCTGCTATCTACTCCGCTGCTCTAACATGAGCTGCTATCTCCTCCGCTGCTCTATCATGAGCTGCATCACCTCCGCTGCTCTATCATGAGCTGCTATCTCCTCCGCTGCTATAGAATGAGCTGTTATCTCCTCCGCTGTTCTACCATGATCTTCTATTTCCTCCGCTGCTCTATCATGTGTTGATATCTCCTCCGATGTTCTATCATGAGCTGCTATCTCCTCCGCTGCTCTATCATGAGGTGCTATCTCCTCCGCTGCTCTATCATGAGCTACTATCTCCTCCACTGCTGTATCATGGGCTGCTATCTCCTCCGCTGTTGTAGAATGAGATGCTATATCCTCCGCTGCTCAACCATGAGCTGCTACCTCCTTCCCTGCTCTATCACGAGCTGCTATCTCCTCCGCCGTTCTATCATGAGCTGCTACCTCCTCCGCTGCTCTATCATGAGCTGCTATTTTCTCCGCTGCTCTATCAATAGCTGCTATCTCCTTCGCTGCTCTAACATGAGCTGCTATCTCCTCCGCTGCTCTATCATGAGCTGCATCACCTCCGCTGCTCTATCATGAGCTGCTATCTCCTCCGCCGCTCTATCATGAGCTGCTACCTCCTCCGCTGCTCTATCATGAGCTGCTATCTCCTCCGCTGCTGTAGAATGAGCTGTTATCTCCTCCGCTGCTCTACCATGATCTGCTACCTCCTCCGCTGTTCTATCATGAGCTGCTATCTCCTCCGCTGGTCTACCATGAGCTGCTATCTACTCCGCTGCTCTATCATGAGCTGCTACCTCCTCTGCTTTTGTACCATGGGTTGCTATCTCCTCCGCTGCTGTAGAATGAGCTGTTATCTCCTCCGCTGCTCTACCATGATCTGCTGCCTCTTCCGCTGCTCTATAATGAGCTGCTATCTACTCCGCTGCTCTAACACGAGCTGCTATCTACTCCGCTGCTCTATCATGAGCTACATCACCTCCGCTGCTCTATCATGAGCTGCTACCTCCTGTGCTGCTGAATCATGGGCTGCTACCTCCTCCGCTGCTGTAGAATGAGATGCTATCTCCTCCGCTGCTCTACCATGAGCTGCAACCTCCTCCGCTGCTCTATAATGAGATGCTATCTCCTCCGCTGCTCTACCATGAGCTGCTACATCCTCCGCTGATCTATCATGAGCTGCTACCTCCCCCGCTGATTTATTGTGAGCTGCTATCTCCTCCGCTGCTCTATCATAAGCTACTATCTCCTCCTCTGCTCTACCATGATCTGCTGCCTCTTCCGCTGTTCTACCATGAGCTGCTACCTCTTCCGCTGCTCTATAATGAGCTGCTATCTACTCCGCTGCTCTAACACGAGCTGCTATCTACTCCGCTGATCTATCATGAGCTACATCACATCCGCTGCTCTATCATGAGCTGCTACCTCCTCTGCTGCTGAATCATGGGCTGCTACCTCCTCCGCTGCTGTAGAATGAGATGCTATCTCCTCCGCTGCTCTACCATGAGCTGCAACCTCCTCCGCTGCTCTATAATGAGATGCTATCTCCTCCGCTGCTCTACCATGAGCTGCTACCTCCTCCGATGATCTATCATGAGCTGCTACCTCCCCCGCTGATTTATTGTGAGCTGCTATCTCCTCCGCTGCTCTATCATGAGCTACTATCTCCTCCACTGCTCTACCATGATCTGCTGCCTCTTCCGCTGTTCTACCATGAGCTGCTACCTCTTCCGCTGCTCTATAATGAGCTGCTATCTACTCCGCTGCTCTAACACGAGCTGCTATCTACTCCGCTGATCTATCATGAGCTACATCACATCCGCTGCTCTATCATGAGCTGCTACCTCCTCTGCTGCTGAATCATGGGCTGCTACCTCCTCCGCTGCTGTAGAATGAGATGCTATCTCCTCCGCTGCTCTACCATGAGCTGCAACCTCCTCCGCTGCTCTATAATGAGATGCTATCTCCTCCGCTGCTCTACCATGAGCTGCTACCTCCTCCGCTGATCTATCATGAGCTGCTACCTCCCCCGCTGATCTATCATGAGCTGCTATCTCCTCCGCTGCTCTATCATGAGCTACTATCTCCTCCGCTGCTCTACCATGATCTGCTGCCTCTTCCGCTGTTCTACCATGAGCTGCTACCTCTTCCGCTGCTCTATAATGAGCTGCTATCTACTCCGCTGCTCTAACATGATCTGCTATTTCCTCCGCTGCTCTATCATGTGCTGCTATCTCCTCCGCTGTTCTATCACGAGCTGCTATCTCCGCCGCTCTATCATGAGCTGCTACCACCTCCGCTGCTCTATCATGAGCTGCTATTTTCTCCGCTGCTCTATCATGAGCTGCTATCTCCTTCGCTGCTCTAACATGAGCTCCTATCTCCTCCGCTGCTCTATCATGAGCTGCATCACCTCCGCTGCTCTATCATGAGCTGCTATCTCCTCCGCTGCTGTAGAATGAGCTGTTATCTCCTCCGCTGTTCTACCATGATCTGCTATTTCCTCCGCTGCTAACTCCTCCGCTGTTCTATCATGAGCTGCTATCTCCTCCGCTGCTCTATCAAGAGCTGCTATCTCCTCCGCTGCTGTATCTTGAGCTGCTATCTCCTCCGCTGCTCTACCATGAGCTGCTGCATCCTCCGCTGTTCCACCATGAGCTGCTACCTCTTCCGCTGCTCTATAATGAGCTGCTATCTCCTGCGCTGCTCTATCATGAACTGCTACCTCCTCCGCTGCTCTATCATGAGCTGCTATTTCCTCCGCTGCTCTATCATAAGCTGCTATCTCCTCCGCTGCTCTATCATGAGCTGCTATCTCCTCCGATGCTCTACCATGAGTTGCTATCTACTCCGCAGCTCTACCATGAGCTGCTATCTACTCCGCTGCTCTATCATGAGCTGCTATCTCTACCGCTGCTCTATCATGAGCTGCTACCTCCTCTGCTTATGTATCATGGGCTGCTATCTCCTCCGCTGCTGTAGAATGAGCTGTTATCTCCTCCGCTGCTCTACCATGATCTGCTGCCTCTTCCGCTGCTCTATAATGAGCTTCTATCTACTCCGCTGCTCTAACACGAGCTGCTATCTCCTCCGCTGCTCTATCATGAGCTACATCACCTCCGCTGCTCTATCATGAGCTGCTACCTCCTCTGCTGCTGAATCATGGGCTGCTACCTCCTCCGCTGCTGTAGAATGAGATGCTATCTCCTCCGGTGCTCTACCATGAGCTGCAATCTCCTCCGCTGCTCTAGAATGAGATGCTATCTCCTCCTCTGCTCTACCATGAGCTGCTACCTCCTCCGCTGATCTATCATGAGCTGCTACCTCCTCCGCTGATCTATCATGAGCTGCTATCTCCTCCGCTGCTCTTTCATGAGCTGGTATCTCCTCCGTTTTCTACCATGATCTGCTACCTCTTCCGCTGTTCTACCATGAGATGCTACCTCTTCCGCTGCTCTATAATGAGCTGCTATCTACTCCGCTGCTCTAACATGAGCTGCTATCTCCTCCGCTGCTCTATCATGAGCTGCATCACCTCCGCTGCTCTATCATGAGCTGCTATCTCCTCCGCTGCTATAGAATGAGCTGTTATCTCCTCCGCTGTTCTACCATGATCTTCTATTTCCTCCGCTGCTCTATCATGTGTTGATATCTCCTCCGATGTTCTATCATGAGCTGCTATCTCCTCCGCTGCTCTATCATGAGGTGCTATCTCCTCCGCTGCTCTATCATGAGCTACTATCTCCTCCACTGCTGTATCATGGGCTGCTATCTCCTCCGCTGTTGTAGAATGAGATGCTATATCCTCCGCTGCTCAACCATGAGCTGCTACCTCCTTCCCTGCTCTATCACGAGCTGCTATCTCCTCCGCCGTTCTATCATGAGCTGCTACCTCCTCCGCTGCTCTATCATGAGCTGCTATTTTCTCCGCTGCTCTATCAATAGCTGCTATCTCCTTCGCTGCTCTAACATGAGCTGCTATCTCCTCCGCTGCTCTATCATGAGCTGCATCACCTCCGCTGCTCTATCATGAGCTGCTATCTCCTCCGCCGCTCTATCATGAGCTGCTACCTCCTCCGCTGCTCTATCATGAGCTGCTATCTCCTCCGCTGCTGTAGAATGAGCTGTTATCTCCTCCGCTGCTCTACCATGATCTGCTACCTCCTCCGCTGTTCTATCATGAGCTGCTATCTCCTCCGCTGGTCTACCATGAGCTGCTATCTACTCCGCTGCTCTATCATGAGCTGCTACCTCCTCTGCTTTTGTACCATGGGTTGCTATCTCCTCCGCTGCTGTAGAATGAGCTGTTATCTCCTCCGCTGCTCTACCATGATCTGCTGCCTCTTCCGCTGCTCTATAATGAGCTGCTATCTACTCCGCTGCTCTAACACGAGCTGCTATCTACTCCGCTGCTCTATCATGAGCTACATCACCTCCGCTGCTCTATCATGAGCTGCTACCTCCTGTGCTGCTGAATCATGGGCTGCTACCTCCTCCGCTGCTGTAGAATGAGATGCTATCTCCTCCGCTGCTCTACCATGAGCTGCAACCTCCTCCGCTGCTCTATAATGAGATGCTATCTCCTCCGCTGCTCTACCATGAGCTGCTACATCCTCCGCTGATCTATCATGAGCTGCTACCTCCCCCGCTGATTTATTGTGAGCTGCTATCTCCTCCGCTGCTCTATCATAAGCTACTATCTCCTCCTCTGCTCTACCATGATCTGCTGCCTCTTCCGCTGTTCTACCATGAGCTGCTACCTCTTCCGCTGCTCTATAATGAGCTGCTATCTACTCCGCTGCTCTAACACGAGCTGCTATCTACTCCGCTGATCTATCATGAGCTACATCACATCCGCTGCTCTATCATGAGCTGCTACCTCCTCTGCTGCTGAATCATGGGCTGCTACCTCCTCCGCTGCTGTAGAATGAGATGCTATCTCCTCCGCTGCTCTACCATGAGCTGCAACCTCCTCCGCTGCTCTATAATGAGATGCTATATCCTCCGCTGCTCTATCATGAGCTGCATCACCTCCGCTGCTCTATCATGAGCTGCTATTTCCTCCGCTGCTCTATCATAAGCTGCTATCTCCTCCGCTGCTCTATCATGAGCTGCTATCTCCTCCGCTGCTCTACCATGAGCTGCTATCTACTCCGCAGCTCTACCATGAGCTGCTATCTACTCCGCTGCTCTATCATGAGCTGCTATCTCTACCGCTGCTCTATCATGAGCTGCTACCTCCTCTGCTTATGTATCATGGGCTGCTATCTCCTCCGCTGCTGTAGAATGTGCTGTTATCTCCTCCGCTGCTCTACCATGATCTGCTGCCTCTTCCGCTGCTCTATAATGACCTGCTATCTACTCCGCTGCTCTAACACGAGCTGCTATCTCCTCCGCTGCTCTATCATGAGCTGGTATCTCCTCCGCTGCTCTACCATGATCTGCTACCTCTTCCGCTGTTCTACCATGAGATGCTACCTCTTCCGCTGCTCTATAATGAGCTGCTATCTACTCCGCTGCTCTAACATGAGCTGCTATCTCCTCCGCTGCTCTATCATGAGCTGCATCACCTCCGCTGCTCTATCATGAGCTGCTATCTCCTCCGCTGCTCTATAATGAGCTGCTATCTCCTCCGCTGCTCTATCATGAACTGCTACCTCCTCCGCTGCTCTATCATGAGCTGCTATTTCCTCCGCTGCTCTATCATAAGCTGCTATCTCCTCCGCTGCTCTATCATGAGCTGCTATCTCCTCCGCTGCTCTACCATGAGCTGCTATCTACTCCGCAACTCTACCATGAGCTGCTATCTCCTCCGCTGCTCTATCATGAGCTGCTACCTCCTCTGCTGCTGAATCATGGGCTGCTACCTCCTCCGCTGCTGTAGAATGAGATGCTATCTCCTCCGGTGCTCTACCATGAGCTGCAACCTCCTCCGCTGCTCTAGAATGAGATGCTATCTCCTCCTCTGCTCTACCATGAGCTGCTACCTCCTCCGCTGATCTATCATGAGCTGTTATCTCCTCCGCTGTTCTACCATGATCTGCTATTTCCTCCGCTGCTCTATCATGTGCTGCTATCTCCTCCGCTGTTCTATCATGAGCTGCTATCTCCTCCGCTGCTCTATCATGAGGTGCTATCTCCTCCGCTGCTCTATCATGAGCTACTATCTCCTCCACTGCTGTATCATGGGCTGCTATCTCCTCCGCTGTTGTAGAATGAGATGCTATATCCTCCGCTGCTCAACCATGAGCTGCTACCTCCTTCCCTGCTCTATCACGAGCTGCTATCTCCTCCGCCGCTCTATCATGAGCTGCTATCTCCTCCGCTGCTCTATCATGAGCTGCTATTTTCTCCGCTGCTCTATCAATAGCTGCTATCTCCTTCGCTGCTCTAACATGAGCTGCTATCTCCTCCGCTGCTCTATCATGAGCTGCATCACCTCCGCTGCTCTATCATGAGCTGCTATCTCCTCCGCCGCTCTATCATGAGCTGCTACCTCCTCCGCTGCTCTATCATGAGCTGCTATCTCTTCTGCTCCTCCACCATGATCTGGTATCTCCTTCGCTGCTTTATCCTAATCTGCTGACTCCTCTCATCTGCGTCTTTTTCCTCTGTCATCACCTCCGCCGCTCCTCTGCCGTCTCCAGAGCCGACTACTCGGCCGATTCCTCCACCGTCCCCTATACCGGGTCCTCTGCCGAATCTGCTGTCTCCTCTCCTGAGTTTGCTGTCTTCTCTGCCGCGCTATTCGAATATACTGGAACCTCTGCAGCGCTATCCTATACTGGTCTCTTCTCTGCTGTTCTGTACCTGTCTTCCCCTCCTTGTGACTTCTACATCTCTCTAAACCGAGCCGCTCTCTCCTCTCTCATGCTATCCTATGTCGTTCCATCCAAGGCAGGCCCATCCAAAGCTCATATAACTTCTGTGGCTCTATACAGATCTGAAATTTGGGTTATGTAAAACAATCATATTATGATTAATGATCTTTAGATGCGAAACTATATTTTGTTTTCGACAATTCAGAACAAAACACTTATAATATTCGAGATCAAGGTTGACCTACAGAGAAATATTTTCAGACAATAACGAGATGAATGAAAAGGGAATAAAGGATACATTTAGTAATGAAATTCAACTTCTATATAGCCTAACACGTAATAATCATGTAGACATGGATGGGCAGAACTCGTAGCTCGAAGAGCACAGTTTCGTGCAAGTTATTGAGGATCTAGACACAGAGGGGAGAATTACCTAATATATTCAAAAGGCCGGCCCCAGAGTGATCGGAAAGAGGGAAACAGCTTAACAGAAGAAACTAGGACAATGAAGATATCTTTGTTAAAGTGTTTTATTGTTCTACCGAAGGAATAAGCTGTCAAAATCTACATCCCATGTTTTAGCTTTAAGCCATGCTTTGCATACTTGATACATAAATAGCTATTCACATCTTCTTAGAATTCTTGAAACTCTGTAAAAAAGCCTATATAATATTTATAATTGAGTAATATGGTATCATATTTGACAATATTAGCAAATACTGTCCTAATAATAAATCTGTGATATGTGACTTAGTTTCAGGTGAGTGACATTGATGGTGGAATATGTTGTTGAGATTAACCTGAATAAACAGTTCAGAAATGTATTAAAACGAACTCTTCTTAAAGTACTCATATGAAGTATATAAAATATCTCCAGGGTATTGACTCGCAGAAATATATATACTTCCTTAGTTTAAATTAATGATAACTGAAGATATAAGGATATCTCTGCAATATGAAGGAAAGTCAATTTATCTTGGTTATGTTGCGCGCCTAAATAAAATCAATGCATATACACTTATGTTGAACACTCGTATATTGTATAGTCAATTGCGTAAAGCCAAATTTATATATGCATGCATGTAGAGGTTTCTGTAGTATCATTAATATAAGACTTGAACAAAGTTTCAAATGTTTTGTACCTATCTTGTCATGGCATAGAGTCCTTCAAAAATAAGTTCTAAAATGATCAACTTATGCATAAAAAATAACACAAATATAAACAATTAAGAATATTTACTGTTAAAGAATTTATTCTTCTCTGTTATAAGAATTTCTAGTAAAACAGTGAATTTAATCACCGTCATTCCGTGAACACTAGCCTCCATAACTAACTAACTCCGTGGCGCTAACATCCCAGAAGGGACAAGGCCTACCACCAGATTGCTGCGTCATCTACCATAGTTAGACGGCAGGATTGGGGGCATGTAGTCAGCATGCCGACACCCACGGCCGTTAATGGTGATTTCCATGACCGGAGTCACTACTACTAGCCTCCATAAGAAAATATATTTTATTTTTATTGAATATGCAAAATTGGATTAAACCCTATTTCACCCGAAGATATATTAGGGTTAGAGATAATGAAAAAAATAGTTCTTGAATGATTTTAAGAAATAAGAATTCTCATTGGAGTTCTTTGCAAAAAGGGATTAAAACTTAGATATGCCTATTATTATTTAAGAGCAAATATATGGTATTTATACAATAATTCAAAGGTGTAATAATAATTATTTATGAAACAAGTAGCAAAAACGAGATTTTCTATGTTCGCGAAACGAGCCCGCAAGGACATGTGTAGCAGTTCTATTTTCAAGCTAAAGCCATTTTACCATGTGTAAGTTTATCATACTATATTTTGTAGTCATCCGTTAATATTTGTCAAATACTAATTTTATTGCGTGCCGTGCAAGAATATTGGGAATTTCCAGCCGTCCTGCCACCTAGTATGCACTTGCGCAGACAGAGGGTATTGATTTTCTGCTGCATGGCTGCCAACATATCATGGGATGGAGTGGACAACGCTTTTCAGCCACAAGTGACTTGTTTTGCGACAACCGTGAAAAATTCAATATTTAAAAAGGCGTAATGAATTTCAAAAGTAACAATTTTTATCAAACTGAGTATTTTTAATATTCATATGCAAATATTTTTTAATTCAGTAAGAATTATCGGTGATACTGAACCCATATTTGGTTACCCTGGAATGTTATAATTTTATACCACTCAGTGGCATAATTTTATCCTTTTAATTAATATAATCCACAATTAAAAAAAGCTTTTTTTTTACCTTCGACTGTTTAAAAAGTATTTTAAAGTATTATCTAAGGATTGTCTACTTTATATTATGGTTTATATCTTAGTACTGCCCGTATAGGCCGTCTCCGATGGTTAACGTTGTTGACCACGGATCTTCACAGGTTCAATTTGGGAAGCATCAGTTCCTTGGAAAAACTACTTGATAGGACTTAGCAATTTGGTCAGGAAACAATATCGGACACAATAGATTGCACATTGGCCATACGCCTCACCATCCTACCACAGTATAAGTATGATCCTACCATGAGTTAATGAAGACACAAAGTTGGACTTTACCTCCGAGGTTTGTTTTAGTTTATTGAAAAGCTATCATAGACCGGACCCTGAAATAAAAGCAACTTAGGATGACAGTCATCAAGTGAATATATGTGAATTGGTTCAGTAGGCCTATGCATAGAGGCAGTGCTTCTCAAAATGTGATAACGGTACCTCTGAAGGTATTTGCAGGACTTTTAGGGAGTAACGTAGTATTTTAAAAGAATAAATTAAGTTAAAGAATAATATAATTGGCCCAGTAGACCTGTGCATAGATGCAGTGCTTCTCAAAATGTGATTGCGTAACGATTTCCTTGGAGGTATTTGCAGGACTTTTAGGGATTACAGTAGTATTTTATAGATTACGGTAGTATTTTATATATCCGTAGAATAAGATATCCGGTAAAATGAAATAACAGGTTTCTTATGTTAGTCACTACCAAAGAAACTGATTCGGTACATGATCTAATCTAACTTTGTTAAAGCTAATTATTATTTGCTGACCACCATATAGACCGCCATCAAGTTTCAGCCCTTGCCTGCACCACGTGACCCAACGATTTCCTTTCCCTGAGCAGTCGATTCTGTGAACACGATTTATTTCATAGGGCCATTTTAGGTTAATTTTATGTGAACTTCTTAACGATTTTATTTATAATTACAATACTCCAAGAAATAGATGTAGTAACATGGATTCTCCAGACATTCTCATATTTTCAAACACAGGTAAACTTTGTGCTGAGACTCTGATTTTGAATAGGTTTGTTTGGAAGGATGTTATAAACCGAGCAAGGCTCCCTTTTTTCAACTTGTCCTTCTGGATGGTATCAGTTTACAAATAAGTGAGTCGGCTTACCAGCGACGATCACAGGCCTGAGTTTCAGTAGCCTACTTC
Source organism: Ectobius pallidus (assembly GCA_964059195.1). Lineage (NCBI taxonomy): Eukaryota > Metazoa > Arthropoda > Insecta > Blattodea > Ectobiidae > Ectobius > Ectobius pallidus. The sequence continues at coordinate 15,992,347 of CAXKWD010000005.1, forward strand.
TTCATCATTAAATAACCATAAAACCAAAGAACAAGCCGGTTTCATTGGCAAAACAGTGCTATGCATTTAAAAACAATCTTGTTCATTTTTGCCTAATGAGGTTAATGTTATCTTTGTTCGCTTGTACCAACATTTTCTCTACGCTAAGGACCTGATCAAACTCTTTCACATACCGGCGGGTTATATTTTGTGGACCTCTGCAGTAGACTAACAGTAAATAACTTGTTAATTTAAACTATCTACAGTACAGCATAGGACGCGCTTCTATAGCTTCATAAAAAATGTGAAAAGATTACATCAGTACTAATTCCATTAGGCTACATTCCAAAATACAGTTTGAAACAACGTTATAGGCTATAAAATTCAGAAGTTCTTAACCATATCTCCTAATGGATATTAAATGACGCAACATTTTTTTACTAAAATTATATGCTTTATCTTCTAATTTGGAGGTTTCACGCAGGAAATAGCTTCCCAGGTTTCTAATAAAAATATTTAAAAACTTATATCAGCACATCTGCAAACCCACACAAGAATACAGTACTCATGTCGAAGTTATATAAGAGATCAGGACAAAAACCACATGCTATAAATACCTGAATACTAAGCCTATTGAGTGTGATTTCGGAAGTTGTAGTCTTCGGAGATTCCATTTAATATGCTTCTGAGAAACAGAAATGTTTTACTTCTAATTTTGATCCACACCGAAAATGAAGAGCGATCTCTTAGCAACAAAATTCTTTGATGGCGTACAAGAATTTAGTAATATCTTGGCAACATGTACAAAAGCCCTAACTTATTTTTAAACATGCATTTATCTATGTGGGAAAAATTTACTAAGTGCTATTGATTGGCTTGAATTTGGAAATAACAGTTGGTTTGCTTTGTTTTAAACAGTTCTCTGGCAGAATATCAATATTCAGATTCCTGGGATGAGAACTAAAAATAAATTCGATGTATGAACGAAAAATAAGTTTCCAAGGTTTTCTCTATGTATCTTCATGACTTAACTGGTTTGATAGAAATGTCCCATAGGCTACTTATGATCATTTTATTATAGCGTAATTATTCGCAACAACATCCAAAAAGTTTAAGCACATTACATTAGGAATTATTTAACGAAAATGATGGAGCTTTATAATTGTTAAGTGAATCGTTTCATTTGAAGTACAGTATTTATTTTGTTCTAACTGGATTATTTTGCTTTTGTTTGCTTTATTGGGTTTCATCCTGAAAATCCTTCTCGAATTTTCAGTTTGAAATGTCTTAGATAAAAAAATACAATTATCAGGAAAATGCCTTCGTGTTATGTCTGTGAACAGCTTAGCTCAACAACGAACAATCATATAAAATAAAATTTTACATTTGCGTTACAACTTTTCTGGGGATAGAACATAAAGAATGGCAATAATTTAATGAACGAAATTTATTTTGGAATCTACTTTCGAAAATCCGTTTAAAGCTTTTAGGCAAGGCAGCCTATATATACGAGTTAGTATTAGTATTAGCCCATAATGTCCCCGAGGGGCACGGGCCTCTCTCCTGGGAGAGGTGGCTTGTGTTCGCAATCCCGGTTAGCCATTCCGGGAAGGATCTTCCTATTATTACTTATGCCTATAGTCTATCATTTATGGTCCGATATGTAGTCTATCATTTTTTTTTGTGTCCTATATATAATTCTAGCACTATACACTGTGGGTTTAGGTCTTCGCTTTTCGGTCGTGCACTGCTTTCCTGCACCTTGCTATTTACTGTCTTCATCCTGTGTTGTTGTTTTGGATTGCTGTCTTGACTAGAAGTTGCCATTTTCCTCTGTCTTTAGCTGTGGTGGTCCATCTGTTGCCGAAAGTTGCCCTTAGTTCATCCGACCACCGTGTTCTCTGTCTTCCTACTTTCCGTCTTCCCATCCTTGGTTCCCATGAAGTTATTCTGTGAGTCCAGCGAGCAGGATCTTGTCTCATTATGTGTCCGGCCCATCTCCATTTTAGGTACCTGCTGTCGTTTCCTGCATCTGTTATTTGTGTTCTTCGTCGTATTACGTCGTTCCTTATTCTATCTCTCCATGTGATGCCCAGCATTTTCCTTTCCATTCTATTTTGGCACGTTTGGATTGATTTTCTATCTTTTCTAGTTGTGCTCCAAGTTTGTGAGCCATATATCAGCGCGGGTAGTATGCAGGTGTTCATAATGTGTCTTTTAATGTTTATATTGAAAGATTTTTCTAACAGTATGAATCTCAGCGCCCAGAACTTTGACCATGCTGTAGATATTCTTCTTGTAATTTCCTTGGGCATGGTTTTCTGGAAGGAGATTGTTTGTCCCAGATAAACTATCTCTTGTACGTATTCCAATGTTTCGGGTTGCGTAATTGAGATGGCTTTCTCTTCGCCGTTTGTCATTAATTTGGTCTTTTTTGCATTCATTTGTAGTCCTACTTTGTTACTTAGCTCGTTCACTTCTGTCATGAAAGCCTGCAATTCTTCTGCTGTGTTTGCCATGAGAACTATATCGTCTGCGAAGCGTAAATTAGATATCTTCGCACCGTCAATGTTGATTCCGTAGTCCCCTTGGATGTTCCTAAAATATATAGGCCTACGAGTACTAAGAGCTAAATCTTTTATTTGAAACAATTATGTTTAAAAAATCTGAAGGACATTTATAAGTCAGTCATCCTTTAAAAAACTCATTCCTTTATTCAGAAGAAATAGGCTTATGTATACCTTTCGTGAGGCTAAGAAAACGCACACTTCCTGCAATACGGCCATTTATTCAATATTAGAATGTGAAATGAGCAAGTTGTATTGCCCATGCATAGGGTTCAGAAACTTATATGAGTGAATCACATACTTTCTTTTGGGATTTCTCCTTGCAATATAGTCAACAACAATGGGATAAATTATAAAGGGAAGACTTGGAAAAGAAGTCTAGTGTGATTTACCAAGGACTTTGGCTTTTGGCTTGTCAACTTCAATGCTAAGTATTGAACTTGCTACAAGCAGTTTCTTAAAAACGAGATCATCGGCAACGACTTTGGGGAGGCAAGGTAATTTCTACCCCGACATTAAATTTTTTATCATATAAGGCCTATGTATAACTAAAAATCCAATTCTTGCCCCCGAATTATTTTTAAGTCGGCACCACTGAACGAGATTCTTATCGGATACACGTCATGAAACGATAATGTAGTAGACTACTAGATGACAAACATTTCTCATTTTCTTCCCTCAGATGACGTTTCAAATTCATAGGCGTTGCTAATTGTTCCTTTTGAGTAAATAATATACAGTAATATTTGTGCAGACTGCAAGGCACTTAAAATAGACTAACCATGAAATGTAGATAAAGTAAAGCTTTCCCTATACAGGGCATGGAGACCCAGAGGGTTCCAGAAGGTTGAGGTTCCCAGACATTTAGACAATCGGGACATGAAGGTGATAAGGATGTCAGGTTTACGCACCGGCTGCCTTTACCCCCCAGGATTGCTCCTGGTACTCGTTTCTGTTAGGGGCTGAGTCGACCCCAGGACCATAGTGCCACCCAATTAGGCCAATTGAAAAACTCCAACGATCTCATCGGGGATCGAACATCGAACCCGCGACTTTCCGGTTTGTAGCGCAGCTCCTCAACCACTACGCGCTACGGCGTACCCCGATATCAAATGTAGATACTGCATAATATTATGGAAAAGAAAAGGAATTTGAATTGCACAGACGAGGAGGCTCTCCGCGAATGGATAGTAGGCTATAGTTTTGAAACATATTCCTCATAACGCATCCGAAATGATCCACCTATTAAAATCATAAAGTACAAGTTATGGGTGCATCATGTTAACAAGGCGAGTAATATTATTTTGTTTTCAAATTGTTATACTGTATATATATTTTTTTTTCTTTTTATGTCATATAATACTAATAGAAAATCATATAACGCTCATACGATGCATAAAAGTCATAGCAAACAATCCTATTTTCGCAGATGCCTAACTTAGCAATATTTTATTGTTAGGTAGATTTCGAAGAAAAATCTACCTATTGCAATGGATACCACTTCATGATTTTCGAAAAATTCTTTCATATCTTTACGTTTCATGCTCCCCTAAGTACGAAACCACCGCCCGTTCAAAAAAAAAAAATTGTGATATTTATATATATATATATATATATATCTTTACACGCTAGCGGCCGTAATTTTGAAGATATTTGAACCAAATTTTAATATGTTATTTCTAGGCCCAATAGTTCGGACAAGTTCGTTAATGAGCAAAATTGGCCCAAGGGGGTGGTCGGGGGAGGGGGTTGAAGTTTTAAAACATTTTTATCTCGGCCCCTATGAAGTATAGAGGGAAACTTTGTTTGAATAAATTAGAGTACTCCCTATGGAGTTCACAGTGACACCAACGTTTCGGGGGTTCGAGTGAGGGTGGGGGTGGGGTGGGGGTGGGGGATGAAAATTCGAAACTTTTGAAACTGCGTCTTGTGGGGTATCGTTGAAAAGCTCTTGATGAGTACTCTACAAATCAATAAATAGTTTCTTGATAGCTCTCATATGACGCGAGATTTTAATGTTTGAAAATAATAACACTTAAAAGAATTATTATAATATCATAATTTTGTCTTGTTTAGCGGCTTTGCTAATTTTATTCATTGCTGATCTTGCGCACGGCCTCTTCTTGTTGTCAAAACAAATGATTGTAGGCTCTTCCTCTTTACCGAATTCAGTTCTTATTACTGCAGGTTTGCCATGCCAAGGCTAAAAAAGAAGAGTGCTGCGCAGCGATAATAAATTAAACCAAAAGCACTTTGAAATCTACCTCCGCCTGTAGGCCTGCCTAAAGGGATTTTTATTTATTAAGTGCCAGAATGGTACTTTATGAGATTGTGTGGGGGATGGGAAAATGTCTGTCCGTCTGTCTGTCCGAGTGTCTGTACGCGCGATAACTGAAATACGCTATGACGTATTTTTATTAAACTTGGTATACGCATGTTCATGGGAAGAACCTTATTCATATTGGACCAAATCGGTTGGCCTGTATCAAATTAACGAGTAATTATCAGTCAATCTTCGTTCTCCGACAATTCGATGCATTTTGATTGGCTCGCAGCCAACCAATCAGCGGCGAGCTCCCGTAACTAATGTCCTAATGTAAACAATTCTGCAAATAGAAATAATAGGAGAAATTACTTATTAAAGAACATGCTTTCATTTCCAATTTAATATAAATATTAATTTATGTAATGGATATAACACGCTACAGTATTTAGCATGGCCAACAATATAGTAAACATAACGTAATAAATTGCCAATCGTTTATTGATATTGTTAGCCCGCCTTGATTGGTTCATTTCTTTATAACGATGTTAATGTAAGTAAATGCAAATAAAAGATTTAAAACACAACTAGCCGTTGAATACTGATATAATATTGTTCATTCTATCGATAAGTATGTTAGCGATATCTACATTATATTTTATTGTGAGTAATTTTCTTATTTGTTCCTGTGCAGCAATATACTTACCGTAATGTATTTCCTGACAGATAGATTCAAGATCGACTTTTTATTCATTCATAATCTGTACGGCTGCTTTAAATTTGAAAGAAACTTGTCATCGAATCTTATGCCTATTATACCATTAATATTATTGCCAATGGATTTTCTAAAATGGTGACATATTTTAAGAATTATTATATCAGTGTATAAGAATATGAATTAAGGTTAAGAATCAAATTTTGGACCTTTGTTCTTCTCTAAGCCCTGCTTAATGAATCGATATGGAGTTTAGCTCGGAGATTATTACAAAAATTACTTCTTTTCGGCATGGGCTTATCATAATTGCAATTATCACTGATTAAAAAAGCATTCTGGCACTTTGTTATATCAGTTTAACTGATTTTATTTTAATATATTGTGGGGCATGAAAGAATTTTCATTACAAAATTAATATTGATAGGCCTATACTCGTTATTTCGGTACCGGTCAACCGATTTGGCCCAAATTCAATCGGCTTGTATGCCAAGTTTCATGAAAATCCGATAAAGCGTATTTGAGTTATCCGCGCCTTTGTGATATATTACCATAAAAAGACACTAAATTGGGCATTATTCCGGTAATGGCCAACCGATTTGATCCAATATCAATAGACTTCTTCCCGGGGTCATTATAAATTTGTATACCAAGTTTCATGAAAATCCGATAAAGCGTATTTGAGTTATCGCGCCTTTAAAATAGACACTAAATTGGGTTTTACTCTGTTACCAGTCAACCGATTTGATCCAATATCAATAGGATTCTTCCCATGAACATTATAAATGTGTATAAGGTACCACGTTTCATTAAAATCCGATTAAGTGTATTTGAGTTATCGCGCGTACAGACACATGGACGGACGGATGGACTGACATTTTCCCGTCCCCACACACAATCTCATAAAGTACCTTACTGGCACTTAACAAAGCCAGCAACTGTTTTGCTAAACTGTTTCTACCTAGGCCTTTCAAAGATAAGACTCTCCTAAAATGACGTAAAAACATCGAATGGGCTAGGTTAAAAAAGTTGAGTAAAACAGGTGTTAGTTTACTGAAATTAATTTGTACATTAACATTTTTCTGGCTTGTTGGAAATACAAATTGTGCCCTCTTGACTCAAAATTAACTCACAAAACTGTTCATTCAGGATACGTTTTATTTCTGTCTGTTTGGGAACTAGCCTGAGATTTTTGGAAATCGGAATTTAATTTTGTATTTTCTTTAAGTAATTCTCTTTAAATTACGCCTTTTTTAATGCTCGAAAATATATTTCCCGGTTTTTTGGTCTTGCACGTTTGACAGAACTTGAAAATCCCAGATTTACCCTATTTTCTTTCTGTCCAGTGACGAGAATGAATGTATGGACTTTTTACATTTTGTATTCAAATATGTTATTGTAATTGAATTCAATCAACATAAATTATTTTACTTTTAGTTAAAAACCAACGTTTATCCAAGAATTTAGCTGAGATTTTTTCGGATCTCCACTTAACGAAGTTTTTAGAATCACGTTAGTTTGGAAAGTATTGATTTCTTCTGGTTGGAGACAAGAGTCTCAGTCTAGAAAATTACTGAGATAACGTATAGATCTTAGAAATCTATTAAAGTATAAATATTGAACGTCGTGTATATAATTATAAAATATTCAATTCAATTTTATTCAATTCTAGATTTAAAGTTCTAGATTTGTTATCGAATTCAGCCAATGTGCACCGTTAAAAGTGTAAACATTAAATATTAATGTAATGTAACGTAAAAATATAATGGATACTGTGCTTTGAAAAGTAATGCATTTTAAACTAACAAAAAAGTGTAACCGAAGGGGAATGTAGGGGAACTAGGATAATACTGCAAACGCAGCTAATTTAAGAGAGTAACTCTACAGACTGATTATAAAATACAGATATTTCAGATATTAAAAGTGATATTTTATTAATGTGTCCCCCTTTTTGGTTACCTATTCATTTTAATTCTACAAGTTACCGTTTAATAATACGAGCTAAGAAGGAAACCTGAAGTAAACAAAAACCAGTATGTCTGTCTCACTCTTTAAGTCATACGAGTAATGTGCTAGAGCAGGGGAAGACAGAAGCTTGCTCTGTGACGTCACTGCTTTCTGCTCTCACTGCTCGCGTTATATCTCTGCGAGGAGCATGTGAAATGTAGGCATCAGTGAACAGGGGGGAAGAGAGGGGCATTAGTATTGCGGGCAGCGGGAATTTAGGGGGTTAGAACTTACGTAATACGTGTTTCCGAGTTAATGAAACATCAATCGATTTTTTGATAGTTTATCGGTTAATTACAGCGCAGCAGTTTAACATATTATAAATAATTCTATTTTTATATTCTGTGAGAACAATTCCCTTTCCACAAAATCTATGTTCTTTGACAAAAATAGACAATAGGCTACTATCATTTGAATTAACATAATTCACTACAGTAAAAATGATAAAAAAAATGAACTGAATTAATTACCATACAAGCTCGTCTGCACCATAGATGATACAAGATTACAGTAACAATTTTCTGACTTTCCTGTCTCTTTTTCTTTAACAAGTTTATCAATGTTGGGACGTAATGTTTGAGCAATATTTAATCGAAGACTACATTTAGGTTGTGATTTAACAATGTACTTCTTGATTTGAGCTTTGCAAGTTTCATTAGTGAAAAAAATTGTTCGGCCACATATGTCGATCCAAAATTACATAATATTCGTGCGGCAAGTCTCGGGAATCTGGTTTCAGAGAAATTTCTGTAAAAGTTACCCAAGACCACTTTACGTTCGTAGGCCTATTTGTCCTTTAACAGATCGTCGCATTGTAAGTTTAGCAGTTCCAACTGATACCGGCAAGGAACGTCTTTGACATTAACTGAATATGGGGTAGCAAAAAGTTTAAACATTGGAGAAAGGTTTTCCACATCCTGAAACCTCGATTCGAACTGAAGAAGAATGTTTTGCAGAACTAACACATGTTCTGCAGAGAGAACACTATCAGGATCGCGTACTTGCAATAACTTTGAAAAATGCTCCGTATTTCCAACCAGAAGTTGTTCTACCCACAGAGCTAAAGTGAATAGGTCCTCTCGTACCTAGCTCTAGCGTACTCTAAACACCCCTACTACCGTGCGCTCTTGCTGACGTCACACACAAGGGATCCGCATGCTCTTGCTCCACAAACGTCATCACAAGACGTAGTTGACTTCCCCTGTGCTAGAGTGAGACAGATGTACTAGTTTTTGTTTACTTCTTAGAACGGCCAAAGTTTAATCATGTTACCATGCTTACCAGATACCGTAAGTTTTTTTAGAAAATTATATCTTTAATAAGTACGCTGCATAAATGGAAGTATAGTAAACATAATTCTTGTAGTTATTTAAAAATTATAATTTTCATGTTTGCCTAAGAAATTAACATAAGATCCTTATTTAATATATTGAAACTTGGGTATACGGCCACTTTCAGATTATAGTTTACACTTTTCAATTTAACCCTGCGTTATACTCGAGTGAGCTGATTTCATTAAATTGCGCTTAAAGTGATTTATGTTAAACATTAGTTCAAGAAAAGAACCTTTATTTTAATAACGATCACGATATAAAACATGAAAGGGTCTAATTCAAGTGTATGGTTTGTAGCTTCTATTTTATGGAATGACAAAGAATTATTGTCATGAACTGTATAAATAATATTTAAAGCACTAATTATGTGAGTACTGTACTATTTTGAAAGAGAATTTCAAGCCCTTGTCCTTGTATACTGAGCTTATTTATTTATTTATTTTATTTATTTATTTATTTATTTAACAAAAGGTCCCAACGAGCCAATTGCTTGAACTGAAAAGTCGAATTTCAGAAGTAAGAGTAACTTTGCTGTACCCCTTCTATGTCGTGCCAAGATGACCTGTCATATCAAAGTTTCTCCACCTCACGCCGCCAGTCTGAGTACAACAAAGCTGCTCTCAAACTAAGAACCGAGTTTTTAGTGCAGTTCAATATTGTGAGGTCAAGGACTCAAATGCACTATTAAAGCCATTATGGAGCCTTCCTTCCGAGCCATGATTTATAATTATCAAGGAAAATATTAGATTCGCAGAGAGTGTTGCGTTTATCAGCATTTCACACGGGCTCTTTTCGTGGAATAATAGCCTATAGCTATCACGTCTCAAAACATATTCTAAAAACTTCATACAAATGTATGTGTTCATACAAATTTGAAACCAGGTATCTTGGTATTGGTCCTAGCCTAATTAATTATTTAAATATTTGCTGTTGACGCTCAATTAAAGCATAACAGTTAATTTTGGAGTGGTATTTTTAGAAACATAATATTTATGGTATTTGAATGCCAATAGGAAGTACTTTAAGCTAATTGGCAGAATCAAAGCATATTTTATTAGACTGAATGCGAGGGCAGTAAAAAATATGTTATTTTGAGTCTATGAATAGATACTTCGGTTTTTTTTTTATGTGCAGTTTGCCTCAGATTATAAATAAACTCTGGGCATACATCAAGGCACTGGAAATTAAATTCTGAAGATACGGTCAAACTAAAAGACTCCTGAATTTTATTTGGCAAATTTGGAGATCGGCAAATGCTGATCAGATCATTTTAAACCAAAAGTTGGGACTCATAAAGTGCAAAGTAATAGCCAGTCTTCATAGCCTTTGCACCTTGAAATTATCAGAAATTAGAAGCTGTTTTGTGCCGCACATTTCAGTATTGTAGTATTTTGAATCCTTATGATCATCTAAAATTCCAGGCAGAATGCAAATGCATGATGGACTTGAGAAACGGAATGCTCATATTAGAATATCTACTTTTCGCGAACTTTCCCGTTGCTTCAGGGATGTTATTTTTCACCGTACTGTGTGTGATGATGCAGACTGTATACCTGTGACAAGAAGTAAGAAATTTCCTTGCAGTGCATTGTTTAAAACGCCTGGATCGTTAGAATAGGCCACCAGGATTGTTCGCATTCCCCGCTGTCCGCTGAAGAGCCTTGTTACCAGCGACACAGAATGTTTACGAATAAAATGCATGATTTTATATGGTGGCAGGGTAATCATGAAAAACAGTGTATTGCGTTAATACGTATAGCGAGCCTCTGAATACGAAACAAATATATTCAAATTTGACGTATGCGATTCTTTAGTTACTTATCTGTTGGTATCCAGTAAATAGTCAACTCTCGAATTACATAATACAAAACCTGAAATGACAGAAATTTCAGACACAGCAGATATTGTAGTGTATAGAATGAAGTCAGTCTAATGTGTATGTTATGTTAGGGAATTCCTGCAGCGAATTTTTGTGGTTTATATTATAGAGCTAATTTATCGTTTGAAATTTAAAAAAATGGTACAATTATCAAAGTACAGTGTAATAATGTTGAGCATATGAAATTATGACGTACTGAAATAAATAATCTGTGAGATAACTATACAATTAAAACATAATTACAATTAATGAAAAGTTGTAAACAATTATGATAGTTGGAACAGTCTCCCATAGGGTAAATAGCGTTCTAGTCATAATTATAAAATTCTTCAGTTTTAATTAGTTCATAAGCATTCCCGTATCATTAGTGTAAAGCAATAATAATTTAGGCGATAAAATAAAATCCAGAATGATCTCCATTCATACTTTTACATGCAATGTTTTTAATAATATCTAACGGAAGAAGAAATAATATTCTAGTTGAAATAAACCAATATCCTCCAAATGTAAAGAATAATAATGAATGACTAGAATTTAACATTGATGAAATAAAAATTTATTTCACTTCCACTAATAATATTTTATCATCTGGTAAAATGAATAGTTTTATACAAACAATCTGTCGAGTAAAAAATTTATATGAGGTGTTAGAATACGTTACTATCTTCACCTGCTAGAAGATATGCTGACATATAGGACTTTCTAATTTCAAGGATGGAGTCAATGAAATTGGCGAAATATTAAATGCTTTTGGTGCTACACACAGCTTGTTATAAATATACAGTCAATCCTCGATATAATGCCCCTCTTTACAGTGCCACCTTTGCACTGCGCCAATAAATGCAAGTAAACGGATCTTCTCCTACATAAAATATATATAAGAAACCTCGTTACTGTGCCAATTCATTTAGTGCCAGTGAATATAAGAAAAGATTTTTTACAAAATATAGCTAGCAGTGATCTTTTTTAGTTGCAGAATTCTTTTAAATGAATGTTGTGAATGTGAATGGTGAATGGTGTGAATGTTAAAAAGTTTATTTAGGAAAGATACTGTACTGCATTTCCAAGAAGTGAGTGTAAATGTAGTGCAGTGGAATGAGGAAGCTATGTTAAGTAGTTGAACAGACAGCCTGCATGAGGGTGCAGCAGGTGGAAAGACCCCTTCATACAATGAGGCATTCCAAACTTTCACATATTTTAGTCCAGTGTCTATTCAGTTCTTACACTACACTACAATTACAGTTACTTTTTTTAATACAAGGACTATTCAGTAATCATAATCATTTACATGGACTCACATGGTTTTCAACCCCTTTGTGTACTGTAGCACTGGATATATACTATAACTAGCTTAAAATGCCCGGCGTCGCCCGGGTTTTTTTTTATCTTATGAAGGACTTTCGATTTTTAAATTATAGGTCATTATATAGGTATTTAGATTTTAAAATAGAAAGAACGACTTATCACACTCAAACTATTCCCTCATAGCTTTTTATGGCTCATAGAGGATGTAGAATTTTGCATCCCATCGCTTGTACACAGCAAGCTTGGTAAGGGTTCAAATAACAAGAAACACAAATTCCGGTAACATAAAATTGTATTGTCTTTGCGGAATATTTTATTTTTCACCCTCATGTTATCATAAAACCGTTTTGGGGATGAAATTAAACAGAAATGCAATATCACTTTCATACTTCTCTCTCCAAAAACCTGAGATATAATAATATACACCATACCATACCTCGTATTGTTTTCTCTATGTCCAGGGTAGAGAAAGTTATGTGACTGCATTATTTTCGTGGATTTCATTCTTTAATATTTATTTATAACATGAATTATATTGATAACTTCATTTGTGAAAGTCACATTTCATTTATTTCCAAATCCATCTAAGAACACTGGTAACAATATGTTGTCACGTGAACTGCGATTTGGATTTGGTAATTCTGTGTAAAAATGGATTAAGCATTCTCAAAAACAGTTAATTTTTGGCATTTAAAATCAAAATTTGCAAAATCCTTTCTTAGTGAGCACTATTTTATATTGTGCTAAAATTCTCTGTTTGCCTTCTATTTAATTTTTCTTTCATAATACAGTACAGTAAATTAATACAGTAATCTATTTTTCATTCATTCGTGGTACTTATGCCTTACGACAGGTCTACACTCCCATGTAAAATTCCATTTACCAGCTCATTCTATTTTCTGCTACATCTTTTAACTCTCCATAATTTCTTTCCTTCTTGATGTCATCCAGTATCTCAATTCTTCTTCTGCCCAGTCTTCTCTTTCCTTCTATTTTTCCTTCCATGGCAACTAGCAGGAGTCCTCTTTTTCTCATAAAGTGTTCCATCTCATACATCTTGCAAGATGTGTCTCTTTTCTTCCACTCTTCTTAAAACTTCTTCTTTTGTGATTCTATCCGTCCATCGAATCCTCTCCATCCTCCTCCAACACCACATCTCAAAGCTCTCCAGATATTTCTTTTCCGTTCTCCTGAGTGTCCATGTTTTGACTCCATACAAAGCTACACTCGTAATCTATTATGCCATTTTTATTTAAAAAATTAAAATTCGTTTTAGTGCCACCCTCGCTTTGTGCCACTAAATGTTAGAGAAAGGATGGTGGCATTATATCGAGGGTTCACTGTATTTCTATTTTAAGGGCTGATCGTATAAACTTAACACGGTTAATCGACTTTCTAGAATGGTAAGGTTTCTAAATAAAGATGTATGTATAGTAATTTTGAACCAGGCATGTACAGTATAGGGGGTACGCCCTAGCGCAGTGGTTAAGGCGCTGCGCTACATACCGGAAGGTCGCGGGTTCGATCTCCGATGAGGTCATTGGTGTTTTTTAATTGGCCTAATCCTTCTGGTGGCACTATGGCCCTGGGGTCGACTCAGCCTCCAATAGAAATGAGGACCAGGAGCGATCCTGGGGGCAAAGGCGGCCGGTGCGTAAGGCTGACAACCTTACCATCTTCACGTCTGAATGTCTAAAATCTGGGAGAAAACACATTTATTACAAGCACAGTATAGTCCCTTCTATTGAATAAATTCTTTATTAGTAATAAGTAGTTTTTTTAAAATAAACAAATAAAAATTGGTGGCGAATCTTATTGTATCACCATATGTTAAGTATTATGTAAGGGTTATGTAAAAACATTAAGTTCTATGGTGGGCTAATGAACATCAAATAGGAAATCGCCACCATGCACTAAAGATCTCGAAGAAGAGAATCAATCTTGGATTTATTCTCTTTCATAATTTTTTCATTGCTGTTATGTTTATGTTAACAGCATGGTTCGAAAACAAAAAATCGTTCTAAAGCGAAAGTTTATGTACGAGTTATATTTATCCTAGGCAGGTAATTTTATTGTGTTATTTATATTCTTGAAGTGTAATTAAAGCCGTATCGTTAATAACCATGAGGACTTAAATACCATCTACACAAAATGGGGAGGTGTTCGATTGCTGATTCTTCTACTGGCTGGTTTACTCTTTGCTAGAATGTGAACATTGTTTAGCTTCGGGTCAAGAGGCATTTATGTATTTCCCATACGATTTATAACATTGAAACAGCTAAACTCTGAGCTGTTTGTTTCGGGAGTGACGTCTAAAATTATTGCTAATTTCATTTTATAAATTATGTGATTGTGTAATAAATATACTTTGAATGCGTATATGCACCGTCTCCTTGAATAATAAAATTTGCACCTATTTGTAAATGCAAACTAGGATTTGAGAACAATTTTATGCCCATAATGTCTTAGTTTTACGATTACAGTATTATAATTCTATGGATCGTACAATTCTCGCTGATAATTACTCGTTCGTTGAGAGTTAATTTCCTGCAAGTTTCACTCATTTCATGTTATTGTTGTTATTATTATTATTATTATTATTATTATTATTATTATTATTATTATTATTATTTTAATTTTATTTTTTTCCTTTCGATTAGACCAGCTTAGGACCACGTGAAACAGTTGTCTTTTTCTTGTCTTCCCAAAACTTCTTCATTCTTTCGCGATGTTGTTGTTTCCGTTCTTCCGTCCATTTACTTCCCTTTTCTTCTTGGGTTTCTCTGAAAATTCGCCATCAAATATTGCTTTCCTAAACTTTTCTCTGTTTGCAATATCCTCCTTTTTGATATTGAGTAATTTCAAATCTTCAACTTCCTTGAAAAATGCTGGTTTAGTTTTTTTTTACTTACATAGTGATCAAAAATTTGTTTTGTAAGTCTGTCTCTTTCCATTCTGAAAATGTGACCATAGAATGTTAATCTTCTTTTCCTGAAAATATGGCCTATTTTTTCTGTTTGTTTCTATAACGCCTTTTCTGGTCTCAGTTTGTATATGTTAATCTCCCAAATCGGTCCCATAATTTTCCTTAAAATTATCTTCTCTGTTTTGCTTATTCTTCTATCTGAGAAGTGTTTATACACTCTGTTGCGTACAGAGCTTCTGGTAAGATTACAGTTTTATAATGCCTCAATTTAGCATTTTTGAATAATGATTTTTTTTGTTACATATATTCATTGCTGCATGGTATGCTTTGTCCATTTTGTAAACTCGTGCTTTCATGCCCTCCTTTTCTATCGCTTTTGACGTTATTACTTCATGAAGGTATCTGAACTTATTAACCCTCTTGATTATTTTATTTTGAGATATTGTAATTTCTGAAGGTGCATTTTTGATATATCCATTCTGTTTTTACGTAAGATACTTGTAACCCAATTTTTGCTGCCTTTTTTTTTCAACTTCTTCTAGTTTGATCTTTCCTTCTTCCTATTATTATTATTATTATTATTATTATTATTATTATTATTATTACATCTCCTATTTAGGAAAAGCTCTATTTATACCTTTCGGTTTGCTAGTATTTGTAGTTCAAGTAATAGAAACTAATGTGTACAAATGAGTACAATAAACACATATATATTCAGCATACGTATACGCTTAAACCTCTAACAGTAGTTATGAATTATTTAAGAACGTGAATTTGTAAATATGAATAATGCAAGTCACACAGTGCACAGTGGAGAGAGTTACTACCATTCAGATTCATTTAGTTTGGAGTTGTGTTTCATTCAGAAAATACGCTTGTAGATGTTAATATGATGTGCGGGTTAGCTATACCTGCTGGTATAATCTGCTTGACACTAGCCAGCGTAATCCGACAGCAGTACGAAAGCTGTTTCTACTCAACATTACATGCTCCCATGTAACATGATTTTCATCACGAGATTTATAAAACTTCACGTAATTCAGTATATGAACTATATTTACTTTCCTATGCATGCACTGTAAGGAGAGAGCAACATCGTAATCGGAACAATTCTGAGTAACGATGCCGAAGCAGGAAATTCTGGCTTTCTTACTAGTCCATATACGAGGGTAAGTCAATAAGTATTCGCACTTTTTTGTTTAATATTTTTTTGTTTTTTGTAGATTGGCTGTACCGCTTTTTGCTGGCGCACATCGGCATATTGTTCATTTATCTCCGCTTGTGGAATGTTTGACCGTTATGACTCCACTAAGTGTTGCGCTGTTGCACATTAATCATGGCTGCACAGCTCAGCACCAAAGGGTAACAGCCCGCAGTGATCCGTTTTTCATCATCTGAAGGTATACCAGGAGCCGAAATCCCAACAGGGTTGAAAAAATAAATAATCACACGTTGTCTCTAGATAAGTTACTCATCTAATGAAACGGCTAGATATGAAGTAGGGTAGGACAATAGCATGGACATTATTCCTAGTAGAATTTTTAAGCTTTTAGGTATATTTGTGAGAAAGATAAGGAATATATTATAGTAAAATGTACTATCAGTGCATATTAAACTCTAATCATAACAAACACAGAGTGCAGCATATTCTGAAGATATTATCTATATTACATGGGACTAAAATGGTTTTAGAACTTAATACCGAACCACATTAAGACAACCATTGAGATCATTAGCAAAAGATGCAATTACATCCAAAGGCAAAAGCTCTTAGCAATAATGGGATAAAAAAGATTAAATGAAAGAAATGCGGGCAATGGAGAATGATGTTAGGAATGTTTTGAGAAACAAAGAATTGGTCTGGCTTAGTGGCGGTTATGGATATAGAAACTTGGGAGACAAGAAGAGAATTTGAGAAAGGACGATGTCCTTCATTAGAGAAGGTGGCGAACACAAAATTATAAAAATCCGGAAACTAAAACAATTAGGCTAGATATAAATGTTTGAATAGGGATTACAAGAATAATGTTACAGCTTGGTAAGGCACTTGGAGCAAAACAGCGTTTGTGAGATAGAGCGAAAGTTATAAATAACAAATAAGTTCAGAAGCTTTAATGTTAAATATAGGCCTAATCCATATGTACGAAAATAAATTACAGTTAAAGAAGACAGTCACATGAAAACTAAAATTATATTTATGTTTGTCGTCTTACAGAAAGATTTGGATGGAATTTTATTGAAAATTATGTTAGCGATTTGTTTCAATATTAATATTTTTAGCACTCTCAAATCTCCGTATAACGATATTGTGGGCCCTAGCATATTGTATTGTTATATAGGGGTTATTGTTATATTGAGGGGCTGTAATTTACCACATATTAGAAAGACTGTTTGCAGAAAACTGTATAATCTAGGCCTACATGATAATTCATGGATCGGACATGCGAAAACGTAAAACGCTAATTTTGTTACTTAACTTATTGACTTCCGTTGAATTGTAACCATAGCTACTTTACATCCGCACACTAAAAAATGATTATTCAGGCTGGTTTAACATCATGGCACGCTTTGAGCTTAGCCATGTGTCAGAAATTTAAAACTCGTAGCCTAGTTGATGGGAAGAGAGAAGAGAAAGACAATCAAATTCATAGCTAAGACAAAACTAAAACAGTTGCCCCTTATGGTGTTTTAATTGCACATTATGTACATGTTGAAGTATCAACCTAACTCAAAAATGTTCTTGCCCGAGTGATCCTATTTTACATCCCTCATGAACCTTTCTTTTTTGGAGTTCCTAAGAAACGTAAAATACATCAGGCACCCAGAAAACAATATTGGTGGCTGGGAAGGATACTGATCTGATACCAGCTATTGGTTTTGCAGTAACAGTTCAACCTCTAAAAAGGGTGTTTCTAAAATAGCTTTATCGTTATAGTGAGTTACATTTAACATTATTAATATAAAAAACTCCCCAGGACTAAACAAAAATATTGCTATTTGCGGGTTTATCGTTACAATATATCTTTTTTTCGTTATATAGAGGTTTGTTTTCTTCAAAACAAATTTACCTTAATTCATATTGAAGTATTTCGCGATTAAATTATCACGTCAATGAAGATTCGCTATCTTAAAACAGCATAACAGAAAAATAATCGTGCTGTTTCAAGAGGGATATTGCAATTGCCTGCATTGCACGCAAAACGAACCCCAAACCAATGCGTGACCGGCTGGACCGATATAATCTAGGCTACACGAGGGACCTCTTTTGTTAGCATTCCATGTTTTGACTTGTGTAGGCACACTAAAAATAAAAGCCATAGAGTAGTCTGTCGCTGGAAAAAAACTTGCACATTGATTCAGATTTCTGAATAATATTATAATTCTTTAGACTACCGTATTGCCAAGAGGACTGGATTCGGTGCCAGATCACATTTGCTGAACGTTTAACAGTGGAAAAGGGAATTTTTAGATAACTTTAAATAAAAATAAAACCTCTAAGACAAGACACATGAAGTAAAAGTCTCACATAAGGCGCTAGTTCTAATGGCCGAGTGCACCAATCTCGGTATTCAGAATACCGCGGTAAAGTTGCTTAGTTTACCCTGGTAAAGTCACATTTTCGTTGCATCGTGCTCGGTTTCGACTTTTACCGCGGCAAGATGCAAACCGGCCGTGAAGGAGCTGTAAAGTGAGAAAACCGCTGTTTTCTTTCCAAGATGGAGATCAGCGTAATGTATCATATTTATGATTTCTAGGCCAAAAGCTAATTGAATATAAAGAATAATGTGAGACAGGTGGGATCTATTTGAAGAATGAACGATGGTGCATATCTTTGCAAATACTGTGCTGCAGCATCGATTGAAATTACCTTCCTTTCTTACCTCAACTAAACCAGGTCCATCGAGTAGGCTAGTGGCCGTAACCACGATTAGTACGATTAGTACAGTATTTATGGTGTTTGAATTCAAACTTTCAATTCCGACGACATATATACGCAATATAATAATCCATGTTATCCTTATGAACATTTATTTCTGAACAATAAGGCAAGAAATAAATGAAATATGGAAAACCTGTGGGCCTAGGCCAACTTTGCAATGAATGGCTACATGCATCACGATATAGCCTATGTACCGGTATATAGTGTATGTAATCAATTTATCATACTTGCACACACACACGAACATAATTATAACAGCCCTTTCATGGCTATGTAGATGATTTTGCACCTAAAATTTCCACTAGTCGAACGGGAATAAAAGTGAGGCTATGCCGAACTCAGAACAGAGATTTCATGGTGTTGCTTTGCCTTAGATTGCACAGGTGTGAGAATTATTCTTTAAAACATAAATGTTATTTTATTGAAATGTACAGACAGGTGGGATCTATTTGAAGAATGAACGATGGTACATATATTTGCAAATGTTGTATGTAACCTCGATTGAAATGACCTCATCCAAACCAGGTCCATCCAGTAGGCGTAATCAACTGATTTTCACGATCATTACAGTATCTATGGTGTTTGAATTCAAAGTCAGACATATATACCCAATATAATATTCCATTTTATCCTTACGAACATTTATTATTGAACAATAAGGCAAAAAATAAATGAAATTTGGCCTATAGACGAGCCACCGTGACTGGAAGACGTGCAGAGAGAGAGCGAACCTAGCGGCCATGGAAGAAACCAACACAAATCAACACAAACCAACACAAAATTTCTCCATGGGATTGGCTTCATAGCAGAGTAACCGCGATATTTCCAAGCATTAGCAAACCGCGATATTTTAGCAATGGTGCACAGAGATTTTGAAAATACCCCGGTATTACGTTTACCGCGGTAACGAAACGGCTGAGAAAACCGGAGAATGGTGCACTCGGGCATAAAAATCCATCGTAACCAGCTTTGGTTTCAGTTACATGGAAAAGAGCCTCTTTAGTTAAGAATATTTGTATGTGATTATTAAATGTAATCAGTTAGATACAAGTTGAAAATGTTAAATTTCGTTACGCCTTTTTAAACGTTAAATTTTTAAAGGTGGTCGGAAAACCCGGAATAAGCTTAGGCTATGTGGTGGTTAATAGTAGGCCTATATTGCGATACAAGTGCCATTAGCGATGCATACGGATCGAGGAAAGAGTTTGAAAAAACGAGGCGCTCGCGCCGAGTTTTTTCAAATTTCCGAGATCCGTTATGCGCTTACGGCACGAGTATTACATGCTATTTTTTGCACGATGGTTATTTATATCAATTTAATTATATTAATTGAGATATTACTTGAAAATATTATGTATATACATTATTGAAGATAGATGTTTATTTCAGAAAGTGATTCGCATGTGTTTGTTATTATGGGAACCGAATATTTGTCCTGGGTGGCCTTGTCCATAAAGGCTTGTGTGGCGTAAGTAAGTTATTACCGCACGGAAACTCTTACCGCATGGAAATTTTTTTTGTTTCCATAGCAACAAGATTGCGTGCGGGAAAGTAAACTTATGATCCACGGCAACAATATTCGTAAGTACCACTAATTAGTTAAGTCGTGCAAAAAAGCCTTGTCGACTACATTCCTTTTTTGGCAGCCATGCATCAGAAAATCAATTAGTGGTACATCTGTTTACGCATATGCCATAATTCAGTAAACAAATTTCCGCGTAACGGTATAAAATAGCACTAGGGTGCAAAATGTTGATTTTATTAGATTTCGACGACATCTATTGGTTTCCTTCTTGTACCACATTCTCTGGTCACAACAAACATAGAGACAGCATTGCCAACCATAGTATTTTCAGTTTTAAAAGATGTAGGCCTATGCACTTTTACAAACCTATCCATAATGTAAATTTAACATGGCCCCTGTATTTTACTTGTTTCTTTTCGTGATAAAATATTAAATATTGGCAACAAAAACTTTGCTATGCTGGAGTAGTGTAGTCGGACATTCTGTTAGTGTGGGGAAAACTTTCAACATGGTATTACAGCATTGTGAAACTGATGTTTAATAAATGGTTAAGTTCTTTATCGTTGGAGATCAGTTATACTTGTTTAATAATAGAGTTTCACAGGTCATAAAGAACATAAAGTTTCGAGCTAGGTAGGCCTATAATTTTTTAGAATTATCTGAATATTATGCTGAAGTTGAATTCATTCAAATCAGAATTTTTTTTTTCCCCCGGCATAGTTCGAGTTTCCCTGGCTGGGTCTCATAATAATTATATAATTATAATAAGGCCCGGCGTCTCCCGGGTTTTTTATTTTGTAATTGGAAATGAACTTATGAAGGACTTTCGATTTTTAAATTCTAGGTCCTTATATAGGTATTTATAATCTGAAATAGGAAGAACGACTTATTACACTAAAACTATTCCCTCAGAAAAAGCTTGATATAGTTTTTTATGGCTCATAGAGGATGTAGAATTCTGCATCGCATCGCTTGTACATAGCAAGCCTGGTAAGGGTTCAAATAAGAAGAAACAGAAATTCCTGTAACATAAAATTGTAATACCGAGGCGGAAAATCTTATTTCTCCCTCTCATGTTACCATAAAACCGTTTTGGGGATGAAATTAAACAGAAAGCAATATCACTTTCATACTTCTCTCTCCAAAAACCTGCGATATAATAATATACCATATTACCATACCTCGTATTGTTTTCTCTATGTCCAGGGTAGAGAAAAGTTATGTGACTGCATTATTTTCGTGGATTACATTCTTTAATATTTATTTATAACATGAATTATAAATTGATACCTTCTCTTATTTGTCAAACTTGCATTTTTTTTTTCCCAAAGCCATCATTAGCAACAATATGTTCTGTGATTTGGGTTTTATAATTCTGTGTAAAAAGGGATTAAGTATTCTCAAAAACATTTAATTTTTGGCATTTAAAATCAAAATTTTGTAAATTCCTTTCTTATTGAGCACCTACATTATGAAACGAAGGTACTGTCAAAATTCCAAGTCTCTACCTGTTATAGTTTAGGCTCTACGTTGATTCCTGTCAGTCAGTCAGTCAGTCAGGATAAAGCCTTTTATATATATAGAGATTTTATTTTGATCTTAGGCTTGCTGCACTCATTCTCACGTGCTCATTTCGTAAAAATAGCTACTCTCAAAATAATTCCGAGAATAACAAAATCCTATTAAATTACCCGTGTGCCTACTCGTTTGAGTTTTCTGTTCTGTTTATTGGGTCAGGAAGCTTGATTCTGTAAAACATTCTTAAGTCTTGTTAAATTTAAATAAATGAAATACACTACAACTTGCACATGGAGGCCTCTGATGAATATTTCATTTTAAATAATAGGTCTGGCAGGGGTGCACTCAGCCTCGTGATTCAAATTGAGGAGCTACTTGATAGACTTGATAGAGAAGTAGCGGCTCCGGTCATGAAAACCACCATTAACGGCCGTGGGTGTCTGCATGCTGACCACATGCTCCCCAACCCTGCCATCTGCCTGTAGTAGATGACGCGGCGGTTGGGTGGTAGGCCAAGTCCCTCCAGGGATGTAGCGCCCCGGAGTTTAGTTCAGTTTAGTTTAGTTTTGTTCTGTATTTGAGTTAAACTCTCTAAATTTCTCCCAACCCCGAAGTTCGGCCCCATACATAATTGTTGCTCTCACCGTAGCATAATAAAGTTGCAATAATGTTGTAGCGACTAGCATATCCGGTATTCTTGAGGCATGTAACTCCCCACTTGTCTGCGCCCCCTCCCTCTGGCCTAATGTAGGGGCCTATGTGCTTTGTCCATTTCCTTTTCCTAGATAAACACACAGGGTGTTAATAAATAACACCAAAATATATTACCGAAATAACTTAGACAAGCAACTTTTATTAGGAGATTTTTTGCTCTATGACATAAAATGTGTATGCTACAGGGCATTAAAGTCATTACAATTTGGTGCTCATAACTCAATAATGTAGCGAAATAGGGTTAAAATGTTCATTAAATTTACTTCATGCCTTCTTAGTGATTGACAAAAACCTTACTCTTAATCATTCGTCAACCACTATATCACAATTGAGTGTTTCCATAATCTGCAAAACTTAGGCCTAGACTAATCACATGACTGGTCGCCACTGCATTAGTCTTTTTTTAATTGATTACTACTGACTAAAGTGTTAACCACGAAGTTCCTTTGTTTTGAATTTTTTTCTAATGTTAGAAGTCAGTGATCGAGAAAACCTGGTTCTTAATCATTCATCAACAGTTATATCATAATTTAGTGTCCATATTCTGCAAAATTTACAGACTAATCGCATGACGTGCTGCCACTGCATTAGTTTTTTTTTATTCCTAACTCCAGTGTTAACAACGAAGTTCCTTTATTTTGCATTTTTTAATGTTAGAAGTTAGTGGGGACCATGCCCTGGGAGAATTTGTGCTGTAACAGGAAAAATTGAATCCATAGAGCAAAAATCTCGTAATAAAAGTTGATTGCCTATGTCTCCTCTATACACAGGTAAAATATTTCGGTGTTATTCATTAACACCCTGTATACCCAAATACATAAATTTCTTAACATTTTCAATTCTTTCCCCTCGATACAGCCATACTTCATCCCGGCTGTAAACAGACCCATTCTTGTAAGTACTGAGCATCACGGACAAAGCAACCACCAGCTAACATGTTACACAATTTATTCTCTTTTATTGTCCAGCTGCTTTTATGTTTAAACTTTATGAACATTTTATTGTTTATATCGTATTCAATCGTTAATATTACAATATGTTCAGATTTTTACTACAGGTAGATCTACAGGTATCTCGGATTAAATCGATGAGTTTAAGCGAGACAAACCACTACAATGCCCACACAGGGTGCGTAGGAAAATATGAAGAGAGATGAAAACGGGAATTGTAGAATCCTATATAATGGTTAGACCTGGGATTTTAAGGCAATTGCCTATTTTGTTCCTTATGAAATAACATGAAATTTTTAAAATATATTGACGTTTCATGATAAATCACTTACATTTATAGAGTTTTATAGTGCTCTAAAATGCCTATTTGAGCTGTTAGAGCGTATTTTACTGTTTTAGTGCCTAAAATGCCTATTTTGTACATTTAAAATAAAATACAACTTCTGTAATTTTACAATCTCATAAAGGACATCCCTGAATGAAATGCAGAACAGCAGAGGTGATGTTTTCACAGAAACTTGATTATTCTAAACAATTGTCGCTAAAGGAATGCTGACCGACGGGGAGGGGGAGGATTAAGGAGGAAGGACTACTGTGTCAAGTCACCAGTGAAAGAACATCTGTTTAAGTGAATATAGTTCGTGATGCCTAATTTTGCTGTTAATTCTGTTAAGAATATGTAAACCACGTTTCTTGCAGTAAAAAAAGTTTCAGTTTAAGTGTAGCCTATATTGTAATATTTCAATGTCTGTTTTCTATCTATTTGCACATTTTTAAAGCATATTTTAAGTGCCTATTTTCTCTTTTAAAGGCCTATTTACTTGTTTCAAAAGCCTATTTTAGGTGCCTAAAATTAATTTTTTTAGAGCCTAAAATACCAGGTCTAATAATGATGAATTTTTTAACCTGTACCCTTCACCGAATATAACAGGGTAATTAAATCACGGAGGATGAATTGAACTGGACATGTTCCACGCATGGGGAAGGAAATACATAACTAAAAAACATTGACTGGGAAACCCGAAGGGAAGAGACCACTTGGAAGACTAGACATAGGTGGGAGGTCAATATTAGAATAGATTTATGGTAAGTAGGATGTACGAAGGATGGTTGGATGAAGTTAGCACAGAATAGGATTGGATGGAGGGCTTAGGTAAGCGCGGTAATGAATCTCCGGGCTCTATAAAATGACAATACTTGTTTAGCTTGCTTAGGAATTGTCTGTTGCCATTGAGTAAGTAAGTAAATATGTACTGCTCTTCTTCATCTGAATTTTTGGAATGTTAATGCAAAGTGTACACACACACTATTTAGAATAATTCTAAGAGTTAATCAACAATTTATGGATAAAATTATAATCGTAGCTTTATTATTGGTGGTTCCGAACAAACGCTATTGAACCATATGTCGCGGAAATGACTTATCATGAAGGCGTAGAGTTGGATTAGTCCCACAAAGTCTCTGGCCTTGAAGACAAACCCAGCCAGCGAGCTTCTCGTTACGTCTCGTTACCAAGATGCGCGAATTCGGTGCGCGTAAGATCAGTAAGCTACCGCTGGGCAGAGAGTGAACATCATGCAGCTTTTCGTCAGTCGTAGAAAATACAATAATAGTTGAGTGGACGGATGATGCCGCTGCGAGAGAGACAGACAACACGTGGAGCGGGATAGGAGAGCTGAGCCAATCAGGGTGCAGCTACCTCCCCTAGCCAGGAACTCTACGAGCGGTGAGACTCGCTCCTAAGGTATATACGTAAAAACCCAGAGACGTTGTGGAGGTAATCCTACTCTAACCTACTGGAGCCGGACGAAGCGTTGTGGTATTGTACCTCGCGCGCCGATCATCTATCCGTGGACGGAGATGTGGTCTAAATTAGGCTTTTTCTTATAGAAATCTACGGTTAGTTCATGTGTGACGTTTCTTTTGCATCTACTTTTTCGTGCTGGTCAATTTAGATTCTTGCTCGAATCGTATATTTTCTTTATTATTTTTTATTTTCAACGTGAACGTATTTATGTATTCTTTCCTTCCCCTAAACAATAGTATATTGCGACACACGGGCGGAAAGGCACGTTTACGGGTCGAGGAAACAGATTGAAATCCCGAGGCGCCTGCGCCGAGGGTTTTCAAGTTTTCGAGACCCGTAAATGCCTTTACGGCCCGTGTGTTGCATGCTATTTTTTGCACGACGGCTACTTATATCAATTTAATTATATTAATTGCTATATTACCTGAAAATATTATGTATATACACTATTGAAGATTGATGTTTATTTCAGAAAGTGATTCGCATTTGTTATTGTTTATGGCAACCGAATATTTATAAAGCGGGGAGGCCTTGGTCATTACAGCCCGCAAATAAGCGTTTGCGGGCAGTAAAGTAACTTTCTGCCCGTCGCCCCTAGCAACAAGTAACTTTCTGCCCGTCGCCCCTAGCAACAAGATTGCGTGTGGTAATGTCAAGTTACGATCCATGTAAACAACTTTCGTAAGTAACACTTACTAGCTAAGGAGTGCAAAATAGTATATTGCGACACAAGGGCGGAAAGGCACGTTTACGGGTCGAGGAAACAGATTGAAAACCCGAGGCGCAGCCGAGGGTTTTTAAGTTTTCGAGACCCGTAAATGCCTTTACGGTCCGTGTGTTGCATGCTATTTTTTGCACGACGGTTACTTATATCAATTTAATTATATTAATTGTGATATTACCTGAAAATATTATGTAAATACAGACTTGAAGAATGGTGCTTATTTCAGAAAGGGATTCGCATTTGTTATTGTTTATGGCAACCGAATATTTATAAAGCGGGGAGGCCTTGGTCATTTCTGCTCGCAAATAAGCATTTGCGGGCGGTAAAGTAACTTTCCGCCCGTCGCCCCTAGCAACAATTCACTTTCCGCCCGTCGCCCCTAGCAACAAGATTGCGTGTGGTAATGTCAAGTTACGAGCCATGTAAACAACTGTCGTAAGAAACACTTACTAGCTAAGGAGTGCAAAAATTAATTTTAAGCTAGATATAAATTGTTTACATAAAATTTCAAAGCAATCCCAAGTGGTTTGTGTATTTCATTTCAAGTAGAAATTCAAGTATATAAGGAGAATATATTTATGAATTGATCTATATTTTGGTTATTGTTTATAATTTTCTACGTGAACGAATTAATGTATGTTTTTCTTTCCCTGTAATCCGAGTAATTGTAAGCTAAATATATATTTCGACTGTATTTATCAGCGCCGATCATTAACCATTTAAATTCGCGTTAGCAAATTGCAAGGTAGTGTTTAATTCGTGCAGTGCTCGTGGTCTCGGAAATGACCCCGTAGCGATACAGGAAGCCGAGGAAAATGACGCAGGAAGCGATGGCTGCTAGGTTGAGCTTCTAATGGGCCGTGAAATCTAGCTAGAAACTTAGACTTAATACCCCCGGTGTACTATAGTTGCGTGTCAAGGTTCACAAAAGTAGGCAACAAGTGAAAAAATCTGGTGTGAAATTCACATAATTTCCTCTGCCCAAATGAAAGTTACCCGCTTAGTATAATATAAGTATTATGTATGGCATTCTCTCCATGTAAATTGATTGCAAAAATGAAGAGAATGTATTTACCACATCACATCGCATCTCCGAAGGATACATAACCCAAATAAAATCTGACTAATATATTCTCGTAACTTTCATTAACTTTAAGGATGCCTATTAGGCTACATTTTTATCACTTCACATCCTGATATAGAAGAAGAGGCTATATTGTTAAGAGCACGTATTCTGAATGGATGGCTTATAATTACCCTTGAGATATATTTCTTTTTTATAAAAAGTTTCAAATAAAAGTTTTAGCTCTTGGTATAAGAACCCAATGTGTAAAATTTAAACAAAATCGTAAGAGCTGCTTTCGAGAAAACTGCGACAAACAACATATTCTTCAAGTAAAGTCCCATTAAAAATAAAATAAGGTAAACTGATGTAACAAAGTGCCAGTATGTTTTTGTTTAAACAGTTATGACTGCAATTATGATATGCAGAATATGTTTTTTTTTTTTTAATTGATTTCCAAGTTAAGCTCCAGATTTATTCATTAAGCAGGGCTTACGGAAGAACAAAGGTCTAGTTTTTTTTAATGAGATTAAAATCTTCCAGCATCACCTGAACTGTACAGATATGTGATATCATGACAATCGCACACTCACATAAAAATGTCAAAAAAAAAATTCAAATTGGCCGGTTTCGGGTTTTGAACCATGGACTCCAGAATGTGAGGCCAAAGCGTTACCATCTCGGCCACCGGGGTCATTTTAACGGTCTAGTTGGATAAGCGCTTGTAAATCGATAGTGTTTTTTGTCATAGCTACCTGTATTTTAATTTCCAAGGCCTTATAAGATAACAGTAAAACAATAGGCAGTGTTGTCAAGATAATTGATTTTCATTTTTTTTTATAAATTCTTTCGAATACGTATATTACCATAAAATAGGCACTAAATTGAGCATTACTCCGAAACAGGTCAACCGATTTTATCTATTATAAATAGACGTCTTCCCATGGACATTATAAATGCGTATACGAAGTTTCATAAATATACGATAAAGCGTATTTGAGTTATTGGGCCTTTAAAGTAGACATTAAATTGGGGTTTACTCCGGTACCGGTCAACAGATTAGGTTCAAATTCAATAGGGCACTTCTTATGACCGTCATAAATGAGTATACCAAGTTTCATGGAAATCCGATACAGCGTATTTGAGTGATGGCGCCTTTCTATTAGAAAGGCGCCATAATCTATTAAAATAGGCACTAAATTGGGCATTACACCGGTACCGGTGAACCGATTTGGTTCAATATCAATAGGGTTCTTCCCATGGACATTATAAACGTGTATACCAAGTTTCATTAAAATTCGACAAAGCGTATTTGAGTTATCGCGCGTACAGACACACGGACGGACGGACGGACAGACAGACAGACAGACGGACAGACATTTTTCGTCCCCACACACAATCTCATAAAGTACCATACTGGCACTTAATAAGAGACAGTCGTCACAAACCTTCGTGGAGGTTTCTGTTTACCGATTTTTAAATTTTATTACGCTTATTTTCCTAGAGAGGGCAGAGGGACAAGTGGTAAGCCCATCGCCCCTTAACCCCACTCCGGAAAGTAAGGTATTACTTGGACG
Source organism: Ectobius pallidus (assembly GCA_964059195.1). Classification (NCBI taxonomy): domain Eukaryota; kingdom Metazoa; phylum Arthropoda; class Insecta; order Blattodea; family Ectobiidae; genus Ectobius; species Ectobius pallidus. The sequence goes on from CAXKWD010000005.1 coordinate 16,021,137, forward strand.
TGAAAGGGCTGAGAAATTTTGTCCAGAGGCTCTAATTTTAGCTTGGAGTTATTTTACGTGCCGGAAATCTACTACACGGGCTGGGGCTCAAAGTCCGTGCCCAGGATTTTTACGTCCTGAAAAACCCATCGACTGCGGCCGGGTTTGATCCCGCGACCTTCGGATCTAGAGGTGGGCACGCTACCTCTAGACCACCCCTGTTTAGCAGCCGACTCTACTCTACAGTATACGGTATTTTTACATCCTCTGCTCTCACCTTAGGTAGGTTACTATAGGTAGAGGAAGTATTGTTTTCGACCCCCAATAATAATAATAATAATAGTAATAATAATAATAATAATACTGTAATAATAATAAAAATAGGATAATAGTATTATAGGTCACTTAAATGACTTATTATTATTACTATTACTAATATTACTACTGCTATACTACTCCTATTGATTCTGACAGTAATAAAAATAATAATAATAATAATGCTGGTAGTAATAATATATAGTTCTGATAGCAGCAGGAAACGATGAAAAAACAAAGTGGCTGAAAAGATGAGTTACGCCCTTTAAAAAAACCAATTCTACCTGTTCTGATAAACGTTGTCACTTAGGCCTAAATACATATAATAATAATAATAATAACAAAAATGGCCTGTTATATCTCATGAAGGGCAAATGCCTCCTACTCAGTTCGCTAACGCGGTGAGCAATTCCGATATAGGGTTTCTAATAGTGTGTGGGTTGTCTCAGATCGACATTATTATAATATCTTGTGACACTCCACTCCACATTACATAGGCCTACTACAGTTACACCTGGCACATAGCCTGTTTTGCCTACGCAGTGCACACTACACTGTCCTGTTTGATGTGGCTCTACTGATGTGTTTGGTCCACATGTGTTGGAGTCGACTTCCGATTGCTCTCCACTTTCCTCTGTCCCTTGCTAAACCACATACACTCATATAATGTCCATTATATAAATACAGTGGATAGGCTAATCTGTGGTAATCTTCTAAAAGGTGTGTTAGTTATGTAAAGGCTGCAATAGGCTCGTTGTTTTTCCGCCCTTATCAAACTAGCACAGCCAGGATGATAATTCCTGGTGAATGACATTCATCTGCAGCAGAGCAGAAATGTAAGATGAATTATTGATGTATGCTATTGCTACCGTAAGAGGATAAAAATGCACGTCACAATCCATTGTCAGTAGTTTGTACCTCATGTATACGGCGGTAAATGTATGTAAACATTTTAAAATAATACCGGGTGGTCCGTTTGTGTATGGATAAAATTAAATGTTATTATAAAAACCAAAATGATTGTAGGACAAAATAAAAGATGGAAGATTCCATTTATGGCAATCTAGAATTCATAACCTGAAAGGACAAAGGCATGGGATGTTCATAATTTTCTAAATGCCATTTTCAACGGTATGTGGTGTGGTCGTGGTGGACCCAATGCATGGCCCCTAAACTCCTCAGATAAAAAACCCCTACTGACTTCTTGTGTGGGGTTTTGTTAAAGACATTGCCTATGCACAGAAGCCCATTAACATTGATGATCCGAGAGTAAAAATTACTCTATTCTCAACAAATAACCTTTCTTATGTTACAATGGACATGGGCTGAATTACATCACCGTTATGAGTTATGCTATGGGGGTCAAGTTGAACACTGAGGAGTCTCTCATATTTCAGTGTTGTATACACAAAAATTCAACAACTAAAGTTCAATAGTATAGGCCTAGTATATTGCGATACAAGTGCCGTAAGCGGTACATACGGATCGAGGAAAGAGTTTTTTCAATTTCCTAGATCCGTTATGCGCTTACGGCACGAGTATTGCATGCTATTTTTTGCACGATGATTATTTATATCAATTTATTTATATTAATTGAGATATTAGCTGAAAATATTATGTATATACACTATTGAATATGGATGTTATATTTCAGAAAGTGATTGTTATGGGGACCGAATATTTGTCCTGTTAAAGTCGCCACAAACTAGGGGGCCTTGGTTCCAGTCTTCCATAAAGGCTTGTATTATGATGGTTTTACTTACGGCACTTGTGCTTTTTGTAATTTTTACCGCACGAAGATTTATTTTGTTTTCATAGCAACCAGATTGCGTGCGGGAATATCAAGTTACGATCCACGGCAACAATATTCGTAAGTACCACTAATTAATTAGTTACGTCGTGCATAAAATGTTTTAGAGTATTTTTATTTTATTCATACCCAAACGAATCACTCTGTATACTGCCAGCCTTCATTACCCCAGTGCTATAATGATCAGTCTACTTGCTTCTGTTTCAAGATTCCTTTAATCACGTTATCTTTCGTGTAATTAGATTTAGGGTAATGCAAATATGTGAACGTAGTACCAAAATCTACAAATTATAAAAAAAATTAAATTACATGCCTATACAGAAGTTGTACCCACAAAACTTCATGCAATTAAGTTATATTTGTGTCCTTAAGTAATTTGACTCCTAACTTCAGTGCATGTTAACATTAGAATTACTCCTATTAGAAGATAGGCCTATATGGTAGCTTTAGAACTATTTAGTTGTTATTGTGTAATTTTTGCGAAGTGACATTTTATTACAGCATTTCAGTAGTTGTGATGAAATAATGTGTTTTTTATTTCACATTTCATTTAAAAAGAAATTAAAATATGTTTATTTCAAAATCTAAAAATCTAAAAATATTAAGTATTTTACAATATTTGATATGCAATGCTTCTTAATTTTGAAACTCTGATAAAGATTGGATAATCGTTTTCCAGAAGCATTTATTACGTTGAATAATTAACATTTTAACTAGGAAAATTAATCTTTAACTATTTCTCATGGAATGTAATTCACTTTGCAGCGATCCCTGTAATCATTCTTTCAGAACTTTCTCTGTGTGACATAGAAGATTTATTACAATTTTAATACTTATTAAAATATTAATATCAAGTAGAAAAATAGCATTGATAGTGAATGTTACATGACCATGTTTCCCACCACGTCGAAACTTATCTCTTATATCTGTATCTGTATCTGGTACCCTATGATCCCCAGGTGGGGCGAAGGGGCCTCCAATGGAGGTTTCATTACCTGTAGTAATTTTGATATGCTTATTTTCCGAGAGAGGGTAGAGGGACAGGTGGTAAGCCCATCGCCTCGCAACCCCCCTCTGGAAACTAAGTATTTCTTGGACGTGAAAGGGCCGAGAAATTTTGTCCAGAGGCTCTAATTTAGGCTTGGAGTTCTTTTACGTGCCGTAAATCTACGACACGGGACCCCCAGCTTAAAGTCCCTCCCGGAGGACTCCGTGCCCAGGGTTTTTACGTCCAGAAAAATCCATCGACCGCGGCCGGGTTTGATCCCGCGCCCTGCGGATCTAGAGGCGGGCACGCTACCTCTAGACCAGTGTCCGGCAGATGCTGCAGTTGTGACGTAAGAGCCAGTCATCTCGCAAGAGCTTCGGAGAGAGAGCAGTTGAGTTGTATTGCTGTCAATACGCATCAGCGCAGTGGCGTTCACTGCAGCAGTAGAATTGTATGGTAAATTTAGTGCATTCAAAGTAAAACTAGACTTATGAAAACGTCACCTCACTCTCGGAGACACGTCACATTTTCCAAAGTTGTCTACAGTATGTCATCGAATTACAGACCTAAATAATTATGTGCAAATATTAGAAGAACTGGATCAGGAATTTGATTGCCGATTTCAAGATTTTGCAAACCTCCAATCCGATATTTGCATATTTGCGACACCATTTTCTGTGGATATTGACAGTGTTTCAACGTCATTGCAACTAGAAGTCATTGATTTGCAAAGTGATATTAAAATGCAAGACCGATTTCAAAACAAAAAGGATTTATCTATATTTTATAGAAGATTTCCCCAGGCAAGATTCCATTTAAGAACGATCCTGTTCAAAACAAAGAGGCGTGGCTGTCATAGCCCGCACGTGAGAACGCACGTGTTCACCATGTTTAATGCTAGTTTGTTTATTCTCAGTACAACTCATCCACAGGGTCGTCGTGAACAATGAATCCTTTATGTTTTGTTTGCTAATTGATATACTATAATGATGACGATGCCAGTGAGAGTTTGTTATTTCACGTGTAAATATTGATATTATTATTGCATGAACTTACGAACACTCGTTAGCCACGCTCTGGTAATGGCGCATGCTAATGACATTAACCAATCACGTTTTATCACATGATGCGAATTTTCCGCGAACTCTCTGTGAGTTCACCTCCCCTTTGTTTTGACTAGGATCAAACTAGAATGGGATCAATAATAGAATGTTGAGTATATTTGGATCGACGTAGGCCTATGTATGTGAACAGTTCTTTTCGTGTATGAAGGTCTACAAACCACAACATAGGAATCACCTATCTGATCAGAACTTAAAAAATGTTCTTCGTTTGTGTGTTAGCCAGACTATGACGCCAAATATTGCAAAATCAGTGGACGAGAAAAGAGGGGAAAAAATCTCGATAATGCCTTCAGCTTGGGCACGATAGTGACACAAAGTAAGGGTGTGTATCACAAGTCTGAATAGGCCTATAGGCTACTTTTCTCACAAAGGTGTATAGTTTAATTTGTATATTTTGTGTAGTTTGTATATTTGGTGTATTCTGTATATTTTGTATACTTTAACATTTTTCAGTTTCCGAGTAGACAAAGTTTTGCAGTACTGCTTAAAGTATTCTCATGTTTTATGTATTTGTAGTTTATAGCAGTTTCGGAGCCTCATTTAAGTATGCGGAGGCTTCCGCACCTGGATGTATTATGCATTTCAGATTATTGTAAGTAGGGCCTATATTAAATTTCATTACAAACAAAACTGTTCTGTTACATTGATTTATCACAGTTGTACTCTTTTGTTTTCGTACAAATGTATTGTAATTGTGCTATTACCATACTATCAACGAAAACGGAGCGCACTCTGTCAGTGCATAGACGTCGTACCGCCACTGGCCAGGAGAACCATTTCTCCACGCTGCGCTTTGCTCAGTACGGAGATATTGCCGAGCAAAGAGCGTTGCTGCTCTGTAGTATGACGTCACGGAGCACGGATCATGCCGGTCACTGCTCTAGACCACCGCGGCCGACTACCAGATATAGTAAGGGTAATTAAATCACAGAGGATGAAATGGGCTGGATATGTTGCGCGCATGGGGAAGGAAAGACATATCTCAAAAGTATTGGCTGGGAGACCCGAAGGGAAAAGACCACGTGGAAGACCTAGACGTAGATGGGAGGACAATCTTAGAATGGATTTAAGAGAAGTAGGATTTGCGAGGGATGATTGGATGGAGTTAGCACAGAATAGGGTTGAATGGCGGGCTCAGTTAAGCGTGACAATGAACCTTGGGGTTCCATAAAATAGATACTACTGTATTCCTTTAGCTTGCTGAGGAATTGTCTATTGCCATTGAATAAGTAGGTAAGTAAGAACTCAAAGCATGTTCCGTTACTACATAGTAGCTTAATACTGCACGCTTTGACTACGGTATGCATATTTTAGTTCATACTGCGTCGAATTTCATAAGTTTACGTACGTCACAGGATGCGGAAAACGCAACTTTCTGTACTGTAATACTTAACTATAAATAGACGCAACTTCTACCAACACACCACGAGAACTCACAAAAAAAAAGATAAATTTATTAATTACTTGTCATAAACCAATTTTAATTTCATATAATTGGGATTAGAAAATCACAAACTAAAGCCAACTTATATTCCGTATGTCTTCTAAAAGTTCGTCACTACAGTTTTCATGCATTCTTCGGTCCTGTAAAGACCTCTCCATGCTTAATGCATGCACCGCTTTGTAAGTATGTTGAATGGTGTATTATCCATGCACCAAGATACGTAGGCTATAAAATGGGCACTCATCTGACGTATCTGTAAGTGATATTGCGGCGCAGTTTATGCCTGCATCACTTTGTCTTTAGCTCGCTATTAAGTCATGAGAATCATATAATATCGGCAAGAAATGGCTAGTTTTGAAACCAGGGAATTTCTTGAATAATACATTATGAGGCATGGATTCTGAAGCTGTATAATTATTGCTATTAAACCATATAAATATCATAATAATCATATTTGTCATACTCGCAAGATTGTTCGGAGAAACAGGGTGAAATAAACAAAACCCGGGAACTTTCCAACGGACATACAATGTTCGGTGTGTTCTTCACTTCAGTAGTTCTTAATGAATAAATAATAAAATTGTTGCTATTAGGTCAATAATAATGGTATTATACTTAAAACGTACCACCTTACACCAAAACCACCGATGCAGTGAGTTTGTATTCTGATACAAGGTTAAAACTAAACTAAAACTAAACTCCGTGGCGCTACATCCCTGAAGGGACAAGGCCTACCAACACGCGCATAAGTACAGCTTCCGAGATAGAATTAATTAATTTTGTAATATTGTCATTAAGTTCTTCTAATGTATGGGAAATTGACCTATACACTTTATTTTTCAAGTGTTTCCTCTTAAATAATATTCACATACCGGTACTGTTAGAAGAACTTAAAGACAATATCACATAGACCTGTCACAAGAGAAATTAACTCTGTCTCGGAAGCTGAACTTATGCGCATGAAAGAAAATTTCCTAAAAAGATGCCATTATTGTGTGAATGCAAGAGGAAAACATTTGCAACATCTCTTGTGATGAGGTATGTGGTTATTTTCATTGTAATTTTAACTGTAAATGTGAGAACCTGAATCATTACACCGATCGCGGCTTTATTTGAGTAGATATTTCACCCGATCGCTCGGGAGTTGGAGTTGTGCCCGCCGCAACGCAGAAACCCGCGTCATTCCCCAACTCTTGAGTGGGACTCACTGTAGTACAATGAGATTAACGCAATATCTGGCAGCGCTGCTTGAAACTGAGTACTATTGGTTTTTGATTCAGTGAATGGGTGATCTACACCTATTGCGGGAACCAATAGCATTAGATCTTGTAACACGATGAAGGTACCAAGCTGAAAATTCGAATGACGATGTGAGTTATCAATGAAGTCAATTTTTAGTAATTCTCACTTTTCGGCTACCGACTCGAGTTCTCACATCTCGCATTGTGGGAAATGTTTCATTCGAATGATTATTCGATTCTTTATACTACTCGAGAACAGACAATTCTATTCTTAAAATGATTCATTTCCGCCCATCACTAATCTTCACCCTGCTTCTTGTCATAATAGTTGCCATGGATATTCTGTGATGAACACACTGTAGCTCTAACTCCCTTATGCCGTCACTTCAGTTTCCTCATACATTACATCTAGTGGAGACATCTCACGGGAGGTCTTTAAAACTTGCCAACAGTTTCTTTTCTGTGTGAGTTTATCGACGACTCATATTTCAAAATGTCGCCCGGTTTTATTACCCCACACATTTACAACTTCTTTCACAACTTATGCTTTTCGCTTCTGGACACTATCTTCTTCTTTCATACTCTTTCCCTGAAAAGTGACAAATCACGTGGCATAACTGAAGTTTATGTAAGTTTTCAAAAAGAATTCATATACATTACCAGCAAACGTACAGTACATACATCAAGTTTGTTGCACTTACGTAACGTAATTCCCACTAATTTCCCATATTTTACTGTAGGTTGCTACAATGGACAACGTAAAATGAAGAGCAAGAAACTTATCTTTAACAGAATTTCAGAAATCAGTACACTTAAATTCAAAAAGCGTGTGATCGGAAGATGTTGGTTGATTACTATGCTTCCTTTACCAGCACAACAATAATCCCACATTTCGATTGTTATAAAAATAAATCTGATGTGAAAGTCACATAACTCCCTCTGCCCAAATAAATGTTAGCAGTATTCACATATCCTTGTACAGAATCGCCAGACACAATTTTACGCTAATTATGCTGTAAATACCTTATAGCCCCTCATTTGAATGCTGCGACTAAAAACACAGGCTATTGACAAACAAAAAAGAAGAAAAAACAAGTGACTGCAAAGGTTTAATGAACTATCCACCGTTAAGGATAATTTCCGAAATTTATCGAATGTAGGCTACTCCTAAGATATTTCTTTACTGTAAGCATGGCCAACAATACATCTTTCTCACTTCACGTACTTATATGGAATAAGAGGCCGTGAATGTCCGCATATTGAGTTATTCACCAAGCAAGACAGAGTTTCTACAAACAGTGGGTAGCTTACAACCACCCTTCAGAGAATTTCTTTTAAGTATTAAATAAAAGTTTTAGCTCTTAGTATAAGCACTCCATGTACAAGATTTAAAGGAAATCGTTAGAGCCATTTTCGAGAAAATAGCGAAAAACGAGAATTTCTTCATGTAAAGTCCCCTTAAAAGTAAGAGAAACTTGTCGCTAATCTTCGGCTTACATCTTCATAATGTACCTGATCCAAATACGAAATTTTGTTTTCATACCATTTTCCGTTTTGGAGCTAGCCTGTTCACAGACATCCACACAGACAGACAGACACGCAGACATGTTTCCAAAAATACTATTTTTGGATTCAGGGGTCCTTGAAACGTGTATTTATGTTAAAAACTCAATTTCGAATTTGTGGGTCGAAAACAATACTTCCTCTACCTATAGTAGGTCTACCTATGGTACGGGCAGAGGATGTAATAACTTACTGCAGCACTTAATGTTTTATCGTTGCAATAAACGACATACTTTAACAGCTGTACCTACCAAGTCCGCTATAGGTGAGTCGTTAGCGCCTGTCTTCCTCTCCGGCGATCCGGGTTCGATTCTCGACCGGGTTGGGGATTTTTCAGTATTTAAAAGTTCCTTTCCCTGGTTCCAGATCCGGTGTTTGTGTCGTCTGTACGTTCAAGTGTTAGGTTAGGGGAGTTGCGCACCCCGGAAGCAAATATGCTCTGAATATAAAACTCACATTATCAACGGTATTTTACAGAGTTATTGACTTAATACAAATAGCACCAAAATCATTACACCCGTGCTCAGGTTTATATTTGGAGTGGGAGTATAAACGAGATTGCTATTTCCACTACCTTCCGCACATGTTTCTTCATGTAAATCACACGTCACCATTCTAGGAATTTTAAAATGTATGAGCACTATCAGGTGCCCGCGGCTTCGCCTACGATAATTAATTTAAAAATTAAAAATTAAGAGTATAATAACTATTAAAGTATTATATTTATTAACACTTGCACGCGAATCATTCATAAACTAAACCATTAATAATTAATGAAACAGCTAAAATTCCGGCTAGAGAGTATATTCCACGCTTAGAAAGCGCCGCCTGGGAAAACGATCTCAGATTCTATTATGCAGTTCCAAAGCTAACTGTGAACACATAATACGTATTGTTTCTCCACTGTTTGTTGACAGATGAATATGATGTGAATTTTATTTGATAAATTCAGTGTAATTTTCAGAAATTATATAATTTTTCAAGGGAAGAAATGGTTTGTTTGGATTTTTATTATTCGCGATAACTATCAATAATATTATAGCCCGCGGCTTTGCCCGCCATTATTAATTGAATCCAGGTTTTTTAAGAAATTTACACTGGCAGTTTATTAAACATGTTTGTGGTTCAGAGCTATGAAAATTGTAAGTAAAAATAAAATTAGAATATTTGTTCATTGTGTTCATTTCACTTAGGCCTTATCTATATAATAAAGAAACGGTTTTCCTAATTTTGTACTCTTCGTGAAAGTTTAGACTGCGAGGGACGAACATCGCCGAATACCCGATGTTTCACGAAGCGGGCGAGCGAGTGAGCACGCTATTTAGGGCCGTTGAATTGTATAAGAGTAGATTTCACTACCTATGGTTGTGATGGTGTTAGAAATGTTGCTATAGAGCGAGGATTATGGCGATATTTTCTAATAGGACACCTGTTACAGTCTGTTATTTATTGCAACGATTTAACTTGTACTGCAGTACTTTTTAATATGCTGTTGTATTTTGTGTTTTGTGAAATTTGGAACTATTGGTGTGTTGGTAAAGAAAGTACAGTATCGGTAATAAAGTGTCATCCAAAATAATCGCCATTGCATGTTTTGTCCCAAATCTGTTCGAAAATGTAGAACATTAGCTTCTCTCTCTCTCTCTCTCTCTCTCTCTCTCTCTCTCTTTCTTCCTCTATCTCTCTCTCTCTCTCTCTCTCTCTCTCTCTCTCTCTCTGTTTCAAATGTTTTGTTATACTGTATTATGAGTCTGTCTGATCCCTATGGCTCTATCACATGATATTTTAATGGCTCTATCACATGATATTTTAATAGCAATTCTCTCATGCGATCTTATTGTATACGGAGTGCAACTACAGTGTGTTTCAGGTAAGAGTTGGCCAATCATGCAGGTTTCTGCATCGCGGCGGCCACAGCTCTAACTCCTGGGCGATCGGGTGAAATATCTACGCAAATAAAACCGGAGTAATGATTCAGGTTCTCACATTTACCTTTTTAGTGAATTTTCTCTCACGCGCGTAAGTTCAGCTTCCGAGATAGGAGTTCATGTCTCTTGTGATGTCTTCGAGTTCTTCTAATGTGTGGGAAATGTACCTATACACTTTATTTTTCAGGTTCCCCATAAATAATATTCACATACTGTTAGAAGAACTTAAAGACAATATAACAAAGTGTAAACAAATTTAAATTTAGGGGTGGGGATAGTCGCGACCGGGGTATGGGATCACAAAAAAAAATACGAGAAACACAGATGCCTGCTGTACAGGGGAACCGAAGACGCTCAGGATGTAAGTTAATTTAATTCTAGAATGTCCAGTTACACAGATATGGAGAAGAGAATATTTAGATAATAAAATTTAAGTGGCCCACCCGAACACCATCGACAGTAGAATAATAAATTTGGATATAAAAATTTGATGTAAGAAAAATGGGACAACTGTTATACAAAATGAAAAATGAACGCGAAAAGTCAGTCGAATGGGCAGGAATGATAGGGAAACGATGTCAGGCAGTAACTGTCTTAATTTTACTGGTTTATTTCATATACAATTTAATGTGTAATTTATAACCTTGGTAATTTACCTCCAGAGGGGGAATATGTTTATCGTATAGTTTGATTAATCACGTATACAATACATGTGACTATACTAATATTATTACAATAAGATTAATTGCACTCTACAGCTGTTTGATCAGATTACACAACCTTTAAGATGAAAAATCTGTGACTCATCATTCTCCGAGAAATTGAGCAACAATTTCAAGCAACAAGATCTATCCAATAGAGATCGGTTTGTAAAAGTAAGAAGAGAACACAGGATAATTGATGTAATCGGTGGGGACCCCGCCAAAGCTAAATGTAGATACATGTAGAACTCTGAATAAATATGACTATTATTATTATTATTATTATTATTATTATTATTATCATCTTCATCATCATCATCATTATTATATCGTGTTAAGCAACATGAAAGAACAGAACCGGTAGGTTCGTTATGTAAAATAATTTATAACTGTAGGGTTCGGAAGTTTATGACCTAGAAAAGTGAAAAATATAACTGAAACATGCCCTAAAAATGACTAAATATGAGTCAAAACTCCTAAATATGACCCAATAAAAACATAGTGTCTAGAAATAAATGTTTCAATTTAAAAAGTTTAATTACAATAAATTATTACATCACATGAAATCAACCAGATAATCAAGTTTTAACAATTTTACACGTGATTTAAAATTTTACTTGTAATGAACTTCTAATTTTAAAGAATTTGTTCCCTTTGGCTCGTTTCATTAGCTCCAAATGTTTAGTCGATCAGACGTGTCCATATAATGCATGAACATTTGCATTAATTTTCAAATTAAGTTACCTATTAATTGGACATAAACATTAAATTAATGACGTAACTTTCAAATTTAACTCGACCATTTAGCGCATGTACTTTATAATTGTGCTCCTTGACAAAATTTATAATTGAAATATGACGTTAAATTACAATAATGACCAAAAAAGGACCAGTGCCATAAACATGACCAAAATTTGACCAGTACCATAAACATGACCAAAATATGACTTTATATGCAAAATAAAAACGGTTCGTATAGGATAACAAGCGTGAAATTTGTGTTTAATTTGTGTTTGCGGCGAGAATGGAGGTCAAGATAAAAATACATGTCATGAACATCCGAACCCTATTTATAAGTTTTTATATGCATTTACTACTGGGATTTCATTTGTGACAAAAAGGTGAGCAGTATTACTTATCTGCAGAATTACCTACCGTGAAGATGTCTGCATTTGCCTTGCATTCCCAGAGACTCATTATGATAATATTCCCCACCGCTCAGAGCCTTAAATGGCCCTCCTTTATCTCGGAAGCTTGAACCACAAGAAGACGTGGTTTACTCTCTTACAAAGTAGCACAAACTTCCCTTTGTTAAGTCTACCGCGAAAAAGTTTAATAATTTTCTCACATTCACTTAAAGAAGCAAGACCTGAGATCTTTACATCTTCTCAAGGCTATATTAAAGGTCCCCAGATTAAGAAAAAAGATAATATGCCAAATATAGCAATATAAAGTGCAGTTGAGTAGAGGCCAGAGAAAAATGTGCGATAGCTTCGTGTTACAGTCTTCAGTGGAGTATCTTTCCTCAAGACATTCGATAGACGGAAAGATAATTTGGCCATTATAATGTCAAAAATAAAGTAGTAATGGGAGTTCTCGAGTGAGAAATTGGAGTTATTCGATTTTTGAAATTTCTCGAGATATACAGAATCGTTTAAAAAGTGTTTGAATGACTATTCGAGTAACCTAAAGCTAGGAGGAGCTAAAACTGAGGACGACTTCTCGAGAACCCGCGCGCAATTTTATCTCTTCGGTTATCTTCGTTAACACGGTATATGGTTTGCAAGAAAAGTATAAAAGGCATATTTATGAACGCACAGGTACCATGCGCACAGTGGTGCTACACTGTTTACTTTTAACACATGATCCCAAAACAGACGAGATAGCGTATTAATCTTATGAACGCTAGTAGAACAAGTACATTAAAGCAATATCTGACAACGCTGCGTGAAACTAATACACCCATTGAGCCAAAGTCATTGTGGGAACTAATTAGCAATAGGTCTTGTAACACGACGGAATTGCCGAACTGAACATTGGAAAATCGATTTGAGTTATCGCTCGAGTAAGTTTCTAGTAGTTTTGACTTCTCGGCTACTCTGCTACATCGCGACTACTCGGATTCTGCTTTCATCCGAGTATTTTTCGTTCGAATCATCAGTCGATTCTTTATATTACGACTAATCGAGAACAGGAACGTCACAAGAACATTTATCAAGAATAGCTACAAAGGCTTTTCACGAGTTAAACACATGGTTTATAGCTAATAAAATGACACTTAATATTGATAAGACCCATTTTATACAATTTAGAACAAAAAACAGATGTATCTCAAATCTTGAAATTAATTATGGAACACAAATCATACAAGAAATTAGCAATGTAAAATTTTTAGGACTGCAAATTGACCAAAATCTTGACTGGAAGACACACATAGAAATGATAAGTCCAAAACTGAGTTCAGCGTGCTTTGCTTTAAGAATTTTGAATAATATATTAAAACAGGATGCATTACTTATGGTATATTTTGCATATTTTCACTCGGTAATGAGGTACGGGATCATATTCTGGGGCAACTCTTCCCATAGGGAGAAAATATTTAGATTACAAAAGCGGGCAATAAGAATAATATGTGGAAAGAAAAAAAGGGAATCTTGTAAACCGCTATTTGAAAAATTAAAAGTCCTCACTCTTACAGGGGAGTATATATACTCTGTTATGTGTTATGTAGTGAATAATATTGATAAATTTCAAACTAATTTTAGTGTACACGGACGTACTACCAGAAACATGAATGATCTACACAGACCAAATAACTCGTTAAAACTCTTTCAGAAGGGTGCTTATTATTCTGCAGTACAGATATATAACAAGCTTCCAAACAACATTAAATTATTATGTATTCAAAGAAAGAGCAAACCTTTCAAAACAGCTGTCAAGGAATTTTTAATAACTCACACCTTCTACAATTTGGAGGAATATTTCCAGCTTGGATAAATTTGGCAGCTTACAGTTTCTGTAGGCCTATATTATTGTTATAACATGCATGTATTTTTTGATCTGACGTGTTCTATATCCTTGAGCCCCGCTCATCACAGGATCTACAGGACGAGATATCTACATCTACATCTACATCTACAGATTACTCGATTCTTAAAATCAATCGATTCTGCCCATCACTACAAGAAAGCTTGGCTCGATTGTCCATTCAAAGATACTACTTTTAAGATAAATAACCTAATATTCTGATCCCCCGAATTAGTGCGAAAATTTCAGAATGTTCTATAAACTGTGCTAATGTATCCTTTTTCTATTCTTTTAAGGGACGATCTGAGAGTTTTCGAAAACAGGGTTCTTAGGAAAATACCTGGGCCTAAGAGAGGTGAGAATGGGGACTGGAGAAAGCTGCATAACGACGAGCTTCATAACTTGTAGGCCTACTCGTGACCAGATAAAGTAGTAAGGATAATTAAATTACGTAGGATGAAATGGGCTGGACATGTTGCGAGCATGGGGGAGGAAAGACATATCTAAAAAATATTGACTGGGAGACCCGAAGGGAAAAGACCACATGGAAGACCTAGACGTAGGTGGGAGGACAATATTAGGATAGATTTAAGAGAAGTAGGATTTGAGAGGGATGGGTGGCTGGAGTTAGGACAGAATAGGGTTGAATGGCGGGCTCAGGTAAGTGCGGGAATGAACCTTCGGGTTCCATAAAATAGATAATATTTCTTTAGCTTGCTTTGGAATTGTCTATTGCCATTGAGTAATTATAAGGGAGGATCTAGTAAAACTTAATATTCTCAGTTTTCTCGAAAGGGTCTAAGAGAGTATTGATTATTAAGTGCCAGTATGGTACTTTATGAGATTGTGTGTGGGGACGAAAAATGTCTGTCCGTCTGTCTGTCCGTCCGTCTGTCTGTCCGTCCGTCTGTCTGTCCGTCCGTCCGTCCGTCCGTGTGTCTGTACGCGCGATAACTCAAATACGCTTTGTCGAATTTTAATGAAACTTGGGGTTCACGTTTATAATGTCCATGGGAAGAACCCTATTGATATTGAACCAAATCGGTTCACCGGTACCGGTGTAATGCCCAATTTAGTGCCTATTTTAATAGATTATGGCGCCTTTCTAATAGAAAGGCGCCATAACTCAAATACGCTGTATCGGATTTCCATGAAACTTGGAATACCCATTTATGACGTTCATGAGAAGTGCTCTATTGAATTTGAACCTAATCTGTTGACCGGTACCGGAGTAAACCCCAATTTAATGTCTACTTTAAAGGCGCAATAACTCAAATACGCTTTATCGTATATTTATGAAACTTCGTATACGCATTTATAATGTCCATGGGAAGACGTCTATTTATAATAGATAAAATCGGTTGACCTGTTTCGGAGTAATGCTCAATTTAGTGCCTATTTTATGGTAATATACGTATTCGAAAGAATTTATAAAAAAAAATGAAAATCAATTATCCTGACAACACTGCCTATTGTTTTACTGTTATCTTATAAGGCCTTGGAAATTAAAATACAGGTAGCTATGACAAAAAACACTATCGATTTACAAGCGCTTATCCAACTAGACCGTTAAAATGACCCCGGTGGCCGAGTTGGTAACGCTTTGGCCTCACATTCTGGAGTCCATGGTTCAAAACCCGAAACCGGCCAATTTGAATTTTTTTTTTTTACATTTTTATGTGAGTGTGCGATTGTCATGATATCACATATCTGTACAGTTCAGGTGATGCTGGAAGATTTTAATCTCATTAAAAAAAACTAGACCTTTGTTCTTCCGTAAGCCCTGCTTAATGAATAAATCTGGAGCTTAACTTGGAAATCAATTTAAAAAAAAAACATATTCTGCATATCATAATTGCAGTCATAACTGATTAAACAAAAACATACTGGCACTTTGTTACATCAGTTTACCTGATTTTTATTTTTTACCCATTTGCTAACGTTTTGTTGGTTATTTCTCATTTCACATTACACAATATAATTAACCTCCGGTTGCATTTCTGCTTTCTATAGCATCTTTTATAATTGTTTATTCTAAAGAGAAGAAAATATAAAACAACTAACGACTTATTACCGATAATATAACACAATAAAACAAATTAACACTTCATGATATAACTTACACTGGCGGGCAAATAGTTCCGGACATCTGAATTTTATGAGTTAAGTCTGTATTAAATGAACAGGAAACCTTTTCAACCCTTCATTTCGAACAAAGCATTACACTAACAGGGAAAACGGTTCTTTTAATTAAAAATTCACAACAATGATACACAAGATGAACTTTTTTCATTACAGCAAACAAGACGTGTTCTTTAATATTTTTAAGTTGTTTCAGTTTTGTGATATCAGCTGCATATGTTGCCATCTCTAGCTCTAATGACTTCTTGTAGGCAATGTGGCATGCTTCAGATTATTCTAGTGATCCTTTCTTGGAAATATTTTACCATTCTTCTTCTAAAACTCTTGAAGTTCATTTTTTTTATGGTTTCAGGAACCATTGTTCTATGACAAATCCCTTTTAGTGCCATGTCCCAGGCATGTTCAATGGGATTTAGGTTATTACTGCACGCTGCAATATTTTAATAATTTTTTTTAATTCATTAAATTTATTTCCTGTCTTGTTATCTCATTACATTGATTTCTTATTATTTTACTTACTTTACTTAGGCCTATTTCTTATATCTACATTGAACGAGCCCTTTCTTTGCCATATCCAATTTAATAAAATAATGAGAAGTTATCACAATGTGCATAAGTGTTTCCATATCCAATTCAAGTAAATCTTAACGAGGGTCTTTTAAAAAATTCTACACACTGTAAGATACAATTTATGAAAATAGTTTATTTTACAAAATACCTTTACAGGCCTTCAATATATTCTTCATTCTTGCTTATGACAGCTTCCCAACGTTTAGGCAATTCCTGTATTCCGGATAGGGCACCTTCATTGTTGAGCTGTCTGGTTACTCAGGCCACCTCGCTGGAAGCTTCATCAATTGTATCAAAACGTTTTCTACGGAATGGTTCCTTCAATTTGGGAAACAAATCAAAGTCTGGTGGGCTCAAATCAGGACTGTATGGTGGGTGGGGAAGTCCTTCCCATCCATATTTGTCGAGGTGACCTTAGTAACCAGACAGCTCAACAATGAAGGTACCCATCCGGAATACAGAATTTGCCAAAAAGTTGGGAAACTGTCATAAGCAAGAAAAATTATTTTGTAAAATAAATTATTTTCTTCAATTTTATCTTGCAGTGTGCAGAACTTTTGAAATGACCCTCGTATTAATGTCTTCCTCTAATTTCTTCCACCAATTACTTTCTAATTTCTTATTTTTGCAAGAATCTTACGCAATCTATTTCAATGCTGTTTGTAGAATGTTTCACAATAATGATTGAAAAATTTTATCTTTCTTGTTAAAATGCATCCACGCTGTTCTCAAATCCCAATTCCAAATGAAAGGTTCAGGGAAAGAAGGGGCAAAGTTTTGGCAATTCTGAGATTATAAATTCGGTTGGAAAAAGGAAATCTGTCCGATTCCACTGCTTTGATTGGGGGAAAAACGGGCTGAGTCGCCAGTAAATGAACTCTATCGAAATGCCATCCAACGAAAGAAAGAGCTCAGTCCATATGAAACAGGGGTTGATAATTCAGTAAAGAGGAGCCATACACAATTTATTGTAATTATCTTTTATATTGCGGACTTTATGGTTTATACACTTTTGAAAAATAAAATTTTGACAAAGCGAGCGATTCCTGACATTGTAAATAGCACTCTAAAATGCTCTTTATTTTATCATTTAGCCAGTATAAAAACTATATTTTACTCCCTTTCAGATAGACTATCAAGCTACACGTTTATTTAAACTCTCATAACGAAAATAAGTAATAATTATTTTCAGAGTTTTCAGTATGTACCGGTACCTTCCTAAATAACAAATTCATTACAAACGCTTCCTCTAATAGAATGTATACTACTTACGTACTGACTTACTCAATGACAATAGATAATTCCTCAGCAAGCTAAAAGAATATTACCTATTTTATGGAAACTGAAGGTTCATTGCTGCGCTTATCTGAGCCCGCCATTCAACCCTATTCTGTGCTAACTCCATCCAATCATCCCTCGCAAATCCTACTTCCCTTAAATCTGTTCTAAGATTGTCCTTCCACCTACGTCTAGGTCTTCCACGTGGTCTTTTCCCTTTGGGTCTCCCAGCCAATACTTTTGAGATAGCCTATGCGCGCAACATGTCCAGCATGCATTATATATTACAAATTCTTATTAAACACGTAAAATAATGACTAGTAAAAGGGTCAAAAAGTGAAATTTTATTCTTTATCACTAGTAGTCTGAACCTAGAGCTACGTAAAAACCTGGTGAAGTGTTATATTTGGAGTATTGCTTTGTATGGATCAGAGACATGGACTTTGAGGAAATTAGAGAAGAAATATTTAGAAAGTTTTGAAATGTGGTGCTGGAGACAGATAGAAAATATAAAGTGGATGGACATGGTGACAAACGAAGAGGTTCTGAGTAGAGTGGGTGAGAAGAAGTCAATCATACACACAATTCGTCAGAGGAAAGCAAACTGGGTTGGGCACATTCTCAGAAGGAACTGCTTATTACATGATGTCGTAGAAGGAAGATTGGAGGGTACAACTAGACTTGGAAGAAGAAGAATTCAGCTGTTGGACGATTTAAGGGAAAAGCGGAAATATTGGATGCTGAAGGAGGAAGCAGAGGATAGACAGTTTTGGAAAACAAAATTCGCGTACCAAGTTTGAAAACCTGCCGGAAGGCAGAATACTTACTACTACTACTACTACTATCACAAGATCAGTCTTTTCTGTGTTTCATTTCAAATACGTAGAAGCTCATACAAATTAACTCCACATCTTAACGCAATTGAATTTATATAATTCTATGTTGTAATGTGTGTGTATATATATATATATATATATATATATATATATATATATATATAGAGACTGAACAAATACACACCTTATATACGTGTGTATGTATGTATAAAGTAATATAATACATAATATTAATCGGCAAACTATGGATAAAAACCCATGCATACACACGTTCAATTTTATATTAATAGTCAATGGATGAGAGTATTTCCGCAACAGCTGGAGCTATGCAGGATGCAAAGTTCCTATACTCCTAGATAACGATCCCATTATCTAATGGGAAGTGTTTGCTAGTACTCGAATACAGTGAAGCATTCCTGTCCAGTCGCTTGATCTAGTAATGGATATTGTTTTTACCTCTGTTCTCGCTGCGGACTAAAACGTACTCATAGTGTATCGCAAACTTCAACCCTTTTGCAACTGAAGAGAATCTGCAATTGACTGTACTATGCGATGAGAATAAAATTTGAGTAATTAACTTAGTTTGTTCCATTATACAATTGAAGGGCCTAGTTCCACAAGGGCGTAAGGCACAAATCTTTAATTTTGAGTTTTTAACATTTATGCCATCTCCTCATATCTCTTAAATACTCAGTGAGCTATTTGTACTTGTGTCTTAAACCTCCGCTCAGTTATAAGAAAAGACCTATGAGACTGCACATTCATTCTACTTCATAACAGTTTCATATAGGCGTATGCTACCGTCCAAGCAAATGTTTATAAAAACTGATCTTGCATTTCTGAAGTCTAACTTCATTCAAAATAGATTGTTTTGCTTATCATCTATTGTAATAATGACTATGCTGTACTGGTATTCATTGGCAAACATGCAATTGTCACTGTATAATACAGATTTTTACTAAAATAATGTAAAAACAAATGATACGATACAAAGTAAAAAGGTTTTGCTACTGTAAAAGTACTTCAGTTTTTATTTAACATGTTTAGGTACCTCTAGTTGTAAAAAATCCCAATACACTCTACCTTGTAAATTTGCAGAACACTAATTTAGCCTGTCCTTCAAAAATACATGTTATAAAATTAAACTTTAACCCACCTACTTATGAGCGGTAACACTGATTAAAAACATCAAGATTTCTCGAAACTATGTCCTTGTGCCTTACGCCCTTATGGAACTAGGCCCTTCAATTACAAAAGGTATCCTACATATGTGTAAAAATGGATATATGCATTCGTTAACCACAGATAAGTAATAGGGTCTCTGTTGGACATTTCATGAGAATATTATGTAAGAAAAATTCTCCTACGGTGGGACTCGAATGTTACTGTACAATAACAGTGGAAGCCCAGTCACAAAAATCATTCATTAGTAGGACAATGAATTCGATAATTTTGCATTTTTTTTATACGAAGGTTAAAAGATAGTTTGAATATTAATGTGTATCATGAAATGATTGATTAAATAAGGGAATTTTTTGCTTTATTTTGCATTTTTCGTAATTTTCAAGAGATTGGTCACTTTTTGGCAATCTAAGTCATTTTCGGAACTTTTATGCCACGTTTCAGTGCAGATAGAGATGAGCTTTTCCATGTAGCCTACAATTCGTTACTTACAGACAATCAGTTTTATTTGAGAATCTCCGCCCAGTCTTCATATTTATTGTAAACGCCATAGAATTTTGTCTTGTACCAATAAAGAATTATTATTTTCTTTTTAAATGGCACATACTTGCTAGGGACAATTTGATGGGCATGCCGGTACAATTTTTTTTTTCGCTAAACGTGCCCAAGTAGTGTAAATTTAATTACTACATTAGCAACAAAATAAGTGTGTTTTATATTGTAAACTAGCTTAAAAGCCCCGGCGTCGCCCGAGTTTCGTAATTTGCTTACAATTTGATATTAACTTACGCAGGACTTCCCGAATTCCAAGTCGTTATGAACATATCTAGACTATGAAGCGAACAAGAACGACCTATCACATTTAATATATATATATATATATATATATCCTTCACTGAGGACTTATTATTTTGTAATCCACTGCTTCTACACAGAGCACCTGGTAGGTCGTGAAATAAGAAGGAATACAAATTCAGCATTATTTTGCAACCCGTTGCTTCTACACACCATGAATGGTAAATCGTGAAATAAGAAGAAACAGGTATTCCGGTAACATAAAAATGTTCTATCTTGAAGTCTTTTATTCCCCATTAATGCTGCCATACAACTATTTCAGGACTGAAAGCACAGAGAAAATCAATGTCACCCACACTTTCCTCCCCAAGAAACCCTGGACATAACATTTTACTGCTCACGTTGGATTAGAAACGTTCCATCCTATTTTGTCCCCTTTTACATGCTTAGGTCTTACGAAAACATCCGCATTTCTCAACTAATATAGAGCATACAGCAGTGAATAACGTATCAGTGGATAGGACTTTTTTTTAACGACTTCTGAAATAAACTCGTAACCCATCGTTGGCACAAACTCGGGCTGTAAGTTTTTATTTGTTTGAACCTGACACAACTGAATATGCGCTCCCCGCAATGCGGCCTCTTATTCTATATCAAACTGTGAAGAGAGGAAATTATATAGCCTAAGCTCATACCCTGGGTAGAGAAAGATGTAACTGATGACATTAGATATGAATCATGACCTGCGCGAGGTTACCGCTTCGAAGCCACTCCACAAACTCATATTGCTACCGTGCATCTTCAATCCATGATTCATGTCTCATCTCCCCGGTTATATCAATCAATCTTTCCTTATTGTCAAACGGATCTTAAGATACCATGACATTGCCAATATATAGAAGTATGTTCATTTACAAATTTAAAATACAATACTTGCGGAATTTTTATAAAATTCAACAAGATTATAAAATGGATTAATTATTACAAATTTGTATAAAACACTCTCAAACCTAGAGTTATTAACAACATGAGCCTCCACAGGTAATGAATTGAACATATCAATAGCTGATGTGTGAAACCATTTTTTCGTAATTGACAAACTTGGTATGGGTATGATTAAATCTTGTGGGATATTGATGAATTTCAGACTTAGTAAAATATTGAGACAATTTTTTTTTTTTACCTATAGCAAACAGGAAAAAATATATATATATATATTAACAACAGTTGGAAATTGGAAAATCAATGCAATATCTTTACCGATTTCGGATCTCAAACACTGCCACCTGCAAGTGCGGTCAGCAAGATGAAACAGTATATTGTATACATGTCCACGTTATGAATTGGAGAGGATTGAACTTCTTTTGTGTCTGAACAGAATAGACTTGTCAGTCCCATTGGACACGTCCTTGCTGACAAAAACGGACACAAACTTTTTCAATCGTTTGTAAATAGAATATTTTCGAAGCTTTAACTCTCCCACTTTTATTCTGTCATTAGGGTATTACAAGCCTAACTGAATGTATTGCACAATTAAATTATTTTATTTTGCTTAGTTAAGCAATTTATTCCAACAATATCTTATCTACATTTTATAATTTAAGGTTATGTTTATATAAAAACGAATTCACATAGTTAACTTTAACTTAAGACTTACCTTATCGTAATACATAAGAAACTGTAGGACTATTGTAGACATTATGCCTGGTAAGAACTGTACAGTATTGTAAATAGTGTATAATAGACATGAAACATAGCATGCCTTCAGATTCCAATATCAGGATAACTTACTGTAAAGTAACATTTGTGACATCTCCAACCCTAATGTACGTTCGGGTGAAATAGGGTTTTGTGTAATGTGGATATTCAATAAATAAATAATATCCCTTCTTTTACAAATAGGGGTTTACAAATAGGGGCTAATTATACGTACAGCTTTTTTTCTGCAAGATAAGAACTTTATTAATACTGGAGCTGTTACGACATAAATGGATCCAATAGGCAATTACTCTATTAAAAAATGCATGATAAGAACTTCTTAAAAATTCCCGGGGAATCAAATATTTTAAACGTCTCAATAAATAAACGACTCTTGACAATCTCACACATACAGATTCGACATGTTGGTTCCAAGTTAGTCTTTTGTCTAGATGGATACCCAGGAATTTCACAGTGCTATTTATATCTGAATTATGTCTTAAGGAAAAAACAAGCCTCTGTGATTTAATGTCATTCAAATATAAACCTTAGCCCGAAACCAATTTGTTGCTTCGTCCACAGCTTGTGTCATCGTTTGATTTATCTCAAGATTATTACTATTGCTAGAAAATAAGGTGGTATCATCTGCAAACAGTACACATTGACTTTCAACATTTGATGGGAGATCATTAATCATTAATATGAACAGCAAAGAGCCAATAACCGATCCCTGAGGGACACCCATATCGACATTAATAAAATCGGAGAATTGGTCCTTGAGAGAAACACATTGGAAACGATTAGATTGATAGCTGACAAAAATTTCCAAAGCAGTACCATTAATTCCATAATATTTGAGTTTACATGAAAGTATCTCATGGGAGACACAATCAAAAGCCTTAGATAGGTCACAAAATACCGCCAGGGTCTCTTGATGATTCTCAAAGCCAGAAACCACAAAATAAGTCAAGTTTTCAATTGCATCCAGAGTTGATTTCATTTTCCTAAAACCATATTGGGAGTCAGTGAAATGACGATATGTTTCTAAATAAGTATACAATTGATTTTTCATTACCGTTTCCCATATTTTCGAAAAAGCTGGGAGAATTGAGATTGGTCTGTAGTTTTCCAGTTTTGAAGGATCATTTTTTTTAAATATTGGAACTACCCTGGCGATCTTGAGCGATTCAGCGTGGGTACATCGCTTCAGAATTTTGTTAATGTGGATACCATTCACTATTATTGATTTATAGGAATTAATTTCATCGGCAGCCTCTGTGTCCACGTCTTTGGCGTAGGGGGTATGTTCGCTTTCCTCACGCAGCGGGTCCGGGTTCGATGCTTGATCTGACCAAGTTTCCTATATGGTGTTTTTTTGTGTTTTTCCTCACTTCTGAACGAATGCCGGGAAACTATGGGTCCTTTGACCCTGGAAATCAACTGGCAGTCATTATCACCTTCAACCCGTCAACGCCTTTATCAGTGTGTGTGCAAATGCTGTGTCACAGCTTGTGTTCGGAATTGGGCTTCGGGGAGCCTTCCAAGCCATTGCCTGGTCAAAAAAGTATATAGGCTATGTGATCCATAGAATCTTTTTACCCCGACAGGTCGAGGTCCTTTAAGGTCCGGGCGGCGTGGGTCGCGTAAACCTCCCTACAACGGGGGAGTTATACTAAGAGAAAGATGAAGATAGTGTCTCTAATCTTATCATTTCCGTCAAATTACAGTATCGTGCAAATTCCCAGCCACCTATGCATAGGCGTAACCAGGCAGCCCATATGGGGGGGGGGTTATAACATCCGCGGGGTCTGGGGGTATGGAATACCCCCCAGGGAGAGGGGGGTCCTTCCGCGGAAAATTTTGAAAATTAAGACGCAAAATAACGAGTTTTAAGCTTCCGGGGGTCACCCCCGGAAAATTTTAAAAATCAAGACTCAAAATAACGAGTTTTAAGCTTCCCACGCTTTATACTTGTATTAAGTAATTTTTGGGCAGACTTAAAAAATTATACAATTTTCCTTTTTTTAATCAATGGGGGGGGGGTTCAAACCCCCAAACCCCCCCCTCGGTACGCCTATGCACCTATGTAGACTAGAAACAATAACTTAATGTTGTATTGGAACTGTGTATATTCAATGTGAGGGCATTTGGTGAATTCAATGTCATATTTTCAGAAATTATGTAATTTTAAAAGAGATAGGATCGTTCGTTTGAATTTAAATGTAGCCTATGTTTCTTTTCTGGTTGAAGAAAGTATGAGTGCAAAATGTCGTGCATATTTCATTAAGCATGTAGATTAGTACAGGGAACAAACATACAAACACTGAAGCGGATTTTATGGCATGGGTAATAACAATTATTATACATTTTTACTCTATGCATAATGTAACAATATTACATATTATTATATATACATTTTATTTCAATCACATTACATATTATTATAATACTCTATGAGAATTGCTAGTAAAGGCTCCAAGAACATTTGAACAAGAATGTTAAGTGCTTGCTACTCAGACGTGTGGAGATGTGGGAAGAAAAGGAGTTTGGAATCCGTGGGAAAACTAAATTAAAATATGTACTAACTACAAGGTCTCATTTGATTGGCTGAGGGGTAAATTAAAACTACGTTTTAGCCAATCAAAGACTGAGTAAAAGGGAGGTGCCTACCACAAAATTAAGAAATCTAAATTTTGTAGCAAGCACGGATCACAGTCTCTTTTTGATATCTTGGGGAATGCCACGCGTCAAAATTGTCTTCTTACTTTATAGAATAGTCTTTATAGAGTTTCAGAAAGTGTCGACCATAAGTGAAGTTTTTAGCATGTGTAAGTGTCAGTTTAAAAGTTATGTGTCCTTTTGTGTATTTTGTGGGGGAGAAGGATTTATCAATAAACCCCGGTGAAATAGAAAGAAAAGATTGTGTACATACTTCATTTTCTGGACCATTAGCCTACCTATCTCCGATTCGTCGCCCTGAGGAAGAAACTCAAGCTCATCACTGAAAGCAGCCTAGGCAAATAGGGGAAATACAGCAAGACACAAGGTATGTGGAAACACCTCAGAGTCCAAACAACAACAACCACAACACCCCAACTATAAAAACCCCTACAACACACATGCATAAATGCACACTTTCAACTTTATATATAAGACTAGACCGTACGCCATCAGTTGCCATCTATCGTAGTAGTCAAGAACTACCAGAACTTGTCTGATAACCTCGTTCAGCCATTTTGTTTTTCTTTATGAATCCTAAATCTCGAAACTTAAACATTGAATAAATTATGGTCGAACAAAAACAGGCGTATGCAACTTGCCATATAGTGGTAATTAAGATACTCTTATATTAATAAGATGTCAGTATAGGCTTATTTCATAATGTACTAATTCGTATCCTAATAAAATAAATGCCAGTTTATTAGGTTCATTCCATAACGTGCTATTTTACTATGATAATGAAATTTCCATTTTTAGCACACGTGCGTAGGTAAAACTTTTTTTGCATTCCTTAGCTAGTAAGTGGTACTTACGAACTTTGTTTACATGGATCGTAAGTTGACATTCCCACACAGTCTTGTTGCTAAGGACAGTTGCGATGAGGTTAAATTACTTACGGTCCAAGCGCTACGTCATAATTCATTACGATACACTTCATAATACAAGCCTTTATGGGCACGGCCCCCAGGACAAATATTCGGTTCCCATAACAACAAACACATGCGAATCACTTTCTGAAATAAACATCTATTTTCAAGAATGTATTTACATAATATTTTCAGGTAATATCACAATTAATATAATTAAATTGATATAAATAATCATCGTGCAAAAAATAGCATGCAACACACGGGTCGTAAAGGCAAAACTTAAAAACCCTCGGCTTCGCCTCGGGTTTTCAATCTGTTTCCTCGACCCGTAAACGTGCCTTGCGGCACTTGTATCGCAATATACTATTTCGTTCATTGAAATTTTTTGTTAATTATATTATAGTTGCCTAGCAGTTTATATATTTCAGTATTGTTTAATGTTATATTATGGTAAAAATTTATTTAATATGTTTTGATAATCGATTACTTTTTCATACTTTTAACTGATAAATTAGCTGAAGAATTTAAAACCTCTAAAACTCGGCAATGAAATTCTCCGAAATCACTTACAAGTTACACCAACACAAGAATATTGCTAAACGCAATACGATACTACTAATCAATCTTATGATAGCCCGGGTTTTGTATTTTGTAATCATAAATGAACTTAAGAAAGACTCTCAGCTTTCAAACTATAGGTGTTTGTATAGGTACGTAGAATTTGAAATGAGGAAGAACAACTTATGAAAAACTATTCCCTCAGAAAACGCTTCACAGCTTTTTATGGCTCATAAGAGGACTTCGAATTTTTCACCCCATTGCTTCTACACACCATGTCTGAAAGGGGTTGAAATAAGAAGAAACAGAAATTCTGAAAACATAAAATTATACGGTCTTTTACGGAATAATTTATTCCTCATTCCATTTCGGAGCTGAAATCAAATAGAAATTCAATATCTCTTTCATACTTTCCTCCCCCAAAATCTGGGACATAATAATATACTGCGCATATAGGACTAAAATGTTCATCCTGTTTTGTTTCCTTTTACTTAGTGCCTACGATAAACATTCATATTTATCAACTAATACAAAGCCTACAGCTATGAATAACGTATCAGTAGATAGGACTTTTTTTTTATCGACTTCTGATATAGCATGCTCGTTGGCACACACTTAACCTGTCCCTGCAATACGACCTCTTAATGTGAAGTGAGAAAATATTCCCCATGTCGATGGTAGAGAAAGTTACGTGACTGCTTCTAATTGAGCTTTTCTTTTTCCGTGGATTTCATTCTTCATTCATTATTTTCACAAATGTATTACATCGATAGCATCAGAATTTGTTAAAGCCCGGTATTATGTAGTTCCCAAAGCCCTATGTGACACTCTTGTCATAAGAACTGAATTGTATTTTCATTAATTCACTATAATATTCTCAGAAATTATATAAATTTTCAAGTTAAGGGGCGGTTTGTTTGAGTTTTATGTTGACCGAGTTACTTTCCGAACTGAACTTGGTATGTGTGCAATATTTCGTGCAAATTAGTGAAGAAATGTTGATTTGTATAGGGAACATACATACATAAGCTACATACCCACATACACACTTTCGATTTTATATAACTTATTAGAAAAGTATATATTAAATTATTTTTAGCAATCAATTACTTAAAGAAAGACTTATAAGTTAATATTGATAAATTTACTCGTCATTTAAAAAAAAAATTATGTATTATTTTTCCAATATTGTTAGGTCATAAGTGAATTTTTATTTTGCATTTTTTTCACTATTTCATGGTTATTAAATGCCTTACCCTACTAATAGAGTGATGGGGAAAAGCGAATAAGTCAAAATACCAAAGTTTTCGGAGAGACCATAACAATTGATTTCCACAGCATTGTTACACTATTTAGATCAGTCCACCCAGATATTTTACATAGTATAAGACACTGTGTAAAAATACCTGGTGAACTGAAATAAATATTATAACAATACTGTGAAAATAAATTGTCAATTGTCTGTCCTAAAACTTTGGTATTTTGACTTATTCGCTTTTTCCCTATCACTCTAGTAATGTGCTCACAAGTACTGCATATCATAGGCGTAACCAGGCCGACCATATGGGGGGGTTATAACATCCGCGGGGTCTGGAATACCCCCCAGGGAGAGGGGGGTCCGGGGGTCCTCCCCCGGAAAATTTTAAAAATTAGGACGCAAAATAACGAGTTTTAAGCTTCCGGGGGTCTCCCCCGGAAAATTAAAAAAATTAAGACGCAAAATAGCGAGTTTTAAGCTTCCGGGGGCCCTGCCCCGGAAAATTTAAAAAATTAAGACGCAAAATAGCGAGTTTTAAGCTTCCGGGCCCCCCCCCCCGGAAAATTTTAAAAATTAAGACTCAAAATAACGAGTTTTAAGCTTCCCACGCTTTATACTTGTATTAAGTAATTTATGGGCAGACTTAAAAAATTATACAATTTTCCTTTTTTAATCAATGGGGGGGTTCAAACCCCCAAACCCCCCCCCCCCTCGGTACGCCTATGCTGCATATGATGTACGTAACTTGTTTGTCAGCGAGGTAGATCATTAAGGGCAATTAATCATAGAAGACAGGTTCCATCTGGCGCTGTGAATCGAAATCCGACTGGTTCAGTTGGCAGAGCAGCGGCACGGATAACCGAAGGTCTTGGATTCGAGTCCCAAAGTCGGAGGAATTTTTCTTCTATAATTCATATTTATAATGTTATTTGGTGCGTGTACAATTTGCTCAGTTTCAAAATATAATGTACTGATAAGAGAAAACTTAAATTTTTTTCGATGTAGGTATAATTTCACGATCTTTTATTTATTTTTTTTATTTCCTGTAAAACTATGTCCGAGTACAAATCAAAGTTTTCGGGACAACTGACTCCTTGGGGAAATTGGATTTACCTGGCTAATTTGTTATTACGTGTGAATTGAGTGCTTCGAGATTCGTACATTCCAGAACGCCACTTTGTAGCATCATAATATTATCATAGGAAATCCCACGAAATTTTACGAGTTTATCGATAGATTTGCGAGGAGAAGAGAATTTATCCAATGAAACTCGTCGACTAGAGTTGGATTTATTAAGACTATTCCATGAATAAAAATGTAACGGATTATAAAAATAATAAATACTTTCGTGCTTTGTTACGTATAACAGCTGCGAAAGTACCGCATACCCTACTATGAGCCAACCATCCATGAATCGATTCGAGTTACCATGATGTGACCAATGCTACCTATGGTGCATATAAGACATAGTTAACCTACTTCAGGTAACCTGACAGCAGAACAGAATAAAAGCACATTAACTGGCTTGCACAGAATCGAAATTGTGTTTTTTATCAATGTACATTTATACCATTTCAATTTCCAAACAAAAAATGTTGCATAAAATAATCTTTTTTCGTGCTGCTTAAAGGCAGCATGTGACGTATTAATCACGGCACATTTATGCTTTCGTGTCCAGTAATAAGCCGACCATTTTATCGTATAAAATCTTCTCCTCGTATTAATAGCAAGCATTTTATAAGATAAAACGATTGTGATTGGTGTATATCCGAGGATTTTTTATTGGTCAATATCAACCACGCGGCGTATGAGTGGAATAGTATTATATATTATGTAATTACTAGCTTAAAAGGCCCGGCGGCGCCCGGGTTTTTAGGTAGATTTCGAAGAAAAATCTACCTATTGCAATGGATACCATGTCATAATTTTCGAAAAATTCTTTCATATCTTTACGTTTCATGCTCCCCTAAGTACGAAACCACCGCCCGTTCAAAAAAAATTTTTGTGATATTTATATATATATATATATTTGTATATATATATATTTGTATATATATATATTTGTATATATATATATTTATATATATATATTTATATATATATATATTTATATATATATATTTATATATATATATTTATATATATATATATATATTTATATATATATATATCTTTACACGATAGCGGCCGTAATTTTGAAGATATTTGAACCAAATTCTAATGTGTTATTTCTAGGCCCAATAGTTCGGACAAGTTCGTTAATGAGCAAAATTGGCCCAAGGGGGTGGTCGGGGAAGGGGGTTGAAATATTTAAAAATGTATATCTCGGCCCCTATGAAGTATAGAGGGAAACTTTGTTTGAATAAATTAGAGTACTCCCCATGGAGTTCACAGTGACACCAACGATTCGGGGGTTCGAGTGAGGGTGGGGGTGGGGGTGGAGGTGGGGGTGGCGAACGAAAATTCGAAACTTTTGAAACCACGTCTTGTGGGGTATCGTTGAAAAGCTCTTGATGAGTACTCTACAAATCGATAAATAGTTTCTTGATAGCTCTCATATGACGCGAGATTTTAATGTTTGAAAATAATAACACTTAAAAGAATTATTAGGCCTATAATATCATAATTTTGTCTTGTTTAGCGGCTTTGCTAATTTTATTCATTGCTGATCTTGCGCACGGCCTCCCAGAATATTATATCCTATTCTTGTTGTCAAAACAAATGATTGTAGGCTCTTCCTCTTTACCGAATTCAGTTCTTATTACTGCAGGTTTACCATGCCAAGGCTAAAGAAGAAGAGTGCTATGCAGCGACAATAATTTAAACCAAAAGCACTTCGAAATCTACCTCCGCCTGTAGGCCTGCCTAAAGGGATTTTTTATTTTGTAATTGGAAATTAAATTGCGAAGGACTTTCGATTTTTAAATTCTAGGTCCGTATATAGGTATTTATAATTTGAAGTAAGAAGAACGACTTAACACACTCAAACTATTCCCTCAGAAAACGCTTGATATAGCTTTTTATGGCTCATAGAGGATGTAGAATTTTGCGTCACATCGCTTGTACAGTACACAGCAAGTCTGGTAGGGGTTCAAATAAGAAGAAACAGAAATTCTGATAGCGTAAAATTGTATTATCGTGGCAGATAATTTTTATTTCTTATTCTCATATTACCATAAAACCGTTTTGGGGATGAAATTAAACAGAAATGCAATATCACTTTCATACTTCTCTTCCCAAAACATATTACCTTATCTCGTATTGTTTTTTCTATTTCCAGGCTAGAATAAGTTATGTGACTGCATTATTTCCGTGGATTTAATTCTTTAATATTTATTTATAACATTATTATATTGATAGCTTTTCTAAATTGTCAAAGTCACGTTTCATTTATTTCCAAACCCATCTGAGACCAGTGGCAACAATACACTATTATCATGTGAACTGTGATTTGGATTTGATAATTCTGTGTAAAAAGGGATTAAGTATTCTCAAAAACATTTGATTTTTGGCATTTAAAATCAACATTTTTCAAAATCCTTCCTTAGTGAGCACCTATATTATGAAACGAAGGTACTGTCAAAATTCCATATATATATATAAGGCTTTGTCCTGACTGGCTGGATGAATGACTGACTGACAGGAATCAACGTATATATACCTAGGTATATCCCCTTACTGGGTGTGGATTCCTCTCCAGCGCGACTTGTGTACTTTAGCTATTCTGCCCTCGTTCATACTCTCACCCTGATGTCATATATTTCAGTATTGTTTAACGTTACATGGCGAAAATTACTATATTATGTTTGGATAATTGCTTAATTTTTCATACTTTCAACTGATAAATTAGCTGCAGAACTTAAAACCCCTAAAACTCGGCAATGGAATTCTCCGAAATCACTCACAAGTTACACCAACAGCAGAATATTGCTAAAAGCAATACGATACTAGGAATGATCCTAATCATGTCACACATACGCAATATACAGAAATAGCTTAAAAGGCCCGGCATAGCCTGGGTTTTGTATTTTGTTTGAAATAAACTTATGAAAGTCTCTCAGCTTTCAAACTA
This sequence comes from Ectobius pallidus, assembly GCA_964059195.1. Classification (NCBI taxonomy): domain Eukaryota; kingdom Metazoa; phylum Arthropoda; class Insecta; order Blattodea; family Ectobiidae; genus Ectobius; species Ectobius pallidus. The sequence goes on from CAXKWD010000005.1 coordinate 16,053,236, forward strand.
TAGGTGTTTGTATAGGCATGTAGAATTTGAAATGAGGAAGAACGACTTATGACAAACTATTCCCTCAGAAAACGCTTAATCGTGTTTTATGGCTAGTAGAGGACTTCGAATTTTGCAATCCATTGCTTCTACACACCATGTCTGAAAGGGGTTGAAATAAGAAGAAACAAATTCTGATAATATAAAATTATACGGTCATTTACGGAATAATTTATTCCTCATTCTCATGTCACCATACAACCATTTCGGGGCAGAATTCAAAAAGAAATTCAATATCGCTTTCATACTTTCCTCCCAAAATCTGGGACATAATAATATACTGCGCGTATAGGACGAAAAGTGTCCCATCCTGTTTAGCTTCCTTTTACATATTTAGTGCCTATGATAAACACGCATATGTATCAACTAATACATAGCCTACAGCTATGAATAACGTATTAGTAGATATGAGTTTTTACAGACTATGATATAGCATTATTACTAGTTGGCACACAGTCAGGCTGAGAAAACTAAATTAAACTGTCCCTGCAATACGACCTCTTTTTCTACATCAGAATTTGAAGTGAGATAATGATATTCTCTATTTCCAGAAAAGAGGAAGTTATATATTGTATTAATCACGTCACATTGATGCTTACGTGTCCAGTAACGAGCTGACCTTTTTATCGGATAAAATCTTATCCTCATATTAGTAGCAAGCATTTTATAAGATAAACGATCGTGATTGGTCTATATCCGAGGATTATTTATTGGTCAATATCAACCACGCGGCGTATGAGTGGAACAGTGTTATATATTATAATTATTATTAGGGACCGGATTTTTAGGTTTTTAAAAACACTCATTTAGGTATTCCATTAGGTGAAATAGTTTTTTTTAGGTTTTTTTGTCCAAAATATCGTTTTCGGGTAAAATAATTGGTTTAATGAATTTGATTGTGCTACATAGGATTGAATACATAATACTTGTAAAGGTTAACTTAACAAAATTGACTTAAATTTGTGTAAACTTGCTTTAAGACAATATTATACAATTGAAGAAAGAAAGCATAAACAATCAAAAGAAGCAGTGAAAATAAGGTTGCCTCACATTTCCTGGTTACAGTATATCACTAAATATGTTTCAAGATTCTCAACTGTGAAGTTCTTCCTGTTATCTCTTAGTTATTAGTTAATACTGTATCTAGACACTACCCTTCTCAGGATTCGAATCCGATGCTTGTAATTTAGTGAGTAATTATTCTCTCCCCGCAAAATATCGATTTCTCAACTGACCAACAAAAAAAGACAAAAAAGGAGCCTAAATTAGATATTTTAGGTTTTATGTCCCGTTTAGGTATATTTAGGTTTTTATACCCCATTTAGGTATTTTTAGGTTCCACAGAATTAATGTGGGTGAATCCTATGGACATGATTCGAAAAAGTGTATGAGCGCTTTTTGTTTTGGAAGTGAGGAAAAAAATAGGTAAAAACCTAAGAATCCGGTCCCTAGTTATAACTTACTGGTCCGTATAAATCTCAATGCCCAATACGTTCTGCTATCAACAGTTTTCAAAGAATGTACAAAAGATTCGCATGAATTCAGTGCAATTAATATATTCTATCTAGAAATAATTTAAAATTTCCATATCATCATCAAATAAATCTATAACATTTTATTTTTTGTTTATAACTCGTAGTTAAAGTTCCAAGAGGTTTCCTTATTATGGCATGGATCCGTTCAATCAACAATATCAGGATCAATTACGTTCTATTATTTTTGTAATCGATCTCAGAGTTAAACTCCAGATCGTTTCTTTAATAGTCTATAATACAGGGTGGAAGATGTGTAATTCTGCAGATTTCAACAACTTGTTCCTTCCTTAGAAACAAGACATTGAAGATAGAGCACTTTGGTCAGAAAAGCCGGGTAGGCTGTATCAGTCACGCAGGGTACGTGAAACGTCTCGTGTTTGCTGCCTAAATCTAGCGCACAATGAAAATCTGTAGTCTCCTCATTTCGTTCGGATTAAAATTCAATTCACAAGCCTGCAATTAAAATGCATAACAGATTGACCTAACCTAACCTGCATGCATTAGTAGAAATAACTGAGGTTATATTAATGTAGGCCTAATTTATTCACTTTTCTGAGACACAGAGCCTAGTATTTACCATTGAATGTTTATTTGGAATGAGGTGACCTTGATCCTAGTGATGAGCAAATGCAAGACCAAGACCAAGACCAAGGCGGTCTTGGTGTTGGTCTTGGTATTGCACTCTCAGTCTTGGTCTTGGTCTTGCATAGGTAACCCTGGTCTTGGTCTTGGTCTCGGTCTTGCACCAGTGGTCTTGGTCTTGGTCTCGGTCTTGCATACTCGGTCTTGGTCTTGTTGCAAGAGTCTTGCTGTTTTCTTTTATGCATCTTACTGTGATCGATGGCGTTTACATGATTTAAAGTTACACCATTTACATGTGTGTTATTGCTTGCAAAAGTAACGAAAGCTAATTGCTTTTAGTTGCTTTGACCATATAAACACTAATGTGATGTCAAGCTGTTTGCCGAAACGTCCAAGGTGATATAAGCTAGAACAGTAAACTTTTAGTGTAAATTTGAATATTATCTGTTATCCTATTGCAGAACTTTAAACCCATAATCCACGAGATGCTGTACACTATTTGAGAGAGTAAAATTATTATTTTGTAAAGTTTCAAAATGAACGGCTGTGGAGACAAGAAGTAATATTAACAAGATGTGTATGAAATGTTTAAAAGATTTTCGTATAGGAGAGAGGTTCTATCTGGCCTGTTTAAAACAGTATAATATAGTAACAAAACATAACGGCATTGAAGCAGATGCTTTAGAAATTGTGCAATCTATAGAAAATCACACAATGTCCCTTCGAAACCCAAACCCATAGGCTGCAATATATAATATTTATCTTTCCATATACCCTATTTATAACACATTGTGAACAGATCATTTCTGCACTTTAAAGATTTCCGCTACCCCTCATAAATTACTTTCTACTTGCTTTCAAGTTTCAGGCCTTCATCTAATTGGGTTATAAATAATCATAACTATTCTTCATGCAAGAAAATATTTCTAGACCAGGCATTTTCTACTTTTATTATCTTTTCCCATTCGATATGCATCGTTAATATGAATCATTAGCAAGAACTTAAACAACCCACCGTTATGTGTCAATAAGAAAATTGTAGTAGTAAAAAAAGTTTTTCAGTAGATGTCCTACCTATCATCAACAAAATGTAGGCCTGTATAGCTACAGTACAATCAGATAAGTAACTGTAAAGTAAAAACTAGCAAATACCCGTCAAATAAGTTCCTGTTTTAATTAATCTACGGTTTAATTGTATTTTATTGAATAATTATGAAGAATACCTGATTTTTTCAGACTTAACTTTATTTTGAAATTTTCTGCAAGGAGAAAGGAATGGGCTGAATAGCTATGTTATATGTTGTTCAAGTAGACAGGAAAGATTCTATATGTGAGAGTAGGCTATGAATATTAATGATAGGTGTAAAAAAGGATATAATCGTTAATGAAATATGCTACTGAGCATGTTAATAGACGTTTTAAGTTACGGGGGCTACTGTTTAAAGTTTCAAATCCTTAGTCATAGGCCGCCCCATGAATGAATGGCTAGACCGCTCGCCCTCCACCGCTGGGACCCGGGATCGGATCTCGATGGATCCATGTGGAATTTGTGGTGGACAAAGTGGGGTCGGGGCAGGCTTTCTCGGGGAGCTCCGGTTTCCCCTGCCATATAGCATTCCATCGTTGCTCTATTCATCGTAGTATGACCATTTGGTTGTAATAAAAAAATTATTATAAATCCTCAGTCATAGCTTCCTTTAAACCCAGTGAGAGGTTAGAGAAACTAGTTATTAAATAACTATATGGCAGAATTTTTAAGTTTTATTGATAAATTATGTGGTCAGTATTTATATTGTACGCAAAATGAAATTTCATATATGACTTAGGGCCTTTATTACATATGTTTGTCTTTCGTACCATAATACTAGATAACTATTCCAATTAAACATTTTAAAAATGAATATGGAGTGTTAATCCCACCAATTGAAGGAACTAGCTGTATGGAATACTATTCAGGGAAATCCGTCAGATTAATTGTAAGTTTTCATTGCAGTAATTCGTTTTAACGTAGTGGTGAGAGAGGTTGTATATGGAGTTCACATGTATTATTTGAATGGTGCGCTCGTTTTTGGATACGGACAGCGTCATGCACCGGGTCTGCTCTCATTGGTTACCGCACGATGAGGCAACCTCTACATTATAGGCCTACCAGCCTTGGGACTACTCCGGCTAGCGACTCTGCGGCGCCTTTGAGTAGTGGTCGCTGGCTCGCTGCATACACAACGGGCTTTATAAAACTTTTTTAAATAGCAAGACTGCAAGAGTCATGCAGTTAGGTCTTGTTCTTGCCAGAGTCTTGCAGGGTTGGTCTTGGTCTTGGTCTCGGTCTTGCATGGCCGGTCTTGGTCTTGGTCTTGCTAACGCTGATACGGTCTTGGTCTTGGTCTCGGTCTTGCATTTTCTGCAAGACCAAGACCAAGACTGGTCTCGCTCATCACTACTTGATCCTCCATAAATAACTGTACAAAGAGCTGGTAATTCCTGACATTTAAAGCTACGGCTGAATTGAAGCATTTCATCCTTAGGAAAATTTGGCAGTGTGTACGAATTGTTTTCATTATTTTAACGTGAAATCTTTAAATACATTTGTTCGTGAAAAAGGATGATGTAGAAATGTCGTAATATTCATTACGTCATGAAGCGTTTCTATAGCAACGACTAGCAATTTTCATAGGTTACGCAATATCAGAAGTGTGAGGGTCACTTGGTATTTAATAGGACTGTACTAAGTAGCTTAACTGATTACAGTCTGGACTGTAGTGATGATTTACCCTAGAACACCTGGTAATTTGGTATTTATAGTCATCTCTTAGACTCTTCACTTTACTGTGAAACTATAATGAAACATCTTCTTAATTGTGATCAATAAATAATACTTTAATAACATACCACAACGTTTTGGACTCGCATTCGGGAGGTCCCAGGTTCAAATCCCGTGGCCGGCCAATTTAACATGGTTTTTTTTTCATGATTTCCCCAGTCGTAAAGGCAAATGCCGAATTGGATATTTACATACCATGAATCATCCTCACCATTTCATCCTGTATCATATCCATTTAAATTAATAAGTTATCAGTTGAAATTTACTCCACAAAATACATTAACAATAGAAAATAAAATCAGGTAAACTGATGTAACAAAGTGCCAGAATAGTTTTGTTTAATCAGTGAAAATCGCAATTATGATAGGCCTATGCAGAAATTAAGTTATTTTTGAAATTTATTTCCGAGTTAAGCTCAAGAACAAAAGTCTAAAGTTTGGTAAGCATAGCCTATGTGTAGGTGAATGTGGGTAGTGTTATTTGTCAAAGCTAACTGTATTGCAACTTCAAAAGCCGTATATAAACACAGTAAAACAATATTTTGTCATGAGAACTATTTGCATTTGATAAATTCTTTCTAATATATTACCACAAAATTCGCAGTATTTTGGGTATTACTAATAACAACAGTAATGTAATACTATTTTGTAGTTTCTTTGCTTCTCGTTCCCGACTAAGACATGACAACACTTGAACACCGAGTGTGTCCTTTTTGCATTAAACAAACAACACTTCAAAGACAGCACCACTTGGGACGATGATAGCTAGACGACAAAAAAATTAATATTCTCAATGTAAATGCCTGAAAATGACTAAATAAGAAGCAAATGACATGCAACTGACATAATAATGACGTAAAATTGAAATAGGGCAAAACCGGGTGACGCGCCGCACTTTTGTGTAAATTCGTCTACCTCGAAACAGGATTGAATATTCTGAAAACTCTTTTTGAGATTCCAAGCTATGATCTTCCCTCCCTTTATTTCAGCAACGAAAATATTTATAAAATAATAATTAAATGTGTAAATACAATTATTAAATTGAAAGACAAAGCGGGAGAGATGCCGCTTTACAGGGTGCTATGCCGCACGTATGGGAGACATGCCGCATTCATAATAACAGTCTAAATTTACATCAAAGGCACGTGTAAAACAAAAGAGAACCTATCTACACAATCTCTGGACATGGGTGACTAGCCTTTTTTTCATTTTCTGTATCAAATAATCCTTCAGGCCCAAATGAGGGTTTTCCCAATTTTCTGTGTCCATGCGCCTACGAATAGTCCTCTCTGGCATAAGATAGCAACGTTCGGCTTCCCGAATCTAAATTTCCCATGCCTTAATTCGCCGAACAGCTTCTTGTAGGTCATTGTCATTCCATAGGCCACAATGTTTAGCTCCTTCCCTTCCCCTATACCTAGTTGACATGTTTATTGTTGAAAAGAGCAGAAAAAATAATTTTGGGGGGTAATTATACTGCAAGACATTGTGCGGCGTGTCACCCTTGAAAGCTGTGCGGCATGTGACCCAAAACTCAGGGACACGCGCCGCACTCATCTGTAGAGATTATTGTTATTGTTGTTATGGCTAACTTCACTCACAATATCTTTACAACCTCTAAATAGTCTATTAAAAGTAGTACACGCAGAAAAAATGGAACAAATACAGATCAGGAAAGAATAAAGTAATGCGTCCAAAAAAGTTTCGCAGTGAAACTAGTGCACTTACCTGATAAATGTCGCTACAACAATGAAATAAACACCACAAACAATGAACTTACGCGATCCAATTACTCTAGAGAGGGAACTGGAGATGGTATCACGACAACTAGCGGTACCTAGTGTCAAATGTCCGAGTTAGAGGGGGTGCGGCATCTATCCCGGTGCGGCGCGTCACCCGGTTTTGCCCTAAGTGCCCTGATAAGTCTGAAGTCTGAAGTCGTAGAGTGAGGACGTACCCACTCCGCTCTCCGTATTTTGAAATGGTTCTTCAGAACAGTTCAGTCGGTACGCTCTCATGCAAGCGTTGTAAAGCAAAATTTATAAACGGATTAAAATGTTCGGACTGTGGAAATGTTTTCCACCCGAGCTGTGCGAAATTGATAAATACTATACAGTTTGTGGATGAAGAAACCATTAAGTGCTGTGCCAATAGTGAAAATAGTGTAGCCAGTGTAACGGATATTGACGAAGCATTTCATGATGCTCTTTTGGACATTTCAGATTCGGATAATAAGGTGGACGTGCGTATTTTTAAATACGTTATTAAACAAAAAGACGACATTATTACAGAACTTCGTGATAAAGTAAACATACTAACAAGACAGGTAGAAATACTTTCAACAACTAGGGTTGTGGAAAAAAACAGTGAATCTAAGGACTCTGGTCTGTGTACCTCAGAAAACAAACAAATAATTACGATGGATAAAAATAGCAAACCGGTAGGCGTGGCAGCTGGTTCTGCGGACTTAGATAAAAACGGCAAGAGTAGTGCCGTGGTAGATTTACCATCTACTAAACCTGAAATGCCAATATTTAATCAAGCACAAACCGCTGAGAGCAGTAAAGAATGTTCTGGAATGGCGGCTAATCGCAGCCTGTATAGTGATGTGGTAAAAGAAGTTCTTCTACATCCCTCTGTGGACAGTAACACTCCCATAAGTGATGACAATCCTTCTAGCAATGATTGGAAGACTGTTCAACGGAAGAAACGCACAAACACACGCATACAAATCGTGGGTAATAACAAGTGTAGTGAAATCAAAACGGTACCTAAATGTGTAGACTTACTCGTTTATAGACTACATCCTGATATATCAGAAAGTGATATAAAGAATATGTTAGTCACAAGTTTCCCAGAAGTATCATGCGAACAGTTAATTGGAAGAAATAACAAACAGTATTCATCTTTTAAGGTTACCATCTACGAGAATAATTTTAGGAAGGCCATGGATCCATCAATATGGCCAGATGGTGCATGTATTGGCAAGTTTTTTCGCATTCGTCAGAAAGCTCCTCCAAAAGAGTAATGTTTGATCCAGATTTATTGCTACTTAATGTTCGTGGTATTTCCAGTAACAAGATCAATGATATTGAGATTGACTACTTGTCTGAAAACAATAGCCTAAAATTTTTATGTTTTACTGAAGTCTGGTTGATAGCTAATTTTATCCGTTCATGTAACATTAATGATTACAGTCTTTCCACTTTTTATTGTCGAAATGAATTTTTACATGGTGGCGTCGCAATATGGTCTAGAGATAACCTAGATGTATATAGCATAGACCTAAATGAATTCTGCTTTGAAAAACATATAGAAATCTGTGGCGTTAAGTGGATAGACAAGGACAGTGTCTTTGTAATTTTAACTTGTTACAGGTCACCTTCTGGTAATTTAAAGTTATTTTTTGATACTCTTTACAATGTTTTACACAAGTTATTCACACCATCTCTTAATATTATATTATGTGGGGATTTTAATTTAAATTATTATGAGCCTTCAAAGGATTTTAATGATTTTAGTAATTTGCTCTCAATATTTGGTCTAGAGTGCAGAGTAAAATGGCCTACGCATGTATTTGAAACTGGTGTTACCACGATTGATAACATTTTTACGAATATTGCAGCTCATGATACCTGCTGTGTCGTTGACAATACGTTTTCTGATCACCGCACTGTTCTTTATGAATTTAACTGTAATGATGAGCCCACTAATAACTGTAATCATCCTATGAGAATATTTAATCCAATGAACTGTGAGAATTTTTTATGTATGATTTCTGGCGAAACATGGACTGAGGTTTTCAATCTTCCTGACTTCTCCGATAAGTTTAGTAGTTTTTACAATTCATTCATATATTATTTTAATGTATGCTTTCCAATTACATATCATAAATCACTTTCGAACTCAAAACACTGGGTTAACAAGGAAGTTAAACAGTCCAGTATACGTCTTAAGAACTTGTTTTTTCTTTCGAAAGTTTATCCAGAATTAAATAATTTTTATAAGGAAGCTAAGCGTTTCCATAGAATGCTTGTTAACAAAACTAAAACCAGCTTCTACAGCACTATGCTGGATAATTCAGTAAACAAAGGTCGGATGGCTTAGAAAATTATCAACCATACTACAAACCGTCAAGCTAAACATGTAAATATAGCATTGAAAATCAATAATGAAATAGTGAATAATCCTCAAACGCTAGCAGACGCATTTAATTGTTTTTTTAAAAATGCACCATTGGAAGCAATTTCAAATATTAAATGCACAAATCCTGACTTTAATCTAAACAACTTTAAATATTTTGACAAATCAATGTATTTGAGCGAGTTCTCAGAATTTGAAGTCCAAGAAATTATACTTAAGAAACTCAAACGTAAATTATCTTTTGGGCCTGATGAGCTTCCTGCTATGCTGATTGTTAAAAGCATTGATGCTATAATCAAGCCTCTGACATATTTAATTAATCTATCTTTCTGCCTTGGAATCTTTCCTACAGAATTGAAACTTAACAAAGTAAACCCAATATTTAAGAAATCTGATAAAACGAAAATTGAAAATTATAGACCAATTTCTATTGGAAATACTATATCTAAAGTTTTTGAATATTGCATGTTGGACAGGCTGCTCAAGTACATTGATAAATTCAATATCTTTCATGAAACTCAGCATGGTTTCAGACCCTCAAAGTCTACTAATACTGCAATTTATAGTGTTCACAAAGAAATTTTGTCTTGTCTTGACTCGGGCAAATGCCCTGTTGGGATATTCTGTGATCTCAGCAGGGCATTTGACTGTGTAAATCACAATTTGCTCTTGACTAAACTTGAAAGATATGGTATAAGAGGTGTTATTTTACAGTGGTTCTCTTCTTACCTCAAGGATAGGTATCAATATGTTGAAATATTACATAAAACAAAAGAACATGCTATTAAATATAGATCTAATAATGTACGTATTGATGTAGGTGTCCCTCAGGGCTCCATTTTAGGACCGATATTGTTTTTACTATATATTAACGATTTACCTACATATTTGAAAGACTACTTTTTATGTATGTATGCTGATGACACCTCGGTTGTAGTATATGACGAAAGTGAACAGCGTCTTGAAACAAAGTGTAATGAGTTATTAAAAGGTTTAAAAACCTGGTATGATAACAATCTTCTTTATTTGAATCTTAATAAAACTGGATTTATTCATTTTCATAATCCACAGAAGAAAAACTTGAAAGACATTAGCATTGGTATTGAAAATAAATTGCTAGATAAATTGGAATCCACTAAGTTTTTGGGTGTTGAATTTGATCAACATATGTCCTGGAGACACCATTGTGTGAATTTAATTTTGAAATTAAATAGTGTCTGCTATCAGATCAGGATTTTGAGAACTATTCTTGACCATAACATTACACTTTCTTTCTACTACGCACAAGTTGAGTCTAGATCAGGGGAAGTCAACTACGTCTTGTGATGACGTTTGTGGAGCAAGAGCATGCGGATCCCTTGTGTGTGACGTCAGCAAGAGCGCACGGTAGTAGGGGTGTTTAGAAATTAGAGTACGCTAGATTTAGGTACTAGAGGACCTACTTTAGCTCTGTGGGTAAACAACTTCTGGTTGGAAATACGGAGCATTTTTCAAAGTTAATGCAAGTATGCGATCCTGATAGTGTTCTCTCTGCAGAACATGTGTTAGTTCTGCAAAACATTCTTCTTCAGTTCGAATCGAGGTTTCAGGATGTGGAAAACCTTTCTCCAATGTTTAAACTTTTTGCTACCCCATATTCAGTTAATGTCAGACGTTCCTTGCCGGTATCAGTTGGAACTGCTAAACATACAATGCGACGATCTGTTAAAGGACAAATATGAACGTAAAGTGGTCTTGGGTAACTTTTTCAGAAATTTCTCTGAAACCAGATTCCCGAAACTTGCCGCACGAATATTATGTAATTTTGGATCGACATATGTGGCCGAACAATTTTTTTCACTAGTGAAATGTGCAAAGCTCAAATCAAGAAGTACATTGTCAAATCACAACCTAAATGTAGTCTTCGATTAAATATTGCTCAAAAATTACGTCCCAACATTGATAAACTTGTTAAAGAAAAAAGAGACAGGAAAGTCAGAAAATTGTTACTGTAATCTTGTATCATCTAAGGTGCAGACGAGCTTGTATGGTAATTAATTCAGTTCATTTTTTTTTGTTATTTTTATTGTAGTGAATTTTGTTAATTCAAATGATAGTATTGTCTATTTTTGTCAAAGAACATAGATTTTGTGGAAAGGCAATTGTTCTCACAGAATAGAAAAATAGAATTATTTATAATATGTTAAACTACTGTGCTGTAATTAACCGATAAACTATCAAGAAGATCGATTGATGTTTCATTAACTCGGAAACACGTATTACGTAAGTTCTAACCCCCTAAATTCCCGCTGCCCGCAATACTAATGCCCCTCTCTTCCCCCCTGTTCACTGATGCCACCATTTCACATGCTCCTCGCAGAGGTATTACGCGAGCAGTGAGAGCAGAAAGCATTGACGTCACAGAGCAACCTTCTGTCTTCCCCTGGTCTAGATTATCGTACGGTATTTGTTTTTGGGGGTCTGCAGCCATGTTAAATGATGTATTTATTGTCCAGAAACGTATCGTCTGATGCATAGCAGGTGTTGACCAAAGAACTTCATGTAGGGAATATTTTATGAAATACAACTTGTTAACAGTATATGCTTTGTATGTTTTGAAACTTCTGGAACTTGTTCATACAAACTCATCTGAATATCAGAAAAATAGCGACTATCATAATTATGATACAAGATATAGAAATAATCTCTGTACACCGTCTCACCATTTATCTACACTTAGTAAAACATATATGGTTTTTGGTTTACAATTATATAATAGTTTAACTGCTAATACCAAGACGCTAAATTTACTTCCGTTTAGAAAACATGTCAAATCTATTTTAATACAAATATGCCCCTACAGTTTGGAGAATGCACGCGTAGGCCTTTTAAATCACATAACTTTTAAGTAATAGGCCTAGAACTAATTTTAAATTTTTATATTAGTATTAGAGGAAACCTTGACACTGTCCATACATTTACTATGTCTTCGACAATAAAGATTATTATTATTATTATTATTATTATTATTATTATTATTATTATGCTCGGGGGCAGTTCCATGCTTATATTTACATGTTTTACATTACTGAAATATAAAACCTAAAATTATCTTAAAACTAAATAGACAAAACAGTGGAAATGACAACAGCTGAAAGTAAAGGCATGACTCGATAAAAATAATTATAATAGAATGTTTTCACTTCTGCAACTGGCTCAAAGCGTTTACCGGCCAGGAATTTCTTCATGGGATAAAACAAAATAATGAAAGTCCGACGGTTCCAGGTCGGGACTGTATGGAGGATGCTGGAGCACCTCCCAATCAAATTTGTTGATTTTCTTACGAACAGCTCGGCCGCTGGTTGGCTGTCTTGGAGAGCCAATCAAATGCTTCGGGACATCGAACATCGGAAAATATAAATTACTGAATTTCCTGGAGCCTGACTTTGCTCATTCGAGGTGTGTGTAATGTGTACGTATTTAAAAATATAATGTATTTGTAGCATATAATAATATGTAATTCAATTGATATATTTGTGTTTTTAACCGTGGTTTTTCTTTTTCCCATAGGTAAGTTCCAGACACTGACATTCTGCTTGTTTGTCTACGAACTGTAAGTCAACTGACTGATTTAATTTTCTACTTTCCTACTGCTTAATGCATTTCAACATTAGATTAGCTTTAGGGTAGACTCCGTCATTCGGCATGCGAATTATTTAAACCGACCGGAAAAGTATATTTCGATTGATATATCACTCCTGCGTAATGTATGTAATGAAAAATGTAAAATGACAACAAAAATCTGTAAAGAAATATGGCAGCTCGGTCGCTAATTGGCTGTCCTCCAGAGCCAATCAAAATGCTTGGGGGCTTCGAAGATCGCAGGGGAGTAGGGAAAATTCATAAAAATATGTGGAAAAAATATACGGCCATTAATTACAGACGGCTGTTCCTAGTCGAATAGCGTGCTATAGCCAACCTTATAGAAACATTTTAATCTTGTTATGCGGTATAGCCAACCTTATAAAAACATTTTAATCTTGTTACGTGAAACGTCTTGTGTTTAATTCTAGCGCGCAATGAAAATATGTAGGCTATGTCTCCATATTTATTTGAGATTGAAATGCAATTCACAAACCTAAATCTATGCGTTCTGCTGTTAACAGTTTTCAAAAAACGGACATAAAACTTACACAGTTCAGCCGAATTAATATATTTTACGTAGAAATAATTAAATCTTTTCCTATCATTATCAAATAAATCCGCAAAGTTACATTTAAAGTTCATAACTCGTAGATGAAGTCCCACGTGGTTTGCTTATCATGGCATGGATCCGTTCAATCAGTGGAAATGTCCGGGAAAAGAAAGTAACATTGTATATTTTTGTAATCGATCTCAGAGTTAAACTCCAGATCAGTGTTGCCATACGTACGACTATAGTCGTACACATACGACTATTTCATAGATTTGTACGACGTACGACGCAACCATGTGTCGCATGCCTATTCATACGACTATTTTTAATATTAGCATTTTATCGGCCTACTACCATTTTCTGTTAATTTTCTAGCAATCTACTGCAGAATTTTCAATTTGGATAAACAGGAAGTTTTTTGTTTTTTCTTAGTTTATTTTGTATATGCCTACATATCGCTAAATGAATGGCGGAATGTTAAATTGTCAAATAAAACTCAGTCCATTTATTTATTACACGCTTTTACGGGCCGGTGCCGCACCACGCTTAAATTGTATTGTTGTATTGTTATTGCTACTTCTCTCATTCTTCTCCAAATATATTATATTTTAGCCGCACGTGTGCTAAACGAAGCAATCCAAACCTCTAAAGAAATTATACCGATAAAGAGCTGCTGGTCTTATTGTTTTTATTTTATTTTGACCAAACATAATGATCATATGATTGTTATTATTAATAGTATATGTTGACACATCCATATCAAAAGTGGCTGCATACATTAAATAATATTTGGAAATCTTACTTTCTTATGGTTTGTAATGTAATTTTATTATTAATATTTTATTTATTCCTGCAACATCTGCAGGTAGCCGATGGGGGCAAAGAGTACCAACAAGAATGGGTGTATGTAGACCAGTTATCTGAGTAGTAGCGGTGAACAATAAAGTCAGCATGCGTGAGTGGAGGAGCAGCAGCACGTTATAGAACTTACAAAAGCAAATTTTTGCCACCATTTATAGAAAAAATGTCTGTACATTATTATTATTATCATCATCATCTTCATCCTGACAATTCGCAAAGTGTACGACGATTTTAACTAGCGTACGACTATTTTCAGTTGTTGGTACGACTGTTTTACGTTTCTCATCTGGCAACCCTGCTCCAGATCGTTTCTTTAATAAATCTATAATACAGGGTGGAAGATGTGAAATTCTGCAGATTTCAACAGTTTTTTTCCTTCCGTAGAAACAAAACATTCAAGAGAGAGAATTTTTCTCAGAAAAGGCGGGTAGGCTGTATCAGGCACGCAGAGTACGTGAAACGTCTTGTGCTTTCTGCCTAAATCTAGCGCACAATGAAAATTTGTATGTCTCCTTATTTATTTTGGATTAAAATGCAGTTCACAAACCCGCAATTAAAATACATAACATATTAACATAACCTAACTAGTAGGAATAACTGTGGTTATATTCATGTAGGCCTAATTTGTTCACTTTTCTGAGATATAGAGTCTAGTGCTTGAAATGCTCGCGCTGTATTTAAAATATTCACTTGTTTTTATAACTTCATCTTGAGGAAATCTGAAACCTATATTTAGCACCATGATACCTACAAAATACTTTCAGAGTAACCAACTGGTCCATATAATTCTCAGCGCCAATGCGTTCTGCTGTTAACAGTTTTCAAAGAATGGACATACAACTTACATGAGTTTAATCCAATTAATATATTTTACGTAGAAATAAATAAATATTTTCCTATCATTATCAAATAAATCTCCAAAGTTACATTTAAAGTTCATAACTCGTAGATGAAGTCCCACCTGGTTTTCTTATTATGGCATGGAGCCGTTCAATCAGTGTTGCCATACGTACGACTATAGTCGTATACACACGACTATTTCATAGATTTGTACGACGTACGACGCAACCATGTGTCGTATGCCTATTCATACGACTATTTTTAATATTAGCATTTTATCGGCCTACTATCATTTTCTGTTAATTTTTTTTTCATTCTACTGCAGAGTTTTCAATTTGGATAAACATGAAGTTTTTTGTTTTTTTCGTAGTTTATTTTGTATATGCCTTCATATCGCTATATGAATGGCGAAATGTTATAATAGCCATTGTCAAATAAAACAGTCCATTTATTTATTACAGGCTTTTACGGGCCGGTGGCGCACCACGCTTAAGTTGTATTGTTGTATTGTTATTGCTACTCTCTCATTTTTCTCCAAATATTTTATATTTTAACCGCACGTGTGCGAAGCAATCCAAACGTCTAAGAAATTATACCGATAAAGAGCAGCTGGTCTTATTGTTTTTCTTTTATTTTGACCAAACATAATCATATGAATGTTGACACGTCCATATCAAAAGTGGCTTTTCTTTAAATAATATTGGGAAATCGTACTTTCTTGTGGTTTGTAATGTAATTTTATTATTAATATTTTATTCCTTCCTGCAACATCTGCAGGCAGCCGATGACAAAGAGTACCAACAACAATGGGTATAGTCCAATTATTCATTGCATGGCCAGGCGGCTTCAAAGGTTTCGGTGTGTCTTTATGTTAATTGATCTGACTAAATCGGTCTTGGGCTTCCGCTTTCCAAAACAAAAGCAACGTTGCAATGTTCTCTCATTGTTATAACTGACCTCAGTTCTTCCTTCGCTTTATTCGATTCACACGTGTTATTGTTTACTGTAACTTAATCTTGCAACCGCGCATTTCACTCCACGCGGAATAGACGAGTAGCTGTCAAAATCGCCACAGGACATTCTTAGATTTTGATTGGCTGGGGTAACTAGCTGATTGGTGCGGTAAAAACAAAGAACATGGGTTGCGCTGTCGGCAAACTATTCCTCCTAACGAAAGGAAGGCGCCTGGTCATGCAATGAATAACTGGACTATATATAGTTACGAGAGATCAGTTATCTGAGTAGTAGCGGTGAACAATAAAGTCAGCATGCGTGAGTGGAGCAGTAGCACATTACAGAAGTTACAAAAGCAAATTTTAACCACCATTTATAGAAAAAATGTTTGTACAGAGTACTTCACTTGGCAATCATTATTATTACAATATTATTATCATCATTATCATCATCATCTTCAACCTGACAATTCGCAAAGTGTACGACGATTTTAACTAGAGTACGACTATTTTCAGTTGTTGGTACGACTGTTTTACGTTTCTGATCTGGCAACCTTGCGTTCAATCGGTACTAACCCTTGTATATAACAAACCGAATTGTATTATTTTTGTAATCGATCTCAGAGTTAAACTCCAGATCGTTTCTTTAAATGCCTATAATACAGGGTGGAAGATGTGTAATTCTGCAGGTTTCAACAACTTGTTCCTTCCGTAGAAATAAATAATTCAAATACTATTTTTAAA
Organism: Ectobius pallidus; assembly: GCA_964059195.1. Lineage (NCBI taxonomy): Eukaryota > Metazoa > Arthropoda > Insecta > Blattodea > Ectobiidae > Ectobius > Ectobius pallidus. The sequence continues at coordinate 16,069,927 of CAXKWD010000005.1, forward strand.
TGGGTATTTCCCAGAAAAAAGTACCGTAGCCCTAAACTTCAACTGTGCTTTATTTAATAAGTTAGTATTTTTGAACTGTTTTGCTTCTGTTATACTTTCAAACGTTTCGGTTTGCGCTATTAATCATGACCAGGGCCCGGATTCTGATGACCTAAAATTGTTTGAAAAACGACCTGTTGTGTCTTCATCCCTTAACATTCTCATTTTCTGTTATAACTAGGGACCGGATTTTTAGGTTTTTAAAAACACTCATTTAGGTATTCCATTAGGTGAAATAGTTTTTTTAGGTTTTTTTGTCCAAAATATCGTTTTCGGGTAAAATAATTGGTTTAATGAATTTGATTGTGCTACATAGGATTGAATACATGATACTTGTAAAGTTTAACTTAACAAAATTGACTTAAATTTGTGTAAACTTGCTTTAAGACAATATTATACAATTGAAGAAAGAAAGCATAAACAATCAAAAGAAGCAGTGAAAATAAGATTGCCTCACATTTCCTGGTTACAGTATATCACTAAATATGTTTCAAGATTCTCAACTGTGAAGTTCTTCCTGTTATCTCTTAGTTATTAGTTAATACTGTATCTAGACACTACCCTTCTCAGGATTCGAATCCGATGCTTGTAATTTAGTGAGTAATTATTCTCTCCCCGCAAAATATCGATTTCTCAACTGACCAACAAAAAAAAAGACAAAAAAGGAGCCTAAATTAGATATTTTAGGTTTTATGTCCCGTTTAAGTATATTTAGGTTTTTATACCCCATTTAGGTATTTTTAGGTTCCACAGAATTAATGTGGGTGAATCCTATGGACATGATTCGAAAAAGTGTATGAGCGCTTTTTGTTTTGGAAGTGAGGAAAAAAATAGGTAAAAACCTAAGAATCCGGTCCCTAATTATTATATATAAGAGAGAATGCGCCCGAGTGGGCATTATGACCGCGTCACTTTACTATATTTTGTTCTTGCAGTACTCTGAGATAGATTTTGTTCTTTTGTCACACTTCAGAATATGATACCTATCGCACTGTTTCTCACATAGTTCACAAACACAGGTTTCACAAGGCTCGTGATATTTCTTGGTCTTGCATAGTTCATGATGGAAACCATGGATAGCCAATTTTATTATGACATGTCTCTGGGGTTGGTTTTCCTTAGTCCAGGATCTGTCCAGCATCGCACTTGAGCTGTAGAAGTCTACGTGGATCTCTCGCCTCTTTTCCTTTCTCTCTTCCATCAGCTCATTATACGGACCGGTTGGTGGTAGTAAGTGTTGTAGCCGGATATCTTCTAAGAAGAAGGTCTCTCTAGTAAGTTCGTAGACTAGCCGAGATTTGGTATTTTTCCTGTGCCCAGCACTCTCTTGAGATATCTTCCTTTTATTTTTTCCAACCTTGCAAGGTCGCTTTTGCTTAGCCTTTCCCATATTAACTCTATTCCATATAGTGCGATCGGTGTTATTTTCGTTTGGAACAAGATCATTGCTGTATCCAGTGCTAGAAGTGGCAAGTTCTTTATATCGTACATGGCTTTGATAGCAGCTGTTGCTCTTTCCTGTATATGTATCCTGTATGATGAAGTTGTCGGTTGTAGTGTGATTCCCAGATATCTGAAGCTATTTACTATTACCAATGGAATTCCATTTAGCGTTAGGCCATCACTTGGTGGTAGTCTCCCTCCTTTGCGAAATACCATCTGCACAGTTTTTGTTTCATTAATGTCAAATTTGTTGTCATCTGCCCATTTTTGCAGTCTTTCAAGTGCCATCTGTAGCTCCTCCCTGTCCGGAGATCCCAGCACCATGTCGTCCGCATACATTATCATGTTTGTTTGTGGCAGGTCCATTACTATTGCTGCTAATATTGCTGCCCTAATTATTATCATGCCTGATGAACGAAAGAAACGGGATTAGAGTAGTCTCTGTAGACAGGGAGTGGGGGGATATATACGCCTTACTGGACTTGCCTTCCTCTCCAGCGCGACCTATGTACTTTTGCTATTCTGCCCTCAATTCACTCTCACACCCTGAGGTCATACCGCGAGCATTTTTCTTGAATGTATTTGTCTATCTTATGTGTAATTTGGGAGTTAGTCTAAACCAAGGTGGTCCAGCCTTCACTTACCCAAGGGCCAATCAAACTTTACTATAGAAATGTGAGGGCCAGAGACATTGCAGAAAGAAAACGAATTACATAAACGAAATATATATATTTTTTTTTATCCACAAAAAGAAGGGTAAGGGCAAACAAAAATCAATAGGCGAGCGGCCCCGGGCCGCGTGTTGGACCGCACTGATCTAAGTAGAAAATACTGCTATTGTTGGTTTCTACTGTTTTTGGTTCATTTATAGCCAAGTAAAATAATAATAATAATAATAATAATAATAATAATAATAATAGGCCTAATAATAAAGCCAAAATTAAGAAATATATTGGAATTTCGGTATTCTAGTTGATTTATACTGTTCTAAACTTTTTACTGTTTTATACTTTTTAATGATATCTTATTTCGAATTATATAATTAGCTTATTATTATGATTATAATGATAATATATTTTATAATAATCATAACATATCAATAATATTAGTGATAATAATATTTCTTTCTTTCTTTTTCATAGTTTTACCTCTCCCTTTTTAGGATTTAAGCGACCCAAGCCGCCCGGGCCTTACAGGGCCGCGACCTGTCGGGAGAGGGATTACCTTTGGATCACATACATACTTTTTTGACCAGACAAGGACATGGAGGGCCTCCCCGGATGAGTGATCAGCCCAATGCCGGGGCCACCTCCGAGACAGCACGAACACATAGGACGATACACACCATTCACACACACACTCACTCAGAACAAGGCGAGGATGAGGATGAAGATGATAATGACGGCCAGATGATATCCGGGGACCACAAGGGCCTAAAGTTACCTGACAATATTAATAGTAAAAATTATAATAGTAATAATAATAAGTTATTGAAGTAAAATTTATTATGGCTTGTAGGCTATGTTTAAATTTATAGTTTGAAGGACAGTGGTTGCAATTCAATGTTACAATTCAAATTTTTTCAGAAGTGAGACAACCTCAAATCTTTTTAATTTTGTACTGAACACACATAAACGACCTTTAGTACATTTCTTGATCCTATAAATGCTATTTCAACAACTTTAAATGACCATAATATACGAGGGTGGATCGAAAAGTAACGCACAATATTTTTTTTTTACAAAACTTTAATAGGAACAATTACAAACAAATGCAAGCATTAAGGGATATCTTCTGCCTATTTTTCCATATACCGTAGTCGCAAAGTTTCTCAACACATTTCTCCCATCCTGATACCTGTTTCAAAATACCCTGTTCATAGAAGTCCGTTCGGTTGGAGTATAGCAATCTGCGGACTGCTGTTTTCACATCTGCATCTGACAAAAAGCGTTTACCGGCCAGGAATTTCTTCATGGGACCAAACAAATGAAAGTCCGACGGTACCAGGTCTGGAATGTATGTAGGATGATGTAGCACCTCCCAACCAAATTTGTTGATTTTCTCATGAACAGCTGCAGTAACATTGGGGGCGAGCATTGTGGTGAAGAAGTTTGAGACTACGCATGTCCCTGTGAATCTCACTCGGGTTATGCCCTTTAGCCCATAAATATCACACTACAACTCGCGGCTCTTCACAAGAGGACGATAGTAACAAGCGCGCCATCTTTGTTGCATAGTTCTCTCGCTACAGCCACACAGGATAACAAAATAGCGTCCTTAGCGGAGGCTTCAAACTTCATCTCGGTGAAAGTTCAGCATCCCAACCGCAATACCAAGGCATAAAAAATTATTGTGCGTTACTTTTCGATCCACCCTCGTACTGAGATAGCTTATTCGATAAGGGTTATTCGATAGTCAGTGAGTGAGTACAATATTCACCATTGAGCATTTTGCACATATTGCGGTCTGACGTTTTAAGGTACATCTGATTTGTTGTTCACTTAAAGTTTCACCTGGAACTCCTCTGCTAATGACGACCGAAATGGGTTGTACGAGGGGTATTCCGAAAGTAAGTTTCGTCAATGTATGGCAGGAGCGGCGTGTTCACCAGGGGAACCAAACAAACGCCAGACGAATCCCCACCCGTGGCTGGTTCCACGACGGAAGTGGCGTCAGCGGAGGAGGCATGACGCAGGCGCACTGCGCCGTAGAAGAGCGAGTCGCAGCAGACTGGCGTGCCCGCGGGTATTAGTGTACCGCTCACGATGGCACGAGAGATTTGGCGCCACTGCCATGTACCGCTATCTCCCCTCTTTCAAACGAGCCATTGCTGCAGCCGCTGAACCTTTTATTGTCCGAGATAGAGCTGTTTGAAATTGATCTCCCGATTTCCGTCCCCGCAAAGTGCGGCCTCCACGAACCCATCTCGCACAAACCTTATGGAACATCAATTTGTCACTCAAAATGGTCTGTATGGAACCTTTAGTAATGTCAGGAAGCTGAGGTGGAGCAGGCTGTGCGCCAATTCCTTGCATCGCAGGGCACCGAGTTTTACCACAGTGGGTTCTTCAAACTGATCGCACGCTACGACAAATGTCTCAATGTCGCTGGCGACTATGTCGAAAAATAGTGCACGGTGTATAGTTCATGCTGCCTTGCTGTATTGCTTTTGGGTCAATAAAGTGTCCGTGTGACAAACTGACGAAACTTACTTTCGGAATACCCCTCGTATGTTTGTATATTTAACTTTTGCAGTTGGGTTAATACCATAGTTACAGTAAAAATAACTTACAGACAGAACTTCACTTAGAACGAACTATCATAGTTTATTAATTCCTTAATTCTCTAGCGTATTAACTAACCACAAATTAAGCATATTTCAGTTCATTTTTAAAAGTTTTCATTCTTAGCGGACTGATTGAAAAACTTCTGTAGGTATATATATAAGCTTTCATGAACCACAGATTATTGTCTCTGTTGGACATTACATGAGAATATTATAGGAGAAAAATTCCTCCGACACTGGGACTTGAACCCAGGACCTTTGGCTATTCGCGCCAATGCTCTACCAACTGAGCTAAGCCGGAGTTCAATTCACAGCGCCGGATGGAACCTCTCTCCCATGACTGATTGCCCTAATGGTCTACCTCACAGACAGACAAGTTATGTCATATGCAGTACTGTGAGGCACACTAATTAGTGATTTTTGTGACCGGGCTCCCACTGTTATTGCACAGTTGACATTCAAGATAGATATATAAGCTTTCATGAACCACAGATTATTGTCTCTGTTGGACATTACATGGGTTCAAGTCCCAGTGTCGGAGGAATTTTTCTCCTATAATATTCTCTTCTGTAGGTATGTTATTCCAATGTACAATTGAGCGATTTACAAAGGAATATTTTCCCACGTCTGTTCTTTTTCTCACGTTCGTTCTTTTTAAATCTTGCATGCAGTGTCACTCCTGCAATCCAGAGAATTGATTACTATTACTAACATTCATTAGGAAAGTTTTTAAATGTTCAAATATTAAAATATTTATTTATTTGAATGAGCTAAAGATTTTCGAACCATAACTTACTTTGCCCCATTTTTGTAAAAGAGGATACCTACATTATACAATTTTCACAGTAGGCCTATAAAGAGAAAACAAATCTTCAATGAATAACACTTTGTGCAATTGAACTTTTTGAACTACCTGTAGAGAAAGGAGTATTCATAGTTGTACTAATGAAATATGTTAGCATTTACAGTTTCGTATATATTTAGTAATATTGATTTTTATTTCAGCTGCGTTTATACTCCTTTTAGCTTCGAGGCCATATCAGGAGTTCGGGATCTGTATCTGTACAGTAGGGTAGGCCATGGAACAATTGCTTGTCAATTGTATTTCATGAAGTCAATTTCAATTGATATTCATTTAAATGGTTATGATACACGATGAAATGGTGAGGATGATTCATGTTATGTAAATATCAAATTCGGCATTTGCCTTTATGAAACCATGAAAAAACCCATATCAAATTGACCGGCCACGGGATTTGAACCTGGGACCTCCCGAATGCGATTCCAAGAGTTACCATCTCGGCCACCTATAATATTGGTGGGTGGTATGTGGCTCGTCATGCGTATTAGAACATTTTTGAAATGAGAATATTATAGGAGAAAAATTCCTCCGGCACTGGGACTTGAACCCAGGACCTTTGGCTATTCGCGCCAATGCTCTACCAACTGCTCAATTCACAGCGCCAGATGGAACTTCTCTCCTATGACTGATTGCCCTAATGGTCTACCTCACAGACAGACAAGTTATGTCATATGCAGTACTGTGAGGTACACTAAGAAGTGATTTTTGTGACCGGGCTCCCACTGTTATTGTACAGTTAACATTCAAGACAGATATATAAGCATTCATGAGCCACAGATTATTGTCTCTGTTGGACACTACATGAGAATATTATAGGAGAAAAATTCCTCCGGCACTGGGACTTGAACCCAGGACCTTTGGCTATTCGCGCCAATGCTCTACCAACTGAGCTAAGCCGGAGCTCAATTCACAGCGCCAGATGGAACTTCTCTCCTATGACTGATTGCCCTAATGGTCTACCTCACAGACAGACAGTTCCATCTGGCGCTGTGAATTGAGCTCCGGCTTAGCTCAGTTGGTAGAGCATTGGCGCGAATAGCCAAAGGTCCTGGGTTCAAGTCCCAGTGCCGGAGGAATTTTTCTCCTATAATATTCTCATGTAGTGTCCAACAGAGACAATAATCTGTGGCTCATGAATGCTTATATATCTGTCTTGAATGTTAACTGTACAATAACAGTGGGAGCCCGGTCACAAAAATCACTTCTTAGTGTACCTCACAGTACTGCATATGACATAACTTGTCTGTCTGTGAGGTAGACCATTAGGGCAATCAGTCATAGGAGAGAAGTTCCATCTGGCGCTGTGAATTGAGCTCCGGCTTAGCTCAGTTGGTAGAGCATTGGCGCGAATAGCCAAAGGTCCTGGGTTCAAGTCCCAGTGCCGGAGGAATTTTTCTCCTATAATATTCTCATGTAGTGTCCAACAGAGACAATAATCTGTGGCTCATGAATGCTTATATATTTTTGAAATGTTGGTTGTCTCCTTACCCAATTTGGTTAATTCTGAAGATACAACGGTGTCGTGCACATTGGCACACGTGCACATCGGCACAGTCGCATTTTCGTGCACATCGGCATAGTATTTTTATCTTGTAATGGTTATCGTGCTCATCGCCACACACCACGTTGGGGGCAGGAGTGGACATAGAGACTCAAACCTACAGCCTCCTTCACCACGGCTCCAAGGCAGCATCCCCTTAGCTACCGCGGCTAAGGAAACCGACCGTTGATATCGTAGATAGGTTGTCAGGTTAGGTTAGGTTAGGTTAGGTTAGGTTAGGTTAGGTTAGGTTAGGTTAGGTTAGGTTAGGTTTGGTTGGGTTAGGTTAATTCAAAGTCTCATTCAATCGCAGATAGATACTTCATGAATGATTTCTAAACAATACAATTATAATATTAATGTGCACAGTATGTATCTATAATAATAAAAGGAAGAGTTTGTCTTTCTGTCTATCTAGCAGTTACTGTGAACTCCATTGCATTCAATACGATAATGTAATTCCAACTTTGTCTCTATGTCCACCCCTACGAAGGGTGTGTGGCGATGAGCACGATGATATTGCAAGATTAAAATAATATGCCAATGTGCACGAAAATGCGATCGTGCCGATGTGCATGTGTGCCGATGTGCACGCAACCCATACTATACCCTTTCTTCAGAACATGGAGGGACATAAGATGAACAGATAAGTTAGCTCGTTTTGACTCAAATGCCATGAACCTTTGTTGCAAGAAAGGTGTGACATGATGTTGGCGAAAAAACATTATGAAAAAATATCATAATAGCTGTGCTTCGCATTGTATAAGTGCATAGAATTGCATAATGCTGAGATCAGCAAGTTAGACTTCGTGTAACAGTCAGCTCTCTTAACCATCTACCGGCCTCTTGGGAGAAAACCAGTCAAGTTTTATCTGTTACTGCAGCAGCCCTAGCGGCTATTCCGCAACAGTTATTTCCAATTTGATTCTTCCTCAATACTCTATAGAGAGCGTTCACTTCAGTCTAACACTATAGAATGTGCCATAAAACTACACCACTTCTAGTCAACCTGTCTTGCACTGTGAGGCAACTTTGAGAAATGTATTGCCTGGTTCAGTACTAAGTATACTGTTTACAGGAACATTAAAATTAGGTATTAAGTATTAGTTAATTATCATAGGTAATCCCACGAGAGTTGACGAGTTTATGCCCAGCAGGAGCGAATTTATCTGATGCAATTCGTCAACTCGAGTTAGATTTATTAAGGCTATTCCATGAATAATATGTAACGGATTATATAAATAATAATTACTTTCGTGCTTTGTTGTATAAAAACAAGACTAACAGTTGTGAGATCACGGCATACTGTGAATCAACCATCCATGAATCGATTCGAGCTACCCTGGTATAATCAGTACTACCAACGGCGCATATAAGACATAGTTAACTTCATTCAGGTAAACTAAGCAGAACAGAATAAAACCACACGAACTGGCTTGCACCGAATCGAAATTGTGTTCTTAATCAATGTACATTTCTATTATTTCAATTTCCAAACAAGTTATGTTGTATACAATAATCTGTTTTCGTGCCGCTTAATGGCAGCAATCACTGCACTCTGATACTTACATGCCCAGTAAGGAGGACACGATTTTACCCCGATAAAACAGCCTCCTCGCGATTCCTACAAGAATATTGCAAGATAAACGGCCGTGATTGGTCTATATCCGAGGAATTACTAAACGTTATTGGTCAATATCAAACACGCGGCATATGAGTGGGATAGTCTTATTAAATACTCTGGTTTATATATGGGTTGTTTTTTAGTAGTGGCAACTATTTTATTTCTCCACATATAGCATATGTACATGGTTCTAACTTTTATAGGCCTTCAATGTAGACCTAATCACCACCTTTGCGTACAACGTGTTCCCTGCGATGCGTAAGTCTTTGGAACCCGTTCTTAAAATATCTCATTAACACTCTGTATATATTTTAACCCTATTTCGCTTCATTATTGACTTATGAGCATCAAATTATAATGACTTGAATGCCCTCTTGCATACACATTTTAAGTCATACAGCAAAAATCTTCTAATAAAAGTTGCTTGTCTATCCCTTCTATACGCAGGTAAAATATATCGGTATTATTCATTAACACTCTGTATATTGTAAGCATGTGGAATGATTTGCCACTGGAACAAAATAAGCATTTCCAAAAAATCCTAGGTCTGCGTATTACGAACGAAAATCATTACCTTATTACTAGACTTCGGATTTTAGGTAAAAACCTATTTTAATCCTTAAGTGATATATGGACGAAAACTTGTATATGCATAGATATATGAGCTTTCATGAACCACAGATTATTGTCTCTGTTGGACATCACATGAGAATATTATAGGAGAAAAATTCCTCCGACACTGGGACTTGAACCCAGGACCTTTGGCTATTCGCGCCAATGCTCTACCAACTGAGCTAAGCCGGAGTTCAATTCACAGCGCCAGACGGAACCTCGGAATTTTTCTCCTATAATATTCTCATGTGATGTCCAACAGAGACAATAATCTGTGGTTCATGAAAGCTCATATATCTATCTTGAATGTTAACTGTACAATAACAGTGGGAGCCCGGTCACAAAAATCACTAATTAGTGTGCCTCACATACTGCATATGACATAACTAGTCTGTCTGTGAGGTAGACCATTAGGGCAATCAGTCATAGGAGAGAGGTTCCGTCTGGCGCTGTGAATTGAACTCCGGCTTAGCTCAGTTGGTACAGCATTGGCGCGAATAGCCAAAGGTCCTGGGTTCAAGTCCCAGTGTCGGAGGAATTTTTCTCCTATAATATTCTCTTGTATATGCATGTTTCATAAGTGAGTATGCCTAAAACTGATACTTTTATAGGACCTAAAACAGCCTATTTTTACGTTAGATCCTAATATTGCCTTTTTGCTTGTTTTTCCTATAAAGTTCAAAATAAGTTATTTTTGTTATAAATTCTAGCATTTATTTTCGGTTCGTAATAAATTTTTAGCTCTGAATGTGCAGTACATGACACATTTGTGACGTGGTTGAATAGTAAGGAATGTTTCGTCTTCAGTAGAAAAATTTCTTGGAATTCCCAAGAAAATGTAGTGTTTTTCTGCCGACTCCCACATCCAGTTAAAAAAAAATAGTTCTCTGAATCACTGAGGGATACAAGGGGTTGAATATGCTACAGGCCCTAGGTCTATATAATTATGTGTACCATAGGCTTATATCTGTGTTTTATCATGATTATTGGTTAATGCTGACTGCAATAAATATAATATTCTGCTTTGCAATTGAGATATTTCAGAAAATTGGCAACTTAAAGATTTTATAAGAGACTATTTTACGGTTTTTAGAACCTATTTTACAATTTTTAGAGCCTATTTTAGGTACCTAAAACAGCATTTTTCTTTCTTTCTTTCTTTCTTTCTTTCTTTATCGTAGTTTCACCTCTCCCTTTTTTTTTAGGATTTAAGCGACCCAAGCCGCCCGGGCCTTACAGGGCCGCGACCTGTCGGGAGAGGGATTATCTTTGGATCACATACATACTTTTTTGACCAGACAAGGACATCACTCCCCGGATGAGTGATCACCCCAATGCCGGGGCCACCTCCGAGACAACACGAACATATAGGACGAGACACACCATTTACACACACACTCACTCGAAACAAGGCGAGGATGGGATGAAGATGATAATGACGGCCAGATGATATCTGGGGACCACAAGGGCCTAAAGTTACCCGACATTTGTCTCAAAGGTGAGGAAAAACCCCAGAAAAACCCCACCTAGGTAACTTGTCCCGACCAGGAATCGAACCCGGGCCCGCTGCGTGAGAGGATTGAACGCATCCCCTGAGCCACAGCGGTGGACTAAAGATTTTATAAGAGACTATTTTACGGTTTTTAGAACCTATTTTACAATTTTTAGAGCCTATTTTAGGTACCTAAAACAGCATTTTTAGCGACCTAAAAGTCCGAAGTCTACTTATTACACTTACAAAAGTGCATAATGCAAACTCAGAAACATGTGTCGTGTTTTGCTAGGAATCGTAACTCCTGCGAGATAATGATCCAAGGTCTCATGCCACTTCATTACATTGCTTGCGTGATACTCTGGTCACATGCTACAGAGAATCAGCGACAAATAGGGCAGTTTTATCCCCTGTTGTAGTCCTCGTGAGCGGAACATTAATTGCAATTATCTGCGATGCTTCGTTTGCAAGACCCGCTCGTTACTTTAACCTAATTTCACTCGTTCCGCTGCTACGTGTTTTCAGAAATGCATCAGTTACAAGTTTGTTATATATGATACGGTCAATGTAAACAATTGGGAATTATTTATAATGCCCGGGCAATTTAAAAAGTGCCCAATGGGATGTGACAAAATGATAAATTATACAGAAATTAACACATTGCCCGGGCATTATGAATAATGCTGGAAATTGAATGGGCAATTTGAGAGAATTGTTATTCATATTTCTCTACATACAAAAATAAGAGGATATTATATTAAAGGAAATATGTATGAAAAATACGTACGCCTTACAATAAAAAAATAAAAATAAAAAAAAACATATACAAATACACACAAAATGTCAAATCCAAGAGTTTTTATTTATTAGAGCAGCTTCCACTTTGGTGACATTTCGAGTTACATAGGTTAAGTTAGGTTAGGTTAGGGAGAATCACACCAGACGCACGTTACCAAATTGCTGTCAATTTATTAAAGTGGCCAGAGAAATTGTAGCAGTATTAATATTGACCGGGCAGTGTAAGAAATTATCCTAGATTGTGGTAAAATTATTAAATTGCCCGATTTTATCGGTCACTAGCTGAAAAGGCCCGGCGTCGCCCGGGCTTTGTATTTTGTAATTTGAAATTAACTTATGGAGGACTTTCTATTTTCAAACTCTAGGTCCTTATATAGGAATTAAAATTTTGAAACGAAGAAAAAGATTTATCACACTCAAACTATTCCATCAGAAAACGCTAGATATAGCATTTTATTGCTCATAGAGGATGTCGAATGCTGCATTCCGTTGCTTCTACACATCATGCCTGGGAGGGGTTGAAATAAGAAAAAACATAAATTACATAAGATTGTACTGACTTGACGGAAAATTTTATTTCTCATTCTCATGTTACCATACAACCGTTTCGGTTCTGAAATAAGAGAAATGCAGTATCACTTTCATACTTTCCTCCCCTAAAACCCGGGACATAAAATACTGCGAGCATAGGACTCAAAATGTTCCATCCCATGCTTAGGGCCTTATTTCTCAACTAATACAAAGCATACAGCTATGGATAACGTATAAGCGGAAAGGATTGTTTACCTACTTCTGATAAAGCATACTCACACACTTAAGTTATCCCTGCAATACGACCTCTTATTCTACATCAAAATGTGAAGTGAGAAATATTTCTTGTGTCGAGGGTAGAGAAAGTTATGTGACTGCATTACAATGTGCTTTATTCTCGTGGATTTTATTCTTCAAGAATTATTTTTACAAAACGTTAGCATCAGAATTCGTTAAAGTCCAATGTTATGTAATGTCCAGAGCCCTATATGAACTGTGTAAACAATACACTGTTGTCTTGACAACTGAATGGGATTTCATTTTGTTTGCATAATATTCTCAGAAATTATATAATTTTCAAGGGAAGGACTGATTTGTTTCAATTTTAATGTTGACAGCTATACTTCCCGGGCTTAACTGGGTATGTGTGCAAAATTTTGTACAAATTGGTGAAGAAATGTGGATTTGTATAAGGAACAAACATACATACACACTTTCGATTTTATATATTAGATTATTTATAATGACCAAGCATTATGAAAACTGCCCTGAATAATCAGATTGACCGTAACATATATACTCATTAGCTTATCACTACGAAAATATGTTTGTTTGCTATTCATAACAAAATAAATTTTTAAGATTGAGTTTATATCGGAGTGAAAACACTTTAGTTATTTTTCCAGAGCAAGTTAACTATACACGAAAACAGTATTGCAACAAGGTATTAAAATACATGTTGTAGAACCGTTGATCTCCATCAGTAAAATAAATAAAATGGATAAATACCAGCAACGCAACAATATTTTATTTTTTCCCTAAAATATTGTTGAGATTTTTTATATCAAGTATCGATTTTATTTGTAGCATTATAATAAACCGATAACCATGGAAAAATGCAGAGGATGGGCAGATGGAAGGACAGAGTGTCAATCAAAGAGAAATATTGATTTAGCCTAAGATTTGCAAACATAAAATGTAATTACGAAATAGACAGCAAATTATGATGATTTAAATTCTGAATGATAAAAACACTTTATTCTCCACTTACATTACTTTTAATAGCACAGGACTAGTTTCAAGAGCCTAGTTCGCTCCCATCATCGGCTGGTGGTCGATTGTTATTCTGGTTGCCATGTTGGTTTGTATATATGCATTGTTCTGTGCTGCCCTCTCGTTTCGTTTTTGTAAGACGCACTACGTCGTCTATAGGTGGGATTTCAAAGTTCATGACCTTGTCTTCTTTCTTAGTGATGAATATTTTCTCCCATACGTTCAGTTCGGATGGTTTCTTAACGTGTTTTAATAGTTTGATCTCCTTTTTAACACTGTGATTTTTTGTCCAGCAATGGTATGCAACTGCTGATCTTTCGGTCTAATTAGTTTTATGTTTCTTAAGTGTTCCTTCATTCTTATTTCCAAACTCCTCCTGGTTTGTCCAATGTAGATCTGATCACAATCTGCGCATTCTATTTGGTAGATACCTGATAGTTTGGTTTTTGGTGTACTATTCTTCAGTGGGTGGTTGAGCAAGTTCCTAATGGTATAATTATTCTTTGGTGCCAATTTTATATTGTGGTTTTTAAACACTTTTTCAAATTTATTAAAGAATTTAGGGTGGTAAGTAAATTTGTTGTCATGTTGTAATGTTGCTGTGTTTAAATAACTTCTTTTTATTGGTGCTTTATGATGATTTATTAAAATTATAGAATTAAAGTGATCATTACATTGATGGATGATTTTAACTTAACAGTCTCTTAAATTTATGTATATAAAGACATTTTCACTACGAAACTTCGTGTTCGTATAATGGAAAAACATTAATTTTTTCCCCTCCACCGCTGTTGCTCTGGGGATGCGTTCGCTCCTCTCAAGCAGCGGGCTCGGGTTCGATTCCTGGTCGGGACAAGTTACCTAGGTGGGGGTTTTACGTGGTTTTTCCTCACCTGTGAGACAAATGTTAGGTAAATTTAGGGCCCTTGTGGTCCACTGATATCATCTGGCCGTCATTATCATCTTCATCCCATCCTCGCCTTGTTCGCAGTGAGTGTGTGTGAATGGTGTGTCTCGTCCTATGTGTTTGTGTTGTCTCGGAGGTGGCCCAGGCATTGGGCTGATCACCCATCAGGGGAGGCTCTCCATATCCTTGTCTAGTCAAAAAAGTATGTCTGTGTTGTGATCCATAGTTCATTCCTCTCCCAACAGGTCGCGGCCCGGTAATGCCCGGGCGACACGGATCGCATCAAGGTCCCTACAAGGGAGAGGTAAAACTACGAAAGAGAAAAAAATATTTTTCCCCAATGCAGCCACTATTTTAGTAGCAATTGTGGTATCGCCTCTCCCCCTGGTTGATGGAAGTGACATTTCTCTAGTTGGGACCTTTTAGGCGGAGATACATTATTCAGATGATATGACATTAGATGGTGATTATATGAATGCCGGGGGGGGGGAGGAGGGGTTCCTTAAACCTAAATCCTTACCAACTATCCAGACTATATCATCGGCTACGAGAACCTACATATAAAGGTTGATCAAATTTCCCTTAGCGAAACTAGGAATCAAACTCAAAACCTTGTGACCAGTCCATGAGTAATATGAATTTGACTCGAATATAATGTTAGAAGATCATTTTGGAATACACATTTTCTTTTGTTTAAATACTAGCTGTGCCCACGGTTACACCCGCGATTATTTTACTCAACTGCTAGATGTTTTATTCTAGTCATTTATTTATTAGAAAAATAATTAAAATAGGCCTATTATATTTATTAACACTGACATCGTTTTTATATAAAATGTATGAATTAGATAATTTTATTCTTAACTAGCTGAAAAGGCCCGGCGTCGCCCGGGCTTTGTATTTTTTAATTTTAAATTAACTTATGGAGGACTTTCGATTTTGAAACTCTAGGTCCTTATATAGTATGTATGTAGAACTTGAAATGAAGAAAAAGATTTATCAAACTATTCCATCAGAAAACGCTAGATATAGCTTTTAATGGCTCATAGAGGATGTCGAATGCTGCATTCCGTTGCTTCTACACATCATGCCTGGGAGGGGTTGAAATAAAAAGAAACATAAATTACATAAGATTGTATTGACTTGACGGAAAATTTTATTTCTCATTCTCATGTCACAACCATTTCGTGGCTGAAATAAAATAGAAATGCAGTATCACTTTCATACTTTCCTCCCCTAAAACCCGGGACATAATATACTGCGAGCATAGGACTCAAAATGTTCCATCCCATGCTTAGGGCCTATGATAAATCTCAACTAATACAAAGCCTACAGCTATGGATAACTGACTATTTACCGACTTCTGATATAGCATACTCACATACTTAAGTTGTCCCTGTAATACGACCTCTTATTCTACATCAAAATGTGAAGTGAGAAAATATTTCTTATGTCGAGGGTAGAGAAAGTTGTGTGACTGCATCACACTTTGCTTTATTTTCGTGTAATTCATTTTTCAGTAATTATTTTCGCCAATATATTGCATCGATTCAATCATAATTCGTTAAAGTCCAGTTGCCAAGGCCCTATGTGATCATAGTAAACAATACACTGTTGTCATGTGAACTGAACAGCATTTCATTTTTTTCAGTATAATATTCTCAGAAATTTTATAATTTTCAAGGGAAAGACTGATTTGTTTCAATTTTAATGTTGACCGCGTTACATCCCGGACTTGACTGGGTATGTGTGCAACATTTCGTACAAATTGGTAAAGAAATGTAGATTTGTATAGGGAACAAACATACATACATACACACATACATACACACTTTCGATTTTATATATTAGATTACATTGTTTTACGTAGTACTTATAAAAAATAATGGAATGAAACGAAACTTGTGCTGCCATAAGTTTCAATCTACAGATTCGAAATGAAACGATTAAACCACAGATTCATGAACCTTATCCAAATAATACACAGACAATTAAAATAATTGATTAAAATGCTAAAATCCCAGCTTCAAGGTATAATTCACGATTAAAACGAGCCGTCCAGGGAAAAAGACATCAGATTGAGTTCCCTACCTAAAAAACCCCCGCACAGTGAGTTTCGTCCAAATCATTCAGTGTTTTCCCCTTTAGGCATGCATTCATAATGCTGTTCTGTCCACCTATGTAAAAAATATCAAATCTCTGCGTGTCGTAATGTTATAAACAAATTAATAAAGAAAAGCGGGTTAAGAAAATCGAAGCGTTGTCGATGTGATATATTTCAAAATATCGATTTCAACAATGATCCTTCTTTCCGGTTGCTATGGCAAAACCCAGCAAGGCCACATTAAATTATTAATTTCAAAATTGAATGCTTTCTTCTTAATAGGTGGCGTTGGATCTACGGAAACACGTACATTAAATATTGTAGATCTTGTTTTCTGAGAGTATTATGTTGTTTTAAGAAAAATCCAGGGTAAAGTAGAAGATGAAGATTACGTGATACTTGATGATTCTCAGAGAAGGAGAGAGTATTTTGTTGTAATTACAGGTCTCCTTGTGAACGCTGCTTCTGTCCAAGATTTCAAAAGAATCAAAGGAGAAGCGCCTGGCGTGATCACAGGCAATTTCTGGCGCAAAACAAAACACTGTCGCTTATACTGCTTGCGTGGATTATATCTGTGCAAGCTGTCTGCCTCTACCGTCGTAAATACGAATTAATGCATTATCTTTCTGTTCGTTGTGCACCCATTTAGCTCGTGTTCTCTTGTTGGTTATACAGTCATCGTGTTTCACTTGTTAATACGCTAGCTACTTTAATCTGTTATTTTATTTCACGTGAGTTGAAATCGTTAATAAAAATACTCAATTTTTCTACGTTTACGTAGGGAGAAATATACGTTCAGTTTTTGCCCCCCCTTAGGTCAACTTTGGAATGATAATTCTTTCACACTGGCCGTGTGTAAGCTAAAGTAGAAAGGTGAAATCATACTAAAAAAGTTAATGCCATAGCCGGGATTTGAACCAGGATCTTCGGCTTTCCGTGCCGATGCTCTAACCAACTGAGCTACCATGGCAACGTGCCGGTACAACATTAAATTCTCCAACTGACTCACAATCCCAGAATACCACCAGGCGTTCTCAATATGACATACGAACCCAGTGGCGACTTACAAGCTGTAAGTGCTTAAAGACCTGGGCTTTATAGTAAACCACTAGTAGGTCACAGTGGGATTGTGAGTCAGTTGGAGAATTTAATGTTGTACTGGCACGTTGCCATGGTAGCTCAGTTGGTTAGATCATCGGCACGGAGAGTCGAAGATCCTGGTTCAAATCCCGGCTATGGCATTGAATTTTTCATTCTGACTTCACGTGTCCTAGGTCAACTTTACCCACAGGATTGTTCCAGGTACTGGTTTTTGTTATAGGCTGAGTTGACCCAGGGCCGTGGTGTCGTCAGAAGGATTAGGCTACCTGTAATTGAAAAAATCCTAATATCGATGGATTAATGCACATACGTGTTAAGTACTATTCTATAGTTTCTATTAAATCTAATAAAAGTTTTAACGACATTTTTCCCCTACAGAGAGTATATTAATCTTCTTTCTTTCACTTGCCATATTTGTATAGAGTGAAGATATTTCTCAGGAGTTTCCAAATTTGGACTTTACACATTTAACCTCAAATTTGTACACATCCGTACACTAAGCCATAGATATATTCCGATATAGAAGTATTTTTATCTTAATGCTTAATATAAATTACATACCTGACATTCACGAATCTCTGGTATAAATCGCAAAGAAATCAGGATAAGAATGAAACTGTAGATTTGAGTAATAGACAGACGAACAAATGTCCTTCCTTTATACATATAGATATAAATGCATGTTTATCTTCATGAATATAATATATTAGAAATCACATCTGTCATTCTGTGGTAGGAATAGTAAATAGTACTTACATTTTAAGCAATCAAACATAGGCTACTCTCATAATTACCTAAAAATAACCATTGGTTTTGTACTGTTATTTGTCTACGCAAAGCAACCACATAGGGCTTAGGCCTATATATTACATTATATAATACTAGCTTAAAAGGCCCGGCGTGGCCCGGATTTTTTATTTTGTAATTGGAAATTAACTTATGAAGCACTTTCGTTTTTTTAGATTCTAGGTCCATATATAGGTATTTAGAATTTGAAATAGGAAGAACGACTTATCACACTCAAACTATTCCCTCAGAAAACGCTTGATATAGCTTTTTATGGCTCATAGAGGATGTAGAGTTTTGCATCCCATCGCTTGTACACACCAAGCCTGGTAGGGGTTCAAATAAGAAGAAACAGAAATTCCGGTAACATTAAATTGTATTGTCTTTGCGGAATATTTTATTTCTCACTCTCATGTTACCATAATTAACCGTTTTGGGGATGAAATTAAACATAATTTATTTCCAAACCCATCTGAGACCCACTAGCAACAATATGTTGCCATGCCAACTGTGATTTGGATTTCATAATTCTGTGTAAGAAGGGATTAAGTATACTAAAGAACATTTGATTTTTGGCATTTAAAATCAAAATATTTCAAAATCCTTTCTTAGTGAGCACCTACATTATGAAACGAAGGTACTGTCAAAATTCCAAGTCTCTACCTATTATAGTTTAGGCTCTACGTTGATTCTCTGTCAGTCAGTCAGTCAGTCAGTCATTCAGTCAGGACAAAGCCTCTTATATATATAGAGATGAAGGGCCTTTAATAAGAGTACAAATGTTGTTTTTCTCAAAATGAAATGTAGACTGCGCTTTTTCTCGTGTTTTGAAGGCTAAGCATGCAAAATTTAATCGAGATTGGAATAAAACTGTAGATTTGTATAAAAGTCATACAGACACACAACTCTACTTTCTATAAGGAAAAATATAATCTAACTTCA
Source organism: Ectobius pallidus (assembly GCA_964059195.1). Taxonomy (NCBI): domain Eukaryota; kingdom Metazoa; phylum Arthropoda; class Insecta; order Blattodea; family Ectobiidae; genus Ectobius; species Ectobius pallidus. The sequence continues at coordinate 16,089,266 of CAXKWD010000005.1, forward strand.
ATAGAAGTTATTGGTCTTATAGTGGGTGCAAGAGGTACAATTCCTTTGCCTCTTCGTAGACTTCTGTGCACGTATTGGTCTCCGTAAAGACTTCATATCAAACACCTCCATTACTGCCATTAGGGGATCAATTGCACTACTGAAAAACCACCTACATGTACCATAGAAACAATATGCTATGATTTGACTGCATATTTTTTTGTTTTGTTTGTTATGTACCTGCTAAATATGTATGTTCCTCTGTTATGTTCCTTTATGTATCTCTCCGTATTTTTTCCATGTTTTTTTATCAATTGTCAAGTATGCTTTGTCTAATGGCAGTCTCTTAATAGAGGAAGCTGAAAGAGTTTATTTCTAAATAAATATATAGATTAATTGTAGTTTTCAAAAAAAGTTTTTCCAGTTTTGATTTTAAATTAAATGTCTTTAACGAATTTTGTAAAAATTTAAATTCAAAACTATATTCTAAGTAATAAAACAGATAGAGCTTATTTGTTTTTTTTTTCTCCTCTGTAAAATGATGACTGAAGTGTAGTTTATTCGTATTCACTTCCAATTTTCTTGCATTTTTTTAATTGTGATAGGAAATACATGACGATTTTTAAAGTTGTAGAGATAGTTAAACTTAACTTTTTTTAAACATCTTCTTTATAAAATTGATAATAATAGTTATTGCAATAGAAATTAAATAAGTACGACTTGAAATGCACAAAGCTAGCCTATATCTGAAGAAAGCTAAGATGAATAATTGTAGTGAAATGCAAATATTCTCATGTCGTGGACTCGCATTCGTTAGGTCCCGAGCTCAATCTTAGTCCACAGCCGAATTGACATTAATGCCAGTTGTCGACCAAGAGCTAAGCTAAGTTAGTTTAGCTTAGCTCACATACAGTGCGGGATTTCATATGTAGTTGTGTCGACAAAACTACATATCAAATCCGACACAACTATGTATGAAATCCCTCAAGCTAAGTTAGCTTAGGTCTTGGTCTACAACCGGCTTAATGTTCTCATGGTTTCCCCAGTCGCAAGAGATTGAAATTTACTTATTATGGTTTATCAGTCCTTATAATTTAATATCGTAAACATAAAATGTTGTGCAAGAAGGAAAATGAATAGAGGATAAAATACAAGTGAGAAGATATGCAATGTTACACCGCCTACTGGTTTATCCGAATAGGCTACTCTAAACAGCAAATGTGAGCTATAGGCTATGCATTTAAAGTGTGTGTGTGTGTGTGTGCAAAAACCTATAATTAAATTAATAACCGAAATAAAATATTATCGCTAAATGCAGATTAGTATAATTTAACGACCAAATCCGAATGTAAAGAAATCATATTATTCAAATTTAGTGATGTGCAGGTTCGTCAAATTTTCCATTTGAGAAAATGTTCAATTATAGTAGGCCTAAGTTGTTTATTATATTGAATTTTTTGCATGTATACTGTATTTCTTTACTTGCCTCTATTGGGTTTGGAAATTTAAACAGCCAAAGTGACCAATTAATTTTTCAGTTAATATGATGATGCTGTAAGGATAATTAATATTATTTATTCTGTGAAATCTATAAATCTATTTAAACTGACAATTTGATAAACTTAATGACATTTGTATGTGACAATGTATTTTCAATATGCGTTTCATAATTTATTTTAATAATAAGAACAATGTAAATTATCGTAACGAATATGAATAATTTTGAAACCTTTATAAATTTATATATTGAATAAGTAGGCCTACCTATTTCTTCCTTCTTTCTATTTTCAGTTCACATGTATTTACAAATATCCATATAGATACTGCTATGTCATTATTCTCCACAATCACAAACCAGTAATTAGAAATAATTATTTCCAGTTACCATTGTTCTAACTTTTCACTTCTTTTTTCTCGGAATTGAAGGTCGATTTGGACATGCGATATTAATGACGTGAATATTCGATAGGGATGTAGCTCAACACGTGAATAAAGTCAAGTTTAAAGTGAAATCGTCTTGCATAATGAATCATGTTTCCTTTGGATCTCTTGCATTTTTAATCTCAACAGAACACCACAATCCCACATTCTGGCCAGTACCAGTACAGAATGTCATGCTTCAGTATAGGTATTTGACGATTCGGTTTAAACACTGCACTGTAATGTTCTGCATATTTAATTTACATTGTGGTTCATTAGCATTGTTTCTAATCTCGTCATAGCATCAGGAACATTTAAATGAAATTATGATTTCTCAATGTAATTAATTATTAGGGCAAGGCATTTGATGACCATAAAATAGTGAGAAAATGCAAAATAAAAAATGCATTATGACCTAAAAATAGTGAAAAAATTATCACTAAATTTACTATTATTACTTATAATTAGTTTTTAAAGTAAATTAATGAATTGTTAAAAGCAATTTAATGGGTAGCAGAGCATTGTATATGAATTTACAATATAAAACATACTTATTTTGTTACTAATGAAGTAAGTAAATGTATACTACTTGGACACCCTAAGCGAAAAAGAAATTCTTTCTGAACTGGCATGCCCATCAAATTGCGCCTAGCAAATATGATCCATTTAAAAAGAAAGAAAAAATATTTATTGCTACAACACAAACTGTTATGGTGTTTAAAATAAACCAGAATTAAAATTAACTATGAACACTTGGCGGAGATTCTCAAATAAAAACAATTGTCTGTTGTCTGAAAGTAACGATTTGTACATGGAACAGCTCCTCTCTGCCTACACTGAAACATGACCTAAAATGCCGAAAATAACCTACAAGTGCCGAACATTACCTAAAAGTTGAAAAAATAACCTATGTCTTGAAAATGACGAAAAATGCAAATATATAGAAAAAAAAACAAACAAACAAACAAATTGCCCTCATTTGATCAATTATTTCATGATACACATTATATATATTCGAAATATCTTTTAACCTTCATATAAAAAAGTTGCCCTAGTAATTATGTTATGTAAAATTAATAAATTTTTTCTATTAGCTATACTACTGAAAAATCTATAAACTAAACTCTGTGGCGCGACATCTCCGAAGGGACAAGGCATACCACCCGACCGCTACGTCATCTACCTAGGCAGATGGCAGGATTGGGGGGCATGTGGTCAGCATGCCGACACCCACGGCCGTTAATGGTGGTTTCCATGACGGTAGCCGCTACTTCTCTATCAAGTAGCTCCTCAATTTGAATCACGAGGCTGAGTGCACCCATGCCAGACCTCAGAAAAATCCGAGGAGGTACCGAGGATCGAACCCGGGCCGATGGATCCGTAGTCAGCGACGCTAACCACAAGACCACGTCGGCGGTCCTGAAAAATCTATACAGATTCTTTATATTTCTAAATGAATACAAAGCAGTTATGTCCTTTCGTAATAGAGGAAATTCAAAACCTAACTAGTTATGCGCTCTGGTTATTATTGAACAAAGATTGCTACCTTACCTGTTGCCATCGAAGTATCCTGAAATTTTTTCCCAATTAACTAAGCTAATTGGAACTGCTAGTTTACAAGTATCTAGGAGGGCTATTTTTTTAACCTCCAACGTTGCATAAAATGAAACCTACAGTGACAATCAAAACTGTTTTATTTGGAACATTTAGGTACACCTTCTAGCTACTTCTCTACATAATTTCGCTCCAATTGAGACATTTGTCGCAGCGTGGTACCAACTTTTCAATACCCTCTTCATAGAAGCTACCACCAGCGTATTGAGAAGGGTCTTCACTGCATTTTGAAGTGTTTTGCCAGATGAGTTATCGTTAATCAATACTATTTAATAAAGGAAGTAGGCCTACAGGCAGGTAAGATTGAAATTGTAAACTTCAACTAGCAAACATAATTAAATTCCACGTCTCCAATAAATAAATATAAACAGCACGAGCTTTGATATAATGCCACTTTTACGGTAAACAATGCGAAAATAATGCTTGAAGTTAGGTTACCGGTACCGAGTGTAGAAAATTCGACCCTCTGCCGTGATAGCGTGAACGTGAAATGGTGAAAAAAACAATATTGTCATCAGCATGTTTAATTTTGAAGTGAACAAAATGTCCACAAAACTGGAAATAAGTTTGACCTTAAAAGGGTTAAGTTGGGAAAAAAACAAATTTAAGTCGCACCTTGGGATGAATGTTCCCACCCGCCACACCCTCGCGATGCACTTTCATTTATACCACGATCTAGCGAATTCTTCTGTCCTCATATTACGAAGAAACTCGTGATTGGACGTAGGTGGTGTGACGTCATACCGCTAAACAAAAGGTGACAGGCTGACAAATCTCTGGGAGATATAATATGCCACATGTTCGAAACCTACAAACAGTGTATCGTACATTATTCGAAAATGCAAGGGCGCTTCGCTACGGCTGCCGCCTCCGCTTCGCGCACTTAACTATGTAGTTAGTTTATGCATTATTTAGATTATATGCAGAGGTGATTGTGGTACGGTCGGGAGTGCCGTGTGAGCTAGCGGGTGGTCATTTTGGTACAAGGGTAGGTAGCTGGTTTTTGGTATGGTCGTGAGTGTCGAGTGAGGGCACGGTCGGGAGTTCTGAGGTGGTCGCCATATCAACGCAGTGAGCAGAGCATAAGGGGAGACTTACACTTGATTTATGCCGTTAAGTTTTCGGATGTGTCTAGGATAGAATAACAGTTTAGTTGTTGCTCTCTGTTACGATAAGCCATGGCACGTGATGCAATAGCTATCGATGGAAACCTGAGGGGTACATCAAGAAGTTATCACAGTTTGTTTCCTCTCCAAACTCTTATGGGGAAGGAATGTGAGTAAAATATATGTGTATCAGGCCTACGTTGGATCTTGTCCCCTGGATCTCGTGGACATAGAAAACGCTTCGTAAGTACATACGAGGGCCGTCCATAAATTAAGTTTCCCTGGGGCCGTTTACAGAAACAAAACACGATTTAATGGAAATGTTTGTCACAGATACAGCAAGTGTTCACCTATTTTTCAACATATTCGCCACCGGAGTTGAGACATTTTTCATTCCGCGGGACCAACTTTTGAATACCTGTGTCGTAGAACTCTGCCGTCTGGGATTTGAGCCACTGTGTGACAACCATCTCCACCTGCCGGTCATTCTCTGTCATTTCTTGAAGCGTAGGAAAAGATGGAAATCACTGGGAGCCAGGTCCTGGCTGTAAGGTGAATGTTTAAACACCTCCCAGTCGAACTTCTGCAGGGGACTTGCTGGGAGATGTTTAAAAATCAACCCTACAGCCCCGATCTTGCTTCCATTGATTTCCATCTTTTCCTAGACCTCAAGAAATGAGAGAGAATGACAAAGAGGCAGACATGGTTACTACACGATGGTTGAAATCTCAGGCGTCTGACTTCTCGGTTTGGTCCAACGGAATGAAAAATGTCTCAATTCCGGTGGCGAATATGTTGAAAAATAACTGAACACTTGCTATAAACATTTCCGTGTAATTGTGTTTTGTTTCTGTAAACAGCCTCAAGGAAACTTACTTTATGGACGGCCCGCGTATATATCTTACTTGAAAAATATAACGGGTATTAATCTAATCTCAGATCTTAATGGGATTCTCATAAAACTCATTTATAAGAATACTACACGTTTTGCAGAAATACTTCTGAGTCTCGCGGTTACGTGACCTGTCGAGTAGTGGACAGGATTTTTATTCTGGACCATTCCAGTGAAGATAAAAGTAACCAGACGCACCTCGTTGCGATAAACAAGGATGCTATGTTTGTCTTGTGGCTTGGAGAGCCGCTATTGTTTTCTATTCCCTCTTCAGTGACTGGATACGTTTCGTAGATTACAGGACATATCCGTATAGGAGAATATGTACAAAATTCATAATAGTTATTTATGTATGAAGTATGCAAAATAACGCTTAGCGGACGAATCTGTATAGCGGCCGAGACGTAATCCGAGGTTGAAAAACTGGTTGAGTCTGATAAAGTTTTTGCGTACGTGATGCATACAATATTTTTTTAGTAAAAGCTCTCTAAATGATATGAAATGAAACAAAAATACCGTAAAATTAGTTATAATGACGGGTAGTCAGCTATTTATTAACCTCATATACTCACAGCCAAATGAATCGCGGAACAACAATGAACCGTACGTACCAATACGAAATGCGGTATAGATGCATTATAATATAATGCATATGTTATAGGAGTCGCTTTTCGTAAACAAAAATGCATACGAACTAGTTTTTTTTATGAAAAACTTGTGAAAATATGAATGATAATCCCGAGGAAATTTCAATGCAAGACAGAAACATTGAATTGGAGCTGGTGCCCGCAACATCACAGCAGCAGTAGACTATGAGAAGGAACTTATTGCAATTAAATGCTCGTGCATCAATAGTAAGCAATGTTTCTCTTGTGAACCAAGATGTGATAAGTTGTTGGCTTATACGTATTTGTTGTTACATGATGAAGTAGCCTACCCTGTTTTGCGAAAAACCCTAGTAAAGTTTCTGATTATCATAAAGAAACATGTTTGCTTACACTTGTTGTTTTATGACCAATTATATACTTAAATCCATGTTAAGTTGGAGTGACTGATCAATGCCATCTGGATTTTGTTTATAGATTGTCATGACGTCTTTAAAGTACCAGGCCGATAAAACAGCATTTTGAATGCAGTTTTGTGCAATTTTAGCAGGCTTGGTTGCTAAAATGCAATTTTTCGGTGTGTTACTAGTCCGACAAGCAGCTGTTTTAGAGAGCGTGTACTAAAAATAGCCTATTTATTGCTCTCTGATTTCACAAGTGGAAGATTTTTTTAAGAACATTTTCACTTTTTACCTCTTTGTCTCTCTCCCTCTCTCACACACTTTCTTTCTTATTTGCTTACAGGTTTCATTAGGAAAGAATTTTTTAGAACTACATTAATCGCCTACCTGAAATTCGGGATATCGAATTTATGGGACCAGATAAAAAATAGCACTTGGATTCTAAAAAAAAAAATAAAAGTACTTATAATGGAAATATGAATTGTTAGATATAAAAGTTTGAGGATTAAGATCTGAGAACCAACAGCAACTGTGACATCTTGACACTGACCATAACGTTGACCTACATATAACTTAAGTCGATTTTCCGTCAAGTTAAAAAAATGTCCATTTTTTTTTACTTAATTAGGTTTCCTTTAAGAATAGGCCTACCTTATATTATATTTCACTGCATATTACGATGTTCATACCGAGGGACACATACAAGGATGTACAAGGAGAAATCCGAGTACTGACTAATTGCTAACTTACCGAATAATATAATTATATTCTCTTTATTATTATTGAATAATACTATTTTAAATTAATATAATTATTAATTTTATATATCACATTATTTATAATATAATTTTATTTATAATTTTATAATATTAATATAATTAGATTAGATAACGGGGACTTCAAGAGAGTTTGGAAACCTCCCGCACGTCAGATATTAATATAATAATAATAATTTAATAATTTTTTAAAAATATTATTTTTAATAATAATAGTAATGTTTTAATATTAGTAATAACGATATTACTAATAGTGTGTGAAAAAATGTTTTGGCAGTCAGTGTATGTAAAGTATAGCATTAGGTTTCAAATTCATTTTATGTTCTCATTTATCTTGTTATCTTAATTATATAATAATGTAGAATTCAATATAAGTAAAGAAGCAGTTGCATTGTTGGTAACGTCAACAAATTCGTACGAAGTCGAAAAAGGTTAGGATAATGGCTCTTGAAAACTAAACCATTTACAGTTTTAGCTTTGTAATTTAATTTCAACTGCATATTGATTTCTTTAGAATATATTGTCGACTGTAGAAAGCAACTATAGACTAATATGCACGGCTCGGATTTTGATGACTTGCCATATTTTATCTTGTGCATCATGGACATTGCCCACGAGTGCAGATATTCTGATAATGAATCCTAAATTATAAAAATGGTGAGTTTTGGTCATTTACCCTCAGCTTTAAATTTTAGGTCTTTTTTGGATTCAGTGTCATTATTTGGTTAATTTTGGCTATTTAACGCTTTTTCCCCACATATTTTAAACGATTTTTTAAAATAATAATAAACTGAAAAATGTACGAATGCACAGTCGCATTTTCGTGCACATCGGCATAGTATTTTTATCTTGTAATGGTTATCGTGCTCTTCACCACAAACCGCGTTGGAGGTAGGGGTGGACATAGAGCAGTGTCCGGCAGATGCTGCAGTTGTGACGTAAGAGCCGATCATCTCGGAAGAGCTTGAGAGAGCGAGCAGTTGACTTGCATTCCTGTTAATACGCACTAGCGCAGTGGCGTTCAGTGCAGCAGTAGGGTTAAGGTGAGCCGTGATGGTACATTGAATTGCGTGCATTAACCATGGCAAGGGTGCAGAGGTCAGTTAATCAGTGAAATGTATGGTAAATTTAGTGCATTCAGATTAATCCTAGACTTACGGAAACGTCAGGTCACCCTCGGAGACACGCCATATTTTCCAAAGTTGTCTACAGTATGTTATTCAATTACAGACATTAATAATTATGTACAAATATTAGAAGAACTGGATCAGGATATTTTATTACAGATTTCAAGATTTTGCAAAACTCCAATCCGATATTTGCATATTTGCGACACCATTTTCTGTGGATGTTGACAGTGTTCCAACGTCATTGCAACTAGAAGTCATTGATTTGCAAAATAATATTGAAATGAAAGACCGCTTTCAAAACAAAAAGGATCTATCTATATTTTATAGAAGATTTCCCCAGGCAACTACATAATATATTTGCTGCTAGAATGTTGAGTATATTTGTATCGATGTATGTATGTGAATAGTTCTTTTCTTGTATGAAGATCTGCAAACCACAACATGGAAACCGCCTATCTGATCAGAACATGAAAAATGTTCTCGTTTATGTGTTAGCCAGACTATGTCTCCTAATATTGCAAAATTAGTGCGCGAGAAAAAGAGGGAAAAAATCTCGACAATGCCTTGAGCTTGGGCACGATAGTGACACAAAGTAAGGGTGTGTATCAAAAGTCTGAATAGGCCTATACTTGGCATAGTGCTCACAAAGGTGTATAGTTTAATTTGTATATTTTGTGTATTTTGTATATTTTTATACTTTAACATTTTTCAGTTTCCGAGTAGACAAAGTTTTGCAGTACTCCTTAAAGTATTCTTATGTTTTATGTATTTGTATGTTTATAGTAGTTTCGGAGCCTCATTTAAATAACCTGACGCTTCCGCACCTGGATCCATTTCAGATTAGTGTAAGTAGGGCCTATATTAAATTTCATTACAAACAAAACTGTTCTGTTACATTGATTTATCACAGTTGTACTATTTTGTTTTCGTACAAATGCATTGTAATTGTGCTATTCCCATACTATCTACGAAGATCGGAGCGCACTCTGTCAATGCATAGGCGTCGTTCCGCCACTGGCCAGTTGAACCCTTCCTCCACGCTCAGTACGGAGATATTGCCGAGCAAAGAGCGCGGATGCTCTGTAGTATGACGTCACAGAGCACGGAACATGCCGGTCACTGACATAGAGACTCAAACCTACAGCCTCCTTCACCTTGGCTCCAAGGCAGCAACCCTTAGCTACAGCGGCTAAGGAAACCGGCCGTTGATATCGTAGATAGGTTAAGTCAGGTTAGGTTAGGTTAGGCTAATTCAAAGTCTCATTCAATCGCAGGCAGATACTTTACGAATGATTTCTAAACAATACAATTATAATATTAATGTACACCGTATGTATCTATAATAATAAAAGGAAGTGTTTGTCTTTCTGTCTATCTAGCAATTAGTATGAACTCCATTGCATTCAATACGATAATGTAATTCCAACTTCGTCTCTTTGTCCACCCCTACCCCAGGTTCACGAAGAGTGTATGGCGATGCACACGATGATATTGCAAGATAAAAATACTATGCCGATGTGCACGAAAATGCGACTGTGCCGATGTGCACACAACTGATGGAAACCATGGATGGATAGTCTTGTCACTACATGTCGCATTTCGAAATTCGCTGTCGTCCATGTTCTGACTGTCATGGCTTCGGTGCCAAAGAATTCCGGCCATACTTCTCTCTTTTCTCTCAAGATTTGCAGTAGCTTTCTAAAGTCCTCGGTGTGCTGAATCAGATATCTGTCTCTGATATCTTCAACCAGGAAAGGCTCTCTCGCTTGCAGATACACCATTCTCGACCTCGTTTTTTTTAAATATAAAGTCATGATTTTCTCATTTTGTCTTGTTTCTCGCATTAGGCCTATATAGAGTTGTTGTGCATTTACTTGCATTGAATATTGTCACAATGCCGTGAAGCTTCCAGAAATCCACACGTCTAGAAAGATGACGGCTCCCTAATGAACAGACTGCAGCCGCGTGCCGATGGGCGTGGCCTATTGGAGACACGTCACAATGAGTGGGATATGCGCACTCGTGGAAGAGACCGGAGCAGGGGCCACGTGCTAAGGTGTGTGACCGAATGCCACCACAGGCATTCTAGATCGTGCGCGGATAGAATCATCGCGGCCTTAGCTCCAGAACATACGACAGCCCTATATATAAGACCCATGAGCGAGCCGCAGTGTGAACAGTGTAAACTGAACAGTGTGAACTCAAGTAAGTGTGACTTGAGGGAAGTGTGAACTCAAGAAGGAGTATGGACTGAAGACAGTGTGTGAACTGAGGTAGTGCCGTTCCGGTGAACTCAGCGCGACGGGCCAGCGAGGACTGTGGAGTTGACCGACGTGGAATTGAGCTGCAGTGACTTGGGAGATCGCACAGCGTGTGAACGGAGACAGTGCTGTGACTTGGAGCCAGCACAGTGGAAGTGAGCAACGAATAAGTGAACTGGAGAACATTCAGGAGTTTCCTGCATGTGTATTGTGTATTGCAATTGGAAATAAAGGAACCTTTCTTCTTCAATCAGCAGACAAGTGTTCTGATTTCGAACCCCGACGAGCCCTTGTTACAATATTATCGGAACTCTAAATAAGCTTAAATAAATATATCTCGTTATAATTATAATTTGGATATGGAGAGACGGTATTTGCTGTTTGCATTTAACCGTACGTACCAATTTAGTAATTTCAAACCTATAGTTGAAGAACAACACAAATCTAAATAAACACAAACCTGAAGAATAAACTCGCATTTTTATACTTTTTTGTAGTTTTTAGGTATTTCTTTGTATTTTTGTAGTCATTTTATAGCTGATTAAAAAAAAATTATATCATCAAAAGCCGGGCCCTCATAATTAATAAACAAAAATATTGTTCGGAAGTGGCATCTTGATGTTATTTTGGGAACTAGGCAAATCTTCCACAGAGTAATCGGTATTGGCTTTCTGCCTGCATGTTTGCAATGAGGACTTACATAAATGGAGCGGTGGGCCACTTCAACTAGCAAGAACCTGCAGGGATTTCCACTTTGTAAACACGTATTAATTGTACCACCAAGTCGATTCTCGCACTCCCACATGCGTTCTCCTTCATGAATCTCCATACCTTGCTAATCGACTCGTATATACTGATGAAATAGTTTGTCTAAACAGACAGTAATTATTTATAAGACATACGAGCTTCAGTTATAAGGCCTATTCAAACAGATAATTATATCAAATACGACAGCTAGAAATATTTAGTAATCTGCCGAGTAAGTAGTAATTTACAGGGTTCATATTTAGAAAAATACTGTACATAAACGTACGCCGTAGCGTAGTGGTTGATGCGCTGCGCTACAAACCGGAAGGTCGCGGGTTCGATTCCCGGTGAGGTCGTTGGAGTTTTTCAACTGGCCTAATCCTTCTGGTGGCACTATGGCCCTGGGGTCGACTCAGCCTCCAACAGAAATGAGTACTAGGAGCAATCCTGGGGGTAAAGGCGGCCGGTGCGTAAGGCTGACAACCTTACCACCTTCACGTGCCGAATTTCCAAAATCTGGGAGCCTCAACCTCCTGGAACTTGACTGTATATAAACGAATGGATAAGAATGATGTTCAGATGTACTATTATTATTCAATCTCCAAATATAATTAACCCTGAGACAGTAATCTGTGGTTCATGAATGCTTGTATATCTATAATTAGGGTTCGGATGTTTATGACATGTCATATTATTATCCTGATTTACGTTCTAGCCGCAAACACAAATTAAACACGACTTGCACGCTTGTTATCCTAAATGTACCATTTTTATTTTGCATATAAAATTCATATTTTGGTCATTTTCATGGTCTTGGTCATATTTTAGCCATATTTATAATTTAACGTCATATTTCAGTTATAAATTCGGTAAAGGAGCACAATTATACAGTGTATGTACTACATGGCCGAGTTAAATTTGAAATTTATTTAATTTCTTTTTTATACCAAATTAATAGGTAAATAAATTTTAAAGTTAATGCAATTGTTCATATTTTAAAGGGACACGCAAGATTTACAAAATAATACGAGTATTTGGAGCTGATGAAACGAGCAAACTGGAGAAAATTATTTAAAAATAGAAATTCATTACAAGTAAAACTGTAAATCGCCAAAAAAAATTAAAAGGTGATTATCCGAATGGTTCATGTGATGTAAGAATTTAGTGTCTTTAAAAGTTTTAAATTGGACCATCTAAGACAGATATGTAAGAATTCATGAACCACAGATTATTGTCCCTGTTGGACACTACATGAGAATATTATAGGAGAAAAATTCTCAGGGAACATCTAGTTTTTGAAAATATGTTATTTTATTAGGTCATATTTAGGATCTTTGGGTCATATTTAATCATTTTTAAGGGCATATTTGCAGTCATATTTTCCACTTTTTTAGGCCATAAACATCCGAACCCTATCTACAATTAACCCTATTTCACCTTTCGGCATGCTAGGGTTTTAGTTACGGTACAATAACTTGGTCCACAGTAGCCCGAAATGAAAAAAAAAATAAATTAATATAGTAGGATGAAAACAACCCATAAAATGTGGCTTATACGGCTTAGTGGTAAACTATTTTGTTAACTTTACTGTTTACGATTAGATCTTGAAAATAAAATAATATCAAATAAAAGCCCCGGGGCGCCATTATTATATATTGGCTTATAACACAGACCCCATTAGTATTGTACATTACTACAGTATTTTTCATATGAGAAGCCTTTTCCTTCACCGCCAATCACGTGTACGGGCTAAAAGACTACCGCTTGCCGTAAGAGTCTTCTCTCCGTCTCGCCGTCTCTGATTGGACCGCGTATATATGCAGTTGAAGGACATAGGGCTTGTCATCTGCAAAACACTGTAGGGCTACAATGTGTAGGCGAAATATTATTCTCATGGCGAAGCAAAATAATTAATATGGATCCTATGACAGAGCGAACAACCACATGAATGGTAAGCTTACCTCTGAACAGACAAAAACTGTTTGTGAATTATGAATGGCGAGGAGATACCAGTGTACCGGCTTTTATACTATTCATGGCATCCCCAATACTGTATTGGTTCTTGCGAAATTACTTCTACCTGAGATTTTCAGATTCTATAATCACACGATGTGGGATATTTCAATATCATTATTGAAACTAAATCTAATGTCGGTAATACCAACGACAAAGACAAGTGCCGGTACCGACCCCACAGCTTTGATGCAGTGGCAGCAAACTTATGACCAGGGCTAGGATTTATATGTACTAAAAAATGTCATAATATGTACATATATGTGCTAAAATGTCAAAATATGTACATATATATGTACTTAAAATGTCAAAATATGTACATATATGTACTAAAAATGACAAAATATGTACATTTATACAGAGCTAGGATTTATAAGTTATAAAAGTCAAAATATGTACATATACTGTATGTACTAAAAATGACAAAATACGTACATATATGTACTAAAAATGACAAAATCTGTACATTTATACAGAGCTAGGATTTATATGTACTAAAAAGCTAAAATATGTACATATATGTACTAAAAATGTCAAAATATGTACACATCTATGTACTAAAAATGACAAAATACGTACATATATACAGGGCTAGGATTTATATGTACTAAAAATCTCAAAATATGTACATATATATATGTACTAAAAATGACAAAATACGTACATATATGACCAGCTTGCCTCAAGGTACTGATTTGAATCGGACAATGGAAATCATATGAGATCGTAGGCTTCCGCGGCCCGAGTTGACAATAGAATCTTCTTGGCTTCCGTGTATCTGCCGCGTCATATTTAAGATGTCTGCCGACGATTCGACCATTTTGCCGTGTTCTTTATCAAGGCTACGCACGAAACAAAAAGTCTTCTGTATGTATAGGGGCATTGTGTATTTCACAACAAAGCATTGAATAGTGAGATGTGATTGACTCGCAAGGAAATAACACTGCCCCTATATATACAGAAGACTTTTGTTTCGAGCTGCAGTAGCCTTGATAAAGACCACGGCAAGATGGTCGAAACGTCGGCAGGCATTTTAAATACGGCAGATACTCGGAAGCCAAGAAGATTCCAATGGAAATAATTGCTTCGGAAGTTTCATCCGCCGACGCTTTATAAAGGCCTAATTGCGAAATCTTATGTTATGAACAAAAAACTTTATTTTACATAATTGATATTAATTATAATTCGAAAAAAATGCATAGGAATTACACAATTTAAAGGGTAAAATATTCGAAGTTCATAACTTAGGATATTTTCTCCTTAAATAAGCATATAATTATTATCTGGCTACGCTGTGATTATTTTGTTTACACCAGAGGGTAAAAAAATCAAAGCACGCATTTATTTTAAGGACCATTTAAACTACTAGTTACATTACAACGAATGAAACACGAATTAGTGCTAGGAAATTAATATATTTTCTAATCGACAACAGACTTAAAAAAAAGGCAGTGAGTGATGTGAATTTGGGTTAATTAAAGCAGAAAAAACTGGCTAAATAAAATATTTTAAAAAAGAGTGTCAACATTACAGGACTGTAGTTCACATAAAATATTTTTATTTTAGTTTTCTTTCATGATGCCGAATAACATGGTCAAACTGAATTTGAAGTGGACTTTCATCTGTGTTAATTAAGAATAATGTAGGCTACTGTTTATTGTTATAAATTAAGTTAATTTATCCCTCGCGTTTAAGGTAAATAGTTAAATTGGATGTTAAACCCAATTTATTTTTCTTTTATGTAGGCTCTAATTATTCTGAACATTCATTTTTTATCTTTTTCTTTGCTGAAATATAAGTTCATATTCCATGAATTCATATAAAAAGAATTTCTTTGTAAAAAAAAACCAAACAAACATATATGAAAGCTTTGAAAAATGCGGGACAGGGATCTATAAATTAAAGTGGGAAATGTGTGTGTCTATAAGTTACTCTGATGTTTTCCAAAGCGTGATGTAACGGATATCATTAGATCAAAGATAACATAGTTGAGGCTGTCACAAGGGACACTTTAAAGTACATGTGCAGTATCCACATCGCAAACTTCTGTACAGTTATGTCGGGTGAGAATGGCGTTACAATATTCACCGAATATAACAAAGTATTTACAACGATATTTTTTTGTTATTCGACCATACTATAGTACGCTTATTGCATGTGACGTAGCAGTATTGTAATGCTGTCCATTAGGTAGGGAGGTCTGGTAGGGGTGCACTCAGCCTTATTCAAATTGAGGAGCTACTTGATAGAGAAGTAGCGGCTCCGGTCATGGAAACTACCATTAATGGCCGTGGGTGTCGGCATGCTGACCACATGCCCCCCAATCCTGCCGTCTGCCGACGCAGCGGTCGGGTGGTAGGCCTTGTCCCTTTAGGGATGTAGCGCTACGGAGTTTAGTTTACTGTTAAAGGAGTGAATTTCTGTTATTGCTGTTTATAGCTCTAGGTTAGTCTTAATATGGTCTAAGGTGCAGTCGATGCAAAACAAAATGTATACAATAGTGACTTTCATTTCTTCAAGAATGGCATACTTCAATATCTACCAGCTTTTTTGGGTATTATTCTAATTATTTTAAAGGTACCTTATAATTGGTCAAAATACAAATATTTATTTCATTGGTTAATTTCATAGTTTGAAGTGTGCTTTCTGAAAATATAAATGCATTTTGAACCACATGCCTATTTAAAGGTCCTAAATGACAGCTTATATTGACATATAATGTATAGGCCGATAATCTACTTATAACTTATATTATAGGTCAGCTTTGTTCTATCCTGTGTTAAATGTACTTGTATATTCCTTTTTTAAGTAACTCAAGTTAAATTAACATAGAATTGAATTGAACTGAATTAAATTGAATGTAGAATAGATGATGCAAGCCGTGTGGTGAAAGCTGGATCAGCAAACAGTAACGTAGGACTTTAAAAGCGTTTTCCAGTAATGTTTATTTTTCTAGCCTTATTTATCTTTTCTCTGGAACCACTAATCAAAGAACTTTGAAAATTTTACAACCTATTTATGTGTCATATGAGCACAATTTGACATTTTTTTAAGTTCCTGTTACCAATATTAAGGATCATGATAAGATTTTTCATTTAAAAAATTTGCAAAAATAAGAGCAATTATTTAAAAAAATTCTAGATGCTATAGTAAAATAAAACTCAAAATTTATTCTTCTTATTCCAGAGTACTTTACGTCACCTTACCTACAATAGTTATATCGCGATGAGTCTTTAGATGTGCATCACATTGTACCCTTACGATATCTCTTCCATCTGTTTATTTCTTTCGTGCAAGTTACAGATTGGATGAACAGAAGGGATGGTTGTAATCTGATTACTAAGCAAGGTCAATGGAATAGAAAAAAACTATTTTGATGCATACTCTTGGTAAGTTAACATAATAATGGCAATATTTTGACTAATTCGACTAATATTATTAACAATGTGCTTGCACTTTTCACTTGGTGGTTAACTGAAAGAAGCAAAATAGTTTTGATAAGAGATCTCCAGGCCAATTACACAAGTCAACAAAATTAAAAAGAATTTTTGTATTCGAAATAAAATGTATCAAATCTTATGTAATTTGGCCTCCTAAATTCCAAAATGGCAGTAATTTTTTGAAGTAAAACTTCTTTAGTGGCGGTAGATGGTAAATCGGGGAAATCAGTCACACCAAAACCGTCACGAAATCAGTCACAATCGACTTGTTTCGGTGCGGACTGCACAGAAAACAATCAACTCAATGATTAGGAGTAATCAAAGGAAATTTTTCAGACCTTACTTCCTCAATGGCAATAGACAATTCGTAAGCAATTTAAAGGTATATTATCTATTTTATGGAACCCGGAGGTTCATTACCGCGCAAATCCAAAATTAAAAATCCAAAATTAAAAATACAAATTTCCAAAATTAAAAAAAAAAATTAAAAATTAAAACATCTAAAAATCCAAAATTTAATAAATAATAAATTGCAAAATTAAAAATTTAAAAAATTAAAAATAAAAAAATCGAAAATTGAAAAAATCTAAAAATACAATTTAAAAAACTGAAATACAAAATTAAGAAATCCGAAAAATAAAAAATTCAAAGAATCAGAATTTAAAAAATCCAAAATTAAAAAATTCAAAGAATCAAAATTTAAAAAATAAAAAAATCTAAAATTAAACAAATTAAAAATCCAAAATTAAAAAATACAAATTTCCAAAATTTAAAAAAACAAAATTAAAAATTATAACATCCAAAAATCCCAAATTTTATAAATAATAAAATAAAAAATTTAAAAATCCAAAAATAAAAAATTTAAAAAATAAAAAAATAAACAATTCAAAGATTGAAAATTTTAAAAATCCAAAATTAAAAATTCAAAGATCTAAAATTAAAAAGTCCAATAATGCAAAATTGAAAAAATCCAATAATCAAAAATTGAAAAAATAACAAAATAAAATAAAGTTTTACTTCTGTCGCGTGGCGTTCCACGCACTCTTTTTTTTTATTAGTTCTCGTTTAGAAGATATCGGCTATATAGCCTTCACTGTTGTTTGTGCAAGAAAATATACCTAGTCTTTAATCACACACCTCATAAACGTGATATTTTGGCTTCTCTAGTGTACTTTATCTTAGGAGCGTCTCTTACTATAGACCAGCAGTAGTCAGCAATCATAGATATGTTCCATTTCCCCTGATAACGTCGTTCTAGAGTAGCGATGTCTTGGTGGAAACATTCACCATGCTCGTCGCTTACTGCTCCAAGATTGGCAGGGAAGAAGACCAGGTGAGAGTGAAGGAAATGCATCTTGAGAGACATGTTGCACCCCATTCTATTATAAGCCATCAACATATTGTCCACTAATGTTCTGTAATTAGATGCCCTTTTGTTGCCAAGGAAATTAAGTAGAAATGTAGTGAACGCTACCCATGCAGTTTTCTCATTGCTTGTTAGAAGTCCATGAAAATGTTCATCAGCCATTAGTTTTCTTATTTGGGGACCTATGAATATTCCCTCTCCGATTTTAGATTCACTTCATCGTGGAAATTTATGAAAGAGATAGCCTACCTAAATGCTTCTCCGTTTTTATTCATACCATTTACAAAGTTTTTCATTAGTCCCAATTTAATGTGCAACGCAGGTAATATTATTTCAGTCTTGTCAACCAGTGGTCTGCAAACAATGTTTTTAATACCTGGTTCTAAGTTTTGTTGCATAGTGTTTGTCCTTCGCACGACTATCCCATTCACATAAAAAGCAACAATATTTCGTATAACCCTGTTTCCATTGGTATAGCAAAATTCATATATCGCCCGTTTCCATATAGCCACTCGCATAGGTTTGTGGAACAAGTACGAGAACAAATATGGGGTGCAAACGATTTGTCCTGATCACCAACCTTGCAACCAAAATAAAGATGATAGGCCCTTTTAACAATAGGAGTTAACCGTACCTTTTGCGATTTAAAAGTCACTTCCCCACAGATAAAACAAAAGTTATTTGGATTGTTAACACACTTAAGCTGAATTTTATGCCTTTCATGCCAATTCTATTACAAAAAGGATAGTATATATACACATATATGTTATTTTATAATTATAATTATAATCACTCACAATAACGATTAAAACACTCCCTATTTTAACTATTTCAAAGCACACTGATAGACAGTTTTCTCACTCACAAAGCAAGAACTGAACTGAATTTAAGGAATATCAGTTTGAGGCTTGGACTATCTGCTAGAGCCATAAATTCACCCTTAAATTTCTGGTACAGTCTGTTTCAAACAAAGTTACTCGGCTAAAATCCTGTTTTTAGTAAAACAACCTGACCTGTGTATTGTAGAAATGAGAACTAATAGACAAACATGGATGTCATTTTCGTGTTTAGCGACCCCAAATTAGTAATGTATGGTTAATTTTACCTCGAATACATTTTGGCTGTTGACTTGTGTTATCATCGAAATCTCGTAATCACGCCCTAAGAATATCAATGTCCTTAACATGCTTGTATATCTGCAGGCGTCGGCCGCGGTGGTCTAGATGTAGCGTGCCCGCCTCTAGATCCGAAGGTCGCGGGATAAAACCCGGCCGCGGTTGATGGATTTTTCAGGACGTAAAAATCCTAGGCACGGAAGACTTTAAGCTGTGGAGGGTCTTTGTCGTAGATTTCCAGCCCGTAAAAGAACTCCAAGCCTATTTTAGAGCCTCTGGACAAAATTTCTCGGCCCTTTCACGTCCTAGTAAAACCTTAGTTTCCGGAGGGGGGGGGGGGGTTGAGAAGCGAAAATAAGCTTCACATGTGTAACAGAAACCTGCAATTGGAGGTCCTTTTCCCAACATAGGGGATACAGGAAACCAGATAGGCCTACAGACATTTTTTGCTCGCAAAACCTGAATCGGGATCGAATCTGCGGAAGTAAATTTCACACTGACCCACCCAAGGCCAATCAAAATGTATTTAGTATAATTTGGTGATAGAGTAGCTTGCTTTTCAGTGCACTTATCTTCATTATCGTTAGAGTAATCAGGACACTGTCTGGTGTGATTTCCTCCGAGCACGCAATTGTTGGTATATGCTGCAGTTTTGTTTAATCTGATGAGTGTCATGGAGACAAACACGCACTCGAAACATGAGATCACACCACCAGTGGCGGACGCAGAATTTTTTTCGGGGGGGGATTTGAATACTAAAAAAATTAATTAACTTACATATTATACAATTAGTTTATAAAACTGGCCACTTAGAGTGCATATATAGCCTTTTTTTCAAATTTCGGGGGGGGATCTATCCCCCCAATCCCCCCCTCTGCGTCCGCCACTGCACACCACGTACATGAGTTATGAAACTCAATGCTGCACACTTCATTATACAATCCCTCATTTACAGCCGTCACAAATACCAGCAGTTACGTGTTACAATGATCTCACTCAACAAGAGGAATTATGGTACACAATGATATCATGCATTCGGATTTACATGAAGCCATCTGGCCACATCAGCTTGAGACTGTCCTGCTTCCATTCTTCCTATGGGCCTCCACCGAAGAGAATCTTCTAGGCGTCTTCTCTGTGCCATCCTGTGCCTGCAGTAAATGTTTACACAGCAAACGTTGATACTGGACTAAGCAACAAACACAATGCTTCAGTGCCCCTTTTGATATGTGCACTGGCCTTTTCATTGGTGCACTGACCTCATCATTTGCATGTTTTTAAGATGACAGGAGTGCCATTTTCAGTTCAGAACACGACTGTACGGACCATAGGCGTACCGAGGGGGGGGGGGTTTGGGGGTTTGAACCCCCCCCCCTATTGATAAAAAAAAGGAAAATTGTATAATTTTTTTAAGTCTGCCGATAAATTACTTAATACAAGTATAAAGCGTGGGAAGCTTAAAACTCGTTATTTTGCGTCTTAATTTTTAAAATTTTCCGGAGGAGGACCCCCGGAACCTTAAAATTTGTTATTTTGCATCTTAATTTTTAAAATTTTCCGGGGGAGGACCCCCGGGCCCCCCTCTTCCTGGGGGGTATTCCAGACCCCGCGGATGTTATAACCCCCCCCCCATATGGCCGGCCTGGTTACGCCTATGGTACGGACATAGCTTTACATTTTATATGAATATCTCGTATGGTAGACACAGGAAGGAGATATATCAGTTTGTTCCTTTAATTTTGGACATTATTAAGTGCCAGTGTGGTACTTTATGAGATTGTGTGGGGGACGGAAAAATGTCTGTCTGTCTGTCTGTCCGTCTGTCTGTCTGTCTGTCCGTCCGTCTGTCTGTCTGTCCGTGTGTCTGTACGAGTGTCTGTACGCGCCATAACTCAAATACGCTTTATCGGATTTCCATGAAACTTGCTGAACGCATTTATGACGTTCATGGGAAGAACCCTATTGATATTGAACCAAATCGGTTCATCGGTCCTGGAGTAATGTCCAATTTAGTGCCTATTTTAATAGATTATATTAGAAAGGCGCCTTAACTCAAACACGCTTTATCAGATTTTCATGAAACTTGGTATACTCATTTATGACGTCCATGAAAAGTATCCTGTTGAATTTGGACCTAATCGGTTGAACAGTACCGGAGTAAAACCCAATTTAGTGTCTACTTTAAAGACGCGGTAACTCAAATACACTTTATCGGATTTTCATGAAAATTTATATACGCATTTATAATGTCCATGGAAAGACGTCTATTGATATTGTGTAAAATCGTTTGACCGGTATCGGAGTAATGCCCAATTTAGTGCCTATTTTATAGTGATATATTATTAAGAATTTAACAAATGAAAATCTGTTATCCTGACAACATATCGATTTACATACTTCGTATACGGCTTTGGAATAGTTAGCCATGACACATTCCTTCGCATTTAAGCTGAGACGTACGTTGATAATAACGAAGTAAATTGGAAGATTCAAATATCAATCTATTCAGTGTTTATTTCGTTCATCAAGTTGAATACTGTTATGTACAGAAGATATAAACTCTGAAATAATTAGGCCTACATACATTAAGTGGAGTTCTTCGCCAGTGTATTTTGTGAAATGTTGACATAATTATTTTAAGAATGTCTTATATCAGTGTATACGAGTTTGAATTAAGGTTAAGTATCAAACTTTAGACCTTTATTCTTCTCAATGAATCGATCTGCAGCTTAACTCGGAAATCGATAACAAAAATAAGTTATTCTCTGCAAATCATAATTCCAATGAACTTTTTACTGATTAAACAAAAGCATACTGACACTTTGTTACATCAGTTTACCTGATTTTATTATATATGGAACAAATAAAAAAGGAAATAATTAATTAAACAAACACATAAACAAGTTGTTATAAAACAAAGAATGGAAGAGACAAACATAAATGTACATTATCGAATCAAAAAGCATAAAAATAACTCTATCCTAAATTAATGGATTTCACAGAGAATTTCAGGTAATTTGTAAACAGTTTGAGCATTATTTTGAATGCATTTGTATAGCTTATTACATAATTAGGTAAAAAAGAGAGATGCATCTGCAACATTCCAACACAAACGTAAGTTCAATTTCGTTTAATACTGATAGTGAATGCAAAGTAATGTTTTGTTATTTAAATATAGAGGTTCTGCAAGTTGAGAGTCGACCATCTTGAAAATAATTGACACGTTTGAGTTGCCATGACAATTTATTGCATACATTTCGCGGCAGCAACCTGTGTCCTTGGGATACAAATTAACTGCTGTGAGATTTTAATTAGAAAGGAAATGGCGTAATAATGTGCCTCGTAGCATGTCCTGCAAGATGTCCGGAAATTACATCGACACAGCTGGCTATTCTGGAAAGGCAACGTGATACATAAAATCCGCGCCAATTTGTGTTTAGTTAACATTTTATAGCGAGATTTATAATAAGTTATATGGTGACATGTGTTTCATCATAGCGTCACATCATCATTACACTCTTCAATTAATAGGTCATTTGGCCTGTACAACGACATAACCTTGCTTACTACATCATTTCTACATTTTAACAGGCGGAGCATAAATGCTTATTGCAGCTTCCAATTACACATAGTGGTTGAAACTCCGGCAGCGATTTTTTTTTTACCCGTATTGTTTGGCGAAGATATTTTCATCATAAATACATTTTTTGAGGCCCCTTAGGGTAAGTCACTCTCTTTTTTTTTAAATTTATTGCAACAACAATACAAAATTTCAATTACCTCATTCTTCAAAATAGTCCTCTTGCTTCTCAGTGCACTTGATCCATCGTTGCACAAGCTTCCTGGTGTCTTCAAATAAAAAAATAAAAAGTTTCGACTGAGTATGTTGAATCGACGGCCACTTAAAGCATCGTGTTTTTTTTTTTGTTGAGCCCTTTTCTAAGTAATGTTGCAGTATTGGCCCTTTTGAGTCCCTAAAAATTGTGAGCATCGCTTTTCCTGCGGAGGGTTGACTCTTAAATTTCTTTTTGATTGGAGATAAAGGGTATTTCCATTCCATGCTTTGACGTTTGCTTTCATGCTCAGAGTGATGGATCCACGTTTCCTCTCGAGGGACTATTCGTTTCAAATAAGCTTCATATTTGGGTCGCTGCACGTTATTCATTTTTGGTGCAAACGCTGAGCGGTGCAGCCATGTTTAAAGAGCAACAGCGCAACACTCAGAAGAGTCATAATGGTTAAACATTCCACAAGCGGGGAGAAATGAACGACCTGCGCGAGCCCAAAACGGTACAGCCAACCTAAAAAAAAAGATTAAAAAAAGTGCGGATACTTATTGACTTACTCCCGTAGATATAACATTTTCATAAACATATATGTGTGTCTGTCTGTGAATAGCAAAGCTTTGGAGCTGCATGGTTCTTGCACCAAAATGTGCGCTGATATTTTCCTCTACTATTGGTTAAGCAAATAGTGGAGGTATCTGGTTTATGCATGTGTCGCAGGCTTATTGTTAATTCAGCATATTTATACAATGCCAATGCTTTTCACAAAATGCCGGCAAATTATTAATGAAACATCCCTTCTGCAATTTTACTGGTTACCCTTCAGGCATACTAAAAAAGTAAATAAATAAAAACCGGAATGAAGCCAGTCAGATTGCAGCTAATTTTTCCGAAAACAAATTTAATGTTTAGGATTAATTAAAAATGTGATAATATATTTTTAAGTACACTACATAGTGTATTATATGTATTAAATGTATTATATGTTTTAAATATGTTTTAAATAGAGATAACGAATCTCTTCTACACTGTAACTTTATTCCGGCTGTTTGGTAAGCCTGAACTGTATCCAGTCAAATTTCAGAATCGATGTTTTAAAAATTGCCGACATTCAGGCATTGATGGAATAAAAAACATTACATTGAAATCTATCATTAAATATATTGTAAAACCTCTTGTCTATATTTTCAATCTTTGTTTCACAGAAGGTGTTTTCCCCAATACTCTAAAAAATGCTGTGATAATACCTATACATAAATCCGGGAAAATGAATGATTTAAACAATTATAGACCAATATCACTACTTCCGGCTTTTTCCAAGATACTAGAGAAATGCATAAAAGTTAGGCTACTAAACTATTTACAAAAACATGAAATTATATAAAAAAATCAATTTGGTTTCCAGAGCAATATATCTACTGACGATGCTTTTATTAACGTTACAGGTAACATTATTAAAGAATTAGACAAAGGTAATAATTGTTTAGGAATTTTCTTGGACTTACGCAAAGCTTTTAACACTGTTATTCACTCGATACTATTAGATAAACTGAATAAGATAGGAATTAGAGGAACAGTTTACAAATTATTTGAATCATATCTAAGCAATAGATGTATAATGACAAAAGTAGACAGCCATATAAGTGAAATATCAAATATTGATATTGGTGTGCCACAAGGAACGATATTAGGACCAATCTTATACTTAATATATGTAAATGATTTGCTAAATTTAAACCTAGATCAAATAAATGGCTCCATATTTCCATACGCAGATGACACTGTTGTGATTTTCAGTGGTCATTCATGGGAAGTAGCATATAAATACGCTAATACAGGCATGATAAATTGTAAAAAAATGGTTCGATTCTAACCTTCTGTCACTAAACGTGGGTAAATCAACATTAGTTCCTTTCTCATTAACATCTACTGGTCAGATAGCGCGGAAAAAATGTACAAATTTAAATTTAATAATACATAATTGTAATTTTGATGTGAATTGTAAATGCTTACCACTGAAAGAAACAGCCGTTGTGAAATATTTGGGTATTTTTATTGATCAACACCTTAAATGGTCTCACCATGTTAACTACATCTGTAATAGACTACGCAGGACAATTCATAAATTTGTCATTTTACGCCACTGTATGCCCATTACTGTTTTACGTTCCGTTTATCTAGCACTTTTCCAGTCC
Organism: Ectobius pallidus; assembly: GCA_964059195.1. Lineage (NCBI taxonomy): Eukaryota > Metazoa > Arthropoda > Insecta > Blattodea > Ectobiidae > Ectobius > Ectobius pallidus. Next base: position 16,114,611 of record CAXKWD010000005.1, read on the forward strand.
ATTATTCAATATGGCATTCTCGCCTGGGGAGGATTAGCGAAAACTACCCTTAAGCCCCTCTGCCTTTTACAAAAAAGAATAATAAAAATCTGTCTAAGAAAACACATTGATTACCCAACTAGCCTAATATTTTTGGAATTTAATGTTTTAAGTTTGGACCAAATTTACAAATTTTCTATATTAAAATATTTTCACAAACATCGTATAAAATACTCTTCCAGTGATCATATCTACAAAACTAGACGAAATACTAATTTACTCCTATTAGAACCCAAATGTCTCACATCGGCAGGATTAAAGCATAGCATTAATTTTGGACAGCGCTTCTATAACTCAATTATCAGAAAATATCCTGATCTCTCAGCATACTCCACTGTTAAATTTAATAGATATGTAAAGAATTTTTTGTAATTTTTTAGCTTTTAAGTAATTTTTGTTTCACTCCTTTTATGTATTTATGTTTAATATTTTTTTTTACTTTCTTTTTAGTTAAGCACATTATACACTCTAATTCTTTGTCTCTCCTCTTTCTTCACTTTGATATTTTTGAAACGGCACCCGAGCACGAGCAGTCTTGCTCATTCGGGTGTATTACTAAATTTAATACTTCTTGTGAAGATATAGCCTATATTTCTTTTCCTCTTTTTGAATAGTAGTTGTAGTTAATTTTGAATTTTGAAAATTGTTTTATTTTACTTGTATAAATATGTATTTGTATTTGTATTTGCAATTCTATGTAATAATGTAAAAATGATAATAAATAAAATAATAAATAATAAAATAAATAAATAAATTTTGTAAAAAGCCTGGGCAATTTGTAAAACGACTGAATTCATACAATTTTCCTGCGACATATAGATCCTTTCCACTCTACTCTTTTGCTATGAAGAATTAAGTAGAGTCTCACTTCTTTAGAGAAAGTTGGATGTTTGAGAGGAAGCCTCTGTTTTGAGAATTAAGGAAAACTAAATGTTATTTTTTAAGTTATGTCTATGTGTTTCAGTGACTATTCCACTCATATGCCGCGTGCTTGATATTCACCAATAACGTTTAGCAGTTCCTCGGAATAGACCAATCACGGCCGTTTATCTTACAATATTTTTGTAGGAATCACGAGGAAGCTGTTTTATCGGGTAAAATCGTTTGCTCGTTACTGGACACGTAATAATCAGTGTGCAGTTATTAATACGTCATTAATCGGCACGAAAACAGACTATTTTATACAACATAACGTGTTTGGAAATTGAAATAATAGAAATGTACATTGACTAAAAACACAATTTCGATTCGGTGCAAGCCAGTTCATGTACTTTATTCTGTTCTGCTGTTAGCTTACCTGAATAAAATTAACTATGTCTTATATGCACCATTGGTGGCACTGTCACACATGGTAACTCGAATCGATGGTTGATTCATAGTATGCCGTTGTTTTTGTAGGCCTATAACAAATCACGAAAGTAATTATTATTTGCATAATCCGTTACACTTTTATTCAATTTTTACTTGCTTGGTGGTGGGGGATTACATGTATGAATACTCGTAGTTATGTAAATAAAATAATATACATTCTTTTAAAATGGGTTTTTTATGGAGTAATAATTTAAACGAAGTAAGCACGTATGGTTGACACCGACCCCTGCGCTGGTTAATTTTAATAATGTGGTTTAAATGAACGAATTTTTACAAGAAATAAATATACACTACATAAAAAAACTTCCTCCGTAAATTTGTTTCATATGTTTATTGTATAAAAACAATAAACAAACTATTCTCCTTACTGCATTTTTCTTCGTGTTTCTGTTTCAGCCGTTTTCCTGAAGGGTAGCACCTAGCCTTCGTAAGTCTTATCAATACTTTTACGGAACTCAGAGCATAACTTAATGTTACTGAGCAAAATGAGTGACGAGTGATAAAGGGTTTCTGAACAACATGTTAACCTATGCTATTAATATGTTCATTTTAATGTAAATTATATGCATTTGATTCTGAAGATAGTTCTTTGGCCAGCTTAACTGATCTGGGCAAATAATCATTCAAACTCGCGTGTAAGTTTCTGTGGAAACAATATAATACTTTATGATAATTAATCTCTATGTTAGCATGTTGTATGTTAGAACAAAATTATAGTCTTTTCACTCCGTACTCTTTCACCTTGTCAAGCATGTCCGCTCACATACATATGGGCCTACACCGTAATTGTAACGTTTCAATGTGGCATATTTACGAGTACTATTTACATAGTTATGAAGTTATAAAGAAATTATTTATGGTGCTTTATGGATGCAAAAATTCTACCATATGTATGGTTACCACGTTTTCTGTGGGATTCATCACCTATCGTAATGTGAAATTGTCTGACATGACCAAAATCGTCAACTTTTCTTATAGTATAGAAACTTCTGCGTGTTATGATGGGCCTATTGTTTTCTCACCATTTTTCTTTTTATTCTCTACACATGTACTATAAAAATTACTGCATGTAGTAAAAGCCTAATGTTCATTTTAACTTCGTATAGGCCTATGTGCTAAAACTTCTTGTTATATATTAAATTATTAAAACACATAATTGCTCAAAGTAGGCCTTCTTTTCATACAGTTGATTATTAAAATACATAAATACTCGAATTAGGCATTTTTATACGTAAATTATGTGTATATATGGGTGATTCTTCAAATACGGGAACATTTGTGTTCCGGAGTGATATTTCCCTTCAAATTCTACTTAAAAAAAAAAAATAAAAGTTTGTTTCTACTACTCCCATACTACAACTATCACTTTGAAATGTCACTAACTTTAAATTCTGATATTCCAAAATCAAATTTAATTCAATGAAATGTCATCCACATGCCCTGTCCCATACCCCGGTTTTGTATATTCTAATGCATTTTTCCACAAAGCAAAATGTTATTTCCTTTTCAACTTTTTTCCTGCCAATGAGTATGAATGTGTGAAGAATATTAACCCCTAAAAAATAAAATGAAATAAAATTGTCACCCCACCTAATGAACATAAAGAATGTCCCAAGGGTTTTTCGTCATCCACATGGCTGAAAAGAATTTAATTTTTTCTGCAGAAATGAGAAATTTGTATAACTGGCAACAGTGTTAGAAAGCCAACAGGGCAGCTTGTAGTTGAATTGTAAGGTTGAATTTTGCTTGCTTACAAACAGTTTGGGATTAACAAAATCCCTTTAGGCAGGCCTACAGGCGGAGGTAGATTTCGAAGTGCTTTTGGTTTAATTTATTGTCGCTGCATAGCACTCTTTTTCTTTAGCCTTGGCATGGTAAACCTGCAGTAATAAGAACTGAATTCAGTAAAGAGGAAGAGCCTACAATCATTTGTTTTGACAACAAGAATAGGATATAATATTCTGGGAGGCCGTGCGCTAGATCAACAATGAATAAAATTAGCAAAGCCGCTAAACAAGACAAAATTATGATATTATAATAATTCTTTTAAGTGTTATTATTTTCAAACATTAAAATCTCGCGTCATATGAGAGCTATCAAGAAACTATTTATTGATTTGTAGAGTACTCATCAAGAGCTTTTCAACGATACCCCACAAGACGTGGTTTCAAAAGTTTCGAATTTTCATCCCCCACCCCCACCCCCACCCCCACCCTCACTCGAACTCCCGAATTGTTGGTGTCACTGTGAACTCCATAGGGAGTACTCGAATTTATTCAAACAAAGTTTCCCTCTATACTTCATAGGGGCCGAGATATAAATGTTTTAAAATTTCAACCCCCTCCCCCGACCACCCCCTTGGGCCAATTTTGCCCATTAACGAACTTGTCCGAACTATTGGGCCTAGAAATAACATAATAAAATTTGGTTCAAATATCTTCAAAATTACGGCCGCTATCGTGTAAAGATATATATATATATAAATATATATATATATATATATATATATATATATATATATATATATATATATATATATATATAAATATCACAAAATTTTTTTTTGAACGGGCGGTGGTTTCGTACTTAGGGGAGCATGAAACGTAAAGATATGAAAGAATTTTTCGAAAATCATAAAGTGGTATACATTGCAATAGGTAGATTTTTCTTCGAAAATCTACCTAAAAGGACTTTGCATCATTTTCAACGAAAGCGTTTTTATTCCCCGTCATTAACATGACTTCTAGAAAGTGAATATTAATTAATTTTGATTATGCACTATGATAAACCTACCAATTCAAAGTACCTGATTAAAGTTCAGCCTACAGAGGTTTAGGAGACCACTTAAACTCCTTTTTTGTCATCCACATGCCTGATTTTTGTGTCATCCACCTGCCTCATGAAGGGGTATGTGGATGACTCTCAAGTCATGTAGATGATAAATGTAGGGTACTATTGTGTTTGCGGTGTCTGTGATCTGTACTTAAAATCTTAAAACTGATTAAATGAATTTCTGCTTGATTCCCCCCTCCCCCCAAAAAACTATAAAGCACAGTCTAGGTAAAATTACATTAATTCCGGAGTATGCACACAAATTTGCAAATTTGGTGCAAAATCAACTGAAGCACACTGAGAAAAATATGAAATCACATAAAGAAAAGCAGATTGTTGCCAAAGTTAGTCATTAATGTGGCCTTCTGCCATCCACATGTACACGGATGTCATTCACATGGCTTTAAAAAAATAAAAATATAAACATTTAAGCTCTGCTGGAGTCATATTATAATCAAGTAACCCCTGAAGTATTTTAGCAATTTTTTTGAGATTTTTTAAACAAAGTAAAAAATTTGGATTTTACACACACCAAATTTTAAGCTTTGTCCTGACTGACTGACTTAATGAATGACTGACAGAGAATCAACGTAGAGCCTAAACTATAATAGGTAGAGACTTGAATTTTGACAGTACCTTCGTTTCATAATGTAAGTGCTCACTAAGAAAGAATTTTGAAAAAAAAAAAAAAAAAGATTTTTAATGCCAAAATCAAATGTTTTTGAGAAAACTTAATCCATTTTTACACAGAATTATTAAATCCAAATCACAGTTCACATGACATTTGTCTATTGTTGGCAGTGGTATCAGGTAGGTTTGTAAATAAATTATCCGAGACTTTGACAAATTAGAGAAGCTATCGATATAATTCATTGCTGTAAATAAATACTGAAGATGAAATCCACGAAAAATAATGCACAATGTGATGCAGTCACATAACTTTGTCTACCCTGGACATAGAGAATACTATACGAGGTATGGTAATATGTATATTATTATATCCCAGTTTTTTGGGGAGGGAAGTATAAAAGTGATATTGAATTACTTTTTAATTTCATCCCCAAAACGGTTTTATGGTATCATGAGAGTGACAAATAAAATATTTCGCAAAGACAATACAATTTTATGTTACCGGAATTTCTGTTTCTTCCTATTTGAACCCCTACCAGGCTTGCTTTGTACTGCACAAGCGATGGGATGCAAAATTCTAGATCCTCTATGAGCCATAAAAAGCTACATCAATTTATCGTTTTCTGAGGTAATAGTTTGATTGTGATAAGTCGTTCTTCATTTCAAATTTTCAATACATATAAGGACCTAGAATTTGAAAATCGAAAGTCCTTCATAAGTTAATTTCGATTTACAAAATACAAAACCCGGGCGACGCTGGGGCTTTTAAGCTAGTAATCTAATATATAAAGTCGAATGTGTGTTTGTGGGTATGTTTGTTCCTTATACAAATCTACATTTCTTTACCAATTTACACGGAATTTTGCACACATACCCAGTTAAGCCCGGGAAGTATAGCGGTCAACATTAAAATTCAAACAAAATACTCCTTCCCTTGAAAATTATATAATTTCTGAGAATATTATACTGAAAACAATGAAATGCTGTTCAGTTTACATGACAACAGTGAATTGTTTACTGTGATTACATAGGGCCTTGGCAACTATATAGCCTAATGCTGGACTTTAACGAATTATGATTCCATGTAATATATTGGCGAAAATAATTACTGAAAAATGAATTACACGAAAATAAAGCACAATGTGATGCAGTCACATAACTTTCTCTACCCTCGACATAAGAAATATTTTCTCACTTCACATTTTGATGTAGAATAAGAGGTCGTATTGCAGGAGCAACTTAAGTGTGTGAGTATGCTATACCAGAAGTCGGTAAATAGTCAGTTATCCATAGCTGTAGGCTTTGTATTAGTTGAGATTTATCATAGGCTCTAAGCATGGGATGGAACATTTTGAGTCCTATACTCGCAGTATATTATGTCCCGGGTTTTAGGGGAGGAAAGTATGAAAGTGATACTGCATTTCTATTTTATTTCAGGCCCGAAACGGTTTAACATTAAAATTGAAACAAATCAGTCCTTCCCTTGAAAATTATATAATTTCTGTGAATATTCTACTGTTGTTGTTCAGTTCACATGGCAACAGTGAATTGTTTACTGTGATTACATAGGGCCTTGGCAACTATATAGCCTAATGCTGGACTTAAACGATTTATGATTCCACCGATGTAATATATTGGCGAAAATAATTACTGAAAATGAAATCCACGAAAATAAAGCACAGTGTGATGTAGTCACATAACTTTCTCTACCCTCGACATAAGAAATATTTACTCACTTTACATTTTGATGTAGAATAAGAGGTCGTATTACAGGGACAACTTAAGTGTGTGAGTATGCTATATCAGAAGTCTGTAAATAATCCTTTCCGCTGATACGTTATCCATAGGCTTTGTATTAGTTGAGATTTATCATAGGCCCTAAGCATGGGATGGCACATTTTGAGTCCTATGCTCGCAGTTTATTATGACCCGGGTTTTAGGGGAGGAAAGTATGAAAGTGATACTGCATTTCTCTTTTATTTCAGCCCCTAAACGGTTGTAAGATGAGAATGAGAAATAAAATTTTTCGTCAAGCCAAATACAATTTTATGAAATTTATGTTTCTTCTTATTTCAACCCCACCCAGGCATGATGTGTAGAAGCAACGGAATGCAGCATTCGACATCCTCTATGAGCCATAAAAAGCTATATCTAGCGTTTTCTGATGGAATAGTTTGAGTGTGATAAATCTTTTTCTTCATTTCAAGTTCTACATACATATTATATAAGGACCTAGAGTTTCAAAATCGAAAGTCCTCCTTAAATTAATTTCAAATTAAAAAATACAAAGCCCGGGCGACGCCGGGCCTTTTCAGCTAGTTTAATATAAAACGGCCTTGGTAGAACGGGGAATATAATCACAGTTAACGAATTTCATTTTGGACCAATGAGAGAAAGTAGAAGAGAGTAGGATATAATTTGTGTAAGGAAACTAGAAGAAGAAGAATTTGGCGTAACTATAATTGTGAATTTAGTAATTAACCTAAACTTTTTTGTAAATTGTTGTAAGAAACAACAATAGTCCTTGTAATAGTAAGAATTATTAATTATAATTGTAAATATTAATTGTCGTTAATGTAGCAAGTATTCGAAACAGTTGCGTCTTATGATAGGCTTATTGTTTTCTTGCCATATTTCTTTTTATTCTATACACATGTAGGCCCTACTATAAAAATCACTTCATGTAGTAAAAGATTAATTCATTTAAACTTCTTATAGGCCTATATGCTAGAACTTATTGCATTATTAAAACACATAATTGCTCAAAGTAGGCCTTCTTTTCATACATTAAATTTTTAAAATACATAAATACTCGAATTAGGTATTTTTATACGTAAATTATCTCTTCTCTATATATATATAAAAGGCTTTGTCCTGACTGACTGAATGAATGACTGACTGACTGATTGACTGAATGACAGGAATCAACGTACAGCCTAAACTATAACAGGTAGAGACTTGGAATTTTGACAGTACCTTCGTTTCATAATGTAGGTGCTCACTAAGAAAGGATTTTGAAAAATTCTGATTCTAAATGCCAAAAATTAAATGTTTTTGAAAATACTTAATCCCTTTTTACATAGAATTATCAATTCCAAATCACAGAATATATTGTTGCCAAATGGTATCAGGTGGGCTTGGAAAAAACAAATGAAATGCACTTTTGACAAATAAGAGAAGTTATCAAAATAATTCATGTTATAAATAAATATTACAGAATGAAATCCACTAAAATAATGGAATCACATAACTTTCTCTACCCTGGACATAGAGAAAACAAAACGAGGTATGGTAATGTGTATATTATTATATTATATCGCATGTTTTTGGAGAGAAAAGTATGAAAGTGATAATGTTTTATGGTAACATAAGAGTGGGAAATTTCCCGCCTCGATATTACAATTTTATGTTACAGGAATTTCTGTTTCTTCTTATTTAAACCTCTACCAGGCTTGCTGTGCACTGTACAAGCGATGGGATGCAAAATTCTAGATCCTCTATGAGCCATAAAAAAACTATATCAAGCGTTTTCTGAGGGAATAGTTTGAGTGTAATAAGTCGTTCTTCCTATTTCAAATTATAAATGCCTATATAAGGACCTATGTATCATTCCAAAACCATATGGGGAAAGAAATAAAGAGGAGAATCTCCTCAGCATGGAGAGCTTTCTGGGGACTGAAATTCATCCTGATGGACAGATCATTAAACAAAAGACTAAAATTAGCGGCACTAGAATCCTGCATCTTCCCTTCACTTCTGTATGGATGCCAGACATGGAGTTTGACATCAGCTCAGAAGAATAGCATAAAAACTTGCCAACGGAAGATGGAACGGAGGATAATGGGGATATCGCTCAGAGACAGAATTTCAACAGAAAGACTGAGAAAGATGTCAGGACTAACCGACGTGGCCCAGCGCGCATGCAGCCTGAAGTGGAAGTGGGGTGGTCATGTAGCGAGACTTCCAGGTACCAGATGGGGAAACATCTCTACTGTATGGGACACTAGGATTGGCAAAAGGGAGAGAGGAAGACCAAGAACGAGGTGGGTAGATTTCTTCAGAAGGCGTGCTGGGGTACACTGGTCCAGCGTAGCAAAGAACAGAGATGTCTGGAGAAGCCTACACACCGAGTTGCTGGAAGAAGTTTAGTGAAAGTGAAGTGTTTACCAAGCTCATATGGACCAGCTCACCATATGAGATTCTAACCGAGCTACCCCCTCATCAGAGGGAGGCCCTAGCCCTGAATGGGACACATGTGGCTCATTCATTCATTCATTCATTCATTCATTCATTCATATAAGGACCTAGAATTTAAAATTGAAAATCCTTCATAAGTTAATTTCCAATTACAAAATACAAAACCCGGGCGACGCCGGGTCTTTTAAGCTAGTCTGTTTATATGGCATTTAATAATTTGTACTAACCCGCTTGGAATTGCGGAGGTGAAACGTAACCCTTATGAAGCCCCAGTTGTCCGTTATGTAAGCAAGTAGCCTGTGGTAATTGAGTCAACTTCACTGCCTGGGTATACGAAGCAAGTCATGGTTCCCATAGACAATCTGCATTTGCACAAACAATGCTACCGGCATCGTCATCATGCACTCACATCTAAGTCCCATTATGTCGCATGTTTGATCTTCGTAAACGATTATCTAGTACAATGAAGTTCAGTCAAATAATTATGAGATATATTCATTGTTTCTTCGACTCCCTTTGTTACAACATATTACCTTATTTGTTAGTTTTATGGCTTTATTGTGGGATAAATTACTAAAAAAAGTTAAATGTTCATGGATACGTCCTTCCGTAATTATAATGTAACTTTCTGACATGAAAATCCTGTTTACATACTCTTGTTGCCAATAATTGGTATAAGTATAAACAGTAAGGGGTGAAATCCCCTGAAGGACTCGAACCCGGGTCCTTCATCTGCCGGAGGTGACGTTCTACCAATTGAGGTAGCCAAAATTTGAGACCCAAAGCGGATGAAATAATTTATACTGATTTTATAACTGGATTCCACTCTGTAGAACAATAGATATACCAGAATAATATAAGTGTGCAAAATTAGGAAATACCACCAACCAGGAAGTGCGTGTGAGTGTTCGTGGCGCGGAAAAAAGTGACAGGTACCATGCAATGTGGTCTGAGAACAGGCAGTTATCATTGACTCAACTGAGTACCGGAATATAGTGCTATATACCAATGCATATTTTGTGCTTTACATTCATTATTATAATATCATGATATATTTCCACAGATTGGGCATTACATGAGAATAGGTAGGATAAAAATTTATCTCGTACCGGGGCTCCAATCCTGTCCTGGTTGACGCTCCTGGAATATCTCTGATCGTTCACTCTCAGCAAATTTTTCATCCATCATTTTCATCACTGCAAGATTAAATGACACATATTTGCTAGGGGCAATTTTAAGGACATGCCAGTTATGAAATAATAGCTTTTTCCCTAAGGGTGTACAAGTAGGATTAATTTACTTACTTTGTTAGTAACAAAATAGCAGAACTTTACATTGTAAATTTAAGTATAATGCACTGTCATGCACTAAATTTCTTTCTACTCGTTACATCTAGTAGGCTAAGCTAATTATATGAAATAATGGATAATTTTATTTATTTGTGGATTTATTTATTTATTTCATATATTCAACCCTATACAGCTCATGCTAGGGGTGACATACATAGATTGGTTTAAAAAATCACATACTACAATAATTTATCTTAAGCCAATAACAAAAAAAAAAACTTCCTATCATAAATATTAATTATATACCAGAAAGAAATACGAAAAAAGCATTCAAATGTACAGATAAATGAGTGACTTAACAGAAATATATTAGATTTACCTTGTTGATTAAAGTAAACGTCTAAAAATATGATAGCGCATTTGACTTAAAATTTATAACAAAACCGGATACACTTTCAGGTAACATGTTACACAATTTTATAGCATGTGGTAATATTCCGGCCATATATAGTGGATTCGCTATGAGATACGAAGAGACTTGTCTCGTGTTATAGAGATCAATATCTTCAGGTGTAATTGGGTGTTTTATTAATGCCCGGTTTCTATAAACTCGTGAAATACCTATGGTAAATTATCCATGGGCAAATTAGTTCCTAATCACCCACAATGATATAATGAGGAAGGCTTTGAAATTATTATTGATCCTATGAGAGGTTAAATTTTATCCAGCCATCCATGAAAGGATAAATTAACCCGTCGATTTACCCTTGGAAAGATCTAGCCCGAGTTTGTAGGAACATTTTTTCTGTCATTTTCATATTTACCCAGAGGATATTTATCTAGAAACTCGCCACAGGTGTATGTGATTGTTACATTTAAATTATTTGAGTTTGTAAAAGTTATGCTTGTGTAAATTCTGTCCATTGGATAATTTACCCATAGGTATTTCGCGAATTTATAGAAACCGGGCATTAATAAGTTAATTTTTTTTATAGAATGTAAAACACTGACTATTGCTGCATTTGTAGACACAAAAGGAGGCTTGATGCCAGTATGATCATTAGTATGGGTTCTAAAGGGAGTATTCAACATAATTTTAATCACTCTATTTTAATTACTTCTAGCTCATGAAATAGGTTCTTCCTGCATTACCCTATATGATGTTCATGTTAATTGATTGTGGATTAAAGAAAAATATACGAATTTATTGGTCCTTTTTATTTTGTGTAAATTTATTACTGTTTTAGGTCATAAATGCATTTTTATTTTTGCATTGTTTTGCTATTTTTTGGTCATTAAATGCCTTGTCATACTAATTTAATTTGTCTTTTTCATATAATTGTATAAAGTTTTAATTATTACTGCAAATTGCTAATTGTAAAAGCAATTGATTGTGTAAATATTTTTGTAGCTTGCATCATATAACAACGCAGTTTGACTGTAATTAGTTAAAATAATAACAAAACAAACCCTGACCCTGGATGATTACAATGAACGTGAAATCCCTGCAAGCCTGTATTTCAGGTTAAGAGAGCAGTATTATTTTGCTGCTGAAGTTTGCTCTTGTTGCTACGTTACTGAGCTCGGAGCTACATTTTGTTTTGCTAACACAATTTAATTTTCTTGCCCTCCATAAACAAAGTTATTCTTGATCAGTGAACTGCACAGCCATGGCCCCCTGCGGACTTACCATTACTTCCTTGTTTTTTTTAGTTCGACTTGAGGACCACCAGAATTCGCTGCTGGTCTGTTGCAGCAAATAATGTTGTATAAGAAGAGCAACAAAACCCTAGCAAATTGCTGTATGCAATTACAATATCTTTTCTAAGTAGCTTAACTTGAATCTCCATGCTATGGGAGCTTTGTGTTCAGATTATAAGTGACGGTGTTTTCTGTGTTTATTTAAGTTTCCTACTTTTTTCCTAAACAGTAAAATAGAAATTTTACATGAAATATTGTAATTGTAATGTATGACACGTTTTAAAACACGAACCACATAATGCAACTCATGCGGAAATGATGGACTTTGTACTAATCTCTGCAACATAATTCTGGACAATGCTCATTTTTATTGTATTTTTCCTTACCCTAAGGCCTAAGCCCAGGCCCCACGAAAGGGTGGAGCAGGCGGGGCTGCAGCCCCGGGGCCCGAACCCTAAAAGGGTTGACCAGGTTTTATTTTTTACTTTCTAAATTTATTCTAAAATAAAACTGGTTCTAAGTCAATATACAGTTATGTTTTATGCGTTTATTTTATCTGGATTGTCCTGTCGTATAACGGTGACACGGAATTGTAGAAAAATTGCTATTTTTTAAAAGTGGAATCAGAAATTCTTTGGACTCAACAGTTGGCCTCACTAACGTTCGGCATTTAAAATCATGATTTTGAAAAGATTAAACTGGTACATACAGATACAATTGTTCGTAAATAGAACATTTTAATGTATTTTCTCGTTTTGTGCCCGGCATCAGTTAACCGATTTGATCCAAAATCAATAGTCTTCGTCCTATGGGCGTTATAAATGGTTTAGCCTACCAAGTTTTATGAAAATCCGATAAAGCGTATTTGAGTTATCGCGCTTACAGACATACGGACAGACAGACAGTCAGACGGTACTTCATGAGACTGTCTGGTAGACATAATATTTTTGTTGCATACATTATAACGGGCGAGTTGGGTAGTGAATTTAATATCTGACGGGGGCCCGGGAAAATTTGTCCCTAGGGCCCTTGCTTTCGTTCCACGGCCCTGCCTAAGCCTACCACTGGAAACGAAGAAGAGGATCTTCAACTTTAAAATTAGGTGTAGTGTTGTCTTCAGAAATGTCCACTAAAGGAAGGAAATGCGGTTAGGCTTTTACTTGAATTTACGATACAAATAAAATTCAATTTCGTTATTTACAACTCATATGAAATGAAAGCCCTATTGTATCATTATTTTATTTAGGAGAGCTGGTATTATCGTAAATATGTTGCTGTTGTGCCATTCTAACCTAACATGTGCCCCTCGGTCGCGAACTTTGATCTAGTCAAAATTGCTTAGCTTTTGGGAGAAGAAATTGCAGATTCGCAGCTAGGTATAACTCGATCGGTAAGTCCTGAGCCAAACACGCGCAGATAGCTTATCGTCCGCCGGTAGCAATAGAGTAAGAGCAGAAGAGAATGCATATACTCTACTATTCATTCCAAACTATGTGGTTCATAATAGCCCGTAGCTATTGAAAACAAAAATAAATTGAATAAAGTATTTGTTTTTTATTAGTTATGAAATATTATTTAAGTACCGGTAATGGTATTTAACTCACAGAATATCACTTTTGGGTCTTCACTATTGAATGCTGTGAGGCTAACTAAGATGTTTTTACACGGTCTATACAGTATGAACTGGCAGCGAACATCACGTGCTATGAAGGTCACGCAGGTCTAGATTACGTCATCGTAGATTACTGCGCAGCCGTTTTTTGGCTCAGATCTTACCGATCGAATTATAATTATCTTTCTTGCAGGATTTTCGCATTAATGGTTTTTATTTAATTATTGAATTTTATGAGAGTTGTTTGAGATTACTTATGAGTCAATTATTGAGACTTCATTTTATGGTTTTAAACAAATTTTTTTAAACACTTTTTTGAAGTTTTGCCATTGTGTACTTTACGTACTGATACTATATCTATAGTTAATTACATAATTTAAAGTTAAAATCAATGAAAAGATTGGAACATAATAAACTATTAATGAGATCTATCTAATGTTTGTGTCTGTATTCGTGTATTGAAATTATCAAGCGCTGGATTCCCTCCCCTGCTCGTCTTTCACTAGCCTACCTATTCTGGCCTCTGGGGATAAGTATAAATGTTCCCTTTTCCAAATTTCCAATTCATCGAAAGGGAAGGTCTTAGTACCGTTTTACTCTAGGCCGTCACGGTGGCTCATGCTTAGCGCGTGGGCCTGGCATGCTAGCGGTCCCGAGTTCAAATCTCGGGGCTGGCGGGCGTGTCATTTGTGGTGGACAAAGCCGTGACCTTTGGGGGGTTTTCTCGGGGATCCTCCCGTTTCCCCCTTCATTCATTCCACCAACACTCTCCACTTCAACTTCCTTTCCCCCTCATTATCATCCCGTTCCCCCTTTCTGGTTTTCGGGCCAGCTCCTGCTGCAGACTCTGCTGCGGGCCTCCCCCGTCCTGCCCCGTTGCTTGTGGTCAAGAGTTGCTGGTGGTGTCCCGTGCCGTTGGGGCTCTCAGAGGGACCCTGGGTTAGTGGCGCACGTCATGGTGTGCCGCGCCTATGGGGCTCTTGTAGGAGGGACCCTGGGTACGGTGCACGTGGAGTGGTACCTGGTCTTAGCTGGATGTAGGGGAGCTCCGTGGGGGCTGGTGGTGGAGTCTGTTGACAGGGGGGCTTTAGGGCATGCACATCATTCCGTCTCCTAGGGGGTGCAAAAAGGGCCCGCCTATGTGGCCTACTTGCGTGAGCTCGTCAGGGCTCAGCCCCTGAACCATACCATACCATACCGTTTTACTCTACGTATACACCCTTTTATTAATGAATTGTGAGCAAATGTACGCTTACTTCATGTATGAAGAAGTCTAGTCGGACAAATTTTAAATAAATTCCCAAACGTTACTATATAATGAATAACAAAAAACAAGTACTCAAATTGATAAAACTAACTTGTAATGGTACTTTTACTCACTTTGTTTTCCGTTATTCACTCCATCATTCATTCTCAATTGTAAATTTTTTAATTTTTAACATGAGGTATTTTGTTTGTATCTCCGCTATGGTATTCTACTTTATTTTTTCGTATCATGATTCATGTATTTATTTCATATGAACAATCTTATTGTTTTTGCCTAAACCACGCAAGAGTTGGCCAATCATGCGGGTTTCTGCGTCGCGCCGACTACAGCTCTAACTCCCTAGCGAGCGGGTGAAATATCTACGCTAATAAAGCCACTAATGGCGTTATGATTCAGGTTCTCACATTTACTGTTGGAATTACAATGAAAATAACCACGTACCTCATCATAAGAAATGTTGGAGATGTCCTCCTCTTGCATTCACAAAACACTGGAACCTTTTTAAGACATTTTCGTTCACGCGCAAAATTTCAGCTTCCGAGACAGAGTTAATTTCTGTTGTGGTAGGCCTATGTGATATTGTCTTTAAGTTCTTCTAACAGTATGTGAATATTATTTATGGGGAAACTTGAAAAATAAAGTGTATAGGTCTACTTCCCGTACATTACAAAGGAAACGGGTGAAATATCTACGCTAATAAAGCCCGCTGATGGTAATGATTCAGGTTCTCACAAAGAAAACCACATGTGATTTATCTGGCAAAGACAATAGACAATATCACATAGGCCTATCACAAGAGAAATAAACTCTGTCTCGGAAGCTGAACTTATGCGCGTGAAAGAAAATTTCCTAAAAAAGGTGTCAGTATTGTGTGGATGCAAGAGGAGAACATTTCCAACATCTCTCGTGATGAGGTACATGGTTATTTTCATTGTCATTTTAATTGTAAATGTGAGAACCTGAATCATTACCCTTATTCTCCGGGAAGAACATAATCTGAGAATATTCGAAAACAGAGGGCTTAGGAAAATATTCGAGCCTAAGAGAGATGAAAATGAGTACTGGAGAAAACTGCATAACCACGAGCTTCATACTCTGTACTCGTCACCGGAAGGGTAATTAAATCACGGAGGATGAAATGGGCTGGACATGTTGCGCGCATGAAAGGAGAGACATATCTAAAAAATATTGACTGGGAGACCCGAAGGGAAAAGACCACTTGGAAGAACTAGTCGTAGGTGGAGGACAATATTAGGATAGATTTAAGGGAAGTAGGATTTGCGAGGGATGGTTTAATGGAGTTAGCACAGAATAGGGTTAAAGGTAGGGCTCAGGTAAGCGTGACAATGAACCTTCGGATATCATAAAATAAATAATATTACTTTAGCTTGCTTAGAAATTGTATTGGCATTGAGAAAGTTAAGTAAGCTTCGGTTCATAGATTAGAAGGACTGTAATCGGTATGAAATGCTGTCTTCCCGGTCAAAATGCAAAGGTTCATAATATCATGATGTGTGTTTGATGAAGCAGGTAGGCCTACTTCTAGATATATTGAGAGTTAGAAAATAGATTGTGGTGCTGCAGAAGCTTCTTGAATATTTCAAGTGGCAATAATGAAGTTTGTCTGCTCTCTGCTATTGAACATTGCTAATTGCTCAACTCTCCCTGTCATTTCCAAACAAGTATTAATTTGGCAAATGACATGACTACCTAAGTGATGGAGACAATGTCAATTTTCACGATGAATAAAAATTATGTTTGGTCAGTTCTGCATATAGGTTCCATTATTTAGGAACTGCTGTTCGATCATATACTGCTGAGCGCCGAATTAATAAGTTGGGAACCAACCAATGACTTAGGTTGTCCAGTATCGTTGTCTAGTGGTTAGCATTGCTGCTTGCTTAATAGAGGATTTCAGATCTGCCTTGGGGTTTGTCCTAATTTGAGAATTCATTTGAACACTAATGTCAATAATTTGGTTCTTCTTCTAAAAGCAGAGCAGGAACTAAATATATTGCATCAATACATCTGGCAAACATTAGTATATCCGTTGTAGTATTCACCTTTAAAGAAATCAAAGAAAGAATTTTTAAATGATATTACAAAATCGTGAATAGTGCAGTCAAATAAATAATTGGATTGCCAATGGATACCTCAGATGTAATGTTATACTCATCAAGAAAAGTTACACTGGATGTGATCAGAGGCGTAACGAGGGGGGGGTTGGGGGTTTGAACCCCCCCCCCATTGATTAAAAAAAGGGAAATTGTACAATTTTTTAAAATCTGCTTATAAATGACTTAATACGAGTATAAAGCGTGGGAAGCTTAAAACTCGTTATTGTGCATCTTAATTTTTAAAATTTTCCGGGGGAGGACCCCCCAACCCCCCTCTCCCTTGGGGTATGGAATACCCCCAGATCCCCCGGATGTTATAACCCCCCCATATGGTCGGCCTGGTTACGCCTATGGATGTGATGAAAACTTCATGGGAGGATTATTTAAAAAACTTAAACATATTTAACCGCCTAAACATATTCAACGTCTAGCGAGGATGCATCTAACTTTGATGATTAATTAACTGGAGGGTTTTAGGTTGAACCAGGTTTTTACTGGTGTCAGTTACTCTTCAGTGAGATAAACATGAAAATCTGTCAATAATTTTACATTTCCACTTTTATAAACCCAGGCTGTGTAATGGCAGACATTTAAATCTCCTTGCAGGAGCTTATCTCTGGTGATTTATCCTAGGTACAAAGATAAGGACATGGCCCTGGGGTCGACTCAGCCTCTAACAGAAATGAGTACCAGGAGCAATCCTGGGGGTAAAGGCGGCCGGTGCGTAAGGCTGACAACCTTACCACCTTCATGTGCCGAATGTCCAAAATCTGGGAGCCTCAACCTCCTGGAACCCTCTGGGCCTCCATGGCCTGTACAGGGATCACTTTACCTTTACTTTTACAAAGATAAGGACAGGAGTTCTATATGAACATTATTTACTCATAGTTTATTTTTTTATGGAAGATAATAATAATATGCGATCGTGATATGACTGCAGAAACTTTTCGAAATCAAAGCACTTGCAAAATAGAATGTTTAATTAACTGTAAGTTTATTCTCGGAGAGTATGACATGGACATTTCCAGCAGTTTCCAATGAATGATTACATTACGAAGAAAGCGAAGTGACAGCTGCTAATTGTCAACCTATGCATTGTAAATAACATTCTCCTTAACAATTAACTGTCTGTCCATTCTCGTTAAAGTATTGTTGCATTATTTCTCAAGTCAATCACAATTAGCGTCTTCCCTGTCAGGTTCTTTATCTCTGTTCTATAATTTATATTAGGAATACACATTAGCCTATGTCTAAACCACATCTCTCCAACAGAAATATTGTATATTGTGTAAAATTTTTAACTTATCTTACACATAAAAAAATGTTTTTTTCTCTCTTTCTTTCTCTTTCGTAATTCTACCCCTCCCTTTTTAGGATTTAAGCGACCCAAGCCGCCCGGGACTTACAGGGCCGAGACCTGTTGGGAGGGGGATTATCTTCGGATTGCATACATACTTTTTTGACCAGACAAGGACATAAAGGGGCCTCCCCGGATGAGTGATCAGCCCAATGCCGGGGCCACCTCCGAGACAACACGAACACATAGGACGAGACACACTATTCACACACACACACACACACACTCCGAACAAGGCGGGGATGGGTTGAAGATGATAATGACTGGTTTTTCTATATTAGGCCTATTTTAAAATATGGATATATTATCTGACTCAGAGATAGACAAATCGAAACGAAAAGAATAAATTGAAGCAAAAGAAGAAAAAAAACCCAAAATTTAAAAATTGAGAGAAAGAAAGGTAGCCAAATTGCGAAATAAGTAGAAGCGATCATTTTTACGTAAAAAGAATAAATTGACATTGAAGATCAACAGTTCCACTGTAAACATCTAATGATATTACCATAGCGTAAGTAAGATCTGGAGACAGGATGGGATGGGAAGAAAAAAATAATGATTTTCACAATGAATTGGCTTCCAGGCAGAGTAACCGCTGTATATTCAAGCATCAGAGAACTGCATTGGTACCCACGTTTTCCTTGAATTCTCATTACGCATGTATTACTATAAACCTGATTTCCAAACGACTTACAACACTTGAGTGTGGTGCACTCAGAAAGATAATGCACATATTGTCAACAATAAACAATTTAATTCATTAGGTTCTCATAAATTTCGTAGTTCCACCTGCTGCTTTGGCGTTGAATCCACTTGCAGTGTCTTAATTTAGCTTCAATCTGGGATTTTCAATGCATGATGATTTCAACGCCCGTTGCAAGGAAATTCATTTGGTGGGTATTATCATGATCTTGAAAGACATAGAAATAAAAGGGAATATACAGGGTGTTAATGAATAACACCGAAATATTTTACCTGTGTATAGAGGGGACATAGACAAGCAACTTTTATTAGGACATTTTTGCTCTATGGCGCAAAATGTGTATGCTACAGGGCATTAAAGTCCTTAAAATTTGGTGCTCATAACTCAATAATTGAGCAAAATAGGGTTAAAATTTTCATTAAATTGAC
Source organism: Ectobius pallidus (assembly GCA_964059195.1). Lineage (NCBI taxonomy): Eukaryota > Metazoa > Arthropoda > Insecta > Blattodea > Ectobiidae > Ectobius > Ectobius pallidus. The sequence continues at coordinate 16,134,151 of CAXKWD010000005.1, forward strand.
TTCATGCCTTCTTAGCGATCGATAAAAACCTGATTCTTAACAATTCATCAACAGCTATACCATAATTTAGAATTTTCATAATCTGCAAAATTTACTGATTAATCACATGATTGCCCGCCACTGCATTATGTTTTTATTCCTAATTCCAAACCTAACAAAAATGCTTCGTTTGTCTTTTATTTCCCTCAGAGTTGTAACTACGCCAACTGTAATTGGGATTTATTCCTGTAGTTGGCAGAATAAAATAAATAAATATTGATCATCATTTTTTACAATTAACCGACCACTACCCAATATTCACTGTTCCTTTGTTTCCCATCATTTTAAGTGTTAGAAGACAGTGGCGTGCATATCCTTGGGATATTTTATGTTATAACACGAAGAATTGAATCCATAGAGCAAAAATCTCCTAATAAAAGTTGCTTGTCTATGTCCCCTCTATACACAGGTAAAATATTTCGGTGTTATTCATTAACACCCTGTATATAAGTGGAACGAATTCCAGTTACTTGACTATATGTTCAAAGCTGTTTTAAAATCCCTCTAAATATAACACTTTTATGAATCTCGTCATCACGAAGGAATCGGTTCCGGCTCTCAAATTTGTTGCTAGTTTCACGTTCATTATTATTATTCTTAGTGGTTTACACAAGGGTCTATAGAAAGGTATTAGTGTCTACGTATATGGTATGAATTGAGATATAAAATGAAATTAATTTCATTCTCTACAGCGATTGCTTCAGATGCTTTTGGCTGTCCCATCCATAAAGCATTAATAACTGTCCCTTTGTAAATTACTATAGATTAAATAGAAAATAAGGTAAACTGATGTAACAAAGTGCCAGTATGTTTTTGTTTAATCAGTTATGATTGCAATTATGATATGCAGAATACAAAAAAAAGTATAATTGACGGTTTCGGGATTTGAACCATGGAACTCCAGAATGTGAGGCCAAGACGTTACCATCTCACCCACCTGGGTCAGTTTAACGGTCTGGTTGGATAAGCGCATGTAAAGCAATAGTGTTATTATTTTGTCATAGCTAACTGTATTTTAATTGCCAAAGCCTTATAAAAGATCACAGTAAAACAATTTACTATGTTGTCATGATAACTGTTTTCCATGTCATGAATTTTTTCGAACACGTATATTACCATAAAATAGGCACTAAATTGAGCATTATTCCGAAACAGTTCAACCGATTTTATCCAATATCAATAGGCGTCTTTCCATGGATATTATAAATGTGTATACCAAGTTTTATAAAAATCCGGTAAAGCGTATTTGAGTTACCGCGTCTTTAAAATAGACACTAAATTGGGTTTTACTCCGGTACCGGTCTACCGATTTGGTCCAATATCAGTAGACGTCTTTTCATATACATTATAAATGAGTATACGAAGTTTCAGGAAAATCCAATAAAGCATGTTTGAGTTATCGCGACTTCTTATATATTAACATAAAAGGCACTAAATTGGGCATTTTTCCGGTACTGGCCAACCGATTTAGTCGAACATTAATAGACATCTTCCCATGAACATTATAAATGTGTTTTCCAAGTTTCATGAAAATCCGAAAAAGCGTATTTGAGTTATGGCGCGTACAGACACACGGACGGACGGACTGACGGACAGACGGACAGACATTTTTCGTCCCCCACACAATCTCATAAAGTACCATACTGGCACTTAATAATTAAGAATTAAGTCATATTATATTATAATACTATACAAATTAAGATCAAACTGTACCAAAAAAAAAAAAAAAAGGAGTAGGCCTAAGTTACACCAAAAGTGTATTACTATTGTAATGAAACATGCTGATGTTATTTAAAAAAATACAGAGCTTTACATATGAAGCCAAACGTTGAAAAATTTTCATTATTAAAAAGAATAGCATCTGACGTATTCAGTTGATATTCTATTGTAATGAATTTCGCACTTTACAGAAATCCCCTCTTAACACCTTTTGGGTGCGTTTTCAGGAGAAGACTTGATTATGAATATAAAATGATATACGAGGGATAATCAAATGAAAACCGATATTAATTTTTTTCCCCACTATTTTACTGCAGGAAGAATGTTTGCTTGTACGTTATTTTTCTACATAGTCCCCTCCCGGTTCAATGCACTTATGCCATCAGATATGATGTGCTTCGATAATGCATGAGAAAAATTATTCTGGATGACACTGTAGGCACTCACGCACCGCCGATTGGATGTCTTCATCAAACTTGAACTCCTGCCCTCCAAGGAGCTTCTTTAATGGACTAAAGATGTGGAAATCTGATGGTGCCAAACCTTGCAAGTATGACAGATGTAGAAGGCACTTGAAGCTTATGTCGTCGATGGTTTTCATGGTTGCACGAGTTCATGAGGACGGGCGTTATCATGTTGAAGCAATACACCTGCTCTCAGCAACCTGCTTCGCTTCGTCACCATAGCATTTCCAAATCTTTTGTTCCTTAAAGGATCTCCTTGGAGGGCAGAAATTCAAATCTGATCAAGATGTCCAATCGATGGTGCAAGAGTGGCTGCAGCATCAACCAAAATATTTTTTTTTCTCATGTTGTATCGAAGTTCTTCCTATCTAATGGCGTAAGTGCATTGAACTGGCAGGGGATTATGTAGAAAATAATGTACAAGCGAACTTTCTTCCTGCAGTAAAATAGTGGAAAAATATTAATTCCGGTTTTCATATGATTCTCCCTCGTAATTGTGTTTATTGATGGGGTATGTGAGGAATTATCACTACTCACATTACAGCAGAGAACATAAGGAAGCTACATTTGGAGTTTTTGGTTAATAACATAATGTAGATTAAAATATATCTATTGTCTCAAGGCTAGAAATAATTGCTCGCTCCTTGGAAATGCTTCTAGGTAATTCTAAAAGTATATTTATATTTCAACCATGTGCACTAGTATTGAAAGAAGAAATAATTCGACGTTGAGAAGGAATCAATAAGAAGAGTTATGTATATTGTCAAAATTACACTGTATTGAGTTAAAATATAAAAGAACTAGTATATAGGCCTACTATTCAAAGGTATGTACACAATATCTAGATTAAAAAACGAAAAGACAATCAGTATGTAATCTTAAAAGCTAGGAATCTGTTGAAGTATTACCATATTTTAAGAAAGTAGATTATGTTCATATATAAGCATAAATAGAGTATGTTCTTATACAAGCATAAGAAAACTTAAAAACAATTATAGAAGATACGTCAAAAGTTTTTTAAAAACATATGTACAACTTGTAGAACAATCTTGCAGATTAATCTTCTATAATGTAGTCACATTCAAGAATAGTTGTGTGCATCGAAGTTAGGTTAAAAAAATGTTCACACAAATTTGTTATCGTAGTTTGTAAAACACATGTAGAAATTTATAAATTGGTGCAGTATGGCGTTGATTATATTGATTCCTTATCAGTGCAATCTATTATTTCATTCTATAATTTTTTTAGGATATGCATTTCGAAGCCATAATGCTTCATCTTCAGTCCCAAGGTACACTAGAAAAATAAAAGTAGAAAAATAAATATTATATGTGATATACGTAAAATCTTGTCGTGGTACGAATAATGTATTAAGAATTATAAATGTGTATATGGTACTTACGTTTCTTCATGTACTTGTGGAAACCGGTGTGTGTGAGTCATGAGCAGATGGACTACTGACTTGTTGGGATCTGTGTGTGTATTGTGTAAGTTTTAGGCACGTTTCAAAAAGTTTATTGTGTTCGACATTGTTTTCATTGACAATCTGTTGCTTATGTTTGTAAATTTCATATTGTTCTAATGTGTTTAGTTTATGGCTCTTTTTATGTTTATGTAGGATTTCCAATGTGTTTTCGATTGTATTTGAGCTATGTGCATTATCGGCAAGGTGGTTTGCAAAGGCTGATTTTTTGCGATGGTATTTGAAGTCACTTATGTGTTCGGAAAATCTTTTTCTAAATGTTATACCCGTTTGTCCGATATAAACGGCGTTACAGTCAGTACATTCTAGGTAAATCATTCCAGTTCCTGATAGTCCGGCGTAGAAAATAAATGTTTTTTTGGACGTACTTTATATGGGCGATAACCATATGATGGCTGTAGTTTACTTGTGATGGTTTTGCTTATATTTTCGTTTAAAAATATGCACTTTAAGCCCGAAGTTGAATCTCTTCTATGAGTGTTTATGTATCTCTTTCATCGTCCCCCCCTCTCTCTCCTTCTCAAACTCTTTTCCCGCTATCCGCTCCATCTTTTCTCTTTCCGTTCTACCTTTCCCTCTCCCTCTCTACATTTTACCTCGCTCCATCTCTCTTTTTGTTCAACTCTCCTTTTTGCACTTCTCTTCGTTCATAAAGTCTTGGTTTATAATTTCTTCCTTGCAATATTATTTTCTTTATCCGCGAGCTCAACCACGTTTGAAAACCTGCAATAATATTCTCTTATTTTTGCGCTAAGTTCTAGGTTTATGATGCACATCAAATATCCCTAAGCGCTGCACATGAAAACTCTTCTTAAAATAATATATTTTACAGCTTGAAGAAAACTTCACTTTGATAACAATAGTTTAGCAAAGCTAACATTCTAGCTTAATTTTTTTTCTCAAGCTCCTACTTCCAATAAATATTAGAATTAGAATTAGCCCTCAATCATCCCATAGCGGGCAAGGGCCTCCTGGCATACTAGGGTGGCTGACTCGTGAAGGAACGTTTCAAGCTAGCCTCACGTGAGAAAGCTAAAATTTAAGTATATAATTAACTTTAGCTTTAGTACTAATTTAAGAGTGTTCCACTTCTTTCTGTCTCTGGCACTCCTAGACCACAAGTTCTCCAGAATATTCTTAAACTCGTCCTCCCATCGTCATTTCTGCCTTCCAACACTTCTTTTCCCAGTTCTGGGCTCCCACACTGTCATCACATGTGTCCATCTCTCCGGGTTCATTCTCATGACTAGGGACCGGATTCTTAGGTTTTTACCTATTTTTTTCCTTACTTCGAAAACAAAAAAGCGCTCATACACTTTTTCGAATCGTGTCCATAGGATTCACCCACATTAATTCTGTGGCACCTAAAAATACCTAAATGGGGTATAAAAACCTAAATATACCTAAACGGGATATATAACCTAAAATATCTAATTTAGGCTACTTTTTGTCTTTTTTGTTAAATTTCTCAGTTGAGAAATCTATATTTTGCGGGGAGACAATTTTTGTCGGGTTGAAATTAATACCACCAGCGTTTCGTTCAACCCATTGTCGTCTAGGATGGACAGTATCAAGAGAGAAAGCGGCGTATTCTTTTTCAAATATTCGTACGAACAACCATTGTTGCCGTGTATGAACAAGGGTATAGATTTCCGTGTTTTAAAGCGCTTGATGGCCTTTATTTACTACCCTCTTATTCATACTGAGTGGTCACAGTGTGAGGTTTAAGAAGATGTATTAATTATGCCGAAACAAATGAAATCGAGTTTATTACTGCTTGTTTTGATTGTTTATGCTTTCTTTCATCAATTGTCTTGTAACGACGCAAATAGCGACGTGCATAATCAACGATAGGAGACCATTCCTAAACAAAGGAAGGGTTGGGGGACCGCAACTAATCGATATTGAACATTTTCATGATTATCGATACTGCCCTGAATTTTATTTGAATTACAGAAAAGGAGAGGTGCGCATGCGTCGACGGTGAATCGACGAGGGAGACGTGCGGAACCTAAAAGACGGTTAGTAGTACGTGCCTGACCACGAGAGAGAGAAGTTGAAAAGGCAGAAGGGAGAAGACGAGATTGGGATGTGTGACAGCGGTAGAGGCGGTCTGGCATAATGGTGTGTCAGACTTTCATCTAAAGGAAATTCTGGTTGTGAACTTCCTTGACACGGCTATATGGAGATAGTCATTAATCAGAAGAATACACCAAGTCGGCCAGTACGAGACACCGCTACAGCGAACATCAGCTGTGAGAGTGAGTCGTGACTGCTCGCTCTGAATAAGAGCAGATATGGACATCAGGAAGTAATGGAAGACAACTCAGGATCGGAGGATAAGTTGGACATCACTGGTTGAGTATAATCGTCTAGACTTTTTCTTATTGTTTGGGGAGTGAGAAAATTGAGATATCCTTTTTTTTTTGTAAGGATGGTTTCTAAGTCATGTATGGCGATTAGACACCGTATGGAATAATAGAATAGAATAGAATAGAAACATAGAAGTGAGAATTCTAGAAGTAAAGTGATGAAATCCAGTAATCCAACTATTTTCTATTTCTGGTCTAAATTAATTATAAAAGAGCAGTCAAGAGCCTAACAACTGAATGCCAAAGATAGATCTCTTCACTTTAGGTTTTTTTGGGTGATTGTCCCACGAATGAATACATAGCTAGGGGCAATTGGTGATGCTCATATAAACTTTGTTATTTTTGAGACAGGACGCGAGGGGAGTAAGGAAGAAAGGTAATTAAGGGGCATGCTTAGTACTTCTTACGAGGGCCCCTCCCTCTTGGGTTTCGTTCAGGTGACGGGTGACTATCTATAAATAGATTTCATGCTGGCCTGTAGTGTTAAGTTATTTTTTTTATAGAGATTTATCTACAAGCGAAAGTGTATGGAATATGGTAGAGGGGGATAAGAAGTGGAAAGATTGAAGGGCAAAAGAAGGCCTACGAGTGGTAGTGCAGTAGGTGTGTACCATTGGAAGATTTACATGTTAGGGTAGAAGTAGAAGTCACTACAGGGGTTATAGAGAAGCTTACTAATCTGGGCGTGAATTAGTTTCAGTTAGAATTCTAGGGAATTTAGAGACAAAAGAAGATTGGGTGCCCATGCTGAAGAGTAGTAACTTAAGAAGTAGGAAAACTAGAATAACCACCAAGTGAATTAAATCAATGGTATAAGCTGAAGGGAACTCTACTTAAAGAAAGAAAGGGGTTAAAAGATAATAGCTGATGACTGGTCAGGTTAGAAAGAGGTGAGTGAGTTGAAAGATAATAACAAATAATTGGTTAGGTCAGAAAGAGGAGAAAAGGTAATTACGAGTAGTGTACTGATAAGTATGAACAAGTACTAGAGATTGTAAGGGTGAGGTGAGGGAACGCCGGAAGTATCCCGAATCAAACAAATAAAATCTGGTAGTAGGCAAGGCCTATACTAGTACATATAAAGAAAAGAAATTTATGAGAGATTGTGAAAGCCATCGATGTTGGAGGCGAACAACGGCCCCACGTGCCTCTAGGAGAGAGTGTCAGGGACCTCTGACATCGATTTACAAAATTTTATTTTTGTTTGCGGCCCATTAATATTTTCCCGGTTGCAGGAGAGGAGTCAGATTGTTTGTAACTCAAGATCTAGACGCCGCTCCTGTATCGGTGGTCTATCGCCACAGTCACTCTGTAGGTATAGGCCTAAACTTCTATTTCTTTCTTCATGAGACTGTCTTTCCTATCTATCTTTAAATACAATTCTTCATGGACTAAGATGACTAGTAGACTCGTATAGGAGACATAGGTGGGATTATTGAATGTAATCTGTAGAGTTAAGGACTGGATTATAAATTGAAAACCTTTATTTATTCTAAAGAGAAAAAAAGGGGGTATAATATATATATTGAAACATCTTGAAGTTGCAAATGTAAGTGACTATACAAGTTAATAGTAAATAATACGAGACGTTCTAGTAGATACCTGGAAACAAAAAAAAAGAAAGAAGGTTAAAATAATTAATTAGGAATTTGTTATTGTTGAACAGAGAACGTACTTATACAGTTAAAATTGGGTATACTAACCTTGAAAAATTAAGTACTATCCTACCAATAAAAGTGTTGAATGGTTAATGTAGTGTAAATGTAATTTATTGTATATAAGATTGTTATTGTTGAAAGAAAAGAAAAAAAAAATATAATAAATTAAATAAATTATGGTTATAGTTATGCAAAGTAAATTAACGTGAAGTTCAGATTTTTGACCCTTATCCTTGTAATGGTTTGAGAGTCGCTGATTTTTTGGGCTAAGTTATATACCTTGGTAGTGAGTATTAAAAAAAAAAAAAAAAGGAGAAAAAGAAGAAGCAAAATAATAAAAGAAAGATAAACCCGAATCCATTCCCGTCTCCACTGTTAATTTAAAAGCTAGTCGAGAGGCATGTAGATACATAGCCTGTGTATCTATAATTTAATTTGTGACTGGGCTGATACATAAAAAAAGAAGAAAAGAGGAAGCGTATTGATGATGGCGCCCGTTAATAGAAATTTTCATCAATATTATCAAAACTGGGTAAATTGCTAAAAGAAAGAGAAAGTAGACTGGGAGTAGGAAATTTGCAATCACCCGGTGACAGAGGTAGTTGTACTGAGTGTTGGAATGTGGACTATGCAGGCAGTGTTATGATGACACGGCAGGTGCATGAGTGACCTTGTTTTGTAGGAGTTCAGTAAACTTATATACTACGATTAAGAATAATCACATATTAGTCGTCACAGATTTTGGCTAAGAATTTTGGCGAAGATTTAATCCAAGAAATTAGGGAACTTTATAGCATAAAGTAAGAAAGCCCGTCACATATTTTGGCGCCCAACGTGGGGCTAAGTAGTGTTAAAACAAAACAGTATTGCTAATTGTTGCAACTTAATTTAGTTAAAATTGTTAAATAAAAAAGTATGGCCGTGTGTTGTGCTGCATAAAGTTATCGTGAAGTTCCATATTTTGGTCGTCCATAGCGTGAGGCTGTGATAGTTTCATAGTAGGATAATTTTGATAGTAATTTTGACCCATAGCGTGGGGCGAGTTGTGTTAAAATTACAAAAGTTTGGCTTGATATAAGAAAAGAAAATAAACATTAATCAGTTAGAATTGGAAACTTGAAATACGAGTCGTCATATATTTTGGAGCCCATAGCGTGGGTTGAGTTGTGTTGAAATCACATATTTTGATAGCCCATAGCGTGAGGCAGTGATAGTTTTAAAAGAATTTTGGGAGTTAGGTTAGTATAGCTGCAATTTATTCTCAAAAAAAAAAAATAATAATAATAACATATTTTTGGGAAAAGAATAATGACTATTGACAAAGTAAGGACTTCTATAGATGACTAAGACAGACGACTGAACTATTGTGTTCTAATCTTTTTTTTTCAGTGGTATTGTTAATATATAAATATGGCTACTTATGTCGATCCATATGCACAAATAAGAGCAGCTGAGTTAACCCAAGCTATTAGGAAGTTGAGGAAGGCGGATTTAGAGGCAGAATGTGATAGAGTAAAGTTACCGACCACAGGTACAAGGGATGAGTTAAGACAACGCTTGTTAGATTATGCCCGTAAGAACCCTCAGTCATTTCAAGTGTTAATTACGGCTTTTGCTCTGAGTCAGGAAGTTTTGGAAGAAGATTTAGTTGAACATAATATAACGGTTCCACAAGATTCATATGGAGATGTAGTGTATACGTGGGTTAAGTTAATGCGTAGGAAGGCCATGGCGGTAGCTGATTCGGAAGAAGCTGTACCAGTAGTACCATCGTTTACAATTCAGTTAGAGCCGCATAAACCAAATACTTTGGATCTGGTTCGTAAATGGAACATTAAATTTAAACCTGGGGATAGTATTTACTTATTTTTGGAGAGATTGGAAGATTTAAAACAAAGTTCTAAGTTACAGGGTGTAGAGTTATTGTCAGTATTACCCGAAATTTTACAAGATTCAGCTTTACTTTGGTACAGGAACAGATTAACAGATTGGCCTACATGGGAAGCTTTTTTGAAAGAATTTAGAGAATATTACTTGCCTGTTGATGAGGAAGACTCGCTTTTGGATGAGATTAGACAGAGAACGCAAGGTCCTAAAGAATCGATTTTTGATTATGTTAATGCTATTCAAACGTTAATGAGGAGGCTGAGTACTCCAATGAGTCCTCAACAAATGATGAAGAATGTTATCAAAAATTTGCGTCCTGACGTAAAATTGTACATTAGACCTGCAGAGATTCAAACTATAACAGATTTAATACGTGTAGGTAGACAGTATGAACAAATATTGTTAGATTCTGAGAGATATATTCCTCCTCCAACGCAGGTTAGAGCTACAATTAAAGAAACGGCTTATAAACCTCAGAGACAAGTTGTTATACCTTCAGTTCATACAGCGCTAGGAATTCAGGGAAAACAGGAACTTCCATCGTCCGAGTTACAAAAGAAACCCAATGTTAGTTTTTCTGCAAAGACGTGGGACAAAGAACGAAATTCAAGTCATGTAAATGATTCCAGAATAGTTAAAGCAACAGAAAATAAAGAGAGACAGGATGAGTCGAGGGATAATGGTAAAAACACCACCTTACGTTTTTCAAATAACCAGCGATGTTGGAATTGTGATAAAACAGGACATAGGCAGTTCGAGTGTAAGGCACCTCGTAGAGTTACTCCACGCACTACGATTAAATGTTATAATTGTAATAAGCTTGGACATAGGTCTATTGATTGTAGGATGCCCCAAGAAAGAAAAGTTAGGCCTACAAATCCCTTATGACAATTAACTAAAAATCAGGCTTGTGTGATGTTAAATATAAATCCTACAGATTTAGTTAATGGAGATAGATGTTTTGTTGAAATTTTGCTGGAGGATATTACATTTATTGCTTTAATAGATTCCGGTTCAGATAAAACTTATGTGGGAGAGAAGGGTGATTTTTTGTGTAAAATGTTAGATTTAGCAGTAGAAGAATCTGAAGTTAGGGTGGTGCAACTAGCAGATAAAACTTATAGTTCTATAACAGGAGAGAGAACTTTTGAGATGAAATTGCAGGACAGGATTTTTCCGATAAAATGTAAAATTATGCCAAATTTAGCAGTAGATATGATTCTGGGCATGGACGTTTTGAAACAAATTGGGTTAGTAGTAGATTTGCAAGATGGGACTTGGTATTTCAAAGATGAACCAGCAAAAATTTTTCAATTTGTTAAGGCTATAGATTTAAAAGAAGAAGATCAACTACATAATATTCTTACCTTACCTACACCTCAGGAAAGGGACAGATTGAATGTGTTTTTGGAAAATCAGTTACAGAAATTTGATCAGTGTACTGGACTTACCGATCTGATTTCTCATGTTATTGATACAGGCGATGCAAAACCTATAAAACAAAGATATTATCCAGTATCACCCATTTTGGAAAAAGTTATACACGCGGAAATAGATAAAATGTTATTGGAAAAAGTTATAGAGCCTTCAAATTCACCTTGGTCGTCTCCGGTAGTTATGGTAAAGAAACCAGATAGAACATGGAGGTTCTGCGTAGATTTCAGAAAAGTAAACAATTATACTAAAAGAGATAGTTATCCTTTGCCATACATTGAACATGTTTTGAGTAAATTACGACATGCTAGGTATATCAGTACAATAGATTTGAAAAATGGGTATTGGCAAGTTCCATTAGATGAAGCAAGTAAAGAAAAAACAGCATTTACCGTACCTGGTAGAGGATTGTATCAGTTTCGAGTTATGCCTTTTGGAATCCATAACGCACCAGCCTCGTTTCAAAGATTAGTTGATACTATATTAAGAGAAGAGATAGGAGAGAAATGCTTTTGTTATTTGGATGATATAGTACTTATTAGCGAGACATTTGAAGAACATTTGTCCTTGTTAGAAAAAGTCTTAGAGAAATTAAGAAAAGCTAACCTGAAAATTAATAGGGAAAAATCAAAATTTTGCAGAAGTGAATTAAAATATTTGGGTCATATCATTACTCCATTAGGAATTGCTGTAGATTCAGATAAAATCTCGTGTATCCTTGAGTATCCAGCCCCTACAAAAGTCAAGGAAGTACGAGCATTTTTAGGATTGGCTTCTTGGTACCGACGATTCATTCCATTTTTTTCTGAAGTTGTAAAGCCCCTCACTGCACTTCTGAAAAAGAATCAGAGATGGCGTTGGACTAAGGAATGTCAGGAATCTTTTGATGAATTAAAATCGAAATTATCTAGTAGTCCTATATTAACTTGTCCAGATTATACTAAACCCCTAGTGCTACAGACCGACGCTAGTTTTTCAGGACTAGGAGCAGCATTAATTCAGACAGGAGAGGAAGGAGAGGAAAAAGTAATAGCTTATGCTAGTAGAACTTTAACAGTAGGTGAGCAAAAGTGGGCAATAGTCGAGAAAGAATTGTTAGCTATATTGTGGGCAGTTCAAAAGTTTCGTCCTTATTTGGAAGGTTATCATTTTAAAGTATATACTGATCACTTTGCTCTGAAATGGTTAAATACATTACAGAATCCGACTGGACGATTAGCTAGGTGGAGTTTATTGCTCCAGGAGTATGATTTTGAAGTAATACATAGGCCTGGTAGATTACAAAAAGTTCCGGATGCTTTATCTAGAATACACGAAGGGAAAGTTCAAGAGAAAACGGTAGAGGAAGAATTTTGCCTCTTGTTGACTGATAACTCTGAAGTAGTGGAATGGGAAAATATACAAGATGCTTGGTATATTAAGCGGAAAGAGCAAGTACAGAGTAAACCTAAATTTTGGCCAGATTGGAAGGTCGTAGATGGGAAGTTGTACCATCTTAGATTAGATCAGTTAGAACAAACTTTAGAGGGAACAGTAAATAGGTGGAAATTAGTTATTCCGCAAGATTTTAGGATTAAAGTATTGCAGGAATGTCATGATGCACCGACTGCAGGGCATATGGGGATAGCTAAAACTTTCTTTAGGATAGCAAACAAGTATTATTGGCCGGGAATGTTTAGAGATGTTGCTAAATATGTTACTGCTTGTGAAATATGTCAGAGACAGAAAGTGTTACAGACGGCTCAAGCAGGACCAATGCATTTTTACCAGAAAGAGAAACCTTGGATGACTGTAGCTACTGATTTGTTGGGACCTTACCCACGTTCAAAAAAGGGAAACCGATATGTGATTGTATTTCAGGACACCTTTACCAAATATGTAGAGTGTAAAGCGTTAAGGAAAGCAACCAGTAGAGCAGTTACGGAAGCATTTTATGAATTGATTATCCTTAAATGGGGAATTCCGGGATATTTGCTGATGGATAATGGACCGCAATACACTAGTAAATTAATGCGAGAGATAGCTAAAGCTTTTAATATAACTCCTTGTTATTTACCTGTATATTCGCCACAAGGAAATCCAGTAGAAAGAGTCAATAGAGTATTGAAAACAATGATTTCTAGTTATATTCAAAAGGATCAGACAGTTTGGGATGTGTATTTGAGAGAATTTAATTTTGCTATAAATACGGCTAAGCATAGTTCCACTGGATGCACTCCTTATATGCTAAATTATGGGAAGGAGCCTGAAATTATCAGTAGGATTGAAAAGGTGGAAAACCAACCGATTTATAAAGAAATTCCAAAACTTTGGGTGGAGAGACTCAATAAATTGAAAACGGTACGTTTAATGGTTAGACATAACTTAGAAACCGCCTATAAGAATTCGAGTCATTATTATAATCTTCGGAGGAGAGAGGTGAGATTTCGTCCAGGAGATCTAGTGTTAAGAAGAAACTTTAAATTAAGTGATGCCTCACAAGCTTATACAGCAGGTTTAAGTGCAAAGTTTGTCGGGCCCTATATTATAAAGAAAAAGTTCAGTGAAAATAGCTACGAACTGACAAACCGTTTTGGTAAAAAGTTGGGGAAGTGGCACGTCAAAGACTTGAAACCCTTTGTTCCTGGATAAACATTCTTTAAGGCTGGTAAAAGAGACACGCACAAAAAAAAAAAAAAAAAAAAAAAAGTGACCTGTGTCAACATTATTTTTTTTTATGGTGAGTGCGGGAAGAATGTAACGACGCAAATAGCGACGTGCATAATCAACGATAGGAGACCATTCCTAAACAAAGGAAGGGTTGGGGGACCGCAACTAATCGATATTGAACATTTTCATGATTATCGATACTGCCCTGAATTTTATTTGAATTACAGAAAAGGAGAGGTGCGCATGCGTCGACGGTGAATCGACGAGGGAGACGTGCGGAACCTAAAAGACGGTTAGTAGTACGTGCCTGACCACGAGAGAGAGAAGTTGAAAAGGCAGAAGGGAGAAGACGAGATTGGGATGTGTGACAGCGGTAGAGGCGGTCTGGCATAATGGTGTGTCAGACTTTCATCTAAAGGAAATTCTGGTTGTGAACTTCCTTGACACGGCTATATGGAGATAGTCATTAATCAGAAGAATACACCAAGTCGGCCAGTACGAGACACCGCTACAGCGAACATCAGCTGTGAGAGTGAGTCGTGACTGCTCGCTCTGAATAAGAGCAGATATGGACATCAGGAAGTAATGGAAGACAACTCAGGATCGGAGGATAAGTTGGACATCACTGGTTGAGTATAATCGTCTAGACTTTTTCTTATTGTTTGGGGAGTGAGAAAATTGAGATATCCTTTTTTTTTTGTAAGGATGGTTTCTAAGTCATGTATGGCGATTAGACACCGTATGGAATAATAGAATAGAATAGAATAGAAACATAGAAGTGAGAATTCTAGAAGTAAAGTGATGAAATCCAGTAATCCAACTATTTTCTATTTCTGGTCTAAATTAATTATAAAAGAGCAGTCAAGAGCCTAACAACTGAATGCCAAAGATAGATCTCTTCACTTTAGGTTTTTTTGGGTGATTGTCCCACGAATGAATACATAGCTAGGGGCAATTGGTGATGCTCATATAAACTTTGTTATTTTTGAGACAGGACGCGAGGGGAGTAAGGAAGAAAGGTAATTAAGGGGCATGCTTAGTACTTCTTACGAGGGCCCCTCCCTCTTGGGTTTCGTTCAGGTGACGGGTGACTATCTATAAATAGATTTCATGCTGGCCTGTAGTGTTAAGTTATTTTTTTTATAGAGATTTATCTACAAGCGAAAGTGTATGGAATATGGTAGAGGGGGATAAGAAGTGGAAAGATTGAAGGGCAAAAGAAGGCCTACGAGTGGTAGTGCAGTAGGTGTGTACCATTGGAAGATTTACATGTTAGGGTAGAAGTAGAAGTCACTACAGGGGTTATAGAGAAGCTTACTAATCTGGGCGTGAATTAGTTTCAGTTAGAATTCTAGGGAATTTAGAGACAAAAGAAGATTGGGTGCCCATGCTGAAGAGTAGTAACTTAAGAAGTAGGAAAACTAGAATAACCACCAAGTGAATTAAATCAATGGTATAAGCTGAAGGGAACTCTACTTAAAGAAAGAAAGGGGTTAAAAGATAATAGCTGATGACTGGTCAGGTTAGAAAGAGGTGAGTGAGTTGAAAGATAATAACAAATAATTGGTTAGGTCAGAAAGAGGAGAAAAGGTAATTACGAGTAGTGTACTGATAAGTATGAACAAGTACTAGAGATTGTAAGGGTGAGGTGAGGGAACGCCGGAAGTATCCCGAATCAAACAAATAAAATCTGGTAGTAGGCAAGGCCTATACTAGTACATATAAAGAAAAGAAATTTATGAGAGATTGTGAAAGCCATCGATGTTGGAGGCGAACAACGGCCCCACGTGCCTCTAGGAGAGAGTGTCAGGGACCTCTGACATCGATTTACAAAATTTTATTTTTGTTTGCGGCCCATTAATATTTTCCCGGTTGCAGGAGAGGAGTCAGATTGTTTGTAACTCAAGATCTAGACGCCGCTCCTGTATCGGTGGTCTATCGCCACAGTCACTCTGTAGGTATAGGCCTAAACTTCTATTTCTTTCTTCATGAGACTGTCTTTCCTATCTATCTTTAAATACAATTCTTCATGGACTAAGATGACTAGTAGACTCGTATAG
This sequence comes from Ectobius pallidus, assembly GCA_964059195.1. Classification (NCBI taxonomy): domain Eukaryota; kingdom Metazoa; phylum Arthropoda; class Insecta; order Blattodea; family Ectobiidae; genus Ectobius; species Ectobius pallidus. The sequence goes on from CAXKWD010000005.1 coordinate 16,149,916, forward strand.
GAGACATAGGTGGGATTATTGAATGTAATCTGTAGAGTTAAGGACTGGATTATAAATTGAAAACCTTTATTTATTCTAAAGAGAAAAAAAGGGGGTATAATATATATATTGAAACATCTTGAAGTTGCAAATGTAAGTGACTATACAAGTTAATAGTAAATAATACGAGACGTTCTAGTAGATACCTGGAAACAAAAAAAAAGAAAGAAGGTTAAAATAATTAATTAGGAATTTGTTATTGTTGAACAGAGAACGTACTTATACAGTTAAAATTGGGTATACTAACCTTGAAAAATTAAGTACTATCCTACCAATAAAAGTGTTGAATGGTTAATGTAGTGTAAATGTAATTTATTGTATATAAGATTGTTATTGTTGAAAGAAAAGAAAAAAAAAATATAATAAATTAAATAAATTATGGTTATAGTTATGCAAAGTAAATTAACGTGAAGTTCAGATTTTTGACCCTTATCCTTGTAATGGTTTGAGAGTCGCTGATTTTTTGGGCTAAGTTATATACCTTGGTAGTGAGTATTAAAAAAAAAAAAAAAAGGAGAAAAAGAAGAAGCAAAATAATAAAAGAAAGATAAACCCGAATCCATTCCCGTCTCCACTGTTAATTTAAAAGCTAGTCGAGAGGCATGTAGATACATAGCCTGTGTATCTATAATTTAATTTGTGACTGGGCTGATACATAAAAAAAGAAGAAAAGAGGAAGCGTATTGATGATGGCGCCCGTTAATAGAAATTTTCATCAATATTATCAAAACTGGGTAAATTGCTAAAAGAAAGAGAAAGTAGACTGGGAGTAGGAAATTTGCAATCACCCGGTGACAGAGGTAGTTGTACTGAGTGTTGGAATGTGGACTATGCAGGCAGTGTTATGATGACACGGCAGGTGCATGAGTGACCTTGTTTTGTAGGAGTTCAGTAAACTTATATACTACGATTAAGAATAATCACATATTAGTCGTCACAGATTTTGGCTAAGAATTTTGGCGAAGATTTAATCCAAGAAATTAGGGAACTTTATAGCATAAAGTAAGAAAGCCCGTCACAGTCTATAATATTGTCCTAAAGCAAGTTTACACAAATTTAAGTCAATTTTGTTAAATATATTTATTACAATATTCCGCCTTTACCCTTGACATATTGTGGTGTTCATTACATCTTATATGAACTGAAGATGGCGCAGCATACGCCGAAATGCATTTTCAAGATAAGTTGTGTATTATATGTTAAGGGTAAAGGCGGAATATTGTAATAAATGTATTTAATATTTACCCTTATCTGTTGAAAATGAGTTATTTCAATTTTGTTAAGTTAAACCTTACACGTATTATGTATTGAATCCTGTGTAGCACATTAAAATTCATTAAACCAATTATTCTACCCGAAAACGATATTTTTGACAAAAAACCTAAAAAAACTATTTCACCTAATGGAAAACCTAAAACAGTGTTTTTAAAAACTTAAAAATCCGGTCCCTACTCATGACATGCCCTGCCCACATCCATTTTAATTTTGAACCAGTAACCATCACATCCTTTATAGATGTCGCATTCCTAATGTCTTCATTTCTCATTCGATCTTTCAATGTGATGTTTAGCAGCTTCCTCTCCATCTTCCTCTGGCAGATCTGTAGCATGTTTTTATCTTTTTTTAGTTAATGTCCATGTGTGGGATCCATAAGTCATAACTGGTAGAATGCAAGTGTCCATCACATCCTTTTCTATCTTCATGCTTAAGGAGTTGACTAATAGGATGAATTTTTAGTTCCAAAATTTGTTCCAAAATTTGTTTCTTGAAACTTCTTTTTGGATTTTATTGTCGAACGATAATATTTTACCTAGGTATACATATTCCTGTACATATTCTATTGTGTCATCGTTAATTTTGATTGGTTCTTCTGTGTAGTTTGTCATTATTTTGTTTTTTTTTAACATTGATTCTAAGGCCGACTTCTTTGCTGGATTTGCACAGATTTGTTAGCATGACTTTAGCTTCCTCGTGTGAGTCTGTTATGAGTACAATATCGTCTGCAAACCTGAGATTAAAGAGTTTTTTCCCATTAATATTTATTCCGTATTCGTCCGGCATTCTGCAGAAAACTTCTTGCAATAGAGCTCTGAATAGTTTTGGAGAGATGGGGTCACCTTGTCTGACTCCCCTCTGCAATAATATGTCCTCTCCTGTTCTGTCTGTTTTTAGTTTCGCTCTGTTGTCAAGATATAGCTTACCCAGAGTCTAATATACTTTGCATGAACTCCTTGTCGATTAAGTACTTGAAGAATCGATAGCTGTTCTAACTTCCAATAATACATAGGTACAAAATTTTACTCTTCTAAAGTGAAATGATTAATAAACCGAAATCATTCATAGGTAGTAGATACTACAATATAACAAATGAAACATTGTGCTTTTTTAGCTTGCCAATTTCACACCTTGAACGTGACAGCAGTAAATATACCGCTGTATGTTTGTTGTATCATCCTCCAACATATTATTATCAATTTCCCTAGAAAGCAATAAATCGGATACGAAACCGAATGTGTATATTTACACATGTCAGAACCTTTATTATTCTCCCAGGGCTCGACTCAAACCTTACTGTTCCGATTTCATTAACCATTTCTCCCTGAGAATCAATTTTTGACACCATCTATGTGGAAAGACCTATCGGTATCGGTATATTCTTTTTTCACATATAGATTTATGATGAAGTCTGTAAGTTGGTTTCATTGCAGGCCTAACCTTTAACATTTGTTTTCTAAACTTTTCTTCTTTTATTTGTTATTTTATAGTACGTTTTTGGCTCCCTTCCGTCCACGGTGACATTGACAAAATTATATGAACTAGTTGAAGGGTTGGGTGGAAGAACCATCTAACTCCACTTTTATTAGGTTTACAGGAAATAGAAAGAAAAGGTAAGAAATTATGGGAAGTTGTATTGCTTTAAACACGTAATAAGTGCTCTTCCGTCTTTTTATAGGCCTATTTCCTTAATTTTATACATTATTCTGGTTTACTTTCACCTTCTTATAGTCTACAATTGCCCATGTGGGTAATGGCTACCTGATCCCTTAAATAAGATGTAGAATTTGCACTACTATTAACTATAATAGTCACTCTTTATTTATCAAACTTTAAAATATCAATTATTATTATAACTTTTCTTATTGTTCTCCTTTCTATGGTACGGCATTAATTTATTCTTGGTTGTAAGTCTCTTAATTTGTAAACAGCAACACAGTTACTAAATGGTATGTAATATGCAGAATTGGGTGTGAATTAATAATTTATAGTAGAAAAATAACTTATTTGTTTTGTATATTTATTTACTATTTCTCTCACTACAAATTGCCATTGACAAAGAATACTAGATCAAATAAAATATGTCTGTTATCCAAAAGAACTACCTTTTAAATGGTTTCGCATTATTTGTATGGAGTCCTTCAAGACGAGAAAGCTCAAATTATATATATATAAGTTTACTTAGGGAAAAAATATAGGCTAGTCAGCCATTGGAAGCGTTGTGTCAACGAGACTTCTGCAATTAATGTTTGTGGTAAAAAGTTATACTAATTAATTAGTTTACCACAAACGGAATGAAATTTCTTTCTTTCTTTCTTTATCAAGTTTTACCTCTCCCTTCTAGGATTTAAGCGACCCAAGACGCCCGGGCCTTACAGGCCGCGACCTGTTGGGAGAGGGATTATCTTTGGATCACATACATACCTTTTTGACCAGACAAGGACATGGAGGGCCTCCCCGGTTGAGTGATCAGCCCAATGCCGGGGCCACCTCCGAGACAACACGAACACATAGGACGAGACACACCATTCACACACTTACTCCAAGCAAGGCGAGGATGGGATGAAGATAATAATGACGGCCAGATGATATCCGGGGACCACAAGGGCCTAAAGTTACCCGACATTTGTCTCACAGGTGACGAAAAACCCCACCTAGGTAACTTGTCCCGACCAGGAATCGAATCCGGGCCCGCTGCGTGAGAGGAGCGAACGCATCCTTTACGTCACACCGGTGGACGTAATGAAATTTATCGATCGTAATTACTGGGGAGTGGGAAATGATTTAACTTTGTCTACAAGCTGAAGTATTCATTTAGCCTATTTAGTTTATTCGGTTCATTCAATTTATGTTTTTCAAGCTTGAAAAAATCAGGTTCGAATTAATAAAACAAAAACAAAGACGTTGAAAATCCTGCAAGGGAGTCAAAGTTACACTGATGGAGAATTGCAAGTTTGAAGAAGGTCTACTGTCCGCTAAACTTACGTGAAGTATAAGGTACATTATAATTAACAACAAAGATTTGCCCGTGATAAATTTAGAGTAATAGGCCTATATCATAATGTGCAATAATAAAAATTGAAAAAAAATGCTCATCTTTAAAGACACGCAAAACTTTACTCCTGTACAGTGAAATTTATCTTTACTTTGCGCCTTTTATTTATTTTAGTGCATGTTTTCCTAATTTTTGTGCATATATGCAAGAACATATCTATGATATTAATGCATATAAATCCGCATCCTAGAAATAATGTTAAATAATTATATAACTAGTATAGATGAAAACTTTTATACAAGCTATTGGCGGAAGGGTTATCTGATTATTAATCAAGTTATTAAAAACATAAATATGCGTTAATAAAAATAATTTAGAATATTGCTTGAAAAGCTAACAGAGTATCATCATTAATCTTTAATAATTTTATATATTTCCATTTTTACTTTCTCGCATACAGTATTGTGATCGTGACAAAAATCGAAATCGAGTTAACACCGGGAAAGCATGTTTCACGATGCCTAGAAACCGAAAAACGTGTTTTTGGTTTGACGTCTGTCCGTCTGTCTGTCTGTCTGTCCGTCTGTCTGTCGGTCTGTCTGTCCGTCTGTCTGTGGACAAGCACAGCGGGTATTTACTTCATTTTTTGAATTAAGGACTTTTTCGAAATTTTGTCGAACCGCCCAGAAATTTAGTTTTATAACTGAAATATTAAGGGGACTTTTCATGAAAACTTTTTTAAAAATTTTGATTTTTGAAAAAATGGCTCTAACGATTTTAATAAAAATTTAAAATTGGAAACTCTTATCTATGACTAATAAAATGGCTATATCTGTATTTCTGCAAAAATGACTTAAGGGGTACTTTACTCGTATCCATTTTCAATTTTTATAGATTATATCCATTACAGTAGGCGATACACGAAAACCTACCACAGTAAAGTTGTAGAGAAAATTAAAATTAAAATTTTTTGTTTAACACATTTCTTTATACATTTAATAAATATCAAGATAAAAACGAAATAAGTACGGCTTAAATGCGAATTTCAGAACATACTGTCAATTAAAATATGAATGACATTTTGTTGCCCCTAGTAACAAGAAAACTATAGGCCTAATGTACTTATTGTTGTGAAATGCAATCAGTTTAGCTCAGTCGCAATGAACACACTAAAACCAATTACAGCGAGGTGGTAGGCCTATGGGCTAACAGGGAAGAGGTCCTGAGTTCAAATCAAACCTCGTGGCCGCCCAAATTGACTTGGGTTTTTCATGGTTTCCTCATTCGCAAAGGCAAACGCCGGGTTTGTAAGACTTGTTTATTTTCCATAACTCATCGCCGCTACGTCACTGGATATTATAATCGTTTAAACTGGATATCACAAAAGAAGACATCACTAAACAATATAATCAGATGACACGAATGAGTTGCTACTATAGACTAATGGTTCACGCAACCATACTAAACACGTGATATAACTACATGCAGTTAAAGCGTGCAATATAACCTAAGTAGTAGTTACTACTACTTAGGTTATATTGCACGCTTTAACTGTAGTAGTAGTAGTAGTAGTTGTGGCGAAATTCAAATATAAGTCGCCCCTTAAGCTCCGCCCATTCGATATTCGCATTTGCACGGACTCTGTGATGTATTTTGTTTCTGAGCTAAGCAGAGTGACCAACTGTCCTTGTTTATTGTTGCAAGTGCCTTGTGCCCACTGTCCTTGTATATTATCGCAATTGCCTTGTATCCACCTCTACATATAGCTAAATAATGCATAACACTAATGACATAGTTAAGTGCGCGAAGCGGAGGCGGTAGCCGTAGCGAAGCGCCCTTGTATTTTCGAATAATGTATGATACACTGTTTGTAGGTTTCGAAAATGTGGCAAACCCGCGAGGTTTGTCAGCCTGTCACCTCTCGTCTAGTGGTATGACGTCACACCTCCAACGTCCAATCACGAGTTTCTTCATAATACGAGGAGAGAAGAATTGCTAGATCGTGGTATAAAAGAAACTGCATCGTTGGGTGGGGCCGATTCATCCCAAGGTGCGACTGATATTTGAATTTTCCCTAGTAGTACTAGTAGCACTAGTAATATGCAGTTTTACTATCATTTATTATTATTATTATTATTATTATTATTATTATCATTATTTCACGGTAAAAGCATTGGACATAAAGATCGACTCAGGTGGTTTCCGTTCTTGATACTTCTTAGTTTTATGAAAATGTAATAAATAAAATTTAATTGTCCCTATAATTTACTTTTTTCTGTGCTAGCCTTTAACAAGTATATGCGAGAAAGTTTGTGCAACTTATTTTTGCACCATTTATTTATTAAAGCGATATCATACACACTTGATAGCAAAGGATGACAGTTTTGAAAGAACAGCGACATAACTCGACTTTTCGTTCTTCTGATTTTGATTATCCTAGCAGTTCATGATTTGTTAAAGATGTTGTTAACCTCTACGGGAATTCCCAAGTTTCTCATAGTCTTCACTAGAATATAGATGGCAGAAGGAATAGGAAGGAAGTTGCATCTCCCTTTTTATTATCTTTTCTGGAGTGTTATGTACTCAATCAAACGGTAAGTCCTCCTTGAGGATGTTTTCTTTCATTGTGTGCTGCCGTCTATTGTATAGGTGAGAAAACTCGCTCTGTGTAATGCAATTGTTTGCGGTGTTATTCGATTACAGTAAGAGAATCTCTAGGGCTTTGTCGCTATTCATGGATACCATAGTTCTCATAGTAGTGTTATCGCTTTCATGCTACAGTGGCTTAGTCCACTTGTAACAGAAAAGAACACGACAACACATTACATTTATCACCTCGTGTCATTTTCTGTGACTCACAGTAGCAAAAGTAAATATCACAGATAGGCTACTTACGCTAAATACAGTGTTCTTTTACATGCCTGTAAACATACAGCCTCGTATATAATTATCATCGACTGGGACTTGGATCGAATCTGCGAACTTCGCAACAAATAGACTGTACCTTATCAACAGGGCTAGGATTTATATGTAATTACATATTTCTTAATTTCACATATAGACACATTTTTTTCACTTATCTCCATCTATTATGTTGTCCTCTATTCAAATTAAACAAATTTATTTTCCATATTTTTCCATATTTCTGACATTAGTACATATTTATATGTAAAATAAATATTTGTCCATATTTAGTGATTTTAATGCAATATTCGTACATATTTCATTCTTAAGAGTAAAACTATATAAAATTGTCGTTTTCAGTGACAGAAAATATGGCAGCACAGGATAAGTTTACAGTTATGTACAGAAATGAATGTGTGAAAAATGATTTGTGTTACATTGAATCAAATTTTTGTAATATAACAAAAATAATTCAGAAACTACAAAATAATAATCTGACATTACCTGGAAAAATTGACATTGTGAAAATGATTTATGAACTCAAATGTATACGTGGACATTTAGCCGATCTTATCAAATGTAAAGTGGACAATGTGTTTTCAAGAAATCCAGGCTTTGAAGAAATGTGTAAAATCAGTGCAATCTTAAGTAGCTCGTCAAATGTAAAACTAGAATCAGTGAATTTTTAACACGCGCAAATCACTTCATGTGCAGTAGAACGAAGCTTCAGCCAATACAAATCACTTTTGAAAATTTAAAACAACATTTTGTGGCATACTGTTATGGTAGCAGAAATAATCAATGAATGAATACAAATAAAGTAAGTGATCTGAAAAAAAAAAATTGAATAATTTAATTTATGAATCCAGTATTTGTAATGCATTTTTATAGGTTCTAAAAGTAACAAAATGTAGTGTCTAGTGGTTAAATTTGTTTTGATGTCCATATTTTACAAAATAGATTTGCATATATATATGTACGTATTTTGACATTTTAGTACATATATATGTACATATTTTTACATTTTTAAGTACATATATATATACATATTTTGACATTTTTTAGTACATATAAATCCTAGCCCTGCTTATCAATACCCTTGGTGGACAGTTTGAATATGCATATTGCATATTCTAGGAATGTCTAGGTTAATTTTATTATGCATATAATAGAAATTATATTCAGTTTAAATACAGTACAAGTTGTGTTGGGTTTTCTAAAGCATAATATTCTGGCTTAATTTCCCCGTCTCTGATTTGTATTTTCCGCTTTTTCGTTCTGTGAAAGAGTTTCTCGCAAGATGGTGTAGGCCTTGTGTGTATCAGAGATGCTCGAGCAGCATTAGAATGTAAAAATTAAACAAACTTCTGTAAACTATCCTCTGCTATATTCAGATTAGAAGCCACTTCTTTGCAATTTGTAGACTCAATTTCAATTATTGATAGCCTAAATTCCAAAGATGCCTCAGTTATGCCCATGCGAAAATGATGTAGTAGCTACGATGAGCAAACTGGACAGGGTCATAAATTCGAATCCGGACTAAGGATTATTTTGTTTAGTCAAGAAGGTTCTTTGTGGTGAAAACTTCCATGAAGAATTTGACCTAACACTGTCCGAAATATTTTCACCGCAGTTTGCAACCATAACTTCGTGTAATGTGAAGGGATTGTTCTGCATTGAACTACTTTACATAATAAGGGGTTTCTTAAGTTTTAGAATGGTTAAGAGTTATACAATTTTTCAATAAATTATTGAAAAAATATGACGGTACAATATCGGATTTTAAACGATGTATTTCTAATTCTTCATAAGCTTTAACTAATTTAATCACCACATACTTCAAACATATTGGTAAACGTATACAGTACTAAATAAGGAGCAATGATATTTGTAAGTTAAGCGGTAAAATAGCAAATAATGTACCACATCTGACTAGGAACATACATCGTATTCTCTAATGCAAAGCACAAAGTGCAGTGGCAATCCTACTATCAAAACAAATCGCTTTACAGCTATTCTTTTCTGTGGAATTGAAGTTCTTTTCTAAGAGCAGTTAAAACAGTAGCTTTAGTTTTAATTACAAGTCCCCATAAAAGGTAAACCCAGGATATAGGACAAGTTCATTTAGATTCTTTTAATTACTTTCCTCTCGTAAGTTGTATCTTGTTATTCCAATCTAAGCCTAGAGAATGGATACTTACACTCAAACTTGAATGTATAAGGTATATATTGCTTTGGGATTATTTTTAGTATAATCCTCTTTTTAAACTACGAGGGAGAATCAAATGAAAACTGCAATTAATTTTTGTCCTCTATTTTACTATAGGAAGAATGTTTGCTTGTACAATATTTTTCTACTTAGTTCCCTGCTAGTTCAACGCATTTAAGCCATCGGATAGGAAGTGCTTCGATACCGCGTGAGAAAAATTATTTTGGTCGACGCTGTAGCCACTCGTGCACCGCCGATTGGACGTCTTGATCAGACTTGAAATTCTGCCCTCCAAGGTGCTCCTTTAATAGGCCAAATGTGTGGAAATCCGATAGTGCCAAAGCGAAGGAGATTGCTGAGTGCAGGTGTTTTGCTTCAACATGTAACGCCCGTCCTCATGCTCCTCGTGCAACAACGAAAACCGTCGACTACATCCCCCATAATCGCCAGATTTGGGACCATCAGATTTCCACATCTTTGGTTCATTAATGGATCACGTTGGAGGGCAGAAGTTCAAGTCTGATGGAGACGTCTAATCGTCGGTACATGAGTGACTATTGCGTCAACCAAAATAATTTTCCTCACGCGGTATCGAAGCACTTCCTATCCGATGGCTTAAGTGCGTTGAACTAGGAGGGGCTTAAGTGCGTTGAACTAGGAGGGGACTAAGTAGAATAATAATGTACAAGCAAACATTCTTCCTGTAGTAAATTAGTGGGAAAAAATTAATTGATGTTTTCGTTTTATTCTCCCTCGTAGAAAGAACGGTCACCACTAGAAATACAAATCTGTATTTCATTATTTGCTTACTAGCATGTGCCCGCGGCTTCGCCCGCGATAATTATTTCAAGAATTAAACATTAAGAGCATAATAGTTAAATCATTACATTTATTAACACCTAAATCGCATGGACTGCATACCACGATCAGATAGCATCGACTGGTAAAAGCGACCTCAGATTCGAGTTTCTTGGCCAAGAAAACCTCTGTATAGTGAGATTCGTCCAAATAAAACAACGTTTGACCATGTTTAGGGCTTACAACATTCAAGCGATCGCGAAAGTTTTGTTTTCAAGGTTTGACAAAAAAAGCCAAAGCCAACTGTAATTGATTTGACATTGAAATGTATAACTGAAAACTTATGTTTTGAAAACGCAAAAAATGCACGTTTTTTGCCAGTTTTTCACTCATAACTCACGAACGAAAACTAAAATTAAAATTCCGGCTTCGAGGTGCATTTTCCGACCCTTCAGCACACCTATGTTTAAAATTTCAGATCTCTGCGTTCAGTAGATTTCGCTGGACATCGAGGAGAATTCCTTTTATTAATATAGATAATATGAATTATAATGATACCTTCTCTAATTTGTCACACATCAATTTAATTTAATCCAAGCCCACCTGATACCACTGGTAACAATACGTTCTGTGAATTTGTTTTGATAATTCTATGTAAAAAGGGATTAAGTATTTTCAAAAACATTTAATTTTTGGCATTTAGAATCAGAATTTTTCAAAATCCTTTCTTAGTGAGCACCTACATTATGAAGCGAAGGTACTGTCAAAATTCCAAGTCTCTACCTGTTATAGTTTAGGCTGTACGTTGATTCCTGTCATTCAGTCAGTCATTCATTCAGTCAGTCAGTCAGGACAAAGCCTTTTATATATATAGAGATTCTTCATAAAATCTTTCTGAGATTAAAAATTCAATTCCCTTAGTGAGGAGGATAAGTCTACGGACCCTGTACATTTTGACAGGACAGTGATAGACATCTTGGTTTGTGTTTAACACAACTCAAGAGGTTCTTCTAATAAATGCACATGAGATAACAGGGAACGTAAACTCCCTATAAACTCTCAGGGAATGTAAATTGTCATTGTCGTTCACTTTGAGGAATACGGCAATAAAATCTATATTGAACAGCCAGGGATTAGAACCTACGACCTTGGGGATGTGAGTTTATATTTCCGCTTCGGCCATCTCACTTTAATACCCTTAGTAAACTTGTATTTAATTTTATTTTTAAATCGTTCTCATGAATGCATACTACTTGCAAAAAGGAATTGAAATACCTTGGGAATGAGATAAATTTGAATTGGTTTTGAAAAAATGAATGTCTTTCAACTTCATTGCAGAAATAAAAAGGAAAAAGCATTAAGCAGACAAAAATGAACACACTCTTTGTGTTCAGCAGTAACGCTTTTCTCAGAACTTCAAATTTATAAAGCTTTTGTTCAAACAGTTTTATATTATGTAAACCCAGCCTGGATATTATTTGCTACTACTAGCAATATCAAACCACTTCAAATTATTCATAATATTGGGCTCTCATAATTGGAGGCTACAATTATTTACATGGAAGAGCTGGAATTATATGCGTGATCAATGTAGATAGGAAAGTAAATATTTAATTTCTTGCGAAAATTTCTTTAATTAATTGCATGTTTCCGTGCCCTTGGGCGTCTTTTTATCAGTTGAGTAAGTATGACGTTACGAAGCACGGCTCTCCGAAATTACAAGAGAACAAAGTGAGTGACACCATATGACTTTAGGTACTATAAATAAATTACAAAAAAAAACCGTAAGCCTATATAGTGTAGTCATAATTTATTTTTGTCGGGTAACTTTAGACCCTTGTGGTCCCCACATATCATCTGGCCGTCATTATCATCTTCATCCCATCCTCGCCTTGTTTGGAGTGAGTGTGTGTGCGTGAATGGTGTGTGCCGTCCTATGTATTCGTGTTGTCTCGGAGGTGGCCCCGGCATTGGGCCCTCCATGTCCTTGTCTGATCAAAAAATTATGTATGTGATCCAAAGATGATCCCTCTCCCAACAGTTCACGACCCTGTAAGGCCCGGGCGGCTTGGGTCGCTTAAATCCTAAAAGGGAGACGTGAAACTACGATAAATAAAGAAAGAAAGAAAGAAAGAAAGAAAGAAAGAAGATTTTCCCTGTATAATTCAACACTTTGAAGAATTTGGGGTACGCCGTAGCGTAGTGGTTGAGGCCCTGCGCTACAAACCGGAAGGTCGCGGGTTCGATTCCCGATGAGGTCGTTGGAGTTTTTCAATTGGCCTAATCCTTCTGGTGGCACTATGACCCTGGGGTCGACTCAGCCTCTAACAGAAATGAGTACCAGGTGCAATCCTGGGGGTAAAGGCGGCCGGTGCGTAAGGCTGACAACCTTACCGCCTTCATGTGCCGAATGTCTACAAATTTGGGAGCCTCAACCTCCTGGAACCCTCTGGGCCTCCATGGCCCGTAATAGGGAACACTTTTGAAGAATTTAAAAATGTGTTTAATTATTTCTGGTTCACTTTCTTTTTTGCATCATGTTGGATGTGATGGAACCATTTTATAACACACCTTAATTAGGGATACCGTTGCAGGTAAGCAAGAGGTGTAGATATTCTGCCAATGAGTGGGTTAGTTATCAGAGCTCCTTCCTGTAAGCCACGATGTAATTGAAATATTCCGGGAACTCACTAATCATTAATTCTCGTTTTTTGGACTATTTCTTCACCGATAACTTCCTGCCTTTCCGCCTCTGGACGGTTCAATTAATTTGCTGCCTAATTGGCAGTTTTGTTAAGAAATAGTTTTCCAAGAATAATGTTCATTCCTTCAGGTCACATTGTTTTCAGTTACAAGTAAAATTATACAGCTATTAAATGAGCTATCAATTCTCATTCAGAGCAGCTTAAATGTGACCTAGGTACGATAGAATACGTGGGGTATATCTCCTCTGCAGGGTAACTCTGTTACAAACTCAGACTCCATTGCCATTTTGTTTCTTTCACATCTGAACATGTGGTTCTATTTTTCTGATTATTTTAGAGATGACAACGCTTTTTCCCAATATACTTTTAAAATAACTCATAATAAACATTATATTCACTGTACGCGGCAGAAACGCTAAACATGAATTTCAAAGGGCAGATGGAGAAACTTGAACTAAAGGAAAGGAGGATTTTAAGAAAAATCATTGGACCAAAATTTCAGGATAATAAGATGATATACATCAAGAATGAAACCCTCTACAAGAAAATTGAGAAACTTTCAGATACTATGCGAAAAAGGAGGATAAATTTCTATGGTCATCTTCTCAGAATGGACTCTGTTAGATTAAACAAACAAATCTTTGACTTCTTCCGCAACCGCAAAACAACTGGTTTAAAGAAACTGGAAAAGACCTAGTTGAGTTAAAAATTACAGAAAATTCACTACTCGATCGAACGGTTCAAATAACAACAAAAGACGAAAATACAAGGTTCCAAGACAGGTTGACACTGAAGCCCAAACCTATTATCTCTGAAGAAGAGAGGAAAAGAAGATCAGAAAGAATGAAGAAACACTGGGCACTTAGGAAGGAACAACACACAAAGAAATGACTGGTTCAGCGTATCCTAAAGAGGGTGAAACGAAAGAAGAATAAGAAAACATTACATTCGAATTCGACATGGACTATTCTTCTCGCTCAAGCGAATGGTAACTTAATGATAGTAGGCCTACTGGTGAAGAGGCGATTGTCATTAGGACAAGAAATATCTTGCTGCTTATTATAATTATTCAACATTACTTACCCTTATAACTATTGTAAAGAAAACAAATTCGTTCAGTTCGTTCTTTTAGTCATAGGATACATTAGCTTCTCTACTTATTAAGAGATCGCCGGCGTGGTCTTGTGGTTAGCGTCGCTGACTACAGGTCCGTCGGGCTGGGTTCGATCGCCACTACCTTCTCGGATTTTTCTGAGCTAGGGAGGACTGGAACGGGATGCAGTCAGCCTCGTGATTCAAATTGAGGAGCTGCTCCGGTCATGGGAGCCACCATTAACGGCCGCGGGTGTCGGCATGCTGACCACATGTCCCCAATCATGCCATCTGCTATGGTAGATGATGCAGCGGTCGGGTGGTAGGCCTTGTTCCTTCAGGGATGTAGAGCCACGGAGATTTTTAATTCATTAAGAAGTAATACTTTTTATTTGTAGTTCGGCTAAAACAATAGTGATTAGCATAAGAAGCACAAAAAGGAACTTACCTATAGTTTTCTCTAGCAGGTACGTCCGTTTTAGTTAATTCAACCGCTAGGCGCTTTACATAATTCATTTAATACTAACATAAAAAACATTATTAACACTGAAATAAATTTTACACAATGACGTTAGTGTATATTATATTGTTATTTTCAGTGCTTAGCATATCGGGTGGGTGATAGAACAAATCATAATTAAACAATATTAAATATGTTATGTAAGAAACAAACAAATTATTTCTTATATAGCTTTTGGATAAACTGTATTAAGTTCCATTTCGAGCGAAGACGTATGGGCCTAGGTTGTTTGCATTTCCAACATCTGAAAAAACTCACATACAGTAAACCATGGGAGAAGCACGCTTTCCAAAGATAGAGTCCTACAGTTTAATGCCGGTTGTCGACCAAGACCTAAGCTAACTTAACTTAGCTCAGCTCACATACAGTGAGGGATTTCATAATATATAGTTGTGCCGGATTTCATATGTAGTTTAGGATTTCATATGTAGTTTTGTCGGCACAACTACATATACAATCCCGCACTGTATATGAGCTAAGCTAAGCTAACTTAGCTTAGCTCTTGGTCGACAACCGGCGTAAGTGAATGACCTGATGACTTTTGATGTTCATAGCGAAACTCATCGAACGGAAACTTTAGACCTCTAATAGTCCAGGCGAGTTAGGTTATATCATTAAAAAAACAAAGTAGGCAATTTCTCTACGCGATAATTAGTAGAATTCATTGTAGGCCTACACGTTTTGGAAAAAAGTAGATTTGTTGAAGCATGGTGAAAAGAATTCAAAAAGAAAAAATGGAAAGAGCACGAGTTAGAGCATGAAAAGACGAAGAAAATGCGTCAAAACGATAAAAATCGGTTCATAACTATTTGCAAGAAAAATCGAAAACTCTCATTATTCCAACATTTTTTTACACAGCTTGTTTGTCTAGTAGAGAGGTCAAGCCTAATTGGGCTGCAATTCTAACTGTAACACCTACCTACGGTAATAGTTTTAACCAAAAATATTTTTAACGTTTCGAGAAAATCGCTGAAATGTAAAATAGTTGTTTTGGTAAAACAGCTAGTAATCGGCTAAAAATGACACCACAGTAATCGTGCAAGCCGCTGTTTGTTGGCGAGTTGTTGCTGTACAACCCCATTTTAAACAAAGGTATGTGAACATCAAATAAACCTTTAAACAACCACTACGAAAATCGGGATATTCTGCGTCTCGGGCCGCCGAGAAGCTGCGGAGGGGAAAATTTCCGCTTTATTTATAATAAATAGCTACTTTAATCTATATTGTCCTCACAGGCCTATCAGTTCAAACCTCAGACAGTCTGTTTAGGTTCGGTGATACTGGAAGCATCTTCTTGTTCTTACATTGGAGTTTTAATTAAAAATAATAATAAATAAAAAAATAAAAAGCATACCAGCTGTCATAATTAATGAATTTGACCATTTCCGTTTGTAATATTCAAGTGACATTTACAATAAAAAAGTCAACCTTATACCACAAATATAAATTACACACAAAGTTCTATTTGGCTCAACGTTTACTACACTGTTATAAACACTAGATGTACATAATATAAACACTGTTTCAATGTGTATAACCATAGAATCCTTGTTTACATTAAAACCTGTATGGAAATGTTACTGTGTCCTTAATGCATACACTACTGTGGGTAAAATTGTTCTTAGCATTCATACATTATTATAATCCATGTTACCTGTCATGTTCATATTTAAAAATAATTATAGTTCATCACTGTTTCACATAATAACTAATACACTAATACATATATATTAAAATATGATTCACATTTAGTGCTGTAACAGTGTAGTGAACATTGTGCCAAATTGAGCTTTCTTTGTTATTTAAATTTGTGGTGTAAGGTGGACTTTTTATTATAAATCTCATATAACAGCTGTGTTCTGGAGTTTTCTTTTTTGCACACTTACGTGCTACTTTCTGAGGGGATCCAACTATCCAACATAGTCTATATTCCCTTATTCTACAATAAGTAGGCCTACTTCATTAGGCCAGTATACCACTGAGATATAGAGGGAGAGAAAGGGAGAGGGGGAAAGAGAGGGAGGAAGAGAGTGAGAGGAGGAGAGAGAGGAACAGAGGGGGAGTGAGATCGGCACCTCAAGTGAAAATAAATTATCTAATTTTAAAACTAATTTATTGGTAGCTATTACATTATTTTTTAGGAAACACATGGCGATATCTCGGCACTTCTGGCAATGTCAGTTTCCATGCCTACGTCTCTAATGAGTAGACTGCTTGTTGCTGTTTACGTACTGTTTCGAAAGCTTGGGTCAGTACATTTGAGTATCAAGCAATTTACGTACAACCAGTATGGTGATCCCGATGCAGTGTATCCTCCACAGCACTAATTAAGTCTGGATTCCACGAACAATTAAAACCAACAGTTCACCGTTCCCTGCTCAATTTTATTGGATCACTGTGAACACAGGAAATACTTTTTCCCCTTGAAAACTCACCATTAAATTGATTCAATTTTTCCTTCAATTCCGGCTCCCATGTTTCATTTGTACGTTGTCGTATCCTACCCTAAATGCTATTGTGAACGCCAGAGTGTTTTCATAGGGTACTGGACATGGGGTGGATTTCTGTTACTTGAACTCGTATCTACTCTTATACAATTCAACGGCCCTAAATAGCGTGCTTGCTCGCCCGCTTCGTGAGACATCGGGTATACTCGGCGATGTTCGTCTCTCGCAGTCTAAACTTTCATGACGACTACAAAATTAGAGTACAAAATTTATTATATAAGGCCTAAGTGAAATGAACACAATGAACAAATATTCTAATTTTATTTTTACTTACAATTTTCATAGCTCTGAACCACAAACATTTTTAATAAGCTACCAGTGTAATTTTCTTAAAAATCCTGGAGTCAATGAATAATGGCGGGCGAAGCCGGGGGCAACAGCTGTAAAATATTGATGGTTTTATCTCTTGAAATATCGCTGATAATAATAATCCAAACAAACCATTCCTTCCCTTGAAACATTATATAATTTCTGAAAATTACACTGAATTGATAAAATAAAATTCACATCATAGGCCTATTCATGTCAATAAACAGCTGAGAAACAATACGTATTATGTGTTCACGGGTTCTTTGGAACTGCATAATCGATTCTGATATAGTTTTCCCAGGGGGCGCTTTCATGTCGTGGAATGTACTCTAAAGCAGGAATTTTAGCTGTTTCATTAATTATTAATGGCTTAGTTTATGAATGATTCGCGTGCAAGTGTTAATAAATATAATGCTTTAATAATTATTATACTCTTAATTTTTAATTTTTAAAAGAATTATCGTGGCGAAGCCACGGGCACCTCTTAGTATTTTACAAAATATTCAAGGGACGATCAGACGATCGGTTCTTTAGATTACTGTTACGGTCGACATATTTACCATACGCTGTAAGCTATATACGAGGCACATCCATGAAGTAAGTTTCCCTGGGGCCATTTACAGAAACAAAAACCAATATCATGGAAATATTTATTGCAACAGATACTGCAAGTGTTCAGCTATTTTTAAAAAATATTCGCTACCAGAAGTGAGACATTTTTCAAACCGTAGGACCAACTTTTGAATACCTTATGACGTAGAAGTGTGCCGTCTGGGATCTGAACCATCGTTTGACAACCATCTTCGCCTCTCTGTCATTATCTGTCATTTTTTGAGGTGTAGGAAAAGATGGAAGTCACTGGGAGCGAGGTCCGGGCTGTAGGGTGAATATTTAAACACCTCCCAGTCGAACTTCTGCAGGAGACTTGCTGGGAGCAGCTCGAAGCAGTAAAAGCCCCCCTCCCCCCACTCAATGCCTGATACCTTTCCCCCACGAGCTCTCTTGGCCCTACTCTTTCGATAACAACTCTATGCTTGCTACTTACCCCCACTACTTTCGTGACGATTTTGTTCGTAACGCTAGAGAGTAACGCAACATTGGGTTAGCTCTCTATTTACTCCTAGCACGCCTAAAGAAGTTTCACTTCAAACAATCGTGTTGTTTCATTCTGAGCTACAGAATATGCGCGAAGCGTAAATTCTAAAAAAAAAAAACACTTTAACACAGGCCTGTGAAACAGTACTCCAAAGGTGTGATGTCATTCCCCTACTTTTCCCTCCTTTCGTGCCCTTGTTGCGCAACTGAACCAATCGTTGCGCTTTGGAGGTCACGAAGGAAGGGGAAGTAGGGGAATGACATCACACCTTGGGAGTACTGTTCCCCAGGCCTGCTTTAACAGATCTTCTCTTGTTGGTAGGCTATCACGATCTAATTGAATCTCGTTTTAAACACTGTAGTCAGTGTTCCAAGAACAAACTAGAAAAACACTAGAATTGCTGTTATTTTGTTCCTTATTCAAATGTAGGTATATGGTTTAGTTCACAATAAAAAGTCAGTAATCCTTTCATAATACTACAGGGCTATGTAGATGGGACTTGTGTGCAAATAATTAATTTTTATTGTGTCAAAGCACTGGTGGGAAGTTGTATACTTGTTACTTGTGTTTCAAATCCCAGTCTTTGCATATAAAGTGTGAGGCAGGATAAAGAGTGTGCAGGGAGATTTTCTCACTTAACGTGGAATCAGCCATCCGCGTAATCTTTCTTCTTTTCCACTCCTCAAAATCTCCTGTTTCCTACACGCTAATACGAGTATCAAGAAAGCATTTATTTTGGAAATGGACACTTTTTCTTAAGACTATTTAACGATGACTCTGTCACCTTTTTGGCGGAATAATTTATGTACTGTAGTAGCTCTTCTACTGTAGGCCTACATGTCTGTAAATATGTAGTTTATGTCGAATTTACGTCCACATAAATGACATTGACCTGTGTCGCAACAGACCCGCGAACTTGGGGGCATCTAGATTCAGTTATTAAGTACGGTACCGTATTTTACGGACCATAAGACGCACTTTTTTACCTTGAAACAGAGCCTTGAAAGTTGGGTTCGTCTAATGGTCCAAAGGGTACAAAAAAATTAAAAATATGGAAAATATTGCAGCAGTACCATAGTTATCAACAAGATGTTATGAACGATAAGATAGTTACAAATTTTGACACAGACTGTACATTAGTGCATTGTCACAAACGTAAAATCTAGGTATACAATGCGAAAAGAAAGGAATGTTGAGTTCTTTTATACGAAAAGAGTTATCTATGAAGGCAATGACCTCTAAACAGCCTTGTCCCATTATGCTTACCATGTGGTGAACTGAGGGTTAAGTGTGTAAAAGTATTTTCAGTCTTTCAATCTGAGAAATCAGTTTGGTAGTTAAAATTTACGCTATGCCGCCTGTACAAAAGATATTTTCTACAACACAGGTTTAAAGTTAGAAGTGATTTACACTGATTCCATTTTACAAGGTTATAATTTGTTTATGCAATGAAGTACATTCCCTTTAAAATTTGTCGTTTAGATTCGCATTAAATTTATTTTCCTTTAAATCTCCATTCTAAAATCAAGATGCGTCTTATGATCCGGAGCGTCTTATAGTCCGTAAAATACAGTACTTTATGAGATTGTGTGGGGGAAGGGAAAATGTCTGTCCGTCCGTCTGTCTGTCCGCGTGTCCGTCCGCGCGATAACTCATATACGCTTTATCGGATTTTCATGAAACTTGGTATACGCATTTATAACATTCATGGGAAGAAGCCTATTGATAATGGACAAAATCGGTTGACCGATACCGAAGTAATGCCGAATTTAGTTCCTATTTTATGGTAATTCATTAGAAAGAATTTATCAAATGCGAATCAGTTCTCAGGACAACAAATTATTTTACAGTGTTCATATATATAGGTTTGGAAGTTAGCTTTGACAAATAACACTACCCACATATTTCTTCACGTATGCTTATCACACTTTAGACCTTTGTTCTTCCGTAAGCCCTGCTTAATTAATGGATCTGGAGCTTAACTCAGAAATCGATTAAAAAAAACTTATTTTCTGAATATCATAGTTATTGCAGTTATCACTGATTAAACAAAATCATTCTGACACTTTGTTACATCAGTTTACCTGATGTTATTATTATTTTGCATAGGTTATTTGTGCTACAGAGCATGGAAAGCTACGTAGCATTTAGATTTTCGATTGAAGAGAAAGGGTTAGAGTATCTTGGTGCATTGTGTGTAGCATGTCATTGTTACTACTGAATTTAAATCGGACTACAGTCAGGTTCCTAAGCGACTTCCACTATGATGATCGTGAAATGTCCCAATTAATCGATAGTGAAAAATACTGTTCGTCGATTGGTTCGATGGAACGACTTTGGTATTTGTAATAGGACGTTTGGAACAACATTATCCTCTCATGTTGTGCAGGCATCACTCTGGATCCTTAAAATCAATGTTTGTTAAAGTATCAGTTTACCTAGGAGCGAATCTACAGACACTTGTCAGGTGAGCATGCTGTACCAGCTCTCTCGAAAGCGATCTCAAGAGATTATATACTTTTACAATCCCCCAGGCCTCACCCACAACTGTCATCTGAAACAAACAAAGCTGGCTTCCGGTTCCTGCTGTCCACTTGTTAAAGAGATGTTGGAAATGTCCTCCTCTTGCATCCACACGACACTGGCACCTTTTTAGGAAATTTTCTTTCACGAGCTTTAGTTCAGCTTCCGAGGTGACCTAATTTCTCTTGTGATATTGTCATAAGTTCTTCTAATGTATGGGGGTTTGACGTATAAGCTACACTTTATTTTTCAAGTTCCCTCATAAATAATAGTCACATACTATTAGAAGAATTTAAAGACAATATCACAATAGAAATTAAATCTATCTCGGAAGCTGAACTTATGCCCGTGAAAAAAAAATCCTAAAAAGGTGCCAATGTTGTTTGGATGCAAGAGGAGGACATTTCCAACATCTTTTGTGATGAGGTACATGGTTATTTTAATTGTATTTTTAACTTTAATTGTGAGAACCTGAATCATTACACCGTTAGCGGCTTTGTTTGCATAGATATTTAACCCGATCGCTCGGGAGTTAGAGCTGTGACCGCCGCGACGTAGAAACCCGCATGTTCGCCAACTCTTACGTGAAACACGCTGTATTATACGGTGCATTATGTATTATAATATATTATACTAAGAGTCAAAGCTATTAATTTGGTATAGGAAGCAATGTGTATCGCAACATATTTTTTAGTTTTGTATCTAGTTTATATATTGGGGGTACGCCGTAGCCTAGTGGTTGAGGCGCTGCGCTACAAACCGGAAGGTCGCGGGTTCGATTCCCGATGAGGTCGTTGAGATTTTTCAATTGGCCTAATCCTTCTGGTAGCACTATGGCCCTGGGGTCGACTCAGCCTCTAACAGAAATGAGTACCAGGAGCAATCCTGGGGGTAAAGGCGGCCGGTGCGTAAGGCTGACAACCTTACCACCTTCAGGTGCCGAATGTCCAAAATCTGGGAGCCTCAACCTCCTGGAACCCTCTGGGCCTCCATGGTCTGTATAGGGATTACTCTACTTTACTTATATATTTTTATTTTATTTTATTTTACATTCGTAAAACATAAAACATACATTCGTAACTGATGCCCGAATGAGCAAAAGCTCCTGCTCGGGCACAGCTCAGCCCAGCAACAGAAAACAGTGACCACTGGAAATTACAAAAAAAAAAATTCAGGGCAAATCGACGCTACTTACAAAACACACACACACACATGGCATACACATATACACACACAAAACAAGGCAAATAGTAAATAATATAAATCAAGAGCAAAACATATACAGGGTGTTAATGAATAACACCGAAATATTTTACCTGTGTATAGAGGGGACATAGACAAGCAACTTTTGTTAGGAGATTTTTGTTCTATGGATTCAATGTTTCCTGTTACAGCATCAAATCTCCCAGGGCATGGCCGCCACTGACTTCTAACATTAGAGAAAAAATGCAAAACAAAGGAACTTCGCTGTTAACACTGTAGTCAGTAGTTATGAATAAAAGAAAGACTAATGCAGTGGCTACCAGTCATGTGATTAGTCAGTAAATTTTGCAAATTATGGGAACACTAAATTATGATATAGCTGTTGATGAATGATTAAGAGTCAGGATTTTATCGATCACTAGGAAGGCATAATAGCTATTTATGTATCAAGTACGCAAAATAACGCTTTAGCGGACGAATCTAGTATAGCGGCCGAGGCGAAAGCCGAGGCTGAAATACTGGATGAGTCCGCTAAAGTTTTTGCGTACGTGGTGCATACAATATTTTTTTAGTAAAAGTTCTATAAATTATATGAAATAAAACAAAAAATACCGTATAATTAATTATAATGAAAGGCAGTCAGTCATTTCTTTAAGTTATATTGTCATGGCCATCTAGATCATAAAACGACAATGACCGTAGGCCTACGTACCAATAACAAATGTGGTAGTAAAGATGCATAATATATGAGTCCCTTGTTTTTAAACAATATTGCATACCAACTAGTATTTATGAAAAGCTTGTGAAAATATAAATGATAATACCGAGGAAATTTCAATCCAAGCCAGAAAGATTCAATTGGAGCTGCTACCAGCAACTTCACGGCAGAAATAGGCTATGAGAAGGGATATATTACGGCATTTAAATGCTGTTCGTCCATGGTAAGGAATGTTATATATCTTGTTGGCTTATGTTTGTTGTCATGTGAAGAAGTGGCCTACCGTGTTTTGCGAAAAATCCTGGTAAAGTTTCTGATTATCATAAAGAAACGTGTTGGCTTAAGTTTGTTGTTTCATGACCAATTATATGCGTAAATCCATGTTAAAGTTGGTGTGACTGGTCAATGCCGTCTGGGTTTTGTTTATAGATTGCCATGACGACTTTAAAGGACAAGGCCGCTAAAATTGCATTTTGAATGCAGTTTGAATGCACTTTTATGCAATTTTAGCGGACTTGTCCTTTAAAGTGCAGCTTTTCGGCGTGTTACCAGTCCGATAAGCAGCTGTTTTAGAGAGCGTGTACTAAAAAGTCAATTTAATGAACACTTTAACCCTATTTCGCTTCATTATTGACTTCTGAGCATCAAATTATAATGACTTTAATGCTCTGTAGCATACACATTTTACGTCATAGAGCAAAAATCTTCTAATAAAAGTTGCTTGTCTAAGCCCAGTCTATATACAGGAAAAATATTTCGGTGTTATTTATTAACACTCTGTATATTAAACATTATGTGTTAGAGTGGAATGACAAGCACGAATAGCCAAAATGAAAAGCATAAAATTGCATTAGATTGAATAAATTTTATAGGTTTGTTTCTTGAATCTGTGTATTTTCCACTTTTGCATATGAGACATTGATGGTTTGTACAAAAAACTATATTCATGATAAAGCATATCCTGCTGCTCAATTTAAGGATGTTATTAATGTCGGGAATGGTTGTACATAACTATTATTATCCTCCTGGAAACGTGATATAGAATAATCGGTACGTGTTACACAGTAGCGTTTGAGTGATGGGTTGAGTGTAATGAAAATGGGTCCACTAATGCTGCCACAAGTTTTATGCCAAGAGTTCACGTTTACACCACGCAATATTTCGTGGAGTAATTACCCCCACACCTCAACAGGTTGAGGGTGGATTGCGGAATCGATTTGTCTTGGCTAGGCCACCCTCAGCAGTCAAGCCGGTGGTCTAAGTTACTTTCTATTGTGACGTCAATACAACCTGATGCTCTTATAAAAAGCCATTGCAGCAATCATTTAAGGAAGGAAGAAAATGTCCTCTAAAAATGCAATACGGGTTTCTCCTATATAGTAATAATAACAATAATAATAATAATAATAATAATAATAATAATAATAATAATAATAAAATCAGGTAAACTGATGTAACAAAGTGCCAGTATGTTTTTGTTTAATCAGTTATGATTGCAATTATGATATGCAGAAAATACTCTAAGTTTTTTAATCGATATCCTAGTTAGCTCCAAGATCGATTCATTAAGCAGGGCTTACGGAAGAACAAAGATCTAGTTTGATAAGCATAATCATATGAAGGAATATGTGGGCACTGTCATTTGTCAAAGCTACCTGTATTGCAACTTCCAAAGCCGTATATGAACACTGTGAAACAATATGTTGCGATGAGAACTTATTTGCATTTGATAAATTCTAATATATTACCATAAAATAGGCACTGAATTGAGAATCACTCCCTTACCGATCAACCGATTTGGTCCAATATCAATAGGCTCCTTCTCATGGACGTTATAAATGCGTATACAAAGTTTCATGAAAATCCGATAAAGTTTATTTGAGTTATCTCGCGTACAGGCACACGGACAGACAGACAGACGGATAGACATTTTTCCGTCCACCACACAATCTCAAAAAGTACCATTCTGACACTTAATAATAATAATAATAATAATAATAATAATAATAATAATAATAATAATAAGTTATCCCTGGTCTTGTTTTGTATAAATATTTATTAAATAAATACTGGCAATGCAAAAAAAAAAATGTAACAAACATAAAATACGCACTAATTTTATCATTCGTGAGTGGGTACAGTTCACTTGTAAATTACAATTTCATTAACTGTTTTTAATAATGAGGTAAGTAATATTATCATAGGTAATCCACGAGAGATTATAAGATTGTCCATAGATTTTTCTAGAACGAGGATTTCGACAGATTAATATTGCCTAACATATATTAATTAGAAATAGACATGAAATGGTAATGCCAATATTAATGAAAATATTATAATACGAAAATGAATCATATTTCGAATGCAGTAAGTGATATCTGTAACAGTGTACAGAAATTAGAAGTGTGCATGTAGGTCACTCAGGTATTATTTCAAGTAGCCTTAACGTGCTACTGAACAGGAACATTGCATTCCAGTAGAAACGGATTACACATTAGACAGTATAGCTTACAGTGAATAAGGTACTGTTATCTATTGTGTTCACCAGACTCTGAATATATTGATTTCATTCCTATAAGTA
The DNA here is from genome assembly GCA_964059195.1 of Ectobius pallidus. Classification (NCBI taxonomy): domain Eukaryota; kingdom Metazoa; phylum Arthropoda; class Insecta; order Blattodea; family Ectobiidae; genus Ectobius; species Ectobius pallidus. Next base: position 16,175,390 of record CAXKWD010000005.1, read on the forward strand.
GGGTTCGGATATTTATGACCTAAAAAAGTGGGAAATATGACAGTAATTGTGCCCTTAAAAATGACTGAATATGACCCAAAAATATCCTAAATATGACCTAATAAAATTAAGTATTTTCAAAAATTCAGTGTTCCAATTTAAAATGTTTAAAGATACTAATTCTTACATCACATGATTTCAATCGGATAATCACTTTGTTTTTAATTTGGTGATTTACAAATATATTTGCAAAGAACTACTATTTTTAAAGGATTTCCTCCTGTTTGCTCACTTCATCAGCTCGTAATACTCGTAATATTTTGTAGACCTTGATGCCCCTACAAAATATGAACAATTTGCATTAATTTTAAAATTCAAGTTACCTATTAATTTGACTAAACATTAAATTAATGAAATAAATTTCAAACTTAATTCGACCGTGTAGTACCGTACGTACACTATATAATTGTGTTCCTTTTCCGAATTTATAACTGAAATATTTCGTTAAATTACAAATATTACTAAAATATGACCAATAGGCCTACCACAAATTGACCAGAATATGACTTTACATGCAAACTAAAAACGGTCCGATTTGGATAAAAAGCGTTAATTTGTGTTTGCGGCGAGAACGGAGGTCAGGATAAAAATATGGCATGTCATAAACATCCGAACCCTACCTATAACTAAAGCTTTACCACCGGAATAATGAGTAATGCGGTGTTTTCCATGGGATTTCCTTAGTGAGAAGGTGAATTCGTACAGAACGCAATTTTCTTCCTCTCCTTTCTCAACGGATTGATGAGTCAAAAAATTTAAATATTTTGAAAGGATATAATTTTTGGCCAATCCGATTCGAGCAAAGATACTGTACAATTTAATTCAAAAACCCGAATCATTAGTCACACTTCGCCTTAAACATCGCTTGAGGTAGGACGCGGAAGTATCTCGCCCCATCATTTAGGTTATTATCATTGGTTACTTTCTGGTTATAATGTAGATTCTTCAGTGTATTAATCTATATGTATAAAAATGAATGTATGTGTGTGTGTGTGTGTGTGTGTCCTTTATGCATTACTACACCATTCATCCGATCGCCATGAAACTTAGGGAAGTTGTTGGGTACATTCCCGGGAAGGTTTCTGTCATACTACATTTTTAATTTTAGCTTCCATTCGCGAGTTATGAGTGAAAAACGGGCAGAAAACTTGTATTTTTTGCGTTTTCGAAGCATCGGTTTTCAGTAATACATTTCAATGCCAAATCAATTACGGTAGGCTTTGGCTATTTTTGTCATACCTTGGAAATTAAACTTTCGCGATCGCTTGAATGTTGTAGCTCACGCTGGTCGATTCATTTGTTTATAATGTCAAGGCCGCAGACATATGAAATTTTCAACCTACACCGAAGAGGACTATTATTATTATTATTACTAGAGGGATAGTCAATATAGGCCTAAATATGGTCAAACGTTGTTTGATTTGGACGAAACTCACTATACAGGGGTTTTCTGGGCCAAGGATCTCGAATCTGAGGTCGCTTTTACCAGGCTATCTAATCGAGGTATGTAATTCACGTGATTTAGGTGTTAATAAATATAATGATTTAACTATTATGCTCCTAATTTTTAATTTTTTAAATAATTATCGCGTGCGAAGCCGCGGGCACACGCTAGTTCTGAATAAATATTAAGTAATTCTGACCTTCACGATCTCAGGTCAAATTTACGATCAATGTTACTGATTTTTGTATAGATTTGAGCTGGCGAGCAATGAAAGAGGGTTAACTTTTAGGCAATTAACCATTGTTAACAAATTACTTAAATGACTGCCCCTGATTGAGTCTTAGGCTCTGTATTACAGTGAATCCTTTATTGATCCTGTAATTTCCACGCCACTGAGTTAAGCCGAGAGAGACTGTTCATTAATTAGTTATTTATAATTAGAAAAATTATTAATTAGAGCCCATACCCAATCCGAACAGGCTCAAGGTCAAGCGAATTTATTTCCTACACAATAAGTTAGTACATGAATAAAATGTAACTGATTACATGTATAAGTAGCAGGTGCCCTCAGCTTCGCTTGCGATAGGCTAATTCATTCAAAAATTAAAAATTAAGAGTAACTTTTCTTTAATTTGAATAAAGAGTAACATAATTAAAACATTATATTTATTAACACTTACACCCGAGTCATTCATAAACTAAACGATTAATAATTCAAATGAAACAGCTAAAAATCCGGCTTTGAAGTGCATTCCACGATTAGAAAGTGGTTCGATCAGGGTGTGCTTACAGAATCGAAACGATCTATCCTTGAAAAAATCGCGATTCTTTTATTTCCAAGTCAAAATTTCAGATCTCTGCGTTCAGTAGATTTCGCTGGGCATCGCGCACCGACAGACAGACAGACAAACATTTCCTCTTCCTATTATGGCCTATATAATTATTTCCTTAACTGTTTAAAATTAAATTAATATTATATCAATTCTGTTACTTGAACTTTTCTAAATGATCTTATTCTACTCGATGATCCATTTCAACTGAAAAAGGTCCTGAGGATGGCGGAAAGAACACGAAGTATATCGTCCATCCCACAAAATACAAAATTTTAATGTTTTATAATATTGACAACTACATATTTTATGTACTGTAAATAGATTATTGGGCAACACTCACCAATGTTTGTTGATCCCTTTGTGAAGCCGTTGTCAATAGTTGCTTAATCTTGCGTGAAGCCTTCGTCTTCTTAATAAAATAATAAAACACACACATTATATAAAACGTAAACACTAAAAATGGCAACTTCCCAACAGGAATCACATCACAAACATTGGTGAGTGTTGTCCAATAATCTATTTACAGTACATAACATTCCTCACCATAAGAAGAAGAATGTCATTCAGGAATACATATTTTAGAAATTACAAAGCTATGAAACTGATAATAAAAAGAACATTTGTAAAACCTAATTCGAGGTAATAAGTGGAACTGTTTTACACACTATACAACATAATTAAGATTAAGGGTGGCGTGCACCAAACTCATGCAATTTACTCTTTTAGTAAGCCTTACTTCTTTAGTTCTAACTACTTTAGTAAGCTACTCTTTTAGTAACCGTACTCTTTTAGTAAGGACGGCGTGCACCAACCAGGAGTAAACTAAACTCGGCGGCTTTCAACATAGAGGAATGTACTAAAGAAGTAAAAATTTTATTTACTCCCAGAGTAAATGAACTTACTCCACAAGTGGTGGAGAGCACCAACACGGAGTACGTTACTAACGTAGTAAGTTGTGGAGTAAATAAGGCCAATATTTACTCCTACTCAGGGGGTGGAGTAAAGTTGTGGAGTAAGTGTGTTCTGTGGCATTTGCGTGAGTTATGAGTTACATATCACATTAAATGGATTACATCGTTCAAACTGAGGATAAGTTATTGAGATGAAGAAGGTTGTATACCAAAAATGAGAGTTGTGGCAGGTGATTTAATAAATATTAAGCGAACCATACCTAGTAGGGCATTTAATAACGTAAATAATTAAGCTCATAAATCCTTACATGAAATTTTGGCGTTTGGAAGAAACGATGTCAGATTCTCACTACATCCATGTGATTTCAGCCAGTCAAATGTGGAAATATCATTGCGGAGAGCGATCCAATTAGGAAGACGTCCACCAAAGGTGAGGGGAAGAGTGAGTGGAAGGGACGTTTGCATTGCACGGTACAAGGAGCTCATGTGCTCTTAAATATCTTCCTAGCTGGATCGGCCTTTAGATGTTGCAGTTCTCCCTAACTTTGGGTCAGAAAACGACGATGTATTTCAAGCTAATCATATGGATACAGATATCGGCGAGGTATAGTACATTCCAATACATGAAAGCCTCCGTTCTTGGAGCTACCCAGAAAACACTTCCCCCTGCTACTTAACCATAGAATTACTGAACAATAGGTGATTCTCATTGTTAAACGATTTAATGTAATTATTGTAAATTAATTTTATTACATTACACTTCTATAGCTTAACTTAAAGCACAACATTGCGAATGCCAGATTATAATAATAATTATAAGAGCTAAAAGTTCAATAGCTGCACCCGCAGTGTTAATGAATAATATGTCCTTTTTTCTAACCCAGGTGTAAAAATGTCCAAACAGGCCACATCGGAAGAAAATTTGACTGACTCTGGGATTAGCGTACATTGAGAAGGGGACACATTGTAAAACCATTCCTTAAAGACTCCCCAAGTCTCGAATGGAGGAGTGAGACGAGACTTTCATGTTTGGGAATAAACTATAGCAGATGCTGCAGGTCTATAGTATGCTGCTAACTATTTTAATTAACCCTGTGGACAGGAAAGTGAGAAGCATTATAAACTATATAGAAAAAAATGCCAACATGAGTGCCGAAAGAAAATCTTAAGGAGGGGCCCGGAGGTTGAAGCTGCACAGGATCTAGAGAAGTAGTCACTGAAATTATTTTTAAACACACAACCATCTACATAATTATTATTGGAGTTCATAGCTTCCGAAATATTGTACCGCCATTTTTTGTTTAAATATTACATTTCTCAGTTGTAATATTATTATTTTTATAAGGTAATATTTTTTAAGTAAATGTTCTGTGCATTTGAAAAAGGACAGAAACATAATGCCCCTTATTAGTTTTGTTATCCTTTTTATCCCCCCTTTTCCATGATTTTGTGTAATACTTCTTATTAATATTGTTAAACAGTCAATAAGTATTAATAATTCATTATAGTGAGATTTATGATAAACAACTATAGAATAATTGATTTATCGTTTTTGGGGAAGAATATGTAACTTTAGGAAGTATAAATATTTTAATATATTTTAGAACTTTATTATTATTATGAGAGAAATAATTATAATATTGAAAGTGAATCAATTATGAAAATCAACTGGAAATTCCAATTGTTTGCATTATAATACAGAAATAGTTTGCACAACAATTGTAATCACAGTACCCATACGTAGGCTACTAAACTGAAAATACTCAATTGAAGGAATTAAAATTAGTAATGAATAAAACATTACTATTAGACCTATTTTAAAACATGAAGATTGTCATTAGTAATATTTGGAACAACCCAAATTCATATTCATTGTTTCAGCGAACCTTTCCTTTTCATTATCTGGCACTTGAATAATACTGGCAATTGAAATGCACGTGTTCTGCTGCGCTGCACTAACGTTTCTGCTCTGTTCTGCGCAGAATTCGACTACTTCTTTAGTAAAAATCGCTTACTACTTTAGTAACAACTAAAGAAGTAACTATCAATTGAGCTCTCCAACACCAACTAAAAGAGTAAGTTACTAAAAGAGTAGCACTAAAGTAGTAAATTTAGGAAGGGAACCTTACGTAACAAAAACCGGTTTGTCTGTCTCACTCTAGCACATACATTAGTATGACTTAAGAGTGAGACAGATGTACTGGTTCTTGTATACTCCAGGTCTCCGTCTTAAATTTACTACTTTAGTAAGATTTACTCCTGGATGGTGCACGCCACCCTAAGATTAAAAGAATATTATAGGAGAAAAATTCCTCCGGCACTGGGACTTGAACCCAGGACCTTTGGCTACCAACTCTACCAACTCTACCAACTCTACCAAACTGAGCTAAGCCGGAGCTCGATTCACAGCGCCAGATGGAAACTCTCTCCTATGGTTCAAGTCCTGGGTTCAAGTCCCAGTGCCGGAGGAATTTTTCTCCTATAATATTCTCATGTAGTGTCCAACAGAGACAATAATCTGTGGTTCATGAATGCTTATATATCTATTAAGATTAAAAAGCTAAGAGATGTTATGCAAATTTTACAAGGACATAGATTACAGATGATGATATTATTTAGGCAATCTTTCTGATTTTATTCTTGAATCTACTTAGGTTGAAGTTATTTAGCTCAGAATAGGATTTGGCCATGTACACCATTCTCGGTTAACATGTAACTTCCGTAACCCTATACATATATAGCCGATGCACCAATCGTGATTAAATTTAAACGCGATAGCCGACCAAGGAAAAATGAATGGCTTGTAATGGAATTTTCATCTGGAATGGATCGGGGTTAAGTTAAAAACATGGCTGCGAGCTTAATATTCTCGATGGAATAGAAGAAATCGTGTAGGTGCACCTGGATTATTATAATAAAATCAGGTAAACTGATATAACAAAGTGCCAGTATGTTTTTGTTGAATCAATTATAATTGCAATTATGATATGCAGAAAATAAGTTTTTCTAATCAGATTAAAATCGACCAGCGTCAGCAGAACTATAGATTTGTGATACCTTGACAATCTCGCACTCACATAAAAATAAAAAAATGAAATAAAAAAAATCCATGTCAAATCGGCCGGCTCCGGGATTTGATCCGGGGACCTCCAGAATACGAGTCCAAGGCGTTACCATTTGGCCAACTCAGTCAGTTAGACGGTGTCGTTCGATAAGCATAAATGAAGGAATAGTGTTAATTGTCAAATTATACCGGTAGACAAAAATTAAAAACATGTGACCTTTAATTAGTCGTTACTCTGGTACCGATCAACCGATTAGGTCCAAAATTAACAGGCTTCTTGCCATGGACGTTATAAATGTGTATACCAAAATTCATGAAAATCCGATAAAGTATATTTGAGTTATGGGGTCTTTTGTTATATAATACCACAAAAATGCACTAAATTGGGCATTATTCCGGTGCCGGCCAACCGATTTGGTTCAATATCAACAGACGTCTTTCCATGGACATTATAAATGTGTATACCAAGTTTCATGAAAATCCGATAAAGCGTGTTTGAGTTATGGCGCTTTTAAATAAAAAACACTAAATTGGGTTTGACGCCGGTACCGGTGAACCGATTTGGTTCAATAACAATAGGATTCTTTCCATGGACAATATAAATGCGTATACCAAGTTTCATGAAAATCCGATAAAGCGTATTTGAGTTATGGCGCGTACAGACACACGGACAGGCAGACAGACAGAAGACAAACAGACAGACGGATAGACGGACAGACGGACAGACAATTTTCGTCCCCCACACACCGTCTCATAAAGTACCATACTGGCACTTAATAATGATCAATGTAATGGAGAAATGTAATCTTTTTGTACATAACAAGAAGGAAATGTGATGATTGAAATTATTGAGCAATTGGGATTTTCTAGAACCAAAATAATCCCACTGGTATAAATAATGTTACTATACTTCTCAACTGAAAATACAGAACAAGCAAAAAGCAAATTCATGAAAAGCCTTGTAACCTTAAATTATTATTTTATTTTTATTTATAAATTGAAATGTAATTGTGGGAACATTCTGTGTTGGATAGGGCCTCTTATAGTTCTGATAGAAGAAAACTCCTCCTTATATATAGGAGTGGTCCTTTCACTCTTTCAAGAGAAGAAAATTAAATTTAGCAATATTTCATACCTCTTCCGCTTTTAATATATTGCGTTCTTGGAACTTTTTACTACACTAAACCCATAGAATTAATAAAAAAATTATAAAGAATTTTAGAATTTCATCGTACGATATGACACCACACCCTTCAAAACAGAATAACATTTATGAACTTACATTATTGTCAGGGATGACAGCCCTTCATTAACTTCCACATAAGTAGGATGCCACGGTGAATAAAGTCAGGTAAACTGATGTAACAAAGTGCCAAAATGCTTTTGTTTAATCAGTGATAATTGCTATTATGATATGCAGAAAATAAATTACTTTTTAATCGATTCCCGAGTTAAGCTCCAGATCGATTAATTAAGAATGGCTTACGCAAGAACAAAGGTCTAGTTTGATAAGCATAGGCCTATGTGAAGCAATATGCTAAACTTATTTGTCAACCCCCAAAGCCGTATATGAACACTGTAAAACAATATGTTGCCATGAAAACTGATTCGTATTTGATAAATTCTTTCTAATTTATTACCATAAAATAGGCATTAAATTGGGAATTACTCCAGTACCGGTCAACCGATTTGGTCCAATATCAAAAGGATGCTTTCCATGGACGTTATAAATGCGCATACCAAGTTTCATGATAATCCGATAAAGCGTATTTGAGTTATCGCGCGTACAGACACACGGACGGACAGACAGACAGACAGGGATTTTCCCGTCCCCCACACAATCTCATAAAGTACCATTTTGGCACTCAATAATCTAAAAGAAACAAGGTAGCCTACGTCATGTAGTCACATGACGTAGCGATAGGAAAATATTTTCTTTAACCAAGTTAAAAAAAAAAAAAAATTTAAAACACTAAAAGTGTGTGATCGCAAAATTATGAATGATCCACTATTATTAAGTGCCAGAATGGTACTTTCTGAGATTGTGTGGTGGACGGGAAAATGACTGTCCGTCTGTCTGTCTTTATCGGATTTTCATGAAGCTTGGTATATGCATTTAAAACGTCTCTGGCAAGAAGCCTATAGATATTGGACAAAATCGGTTGTTTGGTACCGGAGTAATGCCCAATTTAGCGCCTATTTTATGGTAATATATTAGAAAGAATTTATCGAATGAAATCAGTTCTTTTGACAGCATAGTGTTCATATACGGCATTGGAAGTTGCAATACAGTTAGATTTGACAAATAACACTACCCACATATTCCTTCACATAACTCTATGCTTGCTCTTCCGTAAGCCCTGCTTAATGAATCGATCTGGAGCTTAACTCGGAAATCGATAACAAAAATAACTTATTTTAGCCCATCATAATTGCAATTATCACTGAATAAACAAATGCATTCTGGCACTGGTTACATCAGTTTACCTGATTTTATTTTTACTGCGGTAATAAATAATTGTTTTATGATGTTCTCAGAATCTCAGTTATTGTCTTTTTTATTTAGAATGGTGCCCCTACTAAACCTTTCTTGGATAACAAATTAAGCAATACAATCTTAAATTTCATTTACAAATAATAAGGATAATAGGACAAAATTGTAAACATTAGTGAAGTAAAGAGACTTTGAATTTTGTGTGTTTCATAGTTAAATAATACATCGCTTAACCCATAAAATAGGCCCGGGTTCTATCCCCGGTACCTCCTCTGATTTTTTGAGGTAGGGAGGTCTGGAACGGGGTGCACTCAGCCTCGTGATTCAAATTTAGGAGCTACTTGATAGAGAAGTAGCGGCTCCGGTCTTGGAAACCACCATTAAATGCCATGGGTGTCGGCATGCTGACCACATGCCCCCAATTCTACAATCTGCCTTTGGTAGATGACGCAGTGGTCGGGTGGTAGGGTTTGTCCCTTCAGGGATGTTGCGCCACGGAGTTTAGTTTAATCCATAAAAATAAATGTAACAATGATTTTGTCCATATCACTCAATAACGCATACAATCTGACTCATATAGCCATGGTGATGGGTTGATTACCGTATTCAATGTGTAAACGACATTCATTATTGTACTCAGTTCAGTAATCAACTCTCATTTTAATTAAATTTCTATATTTGCTAATGCTACATTAGTTATCACTTATCATGCACAACACACTTTGCAGAATGGAATAATACAATCAAAGAGACTACAATTGTTTATGAAATTTTGTTGAACATTCTAATACATTCAGCAAAACCCTCACATTCAAAATTATTTCTGTCTGCATTTTTTTCTGAAGAAACAGTTGAATCTACTCATGAAGCTGCTACTTCTACACCAGCGGGCATTTTTCTTCAGAAATATAACTTATTTTAATTGTTATTAAGCATTGATTACAATCAAGCATATATAATTAAGGGGGTACGCCGTAGCGTAGTGGTTGAGGCGCTGCGCTGCAAACCGGAAGGTCGCGGGTTCGATTCCCGATGAGGTCGTTGAGATTTTTCAATTGGCCTAATCCTTCTGGTGGCACTATGGCCCTGGGGTAGACTCAGCCTCTAACAGAAATGAGTACCAGGAGCAATCCTGGGGGTAAAGGCGGCCGGTGCGTAAGGCTGACAACCTTACCACCTTCATGTGCCGAATGTCCAAAATCTGGGAGCCTCAACCTCCTGGAACCCTCTGGGCCTCCATGGCCTGTATAGGGATCACTTTACTTTTTTATATATAATTAAGAAAGACCATATTGCGCATATAAAACCTATTTATCCTAGAGTTAAACAAATCACCCCTTCCCTTTAAAGAATTATTAATTTCTGAAAATATTACACTGGAATCATCAAACGCAATTCTGTTATCATGACATCAATATAGTTGGCTGTGTTCACATAAGGCTTTGGAAGTTACAAATAACAGGGCCATGGAGTGGGCTTTGACAAATAATTAGAGAGGTTATTGACATAATTAATTTCTGTAAATCTATTATGGAAAATGAAATCAACATAAATAAATATCAGGTGTGATGCAGTCACATAACTTTCTCTACCCTGAACATGGAGAATGTCATTTTCTCTCTTCACATTTTGATGTGGAATAAGAGGTCGTATTGCAGGGACAGCATTTTCAGGTGTCTCAGCCTGAGTGTGTGCCAAGGAGTATACTGTATCAGAGAGAAATAAGGAAATGTATTAGTTCAGAAATATGGATGTTTATTGTAAGCCATAAGCACGAGATAAAAGGAACATTTTTAGAGTAAGTCTCAGAATTTTGTTGCAGAATGTGTGAAAGCGGTATTGATTTTCTTTTGATTTTAACCCCGAAACGGTTGTATGGCAACATGTAAGTGAGGAATAAAACACCCTGGAAAGACAGTAAAATGTTATGTTACCGGAATTTCTGTTTCTTCTTATTCAAACCCCTACCAGAAATGGTGTGGAAAAGCAATTGGTTGCAAAGTTATAAGTCCTGTATACGTGACAAAAGGCATTTATCTAGCGTTCTCTGAAGGAATTGTTTCAGTGTTATAAGTCCTTCTTCTTCATTCAGACTCTAGATATCTACCGTATTTTAGGGACCATAAGACGCTCCGGACCATAAGACGCACCTAGATTTTAGGATGGAAATTTAAAGGAAAAGAAATTTAATGTGATTCTAAATGAAAAAAATTAAAGGGAATAATATACTTTATTGCATAAACAAATTATAACCTTGTACAATGGAATCAGTATATATCACTTCTAACTTAAAACCTGCGTTGTACGAAAATCTGTTCTGTACAGGTGGCATCGCGTAAATTTTAACTGAACTGACTTGTCATGAAAAACTGAAAATACTTTTACACCTTCTAACCCTTAATTCAGTATACGTTAAGTGTAACGGGACAATACTGTTTAGAGTCCATTGCCTTCATTTAAACCACCCAGCAGAGACAACTCCTTTTGTATAAAAGAACTCAACATTCTGTATACCTGGCTTCCAGCTACCCTCATTTTACTATTGTGACAAGTGCCTTGATGTACGATACTGTCTGTGCCAAAATTTGCAACTGTCATATTGTTTGCAACACCTTGTCTATAACTATGGTATTCCGGCAATATTTACGAGTATTTTAAACTTTTTTAGTGTACTTCGGACCATTAGACGCACCCAATTTTCAAGGATCTGTTTTCAAGGTAAAAAAGTGCGTCTTATGGTCCGTAAAATACGGTATATAATGACTTACAGCTTGAAAATCAAAAGTCCTCCATAATACAATATTGAATTGCACACAAAATACAAAACCCGGGCGACGACGGCTTTATAAGCTAGTTATTAATTTTATAAAGCCCAAGATCAAATCGAGCCGATTAAATTACCAAATTAAACATGTCACAAAATTTTACAGCAGTACGGTTTTACTCTTCATAAAGGGTAATTATATGACTTTCAAATTCGTTTAAAAATACCCGGTCAGGGCTTTTTTGCTTTTCTGCTTTTCTGCTAGCATATTATTTCTTTAAATTTCTCATGTCGCTCATAAATTTGACTGCGACGAGGCGGCTGATTGTTAAATCGCCGTTGGAATTCACGTTGCAGTGAACCATAGATACCCATTTTGAAAACTGCAGTCCATAAAACGAGTTTCCTGTGGCATCATAACCTTGTGGATACAGCGAAGTACTTGGTTATGCTTGTGGCCTCGTGGCGTCTTGTGGCCCGGGAGTGAGCATTGCATAAACCCATAGTTTAATTGCTTTAAACCTATCACTGTACGTGGCAATAGTGTCTAGAGTTTATAGTTGTCCGACATAAATATTTGAAATATTTTCTTTCTTTTGTAGCCTATGCTATAGTTATTTGTTTGCCTAGATGCCAGTTAAAGGCTCTCATGCAATTAAAAGTAATACACCGTGTTAAGGAGAGAAGGTGAACATCATAGAATGTTGATAAAATTTATAATAGGTATAAGTGGAATGATAATTCTTTCACACTGGCCGTGTGTAGGCTAAAATGGAAAGGTGAAGTCAAACTGAAAAATTCAATACCATAGCCGGGATTTGAACCAGGATTTTCGGCTGTCCGTGCCGCTGCTCTTACCAACTGAGCTACCATGGCAACATTCCATGTTATACCGGCATGTTGTCATGGTAGCTCAGTTGGTAAGAGCAGCGGCACGGAGAGCCGAAGATCCTGGTTCAATTCCTGGCTATGGCATTGAATGTTTCAATCTGACCTCACCTTTCGATTTTAGGTTTTGCACTCTGCGAGGCTACTGAACTGGTCTACGTAATGTAGAGGCGAAGCCATATAATTCTGTCGCGATGTGCGTGGGATGACTAGGAGGCGGAGCTAAGCAGCGAAAGGTTACGGAGTTTGTCGATCGATTTCCGTCTAGTACAGACATCCTACGGTCAAGGTTTATTGACACGACTTTCCTAGCTTGACTATGAAGAATTTTAAACTGTAATTTACTTAGCACAGGGGGCATATATTATTGTTTACAAAGTTCATATAGGCCTAGAGCTTTGGAAGTTGCATGATACTGATCTTTGACAAATTCTGATGCTATCAATATAAAATCATTGGTGTAAATCGGTGATTAAATCACAGAGGATGAAATGGGCTGGACATGTTGCGCGCATGGGGGAGGAAAGACATATCTCAAAAGCATTGACTGGGAGACCCGAAGGGAAAAGATCTTCTGGAAGACCTAGACGTAGGTGGGAGGACAATATTAGGATAGATTTAAAGGAAGTAGGATTTGCGAGGGATGATTGGATAGAGTTAGCACAGAATAGGGTTGAATGGCGGGTTCAAGTAAGCGCGGAAATGAACCTTCGGGTTCCATAAATTAGATAATATTCATTTAGGTTGCTGAGGAATTGCCTATTGGCACTGAGTAAGTAAGCATCCAAATATATGAGCTAACCCTGTAGAATGACATTTTTCCTACTTGAGTAAAAGATAAAGGATTAACAGGAGAAATGTTGCATGAAGTAGGAAGTCGAGGGGGGAAAGGAACTCTGTTACAAAAATTAAATATTCTGAAGTGAAAGCATGTCAGCCAATGTTAAGAATAATAATTCCATTCTTAGACTTTTGTTAATGCTGTTTGGAGTATGTCCATGTGAATATCTATGATGACATCTTAGGCTAATTAGGTTGGCAGTTCCTATTACTGTACTAAGTAGTAAACAATGCTATCGAACATTATCTCGTAGCCATCAGTCTAAGGCAGGGGTCGGCAACCTGCGGCTCGCGAGCCACATGCGGCTCTTTGGATGTGAAGCTGCGGCTCTTTAGTTCCATGCGCAAATATTATTTATTTTATTTAAAAAAATTAAAAATCGTTCCGAATCGATTAACGAGGATTAGGCACCGATTCTATCTCTCAGCCACTTGTACTCGCTTTTCACTGCACCCCTCCCCCGTGACACGCGTCGTCACTGTCGTCAGTCCGTCGGAAGTTCTCGAATGACGCCGTCGTCGGATGTTTATATGTAGGTTTTAATTCGCTTTCGACGCAAGACAATTTGGCGTCTTCACCAGTGCTTTGGCTGTGACGTATAGTTTGTTATTTCAAGTAAATGAGTTAGAAGCTAATTATCTTCTCAAAGATATGTATGTACATATATATATATATATATATATATAATAATAATAATAATAATAATAATAATAATAATAATAATAATAATAAAACCGAAGTAAAGGTAGGTAACATAATAAGTATTATATTTTAAAAATACATATTATACATATTCTAGCATTCATAGTAAATCCTCTCAACACAAATAGTAATGAAATCCACATTGAGCCATTTGGAATTGATACTGGATCTCTAGAAATGCAATTGATCGATTTAAAAAGTAAAGCTTTGTGGAGTGGAAAATTTACAGAGTTGAAAAGCAATTTGGAAGAGTTGGAGGTCCAGAAATGTATGTACATAACGCAACAAAAGTGGACAGCTTTAAAAGAAATGCCGCGAGTTGAGGCACTTATATTCTACGCATGGAATAGTCTTCCAGATTGCTACAGTGAGGTGAAGAAGTTGGCATTTGGAGTGCTGACTATCTTCGGATCGACATATTCGTGCGAGCAAGCGTTCTCTTGCATGAATATAATCAAAAGTAAAGTAAGAAGCCAACTAACAAATGAAAATTTAGAGTCATGTTTGAAACTGAAAACAACAAGTTATGAGCCAAATTTATCCAAACTTTCTAAAACCTTGCAAAGCCAACGCTCCCATTGAATTTGTTTGCTCAAATGTATGTTATTGTTTTTTTTAATTTATTTTAAGTTACCGGTACATTGTTTAGTAAAGTTTAAATTTTCTGCTTGAATAACCATGCAAAGCCATCGCTCCCATTGAATTTGTTTGCTCAATTGTTTGTTATTGAAGTACAAGTTAGTGTTGTAAGTAAATGTTTAATTGTTTTAATTTTTTACTTAAATAATAAGTAATTATCTAATAATGCCATATATATATATAATATCTAATTTGTTGTGAAAAACACTACTTATATATGAATAAATAAATATGTTTTTTATGAATAAATATATTAGTTTTTTTAATCAAAAAACTTTATTCATGCGAGTACTATTATTTTATTGTTGTCAAGAAAAAAAATTGTGGCTCTTTAAAAACTTTGAAATTTTGTAAATTGTAATTTTTTACTCTTCCGACTGAAAAGGTTGCCGACCCCTGGTCTAAGGGGATAAGGGGAAGCCTTCACGTCTGTCAATCCCGGTAGTTTGTCTTGTAGCCACCTTGTCATAGAATAGCTAGAGACAGAGCTCACTAGTCCACGTCATGAATACAGAAGGCTAATCATAGTAACAACAGTATTCTAAAAGGATAAAGGATTAACATGGGAAATGCTGCATGAAGTAAGAATTCAAGGGGGGAAGGGAATTCGGTTACAAAAATTAAATATTCTGTTATGTACGTTATGTACGTGTATTATAATGGATGTGAGAGATGGTCGCCCACTCTTCGGGAAGACCATATTGCGAGAGTATTCGAAAACAGGGTGCTTAGAAAAATATTTAGGCTAAGAGAGATGAAAATGGGAACTGGAGAAAACTGCATAACAACGAGCTTCATAACCTGTAATCTTCACCGGATATAGTAACGGTAATTAAATCACGAAGGATGAAATGGGTTGGACATGTTGCGTGCATGGGGGAGGAATGACATATCTAAAAAATATTGACTGGGAGACCCGAAGGGAAATGACCACTTGGAAGACCTAGACGTAGGTTGGAGGACAATGTTGGGATAGATTTAAGGAAAATAGGGTTTGCGAGGGATGGTTCTATTGAGTTAGTCCATAATAGGGTTGAATGTCGGGCTCAGGTAAGCGTGGCAATGAACCATCGGGTTCCATAAAATAGATAATATTCCTTTAGCTTGCTGAGGAAAGTCTATTGCCATTGGCGGCCACTCAAAAATAAAAATAAAAAACTTTAGAGAATATGACATAACGTTCTGCAAAAATGTAATCAAAAGTGAAGTCTAAAGTGTTTAAATGTCAACCATCTCACTTAATTAACGTAAGTCCCTACTGATTTAAACCATCCAAACCGACTTCTCCATAGACGAACTAATTAATTAGAAATGTGGAACTGTATTGAGTTTTCTTCAAAATAACAGGTATAAAGAAATGTGATTTTTCATTCCAGATTGCAGTGGACTCTCTCAGTGACTCGGATTGCGAAACCTTGAAACCCGCTTCCAGCACCACCCAGGAAACTCACAAGTAAGTAGTCATATTCATTTAACACTCAGCTAATTAGGTTTCATGGCACGTTGGTCCTTTTTATAAATAAGGAATCTCGGTCCGGTGGTTTTGATAAATCCTTTCAACTAGATTATACACTTCTTTCTGTTATCATCCCTTTACTTGTATTTATCTACTTGCGTATTTAGCTACACTCTAGATGAGCTAAGAAGGAAACATGAAATAAACAAAAACCAGTATTTCTGTCTCACTCTTAAGTCATACGAGTAATGTGCTAGAGTGAGACAGGCAAACTGGTTTTTATCACAATTATATAAATATCCGCCTATATACCACTCAAAAATAAACAACAGAAAAAACAAAGCAGAAAGTACTAGCAGCCTTGCTCTCATTACGACTATGGAATGACTGATGATGATGTAAACAGTAGTACATCGAAATGCATCTCTTCTATCATCACACAAGCAACGAGGATTAAGCTAAGCTCGAACTTCAAGATTGTCAACCGTCTAAACACGCAAGAAGATAACGTTGATGTTATTTCTCATCTCAAATAACACACACATCAACTATATACCACGCTGCATTTTTGCATTCAGATTATAGTATATTGCGATACAAGTGCCGTAAGGCATGATTACGGATCGAGGAAATAGTTTGAAAACACGAGGCGCTTGCGCCGAGTGTTTTCAATTTTCCGAGATCCGTAATGCGCTTACGGCACGTGTATTGCATGTTATTTTTTGCACGATGATTATTTATATCAATTTAATTATATTAATTGTGATATTTCCTGAAATGAGTATGTATATACATTCTTGAAGATAGATGTTTATTTCAGAAAGTGATTCGCATGTGTTTGTTGTTATGGGAACCGAATATTAGTCCTGGGGGCCGTGTCCATAAAGGCTTGTATTATGAAGTGTATCGTAATGAATTATGACGTGGCGCAAGCACCGTAAGTAATTTAACCGCATCACAACGCTCTTAGCAACAAGACTGTGTGGGAATGTCAACTTACGATCCACGCCAACAACGTTCGTAAGTAGGCCTACCACTAATTAGTTAAGGAGTGCAAAAAAATATAAAAACTGACACGCATAATGATATGCCAGTATATGTAATTTTAAGGACTGATAGCATTTAGTGCATACCTACGCACATACTGCTACTACATCAAGAAATAATAGACACACTAATCAACAAACATTTTGTCTCGTCCATTGGACTGATATACAAATTTTAGCATATTTATTATAATTTATAAAACTAATGTCTTATGTGTTAATTTGAAGTTTTTAACTTTTGAATCTTGTGTTTTTAGAAATGATACAAACCAGCAATAGTACTAACACTGAGCTCAATGTTAATCCACTCCACTGGTTATATTGCATTTACAAGTACAAATCTTTATACATAGCCACAAAAATAACTAGTAACAAATAAAATTCATCAAGAAAAATCGTGTTTTCTTTCATTCTAGTACTTTCTGTTGTTTATTTTTGAGTGGAACGGTGAGACTTGACATGTTTCGTTCTTCAATCACGAGAATAAAATCTTAGGATTGCTGTTTGCTTTTCCTTTAGGAAAAGGTGAAGGAAAAATACTGTTTATCGTATCCTGCTACAAAGTAAATTATATAGAGATAGTCTCCCACTTATTACGTAGAGTTCGGATATTTATGACGTCATACTTTTTTCCTGACCTCCGTTCTCACCGCAAATACAAATAAATACGAATTGCATTCTTGTTATCCTAATAGGACCGTTTTTGCTCACTTTTATGATATTGGTCAAATTTTGGCCATATTGGTAATTTAACGCCATATTTTAGTTATAAATTCGGTAAAGGAGCACAATTATACAGTGTATGTACTACATGATAGAGTTAATTTTGAAATTTATTTCGTTAATTTAATATTTATGCCAAATTAATAGGTAACTTAAAATTCAAATTAATGCAATTGTTCATATTTTATAGGAACACGCAAGGTCTACAAAATGTTACGAGTATTTGGAGCTGATTAAGCGAGCAAACAGGATAAAATTCTTTAAAAATACAAGTAAAACTGTAAATCACCAAAATTGTTAAAAACTGATTATCTGATTGAACTCATGTGATGTAAGAATTTAGTATCTTTAAACGTTTTAAATTCGAACATTAATTTTTTGAAAATACCGTACGTTATTTTATTAGGTCATGTTTAGGATATTTGGATCATATTTAATCATTTTAAGGGCATATCTGCAGTCATATTTTCCACTTTTTTAGGTCATAAACATCCAAACCCTGATTAGATATGAATTTTTTATTGTTATTGATCTCTAACTTAATTTTTCATACCAGTCAGTTTTCAGAACCATATTGATTAGCCTATTAGGCCTTTATTTCAAATCAGAAGTTGAAGTTAGGAAATAAACAATTTTTGTGGCTGTACCGTTTGTATCGTGTTTGTATCGTGTATTACTTTTTTTAAAACTATTTGAACTATATTAAACTTTTGAAATAGAGTCAGAAAAATTCAATGACATGACCAGAATTTGACCCAGGATCTTCTACTCTCCATGCCGCTCTACCACTGAGCTATCATGGCAACATGCCGGTACAACATTAGATTCTCGAACATTAATCCCTGCTATGACATTGAATTTTTTCAGTCTGACTCTACCTTTCCACCTTAGACTACACACGGTCAGTGTGAAAGAATTATCATTCCACTGTGACCTACTAGTGGTTTACTATGAAGCCTGGGCCTTAAAGTACTTACAGGTTGTAAGTTTCCACTAGGTTGTTATATCAGATTAAGAACGCCTGGTGGTATACCAGGTATGAGTCAATTGGAGAATTTAATGTTGTACCGGCACGTTGCCATGGTAGCTCAGTTGGTTAGAGCATCGGCACGGAGAGCCGAAGATCCTGGTTCAAATCCCGGCTATGGCATTGAATTTTTCATTCTGACTTCACCTTTCCATCTTAGCCTACACACGGAAAGTGTGAAAAATTATCATTCCTATTCTAACCTTCGTCTCTCACACCTATAAATCGTGTTAAAATCTACATCCATAGGTGACTTTCTTTCTTTCTTTCTTCCTTTCTTATCTTAGTTTTACCTCTCCCTTTTAGGATTTAAGTGACGCAAGCTGCCCGGGCCCATGGGTGACTTTTTATCCTTAAATAAATCTTTTAACTCGAATTAGTAAAAATGTACCCTTTCGGAGTACTTTACACACAGTTTTCTAAACAAGGTAGCCCTGAAAAAAGCACGATACAATTTTCCTTGTATACCGGTACACTACAGAATAACGCCTTAGGCCTATAGCACTTTCTACGCAAAGCTTCTTAAAGAAGTTATTAACATGAATCACAGAATTTTCTTAAACTTTTGTAGCATTTTGCTACAATCTTATGCATGCAGGCCAAATGATTATCTTTCTTAAATGGTGAAGAGTACCGTATGACTTTTTTTTTTTCATTTTCATTTTCATTTTCATATACCCCTGCGATCTTTTCTTTTGATCTAGACTATGTATTATTTTTCCTAATTGGTTTCATTCATGTAATGATATTCTTGTACATTATTAGTAGTAACTGTACCCTAGAAGTCTACTGGACAACCAAGACAGGAGTCAACCATCGGTTCAAGGAAGTTTTTCCTTTCATTCCTACTGATTCTCCATATGTTAAATTTGTGGCAATATGCTCCAGTACCGATATAATTTTAAATGTTAACCTTTAGTTTCGTATGCTTATTTTTCATTTAATCTGAACAATCAAATTTAATAATGTTCCTGTTTTAAGTGCAGTAGTTTCGATTTGTGGAATCCTATTTTCTGTGATTGCATATAGTGGTGTATTGACCATTGCTGTTCATGAAGATTGCGGACAGTCTAATCTCACTGAATGGATTTTACATTTCGTTTGTTTATAAAAAGCATTAAAACATCTACTCTTATACAATTCAACGGCCCTAAATAGCGTGCTTGCTCGCTCGCCCGCTTCGTGAGATATCGGGTATACTCGGCGATGTTCGTCTCTCGCAGAGTGAACTTTCATGACGACTACATAATTAGGAAAACCGTTTCTTTATTATATAAGGCCTAAGTGAAATGAACACAATGAACAAATATTCTAATTTTATTTTTACTTACAGTTTTCATAGCTCTGAACCACAAACATTTTTAATAATCTACCAGTGTAAATTTTTGTTAAATCCTGGAGTCAATGAATAATGGCGGGCGAAGCCGGGGGCACCAGCAGTAAAATATTGATGGTTTTACTCTTGAAATATCGCTGATAATAATAATCCAAACAAACCATTCCTTCCCTTGAAACATTATATAATTTCTGAAAATTACACTGAATTGATCAAATAAAATTCACATCATATTCATGTCAATAAACAGTTGAGAAACAATACGTATTATGTGTTCACAGGTCCTTTGGAAATGCATAATCGATTCTGATATAGTTTTCCTAGGGGGCTCTTTCTAATCGTAGAATGTACTCTGAAGCCGGAATTTTAGCTGTTTCATTAATATTATTAATTGCTTAGTTTATGAATGATTCGCGTGCAAGTGTTAATAAATATAATGCTTTAATAATTATTGTACTCTTAATTTTTAATTGAATTATCGTGGGCGAAGCCACGGGCACCTCCTAATGTGTTACGTTTTAACTAATGGGTGTTAGTAGACAGATTAAACATGAAGAAGAATAATTACGAAAGTTCAATGAGGCGCTGCTATCAGATTGGTCAAGTCCTTTAATCACAGTTTGTATTTCCTCATCCATCACTAGATGGATATCATTCTCCATCGAGAAATTGACATCAGCTGGTCCATGAGGGACAGTTTTTATATTATTTATGTTTGTTGTCATGGCTGCGTTAAATTACTGAGAGAACATTAATGTTGGAGTTACAGCCAACGTATTTATCAACCCGAAACGTTGTGTTTAACTAAGTGCTTCTGGGAAAACTCTCTCCCCATGCTTGCGTTTGAAGCTTGGAACCTGAAAAAAGTAACTAATGCGCTGTAAAAATTCCGCTAGTACAACTAAATTTTATTTTTATTGAATGGAAGATCTGTGGTTGCTTAATGTAGGTAGAGATTCCTGCGTTTGTTACCAAAAAGACCGGAATGATGTCTCTCAGAAACAGTCGAACACTATACAATACACCAGTACTACAGTAATGCGAACTGAATCATGGGATTCAAACTGTACCAAAATCGAAATGGGCGCCAAAACATATTAATAATTTCATTATTTGAAAATATAAGATCCGAGGCTCGTCCATAATGTATGTTTCTCTGGGGCCATTTACTGAAACAAAACACAATTTAAAGGAAATATTTATTGCAACAGACACACCCCTTGTTCAGCTATTTCTCAACATATTCGCCACCGGAATTGAAACATTTGTCTTACCGTGGGACCAACTTTTGAATAACTGTGTCGTAGAAGTATGCCGCCTGGGATTTGAAACACTGTGTGACAATCACATTCGCCTCTCTGTCATTCTCTGTCTTTCTTTGTCATTTCGTGAGGGGTAGGAAAAGATGGAAATCACTGGGAACGAGGTCCGGGCTCGTAGTAAGCTAATATAATAATTGTATTTCTTCGAATATCCCATGGTCATCGATTATGATGCTCATCTCAATATAAAATAAGTTTTTTTAGAAAATTAATAATTCAATACTAAACTCCGTGGCGCTACATCCCTGGAGGTGCTTGGCCTACCACCCGACCGCTGCGTCATCTACCGAAGGCAGATGGCAGGATTGGGGGGCATGCCGACACCCACGGCCGTTAATTGTGGTTTTCATGACCGGAATAATTCTATACCTTCATTAATTATTAGTTAAAGTTAATAATTTAATAATTGAATATATTCAATAGCCATAGCAGGTAATAAAAACAAATATATAGATTTCATAATAATTTGTATGAAGGTCTAAGGATGTGAAGCTTGGATAACAGGGACTGATTAAAAATGAAGGCTTCAGTTATATGTATGACGGTGCTACAGGAAGGTGTTAAAGTTATGTTAACTGATAGGTAAGTAACGAAGAGTTCCTTGGGAGAATAAGGAGGGAAAAATCTTTGTAAAAATGTAGTGAGTATAGGATGGGCTTATTGCCAGATCTTGCTTGATAGCAATATGCTAATGTAAAAGGTATGATTGATAGCAAAAAAATAAAAGGGTGAACAAGAGTAGTGTTATTAAGTGTTCTACCCATGGGGAGGTCCTTGGACTTGGTCTCCAAATTTCTATCCATCTATTTTTCCCCATGGCTTTCAAAACATGTCCAAATGTAAAACTACAAGCCAATCTATGCAGAAGAAAGAAAAATAGCTAGATCTCCCAATATTATTAGTTGTATAACCGTACACTCCTGATTTTACCCGTATTTCAATTGCGGTTTGTATCCATTAATACTTACGTACTCAATAGCAATAAACAATTCCTAAGCAAGTTAAAGGGATAGTATCTATTTTATGGGACCCGAAGATTCATCGCTGCGGTTACCTCAGCCCGCCATTCGAGCCTATTCTGCGCTAACCCCATCCAACCATCCCTGTCAATTCCTACTTCTCTTAAATCTAGCCTAATATTGTCCTCCTACCTATGTCTAAAATCCGCAGGGCACGGGATCAACCCCGGCCGCGGTCGATGGATTTTTCAGGACGTAAAAATCCTGGGCACGGAGTCCTCCGGGAGGGACTTTAAGCTGGGGGTCCCGTGTCGTAGATTTACGGCACGTGAAAGAACTCCAAGCCTAAATTAGAGCCTCTGGACAAAATTTCTCGGCCCTTTCACGTCCACGAAATACTTAGTTTCCAGAGGGGGGTTGCGAGGCGATGGGCTTACCACCTGTCCCTCTACCCTCTCTCGGAAAATAAGCATATCAAAATTCGTATAGGTAATGAAACCTCCACTTGGAGGCCCCTTCGCTCCACCTGGGGATCATAGGGTAACATACATACATACACACCTATGTCTAGGTCTTTCAAGTGGTCTTTTCTCTTTGGGTCTCCCAGTCAATATTTTTTAGATATGTATTTCCTCCCCCATGCGCGCAACATGTCCAACCCATTTCATCCTACGTGATTTAATTACCCTTACTATACTCTGTGACGATTATAGGTTATGAAGCTCGTCGTTATGCAGTTTTCTCCAGTCCCCATTTGCATCTCTCTTAGCCCAAATATTTTCTTAAGCACCCTATTTTCGAATACTTTCAGCTCATATTCTTTCAGAAGAGTAAGCGACCATGTCTCACATCTATATAATACAACCGGCAGGATAATTGTCTTATAAATTTTTGTTTTTATATTTCTGGACAGAATACGAGAAAATAAGAGTTTCTGAACTGCATAAAAGCAGGCATTTGTATGCATTAATAAGAGTAATTATTTATATAGTGAACCAAATCTGGAGAACCGGAGCTTCAGCAGAACTGAATTACTCCACGAATCCCTCTGAACTGCCAGTTTATATCTTTTGTTGGGAGGAGAGAGAGATTAGCGATAGGCGCCATGAATCGAGTTCACACAACATAAGCGCTAGCTCTATAGCTTCATTGCATGTACTGTATTTCCGTTTAAAGCTGTGTATAATAGCTTCAAGTTCTATGTGATAAGTGACATTCTTGACGGCAAAGTAATTATTTGTACTTTGGCACACAACCAATCAATTGTAACGTACACTTACCCTAATGAGTTCGCAACAGGCGGTCACCAAAACCCACAAACTTGGAGCCTGTAGAAAGGAATTGATATTTAGAGACCGGATTTTAATGGGAAAATTTTCACCCAAAAAGGGACGAAAAAAGGGAAAATTATTGCCAAATAAAGGTGGGGAAAAGAAGGATATAAAAGTATAAGAGTTTAAAAATCCAACAGAGAGATACATGTTTGATTTATGCTTTACTTTACTTCATTAGAAAAGAGTCGAACTTGATAACGTTTAACAATTCCACATTCTTGAATGTCAGATTATGTATCTTTGAGTACAAAGAAAATAACTTCTCAACGTCGACGGAAATCAATGGCGAATACTTGGTTCGAACTCGGAATTCCAAGTTCAATGTCTGGATTTTTACACAAACTCTGCTTGAGCTTCTCTTTGGCAAATCCCTCGAGCATGTTGAAGACTTCTTCTACCACTCCCCACTGTGACTTCATAGATAAACACTCCTCCTCCAGTCGCGTGCCAGCCCCTGGTAGAAATCTGAACTTGAGAATGGCATACAGTTCAGTCTCCAAATTCGGGTTTTTAAGTAAAGCCTTTGCTTGCTCTACAGTTGCTGATTCTGTATCATCTAATGACTGAAGAAATTCCTTGATCTTGTTGAAATTCCCACAGAGGAAAATGGCACATGAAATCCAAGTTAACTAAAAGAGTGCCAGCTAGTTTTGTTATTCGCGTGAGCATGTTAAGTTCTCATAATGATCGAACTTCGTACAGCATGTTACGTTATTTTGTTTCGTAAATTTTAAAAGGACTATTCCACTCATACGCCGCATGTTTGATATTGACAAATAACGTTTACAAATTCCTCGGATATAGACCAATCACGGCCGTTTATCTTACAATATTCTTGTAGAAATCGCGAGAATTTTATCGGTAAAACGTGCTGCTCGTTACTGGACACGAAGGCATCAGTGTGCAGTGATTAATACGTCACATATTGCCATTAATAGCACGAAAACAGATTATTTTATACAACATAACTTGTTTGGAAATTGAAATAATAGAAGTGTACATTGTTTAAAAACACATTTTCGATTCTATACAACCCAGTTGGTGTGATTTTATTCTGTTCTGCTATTAGCTTACCTAAATTAAGTTAACGATGTCTTATGTGCACCATTGGTAGCCCTAGTTAAAACATGGTTACTCGAATCGATTCATGGATGTTTTATTCATAGTGGGCCGTGATCTCGCAGCTGTTAGTTTTGTTTTTGTTCAACAAACCACGAAAGTAATTATTATTTGTATAATCCGTTACATTTTTATTCACGGAATAGTCTTAATAAATCCAACTTGAGTTGACGAGTTTCGTCAGATAAATTCGATAAACTCGTCAACTCTCATGGGATTACCTATGAAAATAATGCCAGTTCGCTTGACCTTAGAATGGTAATGAAAAAGTTTTGGTAATTTCATATGTAGCGGAATTTAGGCTCTTTTGGTGGGCAACAATTTGTTTTCAAAAATCACTTTTTGAAATAGTTGAGTATAGAAGAAAACATTGCTTAAAATATTGACATAAGCCTATTTGTAAATACTTGTGAGTTGACAAATCCTTCACTATGATAAGGAGTTGCAGGCTTTGAATGAATGGAGAGAAAATAATGATGACCGTAGACAATGTTTTGACCGAAACTAAATATTGAGTTGGCTTACGTTTGTGTTTTGTGAAAATGCCGGTATGTAATTTATGGACCAAATGTTTATTGCCTAAATATTTATTTATCTTATTTTTATTTGTAAATCATTAATAGGTACACGATAAATAGTGCTAGTAATATCATAGTATTTGAAGTAGTTAAAATTAAGGAAATGGATAATTATTAATTTGTACGAAATGGAAGAGAACGACAGTTATCTCGGGATATCCTCTACAATCTCTGTAACGCGCACCTTTTTCTTTAACCTAACGAGCTCAGCCATGGAATTTTACATGGACAGAGATGTTCTGTCAACAATGTTTACGATACTAGTGAGATGGCTGAGATGGTAAAGTCTTGGACTCGCATTCGGGAGGTACAAGGTTCAAATTCTGTGGCCGGCCAATTTGACATGTTTTTTTTTTTTTTTTCATTTTTCCCCAGTCGTAAAGACAAGTGCCGGATTAGATATTTACATACCATGAATCATCCTCACCATTTCTTCCTGTATCTTACCTATTTTAAATGAATATCAGTTTAAATTTACTCCATAAAATACACCAAAAATAGAAACAATTGACACTCAATAGTTCCGTGGCCTACTGTACTGTATAGACATAGATCCCGAACTCCTAATACGGCCTCGCAGCTGAAAAGAGTAAAAACACATTTCATTCCAGCAGTTTTCCCATTTTTAGGTAGATTTAGAAGAAAAATCTACCTATTGCAATGGATACCATGTCATGATTTTCGAAAAATTCTTTCATATCTTTACGTTTCATGCTCCCCTAAGTACGAAACCACCGCCCGTTCAAAAAAAAAATTTGTCATATTTATATATATATATATATCTTTACACGATAGCGGCCGTAATTTTGAAGATATTTGAACCAAATTTTAATATGTTATTTCTAGGCCCAATAGTTCGGACAAGTTCGTTAATGAGCAACATTGGCCCAAGGGGGTGGTTGGGGGAGGGGGTTGAAATTTTAAAACATTTTTATCTCGGCCCCTATGAAGTATAGAGGGAAACTTTGTTTGAATAAATTAGAGTACTCCCTATGGAGTTCACAGTGACACCAACGATTCGGGGGTTTTGGGGGTACGAGTGGGGGTGGGGGGGGTGGGGGAATGGAAATTCGAAATTTTTGAAGCCACGTCTTGTGGGGTATCATTGAAAAGCTCTTGATGAGTACTCTACAAATCAATAACTAGTTTCTCGATAGCTCTCATTTAAGGCGAGATTTGAATGTTTGAAAAAGTGCTCTTTCCTCTTTTTTGCAATTATTATTGCGGGTTTGTCATGCCAAGGCTAAAGAAGAAGAGTGCTACGCAGCGACAGTAAATTAAACCGAAAGCACTTTGAAATCTACCTCAGCCTGTAGGCTTGCCTAAAGGGATTATTTTCTTCTTAAGGTGTGCGCTGTCTCTAAATACAGACGAAAATAGAACAACAATTTTAAAAAAATGGAACTAGATTATTTCGAGTTCATATGCCATTTTGTTCTCAAAGGGAGTAAGTCAAGCCGAATTGGATTCAACCATCACAATTGAGAGTTTTCATCCTCATCTGTTATAATGAACATGATGATGAAGTTCTTCTTCTTCTTATAAGTTAGTTGTCAATCTTGCGATTGGTTTGTGACAGCTCTCCATCTACTTCTATTCATGGCCAATTCCTTCAGTTCTGCATATGTATTGCATCCGGTTTGCCTTTTGATGTTGTTTATGTAGGTTAATCTTGGGCGCCCTCTTTTATTTTTGCCCTCTATTTGCCCCTCTATTGTAGTAAGCAGAAAGTTCTGATGTCTGATTAGTAGGGCCCGGGGGTTTAGCCAATAATTCGTCAAGTTAGTGGTGCACAAGGCATAGGAAGCTTTCTGAGTTAGTAAACAACTTGCACTGCATGTGGCAGTTTAGTGTTCTGTTGACGTCGTTGTGTGTTGTGCGTTCTTGACAACCAGTGGCGGATCATAGCTAAAATGAGTGGGGGTGCTGCTCCAGAAAATGTTTAGCCTTTTGTTTAGAAAAGCTACTAAATAATATCAAGTTCATTGCAAATAATTTCGGCAACTGTCTAGGTGTATCACTCTTCTAGAGAGACAAAATATGTAAATGGCACAAGCGATCAGACTCGTGGAGGAATTATTCATAGGTAAGAGTCAACCTAAAGATGGAATACTTCTACAGGTGCAGCAGAAATAAAAAAATCTCCAGAAAAATGCAGGATTTTTCTGCTGTTTTTACCTTTCGAGGTGCACTGGAAGGTTCTACAGCAGACCATGATGTGTACCCACACAAGGGAAACACTAATATCTCATCCCGCCGTCACGTCATGAGACGTAGAGATAAGTTTTTACCATTAAAGATCTTCTTTGGAGGAAAATAGAAGATATTTTTCTTTTGAAAACTTCAAAATGTATATTGCCATTCACTGCAACAAAGCGTATGCACAGACATATAAATTGCCTTTTAATTTTCACTGTGAATATTGTTAACAAATATTAAAGCATTGGTTGTGTATATTTATGTTCGTTTTACTAGAAAATATATTTTGTTTCTGTGATTTACGATTAAATGTGCAAACTATTCTATGACGCTGTGTCTTATCATTTCACTAGACTAGCTGCACTGCCCTTGAACTTGAATGTTCGTATTAAAGTGCGCCACTGAAAGCGAGTCACCCCTTCCCTCGTGTTTACATACGGCTATATCCCAGTCACCACTAACCTGATGTAATGTTTTTGTGGCTAAACCCCCGAGCCCTACTGATTAGGTGTCCTAATAGTGAATTCCGCCTCTGTTTAATAATATGTATGATTTTCCTGTCACTATAAATTCTTCTTAATAATTCCTCATTGGTGACTGTCAATCCATCGTATTCTTAACATTCTTCTGTAGCACCACAATTCAAAGGTTTGCAATCTTCTTTTTTCTTCTGTTGCTATCGTCCAAGTTTCGCAACCTTAAAGCGCTATGTTCCAAATGTAGGATGTCAGAAATTGTTTTCGAATGTCTTTTGAGATTTTTTTTTTCGAGTTAGCAATGTCTTCTGGCTAAATGGATCCTGTGTTTTATTTCTCTTGCACTTTTTCCGTCTTTTGTAATTTCGCTTCCTAAATAACTAAATTCCTTCAGTTCTTCTAGTGTTTGATTTCCTACCTTTATTCTAATTTTTGCCTGTTCCTTATTTCCACAGACCATAATTTTGGTTTAGATTTTATTTATCTTTAATCCGAAGGATTCTAAGACCTGCTGCATCTTTTCTAGGTCATTTTTACTTTCCGCTAATATCGCAATATCGTCTGCGAACCTTAGCATGCTCACTTTTTCACTTTGTACTCTTATAGCACAGTTTATATGTTCTTTGATTTCCCTTATAGCTTGTCAGTATATGCGTTGAATATTTATTTATTTAATCAAGAATGAACATTACAGGTATACATCCAATTACAATGCTCATGACTATGCTAGCAATACATCATGTACTTACAATACACAAATATGCAATAGGTAAATAAAATTAACACAGTTAAAATAATTACCTATGTAAAAGTATGGAGTAAAGAGAATGGGAAAGAGTAAAGAAAATGGGAGAGAGTAAAGAGAACGAGAGAGACTGAGAAGAAAGCAAGCTTGGAAAACTTAAAGACGAAAAAAAATAATAAAAGCAAAAGTAAATAATATAAAGCAATGGAGATATGTTAGTTGACAATATCAAGTATACATATATATACATATACATATATGACTCCTATATGACACAGATTCCTATGAATTACCATTTTGAACAAGTTTTGACAATTGGCTTGCAGTAGAATTAAATTGTTTAAGATTCATTCCAAATATATCTATATTAAATGGGTGGATTTGATTGTACCTATTCAAAGTTCTGTTTATTGGTGAATTTTTGTGCAAGTCAGTGTTTACTCTAGGAGTAAAAAATAGTTTTCTTAATCTACTATTTTTATTGGGTACATATATATATATATATAAAAGGCTTTGTCCTGACTGACTGAATGAATGACTGACTGATTGACTGACTGAATGACAGGAATCAACGTACAGCCTAAACTATAACAGATAGAGACTTGGAATTTTGACATTACCTTCCTTTCATAATGTAGGTGCTCACTAAGAAAGGATTTTGAAAAATTCTGATTCTAAATGCCAAAAATTAAATGTTTTTGAAAATACTTAATCCCTTTTTACATAGAATTATCAATTCCAAATCACAGAATATATTGTTGCCAAATGGTATCAGATGGGCTTGGAAAAAACAAATGAAATGCACTTTTGAAAAATAAGAGAAGTTATCAAAATAATTCATGTTATAAATAAATATTACAGAATGAAATCCACTAAAATAATGGAATCACATAACTTTCTCTACCCTGGACATAGAGAAAACAAAACGAGGTCTCCTAAACGGCTTTATGGTAACATAAGAGTGGGAAATTTCCCGCCTCGATATTACAATTTTATGTTACAGAAATTTCTGTTTCTTCTTATTTAAACCTCTACCAGGCTTGCTGTGCACTGTACAAGCGATGGGATGCAAAATTCTAGATCCTCTATGAGCCATAAAAAACTATATCAAGCGTTTTCTGAGGGAACAGTTTGAGTGTAATAAGTCGTTCTTCCTATTTCAAATTATAAATGCCTATATAAGGACCTAGAATTTAAAATTGAAAATCCTTCATAAGTTAATTTCCAATTACAAAATACAAAACCCGGGCGACGCCGGGTCTTTTAAGCTAATATATATATAAATTCTTTCTATAAGGTCTGTATCGTCAATAATGATAATATAATGATAATGAAATGTGGTACATAAATTCTGTGTTGAAATACGCTAAAACAGAGAATTGTAAAATAGTGTCGTCACTCTGCCTTATTGGAAGTTGGACAATGCAAGAAGTATTAACAAACAGAGAGAGAAAGAAACATTATTACTGTTACTTTCGTACGAGATAGCTTATAATAGATCAATATGAGAATATAACAAACTAGTTAAGGCACTACTGGATGCACATACTGTAGTATGATATTTTATATTTTCGTTCTATCCCACTTCTCACAGTAAGATAATTAGGCTATTACTGGTTTTATGCTTTGTAAACTACCTTATCTGTGGTGTTAATAGTTCTTTGATGCCAATACTGGATATGCAGCCTACGTGTGGCATTGCTGTGGTTGCAGTTAATTACTGCTGAGGCTGTGTGCGTTGTCCCATTAACTAGACTAATGTGAGAGCCCTCTGGTTCCGTTCATTGACGAGAACAAAAACGAGTGGGTTGCATCTTCCCAGGCAGCAACAATATTGTTCCATATCCTAGCAACCTCTCGTGTATGAGCTAGCAATCCATCATGAAATCCGGATTTAATTTTCTAATTGGTATTTCATGTATTGACGTATAAATGCGTCGACTAATAAATTGTATAAAAGCAAAGACGTAAAATTAAGAGTGATGATGAATGCTAGTTACTTAATTTTCTTACACAGTACAGTGTTTTTCATTATCCTATACCTATAAGTTTACATATACTTACCTACATTTCTTAAAGTTTAACACATATACATTTACAAATTTATCACTTACATTAGAATATTCAATACATGTACAATAATATGAATATTACATTATTTTAAACATGCTACATTTTACTTACGTTTCATTAGCACTATATTATACATTTTAATATTATTTCTAACTATTTTTACAGTACATGGAAATTGAATTATACTAATTGAATGATAAATTTAAGAATAAAGTATAACTTATACACACTTGCAAAGAATAAAGGTCACTTATATTATAAAAACAGTTTGATAAAAGAAAGGATTTAAGCATTTTTTAAAATTAAATTTCGGTTTTTTGTGATGTCATATAAGAAGGGAGTAAATTAAATACCTTAGAACATAAGTACTATCGGCCAAGCACGAGTAAACCTCTGTAAGCAGAGTGCGGTGAGAGGGGTTGGTTCACAAGCAGGTGGATACTAGCGTTCTGATTGGGCAGAGAAAAGACGAGCCTCTCTGTTGTAAGCGAGTTGTAAACATTAGCCTTCAGTGTGCAGTGTGTTCCAAGCTGCAAGGTGACAGTGCTTTCTTAGTGAATAGTAGCATGGTATGACGTCAAGTACCGCTCCTCGTTCTGCTCAGAGTTTTTCTCGTGCTTGGCCGATAGTAGTATGGAGAAGATTCGAAAAGATGGGTAGAGTGTTTCGTCAATGCTATGCTGTTTTTATGTCGCGTGTTGTAAGAGTGGTAGTCAGAATTAACTTTGAAAAGGATTCTATGAGAATTAGCCAATAGGACGGCTTCAAAAATAATGATGCATGGTAGTGGGAGGATCTTGTGGGTTTTAAATAAAGGTTTGCAGGAATCGAGAGGTTTGGCATTATAAATGGTACGTATTATGGCTTTTGCATGACAAAGATCTGCTGATCCCAAAGCGATAATGTTATATATATTTTTTTAGAATAAACGTAGCTGCAGTAGTATGACAGAAGAGTTTTCTTATTGCAATAAGATTATAGTTTAACGAATAAAACGGCATAACTAGATAGATATTTACACAAATTTTGGATGTGTCCCTTCCAATTTAAATGACAATCTATCGTTAGCCCTAGAAATTTAAAAGTGAAGATTTTTATTCAAGTTGTGTTTATTACTCAAGGAAACCTGGTATTCCCTGAATTTTCACATTGATTTCAACTTAGAACTCACAAGTATTTGCTTCATTATCAACAAACGAATTCAATTCTGAAAAGGTTAAATAATTACTATAAGGACGAAGTTCTTCGCAAAGTCCGATTTTTTTTATATAACATTGAAAATTCATGATTCGCCTTTGTACAGTTTTCCTGTTATGTGACACCTTCTTTGCGGTTAGATACGAACATTTCTCGAATCCAAACTGATATACAGGACATATTACAAGGAATTTCGCTGTTCTATCGTAAATTGGAATCTCTGACGTGATGTTTAGAAATATTTCATTTTATTCTGGTATTGCAACGTGGTAAGATGGGAAAAAACATTTAAAAGACATATTTAAAATATTTTAGACTTTTAATTTCAACAGAATGTTCGCATAATTTATATCTTAAACTTAATAACGCTCATTCATCCTTGTGTCCGACTTTAGCGCTGTGTAACAAATAGTTGAATAAAAACACTTTCTTCACTCTGCTGATGATGCAGGAACACCACCTGCGAAACGGCCGTCCGGAAGTTTACTAAGGTAAATAAAGTGCGTTGAAGAAAGTGTTTTTATTCAACTATTAATAACGCTTTCGATACAGAGGTTTCTTTCCATTATTATTATTAAAACTGATGCAAATTAAGTTGAAATATGATCTTTTATCATTATCTTGTTAGGTTTCAGCAATCTTCACAGTGATATACCGTTGACCATTTAAATGTTTACAATATGGAGTTGAAGAGCTTTATGCATGTAAAGACTTGGCATTGCTAGTATAAAAAAGTTTTCCACCAATTTCCGGCTCAGCCAAAATCCTGTAAAGAATGCGGTTATACAAACATAGCACTAAAGCCAGAAACATGTTTCCTTAGACAATTCAATTCTGATTTATATTCTTACTGAATGTAAGGTCTTTTCTGGCAAGCCCTCTCAGATGCCCATACTATTTAGACACTGTCTTGTCCTTCATTGTAACCAATCCCAATAATTGTTTCCTAACCGTCTGGTTCTGTTCACTACATCTGCGTCGTTAACGACCAACCAAGTTTATTACTTGACACATGATTGCTTGTAACCCCACGATAGCATATGATGCGTCTTGATTCATCTAAGCTTGAAATATACAAGAATTTATGCAATCTGCAATATAATGGCCCATATTTTCAATAACTTTTTCATAATTAAAATTATGACTTCTGTACAGTATATCTTCTTTGTTGAAATGAAGAAGAAGAGTTACGTTGATCGATTTCATAGAAGCAAGCGTCTCCTGAGCTCCGCATTTATCTTCAACAAGTGCAGTACTTCCTACATTAGCTTTATAATATAGACTAATTTTAATTTTGTTGTACTTTTTTGTTTTGCTTGTTGTTTCCAGTAATAGTGTCTTTTTTCTCTTAAACAATACCGCCATAAGAATATTATAGGAGAAAAATTCCTCCGACACTGTGACTTGAACCCAGGACCTTTGGCTATTCGCGCCAATGCTCTACCAACTGAGCTAAGCCGGAGTTCAATTCACAGCGCCAGATGGAACCTCTCTCCCATGACTGATTGCCCTAGTGGTCTACCTCACAGACAGACAAGTAATGTCATATGCAGTACTGTGAGGCACACTAAATAGTGATTTTTGTGACCGGGCTCCCACTGTTATTGTACAGTTAACATTCAAGAGAGATATATAAGCATTCATGAATCACAGATTATTGTCTCTGCTGGACATTACATGACAATATTATAGGAGAAAATTGCACTCCGGCTTAGCTCAGTTGGTAGAGCATTGGCGCGAATAGCCAATGGTCCTGGGTTCAAGTCCCAGTGTCGGAGGAATTTTCCTCGTATAATATTCTCATGTAATGTCCAGCAGAGACAATAATCTGTGGTTCATGAATGCTTTATATATCAATGCCGCCATAGCTTGTTTCTAGATAATTACTAGTTTAACAGTATTAATAAAACTAAACTCCGTGGCACTACATCCCTGAAGGGACAAGGCCTACCACCCGATCGCTGCGTCATCTACCATAGCCAGATGGCAGGATTGGGGGCATGTGATCAGCATGCAGACACCACCGGCCGTTAATGTTCTTTCCATGACCGGAGATGCTACTTCTATATCAAGTAGCTCCTCAATTTGAGTCACGAGGCTGAGGGCACCCCCTTCCAGACCTCCCTACCTCAGAAAAATCTGAGAAGGTACCGGGGATCGAACCCGAGCCGACGGATCTGTAGTCAGCGACGCTGACCCAACACCATGCCGGCGGTCTATCAATAAAACTTGCTTTCATTTAATATATAATGCATCTTATTTCCAGTATTCCTATACTGTATATTCAGCCTATATAATGTGTATTTTCCTCATTGCATATTTTTCATTCAATTTTCTTATTACAGTATTATACAATATAAAGTGTTACCTATACAGGCCATGGAGGCCCATTAGAGGCTGAGTCGAACCCAGGGCCACAGTGCCACCAGAAGGAGTTGGTCAATTGAAAAACTCCAACGACCTCATCGGGGATCGAACCCGTGACCTTCCGGTTTGTAACGCAGCGCCTCAATCACTACGCTACGACGTATCCCATTATACAATATACACATCTTAATTTTCTTTATATTGAGCTCGATCATAGGCAAAATTTTATGACTATGAGATATTGCATTTATGCTCTATTCCTATTCCCACAAATCACACATGGATGGGCTAGGGATTGAACCCGATCTTCCCTAGAAATAATATCTTTAAACGTCTCAGCCACAGAACAGTATATTGTTGTTATTAAGTGCCAGAATGGTGCTTTCTGAGATTAATCTGTGGCTCGGTTCTAAAAGGGCCAATGTCAATTTCTTGCAAAAATTAGATTTATGCATTATTGAGCTCTGCTAATCTTTATCTTTCCTATATCAAAAGTTCCATTGTCTGTTACTATTATTAGACATAATACAAAAACCTTAGAGGCCAATGTCGGAACTTCTCAACAAAAGATGTTACTTCTATAAAGGCTTCGGTGTCAGTTATCTCAGAAGCAAATTTTATGACAATGGCCCTGTTAGAACCAAGCCACAGGTATGGTGGACGGGAAAATGTCCTTTCGTCACTCTGTGCGTCTGTACGCTCGATAACTCGAATAAGCTTGGTCGGATTTTCATGAAATTTGGTATAGCATTTATAACGTCCTTGGGAAGAAGTCTATTGATTTTGGGCCAAATCGGTATACCGGTACCGGAGTAAAGATAATTAACGGTCACATGCTTTTTAAATGGCAAATCGCCACTATAGTACACAGCCGCAATGCACTTCCTTCTTTTGCTGACCATAACCATAGCCTCCCACCACAGCAAAAACGTCATAATATACTATCCGCGCGCGATTTCTTGGGGCTCGGCTCCCTAGTTCTCATTCGGTAGGTTTCGTTCAACTTCGTAGGTAAAGCTGACAACATTGAAACACGAAGTACGCTATACACCCTGACATCTAGTGGCTTCAATACTAAGCTTTCATTCTGTCTCAGGATTCTTATTTATTTATTGACATTATCTTTTCTGACGCATAGAGTTATGGGGAAAAATACAATCTTTCGAACTGCTGATTTCACAAACACTTCATTGTACATCCAACACTTTCCTCACCTCTTTAAGAATTCCGTATGTGCTAATTTCTGACGATCCCATGAACTCTGATGTCAATTTCATAAACTAAAAGTTGAGCGAACTTTTCACGAAACGTATTAAATAAGTTTAAAATTAGGCCTATAGTTTTCTCCATTTTTAGATTCCTTACCTCTCTTACGTTTTACAACACGAAATGGTGAAGCATGTTCTGCTAAGACTCTTCTTTATCCTTAAAATTAGTCATCCAGTGTAAAAATATTGAGCCTATATTATGTATAATATTCTTATTTGATGACTTATTTGATAACCAAACGCTTATGACGTGTAATTAATTGTTACGCAATACCGTCACCACGTTATATTATTGGACTGCATTAAAATCGTTGTATATTAAAGTCACTACATAAAATACCATACGCGCGATTCTGCTGAAACGTTATTTCTTTGGTTGACAACACTGCAGAAAGACTGGCGGACTAGCTGTGTTTTGTTCCCCCGACCCTCACTTCCCCGTAAATCCAGCGCCCACCGCACCTATAGCTGGCCGGGTTTCCTAGCGAAAATGCACATCAGCCATTAAATACGTTATGCTGTATGAAAATTGTGATTTTATATAGAAATAGAGAAAATGCCTAATAAGTTTTGTGTTAATGGCTGCAGTATAGCAATAATGCCAATGGAGAGTCTGTCCCAGTGTCTAAATTACCCAAAAATAAATCCATTCACAGAGGACTCACACGGACAGACGGAAGGACATTTTCCCGTCCACCACATAATCTCAAAGTACCATTCTGGCACTTAACAAAAAAAAAAGTCATAAATCTACTGTTCCGTGGCTGAGACCTTTAAAATTATTACTTCCTGGGGAGATAGGGTTCAATACCCAGCCCATCCATGTGTGATAACCAGGCTTTAAAACTTAGTGCCCGATCGAATATGTTAACAGCAACCGTACTGTAAAGACTTTGCTAGGCGTATGCCCTAGCTACCATATGCTAGTTCACGTGATAGTAAACAAACCGTAATACAGATATAGGAAGACCACAAAATAACTTCTCATTATCTAAACTCACATTACAATCATGCAAAACGATACCTTCTCCTGTTTGTGTATAATAGTCCATCCCAAATGTTTCAATATATGTTTGCGTTTTAGAACACTTTACTTTCGGCATGCCGAACACGTATTATAAATTTAAACACGCACAATGACAAGGTACACTGTTGACCAATTTGAGAGGCACCGTACTACGAGAGCATTCACTTCTCAGTACTACTATCAATGACTGTCTTATCAGCCTACGCAATCACCCTCCACCCCCTATACTCAGGTTGTTGGTAACCGGAATCAACTCCCTCTGTGGGTTCTGGCACTAAGTTTTAAAGCCTGGATAACTCGTGGTAACTAAACACACGTTAATGAAGAATATATGTCAATATTTTGTTATTAAACCCATATGGAGGGCGCAATTGTGATTATAGGTGTAAATGTGATTATAGTTTGTGAAGGATATTTATTTACATTACTGCTTACTAATCGTGCTACTATAATATTTATATAGGGCACTCCATTGATAATAATAATAGGCCTTTATAACAATATTAATAGTTCAAAGTCTGTGCTATGTTTATCGGAAGCATTTGAAATATGGCCTACTAAATCCATCTGGCACTTTATTAAATCAGTTTACGTGAGTTTTTATTATTAAAATTATTTACATAAGAGAATTCTGCAACTTTAACGTGATTAAGGGCTACAAAATAATTATATTTTAGAGGAACAGAATATTTATAAAATGCACAGCATAAACATTAAAATAAAAAATCAGTTAACCATGTTTACAATGCCAAAAATTTAATATATAATTTTTTATGTTACCATAAAATTTATTTAAATTTACAAACTTATATATATATATAGGGTAAGGTAAGGTATATATTTATATATTTATATAAAATATTCATATATTAATATAAAAAATAATTTCTTTTAGCAAGAATAAATAATTACTTTTTCAGTCTGTACTCATATTTTGAAAGCATTCTTCCAATCAAAGTTTTCCTCTATGTTACTAAATTGATA
This sequence comes from Ectobius pallidus, assembly GCA_964059195.1. Taxonomy (NCBI): domain Eukaryota; kingdom Metazoa; phylum Arthropoda; class Insecta; order Blattodea; family Ectobiidae; genus Ectobius; species Ectobius pallidus. Next base: position 16,213,245 of record CAXKWD010000005.1, read on the forward strand.
CTCACCCACTGTCATTTACAAATGTTTAAAGACAACGCTGAAAGGGAAGGTAATTTGATGATGACTCTAGGTAATTTGGTGACAGTCAGTTTGCGCAATTATGACGTCATACAGGCGAACATTTAAAAATGTAATTAGATTTTGTTATTTTTCAAGCTTTCGCGCGTACAGACACACAGATAGATGGACATACATTCTTCCTGTCCACCATGTAATCTTAGAATGTACCATTCTGGCACTTAATAATAATAACAGCAATAATGTTTTATTTTGCCTGGCAGAGTTAAGTCCAAATGGCCTTTCCTTCCACAGAACCAGGATGAGTACAAAATACATCATATGTGTACCTTAAAAAATACAATAAATACAATAAAAATACTTGCAATAAAATAGTAATGTATTTGGTATAACCTACATTGGAATACAAGACAAAAATGTATAATTATCAAGAACTTAAATCAGGAGAGAATGAGGAAAACAAAAAGATGAACTAGAAATTATATATTGTGTGCGTTTGCATGTGTGTCTCTGTGTGCATACGATACACAATTATAAACAAGTGGAAAACAAACTATTACAAAGAAATATGCTAAATGCTTCAAGTATACTTAAATGTGAGATAATGAATATTATAGCCAAATATATTAATAAATAAAATCAGGTAAACTGGTGTAACAAAGTGCCAGATGGAGTAAAATAGGCCAGTATCTGAAAACGTGTATTTTATATTCATAACTCCTAGATGAAGCCTTGTATTCTGTACTTTAGGCCCATTTGTTGAAGATTTATATAACGTTAAGCATTAGGCCTATATTGCTGATGTTCTATAACCTAAACTTTCTTCTCCGTCCGAAAGAATCCAATCCTACTACCCCTGAGTTACCTACCTTCCTAGTTTCATTGTTTGGTTTCATAAAAATCCGATAAAGCGTATTTGAGTTATCGCGTGTACAGGCACACGGACGGACAGACATTTTCCCATCCACCATATAATCTCAGAATAAAGATGAGTAAATGTATTGAATTTTCTTAGGGCTTAGATTTGCTTTACTTTAAGGGGGAAACAACTAAAATCTTAAACTAGACGACAATACCAACAAAAAAATATGTGTCAGAAAATCCCACGGGGGGTTGCTATTGGTGTTTCTGCCGGCAGTTACTGGTCATCTATTACAAGTAATTTACTATTTATTTCAATGTTGTTTCATTATAAGGTGATTTATTTTAATATTATCATATTTTATTATGTTATTTGATCTTAAATATTATATTAAGTCAGAAAACTCTTACTACTTTTCAAATATTTAAATGCAAAATTACCTGCAGGAGATTATATAAACAGACTCGTAGACGGAACTGTCCAAAATGAGATTGAAATATGGCAGAGCGAACACAATTGCTAAAAGCAATATGCCCTGTTTCACTCAACAGATTGAGATTTCATTTTTCTTGAGAATTATATTTTGTATAGAATTAAGTTGTTAAAACACGTATTATTTTGTTTCTTCATGTACAATTTTTTTTTCTTTCAGATGATCACTTTTATATACAAGGTCTGAAACCTCTGATTTTCACCGTTAAGATTATGTAGTACTTGTACGAGCGTTTCAATAATCATAGAAGCAGATACGTGGAAATCTAAAAATCTAAAAATGTGAAAAAGTGGTGATATTAAGGATTTGCACTTTTGCCATTGATACATTGCTTACAAAGAATAGGAGGTGGGAATAAAAAGTATATTTAAATGAAATATTGAAATGTTGCCAACCATGCACCAATCTGGGTCTCGAGCCACGAACACGTTTCGAGCCACAGCTCTATGAAAGTTGCAGACAAGCTACTCCGATGCCTAAGTGGTTAGACCGCTCGTCTTCTACCGCTGGGATCCGGGATCGAATCTCGGTGGATTCATGTCGAATTTGTGGTGGACAAAATGGGGTCGGGACAGGTTTTCTCGGGGTGCTCTTCTTTTCCCCTGCCATATATCATTCCACCAGACCTCCTCATTCCTCATACTATGACCATTGGTTGTAATAAAGGAATTATTATTATTATGAAAGTTGCAGATACCCACTCTGAACCCAGGACTCGCACCGGAGCATATACTTTAAGCATTGTACTTTAGCTTCTTTATTTGTTTACTTTTTTCTTTCATTTTGTTTGGGACGCAATTTCAGTTAATGGGTTTAAATTCACAGTTAACCACTTACTGGTAAAATTGGCTACTGTAAGTACATAATCCTAGAGGTAAGCACCGGTTCTTACAGAATGGTGTTACAGGATCAGGAAATGTAAGTAAATAAGGTGCAGACTGGAATAGAGGTCGCAGGTAACGTTTTGGGAAGCTGTTTACGTTTCATGTAGCCTGTGTTTGGTTATTGAAATGCATTGAGTCTCGTTCCGTATGCCAAACCCTCACTTGCACACACTGGAACGCAAATATCTCCATGCAACACTGACTTAAAGCACATTGTGTTTCCATGCTGGGAAAATAAAATTCTACTTTCACAAGCATCTATGAGAAAGCCTTCGTGCAAAACCAACCTTCAAAACTTAATTAAAAACCCATATGGTATTAAAAATAGAGTAAACAAAAATAAACTGCCTGTCCCACCTAAACTCCCCTATTAAACATATGAAAATAATATGATATGAAAACGATGTTAGAGGCAGCTGGTTGTCGTGCAATAGCATGAAGAATGCACTTACACCTTACGCGATGCGTAGTATATCTCGGGATTCCTGCACTTACTCCATGCGTAGTGTACCTGGGGATTCCTGCACTTACATCTTACAGCATGCATTAATTATATACATATACAGTAGATAACTGAGTCTATGTTAAATGAAATAAAACTATTTTAGTAAAGTGTGTTACACTAGAAAAATAAGTAACTTATCTTAGATCTACAATATATAAGAAACAATAAAACGCAAATGCTTAATACCTAAAAAATTTAGCGTTTTTTGGAGAGATATTCGTTTAGCCTAGTTTTAAATGTTGTCAGCGTACAACAGGGAAGAAAATTCCAGGAACGTGCAGAAGTTACAGTAAAATACCGGGAATATATGGATGTTCAGTGGATAGGTATTGAAAGTAGAGAGTCATTATGAAGTATTAGAAGAGAGAGAAAGAAAATTATTTTACTACCTAGATGAAATTAGGGTTAACGGGTCACACAACATTACACGTAGGCCTATAGAGTGACAATAGTGCACATCGGGGTTAAGCACACAACAGGGCAGGGAAAACTACTAGGCCTAATCATGTTGCACATAGGAAGTGAGGACGTCTTGTTAATATGAGTATCCTTTGCATTTCATGCCTTAAACGAGGAATGCTCGTGTTATTTATGTATTTACATATTTATGTAAGTTTATTATATAATTTCATTTTAATATCGTCTTTTAACCTGTTTTCTAATTATAGACTAACTCATAATCCACTGGCGATTTTCTAAACGACTGCTTATAAAAATGTGTAAATTTTCCTGTGATAGGATGATTTATTTATTTAGAAAATAACCTTGTAGAGCACAAGGCTATAAGATTCGTCACACAAAACACGAGAGTTGGATTTATTAAGACTCTTTCATGAATAAAAATGTAACGGATTATACAAATAACAATTACGTTCGTGCTTTGTTGTATAAAAACAAAACTAACAGCTGCGAAATCACGGCATAATATGAATCAACCATCCATGAATCGATTCGAGTTACCATGTTGTAACCAGGGCTACCATTGGTGTATGTAAGAAATAGTTACATTCAGGTAAGCTAACAGCAGAACAGAATAAAAGCACACGAACTAGCTTGCACCTAATCGAAATTGTTTTTAATCAATGTATATTTTTATTATTTCAATTTCCAAACAAGTTATGTTGTATAAAATAATCTTTTTTCATGCTGTTTAATGGCAGCATGTGACGTATTAAACCCTGCACACTGGTGCTTTCGTGTCCATTAACGAGCAGACGATTTTACTCGATAAAATGCCATCCTCGCGATTTCTACAAGAAATTGTAAGATAAACGGCCGTGATTGTACTATATCCGAGGAATTGCTAAACGTTATTGGTCAATATGAAACAGCGGTGTGAGCGGAATAGTCAATCATAATTACCCATTGCTAAAAAAAAGTCATCACTGTTATATGGGCAGATATAGTTTAAAATAATGTTGACATGTTTCCTAAAACCTTTGACATTATTTATCAGTTTAATCCTAGCAGGTAGGCAATTATACAGTTTAAATCCAAGCACCATAAATTATTTATTAGGTTAAGGTAAAGTGATCCCTATACAGGCCATGGAGGCCCAGAGGGTTCCAGGAGGTTGAGGCTCCCATATTTTGGACATTCGGCACATGAAGGTGGTAAGGTTGTCAGCCTTACGCACCGGCCGCCTTCACCCCCAGGATTGCTCCTGGTACTCATTTCTGTTAGAGGCTGAGTCGACCCCAGGGCCATAGTGCCACCAGAAGAATTAGGCCAATTGAAAAATCTCAACGACCTCATCGGGAATCGAACCCGCGACCTTCCGGTTTGTAGCGCAGCGCCTCAACCACTACGCTACGGCGTACCCCCATAAATTATTTATTAAATTTACTTATTCGATGAGAAGGTATGTTCAAAGCCTCTCTATTCCGAGTGCTGTAAGTATGAAAATCTCCATTGGTATTAAAATAATTTATGTTTACATAAATACACTCTAACATTTAAAAAAAAAACATATATTGTTAAAATACTACATTTCTTTAAAAAAATCTTTTTCATGAATGTCCAGGCCAAACTTTAAACATACATCGTAAAATACGTTTCTGAACTATGAATAAATCAGTCAACAGAGAACAACGTCCCCAGAAGCAGATTCCATAAGCAAGTCTTGATTCAACTTCTGCATTATAAAACAGAAGTAAAACTTCAACATTTAGTTAGTTTCTAAGAACCCTTAACTGATAACATATAATATTGAGTTATTTATTAATTTCAAACAATGACTATTCCAAGAAATTCCATCATCAAATACTACACCAAGAAATTTTAATACAATTCAATCTAACTATATTTACATTTTTAAATTTATTAATTTATTTATATTTCCCTCTTGTGCATTTAAGGCCTTCTCTTCCACTACATTCAATCATTCAATACATTCAATCATTGGATACATTCAATCCTTACCAAATAATCTGTTTAAGAATAATAAAAAATAAGAAAAAGAGAAATATGATTATATTATATAAATGTAAATTATGTTAGTAAAAACAATACAAAATAATACTATAATAAAGTATGGCCTAATAATGAAAATTCAACATTGTAAGTAGAACAAATTAGAGAGAAAATAACAATAGGTAGAAGGAGAAGAAAAGTAAAATAAAAATAAATGAAACTAATTCAAAAGCAACAATTTTATCATGAACGTAGTACATAAGTAATGGTTGGTAATCAAGTGATCAACTAACTCCAGCTTGAACGTTCTGTGTGTTTGGCAGCCTTTTATATCTTCAGGTAAGGAATTCCACAGACGAGTGTCGCGACAGTGAAGGATGAAGAATAAAATACAGTATTGTGAGCGGGAATAGATAAGGTAGTGTTTTGATGGGATCTTGTTCCGAGATAGGAACATTACATTAATAGTGGTTTGAAAAAAAAAGACTCCCAGTTTAATATAACTTACCATACCGATTAAACCAACGTTATAATTTAATGTAACCTTCGTAGAAACTGTTGTGATTTTTAATTAACGTATTTCTAATTAAGGCACATCAGTAGGAAGGTCTTTGAACTTAGTTATCTTTAGAAAATTGACTGGAGTTGCACTTATAGGCTACGTATTTTACACTGACAGATGTCTTAATAACTGCATCGATGGTTTTCATGATTAGAAGTTCCAGAATTATAAGGAAGTGTGTATATGCGTATTGAAAATGGCTCACTGGAGGTATTGTTTTCTCCGCTATAAATGATGAAAAATGTAAATCGATACTCTATTATTAATACAAGGATATGTATCAGAAAGTTTGTAGATAAAAGCTGTATCAGGCAACTTACTTCCTCTCAAAAGAAAAGCCTTCCTTAGTGATTCAAAGTATAATAAAGAAACGTAACCTTTAAAAGTTTGATTACAATGTATCGCTATTTCTTAGAAGGATGGAAGTGATTTTTTTCTAGATAAGTGACTTTAAACATCCATCTTTTTAGCAAAAAATTGTTGCTAATCCAAGTTGGCAAATGTGAAGAATTTTTTCAGCAAGCCATGCATGTTTCATCGGGAGATTGTGCGAGATAAAATCTTACTTTCTGTGATGAATAAATGAGTTCACGCAGCGATTGGTTGTATATGTTTATCAGTTGCGCGCGCATTTTTCTTCACATTTTGTAAAAACTTTAATTTGTCTGCAGACCATCATATTAAACATGGTGTTTGTTAATACTGTTGACAGGTATGGTTAGAAATATTGTGAAGTCATTTACGAGTATTTCACTAACTTGAATCCTGTATAATTATGGGATTATTAAAACACTGTTAAAAATGATAATATTATAGGAGAAAAATTCCTCTGACACTGGGATTTGAACCCAGGAGTTTGGCTATACGTGCCACTGCTCTACCAACTGAGCCAAGCCAGAGTTCACTTCGCAGCGCCAGATAGAACCTCTCTCCTATGATTAATTGCCCTTAATGGTCTACCTCACTGACAGATAAGTTATGTCATATGCAGTACTGTGAGGTACACTAATTTAGTGATTTTTGTAATTCCAAAAGAGACAATAATGTGTGGTTCATAAATGCATACATATCTGTTAACACTATAATAACAGTGGAAGCCCGGTCAAAAAAAATCACTAATTAGTGTGCCTCACAGTCTACTGCATAATGACATAACCTGTCTGTCAGTAAAGTAGACCATTAAGGGCAATCAGCCATAGAAGAGAGGTTCCATCTGGCGCTGTGAAATTAACTCTGACATAGCTCAGTTGGTAGAGCACTGGCACGAATAGCCAAAAGTTCTGGGTTCAATTCCCAGTGTCAAAGGAATTTTTCTCCTACATTATTCTCATGTAATCTCCAACAGACAATAATGTGTGTTTAATAAGTGCATATAGCCTACAGTCTATCTATACTGTTAAAAATGTTTGTACCATTAGCTTGGTGCTCAAAGGATTAAACGTGTTCGTACTATTCACTTAGTAGGCTTACTTGTCAGGAAATAAAATTGTTCTTTTAAACAACTTGGGTTTATTTATTCAAGATACAAGTGACAATCGGGTAAGACTGTATGTTGTACTACATAGTATTATTAAAATTGATAGTCCAGTCAATGAAAGTTCAAAAGGGCGTGTAGAGGGAAATGGAAGAAAAACAATTTTTTACTTAGGGCCTTTGTTTGGACTAGTTAGAAGATAAACATACTAATGGCCGGTTGCAGAAAACCGCGTCTTGATCGCCAATCAGTTGATCTATGATTAGTTTGATTGTCAATCATTTCAAGTGTTCAGTTGCAGAATGGCTAATCGTCGATCAGGTCACTACGGTCAACTGATTCTCGATTTGACGGAAAAACATATGTGGCAACAACGCTAAACCAGGTCGCAGTGCACCATTCAGTTGTTTCAGCGGCCATTTTCCCTGTGTTGCGTATATACGTATTGACATTCTGTGCTTTAATTATTTTACTTTCCTTGCGTATATGTAAAAAAGAATGATATCAAGGGGCCCAAATTTGAGCGGGAATGAGAAAGCATTGTTGCTGAATATTTAAGAAGGTTACACGAGCATCAATGAAAATAAAAGACCGATGCAGTTAGGGCAAAGCAGAAAGAGAATGCCTGGCAAGACATTGCTTCAGATTTCAGTAGATGCAGTCCAGAAAGGCCTAGAACCTAAGAAGTATATGCCCAGAGAGAATTGGATAATATACAGAGTCGTTATGCACAACTGAAATTACGATGGAAAAGTAGGCTATTGTTGTTTTTATCTTTACTTACGTATTGCATGCCATGTTTAGGTAAGGAGTCTTTGCTTAACAGTGCTGTGTGTAACTTATTCCCCTTGCACATGAATTCTGTATGATTCGCGTGTATAACACGGTCTTTTGGCGAAAGGAATATTATATACCGTAGGTGTATTTTTCTATTCAATTAAGCATAAGCATTGACCTCTAACCCCACATATAAACAAATTTCATAGGCCTATCTCTGTTTACAAACACATTACCAGCAAAGTTGATTGGAGAATCATTATTTGACCAGCAAAATATGGGTGATCAATTCTGACCAGAGATCTGATTGCCCATTAACATTGATTGTTGTTTCTGCAACCCGATTGTAACTGATCGCCGATCTAACTCTGGTCAAACTCCCATCAATCTCTGATCAAAATTGATTTGCTTTTCTGCAACTGGCCATAAAAGTCCCCACTTCTAAGAGGTGAGCGGGGGGCAGGGGGGCCCGTAGAAGTTCCCTTTTTTCGGTTGTTCGCTTATATCGTGGAAACTAGTATTCTATCCAACCCTAAATTATTCTTGTATTCGATTGCTGAATGTCACTGCATCATTTTTTGCATTTAAAAAATCACTATGCTTAGTAACAGATAGGATACGAAACTTGTTTTATTTTGTAGAAATCTTTCAAAGTTCATAAAATTGCATATGTTCAGTGAGTGCGCCTCCCATACACGCTGCAGTGTGCATAGTATGGTGACTATGATATGCTTCTACCATTCCGGGATAGGCGCAGACAAGGATGGGGCATAACCCCAGTGAAAGAGATCAGGTGAACGAGATGGTCAGAGGAGCATCTGATCACTAGACTTCTGATTTTAGATAAAAACCTATTTTAATCCTTAAGTGATATAAGGACGAAAACTAAATGACTATGCCTAAAACTGATGCTTTTATAAGACCTAAAACAGCCTGTTTTTACGTTAGAGCCTAATATTGCATTTTTGCTTGTTTTTCCTCTAAAGTTCAAAATAAGTTATTTTTTGTTATGAATTCTAGCATTTATTTTCAGTTTGTACTAAATTTTTAGCTCGGAATGTGCAGTACATGACACATTTATGACGTGGTTAAATAAGTAAGGAATGTTTCGTCTTCAATAGAAAAATTCCTTGGGATTCCCAAGAAAATTTAGTATTTTTCTCCCGACTCCACATCCAGTATAAAAAAAGACGTAGTTCTCTGAATCACTGAGGGATACAAGGGGTTGAATATGCTCGCGTGCGTAGCTTCTGGGCGCAAGGATTAGGTTTTCACTGTTATGGTGTAATGCAGGCCCTAGTACTAGGGTCTATATAATTCTGTGCACCATAGGCCTATATCTGTGTTTTTATCATGATTAATGATTAATGGTGATTTCAATAAATATACTATTCTGCATTGTAATAGAGATATTTCAGAAAATTGGCAACTTAACGATTTTATAAGAGACTATTTTACGATTTTTAGAACCTATTTTCCAATTTTTAAAGCCTATTTTAGGTACCTAAAACAGCATTTTTAGTGACCTAAAAGTCCGACATCTACTGATCACCGTCTGTCCCGCAATCAAATCTACCGCCGTGTTAAGTGGTGGTTTAAAAATTCACGATTTCCTGATGGAAATGAGGTGGATCCATCTTGTTGATTTTTTTTTTTTTTTTACAAAGCCACTGTGAGTATTACTTTTGACTGTGTCTACCTATACGATGTATAGCTCACTAACGTAATAAAATAATATAATAGTATGAAACGAGCACAGCGTGCGATTAAAGAGATGTTAGTTGCTTTTTCCTTTACATATACCCTACGAATTTACTGTTGGTACCACCTGCGAATTCAATAAAAGAACAACAATTGTCTCCTAGTTATTTAATTTAATTTTCCGACTAACTACCGGACGGTACACAACAGAACCATTTGTAAAAAAACAACACAAGTTTTGTATTCCTATCTTTTATTATGTTAGTAGTACTGATTTTTTGTCTCCCCGACAGTGATGTTCAGGGCCCGGATTTTGATGACCTAAAAATACTTTTAAAATGAGCTATAAAATTACCGTAATAATACAAATAAGACCCAAAACCTAAAAAAAGGGCCCAAAAATGTTTATATAAATACTAGTTTATTAATCAGAATTGTGGCCATTCTACATTATGTTCTTAGGCTTGTAATTGGTTAATTACTTTACGGTTAAATGCAAACAGCAAACACCGTATTTCCTTATCCAAATTAAAACTATAACAAGATCTATTTATTTATGCTTATTTAGAACTCCGATAATAATAACTGTAAGTAAATGCACAAATATTCTAAATCCAAGAAACAACACAAAATGAGAATATAATCTCTATATATATAAAAGCCTTTGTCCTGACTGACCGAATGACAGGAATCAACGTACAGCCTAAACTATAACAGGTAGAGACTTGGAATTTTGACAGTACCTTCGTTTCATAATGTAGGTGCTCACTAAGAAAGGATTTTGAAAAATTCTGATTCTAAATGCCAAAAATTAAATGTTTTTGAAAATACTTAATCCCTTTTTACATAGAATTATCAATTCCAAATCACAGAATATATTGTTGCCAAATGGTATCAGGTGGGCTTGGAAAAAACAATTGAAATGCACTTTTGACAAATAAGAGAAGTTATCAAAATAATTCATGTTATAAATAAATATTACAGAATGAAATCCACTAAAATAATGGAATCACATAACTTTCTCTACCCTGGACATAGAGAAAACAAAACGAGGTATGGTAATGTGTATATTACTATATTATATCGCAGGTTTTTGGAGAGAAAAGTATGAAAGTGATAATGCTTTCTGTTTAATTTCATCTCCAAAACGGCTTTATGGTAACATAAGAGTGGGAAATTTCCCGCCTCGATATTACAATTTTATGTTACAGGAATTTCTGTTCCTTCTTATTTAAATCTCTACCAGGCTTGCTGTGCACTGTACAAGCGATGGGATGCAAAATTCTAGATCCTCTATGAGCCATAAAAAACTATATCAAGCGTTTTATGAGGGAATAGTTTGAGTGTAATAAGTCGTTCTTCCTATTTCAAATTATAAATGCCTATATAAGGACCTAGAATTTAAAATTGAAAATCCTTCATAAGTTAATTTCCAATTACAAAATACAAAACCCGGGCGACGCCGGGTCTTTTAAGCTAGTTACTTTATATTAAAAAGTCATCTAAAAACGAAATGGAGGGAAAAAAAGACTTAAAGTGTCCTAAAGTGAGCAGATAATGTCATAAATTTAACAAAATCATAGGAGGGAAGAAAGACCTAAAGTGATATAAAAAGACAACATAATGACATAATATATTTTTAAAAAAAATAAAAATGACAAATGGGGAAAAATGAGGAAAAAATGACCCTAAAAATACCATTTTTACAATTTAGGAGTCATGATCAGCATATCTGCACTTGTGGGCAACGTCCATGATGTTAAAAGATGGCATGTCATCAAAATCTGGGGCTGGTGATGTTATATGAAAGAAAGTGGTATTTTGAAATGAAAGAAAGTGCTAAGTGTAGAATGTTCAACTGAAAGGGTAATAAGTAACATGCCAAGAAACTCGGGAAGACGAAACCTATCTCCTGGAGAAATATTTATGTGGTAACTTATTATGGAGCAGTGTGTAGCCAGTAAAAAGATTACTCCAAACGAACGAAGTTGGAGATGAACTTTAGAAGTTTTAATTCGTGGTGTTCTACAGAATCTATAAATCTGTTCATTTCTCTTATTAGTTTAACAGTTGAATGTTAATCTCTTAGATGGAAGAATCTTCGCTTTAAGCAGACGCCTTGCTTTTATTTAACCAACTTTAAGGGGGATAGTGACGGTTCTATTCTTCTCCTTAATTCCATCTTCGACACTTGGAATCTATAAATACTCCGGCTGGAAACGCATTTATAGAGTATCCAATAAATGGCGCTTGAAAGCTTCGGCGTTCTGCAAATTAAATGTTCAATGCAAGATAAATAAGCAATTCCAAAAGTAAATGTTCTTATCAGATTCATTGTGTGAGATGAAATTATATTATTGTAGTGCTACGTTACTAATTTTGCAGATTCCCTTTTGTAGACTAAGAAAGACGCAAAATAGTTATTTCGTAAAGATCTCGCACGAAATCTGTGCCAATGACTACCGTTACTCGCTAGAGAGAGACACACTTTTGTGCGAGAGAGAGAGGTAGCTTGGCCTTTACAAATAGAAAGGGAGGTACTGTTGTACGAGAGAGATAGGTAGAGTTGGATTACCTCCACAAAGTCTCTGGGTTTTTACGTATATACCTTAGGAGCGAGTCTCACCGCTCGTATTTATAGAGTTCCTGGCTAGGGGAGGTAGCTGCACCCTGATTGGCATCCCACTCCACGTGTTGTCTGTCTCTGTCCCTCCGGCATTATCCCTCCACTCAACTATTACAGTATTTTCTACCCCTGGCAACGTGGAGCATGATCTTTACTCTCTGCCTAGCAGTAGGTCACTGATCTTACGCGCAGCGAATCCGTGCATCTTGGTAACGAGACGTAACGAGAAGCTCGCTGGCTGGGTTAGTCTTCAAGGCCAGAGACGTTGTGGGAGTAATCCTACTCTAGCTGGCCAGTCGACGCTACAGTCCCCACGAAAACATAATGTAATGACGTAGGCAATCGGCACAGATTTAGTGCGGGGTCTTATAATAGGTTTGAAATTATTAACAAGCTCCACAGTTCAGTGATAGACATGACGCTTCCACTCTTTAAAACGAGACTACACGCGTGGCTAATAGTCAACGCCTTCTATAGTCTGAGTGTATTTTTTGAAACTGATAGTGTTGTCATTTAGCACATTTATTCTATTATATTATCCATGTGTTTTTAAATTTTATTGTGCGTGTTTTAAATTGATTTATAGCCTAATTCCAAATTTTGTAAATTGAATTTTTTTTATATTGTGGAATCAATCGATTGGATAGTGTCTGTGTTTGTATAGCGTATACATGTTTCATCATCTGGCGAGATCAATTGAAAGGGCTAGTTCCATAAGGGCGTAAGGCACAAGAGCATAAGTTAGTTTTGAGAAATCTTGATTTTTTAAACAATGTTACCACTCACAAGCACAGGTCTTTTCTTATGACTGAGCAGAGGTTTAAGGCACAAGTATAAATTGTTCACTGATTATTTAAGAGATAATGAGGTGGAGGCATAAATGTTAAAAGCTCAAAATTAAAGATGTGCCTTACGCCCTTATGGAACTAGCCCCTTCAATTGCATTTTATGCATTTGCTTAAAGATCAATAAACTTAAACCTATAATTATAAGTATATGCTTAAAAAATATGGCAGTTCAAAATAGTGTATAAACAAAGATTTTTGGAAATGAAAATGGATTTATGATGGCGCTCAGCTAGAATATCCATAAGAGATAAGATTAGGAATGAAAATATGAGACATGAAATGAATGTTAAAAATATATATGATATTTCAACAAAACAGTTAATATAGTAAGGAATTATATGCAGATAAGTTAAGAAAGGCTACCCAAGATTGCTTTCGAATGAATGCCAGCAAGGGCAAAGGAGGACGACCTCCAAGAACATGGAAGAATGAAATCATGGAAACAATGAAGGACAGACAGTTAAGAGAAAGATAATCGATGGATAGAACAGAATGGTTTTGTCGATAGGAGTGGATGTCCCGTTTAATGTAAATATGGCTGTCAGAAGGTGCTCTGAAACATTGGTTGGTTTTTATGGTTATTTAACGACGGGGATGTACTGGAACTTAGACCTGTGACCGTCGCCGGAATTTTGTCTCACAGTAGATCTTTTACATGTTTGTATATCTACAGACATGGGCTTGTCACATTTATGCACTCGTGCCATCTACCTGGACTGGGATCGAACGCAGTTCTTTTTTTATTAAGCATAGGTTTTGCCATTTTAGGTTAAGTTAGGTTAGGTTAGGTTAGGTTAGGTTAGGTTAGATTAGATGCCATCTTGCGGCGATTTATGAGAATATGGCAAAACCTATGCTTAAAAAAAAAACTGCGGATCGAACACACAACCTTTGGCCCAGAAAGTCAGCGCGATACTAACTACGCCACCCAGGCCGACTCTAGAACATTGAAAAACCGAGTGAATAGGATATGTATAAAATATTGGTAAAAAAAAAGTACAGGTAGGGGAAAAAAAGCGGACCGACTCTTACAGCTGATTTCAGAGCCTTGTTCACACCGGTGTCCATGCGTATTCCTTAGACATGTGTAGTTGGACAACAACCACGCAGCTGGTTACTGCTTTCGTCTTAGTTGAATGGCTCAGGTACTTGGGGCGCATGACCTTCATGCGAAAGGTCGCAGGTTCGATTGCCGTGTTTCCTTAATGCACATTGTTTTCCCACTACTTTTCGATTGCCTCAATATTTAACTATTTAATTGACGGATTATTCCCAGAAAATATAATTTACTAGCTTATTTTCTAACGGGTTTCGAAATGGGCTAAGTCAACAGTCGGCACTGGAACCAATTTCAATACATGTGAATGCCGCTAGGCATGCGCAGTGGCTCATATCGGCAACTTAGATATTTTAGTCGGTCCGCTTTTTTCCCCCTACCTGTACATATAGGCCTACATATAGGCCAACACCATACATTTCGATACAGGCTCAATGAAATCAATCTTAATTAAAGTACCTTTATGTTAGCAAACAGGCAGACTTTGCTAAATGTCATCTAGCGAAGCACGAATAAGAAAAAGAATATATCACTAATAAAATTTCTTGACTATTATTCTTGGACAGTAGTACGGGAGACCAATTCTTGCTTGTAAAACTAAATAAACTCCGTGACGCTACATCCCTGAAGGGATAAAGCCTACCACCCGACCACTGCGTCATCTACCACAGGCAGATGGCAGTACTGGGCATGTGGTCAGCATGCTAACACCCACGGCCGTTAATGGTGGTTTCCATGACCAGAGCCGCTACTTCTCTATCGAGCAACGCAAACCACGAGACCACGCAGGCTTGTGCAATCTCCAATTTGGAGGATTTTAGGAATTTATTGTATTTATAATACCTTACAAAATAAAGTGAGGAATAAAATAACAAACGGAATTATATCAAGTACGGCCAACTAAAACGGACATTGTTTTGCGATATCTTCTCTAATTTTATTTCTGTACAAATTTTAATGATCTAAAAAGCAGTTGTAAGTAAAAAGAATGAAAATGAAAATAAAATTGTACATAATACGCGATATCTATACAATCTGGAAATAACGCAAGAAAACAGTCGTTGTTGTAAAACCGAAGAGGGGAAATCATACATAGTCTATAGCATGAAGTACTCAGTGGTATTACATCAGTCAGGGATAATTTATTAAAGGCAACTCAAATGGGCTTATCGTCCCTTTAGAACTCAAATCTAACCTTCTAGTAAAGACAGTAGTAACTTAAAAAGAACATTTGATTGTTTCTTGTGATCGAAACCAACCTTATAGTAGCAGCAGTCGGTAACAAAAAAAATATATGCTCATTGTTTTTCGTATTAAAAAAACTTCCAATAGCAGCAGTTAATAATAACCAGGTTCGCGCAGCATGGTCCCGTGGTTAGCTGTCATAGGCAACGTATCCGCTGGTCTGGGTTTGAATCCCGGCAACTCCTCGGACTTTTCTGAGATACAAACGGAGTGTAATCAGTAGGGCCCGGGGGTTTAGCCACAAAAACATTACATCAGGTTAGTGGTGACTGTGATATAGCCGTATGTAAACACGAGGGAAGGGGTGACTCGCTTTCAGTGGCGCACTTTAATACGAACATTCAAGTTCAAGGGCAGTGCAGCTAGTCTAGTGAAATGATAGACACAGCGTCATAGAATAGTTTGCACATTTAATCGTAAATCACAGAAACAAAATATATTTCCTAGTAAAACGAACATAAATATACACAACCAATGTTTTAATATTTGTGAACAATATTCACACTGAAAATTAAAAGGGAATTTATACATTATGTCTGTGCATACGCTTTGTTGCAGTGAATGGCAATAAACATTTTGAAGTTTTCAAAAGAAAAATATATTCTATTTTCCTCCAAAAAACTGCTCTCTTCGTCTCATGACGTGACGGGGGGATGAGATATTAGTGTCTTCCTTATGTGGGTTCACATCATGGTCTCCTGTAGAACCTACCAGTGCACCTCAAAAGGTACAGAGAGTAGAAAAATCCTGCATTTTCTGGAATTTTTTATTTTTTTATTTCTGCTGCACCTGTAGAAGTTGACTCTTAGCTATGGATAATTCCTCCACGAGTCTGATCGCTTGTGCCATTTACATATTTTGTTTCTCTAGAAGAGTGATACATCTAGACAGTTACCGAAATTATTTGCAATGAACTTGATATTACTTAGTAGCTTTTCTAAACAAAATTCTAAACATTTTCTGGAGCAGCACCCCCACTCATTTTAGCTATGATCCGCCACTGGTTGTCAAGAACGCACAACACACAACGTCGTCAACAGAACACTAAACTGCCACATGCAGTGCAAGTTGTTTACTAACTCAGAAAGCTTTCTATGCCTTGTGCACCACTAACTTGACGAATTATTGGCTAAACCCCCGGGCCCTAGTAATCAGCCTCGTGATACAAACTGAGGAACTGCTTAGGCCTAATTGAGAAGTAGTGGCTCCGGTCACAGAAGGCATTGATGAATGTTAATAATAATAAGAAGAAGAAGAAGAAGATTTGAAATTACTCAATATCAAAAAGGAGGATATTGCAAACAGAGAAAAGTTTAGGAAAACAATATTTGATGGCGAATTTCCAGAGAAACCCAAGAAGAATACGGGAAATAAATGGACGGAAGAACGGAAACAGCAACATCGCGAAAGAATGAAGAAGTTTTGGGAAGAAAAGAAGAAGATAAACTGTTTCACGTGGTCCTAAGTCGGCCTAATCGAAAGGAAAAAAAAGTGTAGGCCTTCTTCAAACTGGGGTTCATTATTTTTCGTATTCTAATCAAATCTTCCAGTAGGTCTAAAGGAAAGTATTAGAAAGGAACCCAAATTTGGGGTTCATTTTCTTCGTATTTCGTGTTACAGTAGGCTATTTATGGCCGGTTTCTATAAACTCGCGAATTACCTATGGGTAAATTATCCAATGGATAGAATTTACACAAAAATAACATCACACAAACACAAATAATTTAAAGATAGCAATCACATACACTTGTGGCGAGTTTCTAGATAAATGTCCTCTGGGTAAATATGAAAATGACAGAAAAAATGTTCCCACAAACTCGGGCTAGATCTTTCCAAGGGTAAATCTTCGGGTTAATTTATCCTTTCATGGATGGCTGGGTAAAATTTAACCTTTCATAGGATCAATAGTAATATTTAAACAATGAGAATCAAAGCCTTCTGAATTAAATTAACTGTACAACTCCAAGGCCTTGCTCATTATATCATTGTAGGTTAAATGGAACTAATTTGTCCATGGATAATTTACCCATAGGTAATTCACTAGTTTGTAGAAACCGGGCATTAGCCAGGCAATCTTAGGTGTAGGCCTAATCGTGTGAAATAATAGTATTATTGTGTGTTATGATTTGTTTGTGGCATTGTAGTTCATAGTAATAAGAACCGAATAGTTAAAAAGGCTCGAGATTATTTCTGCAATTTTGCGAAATATTCAAAGTTCGCGTCATTTTCAATGGATTTGTGATTTTTTTTTAAAGTTATGCATTTTAACTTAATTAAATCAATGAAGATGAAGTAGGGCAAGACCGGGTGACGCGCCGCACCGGGATAGTTGCCGCATCGGGATAGTTGCCGCACCGGGATAGTTGCCGCACCGGGATAGTTGCCGCACCCCCTCTAACTCGAACATTTGACGCTGGATACCGCTAAATGTCGTGAAACCATCTCCAGTTCCCTCGTTAAGTAATTGGATCGCGTGTGTTCATTGTTTGTGGTGTTTATGTCATTGTTATAGCGGTATTTATCAGGTAAGTGCACTCGTTTTTCTGCGAAACCTTTTTGGACGCATTACTTTATTCTTTCCTGATCTGTATTTGCTCCATTTTTTCTGCATTTACTACTTTTAATAGAATATTTAGAGGTTGTAAAGATATTGTGAGTGAAGTTCGCCATAACAACAATAACAATAAGTTCTATAGATGAGTGCGGCGCGTGACCCGGAGTTTTGGGTCACATGCCGCATAGCTTTCAAGGGTGACACGCCGCACAATGTCTTGCAGTATAATTACCCCCCAAAATTATTTTTTCTGCTCTTTTCAACAATAAACATGTCAACTCGGTATAGGGGAAGGGAAGGAGCTAAACATCGTGGCCTCTGGAGTGACAATGACCTACAAGAAACTGTTCGGCGAATTAAGGCATGGGAAATTTCCATTCGGGAAGCCGAACGTTGCTATCTTATGCCAGAGAGGACTATTCGTAGGCGCATGGACACAGGAAATTGGGAAAACCCTCACTTGGGCCTGAAGGATTATTTGGTACAGAAAATGAAAAAAAGGCTAGTCACCCATGTCCAGATATTGTGCAGATAGGTTCTCTTTTGTTTTATACGTGCCTTTGATGTAAATTTAGACTGTTATTATGAATGCGGCATGTCTCCCATACGTGCGGCATAGCACCCTGTAACGCGGCATCTCTCCCGCTTTGTCTTTCAATTTAATAATTGTACTTACACATTTAATTATTATATTATAGGCCTAAATATTTTCGTTGCTGAAATAAAGGGAGGGATGATCATAGCTTGGAATCTCAAAAAGAGTTTTCAAAATATTCAATCCTGTTTTGAGGTAGACGAATTTCCACAAAAGTGCGGCGCGTCACCCTATCTTGCCCTAATGGTAAAAATACATACAATACAGTACCATTATTTATTTATTTATTGAATATCCAAATTGAAATAAACCCTATTTCACCCGAAGGTATATTAGGGTTAGAGATATGATACACTTACAGGTTTACAATATACGTATACAGTCTTAATCTGAGCACTGTCTTCAAAGAAATTCAATAATAATGATTAACATAAATTATTAGTCTATACATTAAAACAGAAGTGATGTGAAAGAAAATAGGGTGGGAGATAACAAGCATAACAATAATATAAAAGTGAAAGCAGTGAATGTAAGTCATATTTTTGAATATATACTATTAACAAAAGATGTGAAAAATTTGTATCCTGCTTTATTAAAGAGTATGTTATGAAGGGGGATAGTGTACTGAATGTTCAGTTGGTTCAGGTAAGAGATGAGTGCAAATATTTCTAATGTGTGGATCGGACAGAAGAATAATATGTGGTTAACTGATTGTTCACTTTCTCCACATCTACAGACAGCATTGTTACCTATGTGGAATCGGTGAAGATACTGTTGGAATTTCCCATGTCCTGTATAAAACTGTGTCGTAACATAACTTGGTACCAGTTGTTTACATTTCAATCTGTCGTGCACAGATGGGAAAAATAAATTTCTTGTTACAGCTCCGTTCTCGCTGTTCTGCCACTGGGCGTTCCATTCTTCAATGATGTGGGCCTTTACTACATTTTTTATATGCGAGATAGGGCAGAGGGTGTAACAAGGAATAAGGTTTGAATCTGCAGCCAGTTTGGCTAATTCATCCGCTCTCTCATTCCCTTCATCCCCAGAATGTCCACGAACCCAAGATATGCATATGTGACCAGGAAACTCTCTTAAAAATCTGCGGATTTCATGAGCGATCGGGTGTACATTGTGTTTGTCATCTATGGCACATATTGCTGATTTAGAATCACTGTGTATGCATATGTTATTACCTTTGTTGTTACACCAGTTAATAGCTTCTCTTATAGCTATTAACTCTGCTTGAAAAATCGAACACTGGGACGATAACTTCAGTTGTTTCGTAAAGATTTCATCAGAGGTTGTATAAACTACAAACGCACTTCCTACTTTTGGAGTATTAGTTGAAGTGTCTAGGGAACGGGAGCCGTCTGTATATATATCATACTGATGAGGGCAAATTTCTTCTGTTCCTCGCAAATGATTAGAATACAGGGCAGGATGGCCCGTCATTATTTTATTAATTGGTTTTTCTGGATGAAACTCTGAAAGGTATTCAGGAACTTCCCTATCTTTTTTTATGTTACTTATGCTAACCTTTCCTATTGCTGTTAAGTACAGGGGTTCAATTCCTGCTACAATTAACGCAGCTTCAGTTGAAATAGTTCTGTATCCTTTTATTATTCTAAGCATGTATCCTCGTTGAATTTGGAGAAGTTTCTTTTTGGCCCATTTCTTAGTGAGTGCTTCTACAAATGCTACAGCACCATAAAGAGCCAATGGTACCAATGCTCCGTGATATATTACTTTCATGATATCTTGATTTAGACCCCAAGTAGGTCTTGTAGCAAACGACAGCTTCGTAAGCAGAACACTTGCCTTCTTTGCCATGTACTCAAAATGGTGACGAAACGTTAATTTATTGTCCAATATAACTCCTAAATAGTTTAATTGATCCACGTTACCTATCCTTACCCCGTTCATTTCTAAATTGACTGGTTCCACTTTCAACCGTCTCGTGACCATCAGTGATTTGGTTTTGTTTGGGTTGAAATTCAACTTGTTGGCTTCTCCCCACTTATGGATTATATCAAGTGCGGCATTAGCCTTGGTCTGTACGTTTAATGTATTATCCGCTCTGACCAGTAAGATGGCGTCGTCAGCATATGCTAATAGTGTACACCCATTCGGTAAACATTGCTGTAGCAGCTCATCATATAAAATAATCCAAAAACCAGGACTACACACCGAACCTTGTGGGCAGCCTTTGGTTATGTCCTTAGTTACAGTGCTGTTTCCTATTGTTAGTTCTATCCTGCGGTTTGTAAAGTAATTTTGTATTAATTTGTACAGGTTACGTGGACATTCTTTTATTCGTAGCTGATAGAGTATTTTTGGCCACCAAGCATGGTTAAAGGCACTTGCAACATCAAGAGAGATGACCAGGCCTAATTGCTTTGTTCTAAATTTATATTTATATTTATATTTATTTACCTTATTAGTACAAAACAAATATTCATAACCGATGCCCGAATGAGCAAAAGCTCGTGCTCGGGCTCAGCTCAGCACAAAAACAAAAAACAGTGAACACTGGAAATTATAAAACAAAAAATTCAGGGCAAAGCGACGTTACAAAACACACAAACACACACTCACACACATGGCATACACAAATACACTCACAAAACAAGGCAAATAGTAAATAACATAAATCAAAAGCAAAACATATAATTAAAAATTATGTGTAAGAGAGGAATGACAAGCACGAGTAGCCAAAATGAAAAGCAAAAACTTTGGATATTGTAAAATGAGTCATGCATTAGGTTGAATAAATTTTATAAGTTTCTTTCTCGTGAATCCAGTCCACTACCTTACAAATCGCATCTTCAGTAGATTTTTGTGGTAGGAAGCCGAACTGATTTTCATTCAGTAAGTTGTTGCTAAGTAAGTGATACATTACACGATCTATGATAAGTTTTTCTAAACACTTACCCAAAACAGGTATTAAACTGATAGGTCTGAAAAACGATATGGTGTTTTGTCTGCAATTGGGCTTTGGTATTACTTTCACTACTGCAGTCTTCCAACAATTTGGGAATACACTTAATTCCAAACACTTGTTAAACATATTCACCATGAGCGAAGGAAAGCAATCGTGAACACTTTTTATTATATTGGCAGTAATGTGATCTGCTCCTGGTGCTTTCCTATCGTTCTGCTTTGAAATAATATTTGCTACCTCTTCTAGGGTGAATAGACAATCATCTGGTGAGTTAACCTGCTCCTCGGTCAGTCTTCTAATTTGTCTTTGTTCATCATTGTCAGCTGTGTCATCCGGGAAGAATGCTGTAGTCAAAGCTTCCGCGGTTTCTAGAGTGTTGTTAGTGAACCCGTCTTCTGTTTCTATAGTCGATATGGTTTCGTTAAGATTTTCCGGTTTCCTACAGTATTTATATATTATATTCCATGGATTATTTGAAGTTTGTGCTGAGCAGAAACTCCTCCAGCTTTCTCTTTTAGCTTTTAAAATACTAAGTATGTATTCGGCTTTAATTTGATTATGTGCAGCTTCATATTGTTCTCGAAGTACTGCGCAACGCGATCTTTTAAACCTTCTGTAGCTAGCTAGAACACGTTTCCGAATAATTGTCAAATTAGAGTTCCACCAGTAATTTTTTGCTGGCTTCTGTGAAAGTTTTGGTAAGTTTGAGTCACATGTGCTAACTATTACTTCAGTCAAGCTTTGCACTACCTGATTTAATGTTTCTTCATTTTTAACTTCTTGCAGTAGTGTAAATTGTTTTAGACTTCGGGAGATCCCATGTTGGAAATGTGACCACATCACATTCTTTGTCTTGTATACACGAGTTAGATGCATTTTATGAGCATTATTAATTGTGCAAGGTGTTCTGATGGCATTTAGCTGGATGACGATAAGCCTATGGTCTGAAAGCGAAATTTTCTCACTAACAGACCAATCAGACACAAAAGGTAGAAAGGATCTACTACAAACACTGACATCTATATAGCTCTCGCTGTTACTACGGCTATATGTTGGTACGTTCCCGTTGTTTAGAATATGAAAGTCATTAACTGAACAGAAATCAAGAAATTTCCTTCCTCGTTCATCAGTGATAGGACTATTCCAGGCTCCATGTTTAGCGTTTATATCTCCAGTGATTAACAACGGCTTACCCTGCAATTGGGTGCATATGTTACCTAACTCAGTGATGGAACTGTCTATATTGCGATCTGGAGCGCAATATACATTGCATATGTATAGGTTTTCTCCACCGAATGCCACACATATAACCACACAATCCGCAGAGCAAAACTGAGCTAACTTCAAAGCATTATTGTATTTCGTTATGATTGCAGCACGGATTCTCACATTATTGTTACTATAACTGGTAGCGAATACAGTGGTGTCAGCTCCGAATCCTGAAACACCATTTGCTCCAATGTGGGGCTCCTGCACACAAAGAACTTTAATTTCTTTAGTAACTTTATGAAATTCGGCGTTGAGAGCTAACTCCTGCGTTGGCACTAGGGATTTATGTAAATTTTGGTGATATACCATTAATTTATCCATAGTTTATTTTTGATTGCAGGATTCTTTTAATTTTTTCATAAATTGGACAGTTCAAGGATGTTGCAGGATGGTTTCCTTCTAATGGAATATAGTTTCGTCTTCCAGCCATCTTCTGATTTTGTTCTTTGCAGTTACTGCATGCCTGTTTTGTTTTAGGGCATGTTTTTGTTTCATGGTCGTCTGAGCAGATAGCACAGCGTGTCTCTGCCTTACAATCCGTTGAAAAATGCCCATATCTAGAACATTTGTGACACCGTATGATTGGTAGATAATCATTAAAGTTACATCTGCTGTAACCTATATACAGCTTTTCTGACTTTACAATTGCCTGATAAACCAAAGGGGTTACTTCCAACACCGCGTAAGCGGATCTACCATGCCGTGATTGCTTCATTTTCTTTACAGAGATGAGTATCTGCAAGGCTCTGCTTAATCAGAGGGTTTTGCTCGATTATGCATCCAACAAGCTCTGACTCAGGGAACGTAACCTCAATACCGTGCACTATTACACGTGGGTTTCTCTTTGTTGGAATTTTAGCTACTAGATTGTTTTCATTGCTTTGTATATGACTCACAAAATTCTGACAATCCTTTTTGTTTCTCATCTCTATTAATAACCCTTTGTTTCTTATTTTCTGAATGTGGTTAACACCCACCTGAAGTGTTTTTGCACTCGTTGCTGACTAAACCAGTTTCAGCGTTTGCTCTGAGTCTTTAACGCTTTCTTCATTCTTCGGCTTCACTATAACAATATTTTTAGTCTCTTTCACTGTTTCTTGATAGTTCTTGCTTTCAAGACGCTCTCTCTGAACAGCTTCAGAGTACAATGGTTGGGACCGGGATAAGCTTTCATTCACCTCAGATTGCAGTTTCAATATTTCACTGTTATAACTGTTTAGAATCTTTCTAACAATTTCAATTGAGTTGCATACATTTTCTCGCCAATTCTTATCACCTCTTTTATCCTTACCAACAATTTCAATTACTGAATTAAGTTCATTTTCCGCTGACTGATATACAGTACCATTAAGTTCCAGAATTTCAACCTACGCTGAATTACATATTACAGACATTATGATTATACTGCAATTCAAGCCATATATTTTTTTAAGTCCACAGAAAAATGTTAGGTCTGACAACGTAAATATACGCCTGCATCACTACGAGTTACGGAAAAGGAATGTTATGGTGCACCACAGCCAAACCGTCATGCATAACTTGAATTCCAAACTCCCATGAAAATGCCTGCCGAAATGAATAACGATGCAATTGTTTATAAAGAGAAAAATGAAAACATAATACTGTATTATTGAGTATCGTACAGTGAGAGAGTATGAATCCTAAAAGAACGCTCAGGTTTCGAGTTTTCTTTCAAATTTACAATTTATGTCTTCAATAATTTTTAATAATTCCTATTAATTTACGAGACAAGTTAAGTCTTACAGGTAAAATTACTTTTGTATTATAGCGGTTTTCTTAACTCCTCACTGCTGAGCCTCATTTCGTAGCAGTTCTATTGGGGTTAAGCTTTATCTGGGCGCCAGCCATGCAATTACATAGCGAATTTATTTGTCTTACCGCTATCCCAAGCTGCCAGCCGGTCATCGAACACAGGACATCCTTCTCTCAGAGCAGACAGACGACACTTGGCTTGGATAAGGTTCTAACATGAATTAATACACAGGTTTTATATTTTACCATAACCAAAATATTCGTGGTTTATTTGTTCACCAGATAAAATTACACTGAGTCACAATACACTGTTAAATCCATCCTGGAAATCGCTCCCATGGTGACCCCCAAGTTACGCTGTAAATGACGATTAGTTTACTGGATCATGTGTCTTGCTAAACTTAGGCCACATCGAGCCTACCACACTGTATATCTTGTGACATACTTCTATACTCTATATATTTTACTGGCGTGCTGTACGGGGCAGTCATATGCTCCCGTTTTCCTACACTTAATTACTTTACGTTGATAACTATTACTCTCCTAATACATGATCCTTCAAGTAACAAAGTCCCTACATCCCTCTCGATCGAAATCAAGTAACAGAGTCTACATCCCTCTCGATCGAAGTCGAGTATCAGAGTGATATCTTCACTCCATGAAAATCAAAACTATCTGAGTATTTTGACATGAAAATACACGCCCTTACTGAACTGTGATTGGTTACTTATATCTTAAACGATATTATTGGCTATTGTTATAATCATAACTTAGCCAATGATATCGTCAGTCCTTTGAACTAACAAAATACCGACAGTTCACACATAAATTACTTTTCTCTCGCTAAAGCCTTCCTGATGTCATGCTCGTGCATTTAATTCGTAATTTAGAGATTACGTGAAATTACTTCATTGCTTCCTCTCATAACAAGTAAGCGTGCTTTATCTTACATCTATAAGCTTAAACTACACTTTCGCAAACTTAGGTTTTACGACCAAATACTAAAGTATCATTTTATTTTATTGATGCTCTTTTGTGTTCTAAAATCTTCTTTCAAAGAGCTGAGTCCTGTGTTATGACAGGCTCCGAATTTATTAGCCCAGGTACAAGCCTCTTTCCGTGGGAAAGGAGTCTTTACCTGCACCTTGAAAAATCTCCCTACAGTACTATTGCGAATCCAGTTTTGAATAAGCAATGAATGCATATTAATTATATTCGTTACTATATTCTACATAACATATTATTTAAGCCCTAATTAAAAACTACCACAAGTGCCCCGAGGAATACAAACTTAATAGTCTGAGTGTATACTCTGATTACTTAAGATGGTATTTCTCGCATCTCCCGAAACTTACTAGAAAAGTATCAATGACTCTCTTCATTCATAGTTGTAAAAACAGCTGGGTCTACACAGTGTTTACAAAACAAACCCGTGTTTACTCCTGTCATCTGCAACATTCTACCTGCATGTTCACCCTTCTCCTTACCCTTGAAAAAGGTTCATCACCTATTACGTTAACATTATGACTGTAAATACTCTTACACTAATAACATGCAAACATTTCTTCACTCATATAAACACAGCATTTTACTCACGCGAATGTTTCATTTAAACCTCCTTTTTATTTCGTGTACGACACACACGACTCATTTATTTACACTTTCCACTAATAAGATAATATGAAAACTTTGCATTGGAATTTGATCGACCAGCTGTCCTATTTCCACATCACTTATACAACTCACACATATGTTACCATTATTTCAGCAAACATGTTTACCTTACACAAAAATATGACAGTTGCAATAATATCTACAATTTAACTTGGAATGATTGCATTTAGGTTTTTAACAAGACTCGCATGGTGTATTCTTATTCTTTATACTTCTTCAAAAGTGAAAGATTGAATCTACCTACAATTCGGTTCTTTTTACGATCGAAAGCCTCTATCGTAATACCATAACCTTCATGAATAATTATTCTATCATGAATACTCTTTTCATAACAATCAATCATCTATTAATTGACCTGGAATCTCCCTCTATCGTAATATCATATTCTGACTATCACTTGAAACTTCCTCTTTTATCGCTTCCTTCTCGACGCATATCTAACCAATTTATTCTTACAAACTTCCTGTAATGTCACGTGTGACCCACTAACCACCATGAAAAAGCATATGCCGTAAATTTATTACTTTAATTCAATATCTTCCTCTAAAACATTTATTTCTCACAAAATATTCTTCCTTCAAACACCGCCGTGCATAACAATCAATACTTCTTATCTTATTCTTCCACAATGACTTGCAGCTTTGTATCTTTGTTTTTATCTCAATTCTATAAAATTCTTCAAAATACTTTATCCTCACGTCTCTTACTGTTTAATACTTTATTTTTTTTTTTATATAAGTATGCTAATTATTCATATCTTGAATGTACCATCCTGCATTTACTTAATGCATTTCGCGTCTGATTTGTATACTGATTGATGAACCAACTTGCTTATTTAAAAATCTCCTTCTTTGATAACAATCTATATAAATTCCTCTGACCAGCTATTTAATGTAATGTCTGACACGCGATTTCATAAGACTTCCTCAATATTTATTTCCAACTTGTCACATTTATTCCCTCTAAATTCAATATTTCTACGGTACCTTGTTTAATTCAAAGATGCATTCATCTAAAAGTCGCTCATTTGTCTGTTACTTTTTCCTCCATTATCCCCGGGATTATTTATCTCCCCTACTTCTTCAAAAACGACTAGCGAGTTCTATGACTTCACTGTCTAAATAAACTTCATCTTATCTTGGCTAGCGCGTTCACTGACTCCGCTGCCTGAATAAACCTTCGCGTGGGCGCATTCCGCTGCCTCTACGCACTCAATAATAACTTCATCATAACACGGTAACTTCCTTCTTAGAGCTTCTATCATCTTTGACTGCATAATTCTCTTTCACAAACGGTACGCGTATCATAATTCCTTCTTTGTTCAGCAATGTGACATTATTTCTTTAAACTTAATTCTGCTTTCAGACTAGCAAAAATCGTATTCTGGTATCAGATTTTATACTGGAATTTAACTGGTAGAAAACATACATTGACATTTTTTTCTATGTCCATATTTAGCATTCTTTGGTTATCAATCGTATAAAGTACATTTACGCCTTCCTACTTTTGCTCACTATTAATATTATTATTTTTGTTTAAATATTCTTTGCATTTAAATGTTTAATTTCTTTTCTTTTCTGTTATGCATTTATTTTGTTTAGCATCCTCGTCTCCCTTATTCCTACGGCAAATGTATTCATCTGGCTTTATGTTTTACAGGGTATATTTGTAACATATTTACTGTTATTGGGTTAACTCCTCCTCACCCCTCCTGTACTGACCGCTTTCATCCGTGTTTACGCTCCTCGAGTTGTGTACCGTTGCCTGCGGGTTTAAATCCGCCTCGTCCAACTGGTTATTTTCAGACAATGCGTTTTCTTGGCCATGCTGGCTCGCATTTCTGTTGTTTCCACGAAATCCTCCCCCTCTTCCACGAAAACTTCCATTATTCCTCCTGACATAGGGTACGCCGTCTGAAAACTCAATATTATTCACTTGCCTTTCCCTAGTGTTATTGTTATTGTTTTCATTCTGTCCACGATTCGGCCCCCTGAACTGGTTACCGTGATTCACCCCTCGGTTCCTGTCCATATTTCGTGAAGGGTAATACGGACCATTATTCCTACCGTCTCCATCCGTCCTGTTCCTAGGTCCTGAGTTCGTATCCCTCGGCCTGTTAAATCTATTCTCCCCACTGTCACGCCTTGCACTCGCATCGAAACTAGACAAGACTTCAATGGCACGACTATATGTCGTTAAATTAGCTACAGCGAGGACATTGTGAACCTCCGGCTCAAAATGCCTTTGAATTAACTGTATAATCGATTTCTCGTTTAAACAAGGCTCGAGCAATCTCGCCCGTCCGACCATGGTTACAAAGTAATCTACTAATGAAGTATTCCCCGCATGCTTATAACGTCCATTATACAGTTCAATCCTGACTTCTGCTTTCTTGTTCTCTCCCCAATACCGGTCTAAAAACAATTCCTTGAATCTTTCGTACGTGCAGCTTGGGCCTATTGTCAAGTCGAACCAATCTTTCGCCTTGTGACGTAATGCCCGCGAAATCATAAGCATTTTATATTGCTCTGGTACGTGTTTTAGGAAAAAATACTCGTCCATACTCCTCAAAAAAGCTTGCGGTGTCTGACTAGCATTTTCTGCGTAGAAAGGTAAAGTGACTTCGTTGAACAATACACTATTTACGTGAGTCTTATCAATACCGCCTGCAAACATCCCTAAACTCTCATTTGGTCCAGCAGTAACCTGCATGACGTCAGAACTTGGGCCTGCCATAAACATGTTCCCGTTGGTCATGTTTTCATTTGACCCTCTCGTGACGTTATTTTCCTCACTCTGAATTACAGCATGATCACCCGATATGACGTCATTCTGGACACTACTTTCCCTTGACCTTACACTACACGCCTCCCTCGATATGCATGATATCTCCTTACTTATTCCTGCAACATCCTTATTCAATTTATCCTCAATCTGCTTAACTTTTATCATTACTTCTGCCTGCATTTCCTGTCTAGATCCTTTTATGGCCTTTTCCGCCTCTAGTACCTTTTTAGATAGCTCAGCTGTTTTATCCTTGACCTTCTCGATGCCTGAACCTACCTCACTTAATTTATTCATAATCTCTCCCTTAAGGTTATCTACTTTCGTTTCTACATTTTTATTCACCCTGGCCTCAGTTTTATTTATCTCTTCCTCAACTATTTTAATTTCATGTCTGACTCTCTCTTTACATTTCTTGTCTTGAATGCCTATTTTGTCATCCAATTTCTCTAACATTCTCTGAAATTTCTCATCTGTTTCCCTACTAGCCTGCATAATTTTCTGCTCTGTTTCCCTACTAGCCTGCGTAATTTTCTGCTCTGTTTCCCTGCTAGCCTGCGTAATTTTCTGCTCTGTTTCCCTGCTAGCCTGCGTAATTTTCTGCTCTAGTTTCTCATAATTACTCTTAGCCTGTTCACTACTCGCTTCAATTTTATCTAAAAGGCGAGCAAACATAGACTTTACATCTGTTGGCATGATATCATTTGTATTTATTACAGGGTCTCCAGAATCTCTTTCTAGGTCATTGCTAGCACTAATCTCGCTTTCAATAACTTCCCCAGCTGTCCTAATTGCCTGTTCAACAAACTCACCCCCGTCAGGTGTCCTACTTTCTGAAGAATCGGTTCCTGGAACCCTATCCATATTTTCAATATCACTATCCAGCTCCTGGCTGAAAAAATTCTGCCCTCTCCCGAGATCTGAATCCTGCTCCATATTCACTTTTATACAATGCCCGCTTCTAAGTTTCATATACCTGTACTTACTCAGCCTTGTTTATAACAAACAACACAACACAAAAAAATCATGCAACACAACATACAAATACAATCTTTACAATTTTCCCTATAATGTTCTCGCCAAATAATTTTGAGTGTTGATATCTACCGAGCTGTCTTAAATTTTCAGCCTGTCTAAATTTATTTTAATTTTAATGTACTTTGATTTTAAATTTCAATAACTGATTCTTTATTGAATAACTTTATCTG
Source organism: Ectobius pallidus (assembly GCA_964059195.1). Classification (NCBI taxonomy): domain Eukaryota; kingdom Metazoa; phylum Arthropoda; class Insecta; order Blattodea; family Ectobiidae; genus Ectobius; species Ectobius pallidus. The sequence continues at coordinate 16,243,510 of CAXKWD010000005.1, forward strand.
CAATAAAAAAAAAACTTTCTAAAAACGTTAAAAGACTGTTATTATTATTTTTTTTTTCAATTGCTATTAATTTTAAGAGATATCAACACACATGTGCATTTTAGATCTTATCTTTGACTGGTGTCATCCCTCGGTGCATCCATTTGTACCACGTTCCTCTTCATCCTTCGTCAATTTCCCTGGTGTCTTCATTCTTCTTCAATTTCCCTGGTATTTTCGTTCTTCGCCGCTGTCGCTGCCTTCTGGGTCTTTCTTCTTTGCTGTGAAGATTGTTTCTCAACTGTGGTTCACTTCAAGCATGGTGCTTAAATTTCGTCGATCCTCTTCCATTTTTTCGTTCCAGTTGGTCAATCGGTTATAACTGATTTCTTTATTCCTAGTAGTTTGTCATCGCCTCACTGTTGGATTATTTTATTGCAAATCGAGCCCCAGGCCTTGGGAAACCATTTTATATCTGGTGCTCGTATTATCCTCGGATTTACCCCCGTTGACTTGCGATTTTATAGTAGTTATTTCGGCCTCACTGTTGGGCACCATTTTATCGCGGTTTTCTTAACTCCTCACTGCTGAGCCTCATTTCGTAGCAGTTCTATTGGGGTTAAGCTTTATCTGGGCGCCAGCCATGCAATTACATAGCGAATTTATTTGTCTTACCGCTATCCCAAGCTGCCAGCCGGTCATCGAACACAGGACATCCTTCTCTCAGAGCAGACAGACGACACTTGGCTTGGATAAGGTTCTAACATGAATTAATACACAGGTTTTATATTTTACCATAACCAAAATATTCGTGGTTTATTTGTTCACCAGATAAAATTACACTGAGTCACAATACACTGTTAAATCCATCCTGGAAATCGCTCCCATGGTGACCCCCAAGTTACGCTGTAAATGACGATTAGTTTACTGGATCATGTGTCTTGCTAAACTTAGGCCACATCGAGCCTACCACACTGTATATCTTGTGACATACTTCTATACTCTATATATTTTACTGGCGTGCTGTACGGGGCAGTCATATGCTCCCGTTTTCCTACACTTAATTACTTTACGTTGATAACTATTACTCTCCTAATACATGATCCTTCAAGTAACAAAGTCCCTACATCCCTCTCGATCGAAATCAAGTAACAGAGTCTACATCCCTCTCGATCGAAGTCGAGTATCAGAGTGATATCTTCACTCCATGAAAATCAAAACTATCTGAGTATTTTGACATGAAAATACACGCCCTTACTGAACTGTGATTGGTTACTTATATCTTAAACGATATTATTGGCTATTGTTATAATCATAACTTAGCCAATGATATCGTCAGTCCTTTGAACTAACAAAATACCGACAGTTCACACATAAATTACTTTTCTCTCGCTAAAGCCTTCCTGATGTCATGCTCGTGCATTTAATTCGTAATTTAGAGATTACGTGAAATTACTTCATTGCTTCCTCTCATAACAAGTAAGCGTGCTTTATCTTACATCTATAAGCTTAAACTACACTTTCGCAAACTTAGGTTTTACGACCAAATACTAAAGTATCATTTTATTTTATTGATGCTCTTTTGTGTTCTAAAATCTTCTTTCAAAGAGCTGAGTCCTGTGTTATGACAGGCTCCGAATTTATTAGCCCAGGTACAAGCCTCTTTCCGTGGGAAAGGAGTCTTTACCTGCACCTTGAAAAATCTCCCTACAGTACTATTGCGAATCCAGTTTTGAATAAGCAATGAATGCATATTAATTATATTCGTTACTATATTCTACATAACATATTATTTAAGCCCTAATTAAAAACTACCACAGTATTATTTTAAAGTTCCTGTGTCAGAAAAAATAAGACTACAAAGTTAATTAAGTATAGAGTGTCCCAATAAAGTGTATACACTCTTTGACAGTTCATAACAACTACACTTATTGTTCTTTCTTCATTTGTGACGGCTTAAAATAATGGCTGGAGTCAGACTAAACTTTGAGGAAAGAAAATTCATTCTAAAGTGCTACTGGAAGACTGAGAACATAAGTGAAATTCAAAGACGGTTTAGAATGGAGTTCACCGGATTTGACCACCATGGATTTTTTTTCTGTAGGGGGCATGTTAAACACAATTTTTACACCACAAAACCAGCTACAATCAATGAGTTGAGAGCAGCCATTGAAAGAGAATGTGCCGAAACACCAATTAAAATGATTGGGAACAATTTGGGTTCAATCAGCCAGCATTATCAGCTGTGCATGGACCACAATGCCCAACAATTTGGACACTTTCGATAATTGGGTGGTTTCTGCATTTGTTCACATTATTTTGATTTTTGAAACTTTTCTGTATTATAATAATTGCTAGTGTTATAGCCATTTTGGCCGCCGGCGTGGTCTTGTGGTTAGCGTCGCTGACTACAGATCTGTCGGCCCGGGTTCGATCCCCGGTACCTCCTCGGATTTTTCTGAGGTAGGGAGGTCTGGTAGGGGTTCACTCAGCCTCGTGATTCAAATTGAGAAGCTACTTGGAAGTAGCGGCTCCGGTCATGAAAACCACCATTAACAGCCGTGGGTGTCGGCATGCTGACCCCATGCCCCCCAATCCTGCCATCTGCCTTCGGTAGATGACGCAGCGGTCGGGTGGTAGGCCAAGTCCCTCCAGGGATGCAGCGCCACGGAGTTTAGTTTAGTTTTAGTTATAGTCATTTAAAGAGTGTATACATTTTATTGGGACACTCTGTAGTTGCGGTTACTTAACGAGGGCCGTATGTACAGGGTGGCGCACGAAATGTCATACCATTTATTTTACACATAACACATATTAATTTTTATTATAACTTTATATAAAATACATAGAATTGATCATTGACATGGAAATTTGTGTTTAATGCAGAGTGTGTTCAATATGACCGCCGATTTGCCTCACAATCTCTTGTAAACGAACCCTTACATTCGTCACCACTTTTCGACACAAGTCTTCAGATAACGCATGGCACAACTCCATTACATGCGCTCTGAGCTGATTCCCAACTCTGCAGAAGTCCTTTAGACGGACTTCGAGTCAAAGCAACGAAATCCGCTTCAATATTTTCAAGTGTACGAACACTAGCCAGTCGCGACTGCATTTTTTTCCAACACAAACTGCTCGGTTAGTCTGTAAATTATCTGTTTGCTAGGAGCCCATCTTGTATTAAAGTGAGCACGAAAACGCCTCTGAGTCAAAAATACATTCTTCGTTTCGGCGAAAAACAGAACAACTTTCACCTTTTGTTCACCATTCAAACGCCCATTGTGCGCCATTTTACAAACTAATGTCTGTGTTCGTTGTCATGGTGAAATCCGACATGTGATGACACCTATCGAAATTTCCACGAACTTCGGCTTACACTAGCACTGTTAGAAACAGCGAAATTGCTATATTACAATATTTATGAGATAATTAAATGGTATGACATTTCGTGCGCCACTCTGTATGTAGACTCACGAATTAAGAGCCGGTATTTAATCAAGAAAATATTAACTATTTCCTCTTGATGAAATCCATAACATAAACAATACCTAATTTCGAGTCAGTATTAGTATTAGTAGTAATACTATCAAGAGGAAATAGTTAATATTTTCTTGATTAAATTACTTATACCGGGTGTTCGGAAATTTATATTACAAACTATTAGGGCCAGTAGATGAGACTTAGTAGACAATATTTCGAATAGGAACCTATGTCCGGAAACGTACAGTTTCCGTGCTACAGCCATTACAATGTGTCGGATTTTCCGGTGTTGTTTTGCAACCGGAGAGGAGTACATGCGATGGAGTCGTGCGTTGTGGATACCGCTCTTGATACAACCGAAGAGCTGCTCTTCCATTCCCTTCCGCTGCGCCATACACCAAAATCATGTCCGTGTATTCTGCAAACGTGTACTCAACCATGTTGATCGGAGACGTGAATGGGGCTCCAGGCATGATACCACAGCAGGGTAAACGTCACGTGCCATCAGGTGATCCTCTGACGTCATGCACTGCCTATCCGGTTGCAAAACAACATCGGCAAATCCAACACATTGTAATGGCTGTAGCACGGAAACGGAAAAGGTACGAAATATATGTCTATTAAGTTCCCTCTACTAGGCCTAGAAGTTTGTACAAACGGCTATTAATATAGCATTTATCTCTCTGTCTATCCATTTTACCTTTTATTGCATTCTTTTAACGCTTTAATAATTAATAATATTCTCCTTCACACTGAATTGAAAAACGTATCGAATTTATGCAAGTGAATTTACAGTTAGTTAGAGAACAGAGCGAGGTGACCAATATGGCAGAGAAGCGTAATCTCATCTGAAGATAAAATTACAGGAGAAAAAATCCTCTGACACTGAGATTTGAACCCGGGACCTTTGCCTATCCGTGCCAATGCTCTACCAACTGAGCTAAGCCAGAGTTCTCTTCACAGTGCCAGATGGAGCCTCCCTCTTATGATTGATTGTCTGAATAACTTCCATCTTATTCTTTATATTTAGATTTCTAGACAGAAGAACGAGAAGATAGAGGTTTCAGAATTGAATAAAAACAAGCATTATTATCGCCGCACTCAATTCGTTGACAGTTAACATCAAAGAAGTCGCCGCCGCTTGGAGTAGTTGCCATACTGCACAGTGTTTGTTTACAGAGCGGGAAGATGTAGATGCAGCAAAACACTTACGTGGCAATGACATTGAGCAATGAGAGAATTGGCAACACGAATTCAGTCAGCGGTTTCTTTTGAGAGAACCTTTTACAGTAACAACAAGCATTGTAATATGAGAACAAAGCGAGCCGCCCGTCAACGTTATGAGTGAGGCGATAATACCTGAATTCAGTCGATACGTACCTTCTATCTTAATGTTCTTTGCTCCCAGATATTTGAATTTATCCACTTGTTCGAATGCTTTATCTGCTATTCTAATATTTTACAGCTCATGACCATGTATTTAATTTTTTCTATATTTATTTCCAACCCAACATTCCTGCAGGCATCGAAAAGACTTTCTGCACTTCTCTCGATTGTATTTATGTCATCGCCTAACAGACAAACATCATCCGCAAAAGCTAACATGCCATTTAATACTACGCTACCTCAACTTTTCTAATGACATTATCCAAAGCGAAATTAAAAAGTAAAGGCGAAAATGCATATCTTTGCTTCAAGTCGCTTTTAATGGAAAACCTATCTGATATAAGTTTCCTTACCTTGACTGTGCTTTAGGTTTCATTTAGACACATTTTGACCAGCCTAACAAATTTTTTGGGTATCCCAAACTCAATGAGGATATTGTGCAGTTTGTATTGTTTAACTGAATCATATAGGCCTACTATGCTTTTTTACTTCCTCTGCCCGTACCATAGGTACTATAGGTAGAGGAAGTATTGTTTTCTACCCCAAAATTCGAAGTTGAGTTTTTAGCATATATACACGTTTCAAGGCCCCCTGAATCAAAAATACTATTTTTGGAAACATGTCTGTGTGTCTGTGTGTGTGTCTGTCTGTCTGCCTGTGTGGAAGTTTGTGAACAGGCTAGCTCCGAAACGGAGAATCGTGTGAAAACAAAATTTCGTATTTGGGTCAGGTACCTTCTGAAAATGTGATTCGAAGTTTTGCGACAAATTTCCCTTATTTTTATGGGGACTTTACATGAAGAAATTTTCGTTTTTAGCGATTTTCTCGAAAACGGCTCTAACGATTTTCTTTAAATTTTGCGCATGGATTGCTTGTACCTAGAGCTAAAACGTTTATTTGAAACATTTTTTTGAACAAATTCTCTGAAGGGTAGTTATAAGCAACCCACTGTGAATACGTGCTTTTTGCAATACGGCTTTTTGTAAATCGTACGAAAACAACATTTTGTATTTGGGTTAGGTACCTTCTGAGGCTGTGAAGATTGGCGACAACCTTCTCTTATATTTAAGGGGACTTTACATGAAGAATATTTTGTTTGTTGCTATATTCTCATAAACAGCTCAAACAATTTCCTTTAAATTATGTACATGGATTGCTTATACCATTTCAAAAACATTCTCTGAAGGGTGGTTGTAACCTACCAACTTGCCTGTTGAACAACTCAATACGCGGACATTTAAGGCATTTTATTCTATATAAGCTCATGAAGTGATAAAAATGTACTGTTGGCCCTGCTTACAGTAGGCTAAAGAAATATCTGAGGGCAATATTTGATAAATTTCGGAAATTATTCTTAACAGCGGAAAGTTCAGTAAACGTTTGCAGTCACTTTTTTTTCCCCATAGCCTGCGTTTTTAGTAGCAACATTCAAAGAAGGGGCTATATAGTATATTGCGATACAAGTGCCGTAAGGCACGTTTACGGGTCGAGGAAACAGATTGAAAACCCGAGGCGCAGCCGAGGGTCTTTAAGTTTTCGAGACCCGTAAATGTCTTTACGGCCCGTGTGTTGCATGCTATTTTTTGCACGATGATTATTTATATCAATTCAATTATATTAATTGTGATATTACCTGAAAATATTATGTAAATACATTCTTGAAAATAGATGTTTATTTCAGAAAGTGATTCGCATGTGTTTGTTGTTATGGGAACCGAATATTTGTCCTGGGGGCCGTGCCCATAAAGGCTTGTATTATGAAGTGTATCGTAATGAATTATGACGTAGCGCTTGGACCGTAAGGAATTTAACCTCATCGCAACCGCCCTTAGCAACAAGACTGTGTGGGAATGTCAACTTACGATCCATGTAAACAACGTTCGTAAGTACCACTTACTAGCTAAGGAGTGCAAAAAGATATTTATAGCATAATTAGCGTAAATGCTGCAAACTTTTATTTGGGCAGAGGAAGTTATGGGACTTTCACATCAGATTTTTTTAAATCTATGAACAGCTGGTAATCAGACTTAATATAATATAATTTGAAACAAATTCCTCACGTCAACAGTTGGCATATTCCTTTTGTCAAAACATCTGAAGCAGTACAAATACACAATCCAAAAAAAGTGTGCGTGGAACGCCACGCGAAAGAAGTGAAACTTGTTTTAATTTTTGGATTTTTCCAATTTTGGATTATTGGATTGTTAAATTTTGGATTGTTGGACTTTTTAATATTGGGTTTTTAGACTTTTTTAATTTTAGATTTTTTATTTTTAAAATTTTTGATCTTTTAATTTTTTAATTTTGGGATTTTGGTACTTTTAATTTTGGATTTTTACTTTGGATTTTTTAAATTTCAGATCTTTAAATTTTTAGTTTTTCAGATTTTTTTAATTTTTTTTTTTTAATTTTGGATTTTTTAATTTTTGGATTTTGGATATTTTTAATTTTGAATTTTTTAAATTATGGATTTTTTAATTTTTAATTTTTTAAATTTTGGATTTTGGACTTTTATATTTTGGATCTTTGAATTTTTTAATTTTGGAATTTTTAAATTTTGTATTTTTTAAATTTTGAATCTTTGAAATTCATTATTTTTTTGGATTTCTTAATTTCGGATTTTGGATTTTTTAATTTTGGATTTTTAGATTTTTTAAAATTAATTTTGACTTTTTGGATTTTAAAATTTTGGATAAGCCTAATCATTGAGTTGATTGTTTTCTGTACAGTCCGTTCTGTCACACCTCACTATTTTCGTGACGATTTTGAGCGTTACACTAATTTCGTGACGATTTTTGAGCCTTACCGTACGCAAGCTCTCGATTTACCCCTACCGCGGCTAAAGAAGTTTCACTTCAAAATTCAAAGTGTATTATGCAGAGGAAAAATTAAAAAATTAACCTTTTTACAGTTTTCCCAAAGCTATAAGTTTTCAAAATTTCAAGTTTCTAGCTCATCTGAGTAAATCTCAATGTTACTAAGTGGATGAACTTGACTGTCCTAGATTTGAATGACGTCACTGATATCCAGCCGTTTTTACAAACTTATGGGAAAGCTAGAAACACCAAAATGTGCACGATTATGGGTGTTGTATGTGCCAATACTCCTGCCACTTATTTTACGATTCCATCTGTCTTATAAGTGAGTCAAATATTAGGCCTACATAATGTGAGGAAAATACAAAATTTACTTTAAAACGAAAAATCGATCTCAATTTAAGGTATAAGCGAGAGATACGAAGAAAGTTAGATCTATCAAAATCCGTTACTGCTGATGCAATCGGTTTTTTGATACGACTTACCATTTACCTATTGTAAACCTCCAAAGAAAATCTCCACAGACCTTAAAGTTGTGTCCGCCACATTGAATGTATTTCGGGGACTATTCCATTTATGCTCTGCGTGTTTGATATTGACAACTAACGCTTAGCAATTCCTCGGATATAGACCAATCACAATCGTTTATTATATGCTATGCTTTCTAGGGTCATAAACATGCAATTTTATGTGATAAATCGTCAGCTCATTACTGGAGACGTAAGGCATCAACGTGCGGCGAGAAATAGTCTCCGTAGCATGCTACCAGAATGAAAACACATTATTTTTACTGTACCTACTTATAATGTGTTTGGAAATGGAATAGTATAAATATCCACTGATTAAAATAGTGCATTATGCAACAAGTATATAAGGTAAGGTAATTTGCGGCTATAGGCTAGATCAGGGATGGCCAACTGGCGGCCCGCGGGCCGCTTGCGGCCCGCGGTTATGTTTTATGCGGCCCTCGAACAACTTTTTAAAAGTATTACGGTAGATATTTTTTAACAGAAATATAAAATACAAAATTTCCTACAAGAGTCCAGGTTAAGTTCAAATTGTATATAATTACGACCTGATAATAAATTTTTTAACAACTAGCAAAATAAAGGTTTAATTACTTTAAGAGAATCAGTAGGAAGTATACTTTGAGTAGGCCTATAAGGCAAACACGCCAGTTTGATGTCGCACGGTGTGGCAACTACGCTTTCCGAGAAGACTGACTGCACGGTTTGGCAACTGCGCGTTCGGAACCAAACAAAACACTCAGTGACTCTGAGATACTAAGACTGTGCGCACGCGAGGCTAGCTACTGTCAAACTGCTGGTGCTTCATCACTGTGTTTAGTTTTAACTTACAAACCTAATTACGTTATTTCACGATGGGTAAGAAAAGAAAAGTTTCAGAAGAAAACAGAGTGTTTCAAGACAAGTGGGAAACCGAGTATCTGTTTGTAAATAACAAGGACAATAAACCCCAGTGTTTAGTGTGTTTGCTTGTACTGTCTGTCCATAAAGAATATAACCTCAATCGGCACTACACTCAGCACCATGCAGCTAAGTACAAAGATTACACTGGACAAGCTAGGCTTACTATTGTATCTGACTTGAAGAAAAAGGTTAGTGCTCAAAAAAACCTATTTAATAAATCCACAACTTTGCAAAAAAATGCACTCTTAGCTTCTTATATTGTAAGTGCAGAGTTAGCTAAAGCCAAAAAACCCTTCACTGATGGTGAGTTTGTAAAGAAATGCTGTATAGAAGTGGCTCAAGCTTTTGGTGAAGAAAAATTTAGTAATGAGTTTAAAAACGTCTCACTTTCAAAACAGACTGTCACTAGAAGAATTGAAGAAATAAGTAAACATGTTTCCAGTGTAATAAGTAATATTGTTTCTGAGTCTTCCTACTTTTCTCTAGCCTTGGATGAGTCCACTGATTTAACAGACACTGCTCAACTGTTAATTTTCATCAGAACAGTAGACAATAATTTCATGATAAATGAAGAATTACTGGCTCTAGAGTCACTGCATGGTCATACTAAAGGTCAACACATTTTTGATGCACTTATGAAAGCCCTCAACAGCTGTGAAGGAACAAAAAAGTTGTCAGCAATTGTAACAGATGGGGCCAAAGCTATGGTTGGCTCTCAACTAGGCCTAGTGGGCTTGTTAAGAAAGGCTGGTATCAGCTGTCCATCATTTCACTGTATTATACACCAGGAAGCTCTTTGTGGGAAAATGCTGGAAATGGAAGACACAATGAAAACAGTTATGAAATGTGTCAACATGATCAAAGGAGGAAATAGGTCATTGACTCATAGAAAGTTCATGGCTTTTCTAACAGAACTCGAAGCAGAGTATGGAGACTTGACACTCTTCACAGAAGTACGCTGGCTAAGTAAAGGGAACTGCTTAAAACGATTCTTCGCTTTAAGAAAAGAGGTAGCTGAGTTTCTCAATGCACACATAAATACGCCTATCTCCAAAGAAGTTCAAGAAAAACTACTAGATTCTAAGTTTTTATGCAATATGGCTTTCTTAACCGACATAAGTCACCACATGAATGAACTTAACTTGAACTTGCAAGGTCGAAATCAAACAGTACCTCAGTTAGTTGGACACTTAGATGGATTTGTAAATAAACTTAAGGTTTTCATATCAAGCCTAGAAAAAGCTAATCTAGTACATTTCCCATCGTGCAAAGAAATTATGGAAGAAATTCCAACCAGTGATTTCAGTTTTTGCATACCGAAATTGAATATGCTTTTGGAGTCATTCAATGAACGATTTTTGGATTTTAATGAACTGCGACCACATCTCTTCTTATTCAACAATCCCATGACATGTGACATTTCCCAGCAAGATGACGACCTACAGTTGGAGCTCTGTGATTTGCAAAGTGACCAAGTTTTCCAGAAAAGACCAGAAACTGGTGTCGAATTCTGGAGTAGGCTGCCTGAGGACAAATATCCCAAACTACGTGATTTTGGTAAAAAAATTGTTTCAATGTTTGGAAGCACCTACATTTGTGAGAGCACTTTTTCCTCGATGAAATTTATAAAATCAACTCACCGTAACAGACTTACAGACAACCATCTTCAAGATTTGCTTAAAGTGGCCACCACCTCGACAAGAATTGATTTTGACAAACTTGTGAACGATTGTGCCCGCCCTCAGTGTTCTCACTAGTGGTTTTTTTTTCAGTAAAATTGTTGATTTTGTTCTGCTCAACTCTTGTATGATTAGTAGTATATATTATTTCAACATTAAAGTATGTTCAATATCCATAGCATTTGTTTATACATTAATTTATATAGCCTAAATTTCCCTTTAAGTTCTTGTGCGGCCCCTGCTTTTAGCGAAAGTATGGAAGTGGCCCTTTGGGCAAAAGAAGTTGGCCATCCCTGGGCTAGATTATTTGGTGATAATTCTTGTAAGTCGTACACCACATGAGATACATATTTCATGGTATGACTTTAGGGGGACATAGCGAAAAACATTTCCTGAAAGTAGGTTGTTTAAAAAAAAAAAAATAATAATTATCTACCAGTACTTACATACGAGCTACTTTTATCCTGCATGTTTTCTTCAACACGTAGCCAAGTTTTAAAACTCAACAAAATTAAATAAAATCAGGTAAACTGATATAACAAAGTGCTTTTTGAGCATACAGACACACGGATGAAAGGACAGACATTTCCCGTCTACTACACAATCTTATAAAGTACCATTCTGGCACTTAATAATCATAGTACTGATACTAATAGTAAGGAAAACATTTACTTGCTTATAGATTATTACATTTTCTTAAAGAAATCTGTCCGCAGAAAAATGAAAAATATTCAGCTATTGGCTACTTAGTTCCATATAAATATCCTCTCTGAAAATAGTAATAATTAAAGTGGGCCTAAGCCATAATATTATATTGACTTCGTTTAGTTTGCACGTTCTCTTTACCCAAGAAATCTAAATCTCTTGATTAGTTGATTAGTCGGAACAATTATTTACTCAGATAATAACTGCATATTCATCAAACTAAAAAGCCAATAACAAAGATTGTGCAATATATTTTACATTGTTTATTGTATTTTAAAAGGTCATGTAGTTAATTTAATATATATGAAAGCCTAAAAAAAAAGGAAGGTTATATTGCCTTTAGCAATTGTGTTAGCTCTGCCACATTTTAATCTAATTTCGGAGAATCTTGTCTACGAGTTTTCTGATATAATCTCCAGCAGGTAATTTTTCATCTAAATATTTGAAATGTAGTAATAGTCTTCTGGCTTAATATAATATTTAAGATCAAATATCATAGGCTATGTTTATATTAAAATAAATCACCTTATAATTGAAACAACATTGAAATAAATAGTAAGTTACTTGTAATAGATGACCTGTAACTGCCGGGAGAAACACAGTAAAGCAAATCTAAGCCCTAAGAAAGTTCAATACATTTACTCATCTTTATTCTGAGATTGTATGGTGGATGGGAAAATGTCTGTCTGTCCGTGTGTCTGTACACGCGATAACTCGAATACGCTTTATCGGATTTTTATGAAAACAAACAAGTAAACTAGAAAGGTAGGTAACTCAGGGGTAGTAGGATCGGATTATTTGGGACGGAGAAGAAGGTTTAGGTTATACAGTCATAGGCGTAACCAGGCCGACCATATGGGGGGGTTTAACATCCGCGGGGTCTGGGGTTATGGAATACCCCCCAGGGAGAGGGGGGTCCGGGGGTCCTCCCCCGGAAAATTAAAAAAATTAAGATGCACAATAACGAGTTTTAAGCTTCCCATGCTTTTTACTCGTATTAAGTAATTTATAAGCAGACTTAAAAAATTATACAATTTTGCTTTTTTTAATCAATGGGGGGTTCAAACCCCCAACCCCCCCTCGTTACGCCTCTGTATAGAGTATATCAATCTCACCTGAAGGTCACGTGTTTGATCCAGCAGATGGTCAATTTTACTTGGTTTTATGGAGTATCCCACGATCCTTAACGTAAATAAAGAAATCAAATACGATATTATCAAATATCGTATGATATTATGAATTATGAATTATAATGACGTCTGAATTCTAACGTGAATTCCTAATATCACCAAGTATAGTAAGTTTATCGCTCAATAGTATTGTAAAGAAACTAGTCTTATATACAGGGTGTTAATGAATGACACCGAAATATTTAACCTGTGTATAGAAGGGACATGATAGACAAGCAACTTTTATTAGGAGATTTTTGCATAAGATTTCCCAGGGCATGGCCGCCACTGGCTTCTAACATTAGAAAAAAATTCAAAACAAAGTAACTTCGTTGTTAACACTGTAGTCAGTAGTTATGAATAAAAGAAGACTAATGCAGTGGTGGCCAGTCAAGTCTGTAAAATTTGCAGAATATGAAATCTCTAAATTATTATATATCTGTGGATGAATGATTAAGAATCAGATTTTTATCGATCACTAAGAAGGCATGAAGTCGATTTAATGAAAATTGTAACCCTATTTCGCGTAATTATTTACTTATGAGCACCAAATTATAATGACTTTAATGCCTTGTGGCATACACATTTTACGTCATAGAGCAAAAATCTCCTAATAAAAGTTGTTTGTCTTTGTCCCCTCTTTACACAGGTAAAATATTTCGGTGTTACTAATTAACACCCTGTATATTATTTGAGTTGTTATTTCACACATTTCAAAGCAAATACTTGGTCAATACATACAAGTGGGGTTTCAATCGAACGATTCTTTCTTTTCGGTTTGAACAAAATATTTGACCAAATATTTGATTGAAATGTTTAAAATGTCTAATGTTTAATAACAGATGAGCGTCATGACATTCGAAGCTCAATAATGCATGGGAAAAAACATACAAAAACATTTGTTAAATGTTTTCGTTGAGCAAGTTTATGTTAATGGTGACTATGTAAATGAGAATGATATTGAAGATGAAGTCCCGTCAGTGAAATTGTAGTTAATCTTCCCGAAAGATTTAAGGGAGACTTGCCCTTTACTTACTTACTCACTTACTCAATGGCAATAGTCAATCCATCAGCAAGCTGAAGGAATATTATCTATTTTATAGAATCCGGAGATTCATTGCCGCGCTTACCTGAGCCCTCCATTCAACCCTATTCTGTGCTAGCTCCATCCAACCATCCCTCGCAAATCCTACTTCCCTTAAATCTATCCCAATATTGTCATCCCACCTACATCTAGGTCTTCCAAATGGTCTTTTTCCTGGTGTCTCCCAACCAATATTTTTGAGATTTATTTTTTCCTCCATGCATGCAACATGTCCAGCCCATCCCATCCTCCGTGATTTAATTACCTTTATTCTATAGCCTCTACAGTGGAATTAATATCCCTTGATGACGAACTCATATTTCTTGGAGAAGTACCCGTAATCCAGGAGGTCTAAGAAACGTCGAAGTGGAAATTAAATCATCTAAAGATAAATTGTGAAATTATTGTGACAGAATACAAAATGCTGTGAAAGGATCTTTTCAATTAACAATGTAGACATTGATATGAAGGTGCTTAAATCTAACAAGACGATGAAACAAACAAACATTAAAGATTATTTTTTCAAGTATTCAATTGGTGCAATGTCAATAGAATCTTGACAAGGTCAAATTTTAATATTATTTGTATTAAGTATCGGATTAAACATTCATTTACAGTAACAATGATCACTGTGATGAAAATAATAGTTTAGTAATGACATAATATGTTAATAAAATCAGGTAAACTGATGTAACAAAGTGCCAGTATGTTTTTTTTAATCAGTTATGACTGCAATTATGATATGCAGAATGTGTTTTTTTTTTTAAATTGATTTCCAAGTTAAGCTCCAGATTTATTCATTAAGCAGGGCTTACGGAAGAAGAAAGGTCTACCATCTCGGCCACCTGGGTCATTTTAACGGTCTAGTTGGATAAGCGCATGTAAATCAATATGTTTTTTGTCATAGCTACCTGTATTTTAATTTCCAAGGCCTTATATGATTACAGTAAAACAATAGGCTATGTTGTCAAGATAACTGATTTTCATTTTTTTAATAAATTCTTTCGAATACGTATATTACCATAAAATAGACACTAAATTGAGCATTACTCCGAAACAGGTCAACCGATTTTATCCATTATGAATAGACGTCTTCCCATGGACATTATAAATGTGTATACCAAGTTTCATAAAAATCCGGTAAAGCGTATTTGAGTTACCGCGTCTTTAAAATATACACTAAATTGGGTTTTACTCCGGTACCGGTCAACAGATTAGGTTAAAATTCAATAAGGCACTTCTTATGGACGTCATAAATGGGTATACCAAGTTTCATGGAAATCCGATACAGCGTATTTCAGTGATGGCGCCTTTCTAATAGAAAGGCGCCATAATCTATTAAAATAGGCACTAAATTGGTCATTACCCCGGTACCGGTGAACCGATTTGGTTCAATATCAATAGGGTTCTTCCCATGGACATTATAAATGTGTTTTCCAAGTTTCATGAAAATCCGAAAAAGCGTATTTGAGTTATGGTGCGTACAGACACACGGACAGACGGACAGACATTTTTTCGTCCACCACACAATCTCATAAAGTACCATACTGGCACTTAATAATTATATTTTAAATAAAATATAACATCAGTTTGAGTTCTGTGTATTAGGTATACCTTACATCAGAACATTTAACATTTTGAAGGATCATTGAAAATTATAACATGACCACCTCTGTAATATATTTACCAGATCTGACTGGTGATAAACATACGTAGATTTTTACTCTATCTCTATATATAAAAGCCAAAACCCACTGGCTCACTGACTGATCACAGTTTCTAAAAAACTATGCAGCCTAGGAACGTGAAACTTGGTACACATATTGCTCCTAGGCTCTAGATGCGCACTAAGAAAGGATTTCAAAATCTTTGGCCTCTAAGGGCCTCTAAGGGCCAAAATAGGGCTGTAAAGTTATGAAATTCACCAAAAGGAATTCATACTGCATGTACACAATGCCCATGACAACATAATTTTTTTTAAACTACACAGGTGGCTTGGCATGACAGTGTGATTTCATGTAGACCTAATATATATAAAATTATGAGAATGGCTATCAAAAGAATTCCTATAAATTAATATTAACTATTTTGTGACACGAAGTAAGTTTAGAAGGTCCTGGGTTCTATTATTAAGAGTTGAACTCTTTTCTTATAGTTAGCCTAGGACTGTATTGCGAAAGATAGTTCATATAGTATCAATAGATATAATTTCCTGATTAATTTCCATTTACCATATCATCTCTCTATCTTTACCTTAGTTTTTCCCTCTCCATTTTGGGGTCTTTTAAGCGACCCACGTTGCCCGGGCCTTAGAGGGCCACGACCTGTCGGGAGGGGGATAATCTATGGATCACATACATAATTTCTTGACCAGACAAGGACATGGAGGGCCTCCTGGATGAGTGATCAGTCCAATGCCGGGGCCACCTCCTATACAACACAATCACATAGGACGAGATACACCATTCACACACTCACTCTGAACAAGGCGAGGATGGGATGAGGATGATAATGGCTGCCAAATGATATCCGGAGACCACTAGGGCCTAAAGTTACCAGAACCTAAAGTTACCAGACATTTGTCTCACAGGTGAGGAAAAATCCCGGAAAAACACTAGTCTACCTAGGTAACTTGTCCCGACCAGTATTCGTGAGAGGAGAGAACGCATCCCCTACGCCCAGCTATTTACTGTATGTTTGCCAAAATTGAAACAGAACGATTAATTTTTTTTAAGACATAATCAGAGTAAACTACGGGTGAAGGAGTATGTGGAATATAAATACGTCCACCGTGTTGGCTGGACGGCTGATGATTTATAGAAGTACATTAAATCGACTTTAAATTGTGTTCACTTAACCTTATATGCATAAATCTAACAATGCGAAGCATTGATGGGTCAGCTAGTTACTAATAAAGGAACCATGAAAAATATCAACCTACACTTGCTACACTCTTGCATGGCGTGAACCAGTCATTCTTATTCATGTCGTTAGAGTCGCTTCATGCAAGCGTGAATTCTTCTTATGCGGTCCCAACTCTTTGTAGTGTTGCACATTTCTTTTATTTGTATCCCTTTTTGAAGATTCCTCAGCTTCTTTCTTTCCTACATTATTATTCTGTTTGCCACAATAATCGTTTGCTCACCAAATAGGCCATACTACACACAGATATAAGATTAATTGAGCACATGAAGAGAAACAATTTATTGTTCTTCCTTTAGTTCCCATGTTTTAAGGGGAGATGGTAGTTACCGCTAGCAAAATGATAGAAAATATAGCGTATGTTCAAGAAGCCATAACTCAGGTGTTTACAGTCAGGTTTAGTTGAATTTTTTTATGCTTTACAAGTGCACTCTGTACTTTAAAATAAGCAGAGAATGGTTGTTCTAGAACTCGCTGTTTGGTAGGAAAGAATTTTTTAACACATAGGTGATAATTTATTTTTACTTCCCTTGACATAGGTACACTTTATTCAATTTCTGTGACTTAGATTTTTGTGAAACTTTACGAACTTACTAACAATAGGTACTACTATTTACCCTAGCACAATCAGTCTAATATGTACAATATTACTGCATGAAAACTGCATAAAAACTTCACGACTAAAAAAAATACTTTTTTAAAAATAAAAATAGTTGAAACTTCTGTATAGTCAAGACTTTTTCCATAATTCTGCTAAGGGAGATTTGTCATCCATCTATAATGAATTCCTGAAAGTTTCATTTTTTTTAGCATGAATATCTTTTCAGAAAATGGTACCTGAAGTACAAAAAATGTAATTTTACAGGAGAGCGAAAAGAAACTTGCGTGCCTTATGGTATTTTATCCATTTTAGAAAGCTCCAGGTCGCTCTGCTTGGCTTAATAATAACGCAACATATAAGACCGACATATCAAAATGTTCACAAAACTATGCTCTATTACATGAGCCTAAGAAAAAAATGTTTTGACACTGATAACTATCATCTCCCCTTAACAGAGGACATAATGTAATCTGTATGGGACGCTCTATAACAAGGACCGAAAATTGAGGTTTCATTTATCATATAAACAAAATTATATTTTAAACATTGTAGATTTCATTGCTCAAAAGGTAATTAACAGCCAATTAAATATAGCCATGTGTATGGAATTAAAGCCTCGATTGATATTGTTTCCTCGTTTCCTCGCAAAGAGAAATTTTTACAATTTCCTGTATCCTAAAAATATTTACACCAAATTTTATTTTAACACAATTTGTGACTGGCCATGGAAAATTTGGGAGTTATTTTTTACGATTTCACATTATTTCAGATAGTGGTTATAATTGTAAGTGTCAGGAATCCATACTATCTGTAAAACATGTTTTGTTCCATTGTCCTATGTTCGAAACCAAGAGACTCTAGCTAAATTTTCTTTTTGAAGATTGTGACGAAATTTCCATGTGTCAAAAAATTTTTACGAAGCAATGTCATTATGATCATTTTATGCAGTATTTTCTATATCTATATTAATAAAAGGAAGTGTCTGTCCTCCGTCTGTCTGTCTTCCGTCTGTCTTCCGTCTGTCTTCCGTCTGTCTGTCCGCGATGCCCAGCGAAATCTACTCAACGCAGAGATCTGAAATTTTATAAGTAGGCGGACTAAAGGGTCGGAATGTGCACCTCGAAGCCGGAATTTTAATTTTCGCCTCCGTTCGTGAGTTATGAGTGAAAAACTGGCAGAAAACGTGCATTTTTTTGCGTTTTAGAAGCATCAGTTTCAGTAATAAATTTCAATATCAAATAACTTACAGATGGCTTTGGCTATTTTTGTCAACATACCTCATAGCCTACCTTGAAAATAAAAGCAACGCGATCGCTTGATTTTGTAAGTCCATCCTAGACGATTCATTTGTTTAGAGTGTCAAGGCCCACAGACATATGACATTTTCAACCTACACGGAAGAAGGATAATCAACCCTAAATATGGTCAAACATTGTTCGATTTGAACGAAACTCACTATACAGGGGTTTTCTGGGCCAAGGAACTCGAATCTGAGGTCGCTTTTACCAGGGGACGCTACCTAATCGTGGAATGCACTCCACGTGATTTAGGTGTTAATAATTATAATTTGAAATAATTATCGCGGGGGAAGCCGCGGGCACATGCTGTTTGTCTGTCTGTCCACGATGCCCATCGAAATCTACTGAATGCAAAGATCTGAAAATTTAAAGATAGATGGACTGAAAGGTGGGCGAATGCACCTCGAAGCCGAATTTTTAATTTTAGCTTTCGTTCGCGAGTTATGAGTAAAAAACTGGCAGAAAACGTGATTTTAGCGCTGTCGAAGCATCAGATTTCAGTAATACATTTCAATGTCAAATCAATTGCAGTTGGCTTTGGCTATTTTTGTCATACCGTGGAAATAAAAGCATCGCGATCGCTTGAATGTTGTAAGCCCACGCTGGTCGATTCATTTGTTTAGAATGTCAAGGCCCGTAGACATATGAAATTTTCAACCTACACGGAAGAGGGATAATCAACATAGACCTAAATATGGTTAAACATCGTTCGATTTGGACGAAACTCACTATACAGGGATTTTCTGGGCCAAGGAACTCGAATCTGAGATAGCTTTTACCAGGCAACGATATCTAATCGTGGTATGTAATTCACGTGATTTAGGTGTTAATAAAATAATGATTTAACTATTATGCTCTTAATTTTTAATTCTTGAAATAATTATCGCGGGCGATCGCTTGATTTTGTAAGTCCATCCTGGACGATTCATTTGTTTAGAATATCAAGGCCCGAAGACATATGAAATTTTCAACCTACACGGAAGAGGGATAATCAATATAGGCCTAAATATGGTCAAACATTGTTCGATTTGGACGAAACTCACTGTACAGGGGTTTTCTGGGCCAAGGAACTCGAATCTGAGGTCGCTTTTACCAGGCGACGCTATCTAATCGTGGTATGTAGTCCACGTGATTTAGGTGTTAATAAATATAATGATTTAACTATTATGCTCTTAATTTTTAATTTTAGAAATAATTATCGCGGGCGAAGCCCCGGGCACATGCTATCTTAAAATAATAAAATGACGTGTTTGTCTGTCTGTCCACGATGCCCAGCGAAATCTACTGAACGCAGAGATCTGAAATTTTAAACATAGATGGGCTGAAAGGTGGGCGAATGCGCATCGAAGCCGGATTTTTAATTTTAGCTTTCGTTCGCGAGTTGTGAGTGAAAAACTGGCAGAAAACGTGATTTTAGCGCTGACGAAGCATCAGATTTCAGTAATACATTTCAATGTCAAATCAATTGCAGTTGGCTTTGGCTATTTTTGTCATACCGTGGTAATAAAAGCATCGCGATCGCTAGATTGTTGTAAGCCCACGCTGGTCGATTCATTTGTTTAGAATGTCAAGGCCCGTAGACATATGAAATTTTCAACCTACACGGAAGAGGGATAATCAACATAGACCTAAATATGGTTAAACATCGTTCGATTTGGACGAAACTCACTATACAGGGATTTTCTGGGCCAAGGAACTCGAATCTGAGATCGCTTTTACCAGGCAACGATATCTAATCGTGACATGTAGTTTACGTGATTTAGGGGTTAATAAATATAATGATTTAACTATTATGCTCTTAATTTTTAATTCTTGAAATAATTTTCGCGGGCGATCGCTTGATTTTGTAAGTCCATCCTGGACGATTCATTTATTTAGAATATCAAGGCCCGAAGACATGAAATTTTCAACCTACACTGAAGAGGGATAATAAATATAGGCCTAAATATGGTTAAACATCGTTCGATTTGGACGAAACTCACTATACAGGGGTTTTCTGGGCCAAGGAACTCGAATCTGAGGTCGCTTTTACCAGGTGACGCTATCTAATCGTGATATATAGTCCACATGATTTAGGTGTTAATATAATGATTTAACTATTATGCTCTTAATTTTTAATTTTTGAAATAATTATCGCGGGCGAAGCCGCGGGCACATGCTATCTTAAAATAATAAAAGGACGTGTTTGTCTGTCTGTCCACGATGCCCAGCGAAATCTACTGAACGCAGAGATCTGAAATTTTAAACATAGATGGGCTGAAAGGTGGGCGAATGCGCATCGAAGCCGGATTTTTAATTTTAGCTTTTGTTCGCGAGTTGTGAGTGAAAAAACTGACAGAAAACGTGATTTTAGCGCTGTCGAAGCATCAGATTTCAGTAATACATTTCAATGTCAAATCAATTGCAGTTGGCTTTGGCTATTTTTGTCATACCGTGGTAATAAATGCATCGCGATCGCTAGATTGTTGTAAGCCCACGCTGGTCGATTCATTTGTTTAGAATGTCAAGGCCCGTAGACATATGAAATTTTCAACCTACACGGAAGAGGGATAGGCCTAAATATGGTCAAACATTGTTCGATTTGGACGAAACTCACTGTACAAGGAAATCGAATCTGAGGTCGCTTTTACCAGGCGACGCTATCTAATCGTGGTATGTAGTCCACGTGATTTAGGTGTTAATAAATATAATGATTTAACTATTATGCTCTTAATTTTTAATTTTTGAAATAATTATCGCGGGCGAAGCCGCGGGCACATGCTAGTTTAACATATATTCACAACCATATGTAATTCATATTCTATATTTTACTGTATATGTTGCTGTGTAAGCTATCACCCTAACATGCCTTTTCTGGCAAAATAGGGTTCATAAAGACTTGGAGATTCAATAAATAAATAAACTAAATAACTCGAACAACATTCAATATAGTTGCATGGAATTTAAAAAAAAAATTCGATTTTCAAAGGTATCCACCCTGAACCACAATATTTTCATTAGTACAATCGGCAATAATTACAAACAAGAATAATATTAAGTCAGAAGTTAACTGTTGACTCAAAGCAGGAAATGCTTGTTTTTATGCAGTTTAGAAACTCATATCTTCTCGTCTTCTGTCCAGAAATCTAAAAATAAAGATTTATAAATTATTATCCTGCCGGTTGTATTATATGGATGTGAGACATGGCTGCTTACTGATCGGGAAGAACATAGCCTGAGAGTGTTCGAAAACAGGGTGCTTAGGAAAATATTTGGGTCCAAGAGAGATGAAAATGGGAACTGCAGAAAACTGCATAACGACGAGCTTCAGGACCTGTACGCTTCACCGGATATAGTAAGGGTAATTAAATCGCGAAGGATGAAATGGGCTGGACATGTTGCGCGCATGGGGGAGGAAATATATATTTCAAAAATATTGACTGGGAGACTTTAAGGGAAAAGACCATCTGGAAAACTTAGGGGTAGGGGGAGGAAGATATTAGGATAGATTTAAGAGAAGTAGGATTTGAGAGGGATGGTTAGATGGAGTTAGCACAGAATAGGGGTGAATGGTGGGCTCAGGTAAGCGCGGCAATGAACGTTCGGGTTCCATAAAATAGATAATATTCCTTTAGCTTGCTCAGGAATTGTCTATTGCCTTTGAGTAAGTAAGTATGTGAGTGAGTACAATCGGCAAGAGAATTCCCGGGTGAGTTTTGAAACATTTGCGTAATTCTGTTCGGAAGATACAAGAGTAGAATAATAATAAAATCAGGTAAAATGATAAAGCAGATGGAGTTAATAAGCTAGGCCTATATATAAGAAACTATTGAGATTTTCACTTCGGTTTCTTCAGAAAGTTTGATCAGCATATATGAAGTAATAAGCGGGACAACTAGCATAGTGACAGAACGAATTTACAACAAATACCTCATGTAAACAACATCCCTTTATTTTTGCAAAAACAACTGAAGACCTGCAAATACTCAGTCAAAAAATGTGAAAGTTATTTTTATAGGATAAAAATCTGATGTGAAAGTCACATAACTTCCTCTGCCCAAATAAAAGTTAGCAGTATTCACATATCCTTGTACGGAATCGCAAGACACTTTTACGCTAATTATGCTGTAAATACCTTATAGCCCCTCATTTGAATGTTGCGACTAAAAACACAGGCTATGGACAAACTAAAAAAAAAAAGAAGAAGAAAAAACAAGTGACTGCAAACGTTTATTGAACTTTCCGCCATTCAGAATAATTTCCGAAATTTAACGAATATTCCCCTCAGATATTTCTTTACTGCAAGCATGGCCAACAATACATCTTTCTCATTTCACGTACTTATATAGAATAAGAGGCCGTGAATGTCCGCGTATTGAGTTGTTCACCAGGCAAGACAGAGTATCTACAACGAATGGGTAGTTTACAACCACCCTTCAGAGATTTTTTTTTTTAAGTTTCAAATAAAAGTTTTAGCTCCTGGTATAAGCACTCCATGTACAAAATTTAAAGGAAATCGTTAGAGCCGTTTTTGAGAAAATCGGGACAAACGAAAATTTATTCGTGTAAAGTCCCCTTAAAAGTAAGGAAAAGTTGTCGCCACTCTTCGTGTCACAGCCTCAGAAGGTACCTAACCCAAATACAAAATTTTGTTTTCGTACGACTGTCCGTTACATGAGGCTGTATTGCAAAGAGCGTGTATTCACAGTGGGTGGCTCATAACTACCCTTCAGAGAATTTGTTCGAAAAAATGTTTCAAATAAAAGTTTTAGCTCTTAGTATAAGCAACCCAAGTGCAAAATTTAAAGAAAATCGCTAGAGCCGTTTTCGAGGAAATCGCGAAAAACGAAAAATTCTTCATGTAAAATCCCCTTAAAAATAAGAGAAACTTGTCGACAATCTTCATCTCATATCTTTAGAAAGTACCTGACCCAAATACGAAATTTTGTTTTCATACGACTTTCCGTTTTCAAGCTAGCCTGTTCACAGATATTCCACACAGACACACAGATACACAGACATGTTTCCAAAAATAGTATTTTTGGATCCAGGGGGCCTTGAAACGTGTATATATGCTAAAAACTCAACTTCGAATTTTGGGGTCGAAAACATTACTTCCTCTACCTATAGTACGGGCAGAGGAAGTAAAAAGTAAAATATAAATACTCTTCTGAAGTTTCCCATCGGTTATGGACTAAAAGCTACAAGTTTGCTAAATTTCAAGTTTGTAGCTCATTTAGAAACAAGTAAATGAGTGGATGACCTAGCTGGACTGTCTTAGTATAATGAATTTCATTTTCCGTTGAGGATAGAATTATAATATGTTGTACATATCCACTTTATACCCCAAATTTAATGTTTTATTGCTGTGTTTTTTGATAATTTTCTAAATTTTCTTTTATTTTAATTCTTGTATAAATATTTCTGAAATGGTTCCATAAAGGGGTGGCCCCATAGCTACACCCTCTTTCTGTATTTAAATATCGTTGCTGAATAAAAAGTAATTTAGTTGAAGGACTGTTGCGGTTAGATTTAATATTCGTCCTATGTTGGTTTTCGTTGTGTGAATTTAATTTATTCTCAATTATTTGTAGAGTTTACTTGACGGGTATGTTAGCGTATTAATTCTTGATATATAGTGATTTTAGTGTTTAATTTTATTTAATTTTAGTTAATGCAATTTTATACTAGGTCTATGGAATTTTTTATTGTATCCTTATTTTGTAATATTAGTTTCTGTTTCAATATTTTAACTAGCGTTTTAGAGATTTTGTATGCTGGGGTATTTCTAAAATTAACAACTGGTCTGATGGGATAGTTTTGCTTATGTGTTTATTTGTGCACGGAGTAAGTTATTGGCGATTTGGGGTTCATGTCTTTCACATCTTTTTCACTGAGAATGAAATCGTATTGTTTCAAAACTTTTTAAAAAACATTTTGTTTAAATATTTCTGTCGGCTCAGTAATGATTTTTCTATATTGCTACTTTCAGTTTTCTTGATATATTCATTGTTAATTAATACAGTAGAGTTACCCTTATCGGCTTAAGCCTGTTGTCTTTTTAGACTGTCTTAGATGTGAATGACGTCATGGCTATCCAGTCAGGTTTTCAATAGGTCAGGTAGAACACCGCTTTTGGCAGTTGGATGTGCCAATATTCCTGCCAAATTTTGTAATTCAAGATGTTCTTTATGTGTGTCTAAGGTATAACTCGTTGGAGAAAACAAATAGCTCGATACATATCAAAATTTACAATTCATCAGTAGATTGATTTAAAAAATATAAAACGCTATGTTAAAAATAATCGTACAAATAGGCGTACGACTCATGATTGCGTCGTATGTCGTACAAATATATGAAATAGTCGTATGTGACTTGGGGCTACATACAGGATAAGTCAAGCGTCCACGGTGCCTTCTACGCATGCGCGATAAGTCCAGCAGTCGACGACATCCATGCAGGCATTTTCTTTAAAGGAACATTAATATGTCTTCAAGTTTCCCAAGGAATAGATAGAGGTTTCCTACCAGAGATCTATAGACCACTTTTATTAATAATTTAAGGCGGTCAAATACTAAACCCGTTGTTTCAAAATGCAATTCATCACAAAATACATTGAGATCCAATCTGCTAAAACTTTTGGAAAGAGGGCTTTTAACATAAATTGACACTCCACCATGCAGGTGATTTTCCCTACTGAAACTATTAATTAAAGTGAAGTCTTCTAGTATCTTGTATCTAAGTTCTTCCTTTTTGCACCAATGCTCATCTAAACAAAGAACGTCGACCATATAATATGAAAATTCATTTGTAGTTAAATTTTTTTCTCCTATACCTTGAATATTGAGATAGCCTATTCTAAACTCATATTTTGAAAGTTCCCTAGATTCATAACTTATTTTATTGGTTGAATTACATTGTATAAAGTGCAAAGTTGCTCCAAGTTAATATTAATTTTTCTTTAGTTATTAATATTATTTTTAAAAACGTCATCCCATGCCTCCTAAATTAATTCTAAATATTGGGAACTGTCCATGTTATGAACTTAACAGCAACAGAAGGCACCGTGGACGCTTAACTTATCCTGTATGTAGCCCCAAGTGTCGTATGTGTACGTACGTCTGGCAACCCTGTTTGAGAAGCAGTAACAGCTGAAACAGTTTCACAAATGGAACAGTTTTGAGATAAAATACAATAACTGAACATGAGATTGAAATATATTAGGTTATCCATTTCAGAGATAAATTTATACAGCGGTAATAAGGCAGCCATGAAGTGAAATCATAAGAGAGAACTAAGTCTGATATTGTTGAGGAAAATTTCAATGCAGCAGTTGTTTTCCGCAAGTGAAAATCCTAGCACGTAGAAAAAATTCCTCACATCTACACTCTTATACAATTCAACGGCCCTAATAGCGTGCTTGCTCGCTCGCTCGCCCGCTTCGTGAGACATCGGGTATACTCGGCGATGTTCGTCTCTCGCAGTGTAAACTTTCAAGACGACTACAAAATTAGTAAAACCGTTTCTTTAAAAGAAGGCATAGGTGAAATGAACACAATGAACAAATATTCTAATTTTATTTTTACTTACAATTTTCATAGCTCTGAACCACAAACATTTTTAATACACTGCCAGTGTAAATTTCTTTAAAATCCTGAAGTCAATTAATAACGGCGGGTGAAGCCGCGGGCATCAGGTTTAATATATTGATACTTTAATCCTCGAAGTATCGCGGACAGTAAAAATCCAAATCAATCACTCCTTCTCTTGAAAAATTATATAATTTCTGAAAATTACACTGAATTTATCAAATAAAATTCACATCACATTCATCTGTCAACAAACAGTTGAGAAACGATACGTATTATCCACCGCCGTCTCGAGAATTACGCACGAGAATTATACAGTCTAGAAGGCAGTGGTTCACAGTTATCTTTGGAACTGCATAATCGAATCTGAGATCGTTTTCCCAGGTGGCGATTTCTAATCGTGGAATGTACTCTAAAGCCGGAATTTTAGCTGTTTCATTAATTATTAATGGTTTAGTTTAAGAATGGTTCGCGTGCAAGTGTTAATAAATATAATGCTTTAATAATTATTATACTATTAATTTTTAATTTTTCAATTAATTATCGTGGGCGAAGCCGCGGGCACCTCCTAGTTTTACACAAATCATTGTAATATTAATCTTATACCTATGCTTTTTTACAATACGTCCATAGTAGTGAAAAGGTTAATTCAGAAACTATAAATATTCAAAACATTGGTTTTAAAAAATGGAGCCAATCGTTCTTCTCACATCCATGTAAACTGTTCCCTATACAGGCTATGGAGGCCCAGAGGTTCAGGCTCCCAGATTTTAGACATTCGGCACGTGAACGTGGTAAAGTTGTCAGCCTTACGCACCAACGTCGGTGCAGATTTTTGGACATGTTTTGTAGATTGGTGATGGTTTGGGATGAGGTTTTCTTAAAATGGCACGAACTGTACATTTAATATGAAATTTTACTTTGCTTTTTTGTTATATTTTTCCGAGAGAATAATCGGCCCACCACTGAATATTTTGCTGTGAACTTGTGAAGGTGTCGAGCTCTTCCTTACTTCACTTTTAAGCAAGGCCAACTATAGAATATTTCTTAAATGTGTAATATATACACGTACATTCTATTTCTCATTCTTGAAGCTTTTTAACCAACTGATGGGATATATCTTTCCTCTTTCAGAAACAAATCAAATCGAGGAAAAGTTGAGGTAGAAAGGAAGCAGTATCCATTACAGAGAAAGCATTGTTTTAGCCTCGCCATTAACCCCTTTCTACTGTTGCAACGCCACATCGCCACTTGCATTGCAATAAACTTCTACATTAAGTGCTTCACAGACACTTCCACTTTCGGAGCCATTATAGTACCTTCCTGCTTTCTTATTCCTTTTATATTGCATTCCCACTAGCATCAGGATTCCTTGAACCCACTCACCTATTACTATACTTAGGGGCCGGATTTTTAGTTCTAGAAAGCACTGTTTTAGGTTAGCCATTCAGTGAAATAGGGAATTTAGGTCTTTTGTCCAAAATATCGTTATAATAACAAGTAAGGACCGGATTTTTAGGTTTTTAAAAACACTGTTTTAGGTTTTCCAATAGGTGAAATAGTTTTTTTTTATGTTTTTTGTCCAAAATATAGTTTTTGGGTAGAATAATTGGTTTAATGAATTTGAATGTGCTACATAGGATTCAGTACATAATACTTGTAAAGTTTAACTTAACAAAATTGACTTAAATTTGTGTAAACTTGCTTTAGGACAATATTAAAGAATTGTAGAAAGAAAGTATAAACAATCAAAAGAAGCAGTGAAAATATGATTGCCTCACAAAGCCTGGTTACAGTATATCACTAAATATCTTTCAAGATTCTCAACTGTGAAGTTCTTCCTGTTATCTCTTAGAATACATTTGAAGGCAGAAAATGTCCTTTCAACCTCACATGAAATCAACAATGGTTGTTCGTACGAATATTTTAAAAGGAATACGCAGGTACTCTTACACTTTCTCTCTTGATACTGTCATCCTAGACGACATTGAGTTGAACGAAACGCTGTTGCTATTAATTTCAACCCGACAAAAATTGTCTCCGCAAAATTTCTCAACTGACAAACAAAAAAGGCAAAAAAGTAGCCTAAATTAGATATTTTAGGTTTTTTATCCCGTTTAGGTACATTTAGGTTGTTATACCCCATTTAGGTATTTTTAGGTGCCACAGAATTAATGTGGGTGAATCCTATGGGCATGATTCGAAAAAGTGTGTGATCGCTTTTTGTTTTGGAAGTAAGGAAAAAAAATAGGTAAAAACCTAAGAATCCGGTCCCTAATAATAAGTTATAATATAGTATATTGCGATACTAGTTCCGTAAGCGGTGCATGCGCCGAGTTTTTTTCAATTTCCGAGATCCGTTATGCGCTTACAGAACGAGTATTGCTTGCTATTTTTTGCACGATGAATATTTGTATCAACTGAATTATATTAATTGAGATATTAACTGAAAATATGATGTATATACATTATTGAAGATAGATGTTATATTTTAGAAAGTGATTCGCATGTGTTGGTTGTTATGGGGACTGAATATTTGCCCTGTTAAAGTCGCCACAAACTGGGGGGCCTTGGTTGCGGCTTCGATAAAGGCTTGTATTATGATGGTTTTACTTGCGGCACTAGTGCTTTTTGTAATTTCTACAGCACTGAGATTTCCTTTTGTTTTCATAGCAATCAGTTTGCGTGTGGGGATGTCAAGTTACGATCCACGGCAACAATATTCGTAAGTACCACTAATTAGTTACGTCGTGCAAAAAGAGTTTAAAGAACTTTAAATGTGCTACACACAATTCTACACATATCTCTGTATATACCGGTGTAAGAGGCTTTGTCCTGACTTAATGACTGACTGACAGAGAACCAACATAGAGCCTACGCTATAATAGGTAAAGACTTGGAATTTTGACAGTACCTTCTTTTCATAATGTAAGTGCACACTGAGAAAGAATTTTGAAAAAAATTGATTTTAAATGCCAAAAATCAAATGTTTTTGAGGATACTTAATACTTTTTACACAGAATTATCAAATTCCATGTACAATGCTCATGACAACAGTGTATTGTTGGCAGTGGTCAAAGGTAGCTTTGGTAGCTTTGGAAATAAATGATACGGGACTTTGACAAATTAGAGATGCTATCAATATAATTCATAGGCATAAATTATAATGAAATCCACGAAAATAATACAGAATTTGATGCAGTCACATTCCCACTTCGCATTTTGATGTACAATAAGAGTTCGTATTGCAAGGGACAGGATTTTCAGTTATTTCAATTTGAGTGTGTGCCAAACGAGTAGCCTATGCCGTATCAGAAGTGGGTAAAAAATTCTATCCACTGATACGTTATTCATGGCTATAGGCTTTGTATTTTTAGTTGAGAAATATGGATGTTTATCATAGGCCCAAAGCATGTAAAAGGAGACAAAATAGGATGGAACATTTATATAATAACGATCTCAGTGTTAATAAATATGTTCTAATTATTTTTATGTTAAAAAAATAATGTAAACACAACATCTAACAATTGTAGTAGTGTAGTGTAAATGTTTATTACAATAATTAACTTTTTACAAATTCCAATGTAAACAGTCGCATGGGTCCGCATGGACCGTACATGCTTACGTAAAAACACACAAAAAAAGAACAAATAATATAAATACAAAATAACACAAACTAAATCTATTCCTCACCCTCCACAATCGCTCTCCAAGTTGTCGCTTTTTCAAACCTGAGCTGTCTCGCCTTCATTAAAAACTTCCCAATGCCTTCCTCAACGTCTTTTTTCCCCGTCAGTAACTCCAAACATTTCCGTTGCTCCCTATTTGATTCCATAAAAGATAATGGTAAATATTTTCCCCTCCAATTTTCCAAACCTTCACAATTCGCCAAAATATGAAACCATGATTCTTCCCCCTTACATAATGGACAAACTCTTATTCCGTTTTCATCTGTGATCTTAATCATTCTCCACGCACCGAGTCTAATCCGAGTCTAATCTAACAATTGAGTAAATAATCTCGGGCGAAGTCGCGGGCACCTGCTAGTTACTTATAAATTTTAACTGAACAATTGAGTTAAATTTACTGAAACTTGTTTTAAAAGACTAATATACATTTTAAGTAACAAAGCCTAAGCAATCAAAAGAAACAGAAAGATACTGCCGCAAATGAGACCTCTGCTCGCATTTCACTTGTACAATCGAAATAAACCACAAAACCCTGGAGAAGTAAGCGCAAGAGGCCAAAATAGTATCTATTAAATAGTATCTATTAAACGCAAGCCTTTTCGAAATTCTAACCCAGTGCTTATAAATTTTGTTAATAAAAATTGCTTCATGGTTGGCTGTGGAAATTGAAATATTTAAAAGGAATATGTCGATAATGTTACTGTCATCCTTCTTCTCTTCCCCTGGCCTTGTCCTTCCCATACATTAATTGGACAATATTAATTTCAAATGTGGTTTTATTTTCAAGACAACAAAAGGTTTTTGCCTCTCTACGCAAAATAGCTACCTTTCAGGTAAAAATGGATAGTAAATTAGGTTTTTTAGGTTTTTAAATCCCATTTATATGTTTTTCGATCCTGTATTCTGTATCTGGTACCCTATGATCCCAAGGTGGGGCGAAGGGCCTATACTAATTTTGATATGCTTATTTTCCGAGAGAGGGTAGAGGGACAGGTGGTAAGCCCATCGCCTCGCAACCCCCCTCTGGAAACTAAGTATTTCTTGGACGTGAAAGGGCCGAGAAATTTTGTCCAGAGGCTCTAATTTAGGCTTCGAGTTCTTTTACGTGCCGTAAATCTACGACACGGGACCCACAGCTTAAAGTCCCTCCCGGAGGACGCCGTGCCCGGATTTTTTACGTCCTGAAAAATTCATCGACCGCGGCCGGGTTTGATCCCCCGCCCTGCGGATCTAGAGGCGGGCACGCTACCGCGGCCGACTGTTTTTCGATACTACAGAATTAATATGTGTGAACCATATGGACATGACTCGAGAAATGGCACTGATTTGAGCATTTCTGGTTTCAGTAGTAAATGAAGAAAAAAATAGGTAAAAACTTAAGAATCCTGTCCCTAACTATAGTTATAGCTTGTGCTGAATCGCCTTTATATTTAGTAGCATACGATACCGGTATTGTATTTTACACTTGACTCCACACGAACATTAATGTGTGCTATGAAGTTTTACACATAAACATTTAAAACTACAGATAGGCTGTAGATATGTATTTATGAAATCATAGAATAATGTTTTCTTTTTAACATTATATAAACATTTTTTGCAGGTAGGCTATTATACTTTTTGGATATGGAGTTGGCTGGAAAAGGCAACGTATTGAAACGAACAATGTGAGCCAATAATTACCTCTTTAACATTAACTAATTTTTACATTTGTCACATCCATTTTCAAGTTCAAAATGAGTTCATAAAATAATAACGTTGTAGGGTATAACATTCATACCACTAGTCTTGAGTTATAGACTCCGTGACTCTACAAGGCAAGAAACCTGATTGATGCAGGAAATGTTTGTATGTCTGTCGCGGTTATTTGACTGTTGATTTCGTAATTGTTTTTATGTAGATTATCCCGTTCCGTCACATAATGTATATATATATATATATATTTTAATTTCACAATTCTAAATCTGTCGGTCTGGGTGGCGCTGTTAGTATAGCGCTGGCTTTCTGTGCCCAAGGTTGCGGGTTCGATTCCGGCCCAGATCGATGGCATTAATGTGTGGATAAATGTGATAGGCCCATGTCAGTAGATTTTTTGGCCTATCAAAGAACTGCGGAATAAAATTCCGGCACTGTGGCGACGGTAACAGGCCTAAAATGTAGTACATTCCCGTCGTTAAATAACCATCTTCTTCTTCTTTTGCCTAACAGGGATTAGGCCAATCGGTCTGTTCTGGCCTCAATCCAGTTGAGTCTAGGTCTTCACGGATCTCTTCTGCCTATGGGTTTGTAGTGTAACATATTTTTTGGAATCCTGTTAAATAACCATAGGCCTATACCAACCAACCAACAATCCTAAATCTGTTAACTATTACATGTCTTGTAATAAACAAAAAATTACAATTTTAAAAAGTATTATTTTATGTAACTTCGTGCGTCATGAGTGGGATATAACTTATATAAAACAGGTGCTCTGCGGTTATGAAAGTAACAGTATTCCTATACATGCTGCTTTAAAGCCTTGTAACCGTCGCCGGTATTATCAGAATTATGACTCGCAGAACTTCTTTTCGAATCCAATCTTTGTCACTCCGCGCACGGAGCATAGGGCGTCCCAAAGGTAGCATTAGTTTCACACTCCGAATGCTAAGTAGTTTATTTACGCTTGTTTTCCTTTAGAGGTATGAGATTCAGGGGGATAGTTGTCCAGAGGGTTTATTTAGGCTTGGATTCCACCAACGAGCCGTTTTACGTTCTGAAAATTCCAGCAGCGACAGTTGGATTTAAACAATTGGGCCTAAGAGAGATGAAAACAGGGACTAGAGGAAACTGCATAACGACAAGCTTCATAACCTCTACTCGTCACCGGACTCGTCACCCTTACTATAGTAAGGGTAATTAAATCACGGAGGATGAAATGGGCTGGACATGTTGCGCGCATGGGGGAGGAAAGACATATCTAAAAAATATTGACTGAAAGACCCGAAAGGAAAAGACTACTTGGAAGACCTAGACGCAGGAGGGAGGACAATATTAGGATAGATTTAAGGGAAGTCATATTTGCGAAGGATGGTTGGATGGAGTTAGCACAGAATAGGGTTGAATGTCGGGCTCAGGTAAGCGCGGGAATGAACCTTCGGGTTCCATAAAATAGATAATATTCCTTTAGCTTACTTAGGAATTGTCTATTGCCATTGAGTAAGTAAGTAACACAAAGAGTACGATTAATTTTTAAGTGCTCAATTAAGTGATCGAATTGTGGTGAATGAATGCAGAATTTGGATAGCCTAGATTGTAAATATCAGAAATTATCAATTAACAACAATAAAAATAATAAACACTTTTATTTTTTACTACATACAGGCACTGATAACTGTTTAAAAGTGTAAGTGGAAAACATACCTTTCTTTTCTTATTATCGTTGTGAGATACTCACAGATGTTGTATAATTTCCGCAAGGCAGTTAACTTCTGCTAAATTATTCACACACCTTAAACAAGAGCTCGAGTTCTACCAGCAAAGGAAACATTGCGTGTATCGCAACTATGTCCGTAAAAAATGTTGCCTTTTGATAAATCACGAAGTATAAGGAAAATACTTTTTTTAGGTAGATTTCGAAGAAAAATCTACCTATTGCAATGGATACCATGTCATGATTTTCGAAAAATTCTTTCACATCTTTACGTTTCATGCTCCCCTAAGTACGAAACCACCGCCCGTTCAAAAAAAAAAAAAAAATTGTGATATTTATATATATATATATATCTTTACACGATAGCGGCCGTAATTTTGAAGATATTTGAACCAAATTTTAATATGTTATTTCTAGGCCCAATAGTTCGGACAAGTTCGTTAATGAGCAAAATTGGCCCAAGGGGGTGGTCGGGGGAGGGGGTTGAAATTTTTAAAAAGGTATATCTCGGCCCCTATGAAGTATAGAGGGAAACTTTGTTTGAATAAATTAGAGTACTCGCTACGGAGTTTACAGTGACACCAACGATTCGGGGGTTCGAGTGAGGGTGGGGGTGGGGGTTGAAAATTCGAAACTTTTGAAACCACGTCTTGTGGGGTATCGTTGAAAAGCTCTTGATAAGTACTCTACAAATCAATAAATAGTTTCTTGATAGCTCTCATATGACGCGAGATTTTAATGTTTGAAAATAATAACTCTTAAAAGATTTATTATATCATAAGTTTGTCTTGTTTAGCGGCTTTGCTAATTTTATTCATTGTTGATCTTGCGCACGGCCTCCCAGAATATTATATTCTATTCTTGTTGTCAAAACAAATGATTGTAGGCTCTTCCTCTTTACTGCAGGTTTGCCATGCCAAGGCTAAAAAAGAAGAGTGCTGCGCAGCGATAATAAATTAAACCAAAAGCACTTTGAAATCTACCTCAGCCTGTAGGCCTGCCTAAAGGGATTTTTTTAATTCTAAATTGAGATATCAAGAAAATAATAATATCCCATCTTATGCGCATTGACCTTGAATTGTGTGAGATTTCAAAATTTGAATATTGAAAGATAGCATAATGCATTCAACAACTTTAAGCAAATATATTAACCCACGATTCAATACTTTAAGGACAAATACAATATTAGGAGATCTCTGTCATCGGACTAATGATTTGTAGCCATGGCAATAAAACGAAGCAGTCTATCATTTACATAAAAATATGTGAAATAAGTTAGATTGTATGAAAGTCACTGTGTGTCATTATTTTGTGTTCTTAATCACTACTTGTTTTATATTTAATAATGTGCTACACATTTATTAAAATACAGCCTTGTTCAATCCCCGGGCCTGGCGGGCGTGTCATTCGTGGTGGACGAAGCCGTGACCTTTGGGGTTTTTTCTCGGGGATCCTCCTGTTTCCCCCTCTCATTCCACCAACACTTTCCATTTTCATCTTCAAAAAACTCCCCCCCCCCCCATAACCATCCCATTTCCTTTCCCGGTTTCCGGTTTACCCTCGCCCCAGCACCTGCTGTGGGCCTCTCCCGTTCTCCCCGTGGCTTGTGGTCCTGAAGTTGCTGGCTGCTGTGCTGCCAACCTGGGGGCTCTATAAGAGGTACCTAGGCAGTGGGACACGTGGCATGGTAGAGGTATCTGTTGGATGTAGGGGAGTTCCGTGGGGGCTCGCGGTGGGGTCTGTTGTCGAGGGACCGCTGGGCTTGCAGATCATTACATTCCGGAGGTTGGCACAATGGGCCGCAAGGCTGAAGTGCTTATGGTCGTCCCAACCCGCTTCCCCCTTAAGGGGCCAAACACATACATACATATTAAAATACATGTTCAACACCGTTGAGCTCGAAAAATGTAATAAAATAAATAAGATACCATTTGCTCAACTAAAATATATTCCATGATCTGTTGCCTAGGCCTTTCGGTGCCATCTTCAGGGCATCTTTTGCTGGCTTGGAGCTTCAATAATTAAATAAAAACTGCATTTCTTCACGTTTATAAAATAAGATAAATTGTATAAAGTCTCATAAAAACACTGTCACTGAACTATCTTCTGTGGCTTCCTCTCCGTATGACATAAAAATATTGTACAATATAAATTAACCTAGGCTGAATTACTAAACATTTCTTCTAGTTAGCTTCTAGAAGCTAGTTGTTGCTAGGTAGTTCTAGATTTGTAATCTCCTTGTACTCCCAGTGATAGAGAAACCATACACCTCCTCAGAGGTATTTTATCGAGCATCTTTAAGGACATTTGCATTAATTAACCTTATTGTATGGTATGAGAAGAGGTTTTCCGTGCGGACAGGAATCCAGAGAGCAACGATGGCTAATATGTTAGACTTTTTAAAACGAAAATGACTATAGGTTTATCATAGGTAATCCCACGAGAATTGACGAGTTATTGATAGATTCGCGACTGCGCAGCAGGAGCGAATTTATCTGATGAAACTCGTCAACTCGAGTAGGATTTATAAGACTATTCCTTGAATAAAAGTGTAACGAATTATACAAATAGCTTAATAATTACTTTCGTGCTTCGTTGTATAAAAACAAAACTAACAGCTGCGAGATCAGGGCATACTATGATTCAACCATCCATGAATCGATTCGAGTTACCATGTTATGCCCAGTGCTACCAATGGTGCATATAAGACATAGTTAACTTAATTCAGGTAAGCTAACAGCAGAACAGAACAACTGGCTTGCACCGAATTGAAATTGTGTTTTTAATCAATGTACATTTCTATTATTCGAATGTCCAAACTCGTTATGTTGTATAGAATAATCAGTTTTCGTACTGCTTAATGGCAGCACGTAACGTATTAGCCTATTCACTGCACACTGATGCTTACGTGTCCAATAAAGAGCTTACGATTTTATCGATAAAACAAAATCTTCATTATTAATAGCAAGCATTTTGTAAGAAAAACGACCGTGATTGGTCTATATCCGAGAAATTGCTAAACGTTATTGGTCAATATTAAACACGCGGTATATGAGTGGAATAGTTTTTTGGAAATATTTTGTTTAAATAAGGGGAAAAATACTTATACGCTTTACAGTTATGAGTTGAAATATTGCAATGATATCAGAAATATTTTATGAACACATTATTTATTGCTTATTTCTAACACTGATATATGCTGCGTCGTCAAGAGCATGGACTTAAGTCGCTTGTGCAAGATGGAATTGTGTGATAATTCAATTAGGTTGAAGCTGCGTAATATCAATTTCCCAGAAGCAGGTAGGTGGCAACACTTGCTAATAAGAGGTAATCTTAATGTCAACTCGTTTTCTGGGTTCCTCCAAGCAGATTGCATTACCAAATCCAATCCTCTTCCAGGAGAGGTTTACCATACGACAATCCGGCTCCTAGGGGTTTACAGCTTAATTTTACCCTCTTGATATCCCGTGCTTAAACTTCGGCTGGCTTCCAACGACTTGCAAAGAGAAGACGTAATGAAACTGTATTTGACATATGAACACCTCCAAACGATGCATGTTTTAAAATGTAACATAGCATTTTTTTTATGAAACTGAGTAAAAAAAATCTCACATACCGTATTTTACGGACCATAAGACGCACTTTTTTTTTACCTTGAAAACAGAGCTTTGAAAGCTGGGTGCGTCTAATGGTCCGAAGTACACAAAAAAATTAAAATGTGGTAAATATTTCCAGAACACCATAGTTATAAACAAGGTATTATAAACGATAACATCGTTGCAAATTTTGGCACAGACTGTACATTAGTGCACTTGTCACAATCGTAAAATGAGGTTATACAATGCGAAAAGAAAGGAATGTTGAGTTCTTTTATACGAAAGGAGTTGTCTCCGTCGGGTGCTTTAAATTAAGGCAATGACCTCTAAACAGCCTTGTCCCGTTACACTTACCGTATGGTGAATTGAGGGTTAGAGGGTGTAAAAGAATTTTCAGTATATAATGAGAAATCAGTTTGGTAGTTAAAATTTACGCGATGCCACCTGTAAAATAGAGATTTTCGTACAACGAGGTTTAAAGTTAGAAGAGATTTACCCTGATTCCATAGTACAAGGTTATAATTTGTTTATGCAATTAAGTATATTATTCCCTTTAAAATTGGTTTGATACTTAACATTAATTCATATTCGTATACACTGAAATAAGAAATTCTTAAAATAAGAGAACATTTCACAAAATGCACTGGCAAAGAACTCTGCCTAATGAAGTAGGCCTAATTATTTCACAGTAATATAGGCCTACCTTCTGTATATAACAAAATCCATGTACTACTCATTTCAACTTGATCAACGAAATAAACAAACATCTGAATGCATTGGGGTCAAGGCCCCCATTGAATAGATTCGCGGCATTGCAGTGTAGTTATGATTTCCCATTTAAAAAGCATGTTACCTTTAATTAGTCATTACTCCGTTACCGGTCAACCGATTTGGTACAAAATAAATAGTCTTCTATCCCATGAACATTATAAATGCGTATACCAAGTTTCATGAAAATCCGATAACGCGTATTTGAGTTATCGCGCGTACATCCACACGGACGGGCGGACAGATGGACAAGCATTTTCCTGTCCCCCTACACAATCTCATAAAGTATCATACTGGCACTTAATAATCATAGTACTGATATTAATAGTGAGTAAAACATTGGCTTATTTATAGATTGTTATATTTTCTTAAAGAAATGTGAACACAGAAAAATGAAAATATTCAGTTCCATATAAATATCCTTTCTGAAAATAGTAATAATTAAAGTGTGCATAAGTCATAATATTATATTGACTTCGTTTAGTTTGCACGTTCTCTTTACCCAGGGAATCTGTCTCTTGAATAGTCGGAGCAATTATTTACTCAGATAATTACCAGGAGGTTTGTATCTGGATTGTATATTCATCAATCTAAAAGGTCAATAATAAAGTTTGTGCAATATATTTTACATTGTTTATTTTAAAAGATTATTTAGTTAAATTAACTTACAACACCCCAGAGTGACCATGAAAATTAGGTTATATCAAGGTATATAAAGCTACTAAGGTAGCGCCATTTCTCGCGGCCGGCTGCTTCATCAGCGTGTGACGTCATCCACGAGGGAAAGATCGAGCATATGGCTGCTATTACATAGCAGTTGCATAGTCAGTACGTCAGTACGCTTCAGCCCTTAGGTATACAGAAATATTCTCATGAAAGAAGTTGTAGGGAAATAAATTCACTTTAAAATGAGTTGTCATTTGTTATTTAGTCTTGAAATGTTCAAAAGTTATAACAATTTAAAGTTTCGGTCAAATTTCGAGATTTCGAAAGAAAACCGTATTGCACTGTCTCAATATTTAGGGGTTATATCTTTGAATATAAGCTGTATATTGTGTATTTACATCATGAAACAAGTGAAGAAATATCACACAACAATTAAAGTTGAATTTATTAAAAATCCGATCACGGTACAAGCACAGTACATGTAATGGAAAATACATTAGATTCCAGGCAAGAAAGGAAAAAAAGGCACACAAAAAATCATGTAGTTTTGAAATTTGGCAGAGATGTGGGGGAAAGTGTCCTAAACAACATAGTAAAAGTCCCCATGGATAGAGGGTGAGCGGGGGTGGGGGATTGGGGTACTTTTAAATGTCGTTTCTCTCAGTTTTCTCTAAATACACAAAAAACTATGGGTTCTACCAAAAAACAGTCTATGCACAAAATTAACTACATAAAAGATCTGCATGATATTTTTTTAGGAATTAATAGTTCAGGAAATAGAAAGATATGAAGTATGACAGTTCTCGAAATTCTGTTTTACATACACCTATGTATTATATTTTTTAACAAAAAAGAAAGCAGACGATAATTAAATTAGCATGATGCCAAAAGCAAACTAGTTCTTAGGAAAATATACTTACTAATGGTTAATGTTATTACACATAAAACTAATTACCATAATAATAATAATAATAATAATAATAATAATAATAATAATAATTATTATTATTATTGTTATTATTATTCTTGTTGTAATGCTTAGCCGTTTTATGTTTCTATAAAAAAAATAATAGGTCTTTTGAAAGATGGTAAGGAATTAGATATATTTAGAAATTGTAAGAATAGTAGGCCCACCTATTACTTTAAATAAATGTTGACTTGTCTATGTGGCTCCTGGGAATATTTGCACACCATATTTTGTAGGGCAAGGCATTTAATGACCATAAAATAGTGAAAAAAATGCAAAATAAAAAATGCATTTATGACCTAAAAATAGTGAAAAAATGACCCGAAATCTTAAAATAATGACCAATAAATTTACCATTATTACTTATAATTAGTTTTTTCTTCAGTAATGAATTGCTAAGTACAGTGTATGACGATACTTTATATATGAATTTACAATATAAAACACACTTATTTTGTTACTAAAGAAATCAGTAAATTTATACTACAGTACGTGGACGCCCTTAGCGAAAAATAAATTCTTTCTGAACTGGCATGCCCATCAAATTGCCATTAGCAAATATGTGCCATTTAAAAAGAAAGAAAAAATATTTAAATTATTGCTAAAATGCCGAAAATTACCAAAAATGCCAAAAATGATATAAAATGCTGAAAATGACCTGAAAATGCCGAAAATGACTTAAAAATTGCCAAAAAAGACCTATCTCTTGAAAAATGACGAAATATGCAAAATAAAGCAAAATAATGCAAAAACAAATTGCCCTTATTTAATTAATTATTTAATGATATACATTTATATACATTGAAGCTAACTTTTAACCTTCATATAAAAAAGATGCAAAATCATCAAATGCCTTGCCCTACTGTGCAACTCGGTGTGGTGGAAGATACGGATGCCGAGAAGCTGGTATGAAATGCTCATCCACAAACAGTATACCATTAGAAGAAGATGAGCTTAAAATTGCTGACGTCCAAGCAAAATAAGATGTTTAGGCACTCTTTAATCAATGTTGTAGGCTAGGCCTATATGTGTATAAATACTGAGTGTTCGGTAGATAGAAAAATATAACCCTAACTTATCATACGATGTACTAGGATTCCAGTATTGGAGACTGAAAAATATAGACAAAAACATTTATTTAAAGTACTATGTAGGCCTGCTAGGTTTTATAATTTCTAAATATTACAATTTTTCCAAATTAAATTTTAAACGAAAAATATCAGCTAATAGGCCTGATTTATATTTCTTTTAGCGTGCACTCATACCAAGTGATTTTTATAAGCTTTATAACAATAATCATAATAATTAGTTTTATGTGTGACGTTTACCTTTATTACGAATATTATTCTAAGAACTGGTTTGCTTCATATCCTTCAATTTCCTGAACTATTCTAAGAAATATCATTCAGATCCATTTTATAAGAACTTTTATGTACCTAGTAATTTAATATTGCGCATAAACAGTTTTTTGCTAGATCCCATAGCTTTTTCTTGCGTAGCCTATTTAGGGAGAACTGGGGGGAAATATTTAAAAGTGCCTCCCATCCCCCGCTCACCCCCTATCCATGGGACTTTTACTATGTTGTTTAGGACACTTTCCGCCACATCTCTGCCAAATTTCAAAACTACATCATTTTTTTGTGCCTATTTTTTTCTTTCTTGCATGGAATATAATGTATTTTCCATTACATGTAGGCCTACTGTGCTTGTAACGTGATCGGATTTTTAATAAATTCAACTTCAGTGGTTCTGTAAGTCCCATGATGTAAGTACACAATATACAGTTTATATACAAAGATATAAACCCTAAATATAGAGAAAGTGCGATATATGGTTTTCTTTAGAAACCTCGAAATTTGACCGAAATTTTAAATTGTTATAACTTTTGAACATTTCAAGAAAAAATAACAAATGACAACTACTTTAAAGTGAATTTATTTCCCTACAACTTCTTTCGTGAGAACACTGCTGTATACCTAATGGCTGAAGCGCTAGAAGGCAAAGTGTGTCGAAAAGCGTGAGGCGAAAGAGCTTTTTTCGAAAATTTGTTATTTTTGCTGGCAGATAGCTCGAAACCTATTGGGAATAGAAAGAAATTTTTAGGATAAAACTTGTAGGAAATTTTATCAGCTTGATTTTTGTATATAGCAAAATTTTCTCTACGATGCACCATTGTTTAGATATAAGCGAAAAACCTAAAAACATGACCTTCTGCGGGCCCCCCGCTCACCCCCCACCTTCGGGGACTTTTAGTATGTTGTTCAGGACACTCCCTCTGACAACTCTGCAAATTGTCAAAACTACACGATTTTTTTTTCCTATTTGGTGTTTTTCGACCATTATTTGTCTGGACTATTAAGAAGGCTCAAGATTCTGAATATGGGCGGGAATTTTAATGCAGTATAGACCTACACTGTATACATGATTTAGAGTGAGGATGTGACGGTCAAACCAAAAGTAAAGGTGATAAATCAAGCTTAATATATATATAGTTATCTCTCATAATAGCTATAGCTATAGGTACTATTAATTCAAAATTACTTTTAAACACTATTGCAATCAAAACAAACTAATAGGCCTACCTTTACTACAAAAAAATGCTGTTCTACTGTTTTAAAATTTCAAAGTTTATTTCGGAGGGGAAAAGATAAAAAAAATTAACTTCCTGGATTTTTTCCATCGGTTATGGGCTAAAAGCTATAAGTTTGTCAAATTTCAAGATTCTAGCTCATCTGGAAGTGAGTATATATCAATGTTAATAAGTGGTTGATTAGACTGTCGTAGATGTGAAAGATGTTACGGTTATCTGGCCAGTTTTCCCATACTTATGTGGCAGCTAGAATCACCAATTGTTTTACACTTATGGCTTTTGTATGTGCCAATATTTTTGCCAATTTTTACGATTTTATCTATCCTATAAGTGGGTCAAAAATTTCATCATGTGAGGAAAATATACAACATTTACTAAAAATATACAAATGGTGCAAAATATGGTGTTCTCGCATATACGAGTTAAAAGCTAGCACAGATAAAAGTAAATTAGAAAACAAATTTTACTTAATACATTTTTTTATAAACTAACATCTATCTAGAACAGAAAGCATCAAGGCCGATCTTTATGTACAATGCTTTTAACGTGAAATAATAATAAAAATAATAATCAATGGCGGAGTGTGGATATTTTGACTGAGTTTACACGTTAGTCAATAAATTTTGTTTGTCTAAGTAAATTATGCATTTGACAAAACTTATTACCTGCCCATAACGAAAGAACTCTATTTGAGCAAGCTAAAATATCCTAATTCATTAATAACCTAAAACAATAAATCATACTTGGAAACTTCTATGTGATTATGATTATCACCAGGGCCCGGATTCTAATGAAATGTCATATTTTTATTGAAGCTGCATAGACATTGTCTAC
Source organism: Ectobius pallidus (assembly GCA_964059195.1). NCBI lineage: Eukaryota > Metazoa > Arthropoda > Insecta > Blattodea > Ectobiidae > Ectobius > Ectobius pallidus. The sequence goes on from CAXKWD010000005.1 coordinate 16,286,149, forward strand.
TTGTAGATAAATCCTAATCATGGCCTCTAGATTATAGAAATGCATTTTTATCATTTTATGAATTTTTGTATTTTTAGGGCATTTATTTCAATTTTAGGTCATTATTTTGTCATTTTCATGCATTTACATTGAGTTTATTTACTTCTTTGTCGTCTTATTTTCCCATAGGGTAATATTTAAATAAATTACTTGGTTAGTATAATGCAACTTTTTTGTAGGATCTATTTTAAAAAACTATTTTCTTACGTTTCTTCTCAAATGCTCCAATGAAGAACAAAGAACAAAGATTTTAGACCTACAACATCCTTTCTGCGTTTACAGTTTTTACAATTATGTACAACTTTGTGTGTACAATAATAATTTTTATAAATAAAATATCAGTTTTTAAGTCATTCTTTACAGTTATTAAATCATTTTCCTCAAAATTTAGGGTCATTTTATAGGTAATTTTTCAAACAACTTTAGGTCATCAGAATCCGGGCCCTGATTATCACGCAGCCATAGCACAAGATATGAACTTTAAATATTTAAGGACCATATCAAATAGTGAGGAAACCGACTGGCGAATAATGCTATAAAAGAAACTAATAATACATAAAACTTCACACGGAAACAGTATAAAATGCACATGCTAGGGTTAATGTTTACAGCATTTCCCTCGCGGGCGACGTCATCATGCGCACCGAACGATATTAGGTAACTGCGCATGGCAAATGAGCACCCCTTGGGTTATATTGCCTTTGGCCATTGTGATCGCTCTACCACATTTTAAACTTATTTCGGAGAATCCTGTCTACGAGTTTTCTGATATAATCTCCTGCAAGTAATTTTTCATCTAAATATTTGAAAAGTAGTAATAGTTTTCTGACTTAATATAATATTTAAGATCAAATAACATAATAAAATATCTTAACATATTGAAACAACATTGAAATAAATAATAAGTTAAAGACCTAGTTAGTTAGTAACTGCCAGCAGAAACACAGTAAAGCAAATCTATGCCCTAAGATATTTCAATACATTTTTTGCACGACGTAACTAATTAGTGATACTTACGAATATTGTTGCCGTGGATCGTAACTTGACATTCCCGCACGCAATCTGGTTGCTATGAAAACAAAAGAAATCTCCGTGCGGTAAAAATTACAAAAAGCACAAGTGCCGTAAGTAAAATCATCATAATACAAGCCTTTATGGAACCAAGGCCCCCTAGTTTGTGGCGACTTTAACAGGACAAATATTCAGTCCCCATAACAACCAACACATGCGAATCACTTTCAGAAATAAACATCCATCTTCAATAATGTATATACACTAGGAGGTGCCCGCGGCTTCGCCCACAATAATTAATTGAAAAATTAAAAATTAATAGTATAATAATTATTAAAGCATTATATTTATTAACACTCCCACGCGAATCATTCTTAAACTAAACCATTAATAATTAATGAAACAGCTAAAATTCCGGCTTTAGAGTACATTCCACGGTTAGAAATCGCCACCTGGGAAAACGATCTCAGATTCGATTATGCAGTTCCAAAGATAACTGTGAACCACTGCCTTCTAGATTGTATATTTCTCGTGCGTAATTCTCGAGATGGCGGTGGATAATACGTATTGTTTCTCAACTGTTTGTTGACAGATGAATGTGATGTGAATTTTATTTGATAAATTCAGTGTAATTTTCAGAAATTATATAATTTTTCAAGAGGAGTGATTGATTTGGATTTTTACTGTCCACGATACTTCGAGGATTAAACTATCAATATATTAAACCTGATGCCCGCGGCTTCACCCGCCATTATTAAATTATTGACTCCAGGATTTTTAAGAAATTTACACTGGCAGTGTATTAAACAGGTTTGTGGGCCAGAGCTATGAAAATTGTAAGTAAAAATAAAATTAGAATATTTGTTCATTGTGTTCATTTCACTTAAGACTTATGTAATAAAGAAACGGTTTTACTAATTTTGTAGGCGTCATGAAAGTTTACACTGCGAGAGACGAACATCGCCGAGTATACCCGATGTCTCACGAAGCGGGCGAGCGAGCAAGCACGCTATTTAGAGCCGTTGAATTGTATAAGAGTAGATAATATTTTCAGCTAATATCTCAATTTATATAATTAAATTCATATAAATAATCATCGTGCAAAAAATAGCATGCAATACTTGTCAGCCTTACGCACCGGCCGCCTTTACCCCCAGGATTGCTCCTGGTACTCATTTCTGTTAGAGGCTGAGTCGACCCCAGGGTCATAGTGCCACCAGAAGTATTAGGCCAATTGAAAAATTCCAACGACCTCAATATACTATATTTACTCATCTTTATTCTGAGATGGTATGGTGGACGGAATTTGGTAAAATCCATGTATGCTTGACCCATTCTTTAAAACCAAAATTCCCTTCATAATACACCTAATATCACACATACTTTGTTATACGTAGTTAGATGGAGAGGAGATGTTGTCTGGGCAAATTATTTGGTCTGACCCACCCGCCGTAAATGTTACAATTTCTTTTATACCACGATCTAGCGAAAAGTAGTCAAATCTCCGCCATATTACCTTCCCCGAAACGATACAAATTTTCGAGATTGGACGCCAGAGCTCTGACGTCACACCAGCGGAGCAGTTAGAATTCTGGGTAACAAGTTGACAAACACACCACACTAATATAGTTGTTCATAACCTAACCAAACGTACCTAACCAAACCAACGAACCCAACCTAACCAAACGAACCTAACATAACTGCTACTAAAGGACTTACCCTAATGCAGAGGTGTTGTCTGTCCCTGTTGGTCACTCTGCTTTGCTCAGAAAAGAAAACATGGCATCGCCCGTACAAACATACATATGGGTTAAGCGTGTATGGATTATGCCGATGTTTCAACGTCATACCTCGTAATTCTAGTAAAAACACATAATATACGTTGGTGCGACAAAATAAAACGGTAAAAGTATGACTTCAGACCCTTAGTGATTAGTTGAAATTCCACATGTTCATGAGCTAAATAGTAGGCCTAACAGAAATGCGAAGATATTTTGACAGTTTTTCAAACTACTGCATGTATTGTGTCATAATCTGTAGAAGAAACTTGTTTTGTTTGCGAGTAGAACATGTATTTTCAGCTTGGTCAGCTAAAATCTCCTTCGATTCCAGCTCAGGATAATTTTTCTTGTATAGATTACAATGTAAAGAGATATTTGTTCACATTTTATTTATTTATTTATTCTATTACAAATATTACAAATAATTTTACAAAATTTCAAATTATAAAAATGCAGGTTAAATTTTTTTCTACTATGGAAAAAGGGTAGGCCTATATAAAACACAAAAATTACAATTTTTTGTACATAATATAACTTAATATGAATATAATATTAAGAAATACAACTGAATGAACAAGGTTGCTCGTACTCAGGTGCACGTTCAAAGAGAGCAGAGTGAAAAAGGAGAAAAGACAAAGAGCAGACTAAAAAAAAAAGAAAAGAAAAATGTGATGTAACTTATGTAAAATAATGCTGCATGAATGCTAATTTCAATATTGCAAAATAACATTTAAATAAAGTACTACAAAATAAATTTCTAACACTTAAAACAAGCTAGATCTAACATTAATAGTCACTTGAATTCGTTTGACTGCTCATTTCACCACAGTTATAATTAATTGCGTTGGGACAGATGATCCAGATAGCATGATAAATCAATAACTCAATTCGCTATCGGATTTCTGATGAGGCTAACATTGCAAACGCAATTAATTGGCAGAAAATATTGAATACACATGGTCTGGTTAATTGAAAATGCATAAGTGCGTCAGTTGTTTCAGATTTATATTTTAGTGTTTTGTTTACAGTTAGTCGTGTATTAATTACAGCCAAAACCTCCAATTAAATAAAATCAGGTAAACTGATGTAACAAAGTGCCAGTATGTTTTTGTTTAATCAGTTATGACTGCAATTATGATATGCAGAATATGTTTCTTTTTAAATTGATTTCCAAGTTAAGCTCCAGATTTATTCATTAAGCAGGGCTTACGGAAGAAGAAAGGTCTACCATCTCGGCCACCTGGGTCATTTTAACGGTCTAGTTGGATAAGCGCATGTCAATTAATATGTTTTTTGTCATAGCTACCTGTATTTTAATTTCCAAGGCCTTATAAGATCACAGTAAAACAATAGGCTATGTTGTCAAGATAACTGATTTTCATTTTTTTTTATAAATTCTTTCGAATACGTATATTACCATAAAATAGGCACTAAATTGAGCATTACTCCGAAACAGGTCAATCGATTTTATCCATTATGAATAGACGTCTTCCCATGGACTTTATAAATGTGTATACCAGGTTTCATAAAAATCCGGTAAAGCGTATTTGAGTTACCGCGTCTTTAAAATATTCACTAAATTGGGTTTTACTCCGGTACCGGTCTACCGATTTGGTCCAATATCAGTAGACGTCTTTCCACGTACATTATAAATGGGTATACAAAATTTCAGGAAAATCCAATAAAGCATATTTGAGTTATCGCGACTTCTTATATATTAACATAAAAACACTAAATTGGGCATTATTCCGGTACTGGCCAACCGATTTTGTCCAATATCAATAAACGTCTTCCCATGGACATTATAAATGCGTATACGAAGTTTCACAAATATCCGATAAAGCGTATTTGAGTTATTGCGCCTTTAAAGTAGACACTAAATTGGGTTTTACTCCGGTACCGGTCAACAGATTAGGTTCAAATTCAATAGGGCACTTCTTATGGACGTCATTAATGGGTATACCAAATTTCATGGAAATCCGATACAGCGTATTTGAGTGATGGCGCCTTTCTATTAGAAAGGCGCCATAATCTATTAAAATAGGCACTAAATTGGGCATTATTCCGGTGAACCTATTTGGTTCAATATCAATAGGGTTCTTCCCATGGACATTATAAATATGTTTTCCAAGTTTCATGAAAATCCGAAAAAGCGTATTTGAGTTATGGTGCGTACAGACACACGGACAGACGGACAGACATTTTTTCGTCCACCACACAATCTCATAAAGTACCATACTGGCACTTAATAATGGACGTTCTGTGGTATAAAATTTTTTGTTGTATCATTGGATAGTCAGATATATTAGTATTATGCCTACTACTATAGTCTGAGCCACCTTTTTGTGGCTCATGACTGTATTATTTTGTAAGTTAATTATTTATTATTTTTTTATTATTGGTTGGTTGTTTGCTATCTTGAATTAATTGTGTCTCAAAGCGTATTTAATTAACTACTTCTTATTTATCTTAAACTACCTTAATTCAATTTCGCCATGGTCGTAAATGTAAATTAATTTGTACGTATTTATTAATCTGATTTATTCATATTTGTATAAATTCGTCTTAAAGACTGCTGCTTTTAATGTTTTTTGGGTAATAGAAAACCCTGTTAAATATTTTTGCTCTTTTATTACTTAGGCCTACTAATTATAAGTGATTTGCTCCGGTATTGTATTTCTCTGCAGCCTGCGGATCTGGGAAATAATTAATTAGTTTTGGGTGAAAGTCCCAGTACAAGTCATAGAGACTTTGTACACTTGAACTTGCTTAGCATCTAGATAAACATAAACTAGTAGGTGACCAGTAAAATTACTTAAGAGAGACTTTTTAGAATGCTGACAATTGGACCAAAATGGGATTTTGGAACGAAAAATTCATCAGACAATTTACTTTGTCGCATATACGTAGTGTAGAGAAAGTATAGTGATCTTGTCAAATATAAACCGATTAACACTGACAAATCATGATTCTTCATGTCTGTAAGTGCGAAAATAGTTATTAATGAAACAACTGGTAAAATGATATTTTATTTTGCGAGTAGGTTTGTTTGGGAAACGAGCGTGTAAGGGCCAATGTAGAAATCTTACGAGTAAAATAAATTACTATGTGTATTATACACTACTTTTTCTGTATCTGTATCTGGTACCCTATGATCCCCAGGTGGGGCGAAGGGGCCTCCAATGGAGGTTTCATTACCTATACTAATTTGGATATGCTTATTTTCCGAGAGAGGGTAGAGGGACAGGTGGTAAGCCCATCGCCTCGCAACCCCCCTCTGGAAACTAAGTATTTCTTGGACGTGAAAGGGCCGAGAAACTTTGTTCAGAGGCTCTAATTTAGGCTTGGAGGTCTTTTACGTGCCGTAAATCTACGACACGGGACCCCCAGCTTAAAGTCCCACCCGGAGGACTCCGTGCCCAAGATTTTTACGTCCTGAAAAATCCATCGACCGCGGCCGGGTTTGATCCCGCGCCCTGCGGATCTAGAGACGGGCACGCTACTTCTAGACCACCGCGGCCGACACACTACTTTTTAGACAGGCATTAATATTTGTCAAATAAATTCAAACACGTACACTGCAGTCATTTTGGGATCCTTACTGCTGTTTGTGAGCTGTCTTGCCATCTTGTATGCACTTGCGCAGAACGGGTTACTGATTTTCTCCTAATGTTAGGGATAGAATGGACAACACTTTTCAGCCAACAAGTAGGCTATTACATTTTTGCTACCATCGTAAGAATATTAATATTTTCAATTTATATCAGACTGATGGCCGAGTGCACCAATCTCGGTATTCAGAATACTGCGGTAAAGTCGCTTAGTTTACCCTGGTAAAGTCTATTTTCGTTGCATCGTGCTCGGTTTCGACTTTTACCGCGGTAAGATGCAAACCGGCCGTGAAGGTGCTGTAAAGTGAGAAAACCGCTGTTTTCTTTCCAAGATGGAGATCAGCGTAATGTATCATATTTATGATATCTAGGCCAAAAGCTAATTGAATATAAAGAATAATGAGAGACTGGTGGGATCTATTTGAAGAATGAACGATGGTGCATATCTTTGCAAATACTGTGCTGTAACATCGATTGAAATTACCTTCCTTTCTTACCTCAACTAAACCAGGTGCATCGAGCAGGCTAGTGGGCGTAACCACGATTAGTACGATTAGTACAGTATTTATGGTGTTTGAATTCAAACTTTCAATTCAGACGACATATATACGCAATATAATAATCCATTTTATCCTTATGAATATTTATTACTGAATAATAAGGCAAGAAATAAATGAAAAATGGAAAACCTATGGGCCTAGGCCAACTTTGCAATGAATGGCTACATGCATCACGATATAGCCTATGTACCGGTATATAGTGTATGTAATCAATTTATCATACTTGCACACACACACGAACATAATTATAACAGCCCTTTCATGGCTATGTAGATGATTTTGCACCTAAAATTTCCACTGGTCGAACGGGAATAAAAGTGAGGCTACGTCGAACTCAGGACAGAGATTTCATGGTGTTGCTTTGCCTTAGATTTCACAGGTGTGAGAATTATTCTTTAAAACATAAATGTTATTTTATTGAAATGTACAGACAGGTGGGATCTATTTGAAGAATGAACGATGGTACATATATTTGCAAATGTTGTATGTAACCTCGATTGAAATGACCTCATCCAAACCAGGTCCATCCAGTAGGCGTAATCAACTGATTTTCACGATCGTTACAGTATCTATGGTGTTTGAATTCAAAGTCAGACATATATACCCAATATAATATTCCATTTTATCCTTACGAACATTTATTATTGAACAATAAGGCAAAAAATAAATGAAATTTGGCCTATAGACGAGCCACCGTGACTGGAAGAAATGCAGAGACAGAGCGAACCTAGCGGCCATGGAAGAAACCAAGACAAATCAACACAAACCAATACAAAATTTCTCCATGGGATTTGCTTCATAGCAGAGTAACCGCGATATTTCCAAGCATTAGCAAACCGCGATATTTTAGCAATGGTGCACAGAGATTTTGAAAATCCGTCGAGACGGAGAGAAACCTCCCGTGGTTTGCCTTGTCTTCTGAATCAGTTGAGGAATTTGATGTCAGACTGGCATGTTGTCATGGTAGCTCAATGGTAGAGCATCGGCGCGTTAAGCCGAAGATCCGTGTTCAAATCCCGGTTATGACATACAATTTTTCAAGCTGATTCTTACTTGTATTAATAACCCAGACATGGATTTAATGTCTATTTCCTTTCCTTCCACTTAATTAAAAATAAATTGTATTTAAACAAGTTACACGTTTGAATTACAGATTTTGATGGATTCTTTTTGTGGTCCCTAGAGTTTGATTTCTATTACCAAAATGTTAAGGGTAGTAACCAAGATAAGTTTTTAAATTTATAATGATACTAGCTTAAAAGGCCCGGCGTCGCTCGGGTTTTGTATTTTGTAAATTCGAAAATAACTTATAGGTCCTTATATAGATATTTAGAATTTGAAATAGGATGAACGACTTATCACACTGAAACTATTCCCTCAGAAAACGATAAATATAGTTTTTTATGGCTTATAGCAAATCCCTGCGACTTCGCCCACGATAATTAATCGAAAGATTAACAATTAAGAGCAAAATAATTAAAAACGTATTTTTAACACTTTGCACGCGAAACGTTCATATATCTAAACTAAACGATTGATAGTCCTAATTAATGAAACAGATACAAATCCTGCTTTGAAGTGAATTGTACCATTATAAAGCACAGCATGGGAAAAATAACCTCAGATTCGAGTTCCCTGGCCCAGAAAGCCCCTGCATAGTGAGTGTCGTCGAAAACGAACAATGTTTACGGATTGAGAACTATATTCATTATCCCTCTTTCGTCTGGGTTGAAAATTTCAGATATCTGCATGCCTTGACATTATAAACAAATGAATCGACCAGCGTGGGCTTACAACATTCAAGCGATCGCGATGCTTTTATTTCCAAGGTATGACAAAAGTAGACAATGCCACCTGTTCATTGATTTGACAATTGAAATGTATTACTGAAAACTGATGCTTCGAAAGCGCAAAAAAATGCGCGTCTTCCCGTTTTTCGCTCATATCTCGTGAACGAAATGTACTATGCTAGAAACCGGCGTGGGAGTGTACGGGACAATTTCCCAAGGTTTCATGGCGATCGGATAAATGGTGTAGTAATGCATAAAGGACCAGTTGATCAATTTAATTATCGAAACTTGTAATCGACTAAGAAACAACTATATTGGATCTTCAGTAAAAATAACTTGGGATGGTTTACTCATGATCATTTTCGATGTTCATGGCTGCCATAACATTACTATGTTAGAACATACATGAAAATTTTGCACAGTAAACTTGTAGAGAAAATTTAAATAAACATTTCTGAGTGGTGATTTTATGACCAAGTTTCCACAAAACTTTTAATGTCTTTATAAAAATACAGAATAATATGAAAATTTTGAAAATAACAACATGTAAATTTTAGAATTTATAAGTATTAGGTTATAGATGAACTTATATTGAAACCTAGTTATATGCCTATATTTAACAATAGTGAACTTATTAAGTTTTACCTCCTATTATAATGTTTTATTAATGTAAGCAACAAACAAGTAGTTATTTCTTAAATCAGTCTGTCAGTTCTAATAAATGAACATGATTATACAGGAAAATATCTCCTAGACAAGAAAATAAAAGTTACGTAAAGTACCCAGCTTAAATCTATTGTTCGTTTCAATAATTATAAGATGAGCCTGTGAAAATTTTGTTTACATGTCTTTAGATCGAATATGACAACCTGTGAGGGATCATCATTTGGAGAAGGGAGTTCATTCAAGTAGCCAATCAGATTTCTTGTCTTAAATTTTCCCTTGTGATTATAAAGGAATTAGCTCAAAAGTTATCTAAATTTTTTGACAGATTGCGCTCCCTTCGATATCATATGAGGAGACAACAAACATTAATCGTACGTTATAGAGTCACGTTTCAGAAATTATCTCATCAAGTTGGTTAATGCCATGTGATAAATGTGTAAATCTTGAGATGGAAACTGTTTTTGATTCAGTCCTATCCTGTAGTTTTTTTGGTATACAAAAAACTAATTGCTAATGCAGTTTTTATTCGTGTTGATTATAAAATGCTATAACGTATTCGTTGACCCTTCACACTGTACACAGATGGAATAATAATTAATTAAATTGTATATAAAACAAACTGTGGAAATATGTTTGCTGGAAGTGATGTGTTGATGTGTGTGTATGTGTTTGAAAGAAGATAAAAAGTTGGAAAGAGAGAGAGAGAGAGCGAGAGAGAGTGGAGGTGTGAAAGAGAGACAGGTAAATGGAGCAAAAAGGGATGTTATATTTATTCACTTTATGCTTACAATTATTACGAATAAAATTCATTTTCACTGAGTGCTTTAACTTAATCTAGTTGTTTTACACACAAGTTTTATTATTACTTGAACTGCTGAATTCTCAGTACATTTTATGATTCCGAAATATGTTAATCATCATGTGCGTTAATTAATTCATATTTCTTATTAAATTTTAGTAACTTATGTTCTACTGTTTTGTTTAAACATTTTTTGTCTTATTTCACGGTATCACACAAACACCCATGTCTCCTTCGCCGCTGCTCTAAAGCATCATGCCTTATCTACCACGGTTAAATATAGACTAAACACCTATAATACACTAACAGGTGCCGCGGCTTCGCCCGCGATTACTTACTCAGCTACTAGATATTGTGCTTAAATCTTTTATTTAACAGAAAAATAATTAAAACATTATATTCATTAACACTTACATCGTTTTTACATAAATTGGAGTAATTACATAATTTTACTCTTAATTATATTGTTTAACGTTAAAAATATAAATAAACAAACGAACAAAACGAATCTTATGCTACCATATGGGCATACAAATTCCAAATGAAACGATTAAAATGAACCATAGGTTCATGAACCTTACCCAAATCATGCATAAACAATTTTATTATAACGATTGATAATTAATTTAAAAAAAATGCTTTCGAGGTGCGTTTCACGATCAAAGTGCGCCACCCGGGGGAAAAAAAAGACCTCAGATTAGAGTTGCCTAGTCCAAAAAACCCCCGCATAGTGATTTTCGTCCAAATCATTCCATGTTTTCCCATTAAGGCTTTGCCCGCGAAACTTGTAAACTGTAAAGAACATATTGATTAATTCGAACATTTCGATTAAAATTTTGAATTTACTGATTATTTTACATAATCTACAAAATTTTGAGATACATAATTTACTCAAATATAAATTTTAATACCTTCTCCAATTTTCAAAGTCTTATTTCATTTATTTCCAAACCTTATGTAAAGATTGCCAACAATATACTGTTGTCATGTCAACTGTGATTTGGATTTGATAATTCTGTGTAAAAAGGGATTAAGTATTCTCAAAAACATTTGATTTTTGGCATTTAAAATCAAAATTTTTCAAAATCCTTTCTTAGTGGGCACCTACATTATGAAACGAAGGTACTTTCAAAATTCCAAGTCTCTACCTATTATAGTTTAGGCTGTACGTTGATTCTCTGTCATTAAGTCAGTCAGTCAGGACGAAGCCTCTTATATATAGAGTTCCTTCACATGAGGCCACCATGGCCGGGTGTTTCCATTATTTTAAGTGTAACCCGTGGTGGTGGCCGCATCCTTGGAAGCCTCACATTTGGAACAATGAAAACGCTTGGTAGCTCGGCCATGGTATCGAGGCCATAGTAGCCTCTTGTGAAAGGGCCCTTAGATGGATACCATCAACTTGGTATTAGTTACTACTTTCAAGACAAATAATTCATGAAATTAAAATCCCTTTAGCCAGGCCTACAGGCTGAGGTAGATTTCGAAGTGCTTTTAGTTTAATTTATTGTCGCTGCGGAGCACTCTTCTTCTTTAGCCTTGGCATGACAAACCCGCAATAATAACTGCAAAAAAGAGGAAAGAGCACTGTAACGGGGCCTTGACCTCTAGGCTGGGGTATATTTTTGAGTGTTATTATTTTCCAAACATTCAAATCTCGCCTTATATGAGTGCTATCGGGAAACTACTTACTGATTTATAGAGTAGGCTACTCATTAAGAACTTTTGAACGAGACCACAAGATGTGGTTTCAAAAATTTCGAATTTCCATCCCCCCACTCCCACTCGTACCCCGAAATTCCCCGAATCGTTGGTGCCACTGTGAATTCCATAGGAAGTACTCTAGGTTATTCAAAGTTTCCCTCTATACTTCATAGGGGCCGAGACATACATTTTTCAAAATTTCATCCCCCTGAAACCGTTTCTTGTTTCACTTTAGTTTTGGTATTTACATACCTGTGACTTCTTGATGTTTTCTTGTGGGTGCTGATCCAGGCTTCTCATGTCGGTAGTTGCACAGACTCGGGAATCAGAGGGATGAACTGTTCTAATATGATTAATGACTTTCACTGATCAGAGATAATGGAGTTTTATTTTTAAGAGAGAATAATTTTGACTTGTTACACACGCTATTATAAAAGACAAATATAAATCTATGATCTATTTTCACCATTGTGTTAATTTCTGAATAATGTAAGATCTACACATCGAGCACTGAGCACCAACTTCTGATCACATCGAGTGCAGTATCACTACTCTCTACAAAAATCAAATTTAGGATAAATCCTGAAAAGTACATAAGCCTCCTCCCCACGGCACAATATCCAATAGGAATAATATTCTATTATATCTGGATTCTGATTGGTTGCTTTAATTATTCTGCAATCTTATGCTTAGGTAATACTCCATTAAAAGGTTTCTATTTTATGGTATAGTACTTAGCAATTAATATGATCTGTATATATTATTCTTTACTCTAGAGTAGCTATGATTTCAAAGATTGTATTCATATAGTTTATTTCTCTCAATTCGATGGGCTAGCCTTTTAAGTGGTGAACTTTCATAGCTTCCTTAAGTGGTTCCACTTGAGCGTGAATGTACATACACCATATGACACTTTTACTTCTCAGTTGGATACGAAATAAAATATAGTTAATTTAAACACATCTACCTACTTAATCTAATTACTTATTATAATCTATGATTTCCTAAAGTCCACTGCTAATAACTCTCTCACCCCCTTGGACCAATTTTGCTCATTTGCCCCTTGGACCAATTTTGTCCGAACTATTGGGCCTAGAAATAACACAACATTTGGTTCAAATAACTTGAAAAGTGTAAAGATATATATATATAAACTTTTGAACGGGCGGTTTTTCGAAAGTCATGACATGGTACCGATCCCAACATGTAGATTTTTCTTCGAAATCTACCTAAAAATAACCAAGCAAGCTGACAATACCAGTGAATGAAGAACACGAACATTGCTGCAAGGATTACGAACATAAAACCCAACAACAGGTTCAACTAACATGATGGAATAACATCCGTGCTTTAAGCACACTAATTAAGTAGTTTATTTAGACCTAGTCGAATCCGTTATTCAGCATGGTATTATTGGATGGGGAAGCATTAATAAAACCGTTCTCTCGCCATTAATTTTATTACAAAAACGCATAATTAAATATATATTTAAAAAAAACAGCTAGACCATCCAACTGAAATAATCTATTTCGATTTTAATCCATTTAGCATTGACCAAATCTATAGATACCCGCTGTTAAAATTCTACTATCAAAATAAGGCAAAAATCCACATGAACACAGCAATAGACGGATTAAATCTAGTACCGTGCATTTAAAACCCAAATGTTTCACTTCTGCTGGTCTATCACATAGCTCTAGTTTCGGCTTCCGTCTGTTTAATTGTAAAATCACATTACATCCAGTTTTAACCAAATGTAGTTATGGAGTCTTTAAATCTAAAATTTAAAAAACTCATTTTCTTCCCTTTAAAAATAGGCTTGTCTTTTGGTACCTACTACTATCATAATTTATTTTTCATTATTATAGGCCTACTTACTTTTTATATCAATTGAGTCATGCCTTTACTCTCAGCTTTTGTATTTTCCCCTAGAAGGCCTATTTCACAATATTTTGTCTATTTACTTTTAAGGTAAATTTAAGTGAAGATTATATTTCAATAATATAAAACATGTAAACATAGACCTAAGCATGCAACTGCCCACGAGCACGAGCTCCTGCTCTTTCGGGGTTTCAGGAGCTCATATATTATCTATGTATTGAAGTAATTTTAAAATAAAATTTAAAAAAATAAAAAAAGAGCTAAGGTAGCCACACAGAGACGTGAGACATGCACAATAGGGTGCACTGGAACCTTCCGATGCTCCTGGTTTCTTCTAGTGTTTCTCATTATTTAAAGTTAGCGTTTAATCATTTTATCATGTGAATTCCACATTTGCCCTGGCTGAGCCAATCTCTCATGGGTTTGAATTCAAGCCCGACCACGCACATCAGCCTTTAAACTACGCTCAGTTCTAGGTGAGCGGTGAAAGGAGGTGCAGTATGGATACGATTTATTTGAGTGACTGGAATGAGTGCTCAATACGAATGTCCATACCAGCCCTTGCATGAGTCCAACTGGCATTGGTTCGATGTCAAAAGTCTGATACTCAAACATTAACCTATGAACACAGGTTGGTTTAAAGTTCAAAAGCAAATGGGCGAGGAGAGTACTAGATTAGATATGACTCAGACTTGAAGTATTTCGTCGAACGGTGATACCAAAAATTTTCGCTTTTTAACCATTTTGTCACTCTCTTCAATTTTCCTGCCCTTCATCAATTTTCCTCATAAATTGTATGTTATGCTTAACTTTTAACCAGCTAAAATTCTTTTAGAGTTAATCTTAACAATTTGTATTTATAAGGGATGCTGCCACAATCCAACTCTCAATTGTACATATACTATGTTTGCATTATTTCATGTTATCATAGGTAATCTCACGAGAGATTTGAGAGAACGCCGTTCGAGCGTACTGATGACACTCGTAATCTGGAGTAGGATAGCATTCCATTAAAAAATGTAACGGATTTTGTAAATAATTATTTTCTTACTTTGTTGTCAGTATTCTGTCAGCTATAAGATCGCGACATACTAGATGAATGAACAATCCACGAATCGATTAGATGAATTGAACCGAGTTCCCAAGCTACCATGGCTATCCGGGACATCAAAGCTATGTCCGAAACATCAGATTTTTAACCAAGTGACGCGGCTAAACCCGGATAGCCATGGTAATAGTGTTTTTAATCAGGTTATAGTAAGTTGAGATTATATTTCGTAGCTAGTACTAATTTTGCTGAGTTCAGCTGTGGAAGAACCTTTCGTTTTTCGGTATTGATGGCTTGCCGTAAATCTTCATTTTAATCTTTAAAAAATAACTCGTCACCTTATAAAATAAAGCGTTATGGGAAGTTAAAACATGCGCAGAGCATAAATCACGTGAATTTAGTGTCTATGGAGTAATACACGGTGAGCTGGGGAAAAAAGTCTCTGTTGATAAAAAAAAACAACATGACTTCTGCATATTGCTCAGTGCATGCCTTGTACGCATAGATTCAATCTCAGCACCATATTTGCATAGGTGGCAGGGAGGAGTAAAGGCGATGCTTTGTGTCCCGAAGCATATCTTGAATAGATTTAACATTTCATAGAGTATCATTGAGGCTCCTGAGCATTATGAAAAATATACAAGTCACTCAACTGTAATTATGGTGTATCGCCATAATGTTCGGTAACCCCAATTTTTATTTAAAATGTATAGTAACCACCATTAACTCAATATTGTTTTGGTCATATGATTATGTACATAAGTTAAAATAATAATCAGTCCACAAATTGCTGGTACATACGTGGTTATAAAACACTAGTCACATTATATATAGGCCTAAAATAAATAAAAAGATAATAAAATTTAAAAATCATAGCATGTCTGGTAGTCTAGGTGTAAAACTTATCTTGGGTCATGTGATAAAGAAAAATGTGATGGGAAATTCACAAAACTTCCTCTTCCCAAATAAAAGTTAGCCTCTTCCCTAATATACTTATTATGTATGCCATTCTCTTTGTGTAAATTGATCCCCGAAGGATACATAACCTAAATTAAATCTAATTAATGTATTCTCCTTTAAGCATGACCAATATATTTTTCTTACTTGACATTCTGATATACAGTAGAGCAAGAGTTGCAAAGAGTAACTATTTAGGGTGGATGGCTTATAACTACCCTTCATATTTTTTTCAAAAAACGTTTCAAAAAAGTTTTAGCTCTTAGTGTAAGCAACTCATGTGCAAAATTTTAAAAAAGACGAAAATCGCAAAAAACGAAAATTTCTTCTTCTTAAGCCCAAGATAATCTTGTCTCCCATCTTTGAGTCACATCTTCAGAAGGTACCTGACTCAAATACAAAATTTTGTTTTCATATGATTTTCCGTTCTAAACTAGCTGTTCACAGACACACAGACCTATTTCTGAAAACAGTATTTTTATAATTAGGGAACCTCAAAACGTATATTTATGTTAAAATCTCAACTTCCATTTTGAGGGTCGAAAAGAATACTTCCTCTACCTATAGTACCTATGGTACGGGAAAAGGAAGTAAAAAACAGTATTGACCCAATATTGTGGTTAGGCTATTATACATTTTATGCGGTACCGGTACTTCAGCTCATTCGGAAAATGAAAGTTATTGAAGATCCCACTTATAGGCCTATTGTTAATAAGCCTACTCGACAATAGAATTTTATCTCCAGAAGGCAGGCCTATAATTTATTATGTTTAAAAGACGAGGAAATGGCTAGAGCACTAGTAGGATCATGTGTGATGGCCCTTGCCATGATTGCAAAATAGTGACATTAACAAAAAACTTCGAATTGAATCATCTCATTCGTTTATTTTCAGTTGAGTAAGATTTTCTGATATTTAACAGTATTAATTGTAATCTTATGAAATTAATAATCAGTTTTATTAGATATTTCTTAGTATACAATAATTTATCCTTCAGAAATATTTGCGAGAGGGCATCATAGTTAGCGCTGACATTCTTGATGTAAAGTCATTTTCAAAAATTAGTTTCATACGCGTCTTTCGTTCGTAAATCATGCACTGAAACATTAAATTTAACAAAGAAGTAATAATAATTAACCCAGATGGAAAGATATGACACAATTTAATGTATCTGTTCATATATGTTTACTTGTGTTAAATTTAGTCGTTTTTGTAAAACCAATTGAATAATCCACATGCAATGAAAATTGAAAATAAAGCGATTCTCTACGAATACGGTTTACTAATATAGTACTAAATGCCTCTTGAATTACAAGAATAACTTCTGTACACTCTATTACACAGGACCCTTTCATTTTATTCATATTTAATTTATAGTAATTAAGTAATCGTAGTTTAAGATTATAAAATATGAAATGCACTGTAGTTTCGATTAGTTTCGAATTACCATAAGGCGAGTATCTGGGGAATCCCCTCGCGTGTTAGTGGTGAAAAGACGTGACCTGAATGAAGATTCCTCTAGAATCACATACGATTACTCTGAATGTACGAGCTAATATTTTACCTTTGGTACCGAATAATTGTACAAGGTATTATTTTTTGTTTATAATTGACTCATGAATTCTTTCAACTTATTGTCATTATATCCCTGCGTTCGATCATTATTGTTACTAAATGCCAGAATGCTACTTTATGAGATTGTGTGGGGGATGGGAAAAGTCTGTCCGTCTGTCCATGTCTCTGTACGCGCGATAAATCTAACACGCTTTATCAGATTTTCATTAAACTTGGTATACGCATTTATATCGCCCATGCTAAGAAGCCTATTGATTAGGGACCAACTCGGTTGACCGGTACCGGAATAATGTCCAATTTAGTGCCTATTTTATGGTAATATATTATAAAGAATTTATCAAATGCAAACCAGTTATCATGACGACATATTGTTTCGCAGTGTTGATGTACGGCTTGGGAAGTTTCAATACAGTTAACTTTGACAAATAACACTACCCACATATTCCTTATCATATGCTTATCAAACTAGACCTTTGTTCTTCCGTAAGCCCTCTGGAGCTTAACTCGGAAATCGATAACAAAAATAACTTATTTTCTGCATATCATAATTGCAATAATCACTGATTAAACAAAAGCATTCTAGCAATTTGTTACAACAGTTTACCTGATTTTACTATTATAGGTATTATCATTATTTACCTATTGCAATGGATACCATGTCATGATTTTCGAAAAATTCTTTCATATCTTTACGTTTCATGCTCCCCTAAGTACGAAACCACCGCCCGTTCAAAAACAAATTTTGTGATATTTATATATTTATATATATCTTTACACGATAGCGGCCGTAATTTTGAAGATATTTGAACCAAATTTTATTATGTCATTTCTAGGCTCAATAGTTCGGACAAGTTCGTTAATGAGCAAATTTGGCCCAAGGGGGTGGTCGGGGGAGGGGGTTGAAATTTTTAAAAATGTATATCTCGACCCCTATGAAATATAGAGGGAAACTTTGTTTGAATAAATTAGAGTACTCTCTATGGAGTTCACAATGACACCAACGATTCGGGGGTTCGAGTGAGGGTGGGGTGGGGGTGGGGGATGAAAATTCGAAACTTTTGAAACCACGTCTTGTGGGGTATCGTTGAAAAGCTCTTGATGAGTACTCTACAAATCAATAAATTGTTTCTTGATGGCTCTCATATGACGCGATATTTTAATGTTTGAAAATAATAACACTTAAAAGAATTATTATAATATCATAATTTTGTCTTGTTTAGCGGCTTTGCTAATTTTATTCATTGCTGATCTTCCGCACGGCCTCCCAGAATATTATATCCTATTCTTGTTGTCAAAACAAATGATTGTAGGCTCTTCCTCTTTACTGCAGGTTTGCCATGCCAAGGCTAAAAAGAAGAGTGCTGCGCAGCGATAATAAATTAAACCAAAAGCACTTTGAAATCTACCTCAGTCTGTAGGCCTGCCTAAAGGGATTTTTTATATTTCCTAAAAGATCCTTATCGTAGGCTATCATAGATTAACAGAAAATTGACAACATTAATGAAGTACAGCGGGGTACGCCGTAGCGTAGTGGTTGAGGCGCTGCGCTACAAACCGGAAGGTCGCGGGTTCGATCCCCGATGAGGTCACTGGAATTTTTCAGTTGGCCTAATGCTTCTGGTGGCACTATGGCCCTGGGGTCGACTCAGCATCTAACTCGACTCTGGGGGTAAAGGCGGACGGTGCGTAAGGCCGACAACCTTACAACCTTCACGTGCCGATGTATAAAAATCTGGGTGCCTCAAACTCCCGGAACCCTCTGGGCATCCATGGCCTGTAATAGGGAACACTTTACTTTAATGAAGTACAGCTACACCAGTAGTAATGTATTAGTGAAATCCTTATTTTCTACGTATTTTTAGCTGAGCGATGGACAAAGTGCTTTTTGCGTCCGTGATTGCAGTCAGGATGTACTCCACTTTCCCCGAAGCTTTATAGAGTTTATTTCCCTAGTTAAAATTTCTACTTTTTTCCACTCTTCAACTAGTAATCAGCATTTGCCTATCGGTGAATGTGTAATGATGAATACTTTGAACCCTCATGGGAGCACATCAAATCTGCTCTTTGTACAAGATGCGTAGGTATACTTAAAATGATAAACTCAAACAGATAGAAAAACATTTATTTTAGAATGGTGCTCCTTTTTAGCAAACTACCATATGACACAGCATACGATTCAATCAAAAGTATACGGTTATACATTTTATGTTGGTTAAAGAAATAACTTATTTAAATACATGCATGATAAGTTAACTGAGCATTCGATGAAATAGAGATAGACTAACTAGAAAAAAATATTTTAAAAAGTGTAGTTGCAGAGTGCTTTGATGTGATAATATAGTATTCATGATGAGCCATAAACCCAAGCGACAGATGTTCTGTAATCTGTGATGATTTATTCCTTTTATCAAAAAGTTTAATGGTCTCCTTTGAGGGTTTCTAATACACTGATATTATATACAGTGAGTCCCACGCAAGAGTTGGCCAATGACGTGGGTTTCTGCGTCGCAGCGGGCACGGCTCCAACTCCCGAGCGATCAGGTGAAATATCTACGCAAATAAAGCCGCGATCGGTGTATTGATTCAGGTTCCCACATTTACAATTAAAATTACAATGAAAATTATCATGTACCTCATCACAAGAGATGTTGGAAATGTTCTCCTCTTGCATCCACACAATACTGGCACCTTTTTAGAAAATTTTCTTTCACGTGCATAAGTGCATGAGAAAATATCCAAATATATAGTATTTTACAATGATTAACAGAGTTTGTGCCCCCTGAAGAGGCACCTATTAAGTATAGCAACTACGATGCACAAATTGTGACTTCAGTGGCACCAACAACAAGCAGGCACGAAAGCTCCGACAATAAATTCACGAAAAAAAAGGCTTAGGCCTACATGTGTTGAACATAATTTTAAAGAAGCTTATTTGTTATTAACAGAACACAAAATGATAACATAGTCCTCACGGGATTTTTTCAATAGAAAACTCAACCAACGGAAATGGAAAGTGGATTTGCAGTAATATGAAGTTCTGAGAATTTAATATTTTGCTGATGAGTCCAATACAGAACATTATAAAAAACGTACAGCTATTAATGCACTAGAAGTCTCTTGTGGGCACATTTTGCATTTATATATATTTTTTTATTTATTTACTTTGTTGCACTGCAAGTGGGTCAACAATCCAGTGGCAGTGTTGCAATAAATACCTGCCATACATACTTACATACAAAAATGACAAACTGTAGGCCTACATACCTTTTGTTGAAATTCAACAAAATTATCCATTGAGATACTTTAAATCCACCGCTGTGGCGAAGGGGATGCGTTCACTCCTCTCACGCAGCGGGCCCGGTTCGAATCCTGGTCGGGACAAGTTGCCTAGATGGGACGTTTTACGGGTCTTTTTCTCACCTATGAGACAGATGTCGGGGTAACTTTAGGCCTTTGTGGTCCCCGGATATCATCTGGCCGTCATTATCATCTTGAACCCATCGTCGCCTTGTTTGGAGTGAGGGTGTGTGTGTGAATGATGTGTCTCATCCTATTTGTTCGTATTGTCTCGGAGATGGTCCCGGCATTGGGCTGATCACTCATCTCGGGAGGCCCTCCATGTCCTTGTCTGGTAAAAAAAAGTATGTATGTGATCCATAGATAATTCCTCCCCCGACAGGTCGCGGCTCTGTAAGGCCCGGGCGGCGCGGGTCGCTTGAATGTCTCTAAAAGGGAGAGGTAAAACTAAGGTAAAAAGAGAGAGAGAGATACTTTAAACTTTACATTTGTAAGATGAATTTAAAATTATTCGTAAACATTGCTATGTAAATCGGTGATCTGTCGAAAATCATTAATATTAAGTGTACCATGTGTTGAGTATATTGGTAAGGAGGAAGAATTAGCTAATAATCTGTTAACTGGGATACCCAACCATCAAGGACGTTCATGCCATGCGCACTATGAGATAAGTTTCTGTTATTATTATTATTATTATTATTATTATTATTATTATTATTGATGTTATTGCGTCATAACCCACAGTTCAATGCAATTCTGGTAAAGCTGCAGTTGGTAAAATGTATGCAACTATTCCATCGCCATACACTTTTCAGATTTCATCATTATTATAAGAAAGACACCGAACCCCTTCGTTCTCTGTACACCCAAAGAGAAAAGCAATCATTATGCATTATTATAATATATATTTCTCGACCACCATCCGGGCCACCTCCCTCTGCAGCGTCCGCTGCGGGCATTTCCCGTCCTGCCCCGTGGCTTACGGTCATGTGGTTGCTGGTGGTGTGCCACACACCTGGAGGCTCACTGGTGTGCCGTGATCCTACGGGCGCTCTTCGTGAGGGACCAGGGGCGTGGCGCATGCCAAAGTCAGAGGGACCCTGAGGGTGTGGTGCACGTGGTATGGTTTCAGGGTAGGCCTACTCACTGGATTAGGGAATTTCCATGGGGGCTCGCGGTGGGATCTGGTGGGGGGTCTTAGGGCATTCCAAACATCCCATTACCAGGGGTTGGCACAATTGGCCCGGACATGTGGCCTACGTGCTTAGGGTCGTTCCCAACCCGCCACTCTCTCCTACGTGGGTTTTCATACATACAGTTAGTGCCATTTTAAGAAGGCCTCGTCCCAAATCATCGTCTATCTACAAAAAAATATAATATAGCATTGTTCCCTAATCCGAAAATCTGCACAGACTTCGACACCGACAAAGAACAGGTGCTCTTGTAATCGCGTGGATTTCCCCAGTGTTGTCGCTGTCCTTCCCTAATTCTTAAGTAAATTAAGTGCCGTGGTACGTATTTGGCAACATTGTACTGGACTGCAGACAAGAGTAAATACGCCTAATTAATTTTCTATCACTGATTGACAGGTCGAAGAGGATTAGGGTATCAGCAGGGAAGTTCTTGGAAAAAAAGTCTTTAAAAAGTGGCACCCACATTACATACAATCCTGTACTAAAAGAGAACTGGGAGAAACAGTAATTGATTTACTGCTACCTTTCCTATACAGTACTTGTTTTATAACAGAGGAAGACACTAATTATATCGCGAACTATGTTACCATTTATTTAACAGCCAAGCAGCAGTCTCATGAAAACGAGAAGTAAAAACTGTCAACCTTCAGTGTTCCACCAAGTTCCATGTGACAAGGAAACTTTTATGTGACTAGAGAATTCCCAATGTCAGGAATGAATAATGGTTTCTCGAGTTTCCAGTAAGGTAGGTGGGATAATTACTGTATCCGACATTTCAGCCGATAGCACTACTGCCTTATTTCAGAAGAAGTGAGTCAGTTTTCAAAATGGTCTGCATTTTATAGGCGAGGGGCTGTGGTGAATCCATTGAGCTAGAATAGAACTGGAGTTAGGAGTCCTGCACAGCAAGTGAGGCCGACTGTTTCGACTAGCTCCGCCTGGAAAATCTGGCAAGAAGCTATTTGTCTGCTCAGCAAGAAATGCCAAGTAGGCATATATGCCTGAAAATTTATTACGATAGAGTGAACATTACCTTACCTTTAACTCCAAATAATTTATTTTTATCAATATGAATGGTTTTACCCGTGATTTCTCGTTTCATTATGTAAGTCTAACCGTCAAATTCGCGCGTATTCAATACAACATTTATTACTAGGGCCCAGATTCTTATGTTTTAAACTATTTCATTCCTTGCTAGTTAAGTGTGATATTTGAATATAATTATTCGTTTAATTGTCAAGAGTTACGTTAAATTAATATTACGTTGAAATGTTTAGAAATATAAATATATTTGATATTTGATAACATTTTTAGGCAGTACCAACTGGAATCGGTCACATTAGCTATTTACATCAATACACATCTTTAAGAATCTAAGCTATGAATATTTACAATCTTACAAACTTAATTACATTAGTCAAAAATATTATTCTAAGTTATACTAATGCCATAACACAAGTGACACTAAATGAATAACATATACTAGCAGATTACACATGTAATTACTTACGATAAGTTGCTCTATTCTATTTGTAAATCTGATTTTAAGTATTCTTTAACATTATAAAAAAGGATTTTTTAAAGCTAGGAATACAGTTTTTTGTGAAAACAAATTTGGGAACATTTCTTGAAGTTTATATGGTATTTTTTATATAATGTTGTCCCAAATTTATTTTGATTTCTGGTCTGATAAATAAGAACTTCGTGTTTGATAGCTTTTTATGTTATATTTTACTAATGACAAGACATAAAAAATATACAAATTTATTATTGTTAGTAAGCCTGTCTCAATAAATAGTGGTTTGCAATGCTCTATTTTTTTAGCATTGGTTATTATTCTAATTGTTTTTTTCTGGATAAATAATACTTGATTAATTCCTACACCATTTCCCCATAGGCTGCTACTAGATCACACCTTATTATGCTGTGAAAAAATGCATATTAGGCAGTCTTTACATAATTTGAAGATACTTACTTACTCACTCAGGGGCGTATCCAAGATTTCTTTTCGGGAGGGGCTGTGAAAAGCCGAACACTATTATCACTAGGACTCAGAAGTTGATTATCTAAAAATGCCTGAAAATGACCTTGAATTTATGAAATATGGCATTAAAAATTGAAAATATGACTTAAAATTTCTAAATACATATTTTTAAAAAGGAATATACAGTAGTAATAATAACAAATAAAAAGTATTTTTAAGTATTTTATTTTACTACTTTAATGTTATGTTTTCTATTATTGTTATGTTGACTATATTCATGAATGTCTCATACCTAAGGAACTACGAGATCGCTTTGTCTGTAATGTTGGAAAAGTTCGTTCTGAAGACAAAATGTAACGGAAAAATGAAAATTTCTTAAAAATTACTAGCAAAGAATAAAATGCCGAACCTTTTAAGAGTCAAGATGTGCAATTATACTGTCTACTATCTGTGAAATTAAAGTGCCCTTATGTGCAACACATTAGCATTAGTTAACGTTTCGGGGGGGCTGCAGCCCCCTCAGCCCCCCTCTGAATACGCCCCTGTACTTACTCTATGGCAATAGACAATTCCTAAGCAAGCTAAATGAATATTATGTTTTATGGAACCCGAAGGTCCATTGCCGCGCTTACCTGAGCCCGCCATTCAACCCTATTCTGAGCTAACGCCATCCAATCATCCCTCACAAATCCTACTTCCCTTAAATCTATCCTAATATTGTCCTCCCACCTGCGTCTAGGTCTTCCAAGTGGTATATTCCTTTCGGGTCTCCCCGTCAATATTTTTTAAATATGTCTTTCTTCCCCCATGCGTGCAACAAGTCCAGCCCATTTCATGCTCAATGATTTAATTAGCTTTACTATATCCGGTGACGAGTACAGGTTATGAAGCTCGTCATCAAGCCGTTTTCTCCAGTCCCCATTTTCATCTCTCTTAGGCCCAAATATTTTCCTAAGCATCCTGTTTTCGAACACTTTCAGATTTTGTTCTTCGGGAAGAGTAAGCGACCATGTCTCACATAATGTTTCATATAATATAACCGGCAGGATAATTGTATTATAATTTTTTATTTTTGGATTTGTGAAGATAAGAATTTCTTACCTGCATAAAAACTAGCATTTCCTGATTTGTGTCTACACTTAAATTCGGCCTTAATATTATTTGTGTCTGTAATTATTGCTCCCAGATAAACAATTCTTTAATCTACTTATTAAATAGATTACACATGAGAGCCTTTTACAAATGCTTCTATAGGCCTATTGTTCTACTTCAAAATCGTTACTTTAATTAATATATAATGCATTTAAACTAAAATTAATATTTGTAATATGAATGCTGACAATGCTTTACATAACCCTTGCACAACGAAGAGGATCTGTTCCATCCTTTTATGCAAAACTAAGTCTGCCCATTGTTGTGTTTTTTATTAGTTCTTCGATTTTTCCATGCATTGCCATCCTACCTGAATTATGATATAGGCTTATCCTAAAAATTGCTAAAATCTGGATTAAGGATTAATTACTAAATATTATATTAAACGTTATTATCACAATAAAATACACTTAAAATGAATGATGACGATTTTGAAGTAGAACAATATATTTCAATTTCTAAAGATTTGAACGTAATACTAATTTAATGTAATAAGTGTAGTACTGAATACTTGCTATTTTGTCGGTTAGGCCCACATGTATGGAAACGACAGAAGTCACGTAAAAACATACGTATTAATATTAATCTTAATTATAATAATGACATACTTTAAATATATTAATATTAATTATTCTTAGAATGCATGCAAGAAGAACTGTCTTACAATCATTCGTCAACAATATCTTCAATTTCCAAAACCAAACATGTGATAATTCCATACAAGAAAGGCGATTTGACGTTTCGTATTGAGCAGACAAATAGTTTCTTACCATAGTTTCCGGGCGAGACTAGTCGAAAAAGTGGCCTCACTTCTTAGTACAGGGGAAAGGCTGTAGTGCTAACTCCAGGTATAAATTCTAGCTCAATGGGTGAATCGGACAGATCGGTATATCTGTTTATTTCGGAAAGAGAGAATGTTTTATGTAGTACTAGGGCCGTCAATGAAGTAAGTTTCCCTGAGGCCGTTTACAGAAACAAAACTCAATTTCATTGAAATGTTTATTGCAACAGATACAGCAAGCGTTTTAGCTATTTTTCAACATATTCGCCACCGGAATTGAGACTATTTCATACCGTGGGACCAACTATTGAATACCTGTGTCGGAGAAGTCTGCCGCCTGTGATCTGGACCATTGTGTGGCAACCATGTCCACCTCTTTGTCATTCTCTGTCATTTTTGAGGTGTAGGAAAATATGAAAATCGCTGGGAGCGAGATCCGGGCTTTAGGGTGGATTTTTAATCACCTCCTAGTCAAACTTCTGCAGGAGGCTTGCTGGGAGGTGTTTAGAAATCCACCTTACAGCCCAGATCTCGCTCCCATTGATTTCCATCTTTTCCTACACCACAAGAAATGACAGAGAATGACAATGAGGCGGACATCATTGCCACACAATGGTTCAATTCCCAGGCTTCAGACTTCTCCGACACAGGTATTCAAACGTTGGTCCCATGGTATTTTCATCTCAATTCCGATGGCGAACATGTTGAAAAATAGCTGAACACTGGTTGTATCTGTTGCAATAAGCATTTCCATTAAATTGTGTTTTGTTTCTGTGAACGGCCCCAGGGAAACTTATTTTATGTATAATTTTCTTTTAATTGACAGATCAGATCAAGTACAGAAACATGGAACTCAACGTGTGTTTCTTTTACGATCAATCGATGCTTGTCTTGTCAGAGATTGTATTTGGGAGTGTGGGAAGGCCAATACTGCTTACAGGCGTGCTAAGTTTTAGACCACTGTTACCGCAGAAGTTCCGGGTTTAGATCTGTCATTCCAAGACCACTGGTACTTTTCTGCCCCTGTTTCCCGCTCCTCCATGATCTGGTTTTCTTTATAAGGAACCCTTTCTTTACAGCTATGCATATGGGATTTCAATGTATTTGCATTTTATTCTGACACAATTATGGCAATAAAGGTTGTAAAGATCTGCAAATGGTGTACAGTAAATTGCAACACTGCCACCGGGTTGCTGACCCACTTGCAATGCAACAAATAAATAAATAAATCACTATGAACTGAAAAAAGAAAAAGTTTAAGTTAGCATAGAAATCTATAATAATAAGATGAGGTGTTTGTTTGTCTGTCTGTGTGCGTTGCCCAGGAAAAACTACTGCACGCAGAGATCTGAAATTTTAAACATAGATGGGCTAAAGGGTGGCCGAATGCACTTCGAAGTTGAATTTTTAATGTTAGCCTTCGTTCGCAAGTTATGAGTGAAAAACTGAAAAAAAGGACATCTTAAAAACCATTAGATTTTATTAATTGGAAATTTAAATCTATATCCCTAGCGGTTGTGTGCACATCGGCACAGTCGCATTTCCGTGCACATCGGCATGGTATTTTTATCTTGCAATATCATCGTGATCATCGCCACACTCTGTTTATAGGGGTGGACGTAGATCCAAAGTTGAAATTACATTATCGTATTGAATGCAATGGAGTTCACAGTAACATTTAGATAGACAGAAAGACAAACATTTCCTTTTATTATTATTATAGATACAATCTGTGTACATTAATATTATTATTGTATTTTTAGAAATCATTCATAAAGTATCTGCCTCCGATTTAATGAGACTTTGAATTTGCCTAACCTAACCTAACCTAATCTAATCTAATCTAATCTAACCTAACCTAACCTAACCTAATCTAACCTGACTTAACCTATCTACGATATCAACGACCGGTTTCCTTAGCCGCGGTAGCTAAGGGGTGCTGCCTTGGAGCCGTGGTGAAGGAGGCTGTAGGTTTGAGTCTCTATGTCCACCCCTAGCCCCAACGGGTTGTGTGGCGATGAGCACGATAATATTACAAGATAAAAATACTATGCCAATGTGCACGAAAATGCGACTGTGCCGATGTGCACGACACCTCCCTAGCACAACATGGGGATAATATCTAGAGGGTGCATTATTATTGCTGGTATTATTATTATTATTATTATTATTATTATTATTATTATTATTATCATCATCATCATCATAATGATAACTTAGTAGTTCATAATAAAGTTGATGAGTCGGCGACGAAAATGGCGACGAAAATGGTGACGAGAATGATAATGAAAATTAATATGATAAAATTGGTGATAATATCAGATTAATGTCGTATACAGTATAATTACAATCAAAATAATTATTACCTGGGCATTTGAAGTTAGGCAAATATTATGAAGTTTTGTGACAATAATGAAATAAAAGTATCACATGTAAGTTAAATAAAGACAATAAAAAATCACTTCCCTCGCCAATACATTCTGACTCTTTCAGTACAATCAGTCCGTTCTATTTGACGTCAAAAATGCTATAAAATGTTACATCAGAGTAAAGATTGGCTTTATCAACTGAATGATGACTTCAAAGCACGATTTGGCTAATTAGGGCGAAAGAGAGACGATCACTCTTCGTTGTCACGAAATTGAATGAGAGGCATAACCATGGAACAAAACCTCTGAAAAACAAAGAGGTAAAACAGGTGTAAAGTACCTCGTCTCCATATCACGCTATATGACATAATACGGCCTATTGACAGGTGTGTATCGGTGTTTTAATGAAGCATGTCTTGTTTGGGAGAGCAAAGGGTAAAATATACATGTTCTCCTAATTGATGCTGCCATTAGAAAGAGACAGAGAGTAAAAATGCAAAAGCCAGCCAGAGAGTAGTTCCAGTTACATTAACTGCACTTTATGCATGTCAATGCATCTAGCAACAAATCATAGATTCTGCTTTGCAAGCTAATACATTCCACCTACTCTGTTTAGGTAATTCAGGCCTCTTTCCTGATTTTCTGTGTGGGGAAAACATTTTATTCCGTATTGTATAACGTGCGTAGACAGTGGACTGTAAAAACAATTAAATTAATTAAGGGTGATAAAGATTGTACATACGCTATACATTTCGCTTAGAATGAACGATAACAAGGTTATAAGCTAAATAAACCATAGGTGAGATAACACTGACACTTTGATCTTCTTGAATCACAAACACTCGTTGGAAATTTCATCGACGTCTTGAAGTCTTCTTATAAGCAGGGATGATTGATTCCGCCAGTAAATGAAAGAGCTTGCTGATTTAAAAATATATTTAATAACAATTCCGGAGGACCTTTGGAGTCAATATTCCAAATAAAATTATGTGAATAACAATGAAATACACACATGTACCAATTATATGCCGTATTAAGGTTCACAGTCAATCTTGTGATATTTTAATTCACCAAATAATACGCAATAATAATGTTACTGAATTTATATTGCGTGTTAAAGTAGATACAGCTACGTTGCAATAAAATCAATTTAATATTATTAGCTGTATGAAATAATTTTAGAGCTTTAATGCACTCACTAGGTAATAAGATTCCTTTCGTAGCTAATATTACCTCAAAAATAGTCCTGAAGTCCAAATCAGGTCATAATCAAGATAGTCAATTCATGTAGAAATGCCTGGTGGAAGCACTAAACGAATCCAGCCTTTTCTGAGACGAATAAATGTGAAAAATTGCTTCTGTGCAATTAATATCAATTATAAAGAAGCCTTAACTTGCAGGAAGCGAAGAATAAGGAATTATGACGTTAAAAAACCACTGCTAGTTAAGTCCAGATATGGACAATGATCCTTTAAGAGGATTTAAAAATGGCGAAGACGAAGAAGGAATGTTTGAAACAAAAAAAAAAAAGAAAGCTAACAATATAAAAAACATATTGTAGAGAAATTCAACTGTCCTTAAAAATAATGAAGAGAATGCAAGGCCCCCTGAAAACGGGCGAAAAGCAGAAAGAAATCAAACCAACCATCCATCATAATAAAATTAAACATTTAGCAATAAAAATATTAACAGCTAAAAAGATCACAACATAACTGAACATATTGCCCGCGATTATTCACTAGGGAATAATCAAACAGAAATGCGAAGTTATGTTGGATCTTCAAAAACACCAATAAATCCTAAAAGTTGAGAAATAAAAGTAACTAAACAAAGAAAAAATGAACGACTGCTTTAGTCGTGAGAGTCATAAATGGGAATTGGGGCTAGTTTAATGATGGGTCGTTTCATATAACTTGTAGAAGTCCTGACCGTGACAACCCTCACAAGACCGTCTGGGCCTGGGTGAGTTTGAGTTATGATGCCAACAACCCATTTTAAGGGAGGCATATTGTCATCCATGATTAAAACTGGCGTACCTATGGCAACATTAGGCATAGCCTTCAACCATTTAGAACGTCTCTGCAAGGAAGAAAGATAATCTGAAGACCACCTTGACCACAGGGACTTCATAAGATTCCTTAAATTGTTCCAGCGGGAACGTATAGTATAACCGCCAGAAAGATCTGGGCTAGGAAGAGACACAAGAGGTTTGCCAATCAGAAAATGTCCAGGGGATAAATAATCATAATCATTTACTTCCTCATTAAGAGTGACAAGGGGGCGAGAATTCATGAGGGCTTCTATTTGAATGAGAAGCGTGGACATTTCCTCATATGTAAAATTAAAAGATGGAGACATCCTTTTCAGATGATATTTCAATGAACGAACCGCCGCCTCATGAAGTCCTCCCATGTGAGGAGAATGAGCAGGCAGAAAGTTCCATTTGATAAATAGATGTGAAGTAGCATCTTGTATGGTTAATTGATATTCATCAGTTTCCAGCAACTTTGCAAGACTACTCAAATCGGCGTTGGCGCCTACGAAGTTGCTGCCATTATCCGAAGTGATAGAAAGGGGTATGCCACGCCGAGCAACAAATCTGGAAAATGCAGCAAGAAAAGCACGAGCAGTCAAAGCTGTAACTAGCTCGATGTGAACGGCCTTTGTGGACATACAAACAAATATGGATATGTAGGATTTAACTTGAATCCTTGATCTGGGACCTCCAAATTTAATCATATATGGCCCAGCATAATCAACACTGACATTGGTAAAAGCTGGTATACAATTCACTCGCTCAGGAGGTAAGTCAGCCATTTTTTGCTGGAATGCTTGAGCATTAAACTTAAAGCATATGAAACAGAGCCTCAGTTGGCTCCTGACTGTTTTACGCAAGGAGATGATCCAGAATTTCTCTCTCAAGTGCGAGATAATAAGTTGGGGACCAGCATGCTTTAAAAGAATATGTGTATAGAAGATAAGGTGTTTAGTGAAAGAATGTTGTGCTGGCAACAACATAGGATGTCTATTGTCAAAGGATAGATTTGAACGTTCCAAACGTCCACCCACACGGAGAATACCATCCTTGAGTATGAAGGGACTAAGTTGCTTAAGTTTACTTGAATTAGATAATTCCAGATTTGAAGACAGAGCTTGGATTTCCTTAGAGTAATACTGTCTCTGGATTACCTTAACAGAATAACAGATAGCATTAGATATCTCATCAGGAGATAGAGAACCTGTGAGGGGAGATTGAGCCTTCCGACAATTATGAATGAATCTTAACATAAATGCCATTACACGGATAGTTTTCAAATAACTGTATTTGGATAGCCAATCACAAAGATCAGAATTGTCTGATTCAATAAGAGCTACTACCTTCATCTCTGGAAGAGAAGTAGACTGCATGGAGTCACAATTCTTAGGCCATTTAAATTCATTATCAATAAGCCAATGAGGACCTGACCACCATAAAGAATTATTCAAAAGATCTAAAGGAGAGGATCCTCTAGAAATAAGATCCGCAGGATTTTCCTTAGATGCAACATGAGACCAAGAGTCAATAGATGTAATCTCCTGAATATCAGCGACTCTATTGGCCACAAAGGTTTTCAAAGTGGTGGGTGAATGAGTAAGCCAGCCCAAAACCACCTTGGAATCGCTCCACAAGTGGACAGATTCGATATTTAATTGAAGTATGGGCATTACCTTAGATATTAAATTAGCTAGCAAATGAGCTGCCAATAATTCGAGTCTAGGAATCGTAACAGCCTTTAAAGGAGCAATGCGTGATTTTCCACAAAGCAAAGCGCTCTTAAAATTTCCAGAATGATCTACAGAGCGTAAGTAGATGCAGGCTCCATAAGCAGCTTCACTAGCATCGCAGAAACCATGAACTTGAATGGAAACTGCATTCTGCAGTAATGCGAGACGAGGAATGGCTATATTAGAAATAGCATTCAACTGACTATGAATCTTGCACCATTTGGTAGCAACTAAGTCTGGAATAAGCTCATCCCATGAATTGGTTTGTTTCCATAGAGATTGAAATATTATTTTGCAAAATGACACCACCGGGCAAATCAATCCCAAAGGATCAAATATAGAAGCTATACAAGATAGCAAGTTACGCCTCGTACAACGAGTAAAGGGTTTTGAATAATCGATAGAAGTTTCTATTCTTAATACATCATTTGAGGGTTGCCAAATCAGTCCAAGGGCCTTCAAAGCATTAGCGTCACAGTCGCCAAATGTGCGAGAATCAAGAAGTTCCCTGTCTTCAATTGGAATATCTTGGATTAACTCGGGCACGTTTGCACTCCATTTACGTGGTTGAAAACCACCTAAAGGAAGCAACTGTCTTAATTGACAGATGGTTGCCTTAGCCTCCTCAATAGTATCGGCAGCAGCTACGATATCATCAACATAGGTACAGTTGTTAATGACTGAGGATGCCAATGGGAAGTCAATCCCTTCATCAATAATAAGCTGCTTCAAAGCTCTAGTAGCTAGAAAAGCAGCTGAGGCTGTGCCATAGGTCACAGTCTTCAAATTGTATAGCTGTATGGGTTCTGCTTGAGAACTCCTCCAATATATTTGTTGAAATGACTGATGATCCTTGTGAATCAAAACTTGCCTATACATTTTTGCTATATCAGCTGTGAATGCAATGGGTTTGAATCTAAATCGAATCAATATAGAAAATAGGTCTGGCTGAACCACAGGACCTACAGCTAATATATCGTTAAGCGATTTCCCAGTAGATGACCTCGCAGAAGCATCAAATACCACCCTAAGTTTAGTGGTAGTACTGGATGGCTTAAAAACTGGATGGTGGGGAATCACATATTGGATATTTGAATTAGAGTCTGATGTGGAAGGCTCCATGTGCCCTAATTCCAAATATTCATTCATAAACTTGCAATATTCTGTATGAAGAGAGGCATTGGAAGCTAGACGTTTTTCTAATGATTCAAATCTCTTTAAAGCTTGATTCTGCGTGCTGCCTAGAATGTCTGGGTCAGCGCGAAATGGCAGCTTGACAATATATCTGCCTTCAGAGTTTCTCTGAAAATTATCCTTAAAATGCTGCTCACAAAAAGATTCATTAGGAAAAGGAGCAGAGTGAGTAACTCTTTCAAGCTCCCAAAACCTGGTAAGTTGACTACTGATATCTTCATCAGACGTGATGAAGGCTGAGTAATTCACAGAAGACTCAGTGTAATTAAAGGGTTTATCTGATGAAGGCCTATTCAACTTAGAACATCTCCTTCGCTGCATTGAAGGCATGTTATGATGCTTAAGAGGGAACGAAGGCAACTTGCCGGAGAAGTACCAGCCTAGTTGGGAGTTCTGTATAGTAGGCAAGTTGGGAGCAGATATCTGTCCAGATACCAAGATTTGAGAACATATCTCAACTCCCAATAGCAAATCAATAGGCTTAGGAGAATTAAAGCTGGGATCTGCTAAGGGTAAGTTAGGAGGAATGTTCCAACCGTTAGTACTAATAAAGTGTTTAGGGAAATTAGAAGCAGAGATCTCAGGAACTATAATGGCCTTTGTATTGTAGCACCAATTCGTAACCTGAGATCTTATAGAGATTTCTGTACAATTCAAGACATTTGCATTGGTAGAAAGAATGCCAGCAAGAGACGTACATTGAGACAATGGCGACAAACCAAGCTGCCTGAATAATCTGTCAGTAATTAGATTACAGTCTGATCCAGTATCAATTAGAGCTGTGGCCTGTACGGCACTGCCATTGTTACTTAAAATTATCACGCTAGCAGTAGGTAAAAGACATTTCTGCCGTGACTGGCTGGCAGACATGATATTGGCCGTATTTATGGCTTGAGAATTGCTTGGCCGTGAAGGGTCATGCAATAAGTTGCTGTGCCTGCCTTGACATTGTCTACATCTAAAAGTGTTACAGCTCGAAGTGTGACCATTTGAGCTAAGGCAAACACGACAAAGTTTGTGATTTTTCACGAATTGATCGCGGGATGAATAATTCAGCGATCTAAAGGCGTCACAATAAATTATAGTGTGATTCGATTTACTACAATAATTGCATTTCGCTCTAGGAGAGGAGAGGTTAGCCTTGACAGAAGGAGCAGATGAGGGCTTGACGGACTGACTTTTCAGAACCGATTCTGTCATCTGCAGCACCCTAACCCTAGACTCCAAAAAACTGAATAATTCCTGCAACTTGGGAAGTTTTCCTAACTTAATTGAAGATTCCCATTCTTTAATTAATTCTACTGGGAGCTTATCCACAATGATACGTGAAATAATTAAGTCAGACAGAGGAACATCAGTATTAAGTACGTTCAATGCATGAACCGTACTTGAAAAATGATCTAAGTATTGTTGCAATGAGCTTGCAGAATCTCCTTTAAGGGGGGGTGGAGAAAAAAGGTTATCCAAATGCGTGTTGGCAATTAACCTGTCATTATCGAATCTTTCAGCTAAAGTCTTCCAAGCTACATCAAAGGTGGCATTGGAGACCGGGATATTTTGAATTACAGTCATTACCTCCGGGGATAAACAAGATTTTAGATATTGAAATTTATCCATGTTGGATATATGACTGTGCTGAACAATTAATGAGTTAAATGTATCCCTGAATTCAAGCCAAGCTCTAGGATCGCCTAAAAAACTTGGTAGCTTAATTTCAGGCAATTTAGGTAAGTTCGGTAAAGGTGCAGACAAAGAAGAGTTGTGATTAGAGCTCTGCTCTTGATTCGGCTCATATAACAGTTTTGCATCTGCAATTGAAGAATTGATATAAGCTAAAGCCCTTAAACATTCTGACTGAAGCTGGCGCTCTTGAAACTCAGCCTCTTCATCGTAAATGTTACGATGCTGAAGACTTTCAACCTCATATCTATCTGACAATTTTTCTAGGCTCGACTTAAGAACAATGGCCTCTTGATAGGATATCTTGTCCAGAATTTCAAATTCAGATACTGTTTGAATTTGAATCATGAATTGATTTTTTAGAATATTAAAAATAGCTTCGGCTTTGGCCATGGCTCTAGCTTCGGCTTCTTCAGCCTTAGCTTTAGCTTCAGCCGCTTCAGCTCTAGCTCTAGCTTCAGCTTCTTCAGCTTTAGCTATAGCTCTAGCTTCAGCTTCTTCAGCTTTAGCTTTAGCTTCAGCCGCTTCAGCTCTAGCTCTAGCTTCAGCTTCTTCAGCCTTAGCTTTAGCTTCAGCCGCTTCAGCTGTATTGAAAGCATTAATCTGCTTGCTAA
The DNA here is from genome assembly GCA_964059195.1 of Ectobius pallidus. Taxonomy (NCBI): domain Eukaryota; kingdom Metazoa; phylum Arthropoda; class Insecta; order Blattodea; family Ectobiidae; genus Ectobius; species Ectobius pallidus. The sequence continues at coordinate 16,321,599 of CAXKWD010000005.1, forward strand.
TATGGGAGATGGCCTTTTGTATGGTTTTCTCAATTTCTGTCATATAGGCATCTTCGGATTCAGAAAAGGCTAGTTCATTGATCTCAGACTGGACTCTGTTATATTCAGATTCAAGCTTGCTTAAATCAATCTTAAGCTCAAGAAGGTCTTGAGGAGAGGTTTCCTCATTGATAACACAGTCTAGAATATAATTAACTTTGCGAGTGATTCTCGACTTAATAGGTGTTCTTTTTGCCTTTAAAGTCTTAAGGGTGCCTTCTACGTCAGTCATGATTTGACAATTGATTGTTCAAATAGTATTCGACTTAACGTGATTCACTGTTTATGACTTAAATTGACCGCACTGAGAGCTTATTGAGCACTAAAGTTAGTTGCCCGCGGTTAGACAAAATGTGACAATAATGTGTGTGTACATGGATTCACAAAGGTGAGTGCAATTATGTAAATAATATCAAACCCTTTTAATAAATTAGTTTGAAGAGCTGTTGTCTGAATATTAGGCCTCACACGTGCAGATTAAAACACGGAGGCAGAAGCACTTAATATGAGATTAAAATTACCTTTTCAATAAGAAACTTCAAACTGACTTAAGTCAGGAATGTCAATTGTGCTTCAAATAAGTCAATTATTTGCTTGAATGATATTTGTGTTCAAACAGCATGAATTGCGGAACACCAACAGCTTGAATTATCTCAATAAAGTTTACTACGGGCGGAATAGAACGAGTGTAGGTTTACAATGCGTGTTACAATATTGTGGTTCTATCCGGCCTCGGAGGATCCAAAAAATGTATAACGTGCGTAGACAGTGGACTGTAAAAACAATTAAATTAATTAAGGGTGATAAAGATTGTACATACGCTATACATTTCGCTTAGAATGAACGATAACAAGGTTATAAGCTAAATAAACCATAGGTGAGATAACACTGACACTTTGATCTTCTTGAATCACAAACACTCGTTGGAAATTTCATCGACGTCTTGAAGTCTTCTTATAAGCAGGGATGATTGATTCCGCCAGTAAATGAAAGAGCTTGCTGATTTAAAAATATATTTAATAACAATTCCGGAGGACCTTTGGAGTCAATATTCCAAATAAAATTATGTGAATAACAATGAAATACACACATGTACCAATTATATGCCGTATTAAGGTTCACAGTCAATCTTGTGATATTTTAATTCACCAAATAATACGCAATAATAATGTTACTGAATTTATATTGCGTGTTAAAGTACATACAGCTACGTTGCAATAAAATCAATTTAATATTATTAGCTGTATGAAATAATTTTAGAGCTTTAATGCACTCACTAGGTAATAAGATTCCTTTCGTAGCTAATATTACCTCAAAAATAGTCCTGAAGTCCAAATCAGGTCATAATCAAGATAGTCAATTCATGTAGAAATGCCTGGTGGAAGCACTAAACGAATCCAGCCTTTTCTGAGACGAATAAATGTGAAAAATTGCTTCTGTGCAATTAATATCAATTATAAAGAAGCCTTAACTTGCAGGAAGCGAAGAATAAGGAATTATGACGTTAAAAAACCACTGCTAGTTAAGTCCAGATATGGACAATGATCCTTTAAGAGGATTTAAAAATGGCGAAGACGAAGAAGGAATGTTTGAAACAAAAAAAAAAAAAGAAAGCTAACAATATAAAAAACATATTGTAGAGAAATTCAACTGTCCTTAAAAATAATGAAGAGAATGCAAGGCCCCCTGAAAACGGGCGAAAAGCAGAAAGAAATCAAACCAACCATCCATCATAATAAAATTAAACATTTAGCAATAAAAATATTAACAGCTAAAAAGATCACAACATAACTGAACACGTATCGTAGCTTGTGCGGTAGCAATTAAGCTTTGCCACAAACTCTAGAGTTACTAATTATAGCACGTAATAATGAGTTTGTACAATAGTTATGTACGCATTTCCCATTTAGAATCAGAGTACAATGCTTTCCAGGTAATAATTTAAAATAAATGTTGTAATGATACATTTCTCCCATTACTCGCGTAATAATAATAATAATAATAATAATAATAATAATAATAAAGTCAGGTAAACTGATGTAACAAAGTGCCAGTATGTTTTTGTTTAATCAGTTATGATTGCAATTATGATATGCAGAATACAAAAAAAATGTCAAATTGGCCGGTTTCGGGAATTGAACCATGGGACTCCAGAATGTGAGGCCAAGACGTTACCACCTCAGCCACCTGGGTCAGTTTAACGGTCTACTTGGATAAGTGCATGTAAAGCAATAGTGTTATTTGTCATAGCTAACTGTATTTTAATTGCCTGAGCCTTATAAGATCACAGTAAAACAATTGACTATGTTGTCATGATAACTGATTTGTATTTCATAAATTCTATCGAATACGTATATTACCATAAAATAGGCACTAAATTGAGCATTACTCCGAAACAGGTCAACTGATTTTATCGAATATCAATAGACGTCTTCCCATGGACATTATAAATGTGTAGGCCTATACCAAGTTTCATAAAAATCCGGTAAAGCGTATTTGAGTTACCGCGTCTTTAAAATAGATACTAAATTGGGTTTTACTCCGGTACCGGTCTACCGATTTGGTCCAATATCAGTAGACGTCTTTCCATGTTCATTATAAATGGGTATACAAAGTTTCAGGAAAATCCAATAAAGCATATTTGAGTTATCGCGAATTCTTATATATTAACATAAAAGGCACTAAATTGAGCAATCGATTTAGTCAAATATCAATAGACGTCTTCCCATGGACATTATAAATGCGTATACGAAGTTTCATAAAAATCCGATAAACCGCATTTGAGTTATTGCGCCTTTAAAATAGACACTAAATTGGGTTTTACTCCGGTACCGGTCAAACAGATTAGGTTCAAATTTAATAGGGTACTTTTCATGGGCGTCATAAATGTGTAGGCCTATACAAAGTTTCATGGAAATCCGATACAGCGTATTTGAGTTATGGCGTCTTTCTATTAGAAAGGCGCCATGGTCTATTAAAATAGACACTAAATTGGGCATTACTCCGGTACCGGTGAACAGATTTGGTTCAATATCAATAGGGTTCTTCCCATGGACATTGTAAATGTGTTTTCCAAGTTTCATGAAAATCCGGAGAAGCGTATTTGAGTTACACACGGACGGACGGACAGACATTTTTCGTCCCCACACACAACTCATAAAGTATACCATACTGGCACTTAATAATAATGAGACAGCTTTGTATAATACTAGGAGGTGCCCGTGGCTTCGCCCACGATAATTCATAAAAAAATTAAAAATGAAGAGTATAATAATTATTAAAGCATTATATTTATTAACACTTGCACGCGAATCATTCATAAACTAAGCCATTAATAATATTAATGAAAAAGCTAAAATTCCGGCTTCAGAGGACATTCTACGATTAGAAAGCGCCCCCTGGGAAAACTATATCAGAATCGATTATGCAGTTCCAAAGGAAACTGTGAACACATAATACGTATTGTTTCTCAACTGTTTATTGACATGAATATGATGTGAATTTTATTTGACCAATTCAGTGTAATTTTAAGAAATTATATAATGTTTCAAGGGAAGGAATGGTTTGTTTGGATTATTATTATCAGCGATATTTCAAGAGTTAAATCATCAATATTTTACTGCTGGTGCTCCCGGCTTCGCCCGCCATTATTCATTGACTCCAGGATTTTAAAGAAATTTACACTGGTAGATTATTAAAAATGTTTGTGGTTCAGAGCTATGAAAATTGTAAGTAAAAATAAAATTAGAATATTTGTTCATTGTGTTCATTTCACTTAGGCCTTATATAATAAAGAAACAGTTTTTCTAATTTTGTAGTCGTCATGAAAGTTTACACTGCGAGAGACGAACATCGCCGAGTATACCCAATGTCTCACGAAGCGGGCGAGCGAGCAAGCACGCTATTTAGGGCCGTTGAATTGTATAAGAGTAGATATTATTCATAACAGTGGGAGCCCGGTCACGAAAATCACTAGGCCTACTTAGTGAACCTCAGAGTACTGCTTATGACATAACTTGCCTATCTGTGAGGTAGACCATTACGGCATTTGGTCATAGGAGAGAGGTTCCATCTGGCGCTGTGAATTGAACTTCGCCTTAGCTCAGTTGAAAGAGCATTGGCGCAAATATCCAAAGGCCCTGAATTCAAGTCCCAGTGTCGGAGAAATTTTTCTCCTATAATATTCTCAGTATAAATCTTCTTTTGATTTCTTCACACAAACAGATATTTCCCTGCGAGATCGATTTATGGTGCCCACAATACTTGTAGCATTTGGTTTCAGTATTTGGGATAGAATAAAGGATCTGAAAATATAGTCACATGTGACATTTATCCTCTGCTCAAATAAGTGTGTATCAACGTTATACTACAAGATCACCAATTCGCTTATTATTCAGATTCGTCATCCAAAATTAATTCATTTATAGCGTTTAGAACTTCCTGTTGGTTCGGTAGACGTGCAGCCATGATAATTGTACATAGTGCGACCTCTAAAGTTTGACATCGCTTTTCACTCAGCAATATTCTAGCTGAAAATTATTTGTATGCTTGATCAGACCTGACGAAGACTTATCTGATATCCTCTTCACTGCTGTCAGATTGTAACACAGAGTGTATTTCGAGATAGATGAATAAACACAAACAAACAAATTCGGAGCTATACGAGCTACTGCCCCCCCCCCCACCGCGGTTCTAGGTAAGTGTGCATTTTTCTGTTGGAAGATTGCCCCGTAAAAAGGTGAAACGTCATGTGGCTGATAATTACCCTTATTGATAACTAGCTTAAAAGACCCGGCGTCGCCCGGGTTTTGTATTTTGTAATTGGAAATTACCTTATGAAGGATTTTTAATTTTAAATTCTAGGTCCTTATATAGGCATTTATAATTTGAAATAGGAAGAACGTCTTATTACACTCAAACTATTCCCTCAGAAAACGCTTGATATAGTTTTTTATGGCTCATAGAGGATCTAGAATGTTGCATCCCATCGCTTGTACAGTGCACAGCAAGCCTGGTAGAGGTTTAAATAAGAAGAAACAGAAATTCCTATAACATAAAATTGTAATATCGAGGCGGGAAATTTCCCACTCTTATGTTACCACAAAGCATTATCACTTTCATACTTTTCTCTCCAAAAACCTGCGATATAATATAATAATATACACATTACCATACCTCGTTTTGTTTTCTCTATGTCCAGGGTAGAGAAAGTTATGTGATTCCATTATTTTAGTGGATTTCATTCTGTAATATTTATTTATAACATGAATTATTTTGATAACTTCTCTTATTTGTCAAAAGTGCATTTCAATTGTTTTTTCCAAGCCCACCTGATACCATTTGGCAACAATATATTCTGTGATTTGGAATTGATAATTCTATGTAAAAAGGGATTAAGTATTTTCAAAAACATTTAATTTTTGGCATTTAGAATCAGAATTTTTCAAAATCCTTTCTTAGTGAGCACCTACATTATGAAACGAAGGTACTGTCAAAATTCCAAGTCTCTACCTGTTATAGTTTAGGCTGTACGTTGATTCCTGTCATTCAGTCAATCAGTCAGTCAGTCATTCATTCATTCAGTCAGTCAGGACAAAGCCTTTTATATATATAGAGAAGATAAGTCATGGATATTTATCACTCTAGGTGCAAATACAAAATGGCTACAAACGAAATAATTAACAAATTGGTGGGTTCTAGTGTTGATGTGTTATTTTATTTATTTATTTTTTAAACTGCCTCCCAACAGAGATAGCACACTCAAGTATTGCAGGTAGTAAAATAACACAAAAATAGAAAGAGAGGTAGAAAGTATTACCGTATATTTCCGCAGGTAAGACGATCTTAAGATAAGACGATGTATACATTTTCGTCAAAGTTTTATAGTTTTAGCATATATCTTTCCTATGAGACGACTCCCAAACTATGAACAGCCTATGAATTTATATTTACGAAACAACTTCAAAAACTTAATTTTTGTTTCAGTTTTCTGGTCGATAGCAAAAATGTTGCCAACCATCGCATTATTATAATCCACGGGGTGGATAGTAGAAGTTAGGGCAAAATAACTATAATTAGTTAAAAAAGACTGTTGACTACCCTTACCGGAACAAACCTTCTTCTATCTTCTCTTTTAAAAATGGCGTCACTGAACACAGTCGCACCACAATGTAACAGAACTACACTCCCATTGTGCGTGAGCCATGTGATATAATATGTAGCGGTATATAAGGGAAAACGAGAAAAAAACTAAACATAGGTTTTATTTCGCGGATTATGGCGATTGTGGTTTTATTTAAGAAATTCGCGTTTGCCCGCTAATGGTACCTAACATCTTTATATATCAAGATAGTATAATCTTGACAACAGAATACATTATTTTATAATGGTTTTAGTTTACCGGTATATAAATTTCAGTATAATTTTTTATATCTGTACTATAATTTTCCGGATTTTCTGTTTTTATGATTCAATTATCGTCTTAACTGCGAAAATATACTTATGGTAATTTATATAGCCTATAGATGATTGTGAAGAATTTGACAAGATTCTTTTAGCACTGTGCCATGTCTTAAGGTGGGAGAAAGACCACATTTTTTCCGAAAATCTTCAAAAAATTTACGTACTTAGGCTAACAACCTGTAATCCGCTCACTTACTTTCACATACTTCCCCCGAGAGGGGGGGGGAAACTCGCATAAAAGTGGTAGAATGTTCAATTTCTTTTAAATATTTAAAGATCGAACAAAATCATTATTATAATTCTACAGAAGCTATAATAAGAATAACATATTTTTCTTATTTATATAATGTAAACGGAAAGTGTACATCTTCAAAAGACCGAACACTTAAATATGAAATGATTTTTTCCTATGAAAAAGTTCTTAAACTAAATTCTGTATACAGACATAGGCGTACCGAGGGGGGGGGGTTTGGGGGTTTGAACCCCCCCCCCCCCCCATTGATTAAAAAAAGGAAAATTGTATAATGTTTTTAAGTCTGCCCATAAATACTTAATACAAGTATAAAGCGTGGGAAGCTTAAAACTCGTTATTTTGCATCTTCATTTTTAAAATTTTCCGGGGACCCCCGGAAGCTTAAAACTTGTTATTTTGCATCTTAATTTTTAAAATTTTCCGGGGAAGGACCCCCGGAAGCTTAAAACTCGTTATTTTGCATCTTAATTTTTTTAATTTTCCGGGTAAGGACCCCCGGACCCCCCTCTCCCTGGGGGGTATTCTATACCCCCAGACCCCGCGGATGTTATAACCCCCCCATATGGTCGGCCTGGTTACGCCTATGTATACAGACATTACATTCTACAACTCAATCTCTGATACTCCCTAGTATAATAAAACATAATATGGACTCTTGAAAAAAGGGAAATGAACTGCTAACAAAGCGGGCCATGTCGATAATTTGGTTAATGCAGAGATTCTAGTTTACAGAGTGAAGTGCACAGAGGTCAAGCGTGTGCGTGAATTGCGAGTCACACGCACGTCGCGTGAACCTAATCGCGTCCTTAATTTTGAATTAACCATTCTGTGTTATGACGTCACGCAAACAATTTCTCTGTACAATTACTCCACTTGTTATAGGGGAGAGTGTTGTACCTTGGGCCATTTTTTTTATTGTGTTGCCTTTAACTCGAATTCTAATAGCATTTTCTTAGGTTTTTTAGTCTCTTACCAATGCACTGTGCTTTCTTAACACATTGGCATTTGTTTTAAGTATGTACTCCAGTAAAAAATAAGTATAAGAAAAAAATTAAAATATACTGCACAGTGGCTCAAGGTACAACACCTTCATGTACCATGGACCATACTGCATAAGGGCATAAATAGAAATTTCCAGAGGCTGAAGCCTATGCGAAGTGTATGGGGGGAATGATACCATCACTACACCAGCAGCTGATGCCTTTTCCAGAGCATCAATAGACAGATGTGTCTCGTGATTGTCCAAGATCAAAAGAACCCTATTTTCTTCAGTTAAGAAAATGGTCAAGAAACTTTAAAAATATTGCTTCATTTGACCACCCAGATAAATTAGCAGCTCCCATACACCCTAGAAGGCCACCAAACAACATTCTGTCCTTGAAATGAACACGAGGGAATATGAACAAAGGAGGTAGTTAGTTTCCAACAGCATTCACAGCTCCAGTCATAGTGACTAGTTGCCCTCTTTCGGTTGATGTTGCACTTCCAATCTATTTTAGACTTTTAGGATCAACGATGTTTGACTGTCCCTGCACAGTGCTTAGGCCGGTTTCGTCCAAGTTCCATATGTTTTCGAGAGGAATGGGACCAAATCTGTTGTGAACATTTTTTATGTTATCGAAGAAACATTTTCTTCTCTGGATCATTCAAATTGATTTTCTTAAGAGCCTTTTTCAAAATTCTTGCGTCAGCAGGCTTACGAATCATTGTTGTCCTGACAACAATACTGGAACACATAAAAATAAAATATAATGTAACCTCTTGTACCATGGTCCGCCGGCTCAAGGTACAAGACGCAGTTGTGGCTCAAGGTGCACGATTGTCTGTTTCCACACAAATATGGCTATCGACATGATCTTCTGGTATGTAAATAACAAAATGTATGGTCATTTTACTCATCAAATAATAATGAATCCAATGGATATTCGCAAAAACATCTTTATGCACAAGATAAACTTCAATTATCGAGCAACTGGCGAGGAAAAATTTTAGTTTTCACCAGAAAAAACAACTTTTTGGTCTTGCACACGCAGATCTGAAGCAAACACGTTGAAAATTGCACAGAGAATGCCTGAGGACACGAGAAGCATATAGTTCCACGGATAGCGCGCTAGATGTCAACAGTTCTCAGATATTAGAGCTGGTCCAAGGTACACTATGGTCTTGGTACAACACTCTCCCCTACTCTTTTTCTAAATGAAGTGTTTTCCTGCTTTCACCCTCAATATTTATTTATTTAATAATAACATTACAGAGCATTAGATTCTGGTAAAAATACAACTGTCATTTACATAATATTCAATGTACATAGCAATATTCATAATTCAGAAAAATGAAGAATACAAATTAAGAATAATAAAAAAATACAGTAACCCTAGTAACAAATAAATGATGGAGGAAAAAGGAGCAACTTAAAGAGATTCGGAAGGGATATTTGGATGTTGAAGGAGACAACACTGCATTTTGCAAATTGCACACAAAAGATATAATCTATGGACATGTAGAACGGGCATGGAGATGATGAAATTATTAACCTAAAACAAGCTATAGAATGGTTTCTCGGGAATCGATCCTCAGAAAAAAAAATCCTTAAGATCTTGTTATGACGATCACTTAAACAGATTAGAAAAGTAATGCAGCACCAGGAAATTTGTTGTATATATTTTATTTCCTTTTGTTCTCAGGAGCCCAAAATTATTCCAGATTATTAATACATGAAGATTGTAACGTAAAATGAAAAACATAATGCTAGGCAAATCATTTCTAAGGTAGAAATTTATTTAATATATTTATGACTGTAAATTTGCACAATTATTTTTAGCCCTATTGTGACTAAATGTTTACATGTTGAGGCAATGAGTAATGGCCCCTTTACACCGGCCACCATAGTCGCGCCACCAGGCGTTTTCATTGTTTTAAGTGGAAGGTTTCAAAAGACGCGGGCACCACTTGTGGATAACATTTAAAATAACGAAAACATCTGGTGTCACTGCCATGGTGGCCTCGTGTGAATGAGCCCTAACGCCACGCTCCATCTCAGTTCGTTACAACATACATAAAGCAATGGTCCGGACGTTTTCAACTTTGTTGACTTGTGTTCCCTAGACCGATAGAAGCGAAATGTATCTTTCACAACGCTAATCTGTGTCCAAATAAGGAATGTGCTTTTTCATTTATGTAAGACTACTAGACCTGCAATGAGATTATGTGTATAATACCGGGTGTTTATAAAGTCACTTACCATTTTCCACTTAAACATATTTTATAGAGTACTAGCTTAAAAGACCCGGCGTCGCCCGGGTTTTGTATTTTGTAATTGGAAATTAGCTTATGAAGGATTTTCAATTTTAAATTCTAGGTCCTTATATAGGCATTTATAATTTGAAATAGGAAGAACGACTTATTACACTCAAACTATTCCCTCAGAAAACGCTTGATATAGTTTTTTATGGCTCATAGAGGATCTAGAATTTTGCATCCCATCGCTTGTACAGTGCACAGCAAGCCTGGTAGAGATTTAAATAAGAAAAAACAGAAATTCCTGTAACATAAAATTGTAATATCGAGGCGGGAAATTTCCCACTCTTATGTTACCATAAAGCCGTTTTGGAGATGAAATTAAACAGAAAGCATTATCACTTTCATACTTTTCTCTCCAAAAACCTGCGATATAATATAATAATATACCCATTACCATACCTCGTTTTGTTTTCTCTATGTCCAGGGTAGAGAAAGTTATGTGATTCCATTATTTTAGTGGATTTCATTCTGTAATATTTATTTATAACATGAATTATTTTGATAACTTCTCTTATTTGTCAAAAGTGCATTTCATGTGTTTTTTCCAAGCCCACCTGATACCATTTGGCAACAATATATTCTGTGATTTGGAATGGATAATTCTATGTAAAAAGGGATTAAGTATTTTCAAAAACATTTAATTTTTGGCATTTAGAATCAGAATTTTTCAAAATCCTTTCTTAGTGAGCACCTACATTATGAAACGAAGGTACTGTCAAAATTCCAAGTCTCTACCTGTTATAGTTTAGGCTGTACGTTGATTCCTGTCATTCAGTCAATCAGTCAGTCAGTCATTCATTCAGTCAGTCAGGACAAAGCCTTTTATATATATAGAGATAAACAACATGAAAAGGAGAGCCACCCCCACATGTGACTGTGGTGACGTAGGAGACGTCGATCATATCCTTTTAGGTTGCCCACAATATAAAAAACAAAATGATATTTTTTATTCACAAGCTTACAAAACAAAGGGCATTGGTCCATGGCATATTCCTTCCCTAATACACAATGACGAGAAAAACATGAGCCGATTAATACATAGACATATAGTAAATTGTAAAATGAAAATTTGAACACACCCACTACCCACTCCATACTAATACTTTATTCACACACCTTCCGTTATACTCCACGAAGCTGCAACCATCTGGGTGTAGAGAGGCTTCACAAAATAAATCAAGAAGAAGAAGAAGAAGAAGAACAACAACAACAACAACATGAACATACATTTAGACATTTTGAACACAAATTCAATACATTTCAACGTGATGACCCTGCAAATCTACGCACAAGTCCCGTTGTTCCTCTGTAGCCCGAAACACCCTCGCTAACATATATGGCGTTATCTGTTCCATAGCGGCATAAATGCGGGGTTTCAATTGTTCAGACCAGTGATTTTTACCTAATGCACCTTGGACTTGATAAAGCCCCTGGTGAAAAAGTCCATTGGGCTCAAATCAGGCGAACGGGGAGCCCAAAATCTTGGCTATGCACGGCCAATCCATCTGCCCAAATCCGACAGTTATGTCTGTTTACATGTCCACAGGTGTGGCCTAGTCTTCATTTTCAAGTTTATTAACAATTTGAATGTGGTAGGCATATTTATGCAATTTGAATAGCTGTGTTTTCCACACAGTGGTGTGTGCTATACCAAGTTCCCTGCTTAGTCTTCTGGTTGATGCCGAGGGGCTGCGTGTAATCGCTTCCTGAATCCTTTGCGCAGTTTCACCTGCTACACCCGGTGTCCCAGTTTGCTGTTCGTCAGAAAAACTACCAGTTCGCTTGAATTTGTCACGATGTTCTGAATGGCGTGTCTGGTAGGAGCTGGTTTGTGAAATTTGCACTTGAAATTGTCCCGTGCTTCATCATACGTCATTCCACGCAGTCGGTATGAAACAACACCTATTCTTTCTTGTATTGTGTACATTGCTTTAGATTATCTGCAAAAAGATCAAAATTTGTAGTGTTAAAACAGAAATGGTAAGTCACTTTATAAACACCCTGTGTAATGCTATAAAATGCGTTGTCATAATTGTAGCATTTCCAGCACTTTTATAGTACCATATTAATATGATACTCATTACAGAATAAAATAACATCATATTGATTAAATGCCTAGAACGAAAACGTTTGCCTGTGAAAACGTATTACCAAGTAGTAGTAGTAGTAGTAAGTATTCTGCCTTCCGGCAGGTTTTCAAACTTGGTACGCGAATTTTGTTTTCCAAAACTGTCTATCCTCTGCTTCCTCCTTCAGCATCCAATATTTCCGCTTTTCCCTTAAATCGTCCAACAGCTGAATTCTTCTTCTTCCAAGTCCAGTTGTTCCCTCTAGTCTTCCTTCTACGACATCATGTAATAAGCAGTTCCTTCTCAGAATGTGCCCAATCCAGTTTGCTTTCCTCTGACGAATTGTGTGTATGATTGACTTCTTCTCACCCACTCTACTCAGAACCTCTTCGTTTGTCACCATGTTCATAGCACCACATTTCAAAACTTTCCAAATATTTCTTCTCTAATTTCCTTAAAGTCCACGTCTCTGATCCATACAAAGCAATACTCCAAATATAACACTTCACCAGGTTTTTACGTAGCTCTAGGTTCAGATTACTAGTTAGCAGAGTTCTCTTCTTCATAAATGCTTTCTTGGCCATGGCAATTCTTGATCTTATCTCCTTGGTGCAATAGGCATCTTTCGTCAGTACACTTCCTAAGTATTTGAACTGGTTCACGTTCTCTAATTCTTGATTTCCCATGATAATTTGAAGCGGCTCTTCTCTCTTCGATATCCTCATCACCTTCGATTTACCTATGTTGATTTCCATTCCATACTTCCTTCCTCTTTCCACCAGCCTGTCAATCATTCCTTGCAACATTTCTTGATTCTTTGCCAAAATCACCAGGTCGTCCGCATATTTGATGGTGTTAATAGCGTATTACCAAACGAAACAATAAATTCTAGAGTGATAGGGAAAAGGCGAATAAGTCAAAATTCCAAAGTTTTAGGTGAAGCAAAGATTAATTTTCACAGAATTTTTACAATATTTAGATCCGTCCACCCAGATATTTTTACATAGTATAAGATACAGTGTAAAAATATATGGGTGGACTGATCTAAATATTGTTAAAATGCTGTGGAAATAAATTGTTTTTTGTCATTCCTGAAACTTTGGAATTTTGACTTATTCGCTCTTTTTCCTATCACTATGCCGTGACAACTGTAATAACGAAATTTCTGTTTGATAGAGTTGTAACATAAGTAAGAGTGTCTGATAGGGTAATAGGTATAACTCTCTTGCTAGCAATGAGAAAGCTCTGGTGAGTCATAAACGTAATCATTATTTTCAAGTGTGCTTATAATTTACATGGCTCTGACTTTCCTCGTACGTTTTCTAGTGTCATATAAGTTCAATTTATGGTGGAGATATGTTAAAGCGTGAAGCCAATCTCCTCATGAATATTCCGCCTGGTTTAGTAGAAAATCCATAACAAATGAAAGGGTTCGGCATAAACCCCAGTCGTTTCAATTCATGGACATTTTACTTTATTGCGATAAAGGGAAAACTCTACAGATCTCACAAGAATTGTAACATTATTTAACAGTAAATTAAATTGTTTGCGAGTTTTCAATAGTAATTTCTAAAGGAAGATGAGTATGTCGACAATCAGTGAAATGTTAAAGGCAAAAGACCAATAAGTTATCATATAACCTAAATTAATATCTACTCTTATACAATTCAACGGCCCTAAATAGCGTGCTTGCTTGCTCGCCCGCTTCGTGAGACATCGGGTATACTCGGCGATGTTCGTCTCTCGCAGTCTAAACTTTCATGACGACTACAAAATTAGGAAGGAAACCCGTTTCTTTATTATATAAGGCCTAAGTGAAATGAACATAATGAACAAATATTCTAATTTTATTTTTACTTACAATTTTCATAGCTCTGAACCACAAACATTTTTAATAATCTACCAGTGTAATTTTCTTAAAAATCCTGGAGTCAATGAATAATGGCGGGCGAAGCCGGGGGCAACAGCTGTAAAATATTGATGGTTTTATCTCTTGAAATATCGCTGATAATAATAATCCAAACAAACCATTCCTTCCCTTGAAACATTATATAATTTCTGAAAATTACACTGAATTGATCAAATAAAATTCACATCATATTCATGTCAATAAACAGCTGAGAAACAATACGTATTATGAGTTCACAGGTTCTTTGGAACTGCATAATCGATTCTGATATAGTTTTCCCAGGGGCGCTTTCATGTCGTGGAATGTACTCTAAAGCAGGAATTTTAGCTGTTTCATTAATTATTAATGGCTTAATTTATGAATGATTCGCGTGCAAGTGTTAATAAATATAATGCTTTAATAATTATTATACTCTTAATTTTTAATTTTTAAAAGAATTATCGTGGCGAAGCCACGGGCACCTCCTAGTAATTTACAACCGCTGGTTAAGACTTCCATGAAATCGTTACTTAATAGCCCCTTTATTTGTACCATCGAGCTAGTGAAAGATAGAGACACGGCTGCAGATGAAAACTTCCTATTTTTACCCTTGGTGGTCGACCTCTATACGAGGGTGCGATTCTCATATAGTGATTACCAGTGCCCGGATTCTGATGACCTAAAATTGTTTGAAAAATGACCTATAAAATGACCCTAAATATTAAAGAAAATGACTTAATAATTATAAAAAAATGACCTAAAAACTGTTATTTTATTTATAAAAAAATATTATTGTACACACAAAGTTATAGACTAGTTTGTACATAATTGTAAAAACTGTAAATAACTGTAATGTTGTGAATGTTCTTTTCTCAAGGAAATTTATACTGGCACTGAGGCACTGGTGAATCAAAATTCGGCACATTATTTTGTGGTCTGTCGGATTATATTGCTGTTTATTGAGAACATGTAATATAATACAAAATTTTGGCGTTTCTTTGATTCTCACTTCCGACTAAGAAATGTCAACACTTTAACGCCGAAATTTTCCTTCTTGCATTAAACAAACAACACTTCAAAGACAGCACCGCCAGCGACGAAAAAAGTTAATACACTCAATGTAAATACATGAAAATGACTAAATATTTATTTATTTATTTATTTAACCTGGCGGAGTTAAGGCCATAAGGCCTTCTCTACCACTCAGCCAGGGCAAAAACATGAAATACATAATGGTAACAATAATAATGATTAAAAATAAATTAAAAAAGAACTGATATACATGAATACAAGAAACGAACATTAAATACAAAGAAAAAATTAGAACATATATACTTGAATAATTAAGATACATTAAGATACATTAAGACACATTAAATGATAAAAAAGAAATTAATTGTTACAAACATGATTTAGTTATATAAAAGCATTAAGTGATAGAAACTGAAATTAACATAGGACATGAAAAAGAGTATTAAGTACTACGTATATGTGCTAAATAAGGAAGCAAATTACATGAAAATGACAAAATAATTACCTAAAATTGAAATAAATGCCCTAACAATATAAAATGTGCATAAAATGACAAAAAATGACCTAGTAAAAATGCATTTCTATAATCTAGAGTCCATGATTAGGATTTATCCACAAGTTGGCAATGTCTACGCATCATCAAAAAAAAAAAGATGGCATGTCATTAGAATCCGGGCCCTGATGATTACTGAATGGATTCCCACTGATTATTGTAAAGTACATAGGCCTACCATAGGCCTATGTAGATATGAATTCGTGATCACGCAAATTATTGTTTATATTAACATGATATGTAATGTATTTATATAATTTCTTTATTTAACTTGGCATGTAGGCCTATATAATTATTTTTCGAAATTAACTAGACATGTACATATTTAATTTATTTATTTAACTTGACATGTATTTATTTAATTCCATACGTTGTTAGGGATATTAGGATATTAGTTATTAGAATGGGTTTATGTAATAATTTTTAACGTTTCTTATCTCTAATGTTTTCTTGTAAATGTAATTGACACCACTGCCACCGGACAAAGCCCAATTGCAGTGTGAATAAATACATACATACATACATACATTACAAGAAAATCAAAAAGATACATGACAGCGCATGAGAAACCAAAGACTGAAAACCTTCTTTACGATAAGTCGATGGTCTCGTGTTTTATCCTAAATAGCCTATTCCAAGAGATTTCATTATTCAAACTGATTTTGCAAACAGTAACTGGTAGGAAGGACGTAGATGGAAAATATATAAATTTATAATTTATGAAACATGTTTGACATTACATAAGTTACAGAATTTTCCAGTCTAGTTTTCTCTGAGGGTATTGATCTGCTTATAGTTTGTAACGTTTTACGTGGGTAGTAATTCAGAGTCCCATGCGCTTTCTCCGTCTTCTATAGTTTAACCGAAAAGGGATTTTTTATAATGTTAGTAAAAACTATTTCGAAGACCCATAACTAAAGTTAATATATTAATACAGTAAAAATTCAAATGTTTAAATCACGTTATAAATGTTTCACGATTTTATTCAAAAGAGTAACCGGAAAACAAAAGCACTTTTTAAAATGTTAGTAAATCTTAATACCTTCTATAACATAATGACATTACCGCTTTTTTATTGCAAAATATCAAGCTTCACATGAGGTCCGGGCTTTAGGATGAATGTTTAAACATCTCCCAGCTGAACTTCTGCATGAGACTTGCTAGGAGGTGTTTAAACATCCACCCTACAGCCCCGACTTCGCTCCCAGTGATTTCCATATTTTCCTACACCTAAAGAAATGACAAAGAATGACAGAGACTGATAGAGAGGCGGAAAATTTTTGTCACACAGTGGTTCAAATACCTGGCGGCAAACTTCTACGACACAGGTGTTCAAAAGTTGGTGCCACGGTAAGACAAACGTTTCAATTCCGGTGGCGAAAATGTTGAAAAATAACTGAACACTGTGTCTCTTGCAATAAATATCTAATTGAAATTGTGTTTTGTTTCTGTAAAAAGCCCCAGGGAAACTTACTTTGTGAACGACCCTCGTATTTTCTGAAGGTGTTAGTAATAATCTTCGAAGATCCTTTATAATATAAATTATTGCATTGATTAGTAAAGAATTGATATTATCGTTTGTTACGAAAGTTTCCAAGATTTTTCTTAAAATTCACTCTGCTTCATTATTATTTACTTGTATAACCTAGCCTATTTCTTACAGGAAAATAAAGGTATTTTTTAAAATGTTGGCAAAAGTTTCTGCATATCCGGTACTCTCTATAACATAATTAAATTAGTGCATGGACGTAAGCAAGAAGTTGTCTTAAACCGTATAGAGTAGAATTCCAACTATCCAATTATCCGGATCGCTTTGAGGCTGTAGCCTATTCAAGTGGTTTTTTTTTCAGCAGCGTGCAGGGTCGATTATTTGCAAAAAAAAAGCAAACCTTTTAGCCCACAAAATTGACAGTTTGTCAGGTAGGCTAAACAAGTGACTCTGACCGATATGTTCAAGATGTGACACTTTATGTAAGTAAGGTACTGCGCAATTTAGTTTTTTAAATAAATGACCTTTTATCCAATTATCCGAATATTTATTATAGTGGAGATTACCCCGTTACCGGTCAGGCCTCACAGCAGAAAACAGTTATGAAGTGGTAGGCAATGTTCCTGCCTACAACTTCATAACTGTTTCCTGCTGCTATCTAGCGTCTTAATGTGTAACTACTTGTTGACCGGTAACGAGGCCTGACCGGCAATGGGGCAATCTCCCCTACAGATCGTGTCTGGTCACAATTAATCCGGATAGTTGGAGGTTCACTGTATTACGACATTTTCCATGATTTGCTTAGGAAGTAGACTCTTCTTCATCCCCCACAGTTTTATTCTGTTCGGTTTTAGCAGAGACACGGGAAATCCC
This sequence comes from Ectobius pallidus, assembly GCA_964059195.1. NCBI lineage: Eukaryota > Metazoa > Arthropoda > Insecta > Blattodea > Ectobiidae > Ectobius > Ectobius pallidus. The sequence goes on from CAXKWD010000005.1 coordinate 16,339,557, forward strand.
ATTCAGTAAAACTAAAACGTTCGGTGGTGAAAGCTGAACGTAAAAACTGATTGCTCTTCAAAGAAGAACATTTCAACACACGTACTTCAGTGAGAAATCTCGTTATATTCTTCAAACGGTTCCCACATGCAATACAAAATACATCTGCCAATCTTGATGTGTTTTTTACGGCGAAACAGTAAAACACGTACACATTATCTTTGACACTTCCTGTTACTACTCGGAAGTGAAAAAGTCTCACAAAATGCATTGCTTTTGTGCAGATTTCCTTAAACTGAAAATAAACTGAGTTACATGTAATATATTTCATTTAATGTTTGAGCTATGCTGAATATTTTTATTTGCGGAAATAATTGCATCTTAAAATTTATTCCTAGTCTTCAAATATTATATAGGCCAAGTGATGAGCGATGAAAATCCTGTTCATAATACAGCCCGACAAAAAATAACTTTTTGTTGGGTGTCTCAGATGTTTTACCGGATTTTGGCTATACTTAGTATGCTTATTCCAAATATGTAAACAGTTTTTCTCCGCCACCTCGACTTTTATATAGAGTGCCATTAACTTATAACCTCTTTCGCGAAACAAAATCTTGCTTGTGAAGGTTCTTGACTACTTTGGACCCGTAGGACGAAAATGTACGAAGTACAGAAAAACTAAAGGCTGGATTATTTTTTGCCCCTCAAATTGACAGCTCATAAGTCATAAACGACCGTACAGTATGTGATAATATGAATATTTTGACTGCCCATGTTACACTGTTATTGTAATGTTAATGTAATGTTAGTGTGTTGATTTTTTCTTCACGTGATTTAGAAACTAAAAATAGGCACTGTTTTTCACTTATATCAAACGTAAAATGAGATAATATGCATAATGGTAATACCATATCTCAGAAAACTAAAGCTGATAGGGCAAAACTAATGGCACATTTGGCGTCAGCAACCTAAATATACCCAAGAATAGATATAAATTCTAAGGCACCAAAATGACTGTTGGTCTGTGTAAGTGATAAAGTATTAAGTTGGAGATAACCTACAATATTTACGAAGTTTGGACCACTCATGTACTTCCGATTAGCCAGACACTTCGCATTTGACCGAGACAGATGGTACTATGGATAAGCCCGTATGATAAAATTATTTGAAGGGATGCATTAATTGGAACATCACTTGGACTTCATCACCCATTTTTCTTTTCTGTATCCATACCTTAGGTACCATAGATAATGGAAATTTGTGTTCGACCGTGGAATTTGGTGAGTAGTTTTAGTACATTTTGAAGCAATTTAATTTTCAGAAACTTGTATGTGTGTCTGTGTGTGACTGTGCGAGTGTGTGTGTGAACAGTGTAGCTAGAGAAAGGAATTATCACACAGACGAAACATTCATGCATTGTTGTTTTTATACAAATTAATTAATAATGAAATAGATGATATTAATATTCTCAAAGAAATATATTTTTATGTTCCACGTTATAGATCTCATATATTGCATAATCTTTTTTTTCATCCCAAAAGTAAACACTGACTCTCATAATAATTCTCCTCTTTATAATGTACTCCGACTATACAATCAGTTGCACAAAATGGACAATATAGATATTTTTAATACTAACAATAAGCGGTTTAAAAATATATGTGAAAAAAATTTGAAAATTTTAAAATAATAATTAATAAATTTTGCTCCATGTCATTTTCTTTACTTGAATCTTTCTGACATGTATATTTTCCTCCAAAACTATTATATTATTATTTGTTTTTTTTTTCATATTATGTTCCCTTGTGTAATTGTCATATTGTTTTGTGTTTGTGTTTTTATTTTCTTTGTGTTTTTTTCTTATTGTTGTAACATTAGCTTAATTATTTTGAATATCACTTGAATTTTTGAATCTGGTGTATTATGTAAGCGAGAATATTGTAATTGGGCATTAGCCTGTAATATTCTTAGTACAATAAATAAATAAATAAATAAATGTCGTTTAAAAACATCGAAATATTTAGGATAAGTTCACAGAACATAGAAAGCACAATAATTGAATGAGAGTCGGTGTGAGGGAAAGGGAAAGGGAAAAAGAGAAAGAGAAATAGAAAGAGAAAGAGTGAGAAAGAGAGAGAGAGAGAAAGAGAAAGAGAGGGAAAGAGAAAGAGAGGAAGAGAAAGAGAGGAAGAGAAAGAGAGGAAGAGAAAGAGAGGAAGAGAAAGAGAGGGAAAGAGAAAGAGAGGAAGAGAAAGAGAGGAAGAGAAAGAGAGGAAGAGAAAGAGAGGAAGAGAAAGAGAGGAAGAGAAAGAGAGGAAGAGAAAGAGAGGAAGAGAAAGAGAGGAAGAGAAAGAGAGGGAAAGAGAAAGAGAGGAAGAGAAAGAGAGGAAGAGAAAGAGAGGAAGAGAAAGAGAGGAAGAGAAAGAGAGGAAGAGAAAGAGATACGGGTTGACGGTGAGGGAGTAAGAGAGGAGTGTGGAATACTCGCTGTTTCTTACAAGACGTCAGGAATATTTGAGAGTATTTAGACGTGTCCTGTGGATCATTACTTTGATCTCTCCTGGATATATAATAGGCCGCCAAGACTAATGAGCACGGAGCTTATGAAGACCTGATCGCTCTTTCGCATTGTTCGGAAGCAGTATTGTTTCCTGGCAACTCAGTATATGATAGAAGGATCTATGGAACATAAATGAAATTAGAAATCTGATGTAGGCCTACAATCTATAGAACTTAGATGATTAATCGTAGGGAGCCATGTACAACCGGATCACGTCGAGAAGGACGTTTGAAATCCGAACTGCCGAACTACGTGTTTCATATAGGCCCTATTCAGGGCCGTAGCTAGGCGGTGGCGAGATGGGCCCCCGCCAAGGGCGCAGGTACAGAGAGGGCGCAAAATTAACCATGAAAAATCCCGTCTTTTTTTTTTAGACTGGTGCAATTTATCAAGCAATACAAATTCCACGTTAATGGAAGAAATCTTTCAGGTTATTAAAAATTACTGCACGTGAACTATTTGTAATATTATGCCGATTGTCTACAAACAAAAATCAGTCATGCAACGTTCTTTAATTAACACGTTTTTTATTGACAGAGTATAACATAAATCATGAACAGTAGGGAATGATAAGACTATAAAAATTTAAATGTACGTTATTATTGAGATGAAAGTGGTTCAAATATTCGAAAAAAATACTTTTACCTATAGTAATGTGTTAAACATTTTAGTAGGCCTCAGGCCTATGATGTAATTTACTTTTGATACTAGATTTTATTATTTAATTCTTTTTTAAGTAGTTCAGTCGTCTGAATATAAGGTTTTAGTACCTTGAAAGTCTTAGTTCATTTTCAAATTGAGGTTTAGGTTTTCTTTGATAGTAACAGTGTTTTTATATTAAAATAATAACAATTTTACAGAAATTTTTAAAAAATTGTTCAGTCCCCAGTATTGGAGGGCGCAGATTTGTCAAACTCGCAAAGGGCGCAGAAGGACCTTGCTACGGCCCTGGCCCTATTGTCCTAGGACATTTGTATAGGACTAGGACGTACAACGCAAGTTATGTGTCTGCTAGAGTGGTCACGATGAGTGGTGAACTTTGAAGGGTATCGTGAAAACCGGTTTTCTCTGGTATTTTGTTGAAGGCCAAGGCTCACTCCATAACTCAGTGCCTCTATTAGTATTGCTTTCGGCAAGGAGTCAAACCATTCTTGATTAGTCCCTGCAGCCAAATAGAGATTTAATCTGTGAAACGGTCTCTCTTCAATTGTTAGGATAGTAATCATCTCACAGACTGAGAGATGAAAATCTGTTACTTTCAAAGATACGTACGGAAGGTATCGAAGTAGGTCTTAGGCATGAGTACCTTTTCTATTTATATTTCATTTTTCCAATTTTTCTTTTATCATAGTAGGCCTACGTTGAGAGAAATATACATGAGACAGAACAAATGAGTTAAAATATGTTTCGTTTAGACAACGTCGTTCAGTACACTTCCGCTTAAAACGAAGTTGGATTTTAAAGAAATAAGTATTACCTAAAATAGGACTTCGTTAGATGTCGTGGGAGGAATAATAATATGTCGGACTTTAAACACCGTTCTCAAGTTTAAGGGTTTCATCTAGCTGAAGTCGATGGCATAAACGCAAAAAGTGAACTCTCCTTCGTCTACTTCTGACCGGAAAACCAAGTCATTTTTTAAAATGATAGTAAAATGTATTGAAAACATTCTGTAACATACTTTATGCCTTGATATATTAAAATAGAGATTTTAAACCATTTGATTTGAATATTTCTCACTATTTTCCTTAAAAAAGTGCACTCTCGTTCATACTTCTATAACTGTATAGGCCTAGAGGAAATTGATGGCATAAGTTCTATGGCGACAGTTCTATGTCTATAGATTTTCCCAGTACTAAAAATTTCCACCAACCAGGCTACGGTTACACCTTACAAAAACCTAAAATAAATAACTAAAATAAATATTTATAAGACTATTATCCTGCTGGTTGTATTATATGGATGTGAGACATGTCCGCTTTCTCTTCAGAAAGAACATAATCTGAGAGCGTGCGAAAACAGGAAATATTTGAGCCTAAGAGAGATGAAAATGGGGACTGGAGAAAACTGCATAACGACGAGCTTCATAAACTGTAGGCCTACTCTTCACCAGATATAGTAAGGATAATTAAATCGCGAAGGATGAAATGGGCTGGACATATTGCACGCATGGGGAGCAAAAACATATCTAAAAAGTATTGATTGGGAGACCCGAAGGGAAAAGACCTGGAAGACCTAGACGTAGGTGAGATTTAAGGGAATAGGATTTAAGGGAAGTAGGATTTGTGAGGGATGGTTTGATAGAGTTAACACAGAATTGGGTTAAATGGAGAGCTCAGGTAAGCGTGGCAATGTACCTTCGGGTTCCATAAAGTAGATAATATTGCTTTAGCTTGCTGAGGAATTGTCTATTACCACTATGTAAGTAAATAAATAAATAGATAGCAGTTTCTTCCCTGAATGAAAATATAATTTTTCTACTGTTAATTTGAGAGGGAAGGACTTTTGCGACAACCTATATGTGGAACCCCTGCTGAAGCCTTAATACACTTAAAGTGGTAGTTCGCGTTCATAAAGGGCATCTGCCTCTCGGAGTTTAATTATTTTTAAAGTAGAAACAAATGACAGTCTTCATGTCGATCTTCATGGGGATTGTGTGCTTAAGTAGTTTGTCTTTCTCGCCGACAGGTGGATTTCTATGCTGCGCTGACAAATGAAACCACCCCTTTGTTTACTTTGCGGCATAGACGTTCGTTACGAAACAAGAGATGTGAGTAACTTAGCACGATGGCTTCTATGCCATATTAAGTTCAAACTCTCTTCTTAATACCACTTCTTATGAGGCAGGTTAATATTATTACTCATAGTTTAATAGTATTAGAAGCAAGAGATATGTTATTCTATAATAATTTAACTTTCTTGAATCACGTTAGTAATATTATTTGTAAAACTCTAAAATATCATGGATTTATTATGAGGAGCGCTAAATATTGTACAGTGTGTCCCACGCAAGAGTTGGCCAATGACGCGGGTTCCTGCGTCGCGGCGGGCACAGCTCCAACTCCCGAGCGAGCGGGTGAAATATCTACGCTAATGAAGCCGCTAATGGCGTTATGATTCAGGTTCTCACATTTACAGTTGGAATTACAATGAAAATAACCACGTACCTCATCACAAGAGATGTTGGAGATGTTCTCCCCTTGCATCCACACAACACTGGAACCTTTTTAAGAAATTTTCTTTCACGCGCATAAGTTCAGCTTCCGAGATAGAATTAATTTCTCTTCAGTAAGTACGCGCCGCTTGGTCTCTCGTGTCCTATCGAGAATCGAACCCGTTTCCCGGAGTTTACTTACAAGTTTTCGCACGACTTCTCTGCTTGGAGGACGTACACCTGGGAATTTTTCTAAAAACCGACGTCTTGCGGCCTTGCAAGATGATGTAATCACATACGAATCGTACATAAATATCCTCTGTTCTATTGTATACGTAGGCCTATGTCGTGGCATTGTAACAACAAATCTACACTGACACAAGCAGAAGGAATACTGACCTGCTTTGTTGACACAGCAAGGTCGTGGCAGTTCAACGACACACGTCCAGTATTGCCAGATAAATCACATGTTTTTTCTTTGTGAGAACCTGAACCATTACACCAACAGCGGGCTTTATTAGCGTAGATATTTCAGCCGTTTCCTTTGTAATGTACGGGAAGTTGACCTATACACTTTATTTTTCAAGTTTCTCCATAAATAATATTCACATACTGTTAGAAGAACTTAAAGACAATATCACATAGGCCTATCACAAGAGAAATGAACTCTGTCTCGGAAGCTGAACCTATGCGCGTGAAAGAAAATTTCCTAAAATGGTGTCAGTCTTGAGTGGATGCGAGAGGAGAACATTTCCAACAACTCTTGTGATGAGGTACGTGTTTATTTTCATTGTAATTTTAACTGTAAATGTGAGAACCTGAATCATAACACCGATCGCGGCTTCATTAGCGTAGATATTTCACCCGATCGCTCGGGAGTTGGAGCTGTGCCCGCCGCGCCGCAGGAACCCGCGTCATTGGCCAACTCTTGCGTGGGACACACTGTAGTATAAGTACACTATTTAGACTATATAGAACCATTGTCAGGCCAAAATTAAAATATTGTTCATTAATTTGGAATCCTGCTATCATTTAATACAGTAAATTAATAGAGTCCATTCAAAATAAGTTTCTGAAATATGCATATTGCAAACAGTTTAACTATTACCCTAAACTTCAATCATATTCAACTATGTTACAGTATTTCAATATCCATGAATTATAACACAGACGAAATTTTCATGTATTGTTTTTGAACAAATTACCTAATAACGTAATAAGTTATATTAATATTCTCAAAGAAATATCTTTTTATGTCCCATGTTATAGATCTTATAAAATACATAATCGTTTTTTCATTCCAAAAGCAAACACCGACTCCCATTATAATAATTCTCCTCTATAACGTGCTCCGTCTAGACAATCAATTGCACAAAATGGGCAATATAGATATATTTAATACTAACAATAAACTTTTTTTGCACGACGTAACTAATTAGTGGTACTTATGAATATTGTTGCCGTGGATCGTAACGTCACATTCCCGCACACAATCTGGTTGCTAAGAAAACAAAAGAAATCTCCGTGCGGTAAAAATTACAAAAAGCACAAGTGCCGTAAGTAAAACCATCATAATACAAGCCTTTATGGAAGACCAGAACCGAGGCCCCCTAGTTTGTGGCGACTTTAACAGGACAAATATTCAGTCCCCATAACAACCAACACATGCGAATCACTTTCTGAAATAAACATCTATCTTCAATAATGTATATAGGCCTACATGATATTTTCAGCTAATATCTCAATTAATATAAATAATCATCGTGCAAAAAATAGCATGCAATACTTGTGCCGTAACCTATCTCGGAAATTAAAAAAAAATTCGGCGCAAGCTCCTCGTTTTTTCAAACTCTTTCCTCGATCCATATGCACCGCTTACGGCACTTGTATTGCAATATACTATAAAAGTATATGTAATAAAAATTTGAAATCTTTAAAATAGTAATCATTAAAAAGTGATAGTTAAAATATGCTCCATGTCATTTTCTTTATTTAAGTCTTACGTTTCCTCCAAAACTATTATATTACTTATGTTTTCCCTTCATTGTGTAATTTTCATATTGTAAAAGGCCTTATAAGATCACAGTAAAACAATAGGCTATGTTGTCAAGATAACTGATTTTCATTTTTTTTATAAATTCTTTCGAATACGTATATTGCCATAAAATAGGCACTAAATTGAGCATTACTCCGAAACAGATCAACCGATTTTATCCATTATGAATAGACGTCTTCCCACGGACATTGTAAATGTGTATACCAAGTTTCATAAAAATCCGGTAAAGCGTATTTGAGTTACCGCGTCTTTAAAACATACACTAAATTAGGTTTTACTCCGGTACCGGTCAACAGATTAGGTTAAAATTCAATAGAGCACTTCTCATGGACGTCATAAATGGGTATTCTATTAAAATAGGCACTAAATTGGGCATTACTCCGGTACCGGTGAACCGATTAGGTTCAATATCAATAGGGTTCTTCCCATCGACATTATGAATGTTTATACCAAGTTTCATGAAAATCCGAAAAAGCGTACTTGAGTTATGGTGCGTACAGACGCACGGACAGACGGACGGACAGACAGACAGACGGACAGACATTTTTTCGTCCCCCACACAATCTCATAAAGTACCATACTGGCACTTAATAAATAGTGGTACTTGCAGTAATAGAAGTTAGTAGAGCATATATTCTCTGCCTTTTTCTTGTTACTACTATAGACCGCGTGAATTGATCGAGGCGGTAACGGAGATAATACACTTTCTGGAGGTAGCGAGTTCAAATCTCGGGCCAACAAACTTAACAGTGGATTTTTCGGTTTTCTATGAAACATAGGTTTGAAGCATTCTAACCCACCTCAAAATGTTTCCCGCCAGCTGCCTAAGTAGCTAATGCTTGTGATGCCTTACGTGCAGGCTTCGTGTACAAAGATTTGAAATACATCGATTTTAACGCTTCCTATTGTCTTTCAAGTCTTACGCGAAATGAAATTCTTAAACAGCAAAAGAACAGAAATTTAATAATGTACTGATAATTGGTACTGATTTTGAAAAAAAAAATGGTTTCATGGACAAAATCTACTTTAATCTGAATTATCAGTGCATAAAGAGATTAGTAACCGGTCATGGAAACCACCATTAACGGCCATGGGTGTCGGCTTGCTGACCACATGCCCCCAATCTGGCCGTCTGCCTATGGTAGATGACGCAACGGTCGGGTGGTAGACTTTGTCCCTTCTGGGAAGTTAGTTAGTTAAAGAGATTAGTAAAACATCGTTAGTACGAAAACGATGTTATCACTTTACTTATTAGTTATTACTCTTCTTTCGTATGTGCAGTATTTGGTTCAAGTATTGCAATGATTTTATATAATATATTATTTTTCTTTCATAATTGAACCAGGTGCAATACAAAATCTGACAAAGTAAATATCTAAGTGAGCTTTCAGGCCATAATTTCAAGTTACATAAGTGGTGTTTCAAGAGAACTACGTTATGTCACATTATACTTTGTTGGTAGTTCACGGATACTGGAATGGAGGACTTAATATAATAATAATAATAATAATAATAATAATAATAATAAATACCGTTCTGATAACCACAGTTTTGATAACTATGCAGTAGCCTATGTAAATTTAAGAAGTTATAATGAAATTTCTAAAATTCAGTTTCTACAATTTAAATACCGGCGGTACCTTCTTACAGTCAAGGTAGGTTATTTATTACAATCCCTACTACTTATAATAACAATAATAATAATAATAATAATAATAATAATACTGATAACGCTGTGAATGCTTAAAACAAGGGAATAAAGCAGTCAATTTCAGGCTCCACTGGCTCCGTTCCAGAAGTCAACTTTGAGCCCTCTGATAGCGAGATCCCTAAGCACATTGCTCGAGGCATCAGTGCGTGATGCAGGTAGCCCAATATTAAAAGTATCATTTTATGTACACATAACCTAATTTCTTTTCATATTTAAATAGAATGTCTTCAAATAAACATAATGTAACTAACCAAGGATTTTATGGAAAAATATCTCAAATGTTTCGTAAATTGAGGGCGAATTAACTGTGTAGATCTTGCTGCATTTTCGACATCTAATCTCAGAGTGGAACTTCCTCTAACTATAGCACCTATGGTGAGGGTGAAAGAGGTAATAAGAATACATTCATAAATAAATATTCAAGTTAAATTCTAGATCTAGAACAATGTTTGGAATGGGATCGGAAGTCATGTAAATTCTCGGTCAGCGTAAGAAACTGATATTTCGGGCTCAATTCCTGTAGAGAATTTAATATAAATATCTTCAGTGAGATAAAATTTGAAACCTCCCTTTAAATCATCAAATTGTTTGCAAAAACCGGTAGGTTTGATCATTTAATTCACAAACCTAATACGGGGGTAGGTCAATAAGTATCCGCACTCTTTTTTTAAATGCATTGCAAGAAAAGTGCACAACTTTCACTTACCTCATTTTTCAACTTATTCCTCTTGCTTCTAAATGCACTTGATCCATCGCTGCACAAGCTTCCTGATGCCCCAGAAAAAAAAAAGTTTTTGGCTGAGTAGCAAGCCGCATATGCACCGCTTCCTTTAGTTCTTGATTTGTGGTGAATCGACGGCCACTTAAGGCATCTTTAAGTGGGCCAAAAATATAAAAAATATGACGGGGCGAGATTTGGACTGTATGCAGGATGCTGTAACACCTCAAAACCCAGTTTCGAAATAGTTTGAGCAGTGTGAGCGCGCATTGTCATGCATCAAAGCAACTCCTTTCATCAATAGACTCGACGATTGGTTCAAATTGCATGCTTCAGCTAGTTGCTAAAAATCTCACTGTGATGTGCACTGTTTATTGTTGAGCCCTTCTCCAAGTAATGTTGCAGTATTATCCCTTGTGAGTTCCAGCAAAACGTGAGCATCATTTTTCTGCAGAGGGTTGACTTTTGAATTTCTTTTTGACTGGAGATAGAGGGTGTTTACATTCCATGCTTTGTCGTTCGCTTTCAGGTTCAAAGTGATGGATCCACATTTCGTCTCCAGTGACTATTTGTTTCAAATAAGCTTCTCCTTCGTTAGCATGGGGATTCAGTAAGCGTTGGCAGATGGACACGATTGTGCATGTGCTGTTCAGTGAGCTGTTTCGGGACTCACCTTGCACTGACTTCATGAAAGCCAAGCCTGTTATGAATAATGTCATATGAAAAATCATTGCTAATTTGCATATGATTTGCCTCTTCATCGACAGTCACTCTTTGGTCTGTCTGAATCATGATACGCACTTGCACAATGTTGTCGTCGCTAGTGGATGTGGATGGGTGTGCTGTTCTATCCTTGTCCTTCACACTTGTCCGACATTTTTTTTTATTTTTCATTCCATTCGTACACGTTTCGCCGTGGTAAAACATTGCCCACCATATTGTACGGAAAGTCTTAGATGAAACGGCCCCTGGTACACCTTCAGACGACAAAAACGAATCACTGCACGCTGATCTTCTTTGCTGCAAACGCTGAGCGGTGCAGCCATGTTTAATGTGCAACAGCGCAACACACAGTGGAGCCATAACGGACAAACTTGCCGCAAGCGGAGATAAATGAACAATATGTCGACGTGCCTGAGCACAAAGCGGTACAGCCAACCTACGAAAGATTAAATAAATAGTGTGGATACTTACTGACTTACACTCGTATAATATTTGAGGTGGTGTTTCTTGTAGATCGTATTCAATTGTGAAATTAATTAAAGGTGGCCTTGCTCAATTGCCATAGCAACTGGGAAAAAAGAGCATAGCTGAAATAGATTTTTGCAATATAACACATAAATTTGTCCATCGCTTAGATTTTGTTAACTCTCTCTACTTGATTCGTTTGTTTATAACATTACGAAACACAGAATTCTGAATTTTGTTATATAGGTGGGCAGAAAGGGATCATGAAAGCACGCCTAAATGGAAAAACATTGAACGATTTGAACGAAACTCACTATGAGGGGGTTTAGGGCAAGGGGACTCGAATCTGAGGTCTTCCCCCCCCCCTGAAATCATGAAATGCACCTGAAGGCGGATTTTTAGTTTTTTCAATTTATTAGACTAGCATCGTTTTAATTGTTCATGCATGATTGAGTAAAGTTCATGAATCTGTGGTATGTTTTAATCCTTTCATTACGAATCTGTATGCCCTTATGGCAGCAAACAAGATTCGGTTTATTGGCTTAATTATTATTTATATTATTTAATAACAGTACGTAAAACAGTATAGCGTAATAATTATGAATACAATTTTCTAAATAATACATTTTATTTAAACACATCAGTGTTAATGTTTTAATTATTTTTGTGTAAATATATTATTTAAATAAAACATCTAGCAATTGAGTGAATAATTTCGGCCGAAGCCGCTGGCGGTTACCTGATATAAAATTAATCTTCATACATGGATATGTTTCCAACATTATCTATTAACTTTCTGCTTATTTTTAAGAATCTTGACAATGCAATATTTTATAAAATTGTTGTCTTGAATTAATTAGATTGTTACCTATTGTCTGACCGGTTACTACTATAGTTGGCACTATGATTCTGGTAAATACGTTCGATGGCAGTTTGATGTATGGCATAATCTGAAGCTAAGGCCTAAGTTTCACAGACTTGCATTGTGACATCTTATCTAGAAGACAAGAAGTGACATGATATCGGGAAGCATACCGATACCGGACGGGGATGTGAGGGAATTGGACATGGCCGTCAACATGTCATGAGGTCACTTTGTGCGCCGCTTCTGAATTAGTTCCGGTACTGCACACAGAGTGCGCTCTGAGGGCTGTCCATCAAAATTTACGGGCATTTGTATACAATTCCATCATAAAGGAAATAAAATTTACCGGTATTTAAGTTGGTAGCTTTTGTACAAAGTGTAGTAATCATGGTTTCAGAATACTAGGTACTAGCAGGTGCCCGCGGTTTTGCCCACGATAGTTAATTGAAAAATTAAAAATTAAGAGCATAATAATTATTAAAGCAGTATATTTATTAACACTTGCACGCGAATTATTCATAAACTATACCATTAATAATCAATGAAACAGCTAAAATTCCGGCTTCTGAGTACAATCCACGATTAGAAAGCGCCGCCTGGGAAAACTATCTTAGATTCGATTATGCAGTTCCAAACCTAAGTGTGAACAATGATAATACCACTGCCTTCTAGACTGCATTACTCGTGTGTAATTCTCGAGACGGCGGTGGATAATACATATCGTTTCTCAACTGTTTGTTGACAGTTGAATATGATGTGAATTTTATTTGATAAATTCAGTGTAATTTTCAGAAATTATATAATTTTTCAAGGGAAGGAATGGTTTGTGTGGATTTTTATTGTCCGCGATACTTCCATGGTTAAACTATCAATAATATTATAGCTGGTGCCAGCGGCTTCGCCCGCCATTATTAATTGACTCCAAGATTTTTAAGAAATTTACACTGGCAGTTTATTAAAAATGTTTGTGGTTCAGAGTTATGAAAATTGTAAGTAAAAATAAAATTAGATTATTTGTTTATTGTGTTCATTTCACTTAGGCCTTATATAATAAAGAAACGGTTTTCCTAATTTTGTACTTTTCGTGACAGTTTAGACTGCGAGAGACGAACATCGCCAAGTATACCCGATGTCTCACGAAGTGAGCGAGCGAGTGAGCACGCTATTTAGGGCCGTTGAATTGTATAAGAGTAGATAGGCTACTAAACCTAGGTCAAAGAGAAGGAAGGTGTAGGCCTAACAGAAAATGTCAACTTCCAACGTGGTATAACTTATAAGAATGAAATGTAAACAGTAAGAAGTCTAAAGACAAATAAAAAACTAAACTAATCTCCGTGGTGCTACATCCCTAAGAAACTAGGCCTACCATCCGACCGCTGCGTCATCTACCATAGGCAGCCACGGCCGCTACTTCTCTATCAAGTAGCTCATCAGTTTGAATTACGAGGCTTAGTACACCCCGTTCCAGACCTCCCTAACTCAGAAAAATCCGAGGAGGTACCGGGAATCAAACCCGGCCCTACTGATTTGTAGTCAGCGACGCTAACCACAAGACCACACAGGCGGTCCTAAAGAGAAATAGTAATACTGTACCATTTAGCATACAGAATAGAGTAAATACAAATAAACCTTTGCAGTAAGGTCTACTATACAAAGGATCTATGCGTAATAATGTACACTGCACAATAATTCCTACTAGCCCTATTAAAGAAAACTAACACACAGATTTTGGCAGGTCTTGGTAGTGTAAAAAACGCATTGAAGAAGTTATACTAAATTAATCAACTGCCAGTAGAAAGAATGATACATAAACAAACCTTATAGAAACATGGGTGAAATGAAAAGAATGTAAGGATTCTAAGCTACAGGCTGAACTTACAAGTACCAATTTGTTTGACTCAAAATGTAATACTATAGCCTACTTTTTTATACTGTTATTACAATATTTTCTTAATAAAGTTAATAGTATATTGCGACACAAGGGCGGAAAGGCACGTTTACGGGTCGAGGAAACAGATTGAAAACCCAAGGTTTTCAAGTTTTCGAGACCCGTAAATGCCTTTACGGCCCGTGTGTTGCATGCTATTTTTTGCACGACGGTTACTTATATCAATTTAATTATATTAATTGTGATATTAAAAGAAAATAAATGGTGCAAAAATATATTGCACAAACTTTCTCCCATATACGTGTTAAAGGCTAGCACAGAGAAAAGTAAATTAAAGAGATAGGCCTAATTAAATTTTACTTATTACATTTTCATAAAAACTAACAAATATCTAGAACGGAAAGCATCCGGGTCGATCTTTATGTTCAATGCTTTTACTGTGAAATAATAATAATAATAATAATAATAATAATAATAATAATAATAATAATAATAATAATAATAATAATAATCAATGGCAGTAAAACTATGGCAGTAATATTATTACTACTAATACTACGGGAAAATTCAAATATAAATCGCACCTTGGGATGAATCGGTCCCACCCAACCCACCCTCACCGATGCAGTTTCTTTTGTACCACGATCTAGCAAATTCTTCTGTCCTCGTATTATGAAGAAACTTACAACTTTCGTAAGTGACACTTACTAGCTAAGGAGTGCAAAAATAAATATGTTTCCTAAACCTTCTCTATTAGTTGACATAATTTAATTTAATTTATAACAGTAGACCTATATTTTTAGAAATGCTATAGTAAAACGCTTAATGGATAAATGGAAGTCATTATTGCCCTATGTGCTACGATAGAAAAATAACTTATTTTAGACTATGGTAAGTTCAAATCATAGGTCACGCGGGAGACATGAATAAACATTCTGATTCGGTTAAACACAACAAAATCTCAGATACAACTAGGTCTGGTATATTACTTTGTCTTTATTCTCTCTCTCTCTCTTTTTCTTTCTTACTAACTTACTAAATTACTTGTTCACTTACCCACTTACTTACTAACTTGCTTGTTTATTTACTTACTTTAGTTGCTTTATTCTTTCTTTCTTGTTTTATTTTATTTATATTTCTGTGTTACTTTTATTTCTCCTCCTCTTCTTTATTTATTTTTATTGTTATCATTTTTGCCTACCTTATAAGTAATCTTAGCAGTAATATCCTAAAAATTCTCGTAATAATAATAATAATAATAATAATAATAATAATATCAATAATATTAATATTATTATCATCATCATTATTGTTATTACTACCTTCGTGTATGTACCAAAATAAGTTTCAACTAACTTCTAACCACTGCCGGAAGTGTCGTGATGTTCTCAGCTTGCCATGAACGGGCTGTAAACAGAAGCTGAGCTAAGAGGCCTTTGAACGACGGTTCAGAACACTTAAAAGGAGACAGGATCACTAAACTCTAACATTGCCATTAAGTAGGCCTACATGCCGAAATCAATTTTTAACATCTATTTCCATTCCTCTGATCTTAGTACCTCTGATAGATAGCAGCCAGATGGAATGTTTCTTGTCCCTTGGTCAAAGAGAAGATCTTTACTGTGGGATGCGACATGCGTGGATGCCCTTGCAGCTTCACGCTCGGCAGCGGAAACTCCTGTTTGCAGCAAAATACAAAAATACCAAGACTTTAAGACATTTTGCTTCGGAAACAATAGGTGCATGGTGTCGAGAGACTGATATTGGCCAATAATTGTTTTTGACAATGGAGATGCTCGTTCTACTGCCTCTCTAACAGCCATATCTATTCGAAGAGGGCACGCTGTAAGCACCATCGGAACTCTACCAATAAGTTGTTCCTTAGGAGCGTTTATTATCTTTAATCCACAATATATGAAATGTAGGTCTAATGTTCTGCATGAAAAAATTTAGCGAATAACACATAACTAGGTTATTGTGTATTCTTTGCTAGGTATTGTAGGCCTGAAGTGAGTTAAAGGGGGATTGCCCCGTTGTCGGTCAGGCCTCGTTACCGGTCAGCAAGTAGTTACACAGGAACACTGCCTACCACTTCATAACTTTTTTCTGCTGCTATCTAGCGTCTTAATATGTAACTGCTTGTTGACCGGTAACGAGGCCTGACCGGCAACGGTGCAATCTCACCTTATATCAGCCATTAATTAAATGAGGCTATGTTATTTGAATAAGAAAGATTCTGGCCACAAATGGTAATTATATATTTTATTCTTTATGTGTGACGAAATAATTAAGAAACGATCTTGAATAATTTTTTATCTTCAGACGTACACGTTCCCTACTGTTGCAGTGTCTCTACCTGATTGACATCCCTAAGACATATCTTCGTGTTAATTTTGTAGGAAATATAACCTAAAACTTATATTCAATGTATATGTACAGTTTTTTAGTGTAAACTTTCATTAGTTCTTGAACAGAACAAAAACTACTAAAATCTTAGAACTACGAAGAAGGCGACCAAACTTGTCACAATCGGATGGTGAACTGTGTGTTTTTTTTGAAAGAATGGAGCACACAAGGGGGTTGCATTGTGTTTGAATTATTGTTTACACACGAGTAATGCTTATTTGGGAACTAATATTATTCTGTGAAGAAATGTCTTATGCTTGAATAAAATTGAATTTGAAATTACTTCTGAATGAAGTAGCTCCTCAGTTTGTATCATGAAGCTGAGTGCCCGTTTTATACCTCCCTATCTCAGTAAACTCCGAGGAGATACCGGGAATCAAACAGAAAATTTCATACAACATGGATAGAATAATATTTAGACCACTTCATATCATCACCAAAATGTACCAAATTACTCAATTACTCAGAATTATTTACAATTACTTACTCAATTACTCAAATTACTTACTCAATGGCAAAAGACAATTCTTCCAATATGTATTTACAGGTTTTTGTATTGATTCATGTGGTGTGGGTACCGGGGCAAAGCGCAGCTGCACAATACTTCCTGGAAATACCTTATGATAAAAATTCGAAAATATAATCGACGTGACATCCAAATCGTCAACTCAATTTTCTCAACTTCTCCTGTCAAGAGAAAAATTATTCACAAATTTTATGACCTTCTGGTTTTCCTTGAACTCAGATTCAAGAGTCGTAGCATTTAAGCCATAGAGTAAAGAATGCGGTCTATAAAATGACACGTAGTAGATTAGTAATTTTGTATTTCACTCAAATTGTTTGTACGTATTTATAAATTTTCTCATCTTTATTAATTTTTGTCAGTACCGGTATGTTATTTTCCTCACATGCAGCAAACCCGGGTTCGAATCCTGGTTGGGACAAGTTACCTAGGTGGGGGTTTCCAGGGTTTTACCTCACCTGTAAGACAAATGTCGTATAACTTTAGGTCCTTGTGGTCCCAGATATCATCTGGCCGTCATTATAATTTTCATCCCATCCTTGTTAAGAGTGAATGCGAGTGTGAATGGTGTGTCTCGTCCTATGTGTTCGTGTTGTCTCGAAGGTGGCCCGGTATTGAGCTGATCACTCATCCGGTGACGAACATCAACACTATGCATTTGCTCATTATATAGAAAACAGAAAACATCACACAACATGGATAGAATAATATTTAGACCACTTCATATCATCACCAAAATGTGCCAAATTACTCAATTAATCACAATTATTTACAATTACTTACTCAATTACTCAAATTACTTACTCAATGGCAATAGACAATTCTTAAGCAAGCTAAAGGAATATTATATATTTTAAGGAACCCGGAGGTTCATTGCCGCGCTTACCTGAGCCCGTCATTCAACCCTATTCTCTGCTAACTCCTTCCAATCATCCGTCTCAAAACCCACTTCCCTTAAATCTATCCTAATATTGTCCTACCACGTACGCCTAGGTCTTCCAAGAAGTCTTTACCCTCCGGGTTTCCCAGTCATTAATTTTCAGATTTCTCTTTCCTCCCTTGTGTGCGCAACATGTCCAGCCTATTTCATCCTCCGTGATTTAATTACCCTTACTATATCCGGTCTTAGGCCCAAATATTTTCCTAAGCACCCTGTTTTCGAACACTCTCACATTATGTTCTTCCCGAAGAGTAAGCGACCATGTCTCACATCCATATTATAGCCTACAACCGGCGGGATAATTGTCTTATAATTATTTTTATTTTTACATTTCTGGACAGAACTCGAGAAGATAAGAGTTTCGGACTGCATAGAAGCAGACATTTCCTGATTTCAGTCTACCTTCTACCTTAATATTATTTGTATCTATAACTATTTTTCCCATATTTTTTACTTTCACCTCCTGTTCGAACGATTTACCGGCTGTTCTAATATTCTGTAACGCATTATTTTGACTTTTCATGACCGTATAGCTAGTTTTCCTCTATTAATTTCCAATCCAATATTCCTGCAAGCATTCATGCATCAAAATACTGACGGTAATTGCGGCGTATTTTGTCACATAAGTTTTCTAACAATTCTCAATTTATATTATTTTCGTAAATGCAAATAAGCTATGAGAAACAACAGCAATATACTTTTGATTTAAGAAAATACTAAATTTATTTTTCACTCAAAGCAAATGCTTGAATAGAGACACTGTAAAATGCGAAGCTGGGGAATAAAGACTGTGTACGCTATTATTATTTTTTTTTTTTACTTCCTCAGCCTACCTTGCCTCATTTACCTCGAAAACTTGGCAGATTCAATATGGCACACCGGAGTGCTGTACCCTGTTATTTTATTCTCCATTTACTCAGCTATTTTCCTTGACTTTCTTCTTCATATTTTCTTTCCCAGACTCATGTTGTTTACGTAGGCGTGAAATTTACATGCATGGAACTATTCTAAATTTATTAAGCACTCCCTCGCTACTCCAGCGGAGACGCTTGCTTCATTCTTGTAAACAGACGTATCGTACCTGCACTCTTTTACTAGCATATGAGAACGATATTCTCTAATGCGTCGTCATAGTGCTGTGAGTTCAAGCTCGGGATGGAGGTAAAACTTAACTAGGCCCGAATCCAGTAACAGTATTACTCAACTTCTTTTTATTTCCGACTAGGTTATTTGAACTATACAACTTATGACTTTATTTAAGTTTTTTAACATAGCGCAGGGGTTTTCAGATTGTGGTACGTGTAACACTGACGTGCAAGCTGGCAAGTTGTTTTGCCATGTAGTATATAACACGAACGTTCACTATTTTCTAAAGTCGTGTAGTCTGTTTATAGTCTGGCGCAGTCTGCATCGAGCTGGCTTTCAGACAGCGGGTTGATCCCGGCCCAAGTCTATTCTATTTATGTTTGCCTATATGTGAAAAATATTTAAATTTACAAGCATGTAAACAGAACTCCAGCGGGGAAATATCACATCACCAATCTATCTATATTAATAAAAATGAATTTACAAAAGGGTTGTTGCCGCATCACTTGAGAACGGCTCGACCGATTTGGCTGATTCTTTTATTGTTGTGTTCGTAATTGTCACGACAAGGTTTGTGTGAAAGAAAATTTTTGGAAAATCCACGGGAAAAGTCGGAAATGTGAAATGAGGCAAAGTTAGAGAGTTCTGATGTCAATTGTTTACATAACGAAGGTATTGTTTACGATGTTTACATAGGGCTTTGGATACTATATTATAATAGTGGGCTTTAACAAATGCTGATACTATCGATGTAAGTAATACATTTGTGAAAATAATTCTGAAGAATAAAATCCACACACAATATTTCTGCGTAAATTAAGTATTTAATACATAATTGTGAAAATAATTCTTGACGAATAAAATCCAAGAAAATAAAGCAGTTACATAACTTTCTCTACCCTCGACATGGAAAATATAATTTTCTCACTTCACATTTTGATGGAGAATAAGCGGTCGTATTGCAGGGACAACTTAAGTGTGTGCCAGTTAGTATGCTATATCGGAAGTCGGTAACAAATCCTATCCACTGATAGTCACTCATAGCTGTAGGCTTTGTATTAGTTGAGAAATAGGCCTAGGGACGTTTATCAGAGGCTCTAAGCATCTAAAAGAAGACAAAACGGGATGGAACATTTTCAGTCCTACGCGCGCAGTTTATTATGTCCCAGATTTCTGGGAAGGAAAGTATGAAAGTGATACTGAATTTCTTTTTTACTTCAGCCCCGAAACGGTTGTATGGTAATATGAGAGTGAGAAATACAATTTTCTGTCAAGACAATACAATCTTATGTATGAGAAAATTGTAAGGAATTTTTAGCCTTAACCCTCAAAAAAAAGATTAAACAACTAATGAAGCGAGAGACCACGTAGTATTAGATTAACTAAAATATTATATTAGTAAAATTGGAATGAAATATCAATCAGCGTATTACTATATAGTCAAGAAATAATTAAGATAGTTAGGTAAGAAAAACCAAATGGTACATAATATTTAAATTATAAGAATCTTTTATTCCATTTAAACGTTAATAAGTTAGATTATACGTATGCAATATTATATTTATCAAATAGCCTAATAGTGTAGATATAAAACACCTGTTTGATATATTGAAGAGGCCTAAGTCAATGATAATAAAAACAATTGAGAATTGTTAAGGCTAAAAATTCCTTAGAATTTTCTCATTCTAAATCACCCTCAATCTTATGTAGCCGGAATTTCTTTTTCTTCTTATTTGCACTCCTCCCAGGCATGGTGTGTAGAAGCAATGGAATGCAACATTCGACATCCTCTATGAGCCATAAAAAGCTATATCTAGCGTTTTCTGAGGGAATAGTCTGAATGTCATATGTCGTTCTTCCTCATTTCTAATTCCACTTACATATTATATAAGGACCTAGAGTTTCACCATGAAAGTCCTCCATAAGTTAATTTCATATTACAAAATACAAAACCCGGGAGACGCCGGGCCTTTTAAGCTAGTATAAATATAAAAATTGTAGATAAAGATTCAAACGAAGTACAAAATAAGTAAATACTAGCCTGTAACCGCTGATTCCTTCAATCTTACTTACTTACTCAATGGCAATAGACAATTCCTAAGCAAGCTAAAGGAATATTGTCTATTTTATGGAACCCGAAGGTTCATTGCCGCGCTTACCTGAGCCCGCCATTCAACCCTATTCTGTGATAACTCCATCCAACCAACCCTCTCAAATCTTACATCTCTTAAATCTATCCTAATATTATCCTCCCACCTTCGTCTAGGGCTTCCAAATGGTCTTTTCCCTTCGGGTCTCCCAGTCAATATATTTGAAATATATATTTCCTCCCCATGCGCGCAACTTGTCTAGCGCATTTCATCCTCCGTGATTTAATTACCCTTACTATAGGCCTATCAGGTGACGAGTACAGGTTATTGCCGGTTGTAGACCAAGAGCTAAGCCAAGTTATTTTAGCTTAGCTCACATGCAGTGCGGAATTTCATATGTAGTTGTGCCGACAAAACTACATATGAAATCCGGCACAACTATAGGCCTATATGAAATCCCTCACTGCATGTGAGCTAACTTAGCTTAGCTCTTGGTCGACAACCGGCATATGAAGCTCGTCGTTATGCAGTTTTTTCCAGTCCCGATTTTCATCTCTCTTAGGCCCAAATATTTTCCTAAGCACCCTGTTTTTGAATACTACCAGATATGATACCCTCAACCTAAGATTTAATATAAGAAATTTTCACATATTTATTAGGTTAATGAAAAGCGTCAATAACTTACCACCTGCCTTAAATACCTGCTCAATTAAATTTATAATGGCTTCTTGGGATATCAGCTGTGTTAATGTTTTGAACTTTGAGCTTTCAATATTACTGATGAATCCACGGAGTTAACATGTCCGAAATCTCGAACTTCATAAATATTGACAGGACTGGTAACACGAGACAAAATTATAGATAATCAGCGCGGCAGGTATTAGCGTAGGCCTGTCTGCTTCTACAACCAAAGGTCGCTCGCGGGATCAAACCAGGCCGGAATTTGAATCAGTTGGAGAATTTAATGTCATACCGGCATGTTGCCAGGGTAGCTCAATGGTAGAGCGGTGGCACGGAGAGCCGAAGATCCTGGTTCAAATCCCAGCTAAGGCATTCAATTTTTCAGTCTGACTTAACCTTTCCACCTTAGCCTACACACGGCCAGTGTGAAAAAATTATCAGAGGTAATCCCACGAGAGTTGAATTTATTAAGACTATTCCATGAATAATTATACAAATAATAATTACTTTCGTGCTTTGTTGTATAAAAACAAAACTAATAACCACGAGATCACGGCATACTATGACTCAACCATCCATGAATCGATTCGAGTTACCATGTTGTGACATTGCTACCAATGGTGCTTATAAGACATAGTTAACTTCAAGCAGAAAAGCTAACAGCAGAACAGAATAAAAGCACACCAACTGGCTTGCACCGAATCAAAATTGTATTTTAATCAATGTACTTGTCTATTATAATTTCTAAACAAGTTATGTTGTATAAAATAATCTGTTTTCGTGATGCTTAAATAGCAGCGTGTGACGTATTAATCACTGCACACTGATGCTTACATGTCCAGTAACGTGCAGACGATTTTATCGATAAAGCATCATCCTCATGTTAATAGCAAGAATTGTATAAGATAAACTATCGCGATTGGTCTATATCCGAGGAATTTGCTAAACGTTATTGGCCAATAGCAAACACGCGGAATATGAGTGGAATAGCCATTCCAATGTGTTCTGATATTTTTTGTTGCACAGCAATAATATAGGCATAGAGGCTAACATATCGACAGTACATACCTTTTAAACCTCGACTAGAATTCCTTTCTTATTTTTCCATGTTTATTCAATTTTGAATTCCAATAAATACTGGGGGCAACTGTGTTGTCCTGAGAAAGAGCTGATGTTGTTTGTCATACATATTATCGACTCGTCAGCTTAGGAACATAGTTTATTGTATCTGTCCTTGGTTGTCTTACATAGACCAGAGTATTTTTTTAAAATATCCTTAGTATTTTTGCTTTCCGTTTTGCCATGGTAGTGAAGTAAAGTAAAGTGATTCCTATACAGCCCAAGGAGACCCAGAGGGTGCCAGGAGGTTGAGGCTCCCAGATTTTGGACATTCGGCACATGAAGGTGGTAAGGTTGTCAGCCTTACGCACCGGCCGCTTTTACCTCCAGGATTGCTCCTGGTACTCATTTCTGTTAGAGGCTGAGTCTACCCCAGGGTCATTGTGCCACCAGAAGGATTAGGCAAATTGAAAAACCTCAGCGACCTCATCGGGAATCGAACTTTCGACCTTTTTTTTCATGGCAGCATATTACATAATTGATTTAATTTTTAATTTTGTTAATGTTGACGTATTTATCCGTCTTCGTTCGTAATATTTATGCATGACAAACATTGATTCAAAATTTAACAAATAATAAAATCCAAAATTTAAAAAATAAAAAATTCAAAGATCGAAAATTTAAAAAATCCAAAACTAAAAATTCAAAGATCCAAAATTAAAAAATCTAAAATTAAAAAGTTCAAAAACCCAATATTAAAAAGTTCAATAATGCAAAATTGAAAAAATGCAATAATCAAAAATTGAAAAAATAAAAATTAAAACGAGTTTCACTTCTGTTGCGTGGCATTCCACGCACACTTTTTTTTTTCCTTCTCGTGATATGTCTGTCCCACAATACTCCACTTAGTAGGTATATCGCTAATGAACATATATTTAAACGTATTAAAGAAAAATATCTATTAATTTACGCAATGATCACGTTCATTGTCATACGTGAGAATGTCCTTTCGTACATAATAACGAAGTTAGTGTATAATTTCTTTTTAATGAGTGGATAGGCATGGAATGCAACTTAGAAACCCCCTGTATGAAACCAGTAATAGCAAAGTTCGGTGGGCAGAGGATGAACACTAAATAATTCCGAGGTGGCGGGAAGGCATTAAAGGGGATTTACCGGGCCCGCTGCTCATGCAGCTATTTTATCGCTATTACCAGGCTGTTTAATGACGCCTCAATCTCAAGCCCCTCACGGTAATCCTCACTCAACAGTGTGTTGGAAAGGAGTCTCTTACACAGTATTGTTCGGGCGCTTTTAAATGTTACAAGCTTTCAAACAATACGAAGGGTCTTACTGTGAGGTCAATTGTTATGAATCATAATTTTTACTTTCCCTGCCCGTACCATAGGTACTATAGGTAGAAGAAGTATTGTTTTCGACCCCCAAATTCGAAGTTGAGTCTTTAAGATAAATACATGTTTCGAGGGAGGGGGTACGCCGTAGCGGAGTGGTTGAGGCGTTACGCTACAAACCGGAAGGTCGCGGGTTCGATCCCCGATGAGGTCATTGGAGTTTTTCCATTGGCCTAATCCTTCTGGTGGCACTATGGCCCTGGGGTCCACTCAGCCTCCAACAGAAATGAGTACCAGGAGCAAACCTGGGGGTAAAGGCGGCCGGTGCGTAAGGCTGACAACCTTACCACCATCAAGTGCCGATGCCTAAAAATCTGGGAGCCTCAACCTCCTGGAACCCTCTGGGCCTCCG
Source organism: Ectobius pallidus (assembly GCA_964059195.1). Classification (NCBI taxonomy): domain Eukaryota; kingdom Metazoa; phylum Arthropoda; class Insecta; order Blattodea; family Ectobiidae; genus Ectobius; species Ectobius pallidus. The sequence goes on from CAXKWD010000005.1 coordinate 16,364,225, forward strand.
TGGCCTGTCATAGGGAACACTTTACTTTACTTACATGTTTCGAGGTCCCCTGAATCCAAAAGTACTACTTTCGGAAACATGTCTGTGTGGATGTCTGTGAACAGGCTAGCTCCAGAACGGAAAGTAGTATGAACACAAAATTTTGTATTTGGGTCAGATAGGCCTACCTTCTGAAGATGCGATACGAAGATTGACGACAAGTTTCTCTTATTTTTAAGGGACTTTACATGAAGAAATTTTAGTTTTTCCCGATTGTCTCGAAAATGGCTCTAACGATTTTCTTTAAATTTTGCTTAATGGATCAGTTTCATGTAATGTTCAGCTTCTTTCAGCGGTTCTAGCCAAACAGCTCATGCTACGAGGGGCATCCATAAAGTAACTTTCCCTGGGGCCGTTTAATGAAACAAAACATAATTTCATGGACATATATTCCAACAGACACAGCCATTGTTCAGCTATTTTTCAACATATCGACACCGGAACTAAAACATTTCTCTTACCATGTCACCAACTTTTGAACACATGTGTCGTAGATGTCTGCCGCCAGGGATTTGAACCACTGTGTGACAAACATCTTCGCCTCTCTGTCATTCCCTGTAATTTCTTTGGGTGTAGGAAAAGGTGGAAATCACTGGGAGCGAAGTCCGGGCTGTAGGGCGGATGTTTCGAAACCTCCTAAAAAGTATCCCGCAGAAGTTCGGCCGGGAGATGTTTAAACATTCACACTAAAGCCCGAACCTTGCTCCCAGTGGTTTCCATCTTTTCCTATACCTCACGAAATGACAAAGAATGACAGAGAGGCGAGGCGAAGGTGGTCGCCACTCGATGGTTCAAATCCCAGGCGGAAGACTTCTACGGCCGGTCTTCAAACGTTGGTCCCACAGTAAGACAAATCTTTCAATTCCGGTGGCGAATATGTTGAAAAATAGCTGAAGACTGGCTGTGTCTGTTGGAATAAATATTTCCTTGAAATTGTGTATTGTTTCTGCAAACGGCCCCAGGGAAACTTACTTCGTGGACGCGCCTCCTATAAATAACTTTGTTTCAGTGTATTTTTGACATATTATCTCTGATTGTCTACCGGCATTTCGTATGTTTATCTGTAAATTTGTTTTTTTACTTAGCCACGATAAAACGCGTAGGCCTACATCGATTTTGTTCCAATTTGACATAAGTGTTTGTCCAAATAATTACAAACGGCAGATGCGTAAGGATTTATTTTTCAATTCCGTTGAAGATGGAGGCCGTTTTAACAGATGAAGAGCAGAGCTTAGCTTTCTTTTGGACGCGAGGTACACCGTTCCCATGACTACTAGTATAGTTATGTAACTGTGCACTCCAAGTTTATGGTTCAAATTACTGCTGACTTTCACCATAATACACTAATGTCATTTGAATAGCAAAATAGTATAGGCACCCAGAAGTGATTTTCAAATAGCTTGTAGGCCCTAATGTTTATGGCCCTCACGCTTTGAGCATGTATTTACTTTCCAGTTTTCACAACCCTTTTATGATCCTCCTTCTTCAGCACTTTCAACACATTGTGCTGAATAAAAGATTATGTAATAAAGCTATGAGAATCTTCCTCTCAAGATGTTCATAGGAATTACATTAACTGCAAATATCTTAAATCTGCATTTCGTCTACGCTATATATCTCTTTTCCGTTTAATACCATTGTTCAGTTTATTACTTCCTCTGCCCGTACCATAGGTACTATAGGTAGAGGAAGTATTGTTTTCGACCCTAAAATTCGAAGTTGAGTTTTTAGCATATATACAACTTTCAAGGCCCCCTGAATCCAAAAATACTATTTTTGGAAACATGTCTGTGTGTGTGTGTGTCTGTGTGGAAGTTTGTGAACAGGCTAGCTCCGAAACGGAGTATCGTATGAAAACAAAATTTCGTATTTGGATCAAGTACCTTCTGAAGATGTGATTCGAAGATTGGCGACAAATTTCTCTTATTTTTAAGGGGACTTTACATGAAGAAATTTTCGTTTTCCGCGATTTTCTCGAAAACGGCTCTTCTTTAAAATTTGCACATGTGTTCCTTTTACTGAGAGCTAAAACTTTTATTTGAAATTTTTTTTCGAAAAAATTCTCTGAGGGTAGTTACAAGCCACCCACTATTCACCCACTGTTTGTCTTGCGTGATGAACAACTGAATAGGCTACGCGCTCTTTCACGGCCTCTTATTCTATATAAGAATGTGAAGTGAGAAAGATGTATTGTTGGCAATGCATAGAGTAAAGAAGTATCTGAGGGAAATATTCGATAAATTCAGAAATTATATTTTACGGCGGAAAGTTCAATAAACGTCTGCAGTCACTTGTTCTTTTTTTCTTTTTTTTTTAAGTTTGTTATACAGCCTGCGCTTTTAGTCAGATCATTGAAAGAAGAGGTATTTATAGGATAATTAGCGTAAAATTGTGTCTTGCGATTCTGTACAAGGATATGTGAATACTGCTAACTTTTATTTGGGCAGAGGAAGTTATGTGACTTTCACATAAGTTTTTTTTCGTTGTAGAGAATGAAAGAACTAGGAGAACAAATTAATTCCTTGAATGCTTTCCATGACATTAATAGTTTTATACTTGTGTTTCACGTACGAGTTGGCCAATCATGCGGGTTTCTGTGTTGCAGCTGCCACAGCTCCAACTCCAGAGCGATCAGGTGAAATATCTACGCAGATAAAGCCGCTAACGGTGTAATGATTTAGGTTCTCATGATTACAATTATAATTACAATGAAAATAAAGCGTAGCTCATCACAAGATATATTGGAAATATCCTCCTCTTGCATCCACACAACACTGGCAACGTTTTAGGAATTTTTCTTTCACTCGCAAAAGTTCAGCTTCCGAGATAGAGTTAATTTCTCTTCTGATATTGTCTTTACGTTCTTGTAATATAGACCTATGTGGGTTTGTCCTACACACATTATGTTTCAAGTTAAAGTTCGACTGAAATACCTACGTAAAAATAAATTAACTCTTTTTGGAAAGAAATGTTTTTTTAAAAGGATGTCAGTGTTGTGTGGATGCAAGAGGAGGACATTTCCAACATCTCTTGTGATGAGGTACGTGGTCATTAAGTGCCATAATGGTACTTTATGAGGTTGTTTGAGGAGTGGGAAAACGTCAGTCCTTCTGTCTATCCGACAGTATGTCTGTACGCGCGGTACCTCAAATAAGTTTTATTGGATTCTCATGAAATTTGGTAAACGGATTTATAACGTCCATGGCAAGAAGCTTATTTGTTTTGGACCAGATCGTTTTACCGGTACCGGAGTAACGACTATTTAAAGGTCACATCATTTTAAAATGGGAAATCATGACTATAAACTACTACAACGCCGCATTGCTAATCACTGAGGGCCTTGACTTCAATGCAGTCAGATGTTTATGACGTTGTTCAAGTTGAAATGAGTACTACATGAATACTGTTAGCCTATATACAGAATTAGCAGGTGCCGCGGCTTCGCCCGCTATAATAAATAAAAAGATTAAAAATGAAGAGGAAAATAATTAAAACACATTTATTAACACTTACACGCAAATCCTCCATTAAATAAAGATTAATAATTATAGTGAAACAGCTAAAAATCCGGCTTTGAAGTGTATTCCACGATAAATGAATGATTTAAATAAAACATCTATCAGTTAAGTAAATAATCGCGTCTAGATCTTCCAAGTGGTCTTTTCCCTTCGGTTCTTCCAGTCAATATTTTTTAGATAAAAATTCACTCCCCCATGCGCGCAACATGTCCAACCCATTCCATCCTCTGTGATTTAATTACCCTTAGGCCTACTATATCCGGTGACGAGTACAGGTTATGAAGCTCGTCGTTATGCAATTTACTCCTCTTAGGTCTGATTATTTTTCTAAGCGCCCTGTTTTCGAACACAGATTATGTTCTTGGCCAAGTCTCACTACCCTATAAAGTTCCAGTCCACTATCTGGTAGGCCTATTATTTACACGTTCTCTCTTAATTTTAATTTAAGTTTTTAAATTGTATTATTCACGGTTATTTTGTTCTAGTTCTAGTGAACTGTATGTGAATTGGTAAATTTCCGTCTTTATCTCAAGTTGTTTCATAAAAAAAAAAATATAATTTTTCTTAATAATTGCTTACCATATTATCGACTCTTAATAGTATTTATTTATAATTTATACTGAACGGCACCCACACAAAGACAATGGTCATTTGGGTGTTAAACTTAAATTCTGTATTTTGTATATCATATATTCGAATAAAGTAATTAGAATGCAATACACGGTTTATTCGCAATGTATTGTTTAAACAGGCGAGGAACACCAGGTGAACATATTATATGCCAACACATTTCAATTTATTACTTCTTCTAGGCACTGAGTTATCCTGACTTGGAAGTTTATGATCCGTATTCCTCCTCAGTATTACATATTTCATAAAAGTAACAACACACCAACGTAATTCATGAGAGATTATAGTATTGCTTTGGCAATAGTGTCAAGACTTGTTTATTTATACATTATTTCAGAGAATTTCGTTCGCGAGATTTTTGTATTATTTTTCTGTAGTTAATTTATTTTTTAAGCAAAGAAAGTTCTACTAAAACCAAACATAATATAACAATTACTACCACATAACACAATAGTTAAATATGTAGACCCATATGCATAGACCAGTAATTAACACAGAATTCGAATGACTGTGTTGTTGTGAAATGAGACATTTTGAAACTCTAGGTCCTTATATATGTATTTAGACATTGAAATGAGGAAGAACGACTTATCACTCTCAAACTATTCCCTCATAAAACGTTTGATTTAGTTTTTGTGGCTCATAGAGGATGTAGAATTTTGCACCCCATTGCTTCTACACACCATGCCTGGGAAGGGTTCAAATAAGAAGAAACAGATATTCCAGTAACATAAAATTGTAGCCTATTGTTTTTTCGGAATATTTTATTTCGCACCATACAACCGTTACCATACAACCGTTTCGGGGCTGAAATCAAAGAGAAATTTAATATCACTTTCATACTTTTCTCCCCAAAACCCAAGGTTCTTTAACTAAGAAGGTTGTCTCATGCGGGGGTTCAGTGATGCAGGGATAGTGGGGTGAAGGGAAAGTGAGTGACGTTATCCGTATCCATCCATAAGGATGTTCCCTTTAATTTAGTATGTATTCACAAGACGTGTTAGGTGTTCGTCCGTATTCTGTGGTGTGATGCTGGTGTACTTTTTCGTTTGTGTATTTTTGGTAGGGTTAAAAAGCGTGATTAAGGTGTGCAGTGGCTGTTTACCGAAACTTCCACGGAGATATAAGCTAGAACAGTAAACACTGAGTGTAAATTTAAATGGTCTCTGTTATCCTGTTGCAGAACTTTATATCCAAAATGCACGAGATGCCGTATACTATTTGAGAGTGTAAATTTATGAATATTTTCTTGTACAGTTTCAAATTGAACGGCTATGGAGATAAGAAGTATTATTAATAGGATGTGAATGAAATAGTTAAAATATTTCCGCATAGGGGAGAGGTTCCATCTGACCTGGTTAAAACTGTATAATATAAGAAGAAAACATAACGATATTGAAGCAGGTTCTTTAGAAATTGTGCAATCTATAGTAAATCATAAAATGTCCATTCGAAACCCAAACCCATAGGCTGTAACAAATAATATTTCTCTTTCCACATACCCTAGTTCTAATTTATATGACATGTTTTGTGAACAGATCATTTCTGCACTTTAAAGATTTCCGCCACCCCCCATAAATTACATTTCTACATGCTCTCAAGTTTCGGACTTTCAATTAAACGGGTCATAAATAACCATAACTGTTCTTCAAGCAAGCAAATATTTCTAGGTCAGGCATTTTGTACTTTTGGTAACTTCTCCCATTCGATATGCATCCTTAATATGTATCAGCAGCAAGAACACCGCCACCATTATGTGTCAATAACATGATTGCAGTAGTAAAAAGAAAAGTTTTCATTGGATGTCCTATCTAACACAAGTTAAGCAAAATGTAGGCCTATATAGCTACAGTACAATCAGATACGTAACTGTAAAGTAATGACTAGCAAATACACGTCAATAAGTTGCGGTTTTAATTAATCTACGGTTTAATTGTGTTTTATTGGATTATAAAGAATACCGGGTGTATAATCTGATTTTTTTTTTCAGATTTCAGTTTAGTCTGAAATTTTCTGCGTGGAGAATGGAATGAGCTGAATAGTTATGTTATATTTTGTTCAAGTAGACAGGAAAGGTTCTATATGTGAGAGTATGCTATGAATATTATTGATAGGTATAAAAATAGGATATCATCATTAATGCAATAGGCTACTTAGCACGGTAATAGGCGTTTTAAGTTACGGGGGTTATGTGTTTAAAGTTTCAAATCCTCAGTCATAGCTTTCTTTTAATCCAGTGAGAGATCAGAGAAACTAGTTATTAAAAGACTGTGTGACAGAATTTTACAGTTTTATTGATAAATTATGTGGTCAGTATTTATATTGTACGCAAAATGAAATTTCATATGTCTAAGAGTCTTTCTTACATCTGCTTGCCTTTCGTACCCAAATACTATAGACCTATTGTAATTAAAAATTTCAAAAATGAATATGGAGTGCTTATCGTGCATTATTTACACCAATGAATTATATCGATAGTTTCTCTAATTTGTCAAAGTCCCATATCGTGCATTTCCAAATCTACCTGTGAACACTGCCAACAATACACTGTTGTCATGAGAATTATACATGGAATGTGATTTGGATTTGATAATTCTGTGTAAAAAGGTATTAATTATCCTCGAAAACATTTGATTGTTGGCATTAAAAATTAAAACTTTTCAAAATCCTTTCTTAGTTTGCACTTACATTATGAAACGAAGGTACTATCAAATTTCCAAGTCTCTACCTATTATAGTTAGGCTCTACGTTGATTCTCTGTCAGTCATTAAGTCAGTCAGTCAGTTAGTCAGGACAAAGCCTCTTATATACAGAAATATATACTGAAAAATTACTGTGAAATAATTAGGCATATGTACATTAAGCGGAGTTCTCTTCCAGTGCATTTCGTGAAATGTTGACATATTTTAAGAAATTCCTATAGCCTATCAGTGTAGGCCTATACGAGTATGAATTAAGGTTAAGCATCAAATTTTAGACTTTGTTCTTCCGCAAGCCCTGTTTAATGAATTAATCTGGATCTTAACTCTGAGATCGATTTCAAAAATAACTTATTTTATGCATATCATAATTGCAACTATCACTGATTAACAAAACATTCTCTCACTTTGTTATATCAGTTTACCTGATTTCATTTTCATTGTAATTTTAACTGTAATTGTGAGAACCTGAATCATTATACTATTTGCGGCTTTATTTGCGTAGATATTTAACCCGATCGCTCGGGAGTTGAGCTGTGGCCGCCGCGACGCAGAACCCCGCATAATAAGGGGTAAGCCGTAGCGTGGTGGTTGAGGCGCTGCGCTACAAACCGGAAGGTCGCGGGTTCGATCCCCGATGAGGTCGTTGGAGTTATTCACTTACCCTAATCCTTTTGGTGGCACTATGACCTTGGGGTTGACTCATCCTCTAAAAGAAATATGTACCAGGAGCAGTAATGGGATAAAGGCATCCGGTGCGTAAGGCTGCGTAAGGCCGAATGTCTAAAACCTGGGAGCCTCAACCTCCTAAAACTTCTATTCCTCAATGGCCTGTATAGGGAACACTTTACTTTACATTTTTATTATGCTTATTAAACAGCTTACTGTAAAGTTGATGAATCACCCTCTGATGTCAGAGACCCTGAAAGTATTTTATTTTAATAGGAATCTATCTATTTTCACGCACTATTCAAAAATTCTTCTTAATCACTAAGGCCTACCTCTATTTCTACATATTGTTTTATCTAGAAAACCAGTTACATTTAAGAGCGAATGACATTTCACAACCAATATACTATTAACAATATTTTCAACACATTAACTATAATAATATATTAACCCTCCTAAAATCGGGAACGTTATTTTAAATAATACCTTATAAATAATAAATATGAAAACTAAAAAAAGTTGTGCATTTTGTCCTAAATATATCATGCCTGCTTGTACAAGGAGTTAGACGCATGCCTTTATTTCTTTAGGCAGCCCGACAGCAGTCAAGACATGCGGGAAGTATTTCGAGGTTTCTCAACCAGCGTCAGAACCAGATCAACAGTAGCCTATTATCTCTATGGTTAAATCTAGCTGAAACGTACACTATAGTTCTCCCCTGTGTTATCAACGAGGTAGTCTTCAATGCAATTTATAGCATGCTTAGGACAGTTTCCTTTAGTTGAGAGTTATACTCCAATTTGAAACTGTTTTTATCATACTATTATCAATACCGGCAACGCACAATGAGAAGGAATTCGCTCAATGGGTCTGATTCATGGCCGTCCGAAAGGCGGGCAGGGGAGGGCCGCTGGCCCCTCTGGAAATTTTGTTTTCACATAAATATGTAAACTAAATTACTATAAGCAACTAATATGAAGTGATACTCCTACACATGTGATAGCCTATACATAGCCTACTATAATATGAGTTGTTTGTGACAGTTTAGATATGAGCATGTTGGAATAATTAATTCCACTAAACTTGAAATCATTTCCAGCCAAGCAATTTATCGTAATGAAGGTAAAGCAATGGATATAGTCTATCCAATTTTATACGGATAGTGAAATTGTAAGCGGGTAGAAAAAGTGATTGCACTACATTAATTTTTTTTACTGTGTATGCATCGTCATAGGTTCAAGTACAGTAAATCAAGGATGTGGATGATGATGATAATAATAATACTAATTATAATAATATAAATAATAATAATAATAATAATCATAACAATACAGATAATAATAATAACAATAATAATAAAATCAGGTAAACTGATGTAACAAAGTGCCAGTATGTTTTTTTAATAAGTTATGACTGCAATTATGATATGCAGAATGTGTGTGTTTTTTTTAAATTGATTTCCAAGTTACGCTCCAGATTTATTCATTAAGCAGGGCTTACGGAAGAAGAAAGGTCTACCATCTCGGCCACCTGGGTCATTTTAACGGTCTAGTTGGATAAGCGCATGTAAATCAATATGTTTTTTGTCATAGCTACCTGTATTTTAATTTCCAAGGCCTTATACGATCACAGTAAAACAATAGGCTATGTTGTCAAGATAACTGATTTTCATTTTTTTTATAAATTCTTTCGTATACGTATATTACCATAAAATAGGCACTAAATTGAGCATTACTCCGAAACAGGTCAACCGATTTTATCCATTATGAATAGACGTCTTCCCATGGACATTATAAATGTGTATACCAAGTTTCATAAAAATCCGGTAAAGCGTATTTGAGTTACCGCGTCTTTAAAATATACACTAAATTGGGTTTTACTCCGGTACCGGTCAACAGATTAGGTTCAAATTCAATAAGGCACTTCTTATGGACGTCATAAATGGGTATACCAAGTTTCATGGAAATCCGATACAGCGCATTAGAAAGGCGCCATAATCTATTAAAATAGGCACTAAATTGGGCATTACTCCGGTACCGGTGAACCGATTTGATACAATATCAATAGGGTTCTTTCCATGGACATTATAAATGTGTTTTCCAAGTTTCATGAAAATCCGAAAAAGCGTATTTGAGTTATGGTGCGTACAGACACACGGACAGACGGACAGACAGACGGACAGACATTTTTTCGTCCACCACACAATCTCATAAAGTACCATACTGGTACTTAATAAAGTGATTGTAGTAACAATAGCATAGTGATGGTGATGGTGGCAGTAATTTATTCATTTACCCCCATTGCAACATTTCTGGGGATGTCCATGGTCTGATTCACAGCATCTGAAAACTTTCCCGTAAAAATTGCTTGCCTACAGACAAATTCAGTGCAACATTTATACAGCACTAGCTTAAAAGGCCCGCCGTCGCTCGGGTTTTGTATTTTGTAAATGCGAAAATAACTTATGAAGGACTTCCGATTTTCAAACTCGAGGTCTTTAAGGTCTTTATTTAGGTATTTAGAATTTGAAATGGGGAAGAACGACTTATCACACACAAACTATTTCCTCAGAAAACGCTAGATAAGCTACAGCTTATTATAGCTTATAGCAGATCCCCGCGGCTTCGCCCACAATAATTAATAGGAAGATTATAAATTAAGAGCAAAATAATTAAACTATTACATTTACTAACACTTTGCACACGAAACATTCATAGGTCTAAACTAAACGATTGATAGGCCTAATTAATGAAACAACTATAAATCCGGCTTTGAAGTGAATTCCACGATTAGAAAGCGCAGCATGGGAAAAATAACCTCAGATTCGAGTTCCCTGGCCTAAAAATACCTGCATAATGTTTGTCCATTTAGGGCTATATTCACTATTCTTCTTCCGTCAAGGGTGAAAATTTCATCTGTCTGCGTGCCTTGACATTATAAACAAATGATTCGGCCATGGTGGGCTTACAAAATTCGAACGATCGCGATGCTTTTATTTCCAAGGTATGACGAAAGTAGGCAAAGTAATCTGCAATTGATTTGACAACTGAAAACTGATGTTTCGAAAGCGCAAGAAATGTACGTCTCAATCCCGTTTTCACTCATAACTCGCGAACGAAAGCTAAAATTAAAAATGTAGCATGCCTTTGCGGGAATGTATTCAACAACTTCCCAAAGTTTCATGGTGATCGGATGAATGGCATAGTAATGCATAAAGGACAGACACACATACATTCATTTTTATGTAGGCTATATAGAAGATCTATATAGATTACCCGTCGAGCGTTACTGCAATCTCAGAAGATTATGAGAATTGAAATCGATTAAACTCACGATGAAAAAAATGTGTGTAAATGTATTTGACAGACAGACATATATTCGTTTTTAGTTATATAGATGAAGAATGGAATAAGCGTACTGAGGCCATAGTTTCTATACAGTATTCATTTGTCCAGACTTATAATTCCGTTACATTTCAGGCAGATTTAACGACCCTCCATAAGAGATTTTACTTATGATTACATATAGAAATGTTGTAGCCTGGACCCCGAACTAAGCAACTTCCCCGGAATTTTCTGTAAACCATCTTTCATAAGAAGCATATTCCACGTTAAATAAATATTTAATATTACCTTATCATCACCTTATCATTAACTTCTCTGGCGTTTATAATAACATGAGATATCCATTGCCTTCCAAAGCGATCGCGATGCTATTGTTTCCAAAGTATGACAAAAATAGACAAAGCCTTCTGCAATTGATTTGACAACTGAAATGAATAACTGAAATCTGATGCTTCGAAAGCGTAAAAAATGCTCGTTTTCTTGCCGTTTTTCACTCATAACTCGCGAACGAAGGCTAAAATTAAAAATGTAGTGTGACAGAAACCTTCCCGGGAATGTACCCAACAACTTCCCAAAGTTTCATGGCGATCGGATGAATGGTGTAGTAATTCATAAAGGACACACACACATAGGCTACATTCATTTTTATATATATAGATGAGCGTAACACTACAGGCGACAATGTAAAATATCTTAGATCTGATGTGTCACACTTACACAACTTTCTCTACCATAAGTATGCACAATATAACATTCTCCCTTGACATTCTCATGTAGAATATGAAGGCATATTGCAGGGATGCAGTTTTCTCATCCTCACGTAAACGATCTACATTTTAAGCACGGCAGCCTGAGTTTGTGCAAACAGTGACTGACATGAAACTAATTTCCGAATAATTTTTGTGTGAAAGATGTTTCATATAAAAGTTATATGAGCACGTCATGTACAAGGTTAAAATAAATTCGTGAAAAAAACGATTCTTTCATGTAAAGTGGTAATAAATGTAAGCAAAAGTCGTCGCCAATATTCGTGTCAAATATAACATTTTCCTTTGATATGATTTTGCATTCTCGAACCATGTTTTTCACAGACACACTCACAGAAATGTTTTTGAAATTTGTATTTTCATGTTCAGGATACTTCAAAACGTATATATTTTATGCTGAAAACATGTCATCAGATTTCAGGGTAGGACACAATACCTTCTCTATTTATAGAAGGCCTACCTATAGGACAAATTGATAAGGTGAAAAATATATTTTCATAATTAGTTTTATAAGAATTCAATTCTTTTTCTCTCTTTCCTCTTAATGTTAGAGTACTCAAATTTACTATCGGATTTCGTCTTCCCCTGTAATTTGGCTTGCAAAGAAAATATTAAATAGGCCTTACTTACTTACTTACTTACTTACTTACTTACTTATTCAATGGCAAAAGACAATTCCTAAGCAAGCTAAAGGAATATTATCTATTTTATGGAACCCGAAGGCTCATTGCCGCGCTTATCTGAGTCCGCCATTCAACCCTGGTCTGTGCTAACTCCATCCAATCATCCCTAGCAAATCCTACTTCCCTTAAATCCATTCTAAGATTGTCCTCCCACCTACGTCTAGGTCTTCCGCGTGGTCTTTTCCCTTCGGGTCTCCCAGTCAATACTTTTGAGATATGTCTTTCCTCCCCCATGCGTGAAACATGTCCAACCCATTTCATCCTTCGCCCTAACCTTACTATATCCGGTGAAGCGTAGCCTATTAAATAGGCCTAAGTGAAGTAATTTTAATTGTATTTTGATGAATAATTGGAAAATCCCCAACCAAAAAAGAAAGTATAACATCAAATAGACAGCCATATTATACATGAAAGTAGTTTAAAAAAATATAGGGATAGAGCACGGTGCCTTCTGGAATGTTCACCTTAGTAGAATTACAAAATTACCATTGATAACCCTTTCGTGTGATGAAGCTTGCATCCCATTTAGGCCTATACGTTTACCGCCGATCCATGTAAATAAGTAATATAGGCTACCATAATACTTAGGCTACATACTTACTCAAAGGCAATAGACAATTCCTAAGCAAGTTAAAGATTCCACTTTATGGAATCCGGAGGTTCATTCCCGCGCTTACATCACCACGCCATTCAACCCTATTCTGTACTGACTCCATTCGCCCATCCCTCGAAAATCCTATTTCCCTTAAATCTATCCTAATATTGTCCTCCCACCTACTTCTAGGTCTTCCAAGTGGTATCTACCCTTCGGATCTCACAGTCAATATTTCTGAGATAGGCCTATGTCTTTCCTCCCCTTGCGTGAAACATGTCCAGCCCATTTCATCCTCCGTAATTTAATTATCCTTACCATATTCGGTGGAAGGTACAGGTTATGAAGCTCGTCGTTATGCAGTTTCCTCCAGTCCCCATTTTCATCTCTCTCAAGTTCGAATATTTTCCTAAGCAACCTGTTTTCGAACACTTTCAGATTTTGTTCTTTCTGAAGAGTAAGAGACCATGTCTCACCCGCATTTTGTCTATTAAGAAATCGTTTAACATGTTTTAATTCGTTGTATATTGTCGTGGCCAGTTTGTACTCGCACACCAAGAACAGAACTAGGTGAGATGTTTATCAGAAGATATTACAAAGAAAAAGAGTTCATTTAAATTAGGCCTACTCATTCAATATTATTCCAATAAAGTATCGCGTTATTTTTAAATCAACAAGTATAGACTGGTGGGGAACATCGGAAACATTGTTATGAAAAATAAATCATGGGCACCCCTGACGGGGAAAACGTGAGATGGAGTTGGTCCATGACGTGATTTAACATACATGGACACAATGCATTCCCTTGCGATATTGAAAACCCAGCGGGGAGTCTTGCCTGAGAAATATCACATCCTGGTGGAGAAGTTACTCTTTGCAAGTAAATACATTCCTCAGATTGATTTTATTCATCGAAATATTTTGCTAGTTTTCTATTGAAAATAAAATATATTGTGCAAGGAACTGTACTGAGGTATACAATATGCTTTGGTCAGTGAATACAAGGCGCAAAGCACTATTGGTCGTTACATACCCTACACTAGGGTATCATTCACTGTCAAGAAGAAATGAAATGAAACTGCTTTAAGCATTCGACTTGACTGAGGTGGCAGGTTCACTGTATCGCATCTGGGAAGTCTCTGGTTCTAATCCCCCGGCAGGCCAATCTGAGTGTGTTTTTAGAGGTTTTTCCCTTTCATCCAGCGAATGTTCACTTGGACTCGCTTAGCCTTGATATTGCAGTTCACTTGTTCTTCACAAGATGCACAACGTAAGTAGGTCTGCTGTTAGTTGGTTTCTGATCCCGGCGCGGAATGCATGGCTTTTCATTTCTTTGGTTTGTTTCATAAATAAAATCGAATAACGCATGAAAATAAAAGTTTTATGTGATAGGCCTACTGATGATTATAACAAAAAAATATATTTACGAGTATATTTCCGAATCCTTCTATCCCCACCAAGAGTTAATGAAGTTTCCCCAGGGACGACAATTGTTCTAGCTTGAATCCTTTTCACTCGCGACCACCTTATATTTGACAACAAATCTCTATTCCTGTGACACAAATCTTGTAATGCAATGTAATTAACTGAAAAATAATTTTACTGGTATATACAGCCCAAACATGTCAATTTCACCACACATCCCATCAGGATGCACATAAGGGCACTATTAGGTAAACACATCAAACAAATGGTTACCAAAATTTGGTTTGACCGGAGGTGATAAGCTTCATTGCTTGGCACTCCGGTGGTAAGGGAAGGAACAAAAAAAAAAGGCACCGTATATAAAATGAATATTTTTACCATTTTCCTGAGCAAAACATATAAATAATTTATAGGCATATATTAATTGTATTTAGTTGTTTTAAAATATTTATAAAAAGAAATATGCACACACATCAGATCCTACCGGTTGACTGACTTCTGATAAGGATTTTGAAGAAAATATTAAGAAAACTTTAATTAGGACTTTTCACTGCTATAGACGTATAAATATTTCACTACAAACAATTACATAAATTTAGGAATTAATCTATTTTAAATTCAGAGACCACTAAAATTATGTTTAGTTACAGGTTATGTTGACTTGCATGAAGTATAACTTATACACAAATAATATCAGCATTCAGATGCACTTGTCAACAACTGATTTTTGGACGAAGCAAGAGAAAGTTTCAGTGCGTTCGCCATGAAACCAAACGGAAGTTGTTACCCCTGCATCACTGATAATTCGTCTGTTTCTTACTCCCCTACTATAACAGCGATAGATCGTTAAAAGGTAAAATAAATTTATAATTTGCTAAAGAAATTTAGCAATTTTACAGACTTTAGAGGATTTTTTAAAATTTAGTGCTAATATCTTCAGTTAGTTAATATTGAAAACATGTCATTAATTGTCTGCTTTTGCATTTTTCTTTTCCTGCCAATCCTTCCGTTATAAGCAGGGCCCGGATTCTGATGACCTAAAATTGTTTGAAAAATGACCTATAAAATGACCCTAAATTTTAAAGAAAATGACTTAATAATTATAAAAAATGACCTAAAAACTGATATTTTATTTATAAAAAATTATTATTGTATTCACAAAGTTATAGACTAGTTTGTACATAATAATTGTAAAAACTGTAAATAACTGTAATGTTGTGAATGTTCTCTTCTCACGGAAATTTATACTGGCACTGAGGAACTGGCGAGTCAAAATTCGGCATTGTGGTCTGCCGGATTATATTATTGTCTATTGAGGGTAAACAGTAGTTTGCACTGTCAAATCAAAGCAGGTGGCAGACTCTGGTGCTAAGTCAATCTAATAACAATAGTAATATAATACAAAATTTTGCGTTTGTTTGAATCTCATTTCCGACTGAGACATGACAACACTTAACGCCGAATTTTTCCTTCTTGCTTTAAACAAACAACACTTCAAAGACAGCACCGCTAGCGACAAAAGAAACAGTTAATACACTCAATATAAATACATGAAAATTACTAAATAAGGAAGCAAATGACACGAAAATGACAAAATAATGACCTAAAATTGAAATAAATGCCCTAAAAATATAAAATTGCATAAAATGACAAAAAATGACCTAGTAAAATGTATTTCTATAATCTAGAGGCCATGATTAGGATTTATCTACAAGTTGGCAATGTCTATGCAGCATCAATAAAAAGATGACATGTCATTACAATCCGGGCCCTGATAATAACATAAATTTATTCGTTGTGCATTCGTTGTTTATCAAAACAACACTGAAATATTTAATTCGCAGCTAACTTTAGCCCCCCATTGTTCAGTCTACCAAGCAGAACTATTATGGTGTACTTTTTCATTTGTGTATTGTACTGGTAGGGTTAATAAGCCTGGATTAAGGTGTGCAGTGGCTGTGCCGAAACTTCCATGGTGATATAAGCTAGAACAGTAAACACTGAGTGTAAATTTAAATGGTCTATGTCTTCCTGTTGCAGAACTTTATATCCAAAATCCACGAGATGCCGTATACTATTTGAGGGTGTAAATTTATGAATATGAAGTGATAGGCCTATATATGTGATATACGTACTGTAATGAGTTGTTTGTGACAGCTTAGATATGAGCATGTTGGAATAATTAATTCCACTAAACTTGAAATCATTTCCAGCCAAGCAATTTATTGTAATGAAGGTAAAGCAATGGATATAGTCAATCCAATCCTCTCACGCAGCGGGCCCGGGTTCAATTTCTGGTCGGGACAAGTTACCTAGGTGAGGTTTTCTCCTGGTTTTCCCTCACCTGTGAGACAAATGTCGGGTAACTTTAGGCCCTTGTGGTCCCCGGATATCATCTGGCCGTCATTATCATCTTCAACCCCATCCTCGCCTTATTCTGAATTAGTGTGTGTGTGTGTGTGTGTGAATGGTGTGTATCGTCCTATGTGTTCGTGTTGTCTCGGAGGTGGCCCCGGCATTGGGCTGATCACTCATCCGGGGAGGCCCTCCATGTCCTTGTCTGGTCAAAAAAGTATGTATGTGATCCAAAGATAATCCCTCTCCCGACAGGTCGCGGCCGTGTAAGGCCCGGAAAGCTTGAGTAGCTTAAATCCTAAAAAGGGAGAGGTAAAACTACGACAAAGAAAGAAAGAACATAATAATAAAGATAATAATAAAGTGTTTGTAATAACAATAGCATAGTGATGGTGGTGGTGGCAGTAATTTATTCATTTGCTCCCCTTGGCAAAATTTCTGCGGACGTCCATGGTCTGATTTACAGCATCTGAAAACTTTCCCGTAAAAATTGCTTGCCTACAGGCTACTTCAGTGCAACATTTTTACAGCATGAGCGTATCACTAAAGGCGACAGTGTAAAATATCTTAGATCTGATGTGTCACACTTACATACCTTTCTCTACCATAAGTATGCACAATATAACATTCTCCCTTGACTTTCTCATGTAGAATATGAAGGCATATTGCAGGGATGCAGTTTTCTCACCCTCACGTAAACGTTCTACATTGTTAAGCACGGCAACCTGAGTTTGTGCAAACAGTGACTGGCTTGTAACTAATTTCTGAATAATAGCTCTTAGGGCCTCTACGACGATCACCTGATATCATATTTATCTGCCAGATAGAGAACCTATCTGGAAGTTGGCCAAGAATTGCGTATTGTGGTCTCCTGACAAAATCTGTCTGGCAAGACAACTTCCAGATAAGCTACAAGGAGGATGGAGTGACTGAAAAACTTCGAACTGCTAGTTAGGGAATCTTGGTTGAAACAAGATGGCAGCACTCCGAAGTTTCCTGGTCACCTGATTTTCAGAACTGATGCTGGAAGATTTAATTTACATAAAAATGTCATTTTAGGCTCACATATGAATGAAATAGAACTGCACAAATCGATTAATGCACTTAAAACGATATGTTATTATGTAATTTAACTGTACAAATACAAATCCGAGCTGCCTCACCTAGCGGAGGGCTACCGAACAACGATAAACACACCTCTCTGCTCAACGAGGTAAGGACCATTTTACAAAAGTTTACTGCGTTCTTGCCGGTAGCGGAAGTCCTGTATCGGGAGGAATTGTCGGCAGGTGGTAATAAAGGCCCTTTGTATAAGCACGTCATTAACAGAGTTTAAATAAATTCTTGAAAAAATCGATTCTTTCAAGTGAAGTGGTTGTAAATGTAAGCAAAAGTCATCGCCAATATCCGTGTTAAATATTAACATTTTGCTTTGATACGATTTTGCATTCTCGAACCATGCTTTTCACAGACACACTCACAGAAATGTTTCTCTAATTTGTATTTTCATGTTCAGGACACTTAAAAACGTATATATTTTATGCTGAAAACTCATCAGATTTCAGGGTAGGACACACTACCTTCTCTATCTATAGAAGGCCTACTTATAGGACGAATAAATAAGGTGAAAAATATATTTTCATAATTATTTTTATAAGAATTCAATTCCTTTTCTCTGTTTCCTCTTAATGTTAGAGTACACAAATTTACAATCGGAATTCGTCTTTCCCTGTAATTTGGCTTGCAAAGAAAATATTAACTAGGCCTAAGTGAAGTAGCCTAATTTTAATTGTATTTTGATGATTAATTGGAAAATCCCCAACCAAAAAAGAAAGTATAACATCAAATAGACAGTCATATTATACATGAAAGTAGTTTCAAAAAGCATAGGGGTATAGCACAGTGCCTTCTGGAACGTTCACGTAGTAGAATTACAAAATTACCATTGATAACCCTTTCGTGTGATGAAGCTTGTAGGCCTATCCCATTTAGGCCTATACGTTTACCGCCGATCCATGTAAATAAGTAATCATAATACTTACTTACTTACTCAAAGGCAACAGACAATTCCTAAGCAAGTTAAAGATTCCATTTGATGGAATCCGGAGGTTCATTGCCGCTCTTACATCACCACGCCTTTCAACCCTATTCTGTGCTGAGTCCATTCACCCATCCTATTTCCCTTAAATCTATCCTAATATTGTCCTCCCACATAGTCTAGGTCTTCCAAGTGGTATCTACTATACGGATCTCCCAGTTAATATTTCTGAGGTATGACTTTCCTCCCCTTTCGCGAAACATGTCCAGCCCATTTCATCCTCCATGATTTAATTATCATTACTATATTCGGTGACGAGTACAGGTTATGAAGCTCGTCATGCAGTTTCCTCCAGTCCCTATATTCATCTCTCTCGGGTTCGAATATTTTCCAAAGCAACCTGTTTTCGAACACTTTCAGATTATGTTCTTCTCGAAGAGTAAGAGACAGAGTAGATCTGTTTTACATTTTTCACCTTTTTTATAAGTGTGTCATTCTTTCTCATTTTGTTTTTTGTTTCTTCTATTTCTCCACTCTGATGTTCTGAATCTACACCCGAGCACGAGCAGTCTGCTCATTCGGGTGTATTTCTAAATAAATATTTGGTTCTTTTCTTTCTTTTTCTTTTCTGTAGGCCTACTTTAATTTTGAAATTTGTAAATGTTTTTTGTTTATTTGTGTATTTTTGTATTTGTATTTGTACATAAGTTTGTAAATGTAATTTAAATAAATAAATTTAAAAAATAATAATAAAGTCTCACTCGCATTTGTTCTATTAAGAAATCGTTTAACATGTTTTAATTCGTTGTAGGCCTATACTAGGATGTGCCCGCGGCTTCGCCCACGATAATTAATTGAAAAATTAGAAATTAATAGTAGGCCTATAATAATTATTAAAGCATTATATTTATTAACACTTGCACGCGAATCATTCTTAAACTAAACCATTAATAATTAATGAAACAGCTAAAATTCCGGCTTTAGAGTACATTCCACGATTAGAAATTGCCACCTGGGAAAACGATCTCAGATTCGATTATGCATTTCCGAAGATAACTGTGAACCACTGCCTTCTAAACTGTATAATTCTCGTGCGTAATTCTCGAGACGGCGGTGGATAATACGTATAGTTTTTCAACTGTTTGTTGACAGATGAATGAGATGTGAATTTATTTGATAAATTCAGTGTAATTTTCAGAAATTATATAATTTTTCAAGAGAAGGAGTGATTGATTTGGATTATTATTATCAACGATATTTCAAGAGTTAAATCATCAATATTTTACTGCTGGGGCCCCCGGCTTCGCCCGCCATTATTCATTGACTCCAGGATTTTTAAGAAAATTACACTGGTAGATTATTAAAAATGTTTGTGGTTCAGAGCTATGAAAATTGTAAGTAAAAAAAAAAATTAGAACATTTGTTCATTGTGTTCATTTCACTTAGGCCTTATATAATAAAGAAACGGTTTTTCTAAATCTTGTAGTCGTCATGAAAGTTTAGACTGCAAGAGACGAACATCGCCGAGTATACCCGATGTCTCACGAAGCGGGCGAGCAAGCACGCTATTTAGGGCCGTTGAATTGTATAAGAGTAGATTGTCTTGGCCAGTTTGTGCTCGCACACCAAGAACAGAACTAGGTGAGATGTTTATCAGAAGATATTACAAAGAAAAAAGTATAAAGAGCTCATTTAAATTACTCATTCAATATTATTCTAATAAAGTATCGCGTTTTTTAAATCAAGAAGTATAGACTGGTGGTGAACATCGGAAACATTGTTATGCAAAATAAATCATGGGCACCCCTGACGGGGAAAACGTGAGATGGAGTTGGTCCATGACGTGATTTAACATACATGGACACAATGCATTCCCTTGCGATATTGAAAACCCAGCGGGGAGTCTTGCCTGAGAAATATCACATCCTGGTGGAGAAGTTACTCCTCTTTGCAAGTAAATACATTCCTCAGATTGATTTTATTCATCGAAATATTTTGCTAGTTTTCTATTGAAAATAAAATATATTGTGCAAGGAACTGTACTGAGGTAAACAATATGCTTTGGTCAGTGAATACAAGGCGCAAAGCACTACGGGTCGTTACATACCCTACACTAGGGTCATGGGCGTCCGCAGAAATTTTGGCAAGGGGGGGCCAATGAACAAATTACCATCACTATGCTACTATTATTATTACTATTATTATTGCTATTTACATTGTTATCATTATTATTATTATTATTATTATTATTATTATTATTATTATTACATATTAATTTACTGTAGCTGGACCTATGACCAGGGATACAAAGAAAACATCTGATGTATTTACTCACATGACTTTTTCCACAACTTAAAATTTCACAGGTATATATTCGTATAAAATATAAAATGCTATACTTTCTTGCCATATCTTCATTAAAATAAAATGTTTGGCTATAAATGGTTTAAAGTTTAGGGGAAGTAATTATTCCTATAAGCAGGCCCGACGAGAGGGAGGGGCAGCCGGGGCTGCAGCCCCGGGGCCCGGCCGTCCAGGTTTTATTTTTTTACTTTCTAATTTACTCTAACATAAAATTGGTTATAAGCCAATACCAGCTTAAGTTATGTTTTATGTGTTTATTTTGTCTGCATTGTCCTGTCGTATAATAATGACACGGAATTAATCAGTTAATCTGAAACGGATTATTCTTTAAACAAATTTCTATTTCTGAAAAGTAGAAGCAGAAATCCTTTTGGACTCAACAGTAGGTCTCACTAAGGTTCGACATTTAAAATAATAATTTTCAAAAATTAAAGTGGTACATACAGATAAAATTGTTCCTAAATAGAATATTTTAATGTATTTTTCCGTTTCGTACCCGCCATCCATTAATCGATTTGATCCAAAATCAATAGGCTTCGTCCCATGGGCGTAATAAATGGTATACCAAGTTTTATGAAAATCCGATAAAGCGTATTTGAGTTATCGCGCTTACAGACACACGGACGGACAGAATATTTATGTAATATCATTACATAAGCTTAATCCTTTTGTTGCATACATTATAAAGGGCGAGTTGGGTAGTGAATTTAATATTTGACGGGGGCCCGGGAAATTTTTTACCTGGGGCCCTTGGTTTCTTTCCACGGCCCTGCCTACAAACTACAGAAATATCTAGTCAACGTAAGCTCGTTTTCATCAAAACAACGCCAACATACAACAGTATGTGGAAACTTAAACTTCACTTCACATTAGTTGCTTAGAGTCATTTAATTTAGATGTTTATGTGTAAACAAAATTTCTAGGGAGGGGCAGCGGCCCTACCCTGCCCCCCCCCCCCATCCGGACGGCCATGACTAGGGTATCATTCACTGTCAAGAAGAAATGAAATGAAATGTCTTTAAGCATTCGACTTGACTGAGGTGGCAGGTTCACTGTATCGCATCTGGGAAGTCTCTGGTTCTAATCCCACGGCAGGCCAATTTTTTAGAGGTTTTCCCTCTCAAAGAGCGAATGTTCACTTGGACTCACTTAGCCTTGATATTGCAGTTCACTTTTTCTTCACAACATGCTCAACGTAAGTAGGTCTACTGTCAGTTGGTTTCTCATCCCGGCGCGGAATGCATGGTTTTTCATTTAATTTGTGTGTTTCATAAATAAAATCTAATAACGAATGAAAATAAAAGTTATTTGTGATAGGCCTACTGAAGATTATAACGAAAGAAATGTATATTTCCGAATCCTTCTATCCCCACCAAGAGTTAACGAAGTTTCCCCAGGGACGACAGTGGTTCTAGATTGAATCCTTTCATTCGCGACCATCTTATATTTGACAAGAAATCTCTATTGCTGTAACACAAATCCTGTGATTTAATGTAATTCACTGAAAAATAATTTTACTGGCACCGTATATAAAATGAAAATTCTTACCATTTTCCTGAGCATAACATAAATAATTTATAGGCATATATTAATTGTATTTAGTTTTTTTATAATATTTCTAAAAAGAAATATGCACACACATCAGATCATGCTTCTGATAAGGATTTTGAAGAAAATATTAAGAAAACTTTTATTAGGACTTTTCACTGCTATAGACGTATAAATATTTCACCACAAACAAGTACCTAAAATTAGGAATTATTATTTTTTTAAATTCAGAGAACACTAAAATTATGTTTACTTACAGGTTATGTTGACTTGCATGAAGTTTAAACACAAATAATTTCAGCATTCAGATGCACTTGTCAACAAATGATTTTTGGACGAAGACGAACCAAGAGAAAGTTTCAGTGCATTCGCCATGAAACCAAACGGAAGTTGTTACCTCTGCATCACTGATAATTCGTCTGTTTCTTACTCCCTTACTATAACAGCGATAGATCATTAAAAGG
The DNA here is from genome assembly GCA_964059195.1 of Ectobius pallidus. Lineage (NCBI taxonomy): Eukaryota > Metazoa > Arthropoda > Insecta > Blattodea > Ectobiidae > Ectobius > Ectobius pallidus. Next base: position 16,387,360 of record CAXKWD010000005.1, read on the forward strand.
TAAAATAAATTTATAATTTGCTTGAAAAACCCAGTGCCAAAGAAATTTAGCAATTTTACAGACTTTAGAGGATTCTTTTTTAAAATTTAGTGTTAATATCTTCAGTTGGTCAACAATGAAAACCAGTCATTAATTGTCTGCTTTTGCATTTTTCTTTTCCTGCCAATCCTTCCGTTATAAGCAGGGTCCGGATTCTGATGACCTAAAATTGTTTGAAAAATTACCTATAAAATGGCCCTAAATTTTAAAGAAAATGACTTAATAATTATAAAAAATTACCTAAAAACTGATATTTTATTTATAAAAATTATTATTGTACACACAAAGTTATAGACTAGTTTGTACATAATAATTGTAAAAACTGTTAATAACTGTAATGTTGTGAATGTTCTTTTCTCACGGAAATTTATACTGGCACTGAGGCACTGGCGAGTCAAAATTCGGCATTTTCTTTTGTGGTCTGCCGGATTATATTATTGTCTATTGAGGGTAAACAGTAGTTTGCACTCTCAAATCAAAGCAGGTGGCAGAATCTGGGGCTAAGTCAATCTAATAACAATAGTAATATAATACAACATTTTGGCGTTTATTTGAATCTCATTTCCGACTGAGACATGACAACACTTAACGCCGAATTTTTCCTTCTTGCTTTAAACAAACAACACTTCAAAGACAGCACCGCTAGCGACAAAAGAAAATGTTAATACACTCAATATAAATACATGAAAATTACTAAATAAGGAAGCAAATGACACGAAAATGACAAAATAATGACCTAAAATTGAAATAAATGCCCTAAAAATATAAAATTGCATAAAATGACAAAAAATGACCTAGTAAAAATGTATTTCTATAATCTAGAGGCCATGATTAGGATTTATCTACAAGGTGGCAATGTCTATGCAGCATCAATAAAAAGATGACATGTCATTAGAATCCGGGCCCTGGTTATAAGGAACGATAACCTTCCGCAGAATAGAGCATGAAAGTCACCCAACAGTTACGGAATCTCCAAACAGCAATTAGTTCTTGATGTTAATGAAGAGGTTACCTGTATGTGTGTGTGTTTAGCCTTTACTGAAAATCAGATGAAAATATTGTTCATAACTAACACGTTTATTGCTGAGAATTAATTAATGTCCCTCCGTCCTGTAGTACATTTCACACATATTCTGGTGATAAGACGCTTTACAATATTAAGATTTCCTTTGAAGACAGAAGTATCTTACAGAGACATCTCTGTGTGAGATTCCACACTTCCTTGTGCTCAGCTGGAATTAATTTCCTACAGTCACTTGCAGGTTAGGCTATGAGTAGATATGCACTGGCTTCATCTGATGTTTTACCTTTAAGAGCAAAGATTCTTCCTGTTGCGTGTGTATAATTCTGTCAGAGTTTCTCACTCACAAATAAGGCCCTCTTCTGTTATTGTAATAGTCCATCGCTTTCAAAAATCACTTTTTTGCACGACTTAACTAATTAATGGTACTTACGAATATTGTTGCCGTGGATCGTAAGTTGGCATTCCCGCACGCAATCTTGTTGCTATGGAAACAGAACAAATTTCCGTGCGGTAAGAATTTACTTACAGCACCTTCATAATAAAAGCCTTTATGGACAAGGCCACCAGGAAAAATATTCGGTTCCCATAACAACAAACACATGCGAATCACTTTCTTTCATGCGAATCCATCTTCAATAGTGTGAAGACATTTTCAGCTAATATCTCAATTAATATAAATAAATTGATATAAACCATCGTGCAAAAAAATAGCATGCAATACTCGTGCCGTAGGCGCATAACGGATCCCGGAAATTGAAAAAAACTCGGCGCAAGAGCCTCGTTTTTTCAAACTCTTTCCTCGATCCGTATGCACCGCTTACGGCACTTGTATCGCAATATACTAGTGTGCCCTTGTAATTTATTACTAACCCTTGGTTGTTCATTATGTTACTTAATTCCTAATTTAATCAAACATGCTTATTAATTAATCCAGCGCATAGTTATTTACTTATTTTATTTTCGTCTTTCATTACTTCATATTTTTAAATTAATTCTATCTTTCCTTTCCCAACTTTCTGGTCTTATAATCCATCGAAGTAGGAAAGAAATGCTGGCGCAATCTGTTTTTACCGTTTCCAAGCCTTATGACGTCAGTAAAAATCACGAATACTAGTTTACTAAATTTCAGGCTGTCTTCATTTGTTTCCATTGCTCACGTAAACTTAAACCGCAATCTGTTTTCTTTCACTGAGCCTACACTCTGGACGCTCTTCTATAGTCTGAATATTCTAAGAAACAAACTTGAGGAAAGAGGAAGAAGAAAAAAGAACAGTATGTCTGTCTCACTCTTAAGTCATGTGAGTAATGTGCTAGAGTGAGACAGGCATATGTTTTTTTTTTTAAATCTCTATATATATATATATAAAAGGTTTTGTCCTGACTGACTGATTGACTGAATGACAGGAATCAACGTACAGCCTAAACTATAACAGGTAGAGACTTGGAATTTTGACAGTACCTTCGTTTCATAATGTAGGTGCTCACTAAGAAAGGATTTTGAAAAATTCTGATTCTAAATGCCAAAAATTAAATGTTTTTGAAAATACTTAATCCCTTTTTACATAGAATTATCAATTCCAAATCACAGAATATATTGTTGCCAAATGGTATCAGGTGGGCTTGGAAAAAACAATTGAAATGCACTTTTGACAAATAAGAGAAGTTATCAAAATAATTCATGTTATAAATAAATATTACAGAATGAAATCCACTAAAATAATGGAATCACATAACTTTCTCTACCCTGGACGTAGAGAAAACAAAACGAGGTATGATAATGTGTATATTATTATATTATATCGCAGGTTTTTGGAGAGAAAGTATGAAAGTGATAATGCTTTATGGTAACATAAAAGTGGGAAATTTCCCGCCTCGCTATTACAATTTTATGTTACAGGAATTTCTGTTTCTTCTTATTTAAACCTCTACCGCCTTGCTGTGCACTGTACAAGCGATGGGATGCAACATTCTAGATCCTCTATGAGCCATAAAAAACCATATCAAGCGTTTTCTGAGGGAATAGTTTGAGTGTAATAAGTCGTTCTTCCTATTTCAAATTATAAATGCCTATATAAGGACCTAGAATTTAAAATTGAAAATCCTTCATAAGCTAATTTCCAATTACAAAATACAGAACCCGGGCGACGCCGGGTCTTTTAAGCTAGTTTATTATTAGAAGACCTCCTTATACCCTCAATATATTGTATTTTTCTTTCATTGATATTCTTAAAGACCCAAAAAACTAGTAGCTGCCAGTATTACAAGTTATATTTTATTTAGTAGATATAACTTACAAGTTGCAACATATATTCTTACTAGCTTAAAAGACCCGGCGTCGCCCGGGTTTTGTATTTTGTAATTGGAAATTAACTTATGAAGGATTTTCAATTTTAAATTCTAGGTCCTTATATAGGCATTTATAATTTGAAATAGGAAGAACGACTTATTACACTCAAACTATTCCCTCATAAAACGCTTGATATAGTTTTTTTATGGCTCATAGAGGATCTAGAATTTTGCATCCCATCGCTTGTACAGTGCACAGCAAGCCTGGTAGAGGTTTAAATAAGAAGAAACAGAAATTCCTGTAACATAAAATTGTAATATCGAGGCGGGAAATTTCCCACTCTTATGTTACCATAAAGTCGTTTTGGGGATAAAATTAAACAGAAAGCATTATCACTTTCATACTTTTCTCTCCAAAAACCTGCGATATAATATCTCTATATATATAAAAGGCTTTGTCCTGACTGACTGAATGAATGACTGACTGAATGACAGGAATCAACGTACAGCCTAAACTATAACAGGTAGAGACTTGGAATTTTGACAGTACCTTCGTTTCATAATGTAGGTGCTCACTAAGAAAGGATTTTGAAAAATTCTGATTCTAAATGCCAAAAATTAAATGTTTTTGAAAATACTTAATCCCTTTTTACATAGAATTATCAATTCCAAATCACAGAATATATTGTTGCCAAATTTTATATGATGGGCTTGGAAAAAACAATTGAAATGCACTTTTGACAAATAAGAGAAGTTATCAAAATAATTCATGTTATAAATAAATATTACAGAATGAAATCCACTAAAATAATGGAATCACATAACTTTCTCTACCCTGGACATAGAGAAAACAAAACGAGGTATGGTAATGTGTATATTATTATATTACATTATCACTTTCATACTTTTCTCTCCAAAAACCTGCGATATAATATAATAATATACACATTACCATACCTCGTTTTGTTTTCTCTATGTCCAGGGTAGAGAAAGTTATGTGATTCCATTATTTTAGTGGATTTCATTCTGTAATATTTATTTATAACATGAATTATTTTAATAACTTCTCTTATTTGTCAAAAGTGCATTTCAATTGTTTTTTCCAAGCCCATCATATACCATTTGGCAACAATATATTCTGTGATTTGGAATTGATAATTCTATGTAAAAAGGGATTAAGTATTTTCAAAAACATTTAATTTTTGGCATTTAGAATCAGAATTTTTCAAAATCCTTTCTTATTGAGCACCTACATTATGAAACGAAGGTACTGTCAAAATTCCAAGTCTCTACCTGTTATAGTTTAGGCTGTACGTTGATTCCTGTCATTCAGTCAATCAGTCAGTCAGTCATTCATTCAGTCAGTCAGGACAAAGCCTTTTATATATATAGAGATTATTTGTTTTTGTTTTCTTCAGGTTTCTTACTTACAATGATTAGATTTTAGCGTAATGTACTTTCGTGAAGTAGTCAGTTCGGAGTCTATGCAAGCATGCCTCATTAAACAATTCTTACAGTATTATGGTGCCTTTTTCTGTTTGTATTGCTTAATAGCTAATAATGCTTATGACTGTAAAGGTGAGTCAAACTGAAAAATTCAATGCCATAGTCGGAATTTGAACCACAAATCTTTGACTCTCCCTGCCGCTGCACTGCCCCTTGAGCTACCATTGCAACGTGCCTGTACAGCAATAAATTCTCCCACTTACATATCCCGATATACCGACAGAATAACTTCCATAATAATGACTTTTTTATGTATTTTTATGACTAGGGTAGGCGCGGACGAGCGAAGTTTGCATTACTGCGCCATAGGTTAGTCCCCTAGACCACGAGTGCTAGTTGAAAGAAACCTCTTCAGATGAGTCTCTTGTACGATTCCTTCTTTTAACAAGCCATATTAAGTTTTGTTGCAGAAAATATGATAAAAGTGACGAGTAATTTCAATTTATGTGAATACATTTAGTTTAACCCTCAAGAGTTATATATTTATTGAAACAATTAACAAATCATGTCCCGGAAAATTATGTAAGGTCAGCCTATTTCGCGTTCTTTCATAGCATTATTTCATACGGCATTCTATTGTGGGGAAATAGTAGGGAAGCATATTGATAAAATCTTATTATTGCAAAAAAAGGTGATCAGAGTAATATCAGGTTCTCATATAACTGCGCACTGTAAACCTTTGTTTATAAATCTTAAAATAATGACAATAGTGAATTTATACATATTTACTGTTTCACTACATGCAAAGGAAAATTTATCCAACTTAAATTTAAGACAAGATATTCATTCGTATAACACAAGGAATTGCAATAAAATAGATATTCCATACCAAAGATTATCCAAATCAACAAATAGTTATGAAATAATTGGCATGAAACTTTTCAATAAATTACCTTTGGAGCTAACAGGCGAACCATTAAAGAAATTTAAGACTAGACTTTTTAACTGGCTAATTTTAAACCCATTTTACAGTATAAACGAGTTTTTTGAAATTGTCTCAATTGTTTCAATGCCAGTAATGTAATCATAATGTCATGGTGTTTTAATGTGTGTTTTAATGTATATGCTCCTGATCTTTTAGATATATTCATGACTAACTTTTAATTTTTTTATCAGTATAAATGAGTTTCTTAATGGTTTGGTTTACTAAAGGAAAGTATGCGTAGTAATCTTGTTTAACTCTATCAAGGTATATTTGTTTTAACTTGCTATTTATTCACATACATTTCTGTGTCTGTTTACTATTTTCTTAAACTATGTTAATATTATGTTAAAATTATGACTTTTGACTTTGTCTATTGTTCAATGAACTTAATTAAAATAAAATTTGATTTGATTTGATTTAATTAAATAACATTTTAATTAACGATTTTTTAAAATATTTTTTTTTTAAACGAAAAGAAACAATCCACAGCAAGCGAACTTTATAAACACGCCCTACTGATACAGTCAACATATTTCTGCTTTCTTTATGCACAATAATTGAAAATGAGGGAAAAACTGAGCTCATTAGTAGTAAAATTACAGAACTTTTACTGAAAACTAGTAACTTTCTAGAACTCTTACTAAGAATTCATCCAGTATTTCAACTTCGGCTTAATCCTCGGTCGCTAAAGGCTTATTTTGCGTACTTGATACTTAAATAGCTATTGCCTGCGTGCGTCTGGACGGTGCAATGCAGTGAAAGTAGCCATAACACGTTTTCACGTCTCAATTTATACCATGTCAAAACTAATAATCTCATATCCTGGATTCATATATTTTCATGGCTTGTAATTTCACTTTGTGTTGTTATATTTAAAAGATATAGCAGTTTGATCCATTGGGATTTCCAATTCTGCTATTTATCTGGACTGAAAAAATGTAATCGGTAAATTGGTTTTTAAATCCCTTAATATTGTAAATCAGAGTTATTACTTGTAGCTCCGAATAATGTCTACTAATATTCCCATATTAATCTTTCATAGAGTTGAACACGTTTCAATTTTACAAATTGCAAACAACACACATACGAAGGTACGATGCAATATTGCAGAATCAGTAATTACGTGACATATTTTCCTGATTCTGTTGTACAGGTATTTATTTCAAATAATCGTCTACAACCTATTAAATAATGTTTTTGTAATTCACACTTTGTACTCTTCAAACGATACAATCATGAATATCACGAAATAAGAAGGCAAATACTTTCAAAGGTTACATGAAAAACCTTCAAAAGAAAAAGCTAGAGGAAGAAGCCCTGCATTATCAAGCACAATGGACATACATAACATCAGTTACAGTATTGTGTGTTACAGTATTATATCAGTAAACCATGAACGTTTCTGCAAAACAAACTCGCATTCTTGAATTGTGTATAAAATGTTCGATCGAGACTGTCTATATTCGGTACTAGCATGTGCCCGCGGCTTCGCCCGCGAAAATTATTAAAAATAAATAAAAAATTAAGAGTATAATAGTTAAATCAATATATTTATTAACACCTAAATTACGTGGAATGCATTCCACGATTAGGTAGCGTCGCCTGGTAAAAGTGATCTCAGATTCGAGTTCCTTGGCCCAGAAAACCCATGTATAGTGAGTTTCGTTCAAATCGAACAACAATTGACCTCAGATTCGTGTTCTTGGCCCAGAAAACCCCTGTATAGTGAGTTTAGTCCAAATCGAACAACGTTTGACCATATTTAGGCCAATATTGATTATCCCTCTTATAATAATAATAATAATAATAATAATAATAATCCTCTTCGGTGAAAGTTGAAAATTTCATATGTCTGCGTGCCTTGACATTATAAACAAATGAATCGACCAGCCTGAGCTACGACATTCAAGCGATCGCGAAAGTGTTATTTCTAAGGTATGACAAAAATAGCCAAAGCCAACTGTAATTGATTTGACATTGAAATGTATTACTGAAAACCGATGCTTCGAAAACGCAAAAAAAACACATTTTCTGCCAATTTTTCACTCATAACTCACGAACGAAAGTGAAAATTAAAATTCCGGCTTCGAGGTGCATTTTCCGATCCTTCAGTCTACCTATGTTTAAAATTTCAGATCTCTGCGTCCAGTCGATTTCGCTGGGCATCGCGGACAGACAGGCAGACACTTCCTTTTATTAATATAGATTTGTTTATGTTTGACCTATACATAATAGTTTTTGACCTATAGTAATTAATAGAGAAAGGCATTTAATGATCATAAAATAGTGAAAAAATTCAAAATAAAGAATGCATTTATGACCCAAAAATAGTGAAAAAATGACACGAAATTTTTAAAAAATGACCAATAAATGTTCCACTATTACTTATATTTATCGTTTTTAAAGTAATGATAGCTAAAAGCAATTTAACAGATGGCAGAGGGTTATATATGAATTTACAATATAAAACACCCTTATTTCATTGCTAAAAACGTAAGTAAATCTATACTACTTGGACACTCTTAGCGAAAAGTTTGCAATAAACATGAATTAAAATAACTATAATTAACTTGGCAGATATTCTCAAATAAAAACGTTTGTCTATTGTCTGAAAGTAACGATTCATATATAGAAAAGCTCCTCTCTACCTCCACTGAAACATGACCTAAAATGCCGAGAAAGACCTAAAACGCCGAAAATGACCTAAAAATGCAGAAATTACCTAAAAATTGCCAAGAAATGACCTATCTCTTGAAAATGACGAAAATTCAAAATAAAGCAAAAAATGCAAAAACAAATAGCCCTTATTTAAGCAATTATTTCGTGATACACATTTATTTTATATTCGAGCTATCTTTTAACCTTCATATAAAAAAGGTGCAAAATCATTATTATAATGATTATAATAATTATTAATAATAATAATAATAATAATAATAGTAATAATTATTATTATTATTATTATTATTATTATTATTATTATTATTATTATTATTATTGTTGTTGTCAAAGATAATGACAGGTTTTCAATACTAACCTATTTGTCTTACACAATATTTACAGATATGTGACTGCAAAGACAGAAAAAAGAGCTGAAAAGGCAATGTTGGCTCGTTTTATTTAGCATTTATTATTGTTATAATAATTATGAAATACACTAGAATTTGTTTCAATCGTAATCCACTTGTTCTCAATGTTGCTATAATTTTTGGTAATAGAATGAGAATGCATAATGGGCATTATTTAAATAATTTAGATTAAGTGTACACTCCTTTGACTGATATTTATGTTTCGCAGTTGACTATGGACCAACTATAGGCCTACATATTTTTACAGCTGGTTCCTTCGAAAGAAAGAAAGAAAAAATATTTCGTCCAAAGTTAATGCTTAAAAACTGTCTATAATTTTTAATCTTGCTTTATGTCATAAATATTATCACATTATTATCATTATCTTTATACCATCGGAGGAAATATTAAGGAATAAATTGCCCCTTTTATGGGTTTCCAATGAAGTTGCTAGTTTCCATGCAACGTAAAATATGTAAAGATTACTAGGTGGACCACATACAGCACGAAATATAACAACGTCAAGGCAAGTGTATTCCGTCTCGTGTGTTTTGTACGAATGACAGTCAGGTCATTGCCTCCGCATCGGTCATCTGACAGTGCGCTGTTGCAATTCTATGAAGGATAATAATCTGAATATCTTGTCCTTATGATTGAATCCGAACAGTTATAGCAATTCCCTTTGATTAGACTACCCAAGAGTAAGACCGATCCACTATGAATTACTCGCCAGAGTGATATATGTTCACTGTCCAGTGGAAGCAGAATCTGAGTCTAAGGGCCTTTTCACACTGGGATACCGGTGATGGTCACTGATACAGGACATTTGAGTTGGAGTTTCCATACCGGTTCACAGCAGTGACTAACCCAGTCACAGTGACGCTGCAGTGTCTCACCCCGAACACATGTGACGGTCGCCCTCGTTGCCAGAGAAGCATTGCTTTTAATTGGAGCGTTCACACCGGGACATAAGTGACGGTCAAAGCATTTAGGGATTGCCAACACAACAAAGTTGTTTGTTTGTGTGTGTGTATATATATATGTAATTATATAATTGTACAGTCGAGCTCAGAGAAACTAGTTATCTGGACATGAGTGTAGATTTGATCAATACCGAAGATTTTATACGTGAAGTGGAATGTCGACCTGCCATCTGTGAAGTCAAAAGCGATGACAAATTGTTTTATCATGTAGCTGCTATTGGCAATACTAGTAGTGACGTCACAAGTGACCCAGGTGTGTTCATTTGCAATCTATGGTGACCATCACTAAAGTCTGGCCGTTCTAAGAAGGAAACCTGAAGTAAACGAAAACCAGTACATCTGTCTCACTCTAGCACATTACTCGTATGACTTAAGAGTGAGATAGACATACTGTTTTTTGTTTACATCAGGTTTCTTTCTTGGCTCTTCTGGGGTATAGTGTTCCATTGTGAAGACGCTCTAAACCAGCTTATGCGATGAGTAAGTGACTCAAATTGCCTATAATCTCAATTATGGGACATTAGACATAGGCCTACTACTACTAAACCAAATTGCTCTCAATCGGTTGTCTATCTGTCCTCCTGTCATCCAGAAGTATGACTATTTGATGGTATAGACTACATCTGATTTTTACTAAACCATGTCAATTAGTAGCTAGAAATACACATAAAGGGTTTTTAAAATGTAAAAAATGGGATGCTTCGGGATCGCATATTACGAACTTACATTAAAAACCTGCGAAAAAATCTTATTATTATTATTTTTTTTAAATAAGAAACAGCGATTTGAATCACCATGTTTCCGTCTACTCCACAATATGAATGTCAAGTATCATCCAGTACGCTAATACAGAGTTGCCAGATCAGAAACGTAGAACAGTCGTACCAATATTCGAAAATAGTCGTATGCAAGTTAAAACTGTCGTATACTTGTGTTTTTTTCAGTGTAATGAGCGTATTGCGTTAATAATAATAATAATAATAATAAATAATTAATAATCGGTATTATACACCTTACATACGTCATTTAATTGTTAATAAATCATCTTATTTGTATATGATTAGGCGTGTTTCATTATCTTCCGATGTGCTAAATTTCATAAAATGAAATAAAATGAAATAAACAGTAGTTATCACAGTTTAATTATTGCAAAAGGAACAGGACTGCTTTCCAATAAAATTGATTTTAGCAACATGCTTACAACAAAAGTCTTGAGAAAACAAAAGCTGGATATATATCAAATTTTAAAATTCGTCAGTAGATTGATTAAAAAAATCCCTTTAGGCAGGCCTACAGGCTGAGGTAGATTTCAAAGTGCTTTTGGTTTAATTTATTATCGCTGCGCAGCACTCTTCTTTTTTAGCCTTGGCATGGCAAACCCGCAGTAATAAGAACTGAATTCGGTAAAGAGGAAGAGACTACAATCATTTGTTTTGACAACAAGAATAGGATATAATATTCTGGGAGGTCGTGCGCAAGATCAGCAATGAATAAAGTTAGCAAAGCCGCTAAACAAGACAAAATTATGATAATATAATAATTCTTTTAAGTGTTATTATTTTCAAACATTAAAATCTCGCGTCATATGAGAGCTATCAAGAAACTAGTTATTGATTTGTAGAGTACACATCAAGAGCTTTTCAACGATACCCCACAAGTCGTGGTTTCAAAAGTTTCGAATTTTCATCCCCCCACCCCACCCCCACCCCACCCCCACCCCCACCCTCACTCGAACCCCCGAATCGTTGGTGTCACTGTGAACTCCATAGGGAGTACTCTAATTTATTCAAACAAAGTTTCCCTCTATACTTCATAGGGGCCGAGATATACATTTTTAAAAATTTCAACCCCCTCCCCCGACCACCCCCTTGGGCCAATTTTCCTCATTAACGAACTTGTCTTAGCTATTGGGCCTAGAAATGACATAATAAAATTTGGTTCAAATATCTTCAAAATTACGGCCGCTATCGTGTAAAGATATATATATATATATATATATATATATATATATATATATATATATATATATATAAATATCACAATTTTTTTTTTTTTTTGAACGGGCGGTGGTTTCGTACTTAGGGGAGCATGAAACGTAAAGATATGAAAGAATTTTTCGAAAATCATGACATGGTATCCATTGCAATAGGTAGATTTTTCTTCGAAATCTACCTAAAAAATATAAAACTCTATTATGTTCAAAATAGTCGTACAAATAGGCGTACGACTCGTGGTTGCGTCGTACGTCGTACAAATATACGCAATAGTCGTATGCGTATGACTATAGTCGTAGGTATGGCAACCCTGCGCTAATATGATATGCACAACGTATGTATTCTATGCACTATACTATGTATCTTATTTATATATATTATATACAGTATCTTGTACTATGTAAAAAATATCTGAGTCGGTTGACCCAAATAGGCCTATGGTAACAATGCTGTGGATATTGTTTTTTGTATCTCTTAAAACTTTGGGTTTTTGACTTATCGGCTTTTCCTATCACTCTAGAGTTTATGTGTAACCGTAAAATCGTGATACATTCCTTGTTGAGTATTTGAATTGTTGGATCTCACATTGCATGAAAGAGAACCAATGGATAGGTTACTGTACAGTATAGATCGAAACGATATATCAGAATACACAGACACAATGGAAGCGCGTTCTATAGGCTTACCAGACTGACAAGCGTTGTTACTGCGATCGTATATTTCCATCGGCTTCTCTCAAAGCTAAGACCATTTCATTTTAATTACTTTTTATAAACGAGTTTGGTTTTTTAATCTGTTTAAAAACAATTTCTATTAACTGTTCAGTTGTCATACTTTATTGATATCGGTGAAATGTGTATTGAATTGAAGAGCTTTTAGCAAAAACAACCATAGTCCAAAAACCAAATTTTTCAGTAGAAGCAAAAAACTGTCTCCCTTTGGCAGTTATTACTTCATGAATTTAAATTTATTGTATAATTAAGTCAACATATATAGAAATATTTTGATATAATAATTTTCCTTTATATGTAACTTCAGTGCCCTGAAACCAGACCTGAAAGCTGAAGAGACATGGACTATGGCTGTTTTTGCCAACAAGTTTTAATCCACTATCTAAGAAATTTTTAAGAATGCAAAGAAAAAATATAAATTCAAATAATAAATAAGAAAAATGTTATTCAAATACTTAATTACACGTCACACTATTAATGTTATTGAAAAATTATCAATATTAGCTATTGTATGAGCTAGGATGTTTATGGATCCTCGATTCCACTGCTGTTATCATCTAAGGAGACAATGCTTTACAGAACAATGAAACAGCTGATTCTAAGAAACAGTTTTCTGCATGATAGCCAATTTCTATCAGCAAATTCACTAGGTAAAACTGAATGGACAATGGTTGTTTTTGCTAAACTTGGTAAACTTTGTAATCCTATATTTGAGGGACTATGGCAGATTTTACCATATCACGTAATTAAAACAATGACCAGTAGGTTGTAGCACCCAATAACACAGAAAACTCAATTTTCAAATTTTTGGACTAAGGTTGTTTTTGCTAAAAGCCCTTCAATTATTAAGGGCCAGAATGGTACTTTATGAGTTTGTGTGGTGGACGGAAAAATGTATGTTCGTCTGTCTGTCCGTCCTTCTGTCCGTGTGTCTGTACGCGCCATAACTCAAATACGCTTTATCGGATTTTCATCAAATTTGGTATACGCATTTCTAACGTTCATGAGAAGAAGCCTATTGATGTTGGACCAAATCGGTTAACCGGTACCGGAGTAATGCCCAATTTAGTGCCTATTTTATAATAATGTATTAGAAAGAATTTATCAAACGCGAATTAGTTCCCAAGACAACATTATTGTTTTGTAGTGTTCATATAGGCCTACGGCTTTGGAAGTTTCAATACAAATAGCTATGACAAATAACACTACCCACATATTCCTTCACATAAGCTTAGCAAACTAGACCCTTGTCTTGCCATAAGTCCTGCTTAATCAATCTATCTGGAGCTTAACTCGGAAATGGATAACAAAAATAACTTATTTTTCTGCATATCATAATTGCAATTAGCACTCATTAAACAAAAGCATTCCAGCACTTTTCTTTACATCAGTTTACCTTATTTTATTATTTTTGCTTTTGTATTATTAAAGTCCATTCTTAATGAAAATGTTAACACCTATATAGAAACATCCGGCACCAACATAAACATTAACAGTTTGTTCACACTGATTGCAAACATTAACTTGAGGTCAGAGAAATGAAAGAGTATAATTTTCTTCCGATACTGCTTTTCCCCCTGATCAGCACGAACATATGAGCATTTGTTCAGAGGAGTCCCCTGAATTCGTTTGTCTATGATTTTGCACCGGTACTACTTAATAGTGAAGTGTTAAAGATTTGGTTTCCTTATAACCTTTGTGCTGTGGGAAAGCTTAACAGATTATTCCAAATGTAATAAGCATTCCCCAGCTCAATCATTTTAATTTTAAAAATAATCTAGAAGAAATCCGAACTAGGTTGGATGCGTTTTGAGTCTATGTATTATTATTTTATTATCCTGAGAACAGAACAGACTCATTGAACAATTACAATATTCTCTTATACTAATTACAGTAGTTTTATAACACTAATATTAGATATTTCATGTAATACTAAAAATATTTAAACTAATACTACAACTAAAAAGAAAAACAGAAAGAAGATGTAACATGGGGTATTTTAGTGAAGGTTGGTCGCAGTAATGTCACGGACAATGGCAGTAGACCTATGGTACTTTAAGAAATTGTGTGGGGGACGGGAAAATGTCTGTCCGTCTGTCTGTCTGTCCGTCCGTGTGACTGTACGCGCGTCAACTCAAATACGCATTATCGGATTTTCATGAAACTTGATATACACATTTATAATGTCCATGGGAAACAGCCTATTAATACTGGACTAAATCGGTACCGGTGCCGGTGTAATGCCTAATTTAGTGCCTATTTTATGGTAATGTATCAGAAATAATTTATCAAAAGCAAACCAGTTCTCATGACAACATATTGTTTTACACTGTTGATATATAATACGTCTTTCGAAGTTTCTTTGACAAAAACACTACTTACATACTCCTTCACATATGCTTATCAAACTAGTCAGATGTTTGTTTTTTTTTCCGCTGACCAAGTTGAAATGAGTAGGCCTACTACATGAATATCGTTATATGCAGAAGGTATATTATTGTGAAATAATCAGGCCTACGTACATTAAGCGGAGTTCTTTGCCAGTGCATTTTGTGAAATGTTGACATATTTTAAGAATTTCTTATAGGCTATTAGTGCATACGAGTATGAATTAAGGTTAAGTATCAAACTAGGTCTTTGTTCTTCCGTAAGCCCTGCATAATGAGTCGATCTGGAGCATAACTCTGAGATAGATTACACAAATAACTTCCTTTCTGCATATCATAATTGTAATTATCAATGATTAAACAGAAGTATTCTGGCACGTTGCTATATCAGTTTACCTTATTTTATTTCTAGTAACGATCATGTAACTCATAACTTCTGTTTACTACCTCACAATGGAATTATCACATTCGTTTTAATTCTCATAAAAATTTCTACAATTAACTAATTTTTAACATTACTGAAATCTAAAGTAAGAAAACAAAAAAATTACGTTTGCTTGTTTCTTAGGATTATCTAAGTGCAGTTATTTGCTATTGTTTAACTGTAACAGTCGCCGTTGTGCTGGAATTCTGTGCAGCAGAGCTTCTTTCATATGCCTCTACTTTTTCATCCATGGGATTGTCGCATTTACGCAAAAATAAATGACATCGACGTAGACCGGAAACGAACCCGCAAACTGAAGGTACAAAAAACAGCTTCTTAATAGAAAGGTGAGTCAATAAGTATCTACACTACCTTCTTTAAATGTATTGCCACAATACAAAACTTTCAATTAACTCATTTTTCATGCACTTGATCCATCGTTCAACAAGCTTCCTGATGCCCTCAGGAAAAAAGTTTTCGGCTGAGTAGCAAGTCACGTATGCACCGCTTCCTTCAGTTCTTAATCTGTGGTGAATCGTCGGCCACTTCATTGACAGTAACTCTTCGGGGTGTCTGAATCATGATAAGCTTTTACTCAATGTTGGCTTCACTAGTGGATGTGGATGGGCGTCCTGTACTTTCCTCGTCCTTCACACTTGTCAGAAAACTTTTGAACTTTTCAATCCTTCGTACACGCTTCACCGTGCCCCCATTTTGTGAGGGAAAGGTTTTGAATTATTTTTATCATTAGCCTTCTGTCAGATGCAAAATTCTTTTTAGACCGGTTGATAGAGCCAGCTCAATTGTTTCTGGTTACTGTGAAGGAATTCTTAGTTATACAGTGAGTCTCACGCAAGAGTTGGCCAATCATGCGGGTTTCTGCGTCGCAAGCGAACGGGGGAAATATCTACGCAAATAAAGCCGCGAACAGTGTAATGGTTCAGGTTCTCACAGTTACGGTTGGAATTACAATGAATATTGGCATCTCATCCATCACAAGAGATGTTGGAAATGTCCTCCTCTTGCATCCACACTACATTGACATCTTTTCAGGAAATTTTCTTTCACGCACACAAGTTCAGCTTCCGAGTTAGAGTTAATTTCTCTTGTGATATTGTCTTTAAGTTCTTCTAATGTTTGGGAAATTGACCTATACACTTTATTTTTCAAGTTTCCCCATAAATAAATAGACGCATACTGTTAGAAGAACTTAAAGACAATATCACATAGGCCTATTACAAGATAAATTAACTCTATCTCGGAAGCTGTCGGCCGCGGTGGTCTACAGGTAGCGTGCCCGCCTCTAGATCCGCAGGGCGCGGGATCAAACCCGGCCGCGGTCGATGGATTTTTCAGGACGTAAAAATCCTGGGCACGGAGTCCTCCGGGAGGGACTTTAAGCTGGGGGTCCCGTGTCGTAGATTTACGGCACGTAAAAGAACTCCAAGCCTAAATTAGAGCCTCTGGACAAAATTTCTCGGCCCTTCCACGTCCAAGAAATACTTAGTTTCCAGAGGGGGGTTGCGAGGCGATGGGCTTACCACCTGTCCCTCTACCCTCTCTCGGAAAATAAGCATATCAAAATTAGTATAGGTAATGAAACCTCCATTGGAGGCCCCTTCGCCCCACCTGGGGATCATAGGGTACCAGATACAGAATACAGATCTCGGAAGCTGAACTTTTGCGATGTCATGTAGTGTGGAGGCAAGAGGAGGACATTTACAACATCTCTTGTGATGAGGTACGTGTTTATTTTCATTGTAATTCCAACTGTAACTGTGAGAACCTGAACCATTACGTGGTTCGCGGCTTTATTTGCGTAGCTATTTCACCCGATCTCTCGGGAGTTAGAACTGTGGTCGCCACGGCTCAGAAACTCGCATGATTAGCCAACTCTTGCGTGAGACTCACTGTATAACTAAGAATGCGTGGGATTCACTGTAGTATGGTGGATAACCAACCAACATCCAAGAAAAACTATTTGAACTTCCTGTAATTCACCTCGATTTTATAGATGTATTGCTACTAATAAATTTCCAACCCTCGTATTTTAACGTCCCTACAACGGGAGAGGTAAAACAAAGAGAACGAATCAGATAACATATTTTTAGACAATAAGTCCTTTTTTTGCTGTAAGTAAATGGAACACATTTCATTAACGGTGCATAAAAATAATAGTAATTGCTATTTTAATATACTAAAAGTAGGCTACGCAATCTCTTTACTGAACCACAATATACAGGTAGGTCTAGATAATTTCTTAACTGAAAAAAATAAAAATAATAATAATAATAATAATAATAATAATAATAAATCTTTATTTAATCTGGCAGAGTTAAGGCTTTAGGGCCTTCTCTTACACTCAACCAGAGACAGAAAAGAATAAACAAACAAATACACTAACATAGTTCTATAAGTAATAATAATACACTTGATACATACATATACAGTAGTGAATTTAGTCTATGTTACATGAAATAAAACTATTTTAGTAAAGTGTGTTATACTAGAGAGAAAAAAGGTAACTTATCTTAGATCTACAGTACACAAGAAACAATAAAACGCAAATGCTTTATACCTAAAAAAATCCCTTTAGGCAGGCCTGCAGGCGGAGGTAGATTTCGAAGTGCTTTTGGTTTAATTTATTGTCGCTGCATAGCACTCTTCTTCTTTAGCCTTGGCATGGCAAACCTGCAGTAATAAGAACTGAATTCGGTAAAGAGGAAGAGCCTACAATCATTTGTTTTGACAACAAGAATAGGATATAAAATTCTGGGAGGCCGTGCGCAAGATTTGCAATGAATAAAATTAGCAAAGCCGCTAAACAAGACAAAATTATGATATTATAATAATTCTTTTAAGTGTTATTATTTTCAAACATTAAAATCTCGCGTCATATGAGAGCTATCAAGAAACTATTTAGTGATTTGTAGAGTACTCATCAAGAGCTTTTCAACGATACCCCACAAGACGTGGTTTCAAAAGTTTCGAATTTTCATCCCCCACCCCCACCCCCACCCCCACCCTCACTCGAACCCCCGAATCGTTGGTGTCACTGTGAACTCCATAGGGAGTACTCTAATTTATTCCAACAAAGTTTCCCTCTATACTTCATAGGGGCCGAGATATAAATGTTTTAAAATTTCAACCCCCTCCCCCGACCACCCCCTTGGGCCAATTTTGCCCATTAACGAACTTGTCCGAACTATTAGGCCTAGAAATAACACAATAAAATTTGGTTCAAATATCTTCAAAATTACGGCCGCTATCGTGTAAAGATATAAATATCACAATTTTTTTTTTGAACGGGCGGTGGTTTCGTACTTAGGGGAGCATGAAACGTAAAGATATGAAAGAATTTTTCGAAAATCATAACATGGTATCCATTGCAATAGGTAGATTTTTCTTCGAAAATCTACCTAAAAATAGCGTTTTTTTTTAGAGATATTCGTTTAGAAATAGGAACTATTGTATCATTAATATCGTAAAGCTCAAGTTTCTATTATTGTTCTGTGTGATCTGTTATTAACTTAATCGTATGGAATGGACGTGAAATGTCAAGGGACCGAGAAATACCTGCCTTCCCTAATAGCACGGTCCGGAAAGGAGAGCTAAGCCTTATTACCGCTACTAATGCATGGGCAAGTGGTAATTCCCCCCAAGAGTATTAATCTTCATTACAACTAAATCCCCTGTTGCCTAACTTGTTTGACTCTGTACTGCAAGCAAGATCTCTAATTAACAAACAACACAAAGAATTAACTCTTTAATTGTTATTACTGTGAGCAAAATACAAAATTAATTTTACAAAAGTAGACAACAATAATATTCTGCATTCATAAAAATCGTCAGAGAGTGAAATTCAAAGAAATAAAATGTAATCCTATTTTGATTAGAGTAGGGTTTATTATTAATGCTCTTAATTACTGTTACTATTACTATTTACTGTGGGGTACGCCGTAGCGTAGTGGTTGAGGCGCTGCGCTACAAACCGGAAGGTCGCGAGTTCAATTCCCGATGAGGTCGTTGGAGTTTTTCAATTGGCCTAATCCTTCTGGTGGTACTATGGCCCTGGGGTCGACTCAGTCCCTAACAGAAATGAGTACCAGGAGCAATCCTAAAGGTAAAGGCGACCGGTGCGTAAGGCTGACTACCTTACCACCTTCATGTGCCGAATGTCTAAAAATCTGGGAACCTCAACCCTCTGGGCCTCCATGGCCTGTAATAGGGAACACTTTACTTTTTTTATTACTATTTACTACGATTTGTTAACAATTTATTGAAATGGGATACATATTAGATCCCACGATCAGGTTTGAAAAACATAGGGAGCAGCCTGAGGACGTAAAAGAAGAAAAGAAGGCCATATATGTACCAAGTACTTCATACTTCAAACAGAAGTACAGCCTACGAACAATTGAAGTAATTGACCTGATGGTAGGGGCACGTGGTACCATCCCACATCACTTCTCTACGTGGAAAGGTTCTACCTGAATCAAAGAAAATCAGGCAAATTGGTACATTGCGAATCACCCGAGTCCCCCACACCTACTCTCAATCCCTCCCCTAGCGGTGGCATTTGAACTACTAGAAGCGACGGTAGCGCCATCTCTTAATGAACTGATGAAACAGAAAAAATAATTTGTTTCTTCTTTATTCTCTTCTTCTCTTCCTTTCCCGTCTCCTTTCCTCTCGCCTCCTCTTCACCCTACCTACCTATTTGAGACCTATTCCTAATAGTAAATTTTTGATCGACCAGGATTCGAACCCGGGACCCCTAGCATTATAGCTAGGAGTCTTGACCACTACGCTGCGAGTGAATGTTGAGCACTGAAGGAAGCTTTCGTATATTAGAGTTATGTTAGGGGGATTTCATGAGTTTTAACGCAAGAATCGGTTTTTATAAGAAGTGTTGGTACAAGGAAATTTTCCTGCACCAATTAAGCCACATTTTATGTTATAATACGGCGTTTTTTATAGTTATGAAATATTTTGTATGGTACAAGGGTATTTTTTGTATTGTGAAGTAGCCTATTTTGTTGGAAGGGTCGTTTTTATAATTGTGGAATATTATGTGGAGGTGCAAGGGGCTTTCTTTATTGTGAAATATTAGGTGACATATCAATTGCAATTATGCATTACCGGCGTTGAGCAACGGCTACAGGCATGAAGGTATGCGTGGGAAGCGGAGCAGGCCGCACGCGGGAAGCAGCCAAGAGAGGTGGAAGCTGCCAGGCGAGTGGCGATTGGAAAGGGGAGCAGGGTGAGTCGCAAAGTACTAACTTCCCGAAAACAAATACAATTTGTCTGTCCATTCTGCGTGGTTCTCTCGCTCTTCTTCGTCACCACTTATACAATAGTCAATAATATTTCATTATGGAAAAACTTTGACTTTATAGTTATATCTGTAATAGTGTTATGTGTTGAATTGGATACGTTACGCTCTGTCTGTATTGGCAGCCTGTATCTACAGAGAGTTGTTACTTTAATAAATATATATATATATATGTTATGTGGTTCTTTTAATATTCTTATTATTACTCCTACAAAATATATATTAAAAAAAATTATGTGTTAAATTTTACATTGAATTACGTTGAACATTTCCTCAATTTTGATGTAATTCAGTTTAACATAAGCTGAGAAAAAACGCTTTCCAGATGGGCTTATTAAATATATGTTATCGTGTATAGTTGAAAATGATGCACTTCGCTTTTTGTAAAGTCGCTTCATTTGTTTTTGCTTTCACAGGTTTCCTGTATCCGGCGCTAATGGTGTGATAAAACTTTCTTAATGTTACTTCCTCTAGCTCTTGTAAAAACAAGAGTGGAGGATCGATGTGTCTGCGTGGCGCTGCAATCGCTCTCACATCACCTGTATGTTCACGTCACTGAATAAGTGCTTTTGGACTTGTGCATTTTTTGCGGACAAAATCAGCGTTGAATTTTGATTAATGCGTTAAGTATAGGCGATGTGTAGAATGGGTTAACATTGCTATAACTCGAATTGACTGGAATAATAATGATACATGTTAAATATTGTATAAATTAATTTATCCACAATATATTTTCTTCAGTCCACCGCTGTGGTGTAGGGGATGCGTTCGCTCCTCTCACGCAGCAGGCCCGGGTTCGATTCCTGGTCGGGGTTCCTCCGGGGTTTCTCCTCACCTGTGAGACAAATGTCAGGTAACTTTAGGCCCTTGTGGTCCCCGGATAAAATCTGGCCGTCATTATCATCTTCATCCCATCCTCGCCTTGTTCGGAACTGAGTGGGTATGTGACTGGTGTGTCTCGTCCTAAGTGTTTGTGTTGTCTCGGAGGTGGCATCGGCATTGGGCTGATCACACATCCTGGGAGGCCCTCCATGTCCTTGTCTGGTCAAAAAATTGAGTCTGTGTTTTGTGATCCATAGTTCGTTCCTCTCCCGACAGGTCGCGACCCTGTAAGGCCCGGGGGGCGCGGGCCGCATAAAAGTCCCTACAAGGGAGAGTTAAAACTACGAAAGAAAAAAAGTGTGCGTGAAGCACCACGCGACAGAAGTGAAACTTGTTTTAATTTTTGGATTTTTTCAATTTTGATTTATTGGATTTAATATTGGGTTTTTGGACTTTTTAAATTTTGGATGTTTGATTTTTTAATTTTTGATCTTTTAATTTTTATTTCGAATTTTGTATTTTTAATTTAGTTTTTTTTTAATTTTGGTTCTTTGAATTTTTAAATTTTTTAAATTTTGAATATTCGATTTTTAATTTTTAATTTTTGGATTTTTTAAATTTTTGATTTTGGATTTTTTAATTTTTGGATTTTTTAAACTTTGGATAAGCTTAATCATTGAGTTGATTGTTTTCTGTGCAGTCCATTCCGTCACACCTCACTAATTTTGTGACGATTTTGAGCGTAACGCAAGCTCTCGATTTACCTCTACCGCGGCTAAAGTAGTTACACTTCAAAAATATATATATATATATTTTTTTTAGTTGCCACCAAAATGACCTTGTTAGATCGAAATGCAATTACGCTAATCACTGAACTAAACGAATGGGTATATCTAATAGGAGCAATAGGACATACGATAATAATGTATAATTAGGCTATTTCCATGTTTAGGGAAGAATTCTAAACATCGTATAATAATAAATAGAATATTAATAAAATCAGGTAAACTGATGTAACAAAGTGCCAGAATGCTTTTGTTTAATCAGTCATAATTGCAGTTATGATATCCAAAAAATAAGTTAATTCTTAATCGATTTCCGAGTTAAAATCCAGATCGATTCATTAAGAAGAACTTACGGAAGAACAAAGGTCTAGTTTGACAAGCATGTCAAGGAATATGTGAGTAGTGTTACTTGTCAAAGCTATCTGTAATACAACTTTCAAAGCTGTATATGCACACTTTAAAACAATATGTTGCCATGAGAACTGATTTGCATTTGATAAATTCTTTATAATATATTACCATAAAATAGGCACTAAATTGGATATTACTCCAGTACCGGTCAACCGATTTGGTCCAATATTAATAGGCTTCTTCCCATGAAAGTTATAAATGCGTATACCAAGTTTCATGAAAATCCGATAAAGCGGATTTGAGTTATTGTGCGTACAGTCACACGGGCAGACATTTTCCCGTCCCACAACACATTCTAATAAAATCAGGTAAACTGATGTAACAAAGTGCCAGTATGTTTTTTTTTTAATCAGTTATGACTGCAATTATGATATGCAGAATGTGTTTTTTTTTTTAAATTGATTTCCAAGTTAAGCTCCAGATTTATTCATTAAGCAGGGCTTACGGAAGAAGAAAGGTCTACCATCTCGGCCACCTGGGTCATTTTAACGGTCTAGTTGGATAAGCGCATGTAAATCAATATGTTTTATGTCATAGCTACCTGTATTTTAATTTCCAAGGCCTTATACGATCACAGTAAAACAATAGGCTATGTTGTCAAGATAACTGATTTTCATTTTTTTTATAAATTCTTTCGAATACGTATATTACCATACAATAGACACTAAATTGAGCATTACTCCGAAACAGGTCAACCGATTTTATCCATTATGAATAGACGTCTTCCCATGGACATTATAAATGTGTATACCAAGTTTCATAAAAATCCGGTAAAGCGTATTTGAGTTACCGCGTCTTTAAAATATACACTAATTTGGGTTTTACTCCGGTACCGGTCAACAGATTAGGTTCAAATTCAATAAGGCACTTCTTATGGACGTCATAAATGGGTATACCAAGTTTCATGGAAATCCGATACAGCGTATTTGAGTGATGGCGCCATAATCTATTAAAATAGGCACTAAATTGGGCATTACTCCGGTACCGGTGAACCGATTTGGTTCAATATCAATAGGGTTCTTCCCATGGACATTATAAATGTGTTTTCCAAGTTTCATGAAAATCCGAAAAAGCGTATTTGAGTTATGGTGCGCACAGGCACACGGACAGACGGACAGACGGACAGAAAGACGGACAGACATTTTTTCGTCCACCACACAATCTCATAAAGTACCATACTGGCACTTAATAAACTACCATTCTGGCACTAGGCCTATGTATTAATAGTAATACCAAGGGATCGTATCTATGAAGGATGACATTCCCTCAGGCCCGAACGGGAATTGTACAATAAAATCATGATGAACAAACAGGAACTCTGATGATCTTGTGGCTGTTAGAAGATCGCAATGTTTCTTAATCCAGCTGATATGCAAGTCCTGCATGATATTGATTCAAATTCATGTTAACACCTTTAGTTCTGAAAGTCATGTCGGGCACCCCCACCAGCTTGAAGTACCTCTCGCAATATTTTACGTCCTCAAAAATCCATCGACAGCGATTAGTTTTGAACCCGCGACCCTCGCCTCTAGAGGTGGGAACGCTACTTTTATACCACCGCGGCCGACAAGTTGGTTTTCGAAATTACATAATTTTATATATGATTGCATATTTCTTAATTAGAATAATCCATTCATCTCCCAATGCAGTCCACCACTTTTCATCTTACATGTATTATTATTATTATTCATTAGTAATATTTTATTATGCATATTACTATAAGTTACTTTTATTATGTGCCACAATGATACTTTATAAGATTGTATGGGGACGCTAAAAGTCTGTCCGTCTGTCCATCTGTCCGTCCGTGTGTCTGTACGCACGATAACTCAAACACGCTTTATCGGATTTCAGTGAAACTTGGTATATGCACTTATAACGTCAATGGATAGAAGCCTATTGATATTGGACAAAATCGGTTGACCGGTACCGGAGTAATGCCCAATTTAGCCTATTTTATGGAAATAGGTATACTAGAAAGAAATTATCAAATGCAAATCAGTTATCATGACAACATACTGTTTTAGAGTGTTCATATACGGCTTTGGAAGTTGCAATACAGGTAGCTTTGACAAATAACACTATTATTTCACATATGCTTATCAAACTCTACCGTTAAACTGAGCGAGGTGACCGAGATGGTAACATCTTGGACTCGCATTCCGCAGGTCCCTGGTTCAAATCCCGTAGCCAGCTAATTTGACATTTTTTATTTTTATTTTTATATGAGTGTGCGATTGTCAAGATATCACAAATCTGTATAGCTCTGTTGATGCTGGACGATGTTAATCTGAAAAAACTAGTGTTGTTAATCTACAAAAAAACTAGACCTTTGTTCTTCCGTAAGTCCTGCTTAATGTATCAATCGGAGCTTAACTCACAAATCGATTTAAAAAAGAAATTCTGCATATCATAATTGCAATTATAACGGATTAAACAAAAGCATTCTAACATTTTGTTACGTCAGAGTAACTGATTTTATTTATGTCTTTGTTTAGAATCTAGCAAACATAAATTGCAGAGAATGTAGCTCATCTTTTCGCTTCAAGTCTCAAAGATGTGGCATATCTATAACAAATCATTACTTTGTGCTGTCAGACATACAAAAGACGTCTGCTAATAACACGGAGTCGAATTTATTCTTTTCATTGTATTCTCAAATAGCTGGAAGCAAATTTACCTTACGAGATTTTAAGAGACAATAGAAGAGAGCAAAACCCGCATTAAAAGAAGATATTTGAGCTAAAATCTGCTCCCTTGGCAATTGGGCAAGTAAAAGCGAATGAGAGGGTACTCAGGCGGTATCAATATGTTCTGACTGATCAATCACGTAATTGAATGATCCATTATTACGCTCACTTCCCTGTATGACGGCGGCGTTTCTGCTTCCATTCAACATTTCCCATTACTATATTCTTCGCATTAGGAAGTTTTTGCCCTCACTGTTATGCTTGTTCTATCAGATGTTTCAATTTTGTTTCATTTCCTTTTATGTAGGCTATTTATGTTTAACATTTTTTACTTCCTTTAACATTTTTTACACACTCTGTTTATTTGTCTCTCCTCTTTCTTCACTTTGATGTTTTTGAAACTGCACCAGAGCACGAGCAGTCTTGCTCACTCGGATGTTTTTCTAAATGTTAATATTTCTTGTGATAGAATAATTATTAATTATGTAAGATTAGCCTATCTTTATTTTCCTCTTTTTAAATTGCAGTTGTAGGTATTTTTGAAATTTGTATTTTGTTCTGCTTTATTTTACTTGTATTATGTATAAATATGAAAAAAAAAATTAATTAAAAGCAGATAAAATATTACAAGTTATTAAATTGTTAAATAAAGTGTTCAAGTGTTGCATTTAATTTAAATATATTAAAAATATCACATTGATTTGATAACAAATGTTTAAACATGTTTTTGTTAACAGCACCTCCGGCCACAAGCTGTAGTTTACTTTGAAAAGTCTCATGTAAAATTGAAAGTTTTAAAGAGAATAAATAAATAAATAAATACAATTAAAATACATCAATACGCTTATTAAATAAATATATCGTGATATAATTCTGTACATTTTTCACCCATTCAATAAAATATTCATTATTTCTTTATTTTTCCGTTATTTTTATTTAAATGTCTCATCTGTTTTTTTTTTCTTGTTTTTATACCTCTCTCACTTCTTGTTCTTTATTTTCTTCTATTTCTGTAACTTTATATTTGTTTCATTGATCTTCATTAAGTTTAAATTGCTCTTTTCTGTTTTCCTTTCGTTTTTCCTATATTTTTCAGCCCTTCTCTTCTTTAATTCCCTCACTCTTCATTCATTAATTTAAATACATCTAGGAATATGTGTTACCGGTACACAATATAAGCCCTTTGTACTTATGTAATTTCAAGAATTCCTATAATTACTTTACATATATTATGTCTCAACCTTCACCTCGTATGAAATACAGAGTTTGAATTTCTCTCGTGAGGACTGGTACGTTCGAACGAGAGCAATGAAACTAGCCCTACTTCTTTCTATGGTGGTAAGTCGTTGCCTTTAACCTGTGTAAAGGCACTAGGTAAGAAGTCGCGCTAGTAGTACTAAATAAATATGCCGGTATAAAAATTGTTAATACATTTTTAGTACACGCTCTCTAAAACAGCTGCTTATCGGACTGGTAACACGCCGAAAAGCTGCACTTTAAAGGACAAGTCCGCTAAAATTGCATAAAAGTGCATTCAAACTGCATTCAAAATGCAATTTTAGCGGCCTTGTCCTTTAAAGTCGTCATGGCAATCTATAAACAAAACCCAGAATGCATTGACCAGTCACACCAACTTTAACATGGATTTACGCATATAATTGGTCATAAAACAACAAATTTAAGCCAACACGTTTATTTATGATAATCAGAAACTTTACCAGGATTTTTCGCAAAACACGGTAGCCCACTTCATCACATGACAACAAATATAAGCCAACAACTTTTCACATTCTGGTCCACATGAAAAACATTCCTTACCATGGACGAACAGCATTTAAATGCCGTAATATATCCTTTCTCATAGCCTATTTCTGCCGTGAAGTTGCTGGTAGCAGCTCCAATTCAATGTTTCTGGCTTGGATTGAAATTTCCTCGGTATTATCATTTATATTTTCACAAGCTTTTCATAAATACTAGTTGGAATGCAATATCTTTTACAAACAAGGGATTCATATATTATGCATCTATCCTACCACATTTGTTATTGGTACGTACGGTCAGTATTGTTTTATGATCTAGATGGCCATGACAATAGAACTTAAAGAAATGATTGACTGCCTTTCATTATAATTAATTATGCGGTATTTTTTGTTTTATTTCATATAATTTATAGAACTTTTACTAAAAAATATTGTATGCACCACGTACGCAAAAACTTTAGCGGACTCATCCAGTATTTCAGCCTCGGCTTTCGCCTCGGCCGCTATACTAGATTCGTCCGCTAAAGCGTTATTTTGCGTACTTGATACATAAATAGCTATTATTTAAGCAGTATCGTATCTCACAAATATCTTATTCTGCAACAAATGGTATCCATCAGTTAGGCTATGTTCATTATTATCACTACAGTGTACACAAATGTTTTCATAAGTCCTTACTTCAAAATAAACCTCTTACAGTATAAAAGCAGGAATGTAGTGTATGGCACAATAGTATATTGCGATACAAGTGCCGTAAGCTATGCATACGGATCGAGGAAAGAGTTTGAAAAAACGAGGCGCTTGCGCCGAGTTTTTTTTCAATTTCCGAGATCCGTTATGCGCTTACGGCACGAGTATTGCATGCTATTTTTTGCACGATGATTATTTATATCAATTTAATTATATTAATTGTGATATTACCTGAAAATATTATGTATATACATTCTTGAAGATAGATGTTTATTTCAGAAAGTGATTCGCATGTGTTTGTTGTTATGCGAACCGGATATTTGTCCTGGGGGGCTTTGTCCATAAAGGCTTGTATTATGACGTGGCGCAAGCACCGTAAGTAAATTCTTAACAGCACTGAAACTCTTTCCGCACATAGCAACAAGATTGCGTGTGGGAATGTCAACTTACGATCCACTGCAACAACATTCGTAAGTACCACTAATTAGTTAAGTCGTGCAAAAAACCGTTTATTGTCAAGATATGCGGAAAACGCCAAGCGCCATAGGTCGCATAACGAGCAAAATGCTCACAGTTAGCGCAGGGGATTAAATAGTAAGAAAAATAACATCTTGCAGTCCAAACTAAAAAACTAGTGTAAAAATGAAAGTTCTTAGTTGATTAAAACATTATTGCAGTTTTAGTACGGTTGTGAGCAGAATACTTAAGACGTGATGCCTATTCTATACCATGCTTCTTCGATACTGGATTCTAAGAGATGTGTCTTGTGCTTGCGATGTATGTGACTAGGATGTGCCCGCGGCTTCGCCCACGATAATTAATTGAAAAATTAGAAATTAATAGTATAATAATTATTAAAGCATTATATTTATTAACACTTGCACGCGAATCATTCTTAAACTAAACCATTAATAATTATTGAAACAGCTAAAATTCCGGCTTTAGAGTACATTCCACGATTAGAAATTGCCACCTGGGAAAACGATCTCAGATTCGATTATGTAGTTCCAAAGATAACTGTGATCCACTGCCTTCTAAACTGTATAGGCTAATTCTCGTGCGTAATTCTCGAGACGGCGGTGGATAATGGCGTTTTTCAACTGTTTGTTGACAGATGGATGAGATGTGAATTTTATTTGATAAATTCAGTGTAATTTTAAGAAATTATATAATTTTTCAAGAGAAGGAGTGATTGATTTGGATTATTATTATCAGCGATATTTCAAGAGTTAAATCATCAATATTTTACTGCTGGTGCCCCCGGCTTCGCCCGCCACTATTCATTGACTCCAGGATTTTTAAGAAATTTACACTGGTAGATTATTAAAAATGTTTGTGGTTCAGAGCTATGAAAATTGTAAGTAAAAATAAAATTAGAATATTTGTTCATTGAGTTCAATTCACTCAGGCCTTATATAATAAAGAAACGGTTTTCCTAATCTTGTAGTCGTCATGAAAGTTTAGACTGAGAGATACGAACATCGCCGAGTATACCCGATGTCTCACGAAGCGGGCGAGCAAGCACGCTATTTAGGGCCGTTGAATTGTATAAGAGTAGATAGATTATCATTCCATTATTCCGCTACTGTGAATTTCGTTCGTACAGTAGACTTGAGATATCGAACGCTCCTGTATTTATGTTACCGCAGGCAAGGTTAGTTTCATGTCGAACCGCAAATTTGAGCAAAGGCCAGTTACCTGCATGCAATTGAGTGGCCTATTACGGGCGCTGTTATCAGTTCCAACTTTAAGCACCTCAGTTTATCGGGACATGATTACACTCTTCTGGATTTTAAAATAATACTGTAGCTTACACTCAGTATTACAGGCCAGCCTTATTGACAGATTTTTTTTTCCAAGTTTGAATCCAGGAAGTAATATTCACAAGCAGTAGATAGCCTATGTACAGTACGCTCGCAGCCTGGTTCGAAGTTGGCGTATTCAAACGTGTCTGGGGTCGAAGAACTTTCTAGGAAATAAACATTTTAAGCGTGATTTTTCTTAAAAATTAAATAATGCCGGTGTCCGAGCTTAACCTGGGGTACATAAAGGACCGTGAAAGGGGTAACTCAAACATGCTCAGCCAGTTCGTTTGTTCGAATATCTCGTGCACAATAAGGGACTGATGATGGTCTACCAGGGACTGAAATGCGCATTTCCTCAATATTAATCATCAGAAAGTTCATCTGATACAACGGATGCTACTACAAATCATCACCAAAGTCTACAATCTTTGGACATTGCTATATATTTATGGGACTTTTTACACTTTTAATATTGTGCTATAGGTATATTGCAGTAATTTCAACTTGGAATAAGTATACGTTATATCAACAATGAACATTATAACAATAACCAACGGACAATAGTGTAAGATCACATAGAATCTTTTAAACTAACTCACAAAGTTGAACATTATTGTTACTAAGTATTTTACAATTTTATTTAATTTTTAAGAATCCATACCATTATCTGCTAGTAATTACTGTACTGTATATTTTATGAGTGACGGTACTGAGTTGTGATAGTTGGACATAGTTAATGTGTATAAATGATAACATAAAATATGATGAATGATATGATTGATTAACATTGGTGGAACTAGTACATTGATGGAAAATATTTTTGAAAATACTTATCATACAGTAATTTTACAAAGTGATATATCTGTAACAACAAAGTAAACGTTGTACTAACTGAACTTTCGGGATAATTGTGTTATTTGTGGTATAGGTGGACCTCATATCATACAAATTTCCTATAAAAGGGGCATCTGATCAAAATGAATTAATCTTTTCTTGTGAAATTACTCTTTGTCTTGTACGTTTACCACATGTTTCAGTGCCATCAAATAGGTAATAAATTAATTAAATGCAAACGTCTCAAGTTAGGAAGCTCTTGGATATGTTGCGCAAAGTATCGTAATCTCATAAAAGTAAAGTGGCAATATTTAAGTTATATTAAATCATAAGATTAAAACACTAGTAATTATGAAAGATAGACTTGTGTATGAACTCTTTTAATCACATTGGCTGTAACCACCTCAATCACCTGGGAAGTCACCACGACGCTAAAATCTTTTCCTCTCTGCTACACTGGGTCCATTTTCCAGGGGGACTGAAAAGGTGACTATTAGGAAGACCAGGAAAGACGGGAACATATTTAACGAAGGGCATTGAAACAAGTTTCGACTGCGAAACAACTCACTTCCTAAAAGGGGAAGCGGAAGGCGATTATGAAAAGAGTAGTGTTTGAAAATTATTTTATATATTTAATCCATTGGTCTAAAACAAAAATTCCTATTTTTGTGAAGTTTGCATGCTTTAATAGCATATGCTTCATCCTTCACTGTCGGGACAGCTCGTCTATGGAATTGCTTACCCGAGGATACAAAAGTCTAAGGAACACTCAGAATGTTCAAATTAAGTTAGTTAACCATTTGACCACAGCCATTAACATTTATATTATAATACTACCTTCACGTTAAAAATTATTGATCTTTTTTGTATTGTTTCATTTATTTATATTTTTTATTTGTTTCTTCTTTACTCCTATTCTTTTTCATTCGTTCTATTTACCATGCTCAATTTTCATTATTAAAGTTTAATATAGTTTTAATTATAGTTTTCATTAACATGATTTACATTTATATAATATAACTAGCTGAAAAGGCCCGGCGTCGCCCGGGCTTTGTATTTTGTAATTTGAAATTAACTTTTGGAGGACTTTCGATTTTGAAACTCTAGGTGCTTATATAATATGTATGTAAAACTTGAAATGAAGAAAAAGATTTATCACACTCAAACTATTCCATCAGAAAACGCTAGATATAGCTTTTTATGGCTCATAGTGGATGTCGAAAGCTTCATTCCGTTGCTTCTACACATCATGCCTGGTAGGAGTTGAAATAAGAAGAAACATAAATTAAATAAGATTGTATTGACTTGTCGGAAAATTTTATTTCTCATTCTCATGTTACCATACAACCGTTTCGGTTCTGAAATAAGAGAAATGCAGTATCACTTTCATACTTTCCTCCCCTAAAACCCGGGACATAAAATACTGCGAGCATAGGACTCAAAATGTTCCATCCCATGCTTAGGGCCTATGATAAACATCCTTATTTCTCAACTAATACAAAGCATACAGCTATGGATAACCTATAAGCGGAAAGGATTGTTTACCGACTTCTGATATAGCATACTCACACACTTAAGTTATCCCAGCAATACGACCTCTTATTCTACATCAAAATGTGAAGTGAGAAAATATTTCTTGTGTCGAGGGTACAGAAAGTTATGTGACTGCATTACAATGTGCTTTATTCTCGTGGATTTTATTCTTCAATAATTATTTTTACAAAACGTTAGCATCAGAATTCGTTAAAGTCCAATGTTATGTAATGTCCAGAGCCCTATATGAACTGTGTAAACAATACACTGTTGTCTTGACAACTGAATGGGATTTCATTTTGTTTGCATAATATTCTCAGAAATTATATAATTTTCAAGGGAAGGACTGATTTGTTTCAATTTTAATGTTGACCGCTATACTTTCCGGGCTTAACTGGATATGTGTGCAAAATTCCGTGTATATTGGTAAAGAAATGTAGATTTGTATAAGGAACAAACATACATACATACATACATACCCACAAACACACATTCGACTTTATATAATAGATGTGTCTCGCTCATTTATTCTTAATTAGATCATTTGATAGCGTTTGAATGTATCCACCTCTGATCAGGCGTTATGGCCTTAACTACACCACAGAGAAATATAAGTAAATACATAAATAAATAAATAAATTAATTACACATTCTCATGGAAGTGAAGACTTTTAGACAATATATCATGAAAGAAAATACAATTTTATGAGTAAACATAATTATATTGTTAAAAAAAATTATAACGTATAGACATTCTTCCGAAATCGTATTACACATGTATAGTATGGTTAGAGTATTAATGTTCTACTTGTAGCTATAGTACCATTCTCACTAATGAACTTCATTTCCGAAGAGGGTAGTAGTATTAACAGTATTGCAATTTAGAACCATACACCCTACAAAATGAAGGTGCTTCTGCATCTGTATTAGCATCAGCATCATTTAACTCTTCATAGCTTCGTTTCTTCTTGATCACATTTAATTCCTTCTTAAACCAAATGGAATTAGATTGTCTTCGCAACCGCCACGGCAAATCCTTAACACATAATCAGAGCGACCCAAAAGCATAGTAAGCTTAAAAAGCACAACAGGGTTTAAGACATGTGGTTACTATTCAGAACATGATTTTTGGATGTCTAAGGGTCTGGATAAAATAAATTGTAAAAGCAAAATAAGGCAAAACCTTAAAACGTAAAGCATAAAAGCACAATATGTAATATAAAGCATAGTTCTTGGAAAATTTATTGTCTGTTAAAAATCTAAAAATATTTTTAATGCAAAAATTAAAAATAACAGTGAACATCTCATATGTAAAGTTTAACGCTTTTATGGACAGTGCACTATCTGAATCAGAACAGTTGATATCTATTTAACACCAGAATGCCAAAAATTGCTTTAAATGCAATTCAAAGGGTTCTTGAGATTCCAACAGATTATTTTGTTAGTGAAAAGTGGAAATTTTTATCTGTCTATGTGCATTAATTTTGCAATGAAGTCCTAAAGCATATGGCAAGTTATAGACACAGATCTCGGAAACAGAGTGAGGACATGGTTCAAATTCAGGCGGTCCTAGCAGCAAACATACCAGTACTAGGCCTATGTCTCCAGTATGGCAGCGTATGGAAGGTTCAAAGGTTAATATGAAAGAAATTGCCAAAATATTCACTTAAAACTTGCTATTAATCAACCTCAAAACTATGGTATATAGACTGAGAGTGACATAGGTGACTAGATTTTCATTCTTTAGAATTGTTCTCTTACTGTAGTATGTTCTTGTGTAACTTAATATTATTTCTGTAAGACAAACTTATTTTACAAAAAAAAATCATTTCTATACTGAAGTTTATCTGTATGAAAGAAATACGGTATAAAAAGCATAATATTATGAAAAAGATAAAGTATAATTGAACTGCTAACTGCAGAAAGGCAACTAGTCCTCAAAATTCACAAATTCACTTTGCAGCACAAATCAGTTCTAAATATGTAGACACACCGTTTACTGCTGAAAGGGAGCGTCTGCCATCATATTTATAGGTATGGCAACAGTTTGAATTTTGCTTTGAAAAACCTGAGTTTGAAAATAACATGTCAAAACAGTTTTTTTTTTTTTGTCATTCCTGTAAAATCAGGATTTGTGGACTTGTTTCCTTTCTGCAATTAGCAGTTCAATTATTAAAAAAATAAACTATAGTGTGGGTTGCTCATCTCATTATAGATGGCACATTGCTACAATTTTGGATTATTTTGATGTTGTATCGTCCAGGCTCTAGCGTAAGGTGTCGCTAGGAAGGGGAATAGGATTGCATAATTCCCTTTGAAGACAATTTGTGTTGGGTAGCTTCATTTCAAGATACTTAATCGAATACGTATCTGACTGTATGTGCTTCCATCTCTTGGAGTCTTAGTGAAGGTTTACAGGTGAGTCGTATTTTAATTGCGAGATGACCCCAGGGAAGCAGAGGCATGAATAGCAAGTGAGAGCTTCACAGTTCTCTGTGACAAGCGGACTCACTTATTAAAACAGATGCGCGCGCATCAGTTCATCACGATCTATCTAATGCAGCAGACCGGATGCTGCTCAAGGATTGCCTTAGGTCAATAATATCTAGACTTGAATGTAGTGGGTCCTATTTTGTGGGTACACGATAAATATTTTGTCAAATTAAATAATTTACAATATATTTTAATACTTGGCAAGTTCTTTTGTCAAAGAGGGGAGTACGGCATCTCAGGCTCTACTATGAGACGTAAACTGACCCATATTGTACCGAACCAAAATAGCTTTTAATAACTTAAGGGGGGGACATACAGCTTTCGGTGAAATTCATGGATGAGAAATAGGTGAATTTCATGATTTTTTCCTCATCAATGAATTGTTCTATAATCTTGCAACCTGACATACTCTTTAATGAGTACTTCTACAATTGCACACTATTTTCAAAATTAATCAATCTGTTACAGTTATGTATAATTATAGTTACAAAATGGAATCCTGTCAGGATTCGGGTTCCACTTTCAATCTTAGGTCCCGTTTTAATTAAACCACATTGATAGTTTCTTCCTATACTCCAGGTCTAGCTAGTAGCCGCCCCTTGAATATAGCCTACCATAAACAGAGTTATAGTTCAGCACGAAATTGATCTAAAGTAAATGAAACAATAAGATATAATTTGAACCAAGGACTGACGACAACTTTACTATCATTGCACTGAATGTGGAAACATTTTCAATTGTAGTAGTGTTTTTTCTGCCATTTCTCAAAGAGTAAAATCATTATTTAAATGCTAACTTTTAACCATACAAGTTTTGATTATGGACTATGGAATATTTCTAGTCTAAAGTATGTTTTTCTTACTAAGAAATTATCCTTTAAGAACGTGTGACATTAAATAATTTATTTATCAATTAAAAATTAAAGTATTTATTTCTTTACAGTCAGTGAGGCTTCCAGCGCCATAATAACGAGTAAATATCGTTTTAGATTGTGGCTTTCCGTAAAATAAGTGAAGCATTCAGAACAACAGTTCTGAACTTCATAAATATTCATTTGTGACACACAAAATTAATTTTACGTCTGACGAATTCTAAAACTCGTGAAATTTCTAATTCAAGTTCGGTTTGTGGTAGAATGGCCGCTCGAATATACGAGAGAGCTGGCCTGTTAACTTACATGTTAGCTTATACGTACATCGGTTAAGTGTCTTATTTAGTGTAAGACTTGAAACTTTGGCGTTGGTTATAGGTCTACAAGCTAAAAACAACCTACTCCAAACAAACTCTGTTTACTGCAGGATGCACAGCGTTGTTCGGCGCAAATTCTTTTCTAGCGTGTAGCCTATACCTATAGTTATTATAGCTTCACGGGTTTGTAGCCATGAAAATATTATTGAAGTAGAGCTTTTTTGGTTTTCATCAGGATTTTGAGTTTTGAGGACTATAATCCAGTTCGGAAATTCGAGGCCGCGGCCCCTGCGGGTTAGTATATTGCTTTTTGCATACATTAAAGTGTAAATAAACGATGCAAAATATGTTCCACAAACTATCTCTCATATACGAACTAAAGTTTCTAATATTGATGTAGGTTGACGAAAGAAACTGGTATGTAAAACTACAATTCCAAAATTATAATATTATAGGAGAAAAATTCCTCTGACACTGGGACTTGAACCCAGGGCCTTTGGCTATTCGCGCCATTGCTCTACCAACTGAGCAAAGCCGGAGTTCAATTCTCAGCGCCAATTGAACTCCGGCTTAGCTCAGTTGGTAGAGTATTGGCGCGAATAGCCAAAGGTCCTGGGTTCAAGTCCCAGTGTTGGAGCAATTTTTCTCCTATAATATTCTCATATAAGTCCAACAGAGGCAATAATTTGTGGTTCATGAATGCTTATATACCTATTTTGCAATTCCAAAGTCATTGTACAACTTCCAAATTAAATAGATTTCCAGATCATAGTGAATTTTCATAAAAATATTCTCCTTACATCATCACATTGTATTAACCGAATAAACAAAGCTCTGACAATTCAATAGACTTAATTGTTCCAGTACATTAATTATGAAAGAGAATGGAAAAGTAATTAACTCAATATAATATATGACTCGCCCACTTTAATTATAGCTGTTCTTATGAGAATATTTTCCATGTTTTAAATTCAGATTTGTGTATGTTTGAGTGTCCATTCTTGATTGCTTTAACAAAAGTTAGTTTTAAATTTTCAATTTTCACTTGACAAGCAAACTTAGATTTACCTTTGGTAATCCGGACGGCCGTTTCGCACTATTTTAGTGCATCATCAGCGGTTTTCGAACTGCTACTGGTGGGTGCCTGTGTTGTGCACCTAGGTGGTGTGGGTGTTGCGTTGGTCTTGAGGTGGGAGTGGGAGTATTTGGCGGTGTTTGAATGTCAGGTATCGTGTCAAAAAGTGTGTGTGATTTGAAGTGTAGTTGGTCATTCAGTATAGAAGTGGGGTGATTTTTTGTGTGTTTATATATTTCTAGTTGTTCTATTGTGTTTAGTTTGCGACTTTTGTGGAGTGTGTGGAGAATTTCCATGTTCGTGTCTATGTTAGTGTAATTGTGGTTTGTGTCAAGTAGGTGTTCTGCATAATTTGATTTTCTGTTGTGGGGGTATTTGAGTGCTTTTATGTGTTCTTGGAATCTTGTTCTAAAGGATCTGCCAGTTTGGCCTATATAGAAGTTGGGACAATTATCGCATTTCAGTTTGTATACTCCAGTTTTGTTGTAGGTGTCCATTTGTGTGCTTTTCCTTGTTAGGTGTTTCTTTAGCATGTTGTTCGTTTTGTAGGCTATGTTGTACTTGAGTTTTTTGAAAGTTGATGCTGTTTTGTGAGTTTCCTTACCGTAGTAAGTTAGTGTGATGAACTTCGTTTTTGGTTCTTGGGTTTGTGTGTGTTCTTTTAGCTTGTGTTTAGTGTTTCTTAGTATTCTATCTACTGTGCTGGGGTTGTAACCATTTTCTTGGGCTATGTATTTGATGGTGTTTAGTTCATTTTTGAAATCTTCCATCTCCATTGGTATATTGAGTAGGCGGTGAACCATGAAGTGGTAAGCTGCGTGTTTGTGTTGGGCGGGATGGTTGGATGAGTTATGTATAGTTGTTACTGTGGTTGTGGGTTTCCTGTAAATTTTGAATTTGTGTTTATTGTCTGTTTTGGTGATTGTGACATCTAAGAAGTTGATGGCTTTGTCTTCTTCTGTTTCCAGTGTGAATTTCATAGATGTGTGTATCTTATTGATGTATGTGTGAAGCTGTTCGACCTGTCTTTTGTTCCCATTGTACATCATTAGGACATCGTCGACGTACCTGTACCAATATATGATTTTGTTTGCATGTTTATTTACTTCTGTGTTGAGTATGTACTTTTGTTCAAGATTGTGTACAAATATTTCAGCTAGTATGCAGGAAATGGGAGACCCCATAGGGAGGCCTTCAGGTTGTTTGTAGAACTTGCTGTTGTATGTGAAGTAGTTTTGTTGTGTAATAGTTCGTGTGGTGTTGATTATTTCGTTTATATGTTCTTGTGGAGTCTTGTTGTCTTTTAACATTTGTTCCAGTATTTCAAGTGTTTCTGTTATGGGGACTTTCGTGTATAGGTTTGTGATGTCAAAGGATGCAATTGTTGCATTGTGGGGAATTTCAATATCCTTAATGTTGTTGACTAATTCAATGTTGTTTTTGACAGCTCTGTGGTTTTTGAATACAATGTTTGATCTTATTATGTGTTCCATGTGTTTAGCTATTTTGTATGCTGGTGCCATTGTGTAGTTGATAACAGGTCTGATTGGGACCTCAGCTTTATGAATTTTCGGGAGGGCATTGAGTTTTGGTGCCTCAGGCTTTATTTGTTTTAGATAAGGTTTTTTGTTGTTTGGTATGGTATGTGTACTCTGGTTTATGATTTTCTTTATTGTTGTGTGGTATTGTGTTGTGGGGTCTTGGGGCAGTTCTATAATATTGTTGTCTTCAAAGTATGAGAGTGTTTTCTTGTGAATGTCTTCAGAGTTCATGATTACAGTGCAGTTTCCTTTATCTGCTTTCACAAATGTGAGGTTATGTTCTTGTTGTTTCTTTTTGATGTTCTCTAGTGTTTTCAGTTCCTGAGATGTTGTGATGTTAGTGTTTCTGGTTGTGTTTATGTTTCGTTTTATGTCTTGTCTGATGTACTCTTGGTGTTCTACTTTAGTATACTGTACTGCAGTTTCTGTGTCTATGATCACACTAGAGTGATGTGATGGTTTGTTGGTGTTGTGTTGGATGTTGTGTTTTAGGCCTTTATTTACGAGGTTCATTTCGTTTTTGGTGAAATGCACGTTTGT
This sequence comes from Ectobius pallidus, assembly GCA_964059195.1. Taxonomy (NCBI): domain Eukaryota; kingdom Metazoa; phylum Arthropoda; class Insecta; order Blattodea; family Ectobiidae; genus Ectobius; species Ectobius pallidus. The sequence goes on from CAXKWD010000005.1 coordinate 16,426,229, forward strand.
GAAGTTGCGTGTTTGTGTGTGGAACTTATGCTCTGTTGTGTACGTGATTTTTTGTTCGGAAACAACCAGAAACACTAACATCACAACATCTCAGGAACTGAAAACACTAGAGAACATCAAAAAGAAACAACAAGAACATAACCTCACATTTGTGAAAGCAGATAAAGGAAACTGCACTGTAATCATGAACTCTGAAGACATTCACAAGAAAACACTCTCATACTTTGAAGACAACAATATTATAGAACTGCCCCAAGACCCCACAACACAATACCACACAACAATAAAGAAAATCATAAACCAGAGTACACATACCATACCAAACAACAAAAAACCTTATCTAAAACAAATAAGGCCTGAGGCACCAAAACTCAATGCCCTCCCGAAAATTCATAAAGCTGAGGTCCCAATCAGACCTGTTATCAACTACACAATGGCACCAGCATACAAAATAGCTAAACACATGGAACACATAATAAGATCAAACATTGTATTCAAAAACCACAGAGCTGTCAAAAACAACATTGAATTAGTCAACAACATTAAGGATATTGAAATTCCCCACAATGCAACAATTGCATCCTTTGACATCACAAACCTATACACGAAAGTCCCCATAACAGAAACACTTGAAATACTGGAACAAATGTTAAAAGACAACAAGACTCCACAAGAACATATAAACGAAATAATCAACACCACACGAACTATTACACAACAAAACTACTTCACATACAACAGCAAGTTCTACAAACAACCTGAAGGCCTCCCTATGGGGTCTCCCATTTCCTGCATACTAGCTGAAATATTTGTACACAATCTTGAACAAAAGTACATACTCAACACAGAAGTAAATAAACATGCAAACAAAATCATATATTGGTACAGGTACGTCGACGATGTCCTAATGATGTACAATGGGAACAAAAGACAGGTCGAACAGCTTCACACATACATCAATAAGATACACACATCTATGAAATTCACACTGGAAACAGAAGAAGACAAAGCCATCAACTTCTTAGATGTCACAATCACCAAAACAGACAATAAACACAAATTCAAAATTTACAGGAAACCCACAACCACAGTAACAACTATACATAACTCATCCAACCATCCCGCCCAACACAAACACGCAGCTTACCACTTCATGGTTCACCGCCTACTCAATATACCAATGGAGATGGAAGATTTCAAAAATGAACTAAACACCATCAAATACATAGCCCAAGAAAATGGTTACAACCCCAGCACAGTAGATAGAATACTAAGAAACACTAAACACAAGCTAAAAGAACACACACAAACCCAAGAACCAAAAACGAAGTTCATCACACTAACTTACTACGGTAAGGAAACTCACAAAACAGCATCAACTTTCAAAAAACTCAAGTACAACATAGCCTACAAAACGAACAACATGCTAAAGAAACACCTAACAAGGAAAAGCACACAAATGGACACCTACAACAAAACTGGAGTATACAAACTGAAATGCGATAATTGTCCCAACTTCTATATAGGCCAAACTGGCAGATCCTTTAGAACAAGATTCCAAGAACACATAAAAGCACTCAAATACCCCCACAACAGAAAATCAAATTATGCAGAACACCTACTTGACACAAACCACAATTACACTAACATAGACACGAACATGGAAATTCTCCACACACTCCACAAAAGTCGCAAACTAAACACAATAGAACAACTAGAAATATATAAACACACAAAAAATCACCCCACTTCTATACTGAATGACCAACTACACTTCAAATCACACACACTTTTTGACACGATACCTGACATTCAAACACCGCCAAATACTCCCACTCCCACCTCAAGACCAACGCAACACCCACACCACCTAGGTGTACAACACAGGCACCCACCAGTAGCAGTTCGAAAACCGCTGATGATGCACTAAAATAGTGCGAAACGGCCGTCCGGATTACCAAAGGTAAATCTAAGTTTGCTTGTCAAGTGAAAATTGAAAATTTAAAACTAACTTCAGATTTGTTTAAGAAAGCATAGTAATCTAAATTTAAGCCTGCTATTATGTTTATTACAATTATAGTTACTATGCTTGTTGTTATTTCTCATTCTTAGCTCATTTCGCATGCTTTATCTGCATATGTTTAGAATGTTGGAGTAGGCTATACCACTTCGCGTGCGTGCATGTGTTTCTATTGTTCGGTGATGTATTCTTGGTTGTTCTACGATAGTTATGATGTCGGGTGATGTAGCGGCGAGAAGTAATGGAAAGTCAACATTCAAGTCATACCTATTTCCTTTTTATCTTGATACCTATTCATTTTATAAAGAATTTATTCTATTTAATAGAAAATGTTCATTTTAATTTTCTTTACAACTCTCCAGTGCTAGGATTTCATGTATTTACTATTGCAATGGCAAATCGAAGATGGATTCGAATCAATTACCCCGTAAGTAATTTTATAGAACAACGAATATAGCCATTTTATCAGCCATTGATAGAAATTTCGAAATGGATCCATGTTTTTTTTTAAAGCTGAAATCAAAAAGAAATTCATGAAAAGTCCCGTTAATATTTCAGATAGACTATAAGAACCAAAGCTTAGGCGGTTGGATAAAATAAAAAAAAAAATAGTTTTAATTTCAAAGGAAATAAGCACTACTAACCCGTTTATCCGCTACGCTTGTCCACACACAGACAGGACAGACGGGAGAGACGGACAGACAGACAGACAGACAGAGCGACAGCAGATAGGCAGATAGAAAGACGTCATTCCAAAAACTCTTTCATAGGTTTCTAGTCATCCTGAAACAGTTTTCACTGGTGTTATCTCGATTTTTATTTTTCTCCCGATCGCAATACTTTATACTACGTATATGAGGAAAAGTAAAAATGAAACAGAATTGATTAATCGTTTATTAATTCCAGTAGCTCATTACTTGGTTGCTACGTTATTTTTGTAATTCCGAAAAAGAAGTAGAGATTTTAACAACATTATCACTAGAAATACCAAGAGAATGCAGTAACCCATTTGTAAAGTAGAAATGATATCAGAAATCTTTCTGTCGAATTGCTACTTTGATGTGGGTGATGTAACAATGATAATTATTATATACACAATAAGCTGATTTAAGATCCCTGGAACCATTTATAATAATGAAGAATGTGTTTACTTGAACAAAGAGTTGTTCAAATCTTTATTCCCTTAAATAATATGCCGGACATGCATTTTTAACCATTTATTTATAATATAGTGCATTATTATGTTTTTGAAGATATGAATAAATATACTAAATTCAAATTTTGATTTTGTGTTGCAGGATGACTCTATCCCGCCCCCGGAACAGGGTTGGCGCCCTAGTGCTCATCACGCTCTCTCTCATAGCAGTAGTTCTCTGTGCACCAGAAGAGTCCCCCAAGCGTGGGCCAAGCGGATTTCTAGGTGTTCGAGGGAAGAAAGATAACGTTCCTGACTTCAACAGTGAAGAACTCAACGAAGTCATGGAGAAGCGAGCCCCTTCCATGGGCTTCCAGGGAGTCAGGGGAAAGAAAGACCAAGATTCCTTGGTTGACGAACTAGGTTACGATAAAAGAGGGCCTTCCATGGGCTTTCATGGCATGAGGGGAAAGAAAGATCAGCAAGACTTCATACAGGAATACCTAGACAAAAGAGCTCCCAATATGGGATTTATGGGAATGAGAGGAAAGAAAGATCCTCTAGATTTAGAATACTTTGATAAGAGGGCACCTTCGATGGGATTTCAGGGGATGAGGGGCAAAAAGGATCAGTGGGAAGAAGATGAAGATATGTACAAAAGGGCACCAGGTGCTGGTTTCCATGGTATGCGAGGTAAAAAGGATTTTGACACTGAAGATGAATACATGAAGAGGATGGGTTTCATGGGAATGCGTGGGAAGAAAGGAGAGTTTGAAACAGACGACTACATGGAGGATGCTGATATCTGGGGAGATGACGGTGACTTTGAAGAACTCAGCAAGCGCGCACCTGTTGCAGGATTTTTCGGCATGCGGGGAAAGAAAGGACCATCCTCTGGATTCTTCGGAATGAGAGGAAAGAAAGGACCATCGTCTGGATTCTTCGCTATGAGGGGGAAGAAGGCACCGACAGCGGGTTTCATGGGGATGCGAGGCAAGAAAGCACCGTCAGGATTCATGGGCATGAGGGGCAAGAAGGATGATGGAGAAAGTGGTGAAGATCTAGACTCACTACTCGAGTACCTAGGAGCATCATACGAACACGGCCGAGACAAGAGAAATGGAGAAAGATCGTCTCAGTCCAAGAAGGCGCCCAGCGGTTTCCTGGGAACTCGAGGAAAGAAAGATTGGCCTACGCAACAAGGTGAGTTCAAGTTTAGTAATGCATTAGTTTTAACGCAATATCTCAGTTTCAGTGCTTTGTTTGATGTTTGTTAAAGAAATATTTCATAGTAAAAATTATCATGATAGACTATTCAATTTTAGTGTATATTATAGTATAATATTATAATTATACACACATCCAATTATAATATAATTCTTTAATTCATTTTGTTTTCTCGGCATATTATTGGACGCATTTTTGTCTTATGTTTTAATATAGGTACTTCATTATTGTATTATTATTTTATTTTTAGCATTTTGTATTATGTATGATATCTATTGTATTTGTTTTTTGTAAATTCCTTTTAATGTATTTTGTCTTTATCCTGGTTGAGTGAAAGATAAGGCCCTATGGCCTTAACTCTGCCAGGCAAAATAAAACATTATTATTCTTATTATTATTATTATTAATAATAACACGAGGCGCGTCCATAAAGTAAGTTACCCTAAGGCTGTTTACACAAACAAAACAAAATGTCATGGAAATGTTTGTTGTTGTTGTTATTATTATTATTATTATTATTATTATTATTACTATTATTATTATTATTTTTTTTTTTTATTATTTTTATTAATGACTGGAAAAAGATATTTACAAAATTGCTATAAGTATCAGAGTATGAAGTGACTCATTTCAGTTTTCAAATAGGTTACTTACATATTATTTTCGTATGTCTCAAAAGAACAAAGCGTTTCAATCGTAAAATGAAAATGGACTCACGTGTTAGCAATCGGAAACAAATTGTAGTCATTTATAGCGACATCTAGAGTTTATTGGACACCACACAATAAAGTTGCTTTTATGTCAGTTAGAGAATTGAACAGAGACGGAAGCACATCATGATAACATGGCCGAGGAATCTAATCGATTTAAGAAAACAGCTATTACATGGCGTGTTAGTTCACATACATGAATAACACCGAAATATTTTATCTGTGAATAGAGGGGACATAGACAAGCAACTTTTATTAGGAAATTTTTCTCTATGACGTAAAATGTGTATGCTACAGAGCATTAAAGTCATTACAATTTGGTGCTCATAAGTCAATATTAAAGCAAAATAGCGGTAAAATATTCATTAAATTGACTTCATGCCTTCATAGTGATCGGTAAACACCAGATTCTTAATCATTCATCAACAACTATATCATAATTTAGTGTTATCATAATCTGCAACATTTATAGACTAATCATATGACTGGCCGCCACTGCATTAGTTTTGTCTTTTCTTCATAAATCCAATGTTAACAACGAAGTTCCTTTGTTTTATATTTTTTTCAAATGTTAGAAGTCAGTAGCGGCCATGCCCTGGGAAATTTTATGCTGTAACAGGAAAAATGTATTCCATAGAGCAAAAGTCTCCTAATCAAAGTTGCTTGACTATGTCGCCTGTATACACAGGTAAAATATTTCGATGTTATTCATTAACACCCTGTATTTCTGAACTTTCCCCCAAGATGCCATGGAGAATATCTACATTCAGGCAATATTCTTGAATTGTTCAGATCAAATATTTAATTCCTGTATTTCATTTCAGTGACCACCTGCGTGGTTTCATGGTTAGCGTAGCAGGAGTTGGGTTTAGTTAGTAAATTTCGAGCGGAATATTCTCTTTTATTTAATTTTCTTACTTCATACTTTGAACAGTTAATTGCATTTCAAACGTTTTAAAATGTCAGCTTCACCAACATTGTTTGTTGATATCTTCTAAGCTAAAACAAAACATTAATGTCGTGAACTTTGAGGCGTACGTACACCCAAGAGAACAAACAATTCTGGAAAATTGCGTATTTCGAAAACGACATAGATGGACAGTTGTTTTCTTTATAATTTAATATATTAATAAAATTCTCCCTGCTAGTTCCTTAGATAGAGCTGCATTGTGTCATGTCCTTACCAGCTACCAAATTTCAGTATTTTTAATCTTCCCTCTCTGCCAGAAGTCCCCATATTGACTATTGGTTGTCACTAATACACTGAAAGTGTAGCCATACGTTGTGTTTCGATACAAGTTTTGCTTTTGTTCTCTATTACCATATGTAGTAAATAGCTTTTTTCTGAGGTAGGGAGGTCTGGTACGAGTTTACTCAGCCTCGTGATTCAAATTGAGGAGCTACTTGATAGAGAAGTAGCGGCTCCGGTCATGGAAACCACCATTAATGGCCGTGGGTGTCGGCATGCTGACCACATGCCCCCAATCCTGCCGTCTGCCTATGGTAGATGACGCAGCGGTCGGGTGGTAGGCCTTGTCCCTTCTGGGATGTTAGCGCCACGGAGTTAGTTAGTTAGTTATTGAATTTATTTAGAACATCTGTATTCTCTAATTTAACAAATCAGCTTGCTATCAGTTATCATTTTGAAGCTTGAATGTTCCCTAGTGCTTGCCACTGAGGAATTTGTTATACATTTCTATTGTGTTCTAGACTTTAATTATTGTGATCTGGACAAAATATTATTTTAGGTTTGTATAATTCTATTTAACAATTTAAAATCTTAAATATCCCAAAAAGACTAAATGTCAGACATTAAATAAATTATCTATCTAAAAAATGATGAAAATTTGGTGCTTTGATCTTTTATAGTTTTAAGTAATCAGGTTACAAGTTTATAGTAACATTTTGAAGAAAACAATTTTTATAAACAAATAAAAAATTTTAATATATAGCTATATAATATGTATAAAGCATAGAGCCCTAACGTTTAAAAATAAAATTTTTGTATCTGAAACTGTACGTATACGTATATTAAGAATTTTTGGTGGTTCTGTATTACAAAATATATCCTGTTTATCTTTTTTGGCCATTTTGGCCTACTTTTGCAACAACAGAGGATAAAAAATTGTAATATAGGTAGGAAAAAAGCGGACAGACTCTTGTAGCTGATTATGAAATAATTTGTGTTAGTATTTTATAATAATATTAATAATTAATATACTCATTTATAAAACAATACGATTAGAAACAATATTCAGGGTTTCGAAATGGGCTGATTCAACAGTCGACACTAGAACAAATTTCAATACATTCCCTGCTATCCTGTGAATGCCGCTAGGCATGCGCAGTGGCTCATATAGGCAACTTAGATATTTTAGTCGGTCCGCTTTTTTTCCCCCTACCTGTACAGTACACGTTACAGAAGTGAGCTATAGTAACCCCCTGGTTTTAACTTGTCCCACTCGATAGTAAAGAGTCACTTTACTATACCCTTAGCAAATAGGGATGGCGCGTGGGTCCAGGTAGGTTCCTTCACCAGCAAGCACCCTCACATTTACAAGCGCAGGGGATTAGTACCGACCGTAATTTCCGACCCATGAGTCACTAGTAAATTAATCCTCGATTTTTTTTATCTTAAAATGTTTGTTATATATCAATTCTACACATAATTACAAGAAAAATGACACCAAACAATGTATAATTTACTTTAATAGGAACATAGGACTTGAAAGCAGTTTTCTCGTAACTTTTATTTATGTATTTGTTAGAAATCTTCCTATTAAAGTAAATTGTACATTGTTTGGTGCCATTTTTCTTGTAATTATGTGTAGAATTGATATATAACAAACATTTTAAGATAAAATGACATATTAAAAAAATCTAAGATTGATTGACTAGGTGACTCATGGGGCTAAAATTACGGTCGGTACTAATCCCCTGCGCTTGTAACTATGAGGGTGCTTGCTGGTGAAGGAACCTACCTGGCCCCACGCGCCATCACTATTTGCTAAGGGTATAAACAATTAATGAGTTACTTGTAAAACTAATTACTGACTTTATAAGAATTGTATAAAATTAGTGTTAAATGCAAAGAAATGAAATTGAAACCATTTGTGTGCATTTGTTACAGGAGTAGAGACTCAAGCTCAGCCTGGCATCCATACATCTGCAACGGAGTAAAGCTGACATCATCCTCCCTCACTCATCTGTCTTTCGAACCTCGATTCTACCATACATCTTGCTTTACAGAAACGCCAATTAGAAATCAAGCATGAAAAGTGACCTGAACAGTGAGTTTGTGATACTGAATTTGGTGATTGTAGCGGTGGTGGAAAATGGTGATGGTTGTAGGTATAGGCTACTGTAGCATGGGGAAACTGGGAGTAGAAAAATATATATTTCTAACATAAATGTGTAAGTCATGTTCTACTTTGTTAAGCAGTCATGGAATTAATAACTAATGTAGGAATGCTTCTTTCCATTTATGTTATCTTACGTAGAGTTGTGCACCATAAAAAATATACAAGAAAAGCGAATATAAATCCAACTTTTGTCATTTTGGTTGTTTTTCCTTTTTATTTAGATATCAAACTTGTACCGAGTCCTAGATACTATGTATTGGAAAATAAATCATAACATAAAATGGGTATTATGTAAATACTATTTTTGTAAAAATGAAGTAGACAGATCTATCAGTTGAAATAAATGGACTCAATGGTGGTAGTGTGAAAAAGACTGCAGTTTTCTGTAAAGCAAGATAAACTGAGTAACGTTTGAATTCGCAAGTCGTAAATCTTAACTTTCAGTTATTTTACCTGAAAACCACTCTTTATTTTTGGAATGATCCTCTATGCAGAAATGAGTACGTAATTTTTTTAAACAATAATAATATTGTATATAACAGCAATACTAAATCCTTCTCAAAGAAAGTTTCAAATTGCCATTACTACTTGCACAAACGTTTGCAAATGCAAATTCTGACATATCCAATGAAGCCTCTCATGTATTTTGAGCTGGGGGGCTGAGTTCAAACTTTCTTTGTGTAATAAAGAATAGATGTTGTTATTGTTAGCAATTATTTGTGTTCTGTTCCTGTTGACCAAAAAATTGGCAAACGATGTAAATTATGTCTCAATAAAAGAATGTCACATATAGTTATTTATATTGAATTCTTCTCTTTCGTTAAATAAAATTGACGTATTTAGTGGCTTCCAAAGACTACACATTTACGTGAACTCCCTGGTGTAGACCTATAGAAGTAATGGGGTGCAAAGTTCTAGGTCCTCTATGAGCCATAAAAAGCTATAACAAACATTTTCTGGGCGAGCGTGATAAGTCGTTCTTCCTAATTTCATATTCTATATGCTTTAAGGACCTAGAGTTTGATAATCGAAAGTCCTTCGTAAGTTATTTTAGAATTACAAAACCCGGGCTATGCCCGGCCTCTCAAGCTAGTTCTTTATATTGCGTATGTGCGAGAAAAATAGACAGTAAAAAAAGATTCCTGTAAGTTACGTATTGCTTTGAGCAATAATCTTGCGTTAGTGTAACTTGTATGCTATTTCGGATAATTCCATTGCCGAGTTTTATGAGTTAAAGTTCTGCAGCTAATTTATCTGTTAAAAGTATGAAAAATTAAATAATTATCCATACATAGTACAGTAATCTTCACCATATAATGTTAAACAATACTGAAATGTATAAACTACAAGGCAACTATAATAATATAATCAACAAAGAATTACAATAAATGAAAGAAGCATTACTTATGCACGTTCACCAAAAATGGAATTCTCATTAACATAGTAAAATAGAAGGGTAAACAATAAACCTAATATAACGGCATTTTATTAAGATACGAGTTAGCACATATGCAATGAGCCTATCATGACATTTTGTTAAGATACGAGTATCTTAATTACGAAGGTTGGTCAATAAGTAAGGTCTCCAACACTCTAGCCCAAGCTCACAACGTCGGACGAGAGAGTTGGTGCCACTGCCATGTCCCGTTATCTCCCCTCTTTCAAATGAGCCATTGCTGCAGCCGCTGAACCTTTTATTGTCCGAGGTAGAGCTGTTTGAAATGGATCTCCCGATTTCCGTCCCCGCCAAGTGCGGCCTCCGCGAACCCACCTCGCACAAACCTTATGGAACATCAATTTGTCACTCACAATGGTCTGTATGGAACCTTTAGAAATGTCAGGAAGCAATAAACAAAGTTCACGAGTAGTGACGCGTCGATCTTGTCGCTCCAATTCATCGACTTTTGCCACCATCTCATCTGTGACGGCTGTTGTTGGTCTCCACTTCGCTCTTCATCTTGAATATTTGTCTGGCCCTGTTTAAACTCACGAACCCATTTACGCATATTTTTTATGTCCATACATCCCTCTCCATAAACTTCGCAAAGCTGTCTGTGAATTTCAATCGGCGGAACATTTTTTGCAGTAAGAAACCGTATGACTTCGCGTAGGCGCACTTGGCGGAGATGGAAATCGGGAGATCCATTTCAAACAGCTCTATCTCGGACAATAAAATGTTCAGCGGCTTCAGCAATGGCTCGTTTGAAAGAGGAGAGATAGCGGGACATGGCAGTGGTGCCAAATCTCTAGTCCGACGTTGTGAGCTTGGGCTAGAGTGTTGGAGACCTTACTTATTGACCAACCCTCGTACCTTAAAGGCAAGTTGAATACAACTGTTTTCGTTCGAACATAATTTATTCAAAGTTTAAGTTTTGAGACTTTATATTCATGAAAAAAAGAAAAAGAAAATGGCTGAACGCGGCATCAACTGTTACTAAGTTCTATTAGTACTTGACTTCTGCGATAGATGGCAGCTGATGGCGTTCGGCCGAATCTAATGTATAAAGTTAAAAGTGTGCAATTATGTTTGTGTGTCTGTATGTTTGTTCCCTGTACAAATCAACATGCTTAATGCAATTTGTTAGAAATTTTGCACACATACTTTCTTCAACCAGCAAAGAAACGTAGGTTACATTAAGGTTCAAACAAACTATCCTTTCTCATTAAAATTACATATTTTCTGAAAATATTACACTGTATTCACCAAATGCCCTATTACACCGTCCTATTACATCATTAAGTTATTGTTTTTAGCCTACATAGGTGGCTTAGGAATTTGCACAATACTGGAATTTGTCGTAAACGATAAGATTAGAGACACTATCATCTTCTTCTTTCTCTTAGTATAACTTTCCCCGTTGTAGGGAGGTTTACGTGACCCACGCCGCCCGGACTTAAAGTACCTCCACCTGTCGTGGTAAGGAGATTCTATGGATCACATAGCCTACATACTTTATTGACCAGGCAATCAATGGCTTGGAAGGCTCCCCGAAGCCCAATTCCGAACACATAAGCTGCGACACATTTGCACACACATTGACAAAGACGCTGATGGGTTGATGGTGGTAATGATGGCCAATTGATTTCCGGAGATCAAGAGGGCCTAAAGTTTCTCCGCTCTCCTTTCAAAGTTGGGAAAAACTCCGGAAAAACACATACGACACTAGTTTAGACCAAGAATCGAACCCGAGCCCGCTGCGTAAGCAAAGCAAACACATCTCCTGCGCCAAAGAGTTGGACACAGAGGTTATCGATTAAATTAATCCCTATTAATCAATAATAGTGAATTGTATCCATATAAATTAAAATCTGATGCGATGCACCCACGTATAAACCGAGAGATGAGACATGAATAATGGTTTGAAGATGCACGGTAGCAATATGAGTTTGTGGAGTGGCTTCGAAGCGGTAGGTCATGATTAATCTCTAATGTTATCAGGAGACTTCGGACTTTTAGGTCGCTAAAAATGCCGTTTTAGGGCCTAAAATAGGCTCTAACAATTGGAAAATAGGTTCTAGAAATCGTAAAATAGTCTTTTATAAAATCGTTAAGTTGCCAATTTTCTGAAATATCTCAATTGCAATGCAGAATGTTATATTTATTGAATTCACCACAAATCAGTAATCATGATAAAACACAGATATAGGCCTATGATACACAGAATTATATAAGCCTATTACTAGGGCCTGTATTAGGCCTACTACCGTAACAGTGAAAACCTAATCCCTGCGCCCAGAAGCTATGCACGCTAGCATTTTCAACCCCTTGTATAGTGTTGGACTCAGCTTAGCTCCTCTGGAATTTGGGGAGTTCCAGAGGAGTTCAGCTGAGTCCAACACTATATCCCTCACTGATTCAGAGAACTACTTTTTTTTATGTGGGAGTTGGGAGAAAAACACTACATTCTCTTGGGAATTCCAAGGAATTTTTCTCCTGAAGACGAAACATTCCTTACTATTTAACCACGTCACAAATATGTCATGTACTGCACATTCCGAGCTAAAAATTTAGTACGAACTGAAAATAAACGCTAGAATTTATAACAAAAAATAACTTATTCTGAACTTTAGAGGAAAAAAAAGCAAAAATGGAATATTAGGCTCTTACGTAAAAATAGGCTCTTTTAGGTCCTATAAAAGTATCAGTTTTAGGCATTGTCACTTATTAAATATGCATATACAAGTTTTCATCCCTATATCACTTAGGGATTAAAATAGGTTTTTAAGTTAAATAAAATCCGAAGTCTAGTTATCAGTTATATCTTTTTCTATCCTGGGTTATATCATTTCTTCGATTCACATTTTGATATAGAATAAGAGGCCGCATTGCGGGGAGCGCATATTCAGTTGTCTCAGGTTCACGCAATTAAAAACTTACAGCCTAAATTTGTGCAAACAAAAGATTACGAGTTTGCTATCTCAGAAGTTGGTAAAACAAAATCCTATCCACTCATACCTTATTCATCGCTGTAGGCTTTGTATTAGTTGAGACTAGGAGGTGCCCGTGGCTTCGCCCACGATAATTCTTTTAAAAATTAAAAATTAAGAGTATAGGCCTAATAATTATTAAAGCATTATATTTATTCACACTTACACGCGAAGCCATTAATAATATTAATGAAACAGCTAAAATTCCGGCTTCAAAGAACATTCTACAATTAAAAAGCGCCCCCTGGTAACACTATATCAGAATCGATTATGCAGTTCCAAAGGAACCTGTATAATAAACACATAATACTTATTGTTTTTCAACTGTTTATTGACATGAATATGATGTGAATTTTATTTAATTGATTCAGTGTAATTTTCAGAAATTATATAATGTTTCAAGGGAAGGAATGGTTTGTTTGGATTATTATTATCAGCGATATTTCAAGAGTTAAACCATCAATATTTTACTGCTGATGCCTCCGGCTTCGCCCGCCATTATTCATCCTCACCAGGATTTTTTAAAGAAATTTACACTGGTAGATTATAAAAAATGTTTGAGGTTCAGAGCTATGAAAATTGTAAGTATAAATAAAATTAGAATATTTGTTCATTGTGTTCATTTCGCTTAGGACTTATGTAATAAAGAAACTGGTTTCCTTCCTAATTTTGTAGTCGTCATGAAAGTTTAGACTGCGAGAGACGAACATCGCATCTCACGAAGCGGGCGAGCAAGCACGCTATTTAGGGCCGTTGAATTGTATAAGAGTAGATAATAATAGGGATGTTTATTGTAAGCCCTATGGATGTAAACAGATACAAAATCGGATGGTACGTTTTTAATCATATGTGCGCAGTAAATTATTATGTCCCGGGGTTTGGGGGAGGAAAGTGTGAAGGTGACATTGATTTTCCTTTTTAATTCAGAACCAAAATGGTTTTATGGGAACATGAGTGGGGAATAAAATATCACAAGACAGAAAAATGTTATGTTGCCGGGATATCTGTGTCTTCTTACTTCACGATCCACCAAGCATGGTGTGTAGAAGCAACGGGTTGCAAAATAATGCGGAATTTCTATTTCTTCTTATTTCACGATCTACCAGGTGTGGTGTGTAGGTGCAAGTGGTTGCAAAATAATTCTAAGTTCTCAGTGAAGGGTAGAAAGCTATATCTGGCATTTTCTGAGGGGATAGTTTAAGTGTGATAGGTCCTTCTTCTTTGCTCCATACACTATAAATAGGTAGGGAAAAAAAGCGGACCTACTTAAATATCTAAGTTGCCGATATGAGCCACTGCGCATGCCTAGAACCCGCTAGGCAAGCGCAGTGGCTCATATCGGCAACTTAGATATTTTAGTAGGTCCGCTTTTTTCCCCCTGCCTGTACCTTCATACAGGTGGTACCAAAAGTTTAAGGCCACCAGCATATTTGAAAGAAATGCGTATTGGCTTTATACTTTTGGGCTGTATTAACTGATTTTTTGTTTGTTTATTGTGATTGTTATGAGATGCTTGGAAATGAAAATAAAATGGAATTACTGCTATTTTCTTCACTTTTACGATTTTTAAAAAAAATATATCAATAATTTAAAATTAATACATTTTATAACGTTTCAGGGCATGGGAATTCTATAATAATACAAATAACGAGTTACTTTTTTGTATGATGATACATGTATAGTTCCACAACAAATTGATACCTAAGGGCACTATCTGGATGTGTTTTTGTAAAAATTAACACAGGTGAAACTGTTTTTAATATTCCAGAAAAAGTTACTACGATTAACACATTTGAAAGAGTGAATGTCGAGTATTCTCAATTGAGCTATTGGCATCGTAACAACGCCGGATAGGCCTACTAGTCTGGAGCTACTCAGGAGAATGCAACATGGTCCACATTTAAAATTATTCATTTCCTGTACTCGACATTCACTCTTTCAAATGTGTTAATCGTAGTAACTTTTTCTGGAATATTAAAAACAGTTTCACCTGTGTTAATTTTTATAAAAATTTTTATAAAAACACATCAATTTGTTGTGTAACTATACATGTACCATCATACAGAAAAGCAACCCGTTATTTGTGTTATTATAGAATTCCCATGCCCTGTAACGTTATAAATTGTATTAATTTTAAATTTTCGATATATTTTTTTAAAAAATCGTAAAAGTGAAGAAAATAGCAGTAATTCCATTTTATTTTCATTTCCAAGCATCTCATAACAATCACAATAAACAAACAAAAAATCAGTTAATACAGCCCAAAAGTATAAAGCCAATACGCATTTCTTTCAAATATGCTGGTGGCCTTAAACTTCTGGTACAGACTGTAAGGACTTGGAAATCGAAAGTCCTGCGTAAGTTACTATCAAATTATAAGCAAAGTACAGAACCCTGGCCACGCCGGGCCTTTTAAGCTAGTATTTCATTTTAATAAAATTTTTCTTATTCGTAAGTCAAATTTATTATACATAATTTTATTTTTTATTTTTTAACTATTGAAGTTCAACTCTGTTACTTTTCCACTAAAATCGAATTCTGTTCATATAGCTGGTATATTATGTTTCACACTTCAATTGAAATCATCCTTTACTGCTTTACATAAATCCGATTGTTTCATTGTTAAATTAAATCAATACAGTTTATACAACAAGCATAATAGCCAATGTTGAGCTTAATAACAGAGCTTACATTGAGTAACAGAGTTGAGATTTATGGATATAAAATTATGTAGCCTACTCCAAATAGGTTATGTTTGAAATCAAATTAACGTGGTTTGGATATAAAGGTAACCGTGTAAAAATGTATGCAATTTTAGTTCGTTATAAGTAGGGCCCGGATTTTTAGGCTTTTATAAAAGGTGTTTTAGCCTTTTTTATTTTCGAGGAATATCCCTTTTTAGACTTTAAACAAGCGGTTTTAGCTTCTTAAATGGACACTAATATTAACATTAATATTAATGAATATTTGTGTAACTAATATTAACACTAATATTAATACATATAATGAACACTAATATTAACACCGACAATTGTATTATAATTTTGATACCGTTATTCTATATTTTGTTTACAAAATAAAAAGTAACTTATATCGACACTCGACAAATAGCATAAACAATTACCTTATTTACCCTTTAATGATACAATTTTTCAATTCGCCATTCAATTCACTTCCGATAAGTAGACTCCAGTGTCACGAATTTGTTCCTTTAATATACTTCTTTGTCGTCGATCGCAACTTGTCATTTTAAAGTTAAAATGACAATGGATTAGTTACAGATTCTAAAGTATTGCAGACGGTCAAGTTTCATTTCCTGCGACGGCGAGGCAGTACATTTTCGAGTTATAAAGACAAGCGTCATTACATTGTTAATTTCAGTTCTTCTTCTTATCCGTTTCACCCAACTTTGGGGTACGTTGAATAAACTTATTTTTATTATGTATTTTCTTAAAATGCACAAATTCACATAGCCTATTTATTTTCCTTTGCATTAATTGAAAAATCTATTTAAAAATGGTGTTTTTCTGCAAAAGTCCTGTTAAGCCCCTAGTTTTTCAACAAAAGTCCTCTTTTGCCCCTTTTAGGCCCTCGAGTCCTATTTAGGCCTTTTTACGTTCTATAAGATTCATAATATATGTTCGGAAGCAAGGGGCATGAAACGGAAAAGTACTTTAAAATGTTCTAATTAGGAAGCTGAGGAAAAAAAAGGTTAAAACATTCAAATCCGGGCCCTAGTTATAAGTAAAAAATATTGATAACAGAGTGAGACTGAATTAAAATACTCACCCTAATTTTAGGTTTCAAAGCTATTAAAGAATACAGTTTATATCACTCAGATCTTGCATGTGAACATGTAGAATTGAATCAGTTATTCCTTTAATGACATTTGAACTACGAGGGACGTCCACAAAGTAAGTTACCCTGGGTCCGTTTAAAGAAAGAAAACACAATTTTAAGTAAATAGTTATTGCAAAAGGTACAGCCACTGATCAGATATTTTTCAACATTTTTGCCACCGGAATTGAGATATTTGTCATACCGTGGGACCAACTTTTGAATACATGTATCGTACAAGTCTGCCGCCAGGGATTTGAACCACTGTGTGACAAACATCTCCTCTTCTCTGCCATTCTTTGTCATTCCTGGCCATTTCTTGAGGTGTAGGAAAAGATGGAAATCACTGGGTGCGAAATCCGGGCTGTAGGGTGAATGTTTAAACACCTCCTAGCAAGTCTCTTGCAGAAGTTCGGCTAGAGTTATGCCCTTTAGCCCATCAAAATCTCACTACACATCGCTGAAGAAATTCCTGGCTGGTAAACGTTTTGCATCAGATGCAGAAGTGAAAACAGCAGTCCGCAGATGGCTATACTCCAACCGAACGGACTTCTATGGACAGGGTATTTTGAAACTGGTATCAAGATGGGAGAAATGTGTTGAGAAACTTGCCGGCTATAAAGAAAAATAGACGAAAGATGTCCTTTCATGTGTGCATTTGTTTGTAATTGTAACTGTTAAACGTTTTTCCAAAAAATTTATTGTGTGTTAGTTTTCGATCCACCCTCGTGCATCCACAGTCAGTCATCAGGCTAAATAGAATCTTGTGTGAGAGCAGTGTAAGTATATTATTCACTAAACAAGGGATAAGTGTTGCCTGTCAGATAGAGTGCAGTGTGTTGCTTGTAGATTAATGTGGAAGATGCATTTCGACATGGAATTAACATGTCATCCTCGGTTCCTATGAATCAGAATACGACGCATGAGGAAAATTAAATACTTGCATATCAGTATATTATGAAATAGGTGTGGTGTTAGCGAGTCAACATCCTACTAGCGAGAGTGTCATGGGTATGGAGAATTTATGGAGGGTTTTCGCATTCATAAATGATTTGAAATGGAGTGTTGTATTCTATGTAATTCTCATTTAATATTTAATTTTGATGTTCGTATGTTTAAAGTAGCTCCAAAGTATTTAATTTGGGTCCTTTATTTTGGTGGAATAAGATTTTCATTGTTTTAAGAATTAACTAAACTGGTGTTTTTATATTATCAGGTGTTTCGGGTTTTTCTTTACTAAATTTCAAGTCTAGGACGTGTTCTCGAAACCTAGGTTTAAATTTACGGCGTGTTTGGCCTATGTGTACCTTATTTAAATTTGTACAATTTGTACATTTTCATTATATGTATAATCAATATTGCTGTTTGTGTTGTAGGCCTAAAGCGTGTCATTAAATTTATTATTAATTTAAAATGCTACTTTTAGATTATTTTATATTAAGTGTATATGGTATAGGCCTTCGTAATAATCGACCGTATAAACAAAAGTTATGTTATGTTTAAAACTAAAAAATTAAACTCCCCGGCTCTACATCCCTGAAGGGGCTGGGCCTACCACCCGACCGTTGCATGATCTACCATAGGCAGATGGCAGTATTGGGGGCATGTGATCAGCATGCCGACATCCATAGCCGTTAATGATGGTTTTCATGACCGGAGCAGCTACTTCTCTATCGAGTAGCTCCTCAGTTTGATTCACGAGGCAGAGTGCACCCCGTTCCAGACCTCCCTACCTCAGAAAAAGTCCGAGAAGGTACCGGGGATTATGTTATGTTTACTACTGTATAATTTTCTTTGTTCCTTTAGTAATTTCAAAATGCTATCTCTTAAATTAATTGTTATTAGCTTTCTGTGGTATTAATAGTGTTGAATTCTTTCGTGTAGTGCTGTTTACTCATAGGGATGTTAAGTAGTCATAAATCATGCAGTTAAATGCTGCAACTTTTTTAGCATATGGGGGGGGGGAGTTGGATTCGTTGTTTATACCGTGTCTGTCAATGTAGGTTTTCTGTGTATTTTGAATCTGAGTTTATTTGTCTTATGATATTAAGGTAAAGGTAGTGAAGTGTACTCTTCTGTTCCTTCTCATATGTGAATATATGTAAGATGCTCGAACTCTTTTGTTGAACTCTTCTACGATTTTTTCTATGTGTGCTTGCCACAAATCAGTAATAAATCATCTACGTTCGTCTGTGCATTTTTATGTTGCGTTTTTTTTTATAATTCACTGAAATTGTTTATCTTCACTGTATTGTAGAAAAGTTGCAGCCACGTTGACTGACAGTGGCGAGCCCATGGCTATACCTCTATTTTGAACAAATGCTTTGTTGTTCAATTTGAAATAATTTTGTTTTAGGTTTGCCGAAGTTAGTTTTGTTATTTGTTCAAGTAACAACGGGTTTTCTTTATTGTGTAGTAAGCTTTCTTATGTGATATGGATTGTGTCATTAGTTGGTATGTTAGTGCATCGATTCTTTATGCCTAGAAAAATCAGGATTTCATTTTTTCCAATGATAATATTATTTATAAGTCTACGGAGTTTTTTATACTTAATTTGTTATAAAAATTTAATTTTTGTTTTAGATTTTTAGACAATAATATTGAAATCTTATATGTAGAGGCATTTATAAAATTTACTACAGGTTCTCATGGTGTTGTTAGATTCTGGGTTTTTATAGTGAATGGACTACAACTTGGAAACCAGTTTAGTGTAGCCAGTTTATACAATTTAGTACATCAATTTTACATTCAATTGCAATTGGCACTTAATTTACAATAAATATTAGAGTTCTTTCTCAGAGTTTCTTAGTATGTTGAAATATCATTGTTATAAAGTTAGTTTATCTTACCTTATAGAGTACATAATATATGGGAGTTTGAAGAGAAACTTCTAATTATTTACTACTAGCATGTGCCCGCGGCTTCGCCCGCGATAATTATTTCAAAAATTAAAAATTAAGAGCATAATAGTTAAATCATTATAATTATTAACACCTAAATCACGTGGACTACATACCACGATTTGATAGCGTCGCCTGGTAAAAGCGACCTCAGATTCGAGTTGCTTGGCCCAGAAAACCCTGGTATAGTTTCGTTCAAATCAAACAATGTTTCACCATACAGTATTTAGGCCTATATTGATTATCCCTCTTCCGTGTTGGTTGAAAATTTAATATGTCTACGGGCCTTGACATTCTAAACAAATGAATCGACCAGCGTGGGCTTACAACATTCAAGCGATCGCGATGCTTTTATTTCCACGGTATGACAAAAATAGCCAAAGACAACTGCAATTGATTTGACATTGAAATGTATTACTGAAATCTGATGCTTCGACAGCGCGAATCACGTTTTCTGCCAGTTTTTCACTCATAACTCGCGAACGAAAGCTAAAATTAAAAATTCGGCTTCGAGGTGCATTCGCCCACCTTTCAGTCCATCTATCTTTAAAATTTCAGATCTCTGCGTTCAGTAGATTTCGATGGGCATTGTGGACAGACAGACAAACAGCATGTGCCCGCGGCTTCCCCCGCGATAATTATTTCAAAAATTAAAAACTAAAAATTAAGAGCATAGTTAAATCATTATAATTGTTAACACCTAAATCACGTGGAGGGCATTCCACGATTAGGTAGCGTCCCCTGGTAAAAGCGACCTCAGATTCGAGTTCCTTGGCCCAGAATACCCCTGTACAGTCAGTTTCGTTCAAATCGAACAATGTTTGACCATATTTAGGCCTATATTGATTATACCTCTTCCGTGTAGGTTGAAAATTTCATGTCTTCGGGCCTTGATATTCTAAATAAATGAATCGTCCAGGATGGACTTACAAAATCAAGCGATCGCCCGCGATAATTATTTCAAGAATTAAAAATTAAGAGCATAATAGTTAAATCATTATATTTATTAACACCTAAATCACGTGGACTTCATGTCACGATTAGATAGCGTCGCCTGGTAAAAGCGATCTCAGATTCGAGTTCCTTGGCCCAGAAAATCCCTGTATAGTGAGTTTCGTCCAAATCGAACGATGTTTAGCCATATTTAGGTCTATGTTGATTACCCCTCTTCCGTGTAGGTTGAAAATTTCATATGTCTACGGGCCTTGACATTCTAAACAAATGAATCGACCAGCGTGGGCTTACAACATTCTAGCGATCGCGATGCTTTTATTACCACAGTATGACAAAAATAGCCAAAGCCAACTGCAATTGATTTGACATTGAAATGTATTACTGAAATCTGATGCTTCCACAGCGCTAAAATCACGTTTTCTGCCAGTTTTTCACTCACAACTCGCGAACGAAAACTAAAATTAAAAATCCGGCTTCGATGCGCATTCGCCCACCTTTCAGCCCATCTATGTTTAAAATTTCAGATCTCTGCGTTCAGTAGATTTCGCTGGGCATCGTGGACAGACGACAAACACGTCCTTTTATTATTTTAAGATAGCATGAGCACCGCGGCTTCGCCCGCGATAATTATTTCAAAAATTAAAATTAAGAGCATAATAGTTAATCATTATATTAACACCTAAATCATGTGGACTACATATCACGATTAGATAGCGTCACCTGGTAAAAGCGACCTCAGATTCGAGTTCCTAGGCCCGGAAAACCCCTGTATAGTGAGTTTCGTCCAAATCGAACAACGTTTGACCATATTTAAGCTAATATTGATTATCCCTATAATAATAATAATAATAATCCTTTTCGGTGTAGGTTGAAAATTTCACATTATGTTTGCGTGCCTTGACATTAAAAACAAATGAATTGACCAGCGTGAGCTACAACATTCAAGAGATCGCGATGCTTTTATGTCGAAGGAATGACAAAAATAGCCAAAGGCTAGTGTAATTGATTTGTATTACTGAAAACTCATGCTTCGAAAACGGAATAAATACACGTTTTTTGCTCATTTTTCACTCATAACTCACGAACTAAAGCGAAAATTAAAATTCCGGCTTCGAGGTGCACATTCTGACCCTTCAGTCCGCCTATGTATAAAATTTCAGATCTCTGCGTTGAGTAGATTTCGCTGGGCATCGCGGACAGACAGACGGAAGACAGACAGACGGAAGACAGACAGACGGAGGACAGACACTTCCTTTTATTAATATAGATGTACTTGGTACTTGGTACTTGCTATTAGACTCTTCTTGGAAAAATGTCTATTTAAAAGGCATGTTAAATATGGATTTTTCTCCTTAAAGTTGCAGTTTCTAGGAGATAAGTTACAATGAGATTCCAATTGCTAAGCGACAGAAAAATTTTCAATCATTCGTACTTAAAGGAAATCACAAAATATTCATGAAAAACATAAATATTGATTTTAACAAAAATTAGGGGTTTGAACTCGTTCAGGTTAATGTTATTTATTATGCATGTTAAGTGTGTGTGTGCTTTCTCTGCCTCATTCTGGATATGCAATTCTAGACGGGTCAATTAATCTTTTTTTTTAAGTCCCCTAACCTAGAACAAATTCCAACAAAAGGTCTGTGAATGTTTTTTTATATTACTAGATGTATTCATCGACCTGCGGATTCGTAGCCAGTGATGCTAACCACGAAAACAGGCGTGTAATACGCGCTAACTAAACATCATAACTTAACTCATAAAAAATTGTTAAATATTTATAACAGATGATTCTATTATTTTTGAGAATGAGTATGGTATTAGGAAGTACTCTTTATTTTCTAATGAGAATAGTTATCTTTAGGGATGACCGAAATGCTAACGATTTTCTTAACTATCTGTGCTTCGAACTTGAAACTTGACCGTCTTAACTATACCCTGAACAGAAATTAGTTTCAGATTTCAGGTTATTATTTCAATTTGTTATGAGATATCAATAATTTTATTTATTTTATTTCTTCAAATTCAAAATTGCATTATATTTTTCCATAAATGTTAAAATATAAACCTGATTATTTACGTAACGTTCTTTGAAAGTCGCTGTACAAAATTTCTGGCGGATTTTTTACCTTATTTAAAATATTTGTCTTAAAAATATTTTACATTGGAAATTGAAAAGTTTGAAAAATGGCGTTTGTTGATAATAAATATTACTTTAAGAATAGCAAAGGACTATAAAAAATCTGATAAGCCACTTTTGTTGTTACATATTGTAAAGCAAACATGCCTAATTTAGCAGTATCTTACTATTTTATGTATTGCAAAATTGGGAAATAGTTCATCATACTGATCAGAGAGGGCAGTTTCTCCTCTATCTTATATATTTTCCTTTTTTCCATTACTTTTCTCGATTTCACAATATATTCATTAGTAAAAACTGCGAAATTAGGAGTACCGCAAAATTAAGCATTTTTGCCCCACTGTAGGCCTACATTATGAAAAACTTGCAGAACAATATCTCGATTTTCAGGGAAGAAGATAGCTTTTTAATTCGACTAAATAACATCACACGGCATTTTAAATATGTAGTCAGCAATACGTTTCCATGTGCCCAAACAACATATAATTTTACATGATACTTAACATGATATATTTCTTTACATTAAAATTAAAAAAAAAAAACATTTTTCTTCTTTCTTTTACCAGAATTGCTAAACCTTTTTAAAGGCAAGTGAACAGAATCATCTAATACTTCATTTTCAGTTATGAAATTTTGGCGAAATTCAAATATAAAACTGTCCTAGTATATTGTCGCAAGTGCCTTGTACCCACTGTCCTTGTATATTGTCGCAAGTGCCTTGTATCCACCTCTACATATAGCTAAAAATGCATAACACTAACCACATAGTTAAGTGCGCGAAGCGGAGGCGGTAGCCGTTTGTAGGTTTCAAAAATGTGGCATATTATATCTCCCGCGAAGTTTGCCAGCCTCTCGTCTAGCGGTATGACGTCACACCTCCAACGTCCAATCACGAGTTTCTTCACAATACGAGGAAAGAATTCGCTAGATCGCGGTATACAAGAAAGTGCATCGGTGGGGTTGGGTTGGGCGGAACTCATTCATTCCAAGGTGCGATTTATATTTGAATTTTCCCGAAATTTTATCTTCCATAACAATTCAACTTCTATTTTAGAGATAATAACTATAATCCACTAAAACTAAGTATTCAGTGTTCGCTTCCACATAAAAATATATAAACATAATGTGGAAATAATAGTAAATAATGCTATAGTAAAAGGGTCTACAATTAAAGATCCTATTACAAATACGTCCACTTAAACCATGTGCATAAACAAAAGTGGACTCCTTTCAAACATTCCATACATATAGTGTAAATTTTTCCTTTACATGCTGCAGTTGCTAGGAGGAGAAGAGTTACAATGGAACACCATTGCTAAACGGCGAAATAATTTTTAACCAGATTCATACTGGAAGAAAATCACAACAAATTCGTGAAATACATATTGATATTAGACCATTTATACATAAAATAAATATAATGAAACCGACAGTTACTGAAGAATTACGATAGAAGGTAAGATATGCTGTATATTCATACAGTAAGAATTAAATTCCCCGTCAGCATTCTCATAGTAGGCTACTAGAATGTGGTTCAAAATGTAGGGGTTCGATTTCGGCCTATGTTGATAATATTTAGGCTATGTGTGCAGGTCAATGGAGTGTGTTATAGCTGTCTCGTTCGGGATAAGCAATTCGGGAAAATAAATTCCTAGTTCTGTGAACGGTTCAAAACACTTTCCGACCGAAATATACATAAATAAATAAATAGATTAAAATGTATGTATTGTGTATACACGAAATAACCGGCATGGGAAGAGCTTCAGAGCAAAATTAAAGAACCAGATTACAAAAGTAGGAAGGATCACAAATACAAAATAAGGGGTAGATCTCAGAGAACTAATATTGCCAAATTTTCTTTTTTAAATAGAGGGATTCAGGATTGGAATGATTTACCTGCAGAAATCTTCGAAACGTTTCCTGCTAACGCCAAAATTTTTAAAAATATATTGAATAGGGTATATGATAATGTATAATTCTTTTCTATAATATTCTCATTATGCAATTTTTATGTGTTATAGTTTTAAATGGAAATATATATATATATATATTTTTTAATTATCAGGTCTGTGGATAGCTGTTGCGATATTTAATGTGTAAGTGTATGTATAGTGTGTCATTTTTGTATATGTGTATGGCTGGTATTTATTTAATGTGTAATGTATATGTATTTAATGTGTAGTGTCATTTTTGTATATATGTATAGCTGGTATTTAATGCACCACTGCCACCGGGTTGTTGACCCACTTGCAGTGTAAGAAAATAAATACAAAATACACATTCACAGTCACGCATGCTTTAGACCAAGGATTAGGCCTAATTCGGGTAAAAATGCGTTTACATATCTAATTTAAAATTTTCTTCGTTCTTTTCCGTCCAGAAATTTAAAAATAAACATTTATAAAACAATTTCCCTGCCGGTTGTATTATATGGATGCCAGACATATTGTCCCTTATTCTTCGGGAAGAACATAATCTGAGTGTTCGAAAACAGGGTGTTTACGAAAATATTCGGACCTAAGAGAGATGAAAATGGGGACTGGAGAAAACTGCATAACGACGAGCTTCATAACCGGTATTCTTCACCGGATATACTATGGGTAATTAAATCACGGAGGATGAAATGGGCTGAGCATGTTGCACGCATAGGAAAGAAAATACTTATCTAAAAAATATTGTCTGGAGACGCGAATCGAAAAGACCACTTTGATAACCTAGATGTAGGTGGGAGAATAATATTAGGATAGCTTTAAGGGAAGTAGGATTTGAGAGGGATGATTTGATGGAGTTAGCACAGAATAGGGTTGAATGGCCGGTTCAGATAATGACCACAATGAACCTCCGGGTTCCATGAAGTAGATCATATTCCTTTAGCCTGCTTAGGAAATGACTATTGCCATTGATTAAGTAAGTAAGGTTGATATTAATTAATCTTCCGCAAAAAGCAGAGATTCTTCACATACGTATTTAATAATGTATTAATACCTACACTTTTGCAAATATGTGTTTTTGAGAATGCGTTGAGTTGTCCAAACTAGAATCTTTTGGAAACCTTTCCCAACCTGACCATTGCGTATTTCTGGCCAGATGATGTAATGTTCCCGGAAGTTATCTGGATGCCAGTGTAGAATTGAGGAGGGAGGCTCCATGCTAAATAAAATAACCTTGGGTAGGAAACAAGGTAGCTAATAGGGCAGAAGGAGCCTAAAAGGAGGGTATTTTGCGCATTGGTATGTTAAAAGAAATATCTTTTAAATCTAAAACGTTGACTCGAGAAAATGTATAGTTTCAAAATCACTTGCTATACAGACTGTCACTGCTACTGGCATATAAGTGAGTCACAAAAATGGTATAAAAATAGAGATATAAAATTAAAAGTGCAATAGTTTATGTTACAATATGAGGAATTTTATCCACGCGTAAGGATTGCCGGTCATTGAAAACCAGTTATTCCAATAAAATTTTCTAAAATGATTTTTAACTTATAAACCCGCTGATATCACTTGATTCGTACATATATGAATTCAGCTATGAAAAGGTATTCTACAATCACATTCACTGTTGGGAATCTGTATCATTGTTGTATGGTAAGATAATCAGTGGCGGCTATTCAGGTGAAGTAGGTGAAGTAGCACTTCACCAGTATTTTTCCTTTACAATACGTATTTTTAAAGTTTATTTCCCATATCTCGAATGTTGGTTTTTACTATAAATGCATTTATGTAATTTTGTATTGCCCGCCACGAGTGATGTTAAAGGAGGAGGCGCCAGAGAGCTCTCGAGTCTTGCAAAGAAGCACGAAGCAGCCTTGATTCACTTCTCCTGTTCCATGGGTAGTCTGGTCCACTAAAAATGATGCTAGCTGATGCTGCAAGCAGCATTTTTCTCGCTTATCCCACGTCCATTCTGAAGGGATCAGACTACCCACGAAGGTGTCGTCCTGCGGCCACATGATGCGCGCGCTTCCCACAGCAAGCTGAAGCTACTACAATGACAGAGTGTGGCGGGTTTCATACCTACTCCTCTTCTGCTAACAGCACCAATTTCACTTCCTCTACCCGTACCAAAAGTAGTAAATGTTCGAAATCAATGTTTTTAACATAAATACCTGTTTTGAATTCTCCTCTGTCCAATAATATTTTCAGGAACGTGTCTGTGTGGCTTGAGAACTAAACATCGTGTATAAATAAAACTTATTTGGATTAGATATCTTCTGGGGAGATTGACGACTTTTTCGAACTTTTATACGGTATCCTTATACTTTGAAGGGTAGTTATAAGCCAGCTATCGTTTGTACAAACTCAGGCTTTTAAGTCTTACATCTTTGGGCGAGGCTAGAACAGACTTTCATTCTTCACGATTTTATAAAAAAAAAAACTAACAATTTTGTTTAAATTTTCCACACGATTTGCATAGACGCTAAAGAGCTAGAATTTTTATTTTTAACAATTTTCAATTAATTATTTAAAAGGTGTTTATAAACAACCATATACTTCATTGAAGTATGAACGGTAGAGGAGCTTGGATTCTTTCTCATAAAATTAAATATCATTAACGGAAAAAAAATCATAGGCGTTCGATTCTATAGCACAAAAGTGAGGCATAGGGATGAGACTAGAAGTTAATTTATTTAATGTGTGTCACCATATACCAAGACTACTGTGTACTGTGATGAAAGCCCACTGTTAGGTGTCACAACACTGAACCTTCTTCGGAGATCGTCGCCGATAGGACGCCATAGGACGACAACGTTGAATCACGACGTTTCATTCCTACAATGCATATTTTTTAATAGGCAATCATACGACATGTGACATATTAATCACTGCATATTAATGCCTTGAAGTATCCAGTAACGAGCTGAAGTTTATCAGATAAAATTGCATCTTTCCGACCCTTGCAAGCATATTAACTTATAAGATAAACAACAGTCATTGGTCGATATCCGAGGCATTGCTAAAGATTATTAGTCAATTTCAAGTCCGCATCGCATGAATGGAATATTCTGAATAATCTGATTAGGAGAATAATAATTACGATAAACATCAATAGATTCGCGGCGGAAAAGCAGGATCGAATTTATCTAATGAAACTCATAATCCCGATTGGGATTTATTAAGAGTATTCCATGAATAAAATGTATCACATTTTATAAATAATAACTATATTCTTACCCGCATTGTTTAAAATCAAATCATCATTGTGCCAGCTGTCAGATCACGACGTAGGCCTACTAAATGAAGGATCAAAAATGTTGCCAGACAAGTATCTTGTTTAGCGAATATTTCAATTCAGAAAGAACCTTTACTGCAGCTAGAAGAAATGCAGCCGTCCTATGATGATATCACCGACAAATTTGCAGCCATAAAGGACTATCGAAGGATTGATTTGCTATACAAGACATAGGTGAGTTCGGTTATTAACGTAAGCATGTGGCATTTTTTTCCTCTTCACCTAATTTTCCGGCCACGAGCCGCCACTGAAGATAATAACAAAACTGATTACTACCACAGTATAGTATAACAGTAGCGAAGCTCCATACAGTTTTTTTCAACCGGCGCGACGGCAGCGCTCGTAGCGGTGAGCAAGATCCACACAATATGCATGCATTGTTGCTTATGTAAAATGTCAACAATATTTTATGGAAATGCTTGTGGTGCTAAAAATTGCACCAACAGCCAAAGGAATTCTCCCGATTTGTCTTTCTTCAGGTTCCCTAAAGATCCTGAGAGGTAAGCAAAAACAGTTATTTGTGAAATTAAATTGCAAATTTGTGATTATCATGCTTGCATCCATACTAGTGTATTTACTCCTATTTCTTTTAATTTTAGGAGCAGAAAATGGCTTGTAAATGCTATATACAATTAATTATTTTAATATGTATATCATAAATGAAAATCCTAACGATGCAAAGGTTTCTAAATATATAGGCCTCTTTACAAATACCCCACCTGACCCTACTAATTTTGAAAATGTTTTAACACGAGGTTATGTTAGGCCTATATAATTGAATTTAACAAAATTAAACTGTCGAGAATACAGATAACGTGTTTAATCCTTTACTTTTTAATAATTTATCGTGTTTAACAAAATTAAGAAAAAGACAAAAGTGTTTTGCTATTGCATCTGATACTGACCATAGGCCTATCGTGCTATATGCCTATAGAACTTTACTTTCCCCCCTAATTTCTGAACTAGCACTACTACATGCTTATTGAAATTATTAAGTTTTCTTATTTGTCAGAATTTTCAGTGTAAGTACAGTATATGTTAGTAGTAGGTCAATTAAATTCTTGAAGATGTAGGGATGTAGCTTATATGGTGGACGGAAACCGGTCTGATACTTTATAAGATATACAATGTCATCGATCTTGAAACTACAACTTCTTTACATTACCATAAAGTCTATGATTTGGTGAGTTCACCAGTATGCCTTTCCGGTAATAATCTCGTTCTGGTAATTTTAAAAATAAGAAGAAATACAGCCATATATTCGTATCTTTTCAATGCTGGAAATGGCTGTTTGCTAGTTCCGTCTTGCTGACCGCTTGGGGTGCTAGTGTCGCACGATCTGTCAAAAGGATGCATTTTCCTTTCATTAGAGCTTCGCTACTGTTATACTATACTGTGTTACTACTCTCAATTCTCCTCCTTGTCATTATAGAGACGGCTGCAGGGTTGCCATACGTACGACTATAGTCGTACACATACGACTATTTCATAGATTTGTACGACGTACGACGCAACTATGGGGCGTACGCCTATTTGTACGACTATTTTTTAACATAGCGTTTTATATTTTTTTTAATCAATCTACTGACGAATTTTAAATTTTTATAAGTATCAGCTTCTTGTTTTCTCATGGTTTTTGTTGTAAGCATGTTGCTAAAATCAATATGATTGGAAAGCAGTCCTGTGCCTTTTGCAATAATTACAACACTGAGGGAACTACTGTTTATGTAATTTATTGTATTAGGCATATTGTATTTAATCAAATTTAGCACATACGAAGATAATGAAACACGCAAAATCATTTACAAAAAAGATGATTTATTAACAATTACATGACGTATTATATAAGGTGCATATTACTGATTATTTATTTATTTATTATTATTATTATTAACGCAATACGTTCTTTACACTGAAAAATCACAAAGTGTACGACAGTTTTAACTAGCATACGACTATTTTTAGATGTTGGTACGACTGTTCTACGTTTCTGATCTGGCAACCCTGGACGGCGAAGAAAATGATTGTGATGAGGTGGCTCATCGTGATGAAGACGATTATGGTAATCATTATTAGTTATTACTAGACTTCGGATTTTAGGTAAAATCCTATTTTAATCCTTAAGTGATATATGGACGAAAACTTGTATATGCATGTTTCATAAGTGACTATGCCTAAAACTGATACTTTTATGGGACCTAAAACTGCCTATTTTTACGTTAGAGCCTAATATTGCTTTTTTGCTTGTTTTTCCCATAAAGTTCAAAATAAGTTATTTTTTGTTGTAAATTTTTGCATTTATTTTCAGTTCGTACTAAATTTTTAGCTCGGAATGTGCAGTACATGACTCATTTGTGACGTGGTTAAATAGTAAGGAATGTTTCGTCTTCAGTAGAAAAATTCCTTGGAATTCCCAATGAAATGTAGTGTTTTTCTCCCGACTCACACATCCAGTTAAAAATAAATAAATAAATAAAAACTTAGTTCTCTGAAACACTGAGGGATACAAGGGGTTGAATATGCTAGTGTGCGTAGCTTCTGGGCGCAGGGATTAGGTTTTCACTGTTATGGTAGTAATACAGACCCTAGTAATAGGTCTATATAATTCTGTGTACCATAGGCCTATATCTGTGATTTATCATGATTATTGATTAATGGTGACTTCAATAAATATAATATTCTGCATTGCAATTGAGATATTTAAGAAATTGGCAACTTAACGATTTTATAACAGACTATTCGATTTTATAACAGACTATTTTACGATTTTTAGAACCTATTTTCCAATTATTAGAGCCTATTATAGGTAACTAAAACAGCATTTTTAGCGACCTAAAAGTCCGAAGTCTAGTTATTAGCTTAAAAGGCCCAGCGTCGCCCGGGTTTTGTATTTTGTAATTTGAAATTAACTTATGGAGGACTTTCGATTTTGAAGCTCTAGGTCCTTATATAATATGTATGTAGAATTTGAAATGAGGAATAACTATATATCACACTCAAACTATTCCCTCAGAAAACGCTAGATATAGCTTTTTATGGTTCATAGAGGACGTCGAATGTTGCATTCCGTTGCTTCTACAAACCATGCCTGGGAGGGGTTGAAATAAGAAGAGAAAGAAATTCCGGTTACATAAGATTGTACTGTCTTGACAGCAAAATTTTATTTCTCACTCTCATATTACCATACAACCGTTCCGGGGCTGAAATAAAAAAAGAAATTCAATATCATTTTCATACTTTTCTTCCCAAAAACCTAGGACATAATATACTGCGGGCGTAGGACTGAAAATGTTCCATCCCATTTGGTCTTCTTTTAGATGCTTAGGGCATCTGATAAACATCCCTAGTTCTCAACTAATACAAAGCCTTCAGCTAAGAATAACGTATCAGTGGATAAGATTTTTTTACCGACTTCTGATATAGCATACTCATTGGCAAACCCTTATTAAGCTGTCCCTGCAAGAAGACCGCTTATTCTACATCAAAATGTGAAGTGAGAAAATGATATTTTCCATGTCGAGCGTAGAGAAAATTATATGACTGCATCACATTGTGCTTCATTTTCTTGGATTTCATTCTTCATAATTATTTTCACAAATGTATTACATCGATAGCATCAGAATTTGTTAAAGCCCTATGGGAACACTGTAAACAATACACTGTTGTCACGATATTTGAATTGCATTTCATGTTTTCAGTATAATATTTTCTGAAATGATATAAATTTTCAAGGGAAGGAGTGCCATGTTTGAATTTTAATTTGATGCGTTACTTCCCGGGCTTAAGTGGATATGTGGGCAAAATTTCGTGCAAATTGGTCAGGAAATGTAGATTTGTATAGGGAACATACATACCCACATACATACTGTACATACACACTTTCGATTTGGCTTGGTTGCTAGACTCTCACTTCTTTTTTGTTTTTTTTGTTATGTAAACATGTGACAGCAGATCTCTCAAACTGTGCCTATGTCACACTTCTTTTGTCACACTTCTATTTTGTTATGTAAACATGTGACATCAGAACTCTCAAGCTGTGCCTCATTTCACATTTCCGACTTTTTCCGTGGATTTTCCAAAAATTTTCTTTCCTGACAATTACGAACAAACAAACAAAAAAACAAAACAAACAAACAAAAATCAGCCAAATCGAGCCGTTCTCAAGTGATGCGGCAACATACATTTTGGCAATTGATTTTTATTTATCTAGATTACATTTAGCGAAGAGTACAAGTTGTGAAGCTCGTCATTAAACAGTTTTCTCCATTCCCAGTTTTAATCTCTCTTAGGTCCAAAAGTGTGCTTTACACACAATTCGTCGGAGGAAAGCAAACTGGACCGAGCACATTCTAAGAAGAAACCGCTTATTACATGACGTCATATAAGGAAGGCAGGAAGAAAAAACTAGACTCGGAAGAAGAAAAATTCAGCAGTTGGACGATTTAAGGTAAAAGCGGAAATAATGGATGCTGAAGGAGGAGGCAGAGGATATAAAGCTATGGAAAACGAAATTCATATACCAAGTTTGAAAACGCCAAAAGGCACAATACTTACTACTACTAGATCAAAAAAAATTCCTAAGCACCGTATTTACGAACACACCCAGATTATGTTCTTCCCGAAGAATAAGCGGCAGGAAAATTGTCTTTAAAATCTTTATTTTTAAAATTCTGGACAGAAAAAAATGGAAAAGAATTAAGCAAATTTTAAAAGAGACACATAAAAGCATTTGCCCGAATTAAATCCTTGTCTACAGCATGGGTGACACCACAGACCTGCACACATAAATATTACCAAATTGGGCCGAAATCGAACCACTACATTTTAACGGAATTCTAGTAATACTCCGGTAATACTGACGGGAATTTCCATTCTTACTTCATGAATTGTAGCATATCTTACCTTCTGTCCTAAGTTATCTGTCGGTTTTATTGCATTTATTTTATTTATAAATGGACATAAACGGCATTTTTGTGTATAAATGGACAGATTGTATTTCACTAATTTGTTGTGATTTTCTTCCAGTATGAATATGGTTAAAAATTATTTCGTCGTTTAGCAATGGTGTTCCATTGTAACTCTTCTCCAAGCAACTGCAACATGTAAAAGAAAAATCTACTCTATATGTATGGAATGTTCGAAAAGAGTCCGTTTTTGTTTTTGCACATGAATTTCGGCTGCATTCCACCCCTCAGCATGTAGAAATCTAATGACAGCACGCACTTCGCACTTGACGGAAGACTCTATTGTTCGAGGCATATTTACGTTGGTACCACGCTACGACAAATGTCTCAATCGGAGCAGCGACTATGTATAGAAATACAGTGAGTCTCACGCAAGAGTTGGCCAATGACGCGGGTGTCTGCGTCGCGGCGGGCACAGCTCCAACTTCCGAGCGATCGGGTGAAATATCTACGCAAATAAAGCCGCGATCTGTGTAATGATTCAAGTTCTTACGTTTATAGTTAAAATTACAATGAAAATGACCACGTATCTCATCACAAGAGATGCTGGAAATGTTCTCTTGCATCCACATAACACTGGCACATTTTTAGGAAATTATCTTTCACGCGCATAAGTTCAGCTTCCGAGATGTCGTTAATTTCTCTTGTGATTTTGCCTTTAAGTTCTTCTAATTTATGGGAAATTGGCTTTTAGGCCTACACGTTATTTCTCAAGTTTAAATACCCAGGTACAATATCACAAGAGAAATTAACTCTGTCTCGGAAGCTGAACTTATGCGCTTGAAAGATAATTTCCTAAAAAATGTGCCAGTATAATGTGGATGCAAGAGAACATTTCCAGCATCTCTTGTGATAAGATACGTGGTCATTTTCATTGTAATTTTAACTATAAACGTGAGAACTTGAATCATTAAACCGATCGCGGCTTTATTTGCGTAGATATTTCACCCGATCCCTCGGGTGTTGGAGCAGTGGCCGCCGCGACGCAGACACCCGCGTCATTGGCCAACTCTTGCGTGGACTGACTGTAGCTGGAAGGTGTATCTGAATGTTCCAACTAAAACAGTTTTGATTTTCATTGTGGTTTTCATTTCGCGACCGATCTGACCTTGACAAAAAAGTAGCACTCGTATTAAAGCTATACAGATATGCTTTTTAAACATACATGGCCTGATAATGGTAAAGCGCTAAAATATGCATGTTTTCACAGAATCTGTTCTATGTATCATTGATATTTGATAATAATTTGAAATGTTTATAATCTCTTTAGAGGTATAGGTAGGTATTACTACTTTTTTGGACGTACGCTGAGTTTACGGTAGTTTCTAATTTAGAGAACTGAAAGTCATTATTTGAGGGCGTTAAAGCCAAAGTGGTGTAAGTCGTGTTTTTTTTAAATTTTTAACCAAGTATTGCAATGCAATGTTGAGGTATATATCTGTTAAAAGAAAGATTGGTGTAAGTCCTAGTTGTGTTCATCCACTTACAAATGGGAGCAGAAGTTTCACTGGTGAATGAAACAGCTGCTTTGTTAACAGCCACAGTGGTGTAAGTCATTGACTTACACCACTATTCCTGTAAGTGTTTGTGAAGTGTGAGTTGCTACATCTGCAGTGTTGTAAACTTTGCACTGTGTCTTATGAAACTGCTTCAAAGCAGTGATAAAATCGACATTATTGACCATAAATTTATAGTAAGTGGGCATTAATACCTCCCTAATGATTCCGATTTTGGATCCATAGAATCCTATGCAAGAGGTAAGACAGTTGTTGTTCCAGCTGACTTGCGGTCAATAATCGCAAAGTCAAAAAGAAGAAAGCTTTTTCTGTAGCAGAATGTCAGTTGAAGACTTTAAGTCTACAAAGAATCTTGAACAAGCCATTACAAAGAGAGAAAAAATGTCACGAACGAATCAATATCAATAAAAAATACAAAAAACTACTTGAATTATTTTCAGTGATAATCATAATGAAATAACGACACCTTCTGGCAATGTACAACAAGACAGAAGTGTCAACAATTTCTTGTGTAATTTATTATAATCAGTCTAACAAAACCTTCTGTTTCTCAGAATGCATAAAACATGACTTACACCACTTTGCCTTTAACCCTCTCATTTGTATATTAATTGTCATCAAATGTAGAGTGCGCTTTCCTTGTACAGTTTATAGTGGGTAAGCTACCAGCATGAGGTGCTGTATCCCGTTCAACCCGATGAGGTCAACGAGAATGAGCCTCTGTATACATTTATGCAGTTGATATCAGACTTCACTTCTCGTTGTAACCGGGCTTGCGCAGTCAGAGTCAGTTTATCAGTGAGTGACCGGTATAGCCTGTACTGAGTCATGCTCAGAAGACTACTATTTTCCATGATCCCATTATCTTCTGTATAATGTAAATTCACTCATATTTCAAACTTAATAGCCCAATAAACGATAAACGTAATTTCTTTTGTAGTGTGCATTCGTAAATATAATTCAGTAAACAGAACATACGCTATAATTGGAGAGAGCAGACGGGGTATTGTTTGAGAGATTGCGAGTTAACTGCACATCGGGCATTGATGACGTCAGAGGAACTGCGTCGGTACACTCACTGTCCGCTTAGGACAGCTGTTGAGGAGACGTAACTTAGCTACTTTTCCTGTTATTGCTTCTTTTTTATCCAACTGTGTACCAGACTATTGGTAACATGTTATACTGAAAACTTCGAAAATCCGCCATTTGCAACTGCAGTCGTTTGTAAAAGAGTTTGGATTGGTGATCTTATCTACTAATGGTGAAAAACCTAATACAGAGATATTATTTTTGCGATGTGCCGAGAACGCACGGTCCGTCGGCCTGGAAGCAAGTCGTAGGCCGGTAAAGGCGCTCCAGTGGCACATCGCAAAAATGTCTCCATTTAAATGCAATTGTGAAACATTTCATTCTGCACCTACTAAACTGGTCCCGTCTGCTCTTGTTTTGTATTTTCTGTTCAAATACCGGTACCATATAGCACGTGCTATTAGCGTCTACAAGTAAACGTTAGGCAAACTTCAGTCTTTAGGTACCCCAAATGCTCTCTCTAGCTATAGACTAATATGTTTTATTCATAAGTGAAGTAGAAGGAAACAACTTGAAAATAGTAATTTCTCACAGATAATTACTCTAAAATGTATTAAAATTGCAGTGAAATGTGCTTTGTTGCAGCTTGATTTTGGACAAAGGAATAACTAAAGTCTGGCAGTTCTAAGAAAGCAACCTGGAGTAGGCCCTATACGAAAACCAGTACGCCTGACTTACTCTAGCACATTATTCCTATGATCTAAGAATGAAACAGATATACTGGTTTTTGTTTATTTCAGGTTTCCTTCTTAGCTCGTCTGTGGTTTGGTAGTATTAACCAATACACTAGTAGGCTATGTATAATACGTGATACATATCCGTCTGTCACACAAGGTTCAGAGTTTGTGGTCCTACAGTCGCTGCATCTGGTTATACGCCATTCAATAGGCTATTAATCGTGATGATGACGATGATAAATATATTAATATAATGATAATAATAATTATCAATTGAATTGAATATCACAGATAAACTAAATAAACCAAAAAAATTGTTCGTGGATATGAGATGCAATAAGCAACATGTTTGAATCTGAACAATTTATTTTAAACGGAGAAATGTCTACACTTCTTTTAAGTAGGCAAATTCTGTATGAGAAATAAGATTCGAATAGGCCAATAGGGTATTAAAGAGATCAACTTTCATTTCAACGACCTCAGTAAAACTGTGTGAGATCGCAAGCTAATATCAGAAGCTCCCTCCCGTTAATCACATTCGAACTGGATCCCGGACCTCAACAGAACCACTTATGCCTACATGCAGCTCAGCATCCTGCAGCTTCCTTCCCACCATCTTCGCTTCCAAAGCAGTGGTTCTTCATGTAGTTTATCATGACTAGGGCAAGGCATTTGATGATTTTGCATCTTTTTTATATGAAGGTTAAAAGATAGCTCCAATGTATATAAATGTATATCATTAAATAATTAATTAAATAAGGGCAATTTGTTTTTGCATTATTTTGCTTTATTTTGCATATTTCGTCATTTTTCAAGAGATAGGTCATTTTCTGGCAATTTTTAGGTCATTTTCGGCATTTTTAGGTCATTTTCGGCATTTTTAGGTAATTTTCAGCATTTTAGGTAATTTTCGGCATTTTAGCAATAAATATTTTTTCTTCCTTTTTAAATGGCACATATTTGCTAGGGGCAATTTGATGGGCATGCCAGTTCAGAAAGAATTTATTTTTCGCTAAGGGTGTCCAAGTACTGTAGTATAAATTTACTGATTTCTTTAGTAACAAAATAAGTGTGTTTTATATTGTAAATTTATATATAAAGCATCGTCATAAACCGTATTTAGCAATTCATTACTTAAGAAAAAAACTAATTATAAATTTATAAGTAATAATGGTAAATTTATTGGTCATTATTTTAAGATTTCGGGTCATTTTTTGGCTATTTTTAGGTCATAAATGCATTTTTTATTTTGCATTTTTTCACTATTTTATGGTCATTAAATGCCTTGCCCTACATGACGAACGTGATTCATACGAGCATTTGAAGTGAAGTCGGCCTGGGTGGAACAATTAATTTAACAACCATAACAAATATGCATAAATAATACAAATAAATTATATAATAGGCTAGTGAAACTTAATTGGCAAAGGCCTATGCTTTAGATCTTTAAATTATATATATATATATATATATATATATATATATATATATATATATATATATATATATATATCTTTCTTTCTTTGTCTTAGTTTTACCTCTCTTCTTTAGGATTTAAGCGACCCAAGCCGCCCGGGCCTTACAAGGCCGCGACCTGTCGGGAGAGGGATTATCTATGGATCACATACATACTTTTTTGACCAGACCAGGTCATGGAGGGCCTCCCCGGATGTGTGATCAGCCCAATGCCGGGGCCACCTCCGGGACAACACAAACATATAGGACGAGACACACCATTCACACACACACTCACTCCAAACAAGGCGAGGATGGGATGAAGATGATAATGACATCCAGATGATATCTGGGAACGACAAGGTTACCCGACATTTGTCTCACAGGTGAGAAAAAACCACAGAAAAACCCCACTTAGGTAACTTGTCCCGACCAGGATCGAACCCGGGCCCCCTACGCCACAGCGGTGGACATATATATAAATAAACTTAATGTTAATACAAGTAAGAATCAGTTTGAACAATTTTATGTCATAACCGGGATTTGAACACGGATCTTCAGCTTAACGCGCCGATGCTCTACCATTGAGCTACCATGACAACATGCCAGTACGACATCAAATTCCTCAACTGATTCGTAGGACGCCATTGGATGCGTGTTCTCAACGGAGAAACCTCCCGTGGTCTGCCTTGTCTTCTGAATCAGTTGAGGAATTTGATGTCGTACTGGCATGTTGTCATGGTAGCTCAATGGTAGAGCATCGGCGCGTTAAGCCGAATATCCGTGTTCAAATCCCGGTTATGACATAAAATTGTTCAAACTGATTCTTACTTGTATTATTATCCCAGACATGGATTTAATGTCTATTTCCTTTCCCTAAACTTAATGTTATACTGCTTTATTTACAAGTACCGGTACTGGTACTCTACGTCATTAAAAAAATTGTTTTTACCTAACTGTATTGTGTTGTATTGGAAGTAACGGTACTGTTCCCAGCTCCCAGGTTGACCAGTTCGAGGGGGTGGTATACCATAATTCTATCTTTTAAGCAATAAAAATGTTTCACTCCTCAGTTGGTTTGATTTCTGAGGCTCACAGTGTTGACATGCAGTGATGGCTAGTTTAAAATGAAATGACTTGAACAGACAGGCGTTAGAAATTATGCTAAATTTTTTTCATTACAGATCAGTAAACATCCAAAAACACTATGAGTGTGAAATATTGGTAATGTACTCCAAATGGAAAACGGGAGCAATTAAAAACTTTTTTTTATCGGTTTCAAACACAGTTGTTTGCAGTCCAATGCTGTATTATTATTCACAGCTACGTATTTCCTTGTATGCATGGATAAATTCTTTCAGTTCTGTTTTTATAGGGTATTATGTATGAATAAATAACCTTCAGTTGATTCTTTCCGTCACTGTTATCAATAGGTTAATATTATCAGGAGGGTTCGGATGTTTATGACGTCATATTTTTATCCTTACCTCCGTTCTCGCCGCAAACACAAATTTCACTTGAATTGGATACTTGTTATCCTAATCGGACCGTTTTTATTTTGCATATAAAGTCATATTTTGGTCATTTTTGTGGTCTTGGTCATATTTCGCCCATATTTGTAATTTAACTTCATATTTCAGTAATAAAGTCGGTAAAGAAGCGCAATTATACAGTGTAGGCTATGTACAACATGGTCGAGTTACATTTTAAATTTATTTAATTAATTTAACGCTTATACTAAATTAATAGGTAAGTTACATTTTAAAATTATCACGCGAGATCTATAAAATATTAGAAGTATTTGGAGCTGATGAATCGAGCAAACAGAGCGAATTCTTTAAAAAGAAAAGTTCATTACAAATAAAACTATAAATAACAAAAACTGTTAAAAAGGTATTATCTAATTGAATTCATGTGATGTAAGAATTTAGTGTATATAAACGTGTTAATTTAGTACATTTATTTTTTAAATTTATTTTATTAGGTATTTAGGGTTTTTGGGTGGTCATGTTTAGTCATTTTTAACGGCATATTTGCAGTCATATTTTCTACTGTTTTAGGTCATAAACATCCGAACCCTAATTATCAGTTCCTTCATCCCGAAGTTCTCACAATAAACGGCGTTTACTTTATATGTATTCTAGTAAGTGAACGTGTCACGAAGGTATAAGATGTCTGGAGTTTGGAATGGTAAACACAGACAGCACTAATTTTTTTGTAGTTTTATATAAGTAAAATGAACGCCCCCGGGTGGGATCGAACCACCAACCTTTCGGTTAACAGCCGAACGCGCTAACCCATTGCGCCACGGAGGCTGCTTGCAATATCTTGCTAGCAATTAACAATTTTAGATAACGGGCTATTGCTATTAAGACACTTCATCTTCTATGAACTAAGGTTCTATATATTTTATGGGAGGAAGGACTTTGAAGCCTACAATCATGTAAATTATTCGAATTAATGGTACAGCTTTTTCAGATCTACGTCAAGAATTTTCTAACTAGTTTAAATATATTTTTAATTAGTTTCTCGTATACTAATTTCAGCTTAAGAACG
The DNA here is from genome assembly GCA_964059195.1 of Ectobius pallidus. Lineage (NCBI taxonomy): Eukaryota > Metazoa > Arthropoda > Insecta > Blattodea > Ectobiidae > Ectobius > Ectobius pallidus. The sequence continues at coordinate 16,466,432 of CAXKWD010000005.1, forward strand.
CAGAATGGTGTTCATAGTTTGAAACATCCTCCAGTATATTGAAATCCCGTCTCCCGTGAAACTGAATATTTCTCATAGTAAAAAGAGAAGTGTTACTTCATATTAGTCTGTTCACACTAGATACGTGCATATATTTCTTAATGTAGGCCTATACGGATTATAAGGTGAATAACTCATCATTCCAGTACGGTCAATGACTAGGATACCTGGCCTTCACACAGGAGGCTCGGGTTCGATTTCTGGCACTGGAGTTTTTATTCTTATTTTCGTATGAATGGAAACGTTAATTTTGCAATTTTATATAGAGAATTATACTCCACTTACACTTTAGATTACATACTGCACCTCAGAGGAACAAATCTCATTTCCATTATTAAGGAAACATTGCTAAAGAAAACATTTTCTACGATACTCCTTTTTATGTTTTAGAGACCTAGCAACTGAATTTATTAACCCTATAACACTTCAGGTACATAGTTTCTATAGGTGAGTTGCTCACACGCTTCACTTATTTTTGCAATAATTACAGTGAAACAAAAACTAAAATTGTTATAAATAATCTAACCTGAAGATAGTAGAGTGGAATAGCTTATATTAGAGTAGATGGGTTCTAGAATCGGCCATTTCATTTTGTTTCTTATTTATAAAAGTCTTATAGACGCATTGTGTTATATATAAACGCCCTAGTAGAGTGTCTTAAAATCGATAGTGTTATTCATTCCTCCTGCTGCATTCGTCGTTCTTGATTAGCTGGGATTGTAAATTCCAAATCACACTCATGGAACAATGCAAATTAACAAAAATTCAAAGGAACAAGAAATGAGCCTGTGAGACTCATGCGTCTTAAATCATATATTAAAAAGTAAAAGTGAATAAAAAATGTTTAGATTTCAATTAATTTATACAAAACAGAACACTATCATAATAGCTGGATGGTAAAACCACAATGATAATCTTACTGACGATAAATGGGGTAAATATGACACAATGACTCTGAGTTTCACCATAGGTGTTCTAGGGATAAAAAAAGGGAATAATAAGCTTAATTCGTGGCATAACAATTTCCTGACTCTTAAGGAAATAGATAAACATGTTTGCTTTTTTTTCCTTTGAAGTGGTTTCCGGGATTGATTCTAACAGTATTGTATTTTGTATTGTATTGTGCGTTTGTAACAGTTTTTGTGATCCTGATTTTTATTTCTAAAGCCTTCTATTTTTGCAATCATACAACTGTTAGTATTACAACACCTGTTACTTTTCCTCTCTTGATTGTATAGGTGAGCTCCTCTCCATTCTTTTCACACGTCGCCAATCTTCAAATGCACCGCGAGATGTAACGACATAATGAATATTTCATTCTTTCCTAAAATCTTTTCTAGAATTTTTAGAGACTATGTTTTATTCAGACTCTGACAGCAGTTACAACCGCTAAGTGACACAAGATGGCTCGAAGGAACGTCAACAGAATAAAATGTAATGTTATGAAAAGTGGAGCCTTATTAGTCAGAATATTATTTTAGAAAATTCCTAGCTGTACAACTAGCTCACACGCAAGTAGTTTACGTGTATACAGTGATTTAACGTGCGAAATATATTTTTAATTAATGGAAATGAAACTCTTATGCGGTATTTTATTTTCAAATTTATCCAACAGTACTACAAAAATTACAAAACTTAAAATATCTCATATAAGAATATGGAAATAGAATAACCATTTTATACAACATCGTGGTCAGGTAGGCTATTTCCAGTAGTAGGCCTAAGTGAGCATTCACACCGAAGTAGCATAGGATGCAAATCGCACTACCTGGATGCAGGCTGCACATCGAGTTGCATGGATCATAGTTTTGCATTCATACCCAAGTAGCGAATGCGATCTGCAATATAACGTAAATTATATATTTTCACTTGAACTATAGAACTATTAAAGTAATGCAATTTACCTAAAGAGGATATAGTTTCAGCAATTTTAATCCAGGCTTTTTTCCCTACTAGTTTCGATTGGCATATCGTAGAGTCTACGCATGTACAAATTGTAGCTCTCTTTCCAGCAGTTTTCATGGCATCTTTGCCATAATCTAGCGCTACACAAGCGAATATGTGTTGAATTTTCTTAACAATTAGAAAACTGCTGAAAAGGCATGCGCCAACCCGAGTAGAGTAGGATTATCTCCACAAAGTCTCTGGGTTTTTACGTATATACCTTAGGAGCGAGTCTCACCGCTCGTAGAGTTCCTGGCTAGGGGAGGTAGCTGCACCCTGATTGGCTATCCCACTCCACGTGTTGTCTGCCTCTGTCTCTGCGGCATTATCCCTCCACTCAACTATTACAGTATTTTCTACCACTGGCAACATGCAGCATGATCTTTACTCTCTGCCTAGCAGTAGCTCACTGATCTTACGCGCAGCGAATCCGCGCATCTTGGTAACGAGACGTAACGAGAAGCTCGCTGGCTGGGTTAGTCTTCAAGGCCAGAGATGTTGTGGGAGTAATCCTACTCTAGCGTCGCATGAAATAAGTCCAGATCTATCTGAAGGAATGAAAATCGCACTCTGCGAGATTCATTATTGCCAAGCTACTTCGGTATGAAGACTTGAACTTGTTTATTTGGGATTTAAAATGAGTACCTAGCGCACAATTATTTGGGATTTAAAATGACTACCTAGCGCACAACCTGCATCCAAGTTTTGGGACTCGCTTGCTACGCTACTTCAGTGTTAATGCTCCCTAAAAGCACTCACTCTCGTCATTGTAGAACTGGAGGGAGAGAAATAACTGTATAATCATTATTAGTAAGGTCCGGAGGTTAATGCTCTACCAAAAGACAAAATATGGTCTAAAATTTGTAAAATATGCTCCGGCATGAATTAAGTATTGTTCGTGCCATTTTAAGAAGACCTCGTCCCAAACCATCGTCTATGTACAAAATAATATAATAGCATTGTTCCCTAATCCAAAAATCTGCACCGACATCGACACCGACACAAGGAACAGGTGCTCTTGTAGTCGAGTGGATTTCCCCAGTGTTGCCGCTGTCATTCACCACTTCAAGTGAAGTAATCGTGCTGTGGTACGTATTTGGCAACATTTTACTGGAATGCATACAAGTGTCCACACTAATTACCTTTCTATTCACTGATTGACAGGTCGAAGAGGATTTAGAGTTGCAGCAGGTAGAAGCCGTTCTTGTGGGGAAAAAAGTCTTTAAGAAGGGGCACCCACAATATACTCGAAAGGAGTGTACTCCTATTGCTACTTTCATTTAAAAATGGAAGAAATTTGAAATTATTCGAATAGCCTAGCTGTATCTCATTACCCCTTTGAAAATTTATATCTAGTATATCATATTTCTAAAATGGAGGATTTGATTATTTTTACTTTCTTCGAATTGCCGTAATATACTCTTACAACTGTATTATCAGTTAATAATACTATTTCTAATGGCCCGTGAATTGTAGAGGAGTTTATTCCATTCAATGCCATGACAATAATGACGTAAAGTACCTATAAATAACTAGTTATCATGTTGTTAAGTGCCAGAATGGTACTTTATGAGATTGTGTGGGTGACGGGAAAATGTCTGTCCGTTTGTCTGTCTGTCTGTCTGTGTGTCTGTGCGCGATAACTGAACTGCGCTTTATCGGATTTTCATGAAACTTAGTATAATCATTTATAACGTCCATGGGAAGAAGCTTATTGATATTGGACCAAATCGGTTGACCGGTACCGGAGTAATGCCCGATTTAGTGCCTATTTTATACTAATATATTAGAAAGAGACCGCCAGCGTGGTCTTGTGGTTAGCATTGCTGATTACAGATCTGTCGGTCCGGGTTTTATCCCTGGCAGCTCCTCGGATTCTTCTGAGGTAGGAAGGTCAGGTAGGGGTGCACTCGGCCTCGTGATTCAAATTGAGGAGCTACTTGATAGAGAAGTAGTGGCTTCGGTCATGGAAACCACCATTAACGGCCGCGGGTGTCGTCATGCTGACCACATACCCCCAATCCTGCCGTCTGCCTATGGTAGATGACGCAGCGGTCGGGTGGTAGGCCTTGTCCCTTCTGGGATGTTAGCGCACGGAGTTATGTATATTAGAAAGAATATCAAATGTAATTTATTGCCTTGGCAACAGGTTGTTTTAGAGTGTTCATATACGGCTTTGGAAGTTGCATTACAGTTAGTTATGACAAATAACACTACCCTTGACATATGCTTATCAAACTAGACCTTTGTTCTTCCATAGGCCCTCCTTAATGAATCGATCTGGAGTTTAACTCGGAAATCAATTATATAAATAACTTATTTTCTGCATATCATAATTGCAATTATCACTGATTAAACAAAAGCATTCAGGCACTTTGTTACATCAGTTTACCTGATTTTATTTATAATGTGGCTAGCGCAGTTTCAGAATAAAGAGACGGAATAGTGATGAAAACAAAAAGTCTTCCAATGCCAAAGATTCAATCAGTATATTTTTAAAAAGAGAAAATTATTTACACGTTTCGCACTAAAGAATTCTTGAAAATAGAACACAAAAATTCCATTAGGCCTACATCTGCAACTGTTTAATCTGGTCATGTGATGAGTAGAAAGCCGATGAAGAGCAATCGGTATGTCTGCTTGGAAACAGAAAAATCCAAATCCAAACCTATGACTGAAACTTAAAAATCTGGAGAAATTAACCACATTTATTACCCGTGTCAAATCTCGCCCACCTTTCATTGCGTTAGTCGTACAAATTATGCCACGGAATGGCTTTTCTTGTTCATTTTTCATGCATCCTTTATAATTTAAAAATTACCATCACTTTAATTCTGCAGGTTTAGGAGAAGGGGTCGTTAAATTAAATATTTACGACTATACATCAGAATACTAATTAAAACTTCACTTGAGTTCTCATGCATTAGGTAAAACATTTTAACGAGCTGGAGCCAGTAACATAATATTGCCCTCTGTGAAAGAGTGAATTCAAAACCTGCGAGTTTATTAAAGCTAAGTCAGAGTTAACACCACAGAACAAGACCGTAAACAAGTTAGTTATCTCCCAAATCCGTGCCTTAACTCTTTTGCGAAGAAAGCTTTTTCAGTCAACAAGCAGCACATAAACGAATTACGCCATTCATGTGGGAATAACAAAATCTGATCACGTAACTAATTAGTGGTACTTACGAATATTGTTGCCATGGATCGTAACTTAACATTCCCACACGCAATCTGATTGCTATGAAAACAAAAGAAATCTCCGTGCGGTAAGATTACAAAAAGCACAAGTGCCGAAAGTAAAATCATCATAATACAAGCCTTTATGGAAGACCGGAACCAAGGCCCCCTGGTTTGTGGCGACTTAACAGGACAAAATAAATTCAGTCCCCATAACAACCAACACATGCGAATCACTTTCTGAAATATAACAACTATCTTCAATAGTGTATATACATAATATTTTCAGCTAATATCTCAATTAATATAAATAAATTAATTGATATAAATAATCATCGTGCAAAAAATAGCATGCAATACTCGTGCAAGCGCATAACGGATCTCGGAAATTGAAAAAACTCGGAGCAAGCGTCTCGTTTTTTCAAACTCTTTCCTCGATCCGTATGCACCGCTTACGGCATTTGTATCGCAATATACTATTATGAAGATAGATTATATGCATATGCATTCATGAACCACAGATTGTCTCTGTTGGACACTGCATGATAATATTACAGGAGAAAAATACCTCTGACACTGGGATTTGAACCCAGGACCTTTGGCTATCCATGTCAATGCTCTACCAACTGAGCTAAGCCAGTGTCATAGGAATTTTTCTCTCATAATATTATCATATATTTATGAAGTTTCATATAATTTTGGTAGTTAATTTTCTATTTTAAAACGTAAGTAGTAGTAAATGTTCCCTTCTGAGTTATACATAATATGTAGGCCTATTATAGTAATATGATTATATTTGGATGTCATCCAAACGACGATACACCAATGACCTTTATTCTTCTTATTTCTATAATTTAATTCCTTTTTCTGACAAAATGTACGTCAAGGTTAAATGAAAGTTGAGTCAGCTCAGAATATGACGTCACACCGTACACTTTTTATATTCATCCTTTAGGGAAATAGTATCGGATTTCTATAAATCCTGGCTATACAATATATAAACTAAAATATGACATATTTGTGAACTTATTCCTCTAACAAATTAGGGGAATATAAATAAAAACTCTCATCACCCATGAATCAAAACTAGTTTACAGATAACAGTCTTATGCTTGTAGAGCCATTTTTGGAGTCCTGTGTTACAACGTAATGCTTTACTGTTTTGGAAGTTCCATACGCTAGTGATAGATGGGGACTGTGTTCTGTCTTATCTGCTAATAGTTCCCATCATTCACGCTAAAAAAAAGAAGACTATCAGTTTCGTCTTGCTTGGTCAAAGTGATGGTAGTGTGTAACATTAGCAACCTTATAATGTAAATAAGTGTGTAGTTTCATCGTCATTAGTGTTTTTAAAGTGATATGTGCTTCGACAGAACAATAAGGATGCTACAGTTTCTCCAAGGGACTCAGGATTGCTCCAGAAAAGGTAGGAATAAGTTGTATTTATAATGGGTTAAGCAGACATGTCTTAGCAGTGGGCCGGCTAGAGTCAGATACATGAGTCAGTGTGTCGTGTCGGTATAGTGTCCACGATGCGAGTGCAGAGTTTGCATGTGGGAGTAGGGAGCAACCATACGAGTGTTTAATACGGTGAATAAATCCATTTTTATCCTGTAAACACAATAGTTCAAACCATTTCATGTTGCAGTTCATGGTATTTAAGATGTGTTTCTTTCGACTTGGACCAAAATCATAACATAAGGAATCTGAAATCAGCCAATCACAGACTTGATTTACTCAATCTTGATCGAATTTGCTTTATCACTTCCTCCAACAAAAGTGATAAAAACATGGTTGGAGACAGCCAGTGACTTATGCACACGCCACTTATGTACGTTGAAATTTATTCTGGAAAAAAAGTTAATATTATACTTGCAGCTGTTCAGGAATCATTATTATAATATTTTAGGGAAATGTAGGGTATGCCATAGTTCAGCAACGTAGCATTTAGTAAATATTGTAAATATTATAAAGAAATAAATTCAACAGCGTGGATGTACACTGGTCAAACGCCAGTAATCGTTTCGAGATGGAAGCTATCATTTAAAGTGTATTTATGAAGTTTCATATAATTTTAGGAAACTTCCTATTTTTAAAAAAAAATTATGTAAGTACTAGTAAATGTTTCCGGTATAATCCCATCTACGGGGACCATTTTTTAGAACCGAGATTCTCTTCATAAAACACTTATATCACACGAATTTTGTTATAGATAAATGTATGGAGAGGAGATGTGGTCTTGGCGAATGATTTGGTCCAACCCACCCTAATTGATACACTTTCTTTTATATCACGATCTAGCGAAAACTCCCTTCTTCTCCATTATTTTTCTGTCCTCGTCCTCCTGATTGGACGTTGGAGGTGTGACGTCATATCGCTAAGCAAGATATGATTGTGGATGAACAGTGTGACAAACCTACAAAGGTACAAGCCACTAGCTGCTCGTAAGAAATGGTGGTTGTGCTATTCAGTATATTGCTCCTTAACTAACATAAACGTTCCTAACCTAACAAAACATCGGAGGTATTCAGTACATTGCTCCATAACTAACATAAACGTTCCTAACCTAACAGTTGGTAACCGTGTATCGCTCATAAACAAAAAAACATCACACAGTCCGTGGAAATGTGAATATCTCGTGAATTGGTCCCCGTAATTGGGATTATGCCATGTTTCCTAATGAGTTATACGATACAAGATGATGACATGCCAATGACCTTCAGCCTTTCATAGTAATTAAACTCCTTTTTGTTACTAAATGTACGTCAAGGATAATTTATAAAAGTTGAGTCACCTCGAAATATAACATCACAACGTACGTTTTTTTTTATTCATCCTTTATTGACATTGTATCGGATTTCCATAAATTCCTGACCATACAAGTAAACTAAAATATGACATATAATTGTGTACTTATTCCTCTAACAAATTAGGCGAGTATAAATCATCATTCATGAATCAAAAGGAGTTTACAGATAACATTCTATGCTTGTAGAGCCATTCTTGGAGTCCTGTTTTTGTTATACAGATTTACGTCGTATTCACCATTCTGACGAACAATGGGATATTTGCTGGGTTTAAGACTGTCGTAAAATTTTCTTGTGATTTATTTTAAAAGAACTTGCAAATACTCAACTTCTAAATCTTCGTGAATCTATGATGTTTTTGTAAACCAGTCAGATCTGTGAATGATTCTCAAGACCATTTTGGGGGGGAACTTGAAGATGTCTGAGAAGATTTCCTTTGATATATGTAATGACAGGAAGTATCATGGTTCTATAAATCATTATCTTTCTTTTCACATTTATTGCCGGAGATTTTGACGTCCTACCAATAGCTTTTCCTTTCGTTATCTGTAGTATTATTTTCTATCTAATATTACTCCTAAACAGCAAACTGCCTAACTGCTTTCGAAGTTCTTTACGCTAGTGATAGATGGGGACTGTGTTCTGTCTTCTCTGCTTCTAGTTCCCATTATTTACGCTAAAAAAAAGAAGACACTATCAGTTTCGTCTTGCTTGGTCAAAGTGATGATAGTGTGTTATATTAGCAAACTTTTAATGTAAATAGGTGTGTAGTTTCATCGTCGTTAGTGTTTTTAAAGTGATATGTGCTTCGACAGAACAATAAGGATGCTACAGTTTCTCCAAGGGACTCAGGATTGCTCCAGAAAAGGTAGGAATAAGTTGTATTTATAATGGGTTAAGCAGACATGTCTTAGCAGTGGGCCGGCTAGAGTCAGATACATGAGTCAGTGTGTCGTGTCGGTATAGTGTCCACGATGCGAGTGCAGAGTTTGCATGTGGGAGTAGGGAGCAACCATACGAGTGTTTAATACGGTGAATAAATCCATTTTTATCCTGTAAACACAATAGTTCAAAACACCTTATGTTGCAGTTCATGGTATTTAAGACGTCTTTCTTTCGACTTCGACCAAAATCATAACATCAGCCAATCACAGACTTCATTTACTCAATCTTCATTGAATTTGCTTTATCATGTCCTGTTACAATAGTGATAAAAACACGTCTTTCTTTATATTCTAATCAGGTTGGAGACAGGCAGCGATTTATGCAGAGGTCATCAGGCGCGGTACGTTGAGATTTGTTCTGGAAGTAAAGTGAGGAAGCTCGAAATGTAGGGGGACCCATCTCGCAATAGGCAGGTTTCCACAGACGAGTGATTTTTTTCAGCGAAGCAGGTTGACCAACTCGACGCTTCTTGTACTTTGCTATTAGTGATTAGTGATATTAGTGTAAGTGATAGATTCTATTAGGTTATGAACAGCGTGATATTAATTTAGTAAGGCATTCTGAATTATCTTGAGATTCTAGTTTAGTTAGGTTAGGAACGGTGATATTAGTGTTATTGACAGTTCCTATTAGGTTACGAATAGTGATATTAAGTTAGTAAAGCATTCTGAAGTCTCCCCTTTCGTAGAAGGCCATATTGTTTTCTATACTGTACTGGTAAGCACTATTTCTTGAAATATATTAACTTTAATAAACTAGTAGGAACAAATGAAAGATGCTCACTGAGTGAACGAGTCTACTATATCGAAAGTTATTTTCTTTCATACTAGCAGTGTGAGCCATAGGTACTGAGGGTAATATATTTCCATTATGCAGAAGCACAGCTTTTAAACTAACTATAGAGGAATCAACGAACAAGCCCCATTCTGTTGAGTTACATTCATTATCAAGAGAAAAAATGCCATTACAGAACACTAAGCCATTCACTTCAGAAAAATAGTATTTAAATGAAGAATGAAAATTACGATAAGTAGGCCTACATAATATCTTTATATTCTTTTGAAGAAGATTCCATCCTTTTAGCCTTTTAGCATTTCAGTTTCAAGTGATATTATATCGCCCGCGAGGTTGTGAACCTGTTTACCCAGAATTCTAGGTTCTCACACCTCTAACGTCCATTCATGAGTTCCATCATCGAAATTTGGCTGAAAAGTTGCTACTTTTCGCTAGATCTTGTTATATAGGAAAGTGTATCATTTAGGGCAGGTGGGATTTACGAAATCGATGATCGAGACAGCTCTCCACAGAACTATCTATGATAAAATACGTGTTTCATGAACATAAAGTTGGTTTTAAAAATGGGTCCCCTTACATTGCAATTTTACCATAAAGTGAATATTATTCTTGCAGCTGTTCAGGAATCAGCATTAAGATTATAATATTTTACGGGAAATGTAGGGTATTCCACAGTTCAGCAACGTTACGTAATCACCTCCGTAAAGTTTAAAAAGTAGTAAACTCAACAGCATGAATGTACACTAATCAAACGCGAGTAATCGTTCCCTATCTTCCGATATAGTAGACCCGTTCCCTCAGTGAGCATCTTACACCTGTTCCTATAGGTTTATTAAAGTTAATATCTTCCAAGAAATAGTATTTACTAGTATGGATCGCTAGGAACTAAACCAATAATATAATTCTTTTTACGCAAGATGTCTCCAGTATTAAATTTTAACAAACAGCCATTATATAAATACTAGCAGGTGCCCGCGGCTTCGCCCACGATTATTAACTCAACTGCTAGATCTTTCGTTTAAATAATTTATGAAACAGAATAATAATTAAAGCATTATATTTATTAACACTGACATAATTTTTACATAAATTGCTTGAATTACATAATTTTATTCGGTAAAGTCGCATTGTAGGGTGGCCCACTTTCAAAACCAATTTTCTTGTCATAAAACGCCTAATATCACACGTATTTTGTTATAGATTGTTCTCTGGAGAGCTGATGTTGCTCGACGAATGTTTGTGTCCAACCCACCCGCCCTAAACGTTACACTTTCTTTTATAACACGATCTAGCGAAAAGTGCCGTGAATGACGCCATATTTTTATATAGAAACTCGTGATTGGACGTTACAGGTCTGACGTCTCACCAGCAGACCACCTAGAATTCTGGGAAGCAGGTGCACCAATACAACGAGCCTCGCGGGACATACAACATGGCACATTTACGAAACGGGAGAAATCAGAACGCCTTACTAAATTAATATGACTGTTCCTAACCTAACAGAACCTGTCACTAAAATTAGTAATTTCTTGAAAATTCAGAATGCCCTACTAAATTAATATGACTGTTCCTAACCTAACAGAACCTGCCACTAGTGTAGAATCTTTGATAACTGATAAGTAATGTACAAGAAGCGTCATGTTGGTTAACCTGTCTCCGTGGAAAACAAAACACATCACCCGTCCATGGAAACCTGCGCATATCGCGAGGTGGGCCACCCTACATTGCGACTTTGCCCGAGTTTCTTCATCATACGGAGATCGAAATATGGCGGAATTGATGCTACTTTCCGCTACATCGTGTTATAAAAGAAAGTGTCATTTAGGGCGGGTGGGTTGAACGAAATCAATCGTCGAGACATCTCTCCACAGAACTATCTATAACACAATAGGTGTGGTATTAGGTGTTTTATGAACACAATGTTGGTTTGAAAAATGGGTCCCCTTACATTGCGATTATACCATAAACTGATTATTACAGGCCTACTAGCAGCTGTTCAGGAATTAGCATTATAATATTTTACGGGAAATGTATTCCATAGATCAGCAACGTTGCATAGTAACCTCCGTAAAGATTATATAGAAGTAAACTCAACCAGCATGAATGTACACTAATCAAACGCAAGTAATCGTTCCCTATCTTCCGATATAGTAGACTCGTTCCCTCAGTGAGCATCTTTCATTTGTTCCTACAAGTTTATTAAAATTAATATCGTTCAAGAAATAGTTCTTACCCGTATGGATCGCTAGATGTTTTGTTTAAATCATTTATTTAACAGAAAAATAATTAAAACCTTAGACCTATATTTATTAACTCTGACATCGTTTTTACATAAATTGCATGAATTACATAATTTTATTCTTAATTATATTGTTTAACGCTAAAAATATAAATAATTAAACCAACGAAACGAATGTTATGCTGCCATATGGGCATACTAATTTGAAATGAAACTATTAAAATGAACCACACATTCATGAAACTTACCAAAATCATGGATAAACAATTTTATTATAACGATTGATAATTAAAATCTAAACACCCAACTTTGAGATGCATTTCCCTAGCCCCCAAAAGTCAATTTTTTCCATTAAGACGTGCATTCATTCTCCACTTTTGTACACCTATGTTTAAACAAGTAGATCTCGGTGAATCGTAAACAAATAAATCAATATAGCAACCGAGGAAGGCCATCTTGAATTAATTTCACAACTGGGTTATCTTTTCCACAAGAATCGAATTGCTCGTATGTTTCTTATGGAAGATATTTCGTCTCCTCGAAAACATTTTATATTTGGCATTAAAAATAAAAAAATGCAAAATCCTTCCTTAGTGTGCACTTACATTATGAAACGAAAGTACTGTCAAAATTCCAAGACTCTGCCTATTAGCCTGTAGTTAGGTTCTATGTTGATTCTCTTCCAGTCAGGAAAAAGCTATATTGAGACTAGGTCTTAGAGTAGGATTACTTCTACAAAGTCTCTGGCCTTGATGACTAACCCAGCCAGCGAGCTTTTCGTTACGTCTCGTTACCAAGATGCGCGGATTCGCTGCGCGTAAGATCAGTGAGCTACTGTTGAGCACAGAGTAAAGATCATGCTGCACGTTGCCAGTGGTAGAAAATACTGTAATAGTTGAGTGGAGGGATAATGCCGCAGAGAGAGACAGACAACACGTGGAGTGGGATAGCCAATCAGAGTGCAGCTACCTCCCCTAGGCAGGAACTCTACGAACGGTGAGACTTGCTCCTAAGGTATATACGTAAAAACCCAGAGACTTTGTGGAAGTAATCCTACTCTACCTTCCGACCGATGAGTCATCTACCGTAGGCTGATGCCCGTAGTGGGGCATGTGGATGTGGTCAGAATGCCGAGACTCACGGCTGTTAATGATGGTTTTCGTTACAGGAGCTACTTCTTAATCAAGTAGCTCCTCAGTCATGTATCATGAGGCTGAGTTTGTCCCGTTCCAGACCTTCCTGCCTCAGAAAACTCAGGGGGATACATTGATCGAACCCGGGCCTGCGGATCCGTAGCCAACGACGCAAACCGCGAGACCACGCAGGCAGATTTTATATTGCTTCACTACACATAAAGTTGTATATTATTTCCATATCTCCTTTCGCTCGTGTGTAGCTTATATTTTATACCCAATCGCTGGGTTCAGTAATTGTCTTTGAACGATAGACAAAGAGACACTTGCAATTGAGTGAAATTCCATACATTCTTACACTGTATTGGTCAATTATTCGTGAGCTAGATGATGTCATAAACACGCTGACGGCCTAATCGAGACGCTCTAGTAATACTTCTTCCTGTCAATAGGTGCGCTATGTGCAATCTCCGGGAAGAAGAAGCAAATGACGAGTAGTGGAGTGGAAATGACTGTTATCAGTTCGCGGGTGTAAGTCTCGAGTGTTTTTATGTTTAAAACAAATGTTTAATATGCCTTCAGCGAGTGACGTTGTGAATAGACAGTACTATATCAAATTTCTCGAGCCTCCGTGGTAATAAAGAGCCGGACACAATGCCAGGTGAGTGATATTAAGAACGGTTTTAGTTTGCCATTCTGGAGAAGGGTTGTGTGTTTGGTGTAGATGACACTGAAATGGCTTCCCTTGACCTTGATAGCTACCTCATCGAAACGCACAATTCGTGCAGCTTACAGTCTTAGCAGCGTAAACCAGACCATCGTTTTGATACAGTAGCTAATAATATTGTATATTTCACATAATAGATATGTTTATAATATGTAAATTTATATTTTTCACTGTGTTGACGTGACCCATAACATCTAGTATGTTCCGATGGACAGAATCAAATCAAATCACAGTATTCATCAGGCCATTCCGTATGTAAGGCAAGTGGATAGTTTCTCAGCTCTCGTGCCATGAGGAATGAGTTAATGACGTTAATAATAATTGTAAGATGATGATGATGATAGGCCTAATAATAATAATGTTAATGCTAATGATAATGGTGATGATAATAATTATCATAAGAGATCATAAGAGATCGGAACTTTGGCACAATGCCTTTTTAAATGTGTTAAATCTGTCTTCAATTTTAAAATGAATCTGTATGGTTTAGCCTACATCTTTGTGATTGAAACGCCGCAGTTTTATGTTGCCTTTTCTGCCTTCTTCTTTTATAAATTTTTCGAAATAAATGTTTTTTGTTTACTTTTTTTATTATTAAGTGCCAGACTGTAAATGTCTGTCCGTCTAGGCCAGCGTTTCTCAACCTTTTTGAACCCGAGGACCTCTAAAATGTCTACAAAATTTTACGGACCCCTAATTTTACATCCCATTTTTAAAAGTAGGCTATATGTATGCCTATATTCTTAATATTCGGGGCATTAATTAATGGTCATTATAATGAAATAAATCTAAATACATTTTTTAATTCAACGGAAACACAGTTGTCGAATTGGAAGTAAACTATTGACAGTGAATTATTTATTACCAATTTGATAATATAATTAGGAATTATGTTATTACTTTTAATGAGACGGTTGAGCTTGTCGCCTCTTGCAGAGTTCCTGTATATCTGGCTCAATATTAGTCAAATTTAGTCGACGATCAGCAGATACATTAAATCATCTTAATTATATCTGCGGACCATCTGCACCATCTTCGCGGACCACCAGTGGTCCGCGGACCATAGGTTGAGAAACGCAGGCTATCCGTGTGTCTGTAAGCGCGATAACTCAAATACGCTTTCTTCGATTTTCATGAAACTTTGTACACGCATTTATAAGGTTCATGGAAAAAAGTCTGTTGATATTAGACCAATCGGTTGACCGGTACCGGAGTAATGCACAATTTAGTGCCTAGAATAAACCTAATCTATGAAATAATTCTGTGTGCTGGAGACGTAGAAATTACAGGTTTACTGGGAATTTTTTCACAATATTACAATATGTGAACTCTAAAAATTACAGCTGTGTTAATCATATAGGCCTATTAATAGCATTATTGTACATGTAGGCCTACGTTGCAAACTTCAGACAATGTATAAATTAATTTTCTTAGTGCAGTTATCTTTTGCAAAGGGCTTCAGGGAAACTTACTTTAAGGACGCGCCTCGAAGTTCTCCACCCAACAAAAGAAACCGCTTTGGCACGTTCGTCAATTTGAGTTGTGCAGCCATAAGGGAATATCAGTTAGCCTATGCTTACTCTAATATCGTTACATCGATATTTTCTTACGGACATAATATTATCGTCACCGAAATTCATGTCGATATCAATACCGATATTTTTCTTCCGATATCCTATCTCTTAGTCTGAGTAGCGGAAGTTGCTTCTACGCTTGACCACCAGTGTTTCGGAGCATGCTAATATGTGACGAAAAAGTTTCACCAATTCATAAAATCCAAATACCTGTGAATTGTTCACACCAAGTTACCAGATCATGATCGAACACACTCTTTCATTTACACCGCTATGATGTCACGTACTATATATTTATAATTTTTTAAAAATGTTGTTATAATTTAAAGATAGGCCTATATCTTGTACACAATTAGCACACAAAGGCTACAAAGGAAAGTGGTTTCTCCTTAAGTGATTTCAATGTTAGTGGTAAAACATGGTGGAACAGCCATTCATACATTAAGAATGGAGTTATAAGCATGGCCATTAGAGACATCAATGGAGACATTAGGGAGCTGATAACTACAAGAAATGCATTTTGCTGTTACATTGTTGAAAGAATTCAGTCTTGGAAAATAAGCTATCAAGTCATTAATTAGATGCTTTTATACTTCCAAAACCTTTATCTCATATTGCGTTTAGTGGACTTGATGTTTTATCGCAGTCTTTGTAATGTGTTATCGATTTTTTCCATTCTAATCGGTATTACTTTATTACATGTTCAATGAGCGTAATGATCAAGAGAGCGTAATTGGTTAATCCTACATGACAAATTAATCTGTATCTGTATCTGTATCTGAAAGAATCCCCAGGTGGGGCGAAGGGGCCTCCAATGGAGGTTTCATTACCTATACTAATTTTGATATGCTTATTTTCCGAGAGAGGGTAGAGGGACAGTTGGTAAGCCCATCGCCTCGCAACCCCCCCTCTGGAAACTAAGTATTTCTTGGACGTGAAAGGGCTGATAAATTTTGTCCAGAGGCTCTAATTTAGGCTTGGAGTTCTTTTATGTGCCGTAAATCTACGACACGGGACCCTCCAGCTTAAAGTCCCTCCCGGAGGACTCCGTGCCCAGGATTTTTATGTCCTGAAAAATCCATCGACCGCGGCCGGGTTTGATCCCGCGCCCTGCGGTTCTAGAGGCGGGCACGCTACCTCTAGACCACCACAAATTAATAAGCCATACTTATTCTGAATATATATCTCTTATTGAGCTATGCTTTTAATTTCTATGTTTTGGCCTAATAGCCTACTCATGGTTCATTTATTTCATTACCCGCAGAAACCTAATATGAAAGAGTATTCCATGACTTTTTAAATAAATAGGCTCTAGTCGATTTTCCGATCGAATACGTGGTCTAGTGATTAGCGTTTCTGACTACAGATCCGCAGAATTGGGTACGATCCCTGGTATCTCAAGTTTTTCTGAGGTAATGAGGTCTGGAACGGGATGCACTCAGGTTCGTGACACAAACGTGATAAGGAAATAGCGGGTCCGGTTCATTACGCCATCAATAACGGCCTGGGGTCAATGTGGTGACCACATGCCGTCAATATTCCCATCTGCCTATGGTAGTAGTGTGTGTATTTATTTTCACAAAAAAATTCTTACATATAAATCACATTATTTACATTAACCGGCGCACGGGTCGGTGTCGACCATACGTGCTCACTGCATACACTTAAATTATTACCCCCTAAAAAAACCCAATTGAAAAAAATCTATATTCTATTATTTACATAACCCCAGAAGTAACCCCCCACCCCCAAACAAGTAAAAATTTCATAGACACATAGACATTATTAAGACAAAAAACAAAAAGATAATAATAATAAAAGAAAAATAATACTTAGATTTCCTTAATTCTCTAAATCTAGGCTTTCTCTCATACATCTCACTTTCTTCAGAAATTTACATAACCCGTGCCAATTGTGCTCATCCAGATTTAGACATGCCTCCCTACTTCTTTGCGAGTTTAAAAATTTGTCGGGTAGCATCATAACTCTCCAGCGCTCTGTCACTACACATCCCGCCAAGATATGAACCCAGGTTTCATTTCCCCTGCACATTGGGCAGATTCTCCCCCTCCCTCATCCGAAATTCTCTGAGTTTTCCATCTTCCCAGGCGAATCCAGGCCATTGCTGCTCTATCTTCCGCACCCAATCTTTCTATATATGCTTCCCTTCCCCAATTAGCCTTTAATTCTGCTTGTAATTCTAATGACACTTTACCATTACAATCAGCCTCGATGCCTATGGTAAGTTACACTGCGGTTGGATGGCAGGCTTAGTCCCTCAAGGGATGCAGCGCTTTGGAGTTTACTTCACTTTAGCTTAGTTTAGTCTACTTTAAGAATTCTCTTTTAATTCATTTCTCCAGTACAAAAAATTGCTTTTAAAATAATTTATAGGTAGGCCTATAGTATTGCAAATTAGTATATATGGCATTATATTTGAACTCATAAAAATGCTTTGTCTCTTATCCTCAGCAGGCCCAGATTTACGCCTAAGCTGAGTATATATTCGTCTCATGTTCCTTTACAATTTCCTTTCTTCTTCCTTCTCTTCTTCTTCTTCTTCTTCTTCTTCGTCTTCGTCTTCGTCTTCTTTCCTCTGAGTTTTATCTTTCCCGTTGTAGGTACATTTATGCGGCCCAGGTAGCCCGAGCCTTAAAGGACCACGACCCGTGTGGGGACGGAATTTTATGAACCGATGAGCTACAAACGTCGAAGTAACCATACTGCGTTCATTACACGCGATCTCCATACACAGTGTTCATTAGTAATCATTTGATTTACTACTAGGTTAAAAGACCCGGCGTCGCCCGGGTTTTGTATTTTGTAATTGGAAATTAACTTATAAAGGATTTTCAATTTTCAATTCTAGGTCCTTATATAGACATTTATAATTTGAAATAGGAAGAACGACTTATTACACTCAAACTATTCCCTCAGAAAACGCTTGATATAGTTTTTTATGGCTCATAGAGGATCTAGAATTTTGCATCCCATCGCTTGTACAGTGCACAGCAAGCCTGGTAGAGGTTTAAATAAGAAGAAACAGAAATTCCTGTAACATAAAATTGTAATATCGAGGCGGGAAATTTCCCACTCTTATGTTACCATAAAGCCGTTTTGGGGATGAAATTAAACAGAAAGCATTATCACTTTCATACTTTTCTCTCCAAAAACCTGCGATATAATATAATAATATACACATTACCATACCTCGTTTTGTTTTCTCTATGTCCAGGGTAGAGAAAGTTATGTGATTCCATTATTTTAGTGGATTTCATTCTGTAATATTTATTTATAACATGAATTATTTTGATAACTTCTCTTATTTGTCAAAAGTGCGTTTCATTTGTTTTTTCCAAGCCCATCTGATACCATTTGGCAACAATATATTCTGTGATTTGGAATGGATAATTCTATGTAAAAAGGGATTAAGTATTTTCAAAAACATTTAATTTTTGGCATTTAGAATCAGAATTTTTCAAAATCCTTTCTTAGTGAGCACCTACATTATGAAACGAAGGTACTGTCAAAATTCCAAGTCTCTACCTGTTATAGTTTAGGCTGTACGTTGATTCCTGTCATTCAGTCATTCATTCAGTCAGTCAGGACAAAGCCTTTTATATATATAGAGATTACGAGGGTAAGTCAATAAGTATCCGCACTCTCTTCTTTAATTTATTGCAACAATACACAACTTTCGAATACCCCACTTTCAACATAGTCCCCTTGCTTCTCAATGCACTTGATCCATCGTTGCACAAGCTTCCTGAAGATTTCGACTGAGTAGCAAGCCATGTATACACCGCTTCCTTCAGTTCTGTCGTGAATCGACGGACCCTTATGGCATCTTTAAGTGGGCCAAGAAGATTGAAGTCAGACGGGGCGAGATCGGGACTGTATGCAGGATGCTCTAACAACTGAAAACCCAGTTTCGCCATAGTTTGAGCAGTGTGGGCGGAAGTATGTGGTGCGCATTGTCATGCAACAAAAACTCCTTTCGACAATAGGCCTCGAAGTTTGATAAAAATTGCAGGCTTCAACTCGTTGCTCAACACCTCAGTGTAACGAGCACTGTTTATTGTTGACCCCTTCTCCAAGTAATGTTGCAGTATTGACCCTGGGGTGTCCCAGGAAAGTGTGAGCATAACTTTTCCTGTGGAAGGTTCTCTCGAATTTCTTTTTGACTGGAGATGCGGGTCTTTCCATTCCATGCTTTGGCGTTTGCTTTCAGGCTCAAGGTTTCATCTCCAGTGACTACTCATTTCAAAAAAGCTTCAACTTCGTTAACATAGTGGTCGAGTAAGCGTTGGCAGAGGGACAGACGATTGTGATGATACGCACTTGCTCAATGTTGGCGTCCCTTGGTTATAGGCGACTGGTATTTCGTGCAGAGTGTACTGCACAGTGCGATGACATCGCTGTGGAGGAAGATTGTTCGTAAACACGACACCGGCAGAGATATTTGTCCTGAGTTATAAATATAATAATAATAATAATAATAATAATAATACAAAAAATATATCATCAAAGATACAAGCGTACTCTCTGACAAATGCAGACGATGCTCCATTCATCTCGAGACCATTGATCATATCACTGCAGGCTGCTCAGTACTTGCCTCCGTAGAATACACGAGACGGCACAATCAGGTCGCAGGAATCATACGCCAGGCACTAGCCCACAAAAACCAATTAATTCGGGAACGTATCCCTTACTACAAGTACCATCCTGTACGCCTATTGGAGAACGAGTCATGTAAGCTTTACTGGGACACTGGTGTGGTGACAGACAAAACAATCAACCATAACAGACCAGATATTATACTGGTCAACAAGAAAACAGGGACAACGTTTCTTGTAGACATTGCAGTACCTAACGACATCAACATCGACAGGAAGCACCATGAAAAGATCTGCAAGTATAAAGAGCTCGCAGAGGAGGTCAAGAGGATCTGGAAGGCTAAGCTAGTACGAATAGTCCCTGTGATCCTGTCGGTCAATGGTCTCGTCCCCAACACACTTCACAAGAGTCTGCAAGAACTGGGTTTTCCACCGAACACCTAGAAAAGCATGCAGCATTCTGTCATCCTATCTACATGCAACATTGTGCGATCATTCCTGTCGCAAGAATGAAGACATTAATTGCAAGGGCGCCCATATGATATTTTCTAGGGGGGGGGCCAAATTATTAGTTAATTTATTTTTTGTCCCTTTAACTTCTTGGGTTAGTTTGTAACATTACATTAATAATATAATAATGTAAGTGCAACAATGAAGTAGCCACAAAATAATTTCGGGGAGGATTGGAAGTGGCAGGGGATTTGGAATACCCCCCAAGCAAGGGGGTCGTGGGTCCATCCCCAGAAAATTTTAAAATATTCAACTAATTAAAATCACTTTTTACGCTATTTTAGCACTGAAAAACTAGTTAGAAAATTTGTTTGCGTGCCAATGTAAACAAGAAATCGTTACCTAAGTCGGTGGTACACCCCTGGAAAATTTTTAAATAATGAACTAGTTGAAATCACATTTTACGTTATTTTAGCTCTGAAAAACAAATTATTAAATTTGTTTACCATACTTTAAGATATGCCAACTTAAACAAGAAATTGTTACCTAAGTCAGGGGTTACCCCTGGGAAATTTTTAAATACTGAACTAATGAAAATCACATTTCACTCTATTTTAGCTCTGAAAAACTAGGTAGGAAATTTGTTTACCATACTCTAAGATATGCCAACTTAAACAAGAAATTGTTACCTAAGTCGGGGGTTACCCCTGGAAAATTTTTAAATAGTGAACTAATGAAAATCACATTTCACTCTATTTTAGCTCTGAAAAACTAGGTAGGAAATTTGTTTACCATACTCTAAGATATGCCAACTTAAACGAGAAATTGTTACCTAAGTCGGAGGTTCACCCCGGAAGATTTTTAAATACTGAACTAATGAAAATCACATTTTATGCTATTTTAGCCCTGATAGCTAGTTAGGAAATTTATTTACCATACTCTAAGACATACCAACATAAACAAGAAATCATTTCCTAAGTCGGGGGTCCACCCCCGGAAAATTTTTAAATATTGAACTAATTAAAATAACATTTTACGCTATTTTAGCTCTGAAAAACTAGTTAGGAAATTTGTTTACCATACTCTAAGACATGCAAACTTAAACAAACCTAAGTTATAATACTCATTACTATTTATAAGAAAAGTTAAATAACACAAGGAACAATGGAAATATCAGGCCTACTCATTATGTTATGGAAACAAAATAACTGCTATATCATATTTGACACACCCACAAAAATTGTTTAATTTATTAATTTTTTTTAAATACAAAAATAGAATTTTAGGTTTTGATATTTGGGGGTCCAAACCCCCAGGATCCCCTTTTCTAATCCAGTGTGGATTCTGCTTCTTGGTGTCGATATGGTAAAACTTCTGCAAACTTATGTCTCTACTGACTTTCAAATAATTGTCTTGAAAGAAAAAAAACAGACTATAATTATTAATATAGAATTTTTTCCTTTCCCTGAGAGCTAGGGGGGGGCCGCGGCCCCCCTCTGCCCCCGGGTATGGGCGCCCTTGATTAATTGAACTCTTGTATTACAATTATATGTAAATGTTTTATATTATTGTGAGGCACTTGGTGCATCCCGTGCCCTGTTACTACCCATATGTGATGTGGAGAAATGTAATAAATAATAATAATAATAATAATAATAATAATAATAATAATAACAATAGTCATAATCATAATCATAGTAGTCGGAAACTCAATCACTAATCATTACATTAAGTAGATTTATTAATATTTTCCTTAAATCTTTTCCGTCACGGCCCTGTAAGGCCCGGGCGGTTTGGGTCGCTTAAATCCTAAAAGGGAGAGATAAAACTAAGATAAAGAAAGAAAGAAATCTTTTCCGTGTGAAAAGATAGCCATCATAGACTGAAGCAGCTAAACGATTCCATTCATTAAACTATTAACAGAAGAATATTTCTGTACTCTACTCTTTATTCTGTATGATAATTCTTCCCCTAATAAGACGGATTCTCTAATCGTAATCCAGCACCTCGTCTTGCACCAAGTCCCATGCACAGTTTGAAAAGTGCACACAGATTAGCTGTTTTCCTTACGCTCAATTTCTTTCTCCTTTTTGGCCTCATCTTTCCAACCCCCTTGACAAATTTTTCTGCCCGCTTCTTGCTTATGATTTACTCTGTATCTACACTGAATTCTATATCGGACACAGGGCCTTCGCGTGGGCAGGGTGACCGGGGCGATCGCCCCGGGCGCCGCGACCAGGGGGGCGCCGTGGCAACGGCAAAAATAAAACAACAAAATTTGAAATAATATGTTAGATGTACATAACGTATTTTTTAAAGTTAAGTATAACTGAATTTTGAATATTACGTTGTTTGTATTTATTGAACAAATAAATATTTGACACCAATAACTTTATATTTTCTAAGTTACCCCAAAATAAATATTTTCTCAAAATTGAACAGTTGGATTTGCTTGTATACCGTTAATAATAATAACCTAATAATAATGCGTGTTTAACCCCATTATGTTTATATGTATTTGATAGTGTCGCGTCACGTCGCTCGCTGTGTGTTTGTGTTTGAATCCTTACAGATAGGTGGAATGTCGGGTGGGTGCACGTGGGATTGAGTTTTTTTTGGGGGGGGGGGGCGCCTGACGAAATCTTGCCCCGGGCGCCAAAAAATCACGCGACGGCCCTGATCCGACACATTCAAGCTGTATAGACTAAATTCTTTCGACTCGATATTTCCCTTTTTCAAGATACGCAAGACAAAATGTAGACTAAGTTAATGCTTTCCATCTCTTTCCAGTAATAGAATTTACATGGCCCCATCCCAAGCTAGTAAGTAAGTTTATACGTATTTGGAATCATCTACCTGTGATATCGCTTCTTCATTTAAACTGTAGCTTAATAACAATTCTGCTCTCGATTTAACAATTATTTCAGTCAAACCTTGTATAACGAAGATCGATATAACGATAAACCCGAATATAGCAATACTAGCTTAAAAGACCCGGCGTCGCCCGGGTTTTGTATTTTGTAATTGGAAATTAGCTTATGAAGGATTTTCAATTTTAAATTCTAGGTCCTTATATAGGCATTTATAATTTGAAATAGGAAGAACGACTTATTACACTCAAACTATTCCCTCAGAAAACGCTTGATATAGTTTTTTATGGCTCATAGAGGATCTAGAATGTTGCATCCCATCGCTTGTACAGTGCACAGCAAGCCTGGTAGAGGTTTAAATAAGAAGAAACAGAAATTCCTGTAACATAAAATTGTAATATCGAGGCGGGAAATTTCCCACTCTTATGTTACCATAAAACCGTTTTGGAGATGAAATTAAACAGAAAGCATTATCACTTTCATACTTTTCTCTCCAAAAACCTGCGATATAATATAATAATATACACATTACCATACCTCGTTTTGTTTTCTCTATGTCCAGGGTAGAGAAAGTTATGTGATTCCATTATTTTAGTGGATTTCATTCTGCAATATTTATTTATAACATGAATTACTTTGATAACTTCTCTTATTTGTCAAAAGTGCATTTCAATTGTTTTTTCCAAGCCCACCTGATACCATTTGGCAACAATATATTCTGTGATTTGGAATTGATAATTCTATGTAAAAAGGGATTAATTATTTTCAAAAACACTTAATTTTTGGCATTTAGAATCAAAATTTTTCAAAATCCTTTCTTAGTGAGCACCTACATTATGAAACGAAGGTACTGTCAAAATTCCAAGTCTCTACCTGTTATAGTTTAGGCTGTACGTTGATTCCTGTCATTCAGTCAATCAGTCAGTCAGTCATTCAGTCAGTCAGTCAGTCAGGACAAAGCCTTTTATATATATAGAGATTTTCGTTTGGTCCCAGCGAATTTCCTATCTTAATAATATTAAATTTAACTCACTATAACGATGCCAATATTTTTAGATTTACTGGTATGTTAACGATTCTAGGTAAAGAAAACATCGGCAAGAGTTGCAGGCTTAAATAGCACTACAAAACTATCGTTAAATAACGAAAGCAAACAGAAATATCAAATACTATAGAGGACAATACAGGACACTTTGCGATATATTGAGGGACAAATCTTGAGCACCATCTAGCGGCCCAACATGCTACTACTGAATACAGATGCAGTAACTAGATACAAAGATATCAACCAATTTCTATCAGAGGAGCCGAAGTAGCCAACCTCGGCATGTTATGTATAAGGGATATGATTTTTCTATCTATCTACGGTTCAGATATAAACACTGGTTTGGAAATAAATGACCTAAAAAATTGAAACTAAAAAGCAACATTGAAAAAAAGAGAAAGTAGTTGTTGTTAGCAACCGTTAAGTTGAAATATTTGGGTTTTCATTGATATTTTGAGAACTATTTCGGTTTTGTTTGCTCATTATTATTCTTATAATTACTTAAACAGTGTTTTGGTCCTTAGTGTTTGGTGAAATTGCAGTTTATATGTGTTTTGAATATTTTAATTTGCCCCCAAGTTTGCAGGTTGTGCCACCAGGAGTGCTGCAAAATCTGTCCCCCATTTTTCCATTGTCAAAGGAATAAGTTTCCGGTATTGTCCTCTATAGTATTTGGAAATATATTCAAGATGAAAAACATTTTCTGCAAGAGTTTACTATATGTATGAATGTACTTATCATTTCTATCTTTATATTTGGAAAAGATGAAGCAATGAGAGGGGGGAAGAGATAGACTGAACTGAAAGTACTACCCGCGCGCCACTTCTTGAGCGCTGGATTTACGGGGAAGTGAGGGTCGGGGGGAACAAAACATAGTTATTCCGCCAGTCTTTCTGCAGTGTTGTCCACCAAAGAAATAACGTTTCAGCAGAATCGCGCGTATGGTATTTTATGTAGTGACTTTAATATACAACGATTTTAATGCAGTCCAATAATATAACGTGGTGACGGTATTGCGTAACAATTAATTACACGTCATAAGCCTTTGGTTATCAAATAAGTCATCAAATAAGAATATTATGCATAATATAGGCTCAATATTTTTATACTGGATGACTAATTTTAAGCATAAAGAAGAGTCTTAGCAGAACATGCTTCACCATTTCGTGTTTTAAAACGTAAGAGAGGTAAGGCATCTAAAAGTGGAGAACGCTATAGGCCTAATTTTAAACGTATTTAATACAAATTGTGAAAAGTTCGCTCAACTTTCAGTCCATGAAATTGACATCAGAGTTCACGGGATCGTCAGAAATTAGCACATACGGAATTCTTAAAGAGGTGAAAAAAGTGTTGGATGTACAATGAAGTGTTTGTGAAATCAGCATTTCGAAAGATTGTATCTTTCCCCATAACTCGATGCGTCAGAAAAGATAATGTCAATAAATAAATAAATAAGAATCCTGAGACAGAATGAAAGCTTAGTATTGAAGCCACTAGATGTCAGGGTGTATAGCGTACTTCGTGTTTCAATGTTGTCAGCTTAACCTACGAAGTTGAACGAAACCTACCGAATGAGGACTAGGGAGCCGAGCGCTCAAGAAATCGCGCGCGGGTAGTAATCACTTCTTAAGGCTCGTGTCCACATGAGAGCTGAGAGTGCGAGAAACTCTCGAGAGTAATCTCAGGTGGTGTGTCCACTAGAGAGCGCTAGTCCAATCCTGAGAGTAGCTGAGAGTAAAACTCGCGACATTACTCTCAGAACCGTGTCCACTGAAAAACAAAACTCGCGAGAGTCAAGCTTTTACATTGCGCGTTTACTGATAAATATGGATGACCGACAATGTGCTGCTATCATAGTAATGTACAGAATCTTAAAAGAGAAGCGAAAGAAAAAATGTTGGGTAAGGAAATGGGTTCAGCGTCGACAGAATATGGGAGCATGTTCAACGCTCTTGAACGAATTACGCATGGAAGATCCTAATCAATTTAGGAATTTTGTAAGAATGACAGCAGAGCAGCTTGAAGTACTAATGAATCTGATAGGCTCGGGAATTACCAAGAAAGATACGAAAATGAGAAGTGCAATTCCTGCCAAGGATAAATTAATGGTGACATTACGCTTTTTGGCATCAGGCAAGTGCTCTTTATTTCATATTATGATGCAATGAGTGGATCTGTTCTTATTATGTAATATAATGAATACCATGAACTCATGCAATATAACTATGATAATTAAACAGAAAAATTTTCCCTGAGCGGGAATCGAACTTTATTTTCTGCTTCGTAAGCTAAAGCCCAGAACTTTCAATTCCCCAAGAACGTATTCAATCCTATTCCAAATATTTCTTCAGGCCCCCCTCTGAACTCATTACAGACGCCAACACATCATTTTGCGAGGTGTAGGCCTATACCACACTGAAAACCTGATTCGATTCCCAAACAGAGCAAATGTTCTTCTATGGAATATAATTCAAATCTCTTAAGCCACATGAAACTCGAAACACTAGTAACTATAATAATGACTATCCATACAAGCTTTTAATACATTTATATTTTTACACTACAAAACCATTGTGAACATTAATCGGTAACTTTTTAACATAAATTCAAGGCAAAGTAGGTTTCTTTTTAGAACATTCGCACAACACTCATTCATTGAATTGCCTTCCAAACAATAGATGTACTAAATAATAGGCTAATGTACCTGAGACACATGAAATATATTTTTACAGGCGATTCCTACCACAGCCTTCAGTATGTATTTCGCATACCAGTATGCTCAATTGGCAGAATTGTGAAGGAAGTCACAGTTGCTATATATAACAAACTGAGGGATACATATTTGAAGGTACGTGACTTCTGTTTAGCTATGATTTACCGCCGTCTAGAATTTTCCCAGAATTGAATTTTTGTCCTAATGTCCGGCCGAGAATAATAGCTTACACGAACACAAAAATATTTCATTCTAAAAAATATATATGAATTCATCACTGCATGGACTC
The DNA here is from genome assembly GCA_964059195.1 of Ectobius pallidus. Classification (NCBI taxonomy): domain Eukaryota; kingdom Metazoa; phylum Arthropoda; class Insecta; order Blattodea; family Ectobiidae; genus Ectobius; species Ectobius pallidus. Next base: position 16,493,801 of record CAXKWD010000005.1, read on the forward strand.
GGAATTTTCTCATTTCACATTCCTACACAGACTAATGGTTCCATTGCGAGAGTGCAAAGCTAATGATTTGACTTAAAATTCAATGAAGAATGGACTGGGTTATAACTACTCTTTTACAGTGGCAGATGGCAGGCTTGGAGGGCGTGTAACCATGAAAGACTTAAACCAAACATAGCCTATTTCATTACATTTTTCGTTTATGAGCTATGTTGTTCACAGGACACACAGACAGACACAGATGTTTCCGAAATAGTTAATGAACTTAAAACGTGTGACTCGAAAATATATTATTTCCTCTAAACTCCGGAACCACAATATCAGTCATTCAGGTAGAGGAATGTTAATATAATAATTGATGTTTTTCAAGGAATCTTCATGTCTTTCAATCTCGACGTGCACGAGTCCACCCAACAATGAGTGTATCGTATGTAAGGACGAAATAAAGCATCAAACGATTTTGAACCATACATCTGTATACATATTAATGTGTTGACGATGTGTATAAAGGTTAATTGAGAATGAATGATCAAACTATCTTGAGCCAAAATGTATTCCTGTACATTTGCACTTGAGCAGTAGCATCTTTCGTGAAGTAATTATTGCGTAATACCATCAGTAAACAATATGATTCACAATTAAATTGAACAATTTACCCCAAAATGCTGAATACGGTATTTAATATTGATGTATATATTCTTATGTACTCTGTTCGTTCTAATCATTCTTTAGATACCGGGACCAAAAGTTTGTTCCTATTATTCTCGTGTCCCAAAAAGCTTATGGATAATATATGGCAATCCTCGTTACAAATTATAAGATTCCAGTTCATTGGACAATTCATGAACCAACGAGTTAGCGCTGCCATTCCTATTAATGTTTTGGGGGTTTGAACCCCCCCCCCCATTGATTAAAAAAAGGAAAATTGTATTGTTTTTTTAAGTCTGCCCATAAATTACTTAATACAAGTGTAAAGCGTGGGAAGCTTAAAACTCGTTATTTTGCGTCTTAATTTTTAAAATCTTCTGGGGAGGGCCCCCGGAAGCTTAAAACTCGTTATTTTGCATCTTAATTTTTTTAAATTTCCGAGGGAGGACCCAGACCCCGCGGATGTTATAACCCCCCCCCCCATATGGTCGGCCTGGTTACGCCTACGCAGTGAGTAATCGCGACATAATGCAGCAGTTCGGTTGGCTCTTGAATTATCCAGTTGTCCTAAAATCCAATACAACTAATTTTCAAATGCATATGCCCAAATTCAAAGAGGTTCAGTTGAAGCCCCCTCGTTTGTGTTTATGAATATAACATTTCCTTCTTGTATACCATCTAATGATGTGAAACAGGCAAGTGATGTTGATGAAGATGAAGATGTAGATGTGTGACGAGACCAATGCTCAGCCTCATCCTCATCGGCTATGCGTGCAACAATCCGTCTTATTTCACTTTTTAGCCTGCTTTTATTAAAGTCTGATTTCAGGCTTTTGAGCTCTAAAGCTACATATTCTCCGAAAGGATCGTGATCATTCTTAGGTTTTTTCATTATTTCAACAGCTTGCTGAAATAATCTATCAGAACATGTTTCTGAGTTTCTTTTTCTTCTTTTCCCTCCGGCTTCAGAATGCTGTGCATCTACATCTTGTATTTGGACTCCTGTAGGGTCTGCCTCATCTCTGCTGGAACGCTGTTCTGGCTGGAAAAAAAAAAAAAGATTGGTATTTTGTACCGTACAAATAGAGTTTACAAAGATTTTATTATTTTTTTTTATTATTATTTTCAGTTTCCGAGTTCTACTGACGAATGGTTGAGGCTAGAAGATGATTTTCATCAAATTTGGAACTTTCCGCACTGTTTGGGAGCTCTAGACGGAAAGCATGTAGTCATCCAACAACCACATAATAGTGGAAGTTTGTATTTCAATTACAAAAACTCTCACAGTATCGTCTTAATGGCCGTAGCAGATGCTCATTACAGATTAGTCTATATTGATGTAGGCTGTAATGGAAGAGTGTCTGATGGAGGTAAAGTAAAGTGATCCCTATACAGGCCATGGAGGCCCAAAGGGTTCCAGGAGGTTGAGGCTCCCAGATTTTGGACATTCGGCACATGAAGGTGGTAAGTCCAAAACAGTTCTCTGCATAAAGGCCTAGAATGCGGAGATGTACAGCTCCCTATGCCGGAACCATTGGCAGGGAGAAATATGCCTGTGCCATATTTTTTTGTGGCTGATGACGCCTTCGCCATGAAATCGTATATCTTGAAGCCATATCCCTTCCGAGATCAACCTGCACCAAACAGGATATTTAACTATAGATTAAGTAGAGCTCGGCGGGTAGTAGAAAATGTATTTGGTATCATGGCAAATAGATTTCGAGTTCTTCGGGCGCCAATTAATTTACAGCCTAATGCCGTTACAAATGTTGTTTTAGCTGTATGTACTTTACATAACTTCTTGATTTCCACCAAGGAATGGAGTTCTCATTATTTATATAGTGGATCTGTTGACTCAGAGGACCCCAGAAGTCATGTAATTGCACCAGGTGACTGGCGAGAAGACACTCCACCAGAAAGTACGTTTTTCTCGTTGAAGCAAGGAACTCGCCACAACTATGCAATTTTGCAGAAAGACGTGAGGGACGAATTCAAAGAGTATTTCATGAGTCCAGTTGGAGAGATATCATGGCAGTATGGTCACATCATGTAAAGAATTATGTTCTTTAGCCATTTTTACAAAATGTGTACATTGACTAATAAATTCTGTATAAACTATGGAAAGGAACTGAATATTGTATTTAACGGGTCGCTTACGTGGGTCACAGGAGACAAGCTTTTAATCTGCAACAATGAATGTTGCGTGGTTAATCAGTCATATATTTATCCGTGTGAAATAAACGATGTTGCCATTCTTAATTTCTAGTTTTTTTCTGCATTAAGCTTATATTAAGGTTATGTCTGGCATCACATGTTTTCATCTCACGAAAGCAATCCAATACTATTCAAGACATTTCAAAGACTGTATATTATATTTTTATGGATAGAACACGGCTTTATAATAGCTAATTAATTATTAGGTTATTACTCACCATATTTGACTGAGAGGGCATCGCGGTTAAAGTTGGGACGATGAATTGGAGAGATGTAAAAAACTTCCACGTACTCTTGAAAGTTTCATCTGCCCCAGCTCCACTTTTCCTCTGTTTCATTTTCTTCAACTCCTGCGAAACCTGGAATAGAATAGAATAAAACATTTTAATGTGTGCGATTAAAAGAAATAGGGTTGTAAAATGTAAAATATCAAGTAAAATAGACCTTTACTTACTTGATTTCTCAAATTATGAAGCTTTCGCTGCACTTCCTGACTTCTAAAATTCAAAGATTCTGCAACCGCAGCAATAATTCTATTTTTCTTTTCTCGATTCCTGTACTCAGGATGGCTTGTGTTCCACAGACATTCGTTTTCTTCGTAAAAGCATATTAGTTGAGCAGTTTCTTCGTCTGACCAGACTTTCCGCTCCATCTTGCTCTCCGAGAGGACTCGCAGCTATCTGAAACCTATTCGACTTGTGCGAGGTGCTCGCAGGGATATTAGCCCAGTCAAATTAGATAAAAATACATGGTTTTGCTGCAAAAAATCATGTAGTTCCAAATGTTTCAGGAATGTGTAGTGGGAGGTCCCCTGAAGAACGCCTAATGTTTTCCCGCCAATTTTAGGTGCCGCGGGGGGTGGGGGGGAGGCTCAAAGGTCCCTTTTTTCAGTTTTTGGCGCAAATCTCGAAAATAGTGCATCGTACAGAAAATGTTATGGTATTCAAAATTAAAGCTTATTAAATTCCCGACAAAACGGTATATTCATATTTATCTTTATATGTTACCGTCTCCGAGAATGAGCCGGCGAAAATGGAAAAACTGCAGAAAAATTTGTAGCGCCTCACGTTTTTCGTCGAACTCGCCCTTCCAAATCTTTAGTTTTCCATTTTACAAGAAACTTGTAAGAAAAGAAGTTGTAGATAATTACATGCTCTTCAAGAATATACATACATTTGATAATTTATCTTCACGTAGTCAAAAGTTAGACCGTTTTTAAATTTCGGGGTCGATTTCGAGATTCCGCTAGTAAACTGCCCATCATTTTATTTCCGTTTTCAAGTGCTTTAACTCTCTTTATCACTTTATGTATTGTTTATGTAAACATAAATGGTATTTATTACCCATATAACTAATATATATACATATATATATATATGTATAGGCCTATGCATGAGAGCCTTTATACTAGCATGTATAAAATGTGAACTTTTATGTAGGCCTACATTATTTATTGTTTACATAATCGACGTAGTATACATAGTTAGTGTACGACTGTTTTAATTAAAATACTACTATTTCCAAATGTTGGTAAGACTGTGGTCTGATATGGCAATTGAAGTGACACTGATGCGTGACATGAAAAGTGAAGGTGGACTTACACGAGGGAGAGGCATGAGTGATTCTGTGTTGGCAAAATGGGTTGGAGGGGACGCACAGCTACAGCCATATGTTCTTCATTAGAGCAGTTTGCCGGCGTCCATTCTGTGAGTGGAGAACAGCATGTCGACTTTCGAGCATCACGAGTTAGCAGAAATGACCAAGACAGAAGGAAACTTGCTTAGTGGTTGGCTGATCACCCGCCATTTTCTGTACGCGATTCTTTGATGTCCCTTTCAACCGGAGTAATAGGAACCAATAACATCAACAAGCAATGAAAATCGGAACCCGTACAATGGAAACTTTTGTTGGAATGACCTTCGCAGAAATGAAGCAGTGTAAGAAGAACGCAGTAGTCCCATTGGCTGCTATGAGCAACACTGTCAAACTGGAAAACGGAGTGGTGGTGATCGAGCCTTTAATGATTTTCCAGAGGACCATAATAACCCAGAAAACTAAAGAGGATGTAGAGGAGCTGTTGAAGTGTGAGTTAGCCCCATACCCCATGACTCTTTTCGACGAAGGGACCATGAGGAAAACGAAAAAGTCAGCTCTCTATGATGCCTTTCCTTCAAGCAATAAAATGGTCAACTTGAAGAACAGTTTCACAGTAATCGATGGAGGGTTCCTCCTTCATAGAGTAAAGTGGAACAACAACACCAAGTTCGCCTCCATCTGCGATCAATATGTGTCTTACATGATCAACCGTTATGGCTACAACTCTGCTGTGGTTTTTGACGGTTACGAAGACACGAATTCCACGAAAAGAGCCGAACAACATCGAAGGGCATCAAGTAAAACATCAGTGGATATAGACTTTGATGAGAACATGGTGGCTACTGTTCAGCAGGAAAACTTCCTTTCCAACGAAAGGAACAAAACCAAGCTGATATGTATGTTAGCGCAGGCCTTGGGCGCAAAAGGTGTACAAGTCATCATAGACAAAGGAGACGCTGACTGCAGCGTTGTTAGGTGTGGACTGGAAAATACCTCTCATTCAACTGTGGTGGTAGTTGGCGTAGACATAGACCTGCTCGTCTTGCTCGTGGCACTCACACCACGAGACACGAATGTGTTTTTTATGAAGCCTGGACGAGGCAACACAGAAGACAGGTTGTACTCCTCCCAACAACTTCAGTCCTTGCCATTCAGCCCATACATTCTGTTTATCCATCGCTTCACTGGATGCGATACCACTTCTGCGATTTATGGAAAAAGTAAAGCAGCCTTACTTAAATGTTTCCAACGGTTTCCTAACGAAACCAAAAACATCGCTGAAGTCTTTTACGACTCCACATCCACGCCAGGAGATATTGCTGAAGCTGGGGAACAAATGTTCCAACTGATGTATCAGGCCCCACCCAACGAGCATGACCTCAATCATCACAGGTACATTTCATTTTGTATTGCATGTACTAACTTCATTGAATCATGCTGTTTGATAAATAAATATTCTATTCTATTCTATTGTGTTTTATCCACAGGTACATTTGCTTCATCAAATCAAGATGAAAGCGAACTTGTCTTCATTGCCACCTACAAAAGATGCTGCTCTACATCACTCGTGCAGAGTGTTTCTACAGGTCCAGCAGTGGTTTGGAAATGAATGTCTCGAACCTGAACGTTGGGGTTGGACAAGAGAAGATGGGGGATATCTGACTCCTATTAAGACCAAGGCCCCTATTGCACCTGACAGCGTGCTCAACTCCATATTTTGTCATTGTGCCACAGGCTGCGGTATGAGATGTGGATGCCGGAAAGCCGGCATCCACTGCTCACCTGTCTGTGGCAATTGCCACAGTGCTTGCACTAACAATGCTCCCGTTCATGAGGACTTTGAAGAGTTGTACGATGAGGAATATGAGTATGAAGAGCTTTTAATGTGTGACAGGATGGAAGGGTGAGCGGAAATTAGGTTGTGTAAGTCTCTTTTATTACTTTTGCATTATTAGCTATTATATATATATATATTAGTTATATGGATAATAAATAACATTTATGTTCACATAAACAATAAATAACGTGATATAGAGAATTAAAGCACTTGAAAACGGACATAAAATGATGAGCAGTTTACTAGCGGAATCTCGAAATCGACCCCGAAATTTAAAAACGGTCTAACTTTTGACTACGTGAAGATAAATTATCAAATGTATGTATATTCTTGAAGAACATGTAATTCTCTACAGCTTCTTTTCTAACAACTTTCTTGTAAAACGGAAAACTAAAGAATTGGAAGGGCGAGTTTGACGAAAAACGTGAGGCGCTACAAATTTTTCTGCAGGTTTTCCATTTTCGCCAGCTCATTCTCGGAGACGGTAACATATAAAGATAAATATGAATATACCGTTTTGTCGGGAATTTAATAAGCTTTAATTTTGAATACCATAACATTTTCTGTACGATGCACTATTTTCGATATTTGCGCCAAAAACTGAAAAAAGGGACCTTTGAGCCTCCCCCCCACCCCCCGCGGCACCTAAAATTGGCGGGAAAACATTAGGCGTTCTTCAGGGGACCTCCCACTACACATTCCTGAAACATTTGGAACTACATGATTTAATGCAGCAAAAAATCTAATTTGACTGGGCTATATGTCCACTTGAGAGTTACGCGTTCAGATGTCTCTCTCAACAACCTCTCAGACAGCGCTCTCAGAGGCGTGTCCACATACCGAAATGAAACTCTCGAGAGTTTCTCGCACTCTCAGCTCTCATGTGGACACGAGCCTTTATGCTCTCTCGTTTCTCTTTCTAGAATAATAGTTTAAATAAGAAGGCCATGAATTGAATACCAATATTCGTTTGTCTTTTATTTTTTCATTCACTGTTGTTTATTAGTGTAGCAATGAGATAAATTCTAAATTTACAACCCTTCCGGATTTTTCTAAATTCTTGTGTATTCATTTGGACAAAATTTGAAAGTTAAAATGACAGAAATAGAGCGGGAACCTATAGAATGGGAGCAAGAAGCTTTGGAACTTATTTCTTCAGTACAATCTTGTGTCGAGGAAATAGAAATTGCAAGCCAGAGAAATCTCTACCCTAGGCTCAAAATTTATCTGAATGTTACCGTACCCGAAGGAGACAGATATAGTGTGGAACTCAGTTCTAAAGGTTACAGACTCATCGGACGGGGATATGATTGCAAAATATTTATTTACGTTAACAAAACTTCAAGATACTTTGAAACATTTTTCGCCTTACTGGAATCCGTGAGTAAGAAATACAGAACCTTATTTCGTCAAAGTCAGCTCAATCTCTTGACGACTTCCAGAAACAGTAATTAAGAAGACTGGCGTTAGTTGGCAGCACCAACATCAAGTGGCATCTAGACACCCCCATTATGTTTTCAGACTTGACGGTAGATGGCTAAGGGGAGGAGTGCGTATTGATTTTTGAGATGGGTTAGTTGGCAGCACCGTCTGGCTCGAATTTCTACATCACATTTGAAACTGAAAGCACCAACACATAACGAAAAATACATAATTGGTTTTTAAGTATGCACTACTTAACGTGTCGATGAGTGTAATCACCGCTGAATGTTTTTTAACGTTTTCTGACGTGTATAATCTCGTTTGTAATACAAAATACATTTCTAAAAGAATTGTGTAAAATGTTGATAACATTGCACACTAGGCCTATCCAAAATTAAGTTATATGAATACTAGCATGTGCCCGCGGCTTCGCCCGCGATAATTATTTCAAAAATTAAAAATTAAGAGCATAATAGTTAAATCATTATATTAACACCTAAATCATGTGGACTACATACCACGATTAGATAGCATCGCCTGGTAAAAGCGACCTCAGATTCGAGTTTCTTGGCCCAGAAAACTCTGTATAGTGAGATTCGTCCAAATAAAACAACGTTTGACCATATTTAGGGCTTACAACATTCAAGCGATCGCGAAAGTTTTATTTTCAAGGTGTGACAAAAATAGACAAAGCCAACTGTAATTGATTTGACATTGAAATGTATAACTGAAAACTTATGTTTTGAAAACGCAAAAAATGCACGTTTTTTGCCCGTTTTTCACTCATAACTCACGAACGAAAACGAAAATTAAAATTCCGGCTTCCCGGTGCATTTTCCGACCCTTCAGCCCACCTATGTTTAAAATTTCAGATCTCTGCGTTCAGTAGATTTCCCTGGACACCGAGGACAGTTCCTTTTATTAATATAGATAATATGAATTATAATGATACCTTCTCTAATTTGTCAAACATCCATTTAATTTAATCCAAACCCACCTATACCATTGGCAACAATATGTTCTGTGAATTTGTTTAGATAATTCTATGCAAAAAGGGATTAAGTATTTTCAAAAACATTTAATTTTTGGCATTTAGAATCAGAATTTTTCAAAATCCCTTCTTAGTGAGCACCTACATTGTGAAACGAAGGTACTGTCAAAATTCCAAGTCTCTACCTGTTATAGTTTAGGCTCTACGTTGATTCCTGTCAGTCAGGACAGAGCCTTTTATATATATGATTTGTCAAACTTCCATTTCATTTAATTCCAAACCCATCTGATACCACTTGCAACAATACTGTTGTGAAGTTTTCTTTGATTTGGATTTGATAATTCTGTGCAAAAAGGAATTAAGTATTCTCAAATACATTTTATTTTTGGCATTTAAAATAATTTTTTTTAAATGCTTTCTTAGTGAGCACTTACATTATGAAACGAAGGTACTATCAAAATTCCAAGTCTCTACCTATTATAGTTTAGGCTCTACGTTGATTCTCTGTCAGTCAGTCAGTCATTCAGGACAAAGCCTCTTATAAGTATACTAGCATGTGCCCGCGGCTTCGCCCGCGATAATTATTTCAAAAATTAAAAATCAAGAGCATAATAGTTATATCATTATATTTATTAACTCCTTAATCACGTGGACTACATACCACGATTAGATAGTATCGTCTGGTAAAAGCGTCCTCAGATTCGAGGTCCTTGGCCCAGAAAACCCCTGTACAGTGAGTTTCGTCCAAATCGAACAACGTTTGACCATATTTAGGCCTATGTTGATTATCCCACTTATAATAATAATAATAATAATAATAAGAAGAAGAAGAAGAAGAAGAAGAAGAAGAAGAAGAATCCTCTTCGGGATTAGGTTGAAAATTTCATATGTATGCGTGCCTTGACATTAAAAACAAATGAATCGACCAGCGTGAGCTACAACATTCAAGCGATCGCGAAAGTTTCATTTCCAAGGTTTGACAAAAATAGCCAAAGCCAGCTGTAATTGATTTGACATTGAAATATATTACGCTTCGGAAACGCAAAAAATGCACGTTTTCTGCCCGTTTTCCACTCATTTTTGGCATTTAGAATCAGAATTTTTCAAAATCCTTTCTTAGTGAGCATCTACATTAGGAAACGAAGGCACTGTCAAAATTCCAAGTCTCTACCTTTTATAGTTTAGGCTGTACGTTGATTCCTGTCATTCAGTCAGTCAGTCAGTCATTCATTCAGTCAGTCAGGACAAAGCCTTTTATATATATAGAGATTATTAATCAGTGGCATTATTGACGTCCTTCACAGGCGGATCCACAGCTTAAAATTCTATAACCCTTAGCAACCAGGGAAGGCGGTTGAGGCCAGGTAGGTTCCTTCACCCGCTAGCACCCTCACATTTACAAGCAGAGGGAATTAGGACCAACCGTAATTTCCTCCCCATGAGTCACCTAGTCTACTTCAATCAATCAATCTTAGATTTTTTTAATATGTCATTTTATCTTAAAATGTTAGTTATATATCAATTCTACACATAATTACAAGAAAAATGACACCAAACAATGTATAATTTACTTTAATAGGAACATTTATAACAAATAAATAAATAAAAGTTACGAGAAAATTGCTTTCAAGTTCTATGTTCCTATTAAAGTAAATTATACATTGTTTGGTGTCATTTTTCTTGTTTTTATGCGTAGAATTGATATATAACTAACATTTTAAGATAAAATGACATATTAAAAAATCTAAGATTGACTGATTGAAGTAGACTAGGTGACTCATGGGGAGGAAATTACGGTTGGTCCTAATTCTCTCTGCTTGTAAATGTGAGGCTGCTAGCGGGTGAAGGAACCTACCTGGCCTCAACCGCCTTCCCTGGTTGCTAAGGGTATATGTATTTGAACAAAGTCATTTTACCAAACCTTTACTTCGCTATAGTGGTGCCAACTTATATGGGCCCATGGGGCTCAAGCCCACCCAATAATTTGCCGTATTTTATTATCAAAATGATTTATCGCTATTACTAAAAATCGTTTTCGTTGTTGAATCGCTGTAAAACTAAAATCAGGCTATTGCTGACATACGTAGTACGGTACGTCTTTGTAAATATGAGAGATTTTTTTACCTTATGCACTAGTATTAGGGGGGAGTGAGAGAGAGAGAGAGAGAGAGATGAATGTTATAATAACAATTAAATATTGAATATCAAAATATTATTTTACAGATCCTTTTTCAACATTCATCTTTCTCTCCTGTTACTAGTGCATAAGGTGGAAAAATCTCTCATATTTACAAAGAATTAATAGCACTAATGGAAATAGCACTAATGAAATTCATTAATGATACGAAGTACGATTTCCTCTTGCTCCGATTCACTCACGATCGTTCGAAATCGTTCCTCATTAAATACAAATTGTATGTCTTACTCTATCCGTGCAGTTTCCACAGACACTGCGGAAATATAGCCTACGAGTATTTTTACGCTTCGAAAGATTAAAGGCATTTTTGCGTTCAGAAAGAAACTTAATCACATTTCGGTTTTAAATATACATCGGAAGAACGCGAAAAAGTCAGATAAAGAAAATCACAGAAGATTTAGTTTTTTGATTGCTAACAAAGAAAAAAGTTAGAGTGGAACGAGCATGTAGAAAGAACGTATTAAGAAAAATAGGTTAAATCAACAAGGGCCAATTTATAAACCATAGGCAAGAAGGAGCTCGGGTCGGCCACGAAAAAGTGTGATTGGAGAGAACAGCTGACTGTTCTAAGAAAATAAGAAGAAAATGATTATGCTTATAACGAATTTATTGGAAATACTCCATTCAGGAGAAACTCCTTTTTGCAAACGCCATGGTATTATCGCCTCACTCATAACGTTGACGGGCGGCTCGCTTTGTTCTCTTATTACAATGCTTGTTGTTACTGTAAAAGATTTTCTCAAAAGAAACCGCTGACTGAATTCGTGTTGCCAATTCTCTCATTGCTCAATGGCATTGCCACGTAAGTGTTTTGCTGCATCTACATCTTCCCGCTCTGTTTACTAACACTGTGCGGTGTGGCAACTACTCCAAGCGGCGGAGACTTCTTTGATGTTAACTGTCAACGAATTGAGCGAGGCGATAATACATAATGTTGAGTCCATGTGTGATTATATTTTATTTTGTTTTATTTGTTTTAGTTACCGGTACCAAAATTTAAAAAGAAAGTTTTTGAGCCCAACTAATGTTTTTCGAAAGTTGGCGCCACTGCTTCGCTATATTTATAAATATTCAAATTGGAAAGGATAATTCATTTCTAATTAAACTGTATTAAGTGAATAGGCTGTACTACACGATGGTACTAAAAATTTATTAAAGAAAGAAAGGTGTAAGTATTGGCAATTCAAATTATACGATGTGTGTTCGCTAGAATTGAAGTAGAAACTAAGTAAAACAAAACAAAAAAATTGGTCATTTTCTTAGGTTTGAATTTGAATTTCAGAAGACTTACTTTCCAAATTGTTTCCACTGTTTACAAATTAGGTAACAAATTTGCGATCCTGATCTACTCTATTATTATATACCGAAAAATTAACACGTGAAGTCCAACAGTGTAGGGTATTAAACAAATGCTATCAACTACACTAAACCTAATCTATCTATATTAATAAAAGGAAGTGTCTGTCCTCCGTCTGTCTGTCCTCCGTCTGTCCGCGATGCCCAGCGAAATCTACTCAACGCAGAGATCTGAAATTTTACACATAGGCGGACTGAAGGGTCGGAAAATGCACCTCGAAGCCGGAATTTTAATTTTCGCTTTCGTTCGTGAGTTATGAGTGAAAAATGAGCAAAAAACGTGCATTTTTTGCGTTTTCGAAGCATCAGTTTCAGTAATAAATTTTAATATCAAATCACTTACAGATGGCTTTGGCTATTTTTGTCATCATACCTCATACCTTGGAAATAAAAGCAACGCGATCGCTTGATTTTGTTAGTCCATCCTAGACGATTCATTTGTTTAGAGCCGGTATGGGCAACCTTTGGAAAGATACGGGCTAAACTTTACGATATTTATGAAGTCGCGGGCCGGAGATAATAGGTAATTGTGAAAAAATAATAATGATGCGGTTTTTTATATTTAATAATCATGATGCGGTTTTTTTATATTTATTAAAGTATAATGCTGAAGTTACATTAATGAGAACAATATCGAACTGATTAGGTATTTACTTACAAAAAGCAGAAATTAATGAGAAGCTTGAGCTTGAATTTGAGAAATAAGATAATCAATGTTGGCATCAATCCGTGAACCGAAAATATTTACTTTTTCGAGTTCAATTTTAAAATGACCCGCGGGCCGGATCAAAAGACGGGTAGGGCCACATCTGGCCCGCGGGCCGGGCGTTGCCCATATATGGTTTAGAGTGTCAAGGCCCACAGACATATGAAATTTTCAACCTACACAACATAGACCTAAATATGGTTAAACATCGTTCGATTTGGACGAAACTCACTATACAGGGATTTTCTGGGCCAAGGAACTCGAATCTGAAATCGCTTTTACCAGGCGACGCTATCTAATCGTGGTATGTAATTCACGTGATTTAGGTGTTAATAAATATAATGATTTAACTATTATGCTCTTAATTTTTAATTTTTGAAATAATTATCGCGGGCGAAGCCGCGGGCACATGCTAGTCGGTAATATTGCCCCGATAGATTGCTATGTTTGGATTAAACATAGCCTACAGGTTCTTAATACTTACTGGTGGGTTGGAGCATGAGCAAAGTAGTCCATATCTAATGGCCCTTTCTGGAATGGGCTCCCATACCCGGGGGCAGGGGGGGGGCCGCGGCTCCCTCTAGCTCTCAGGGAAAGGAAAAGATAGGCCTATGTATTAATAATAATAATTAGGTGTTTTTCTTTTATGACAATTATTTAAAAGTCAGTAGAGACAAACAAATTTTGCAGAAGTTTTACCAGATCGAGAACAGGAAGCAGAATCCACAGTGGATTAGGATATGTGAATATTTTTGGTCCAGGGGGAATGGACCGCTAAAAATCAAAACCTAAATTTCTATTTTTGTATTTAAGAAAAATATTTATTGAATGAAGAAAGTTTTGTTGGTGTGTCAAATATGATATAGCGGTTATTTTGTTTTCATAACATAATGAGTAGGCTATTACTTCCATGTGTAATTTAACTTTTCTTATAAATAGTAGGCTAGTAAGTATTATAACCAGGCTTTAAAACTTAGTGCCCGATCGAATATGTTAACAGCAACCGTACTGTACAGACTTTGCTCAGCGTATGCCCTAGCTACCATATGCTATTATAGTTCACGTGATAGTAAACAAACCGCAATACAGATATAGGAAGACCACAAAATAACTTCTCATTATCTAAACTCACATTACAATCATGCAAAACGATACTTTCTCCTGTTTGTGTATAATAGTCCCTCCCAAATGTTTCAATATATGTTTGCGTTTTAGAACACTTTACTTTCGGCATGCCGAACACGTATTATAAATTTATAAACACGCACAATGACAAGGTACACTGTTGACCAATTTGAGAGTCACCGTACTACGAGGGCATTCACTTCTCAGTACTACTATCAATGACTGTCTTATCAGCCTACGCAATCACTCTCCACCCCCTATACTCAGGTTGTTGGTAACCGGAATCAACTCCCTCTGTGGGTTCGGGCACTAAGTTTTAAAGCCTGATTATAACTTAGGTAACGATTTCTTGTTTACATTGGCATGTCTTTGAATATGGTAAACAAATTTGCTAACTAGTTTTCAGTGCTAAAATAGCATAAAAGTGATTTTCATTAGTTTAATATTTAACAATTTTCCGGGGGCTGACCCCGACCCCTTTCTTAGGGGGTATTCCTTATCCCCAAACCCCCCGGCACTTTCGATCCTCCCAGAAATTATTTTCTGTATACGTCACTGTTGCACTTATTATATTATTAATATAATGTTACAAAGTGGCGCAAGAAGTTAAAGCGACAGAAAATACATTATTTTAAAAAAATTGGTCCCTCCTATAAAGTATCATATGGGCGCTCTTGCTTTCTGGCCTTGTGTAATGGCCACCATGTTCAGTGTCCAATATCTTGATTTTCGAACGTCAGAATGATTTTTAAATCTTCCTTTGAAAAGCATATATTCAGTCTTTCTTAATCTATCAGCATAAATATTTATTGTGATCCATTATACAGAACATTGACCTTTTGCGGATAATTATTTATAATTGTTGTTCAGAAATTGAATTTACATAGATTAATGGGAAAAAAATCAGTACACTCAGTGAAATATAGTTTACAATCATAACATTGAACCCAATTATTCTAAAAGAAAATTGGTGCCAAAATACTTTTGCTTAAAAATCACTGCCAGATTTTTTTAAAATTTTCAAACATCAGCCTAGGTTAGCTATATGTTTGGGGTTTATTGCAACGTAGGCCTGTGAATATCGCCGGTGTGCTAGAATTTTGTTTTGCAGGAATATTTTACATGCCTGTAAATCTACAGCCATGGGCTTATCGCATTTAGGCACACATAAATATATCGACCTGAGCCAGATCCAACCTGCTACATTGAAGAGAAAACTAGAGCCATAGCGAAGATTAGTCTACACCCGAGACAAGCTAAGAAGGAAACCTGAAGTAAACAAAAACCAGTATGTCTGTCTCACTCTTAAGTCGTAAGAGAAATGTGCTAGAGTGAGACAGATACACTGACTTTTATTTACTTCAGGTTTCCTTCTTAGAACGAACAGACTTGAAGAACACACGAACGAATATATGTACCGGTACGCTATTGATATTTGTGTTTGTGCCTGATTTTTGTTACGCAAGTTCATTTACTACTTAAAACATTTTCCTTTGGGTTACAAATAAACTAAGCTGATAAGTAATTATTTATTCCATTGTTATCCTCAACTGACAATAGTACATCTTATATATGTAATTTTATTTATTCTGAACTTTCTGAACTATCACCTATTATTAGAGTAGGATTACTCCCACAAAGTCTCTGGCCTTGAAGACTAACCCAGCCAGCGAGCTTCTCGTTACGTCTTGTTACCAAGATGCGCGGATTCGCTGCGCGTAAGATCAGTGAGCTACTGTTGAGCACAGAGTAAAGATCAGGCTGCACGTTGCCAGTGGTAGAAAATACTGTAATAGTTGAGTGGAGGGATAATGCCGCAGAGACAGAGACAGACAACACGTGGAGTGGGATAGCCAATCAGGGTGCAGCTACCTCCCCTAGGCAGGAACTCTAGGAACGGTGAGACTCGCTCCTAAGGTATATACGTAAAAACCCAGAGACTTTGTGGAAGTAATCCTACTCTAAACGTTTTCCTTCGTTTTCTGTACTAAATAATTATACCTATTAAATTCAAAGAGCAGTATTTAAGAAATGGTTTCATTATTTTCAGGTGATTAGTGATCAAAAACAAAATGTTTATGATATGGGATAATTTTAATAAAATTATCAATAGGCCAACACTATTTCAGATTCAAAATATGTTTTGAGAATTTTAACTGATTGAGAATGCATCGTCGCTGTAAACCGATTTTTAAAAGTAAAAGAATATATGGCTCTTAAAAAGTAATTTTGATTCATTCTTTTTTAAGAGCAAGAGGAATTTAATTTTTTTAGGACACGCTCTCTAAAACAGCTGCTTGTCGGACTGGTAACACGCCGAAAAATTGCATTTCAGCGACCTAGGCCGCTAAATTTGCATAAAACTGCATTTTAAATGCACCAACATTTAATTGCTTAGTATATTCCTTCTCATAGTCTACTGCTGCCGAGATTTTATTGGCAACAGTTCCAATTCAATATCTGTGGCTTGGACTGAAATTTCGTCGGGATTATCATTCATATTTTCACAAGCTTTTCATAAATAATGGTTCGTATGCAATATTGTTTGCAGACAAGCGACACATATATTATGCATCTACAGAGTGTCCCAATAAAATGTATACACTCTTTGACAGTTCATAACAACCACACTTTTTGTTCTTTTTTCCGATGCGACTGCTTAAAATAATGGCTGGAGTCAGACTAAACTTTGAGGAAAGAAAATTCATTCTAAAGTACTACTGGAAGACTGAGAACATAAGTGAAGTGCAAAGACGGTTTAGAATGGATTTTCATCGAGATGCACCAACGAGACTCACAATTACTCGTTTGCGAGATAAGTTTGAGGAAGAAGGAACTGTTAAGAATGTCCATAAGAACCATTCCGGAAGACCACGATCATTCACCAGCCCCACAAAGAGAAAGGGAAGTCATTGAGAGATTTCAGCAATCGCCTAGAAAATCTGTTCGGCAAGTGGCTCGTGAGACAGGGGTTCCAAAATCGAGCGTCCATCCCATTTTGAAGCGTGCCCAATGGAAAAGTCTTATTCCTAGATTAGTCCACGCTCTCAAAGAAAGATTATTATAACCAGAGAATTGACTTTTGTGAGTGGTAGCAAGCAAAATGTGCAGAGGACAATCGATTCCCATACAAGTTTGTTTGAAGTGATGAGGCTACGTTCAAGTTAAATGGTTCAGTTAATCGTTACAATTGCACCTCCTGGCCAGCTAACAATCCTCATGTGAGAGTGGAACACTATGTGAAGTTACCAGAGGTAACAGTGTGGTGTGGTTTGTCAGCGTTTGGTTTAATTGGACCTTCCTTTTTTTATGATACCGTGAATGGAGCAAATTACCTCAACTTGCTACAAGATTCCGCTATGCCACGCATCCAAGAGATGTTTAGGAATGAAGAATGGTACTTCCAGCAGGATGGAGCACCTCCCCACTACCATCGCGACGTAAGGGCCTATCTTGACGCCCTCCTGCCAACCAGATGGGTAGGACGAAGAGGAAGTATCGAGTACCCCCCACGCTCACCGGATTTGACCCCCATGGATTTTTTTCTGTGGGGGCATGTTAAACACAATGTTTATACCACAAAACCAGCTACAATCAATGAGTTGAGAGCAGCCATTGAAAGAGAATGTGCCGAAATAACAATTGAAATGATTAGGAATGTTTTGAATTCAGTCAGTCAGCGTTATCAGATGTAAAAGACCACAATGGCCAACAATTTGAACACTTACGGTAATTGGCTGATTTCTACATTTGTTCACATTATTTTGATTACTGAAACTTTTCTGTATTACAATAATTGTTAGTGTTATAGTCATTTAAAGAGTGTATACATTTTATTGGGACACTCTGTATACCTACCCCATTTCGTATTGGTATGGTTCATTGTTGTTCTGTAATTCAGGCAGCTGTGAGAATATGACGTTAACAAATGACTGACTATCCTTTTCATTATAATTAATTCATTTCATTCATGGTACTTCTGCCTTACGGCAGGTCTACACTCCCATGTAAAATTCCATTTTCCAGCTCCTTCTATTTTCTGCTGCATCCTTTAACTCTACATAATTTCTTTTCTTCTTGATGTCATCCAGTATCTCAATTCTTCTTCTTCCTAGTCTTCTTTTTCCTTCCATTTTTCCTTCTATGGCATCTAGCAAGAGTCCTCTTCTTCTCATAATGTGTCCCATCCAGTTGGCTTTTCTCACTCTCACATCTTGCAAGATGTGTCTCTTTTCTTCCACTCTTCTTAAAACTTCTTCATTTGTGATTCTATCCGTCCATCGAATCCTCTCCATCCTCCTCCAACACCACATCTCGTAGCTCTCCAGATATTTCTTTTCTCTTTTCCTGAGTGTCCATGTTTCGGCTCCATACAAAGCTACACTCCAAACGTAGCATCTCATCAGTTTTTTTCTTAGCTGCAAATTTAGTTTTCCTGTGAGTAAATTTCTATTTTTGTTGAAGGTTATTTTAGCCATAGCAATCCTTTCTCTGATTTCTTTGGTGCATTGGGCATCTCTGGTGATCATGCTTCCTAAATAACGGAATTGGGACACATTATCTAGCACTCTGTTCTCTATCAAACACCTAAGTGGTTCTTCTGTCATTGAAATCATCATGACTTTTGATTTGTCTGTATTTGTCTGTATTTGTCTGTAATTAATTACACGGTATTTAATCTAATTTAATATAAATTAGAGAACTTTTGCTAAAAAAATATTGTAGGCCTATGTAACACGTACGCAAAATCTTTATCGGACTTATCCAGTACTTCTTTACTATACTAGATTCGTCCACTAAAGCGTCATTATGCTTACATGATACATAAATAGCTATTATGGGTACAATACATAACATATACCCTTATGACTTTATGAGACAAGGAATAGGTAGGCCTACCAATTTTAAAGATGTATTGCAATAATAGACAGCTAAAGGTTTCATAATGATTCAGGATAGCTTCTAGAGATGTAAGTTTCTTGTACCGTATGATGCACCAGTCATTCTTCTTTATACTCTAAAGTCATTGCTTGCAGCTGTGTGGTTATTCCAAAAATCTATTGAGTTCTTTCTTTCTTCGTTGGAATAAGTGAAAAATCATAACAAGTGGTTTTTGCTCTAACGACGTCAAATAGATTTTCATAAAATGAGATTGGAACAATATGCCCATACCTTGAGTATATAGGAAAGAATTTGTTTAATATTTTACCGAATTCTAGTCAAAACTGTCCCATAGAGTAATGTTTTAAGATGAGATTAGCAAAGTTGACTTTAAATTATGATATGTAACTTGCAGTATAAATACATCATATAGCCTACCTTAAGTAATAGCGTAGGCTATAGTATGTAATACTTTAGTAAAATAGGTCATTGTTTGCTTTATGCCCTCAAAAGATTGATATAATAGATAAACTAAGGATTTTTTTTACTATAGCCATAATTATCTGTAGTTTATTGCTAGCTACCTCCTTGGTATTTATGTTTTTTTTTTCTATTAAATCTTTATTTTAAAAGTTTTGTCGTATTTTACATAAGTTAATTCACTATTTTTTCACTCTGCTCTTCGTCTCTCCTCCTCTTTCTGTCTGCTCTCTTTGTACTTGCACCCGAGCACGACCAACTTTGCTCATTGGATGTATTTTCTGAATATCATAATTATGGAATATTTTGTATGAAAAATTTAAATTTTTTGTCTTTAAAATTTAAATGTATTATTTTTTTTATCTCTGATATGTCAAATATACGTAAAATAAAATTTAAATGTAAACAAAATTATTATTAACATTTGTAGGATTGTTTGAGTAATAGTACAACTAATTTAATTGAAATGTTCGTAATAGACACTATGTAGAAATTATAATATTAAAAACACATATTTACAAAATTACCCTAAAACATATTTACTAATTGTGTTTAATTCCGTCGAAAAAGTACAATATACATATATAAACAGTACTGTTTCTAAAATGTAGGCCCTATGCATGTATCGTCTGCTAACGGCAGGAATCCACAAACTGCAGGCCTATCAATATTTTCCTGGTATTTAAAACTTGTTATTGGAAACTCTTAAGAAGACAAGTGAACAGTGACTGAAACCAGTGCATATGTGACTGAAGACTTACGAAGACAAGTGAATAGGACCGTAACATGTGTAATGACGTAAACTACATTGAAGTGCACAATGACTCAGACTAGTGTAAGTGGACAAAGACCAGGAATTGCATAAAAGCCCAAGAGCACAAACATCCCTCATGTGGAATAGCTCACCACATGTAGGTGTATTCGAGCTTACCCTCTTTAAGGAGGACATTGCCCTTATCGGAACATTTAGGCTAATTATTTCATTTCATAACTGCTAATACCAGTAGTCATAAATCGAGTTAATCCAAATTCTTTCAAAACCTCCAATACAATATTTTTAATTAGTAAGTTTTAAAAATGCAGGCATATAACATAAAATCTTCTTATTGGTTAAGTGGTACAAATCTGTAGTTTCAGAGAATCCTTCAAATGATAAAAACTAGGATTATACTTTTAAAACATCCTTCGTTTATCTATATATTGATTTTTCAAGACATAAGGTAAAAAAGATACATTTTTTCTAAACTATCATCATTTCCTCAAAGAACAATTAAGAAATTCGTTTATTCTACAGGCATGTAATTTTTAGTGAAACAGTACTTATATATAGCCTATACATATAAAATCATAAGTACGTAGTCCATTCATGTGACAATAATTCATAGGCGACGACTTTAGAAAACCACTTACCTTCTGCCCCCAAATTATAAGTGTTTAGGCCTGCCATATAGGCTTATGTATAACTAGTAAAAGCCCAATTCTCCCCCCCCCCCTCCAAACAAATGTTCAAATCGGCATTTCTATGATAGCTGTTTTAATGGACTGAGCAGTGAGCTTATTGTATGTGAACTGAATGACTAATGAAAAGACTTAAGGTTTTATAACCCAATTTCGATGTGACGAAAAAGAAGAAAACAGTAACACTCTAATCAATCCTTAGAAGGTTTTCCGCCTATATACTAGTGTTATCTTACCACATTAACGAATCTAAGTCCGAATTTGCCAAGATTTGTGATGTAAATATATCAAATTTTATTATAGATTCTTGTACATGGTTTAATAAATTTACATAATTTATTATATCCCTTCTTTACTCAAAATTGTAGTTTAAATTTTTTACACTTATTGAGCTAGATTCAAAGTTTAAAAAATATCTTAGTATAAATTTGATTGTTTATATTGATAAAAGGACATTATGTCATTCTAAAAATATTTGTCTTACAAAGACTCGTCAAGTATTCAAATTATAATTCATTCAATTTTTAAAAAATGATTTCTAAAATTTATATACTGTATTGAGTACAATTACAATAAATACAATAATACAATACAATAGTGGTACATTTACAATTCTCTCCATATTGTATTTATTGTAATTGTACTCAATACAGTATATAAATTTTAGAAATCATTTTTAAAAATTGAATGAATTATAATTTGAATATTTGACGAGTCTTTGTAAGACAAATATTTTTAGAATGACATAATGTCCTTTTATCAATATAAACAATCAAATTTATACTAAGATATTTTTTAAACTATTGAATCTAACTCAATAAGTGTAAAAATTTTAAACTACAATTTTGAGTAAAGAAGGGATATAATAAATTATGTAAATTTATTAAACTATGTACAAGAATCTATAATAAAATTTGATATATTTACATCACAAATCTTGGCAAATTCGGACTTAGATTCGTTAATGTGGTAAGATAACACTAGTATATAGGCGGAAAACCTTCTAAGGATTGATTTTATACTATACTAGCTGACCCATCAATGCTTCGCATTGTTAGATTTATGTATATATAGGTTAAGTGAACACAATTTAAAGTCGATGCGATGTACTTCTATAAATCATCAGCCGTCCAGCCAACACGGTGGACGTATTTATATTCCACATAACTTACTCCTTCACCCGTAGTTTACTTTGATTATGTCTTAAAAAATGTAATCTTTCTGTTTTAATTTTGGCAAACATACAGTAAATAGTTGGGCGTAGGGGATGCGTTCGCTCGTCTCACGCAGCGGGCTCCGATTCGAATACTGGTCGGGAACAAGTTACCTAGGTAGAGCTTTTCCCGGGATTTTTCCTCACCTGTGAGACAAATGTCTGGTAACTTTAGGCCCTAGTGGTCTCCGGATATCATCTGGCAGCCATTATTATCCTCATCCCATCCTCGCCTTGTTCAGAGTGAGTGTGAATGATGTATCTCGTCCTATATGTTTGTGTTGTCTCAGAGGTGGCCCCAGCATTTGGCTGATAACTCATCCGGGAGGCCCTCCATGTCCTTGTCTGGTCAAGAATGTATGTATGTGAGCCATAGATAATCCCTCTCCAGACAGGTTGCGGCCCTGTAAAGCCCGGGCAACATGGGTCGCTTAAATGACCCCAAAAGTTTGGGTAAAAACTAAGGTAAAAGATAGATAGATAATATGGTAAATAGAAATTAATCAGGAAATTATATCTTTTGATATTGTATGAACTACCTAGGGGCAAAGGCGGCCGGTGCGTACCGCTGAAAACCTTACCAACTTCACGTCCGATTGTCTAAAAATCCGGGAGCCTCAACTTCTTGGAACCCTCTGGGCCCCCATGGCCTGTAATAGGGAACGCTTTACTTACTATATTTTGCAATGCAGTCCTAGGCTAGCTAAAGAAAAGAGTTCAACTCTTAAGAATAGAACCCAGGACCTTCTAAATTTACTTCGTGTCAAAAAATAGTTAATAATAATTTATAGGAATTCTATTGATAGCCTTTCTCATAATTTTATATCTATTAGGTCTACATGAAATCCCAGTGTCATGCCAAGCCACCTGTGTAGTTTAAAAAAAATTATGTTGTCATGGGGATTGTATACATGCAGTATGAATTCCTTTTGGTTAATTTCATAACTTTACAACCCTATTTTGGCCCTTATAGGCCAAAGATTTTGAAATCCTTTCTTAGTGCGCATCTAGAGCCTAGTAGCAACATGTGTACCAAGTTTCACGTTCCTAGGCTGTGTGGTTTTTGAGAAACTGTGATCAGTCAGTGAGTGAGTGAGTGAGTGGGTTTTGGCTTTTATATATAGAGAAGACTAGTTGAAATTTAGCTTAGCTTCATAATGAAGTTTATTAATAATAGTAACACTCTACTTACCTCAATCTTGTTGTCTTCTGCCATAGTTTCACTCCTCTTCTTGCAATGCTTATAATCATGTCCATTTTCTCGCTTCTAGAGAAAGTATAGTGATCGTGACTATAATAGAAATCGAGATAGCCCTAACACCAGAAAAGCACGTTTCATGATGTCTAGAAGCCGAAAAACGTGTTTTAGGAATATATGTCTATATTGGCCTAATGCAGATATATGGTGCAATGTACTTAATAGTCTTTGTCTAATAGTCTAATAGTCTAATAGATTATTACATTGTTAGACTTTTATTGGATCGCTAGAATTTGGTTTCTATTTCGAAAATATTAAGGGTAGGATCATTGCATTTTTTTTTCCGATTATCCCGAAATAAAATGGCTCTTACGATTTGAACAAAAATTTTAATAAGATATATATATCGTACCGTATTAACTTTCTGAACTAGTATTATTTCATTGTGAGATTTTGACAAAACTGCTGATAGAAATTTTACTCCCCAGAATTTAGTAGTTAATTTTCTTATTGAGGTAATTATCAGAGCAATAAGCTATAACAGACTTTTTGAAAAATATCTCATCCTGTAGAAGAACAAATAAATATATTTTAAAAGAATCTCCCAACAATTTTTTATTTATCTCTGTTAAGGATATGATAAAATATGTGAACAATTTTTAAATCGCTCGATAAGGAATAACCATACAATTTTTCATCTTTTATCTTTTAAATTTAGAATTTTTTATTTAAATTGTTTTCAATAATACAGTTTTGAGAAAATCTGCGCTATTCTTAAACACTTGTGAAATTAAAAATACATAAATGGCGTTTACGATATCCTGGATACGGTATATTCTTACATGTATCTAATCCAAACCGAAATAGTGACACCTGACTGAATTTTTTTCTGTTTTGTATCAATCTAATAAAAAAAGTTGAAACAACGATGACAAATGATGGTCGCACATTTGGAATGAAAGTAAGAATTATTTCTTCATACATACGTACTTTAATTCTTGTAGACAGAAAGGTTCTTAGAAGGGAATACAAAAATGATTATTATGAATGTTATAATCATTTTATTAAAGCAAATTATAGCGGACTCTGTTTTTATTGGTATCTATACAACTTTCACTAATAACATTATTAGGAAATTGGTGTGGTATTAACGCTTACCACCCCATGAGTAGAAATCTGAACCCCTTCTGTACTGTCGTCCCATGTTTTGAGGAAAATTCTTGTGAATGTTGTCTTCTTTCTCAGACCTCTTACCACCCCAACTAGAGAAAACAGCCCCGATTGAAGACGATTGACCCCATTTCTTAGCACCAAGTGCAGATTGTCTTGAGCTACCCCTCTTGTAGAGGAAATCAGAGAGTAAACCGTTATTTCTGTGAATTCCCCTATGCATACTTCCCAAGATGGAGAAGAGGGACGGAGTATTATAATAGCTTCTCTTACCACCCCATGGACTGAACAGGGCTTTACTTACCCTAGTTTCAGTCCGTCCTGTCCTCTTCGTTACCGAACTTGATAAATCTGAGGTTCCTATACCTTTTTCTTCAGTATCAGTAGTTCCTATGCCTTTGTCTTCAGTATCAGCAGTTCCAACGCCCTTCTCTTCCATACCTATAGGTTCTGTTTCTACGTTCACATCTGCTGTTGATGTTCCATCCCCATCCTCCATCTCGTTGTCCACATCACCTTGGTTAGTATCTTCACCTTCTTTTTTACTTTCATCTTCGTTATCTTCGTTTTCATCCAGTTGCATTTTGTTTTCGAAATCCTCCAGTAAGTCGTGTAAGTTCATTGATGTTTGTGTGCCAATATGCTTTTTACCTTCATTTTCATCTTCATTTTCTCTATCGGCATTATTCTCTGCGTCACTATTATATTCGTGATTTACTTCTTCTCCTTCATCCTTATCTTTGTCAGGGTCTGAACTGTGATCTTCATGGATTCCATTGGTTTCAGTAGTTGTTTGGTTGCTTAGGTCTTCGGTCTGAGTACCAACTATTCTTTTACCGCCCCAACTGTTAAACGATCTCTTCGGACTGTCTGAAAGATCTCTCTTCCCACCCCAACTTGAGAAGCTTCTTTTTTCTTCTTCTTCTTCATTGCCATCCCTCTTGCCACCCCAGCTAGAAAACTTGGAAGCTCTTTTGGAATAATCGAGGTCTTCATCGCCTCTCTTTCCTCCCCAGCTACTAAATCCTTGATCTCTTTTTCCACCCCAGCTGCTAAAACCCGCAGGTCTCTTTCCACCCCTGTTATTAGGAACTGCATCTCTTTTTCCGCCCCAACTGCTGAAACCTACATCTCTTTTCCCACCCCAGCTACTAAAGCCGGGACCTCTTTTCCCACCCCAACTGCTGAATCCGGCACTCCTTTTGGGAGTGAGGACACTAAATGAGGGTTCAACATAATTGTTACTCAAGACACTGAATGCAGGAAAATCGTGATTCCCAAGAATCTTGAATGCTGGTTCGCTTTTGTCAGGAATTATGGTAAACGCCGGGGCTTCAGTCACTCCACGTCCGATCACGCTGAACGCTGGTTCATTGTCGAGGTGGGCGACTCCCAGAACACTGAACGCCGGTGCATCTCTCTTGCCTCCCCAGCTGCTGAAACTAGCGTCCCTCTTGCCTCCCCAACTGCCGAATGAAGCTTGTCTCTTGGTTCCCAGAAGCCTGAATGGAGGACTGTCTTCACTGCCTGATATGCTGAAAGTAGGATTGCTGTTACCATTCCAACTACTCAACATGGGATGTCGCTTCTCTCCCATGAGACTGAAGGAGTATGACCGTTTCCCTCCCCAGGAGCTGAAAGCTGGAGTTCTTCTGCTGCCCATACTTGTGAAAGCTCGGCGCCTGACGCTACCCAGGACACTGAATGGTGGTTCTCTTTTTCCTCCCCAGCTACTGAATGCAGATCCTCGTTTTTCTCCCCAGCTGTGGAAGGCCGAATCCTTCTTCTGCGCTTCCTCTTGAATATCAGTCTCCATAGTTCCTGAAATAAGACAGTTATAACATGAGATATATCTCAACAATATAAATACCTCAATAAACTATTGTAAAGACATTTTCTCCTGAACGTGAATGAATAAATTGTAAGAAAAGTTAATAACTGCTGTAATTATGGCCTTCATTCTAGAGAGTCAACAATAATTCTGTGCGCAATGGCTGTATTACCGATATCTGCGCATGTATAGTCTTCGCGCCCAAACGATACCCAGTCGGCTACAAAGCGGGCGGAACGCTTTTAAGTCTGACCACTTCCCTCATCTGGAAAAGGTCCCTGCCACCAGGTCAGGCCTTGTTGCAATGTCACTTGTGTTATTTCTCCAGATTTGTGGAAATCAGCTGCAAGGCTTTTAAACTGTGGCAACAATGCGCATCTTATGCTTAGGCACGCGCAACATTTTCCTTCCTTTCTTTTCGGCTTTTCAACCCCAAGATGTTTATGGAGGGGTGGGGTTGAGATACTGTATTAGAGGGTTGCCGCCTGAGGATCCTTTAAACGCGGTCACTATACCAATGTGACAAGTAATGTCCAAAATGTTATTTCTAACTCCTAAATCACATATTCAATGACATTTCGTCTTTGTAAAAAGAAAACTATTTCATAAATCGTACTGGTGCCGGAGCTGGGAACAAATTTGTATATTCTGAAGGTAACTTCAAGAAAAATAAAATATTAAGTTAACATTATTAATTTGTGGAGCAAACAGGCAGTACGTAATTACACATGGCGAGGATAGGAAGATGGGAACACAAAAGCTTTTCAATGCGGCCACGTTAAATCCGCATTATAACTCATGGCGAGGGGAAATACTATATGTGTAGGATCCCTTAAACAATTACAGTACGTAGAAATATAATTATTAGGGACCGGATTCTTAGGTTTTTACCAATTTTTTTCCTTACTTCCGAAACAAAAAGCGCCCATACACTTTTTCGAATCATGTCCACAGGATTCACCGACATTAATTTTGTGGCACCTAAAAACACCTAAATAGGGTATAAAAAACTAACTATACCTAAACGGGATATAAAACCTAAAATATCTAATTTAGGCTACTTTTTTTTCTTTTTTGTTTGTCAGTTGAGAAATCTATATTTTGCGGAGAGACAATAATTTTTGTCGAGTTGAAATTAATACCACCCAAGATCAGTAAACTATACAGGTTGCGTATTCCGGGATAGACCAATCGCAGCACTTGAGTGTGTGACGTCACAAGATTCCAGATCTCGCAATTTTCAGATTTTACTCAGTCTAGAAAATCTTACACCGCGTGATTAAACTCGTAACCTTTAATTAACCCGTGGTCGGATTCCTGTGAAATTTATACAGAAATAATCTACACGCATCAGCCCTACTGATGGTTAAAACAGAGCCTTAAAGAAGCGGATACAAATGTTTTTATTTCATTTTATAAACATCACCCGTTACACAAAATTCATGGAGGGAGAAGCAAATTTCACTATGCGACAATTTTTTGTATTTTTGTGTCCCGAAAAAACTTCAAGCGAGAAAGTTTTAGTGAAATAATTGAATTTTAATACAAATGAAGTTCCAGCCCCATATCTCGAATGGTTTACGAGTAATTAAGTGGTAATTATTCCATGCGCTTCAGTGTCGGAATGATTTGTGACGACCGTGAAATGTTCAGGAAGAAGCATATTTGACTATGCGACAATTTTTTTATTTCTGTGACCAGAAAATGATTCAAGCATGTGAGCTTTAGGGAAATATTTGAATTTTATTATACATCAAGTACCACGTTTATATTTTGAATGGTTTACGAGTAATAGAGTGGTAATTACTCAAGGCGATATAGCTATCGGAACGGTACAGAGGTCTTTTTTATTCTATAAAATAGGCCTACTAGCAATTACGTAAAAATCCTTAAATATTTTAATCTTGGACTCAATAATAAAGGATATTAACTGACTACTTGTACCCATACTGAAAGATTGACCCGCTGGGGAAAAAGAATGAATTAAACTTTTTCCTAATCTTGTAAATCTGCACTACTGTTATTTAGATATTTGTTGAATTATTTATTTTATTTTTTGATCCTTTGTGCTAGTAACTTTTATTTCTAATTACCTTATCAAATGCCTTATTAGTTTAATATCTTGTTACGCCCTTTTCATATTTTAATATAATTTATCAACATGAAAACGTATTACAGTTAAAATTGAATTGCCGAGGCTTTAAGAGCATGCTATCGGGTTATAGTTAGGGCAAGACGATGATACTTTTTAATGAAAAATTCATGGAAAAATCCTTTGAAATATTGTGTGATTTATGTAGAATGCATTGCGAAGCAATTTGTGTCCTTTTTGTTATGTTGAGACGTCGATTTTAAAGATCCTGCGCCTCTTTTCGTTGTGCTGCTCATGAAAGTTTCCCTGCCCTGCAATTCACAAACCATCCCTTAGTTTATTAGGTCTATATTATCTCTGTCGTCACATAATTTGTATACAGTTGTACACTTTTGGCCGTGTTTCACCAATCATTACCTACATAACTTACCCCATATAACCCGGAGAAAATTATTATTAATATAAATGTATTGCTTTGATTACAATATTAACACAAATTAATACTCTACAATAGTCTACGCAATGTAATAATAACATTAGTACTGTACATGTTAATATTGATACATAAAAATTCCCGTAGTTGTTTTCTACCCTTATTATAAGGTACAATTTCTATACAAATATAGGATACATTCTTTAACAAATTTTCATAAAATTATACTAACATAACCTCTAGAATGAGGAATATTTTCTAGGCAACAAAATATTAGAACAAATCACCCTTTAGCTGTTATATAGGCCTACCTGTATTATATAATTTCTATTCAATCTAGATCCTTTGGGAGATTTTTACAAGATTTTAAAGACAAATGCTGTAGAATCAGAAGAACATTTTAAGTAACTTGAATAACAGAACAGTTCACATCTTAGCTGTTTTCTACAATCTACAAAATTACTGTTACACACTGCCACAGCACATATCTGGCCCGGCATAATGGTTCAGTTAATTGCACCTTCTAAAGCACCTTTCTTAAAAACAGTATGTACTGGTAATATCTATCCTAAAAGACTGCGGCCGAGATCAGTAGTAGTAGGAGCTTTGTCAGCGGCACCCTGCTCTCTACTGTCGTGCTTGAAGCGCCAAATCATTCTGACACCTTGAAGCGCCCGGAATAATTACCACTCAATTACTCGTAAACCATTCGAGATATGGGGCTGGAACTTCATTTGTATTAAAATTCAATTATTTCACTAAAACTTTCTCGCTTGAAGTTTTTTCGGGACACAAAAATACAAAAAATTGTCGCATAGTGAAATTTGCTTCTCCCTCCATGAATTTTGTGTAACGGGTAATGTTTATAAAATGAAATAAAAACATTTGTGTCCGCTTTTTTAAGGCTCTGTTTTAACCATCAGTAGGGCTGATGTGTGTAGATTATTTCTGTATAAATTTCACAGGAATCCGACCACGGGTTAATTAAAGGTTACGAGTTTAATCACGCGGTGTAAGATTTTCTAGACCGAGTAAAAACTGAAAATTGCGAGATCTGGAATCTTGTGACGTCACACACTCGCCTGCTCGCCGCAACCCCCTGTCCTATAAACTCGCCGGAATACGCTACCTCTGTAGTTTACAAGCCTTGAATACCACCAACGTTTCGTTCAACCCATTGTCGTCTAGGACGGACAGTATCAAGAGAGGAAGTGTAAGAGTACCCTCCATTGTTGCCGTGTATGAACAAGGATATAGATTTCTGTGTTTCAAAGCGCTAGTTTGCCTTTAGTACTGTCCTGTTATTCACACTGTGAGTTTTAAAACGACGTGTTATATATGCCAAAACAAATTAAATCGAGTTTATTACGGCAGTGGATTGGGGACGACCTGAATTTCTTCTTTTTCTTTTTTTCTTTTTCTGAGGTTATTTTATGACGTTGCACTCCGCGGGTTTCTACGTCTGCTCTGTATATGCTGTATATGACAGACGTTGTCATTCAATACATTGAGAATCTTGAAAGATATTTAGTGATATACTGTAACCAGGAAATGTGAGGCAATCTTATTTTCATGGCATCTTTTGATTGTTTATGCTTTCTTTCTTCAATTGTGTAATATTGTCCTAAAGCAAGTTTACACAAATTTAAGTCAATTTTGTTAAGTTAAACTTTACAAGTACTATGTATTGAATCCTATGTAGCACATTCAAATTCATCAAACCAATTATTCTACCCGAAAACTATATTTTGGACAAAAACCTAAAAAAACTATTTCACCTAATGGAAAACCTAAAACAGTGTTTTTAAAAACCTAAAAATCCGGTCCCTAATAATTATTTACCAATTTAGTTGCTCTTTTTATGCCTGGTTTACTGGAATCGTGATCCCTTCTTCCGCTCTGCCTCATGTTCAGAGTTGTTCTGTGTTTTCTTTAGCATGTGTTGTTTAGTTTCTCATTGTGTTCCATTAGTGGAGACAGTACGTCCATACTTGAGCGAGTTACATTTGGGTCCATTATTCAAAGTGAACTGTATTATGCTCATACAAGGCGGCTGAATACATTCGGAATCTTTTAGAAACATCTAAAATGAGAAAAGTAGTAGGGCAGCAATGGCAACATCCCGGGAGGTCTTCCTGCCTTTAATATTTCAAGATGCATATTAAGATAATTAATTAGTTTAAAAACTAGTTATATATAGGCCCATAAGTTGTTACTTGTCATTATATACTGAACTTCTATAACATTTCTTCCTTGATCTACACGCTTACCTGCATCCCTTTTGACACGACCGCCATGTTGTTTAAGTTTGCTTGCTGGCTGCTTTCTCTGAAACAAAATTACGATTATTAACATTAATATTATTAACGGTGGAATGGTAATTCTTTCACACTGGCCGTGTGTAGGCTAAGATGGAAAGGTGAAGTCAGACTGAAAAATTCAATGCCGTAGCCGGGATTTGAAGAAGGATCTTTGGCTCTCCGTGCCGCTGCTCTAACCACCTGAGCTACCATGGCAACATGCCGTTACATAATAGAGCCGAAGAAATGTTGCTTCAAATCCCGGTTATGGCATTGAATTTTTCAGTCTGACTTCACCTTTCAATATTAATAATGGTCTTTCTTTCTTGTGGAAAATAACATGATTCTTCATAGGAGAGAAAGTAATTGTATCACATATTTCCTACGGAATGCAATTCTCGTTCAAATGACCCCGAAGGAATTGATCCATCAAAGAGCAGACTATTAAAGATAACCTGGTGCTATGAGATGCGTCTGCCCTAAGTAGTGCGTTACTGGTAGTTAAAATACCACTACTTGAAATAGAAATTTACTTGGAGAAAACCCATGTCGCAACACGCAGGAAAAATGGCATAGTTAAGGTAATTTGATCCTTCTTTGAGCCAAAAAAAATGCACGAATTTGAATTAAATTTTTCTAAGAAAAAGAATGCTCTAATAAGAAGCCTAAAGTAGCCTAAACAATAATTAATAATCCGCCTTAATCTTAGGATATACAAGTAATGTGCCTGAGTAAAAAGAATGACAAACTAGTAGTCTATCTCAATCTCAGGACATACGAGTAATGTGCTAGACCTAGAGTGAAGCACGCAATAACTAATAGTCTGAATCTCAGGTCACACGAGTAATGTGGTAGAGTGAATCTGGCAATAACTAGTAATCCATCTGAATTTCAGGACATGCCAGTAATGTGCCAGAGTGAATCTGCTAACGGCTAGTAGTCTGTCTCAATCTCAGAACACCCGAGTAATATGCTCGAATGACACAGAGTTTGGCTACTTCGGGCTGTTTGTTAGAGTGGGCAGGCTGCAGTCGAGATGATAAAAGGCTATAAAACGGAAGTTCATGGGTGCCTGTCCTGAAGAGTTAACTAAGATTACTCAGTACTAGCTTAAACCTCCAGTGACACCATAACATTCAGTTTGACTGAACGTCTAAAAGAAATTAGTATTCTTATCAATCGAAAGACGACCGGTACATATAGTCGGAGCGAAATTTAGACAGTGGGATGGGTAGATAATGTCCGCTCTAGATCTGTCCTTAAAGTGAACAATAAACTTAAACATATCTCTCTCTAGTGAATTACCCATATCTACTGAATAGTGAGACAGACATATAACTGGGACGCTAGGACCTGAACCAAGCTTGCGCAGATAGCTTATCGTCCGACGATAGCAATTGAGTAAGGGCAGAAGAGAATGCATATACTGTGCTATTCATTCCAAACTATGCCCTAAGCTATACATTCCACACTATTTCCCTACTCTGACTGTGAATCACTTTACTACCACCAACCTTTTTGCCAGAATAACTACATTCGCCTTCCATTGCTCTTATTAACGTATCACACTTCACTATTGAATGCTGTGAGGCTAACTAAGATGTTTTTACACGGTCTGTACAGTATGAACTGGCAGGGAACATCACGTGATATGGTCAGGCAGGTCTAGATTACTTCATCGTAGACTACTGCGCATCCGTTTGTTTGGGTCAGGTCTTACCGATCGAGTTATACTTGCTTACTTTAGAACAGGTTCTTGAACAGACGTTATCCACACATCCCACTGTCTAAAACATTTCCGCACCGACTTAATCTGGGATCTTCTGCCATCTTTAACAAAAAGAAACACCACATCCTATAAGTTATTGCTTTCAAATACATGTACAGTGTGTCCCACGCAAGAGTTGGCCAATCATGCGGGTTTCTGCGTCGCGCCGACTTTACAGCTCTAACTCCCGAGCGAGCGGGTGAAATATCTACGCTAATAAAGCCGCTAATGGCGTTATGATTCAGGTTCTCATATTTACAGTTGGAATTACAATCAAAGTAACCACGTACCTCATCATAAGAGATGTTGGAAATGTCCTCCTCTTGCATCCACACGACACTGGAACCTTTTTAAGAAATTTTCTTTCACGCGCATAAATTCAGCTTCCGAGATAGAATTAATTTCTCTTCTGATATTGTCTTTAAGTTCTTCTATTGTATGGGTTTGATCTAATTTCTCTTCAGTAAGTACGCGCCGCTTGGTCCCTAGTTTCCTATCGAAAATAGAACCCGTTTCCCGAAGATAACTTACAAGTTTTCGCACGGCTTCTCTGCTTGGAGGACATACACCTGGGAATTTTGCTAAAAACCGACGTCTTGCGTCCTTGCAAGATGATGTAATCACATACGAATCGTACATAAATATCCTTCGTTCTATTGTATACGTAGGCCTATGTCGTGGCATTGTAACAACAAATGTACACTTGACACAAGCAGAATGAATACTGACCTGCTTTGTCGAAACTGAGTCAAGGTCGTGGCAGTTCAACGACACACGTGCCAGTATTGCCAGATAAATCACATGTGTTTTTCTTTGTGAGAACCTGAACCATTACACCATCAGCGGGCTTTATTAGCGTAGATATTTCACCCGTTTCCTTTGTAATGTACGGGAAGTTGACCTATATACTTTATTTTTCAAGTTTCTCCATAAATAATATTCACAAACTGTTAGAAGAACTTAAAGACAATATCACATAGGCCTATCACAAGAGAATGAACTCTGTCTCGGAAGCTGAACTTATGCGCGTGAAAGAAAATTTCCCAAAAAGGTGTCAGTGTTGTGTGGATGCAAGAGGAGAACATTTCCAACATCTCTTGTGATGAGGTACGTGTTTATTTTCATTGTAATTTTAACTGTAAATGTGAGAACCTAAATCGTAACACCGATCGCGGCTTCATTAGCATAGATACATCACCCGATCGCTCGGGAGTTGGAGCTGTGCCCGCCGCGCCGCAGGAACCCGCGTCATTGGCCAACTCTTGCGTGGGACACACTGTATAAGGAACACATTCTTTTACCGTTTTTAAGTACTTATATTTAATTAATTATGTTAATCTTCTGTGGAAATGTTAATATGAATTCTTACTTTAGTACTGAAGCTGTTAAATAGACTTCGGGCCACGATCTTGAAATGGAGTGTACCCTTCCTGCTAACAAGATCTGACATCTACACAGTAACACGCTTAACTAGTAGGCTATAGTCCAAATAGCTGTCGAGTTTAGTTGGCTACAATCTCGTGTCCTCTAAATCAAGAAACTCTTTCAATTGTTTTTAAGTATCCAGTAACTAGATATTCGCTGTACTAGAGTTCTTTATAGTATTGCAGACTATTGTACCCCATTTTCTTGTTCTTTAAGATACGTTATGATGGATAACTATACTTGATCCAAGATACACATCTTGTAGCAAAACCAAACAACAGACTTGTCTTGACTAACTGTGTCCTGCCGTTTCGTTGGTTAACTGCACCAGCGTATACTTCACCATAGTGCGACAAGCTCAGTCAGATGCATACTTCCATTCCGCACACATCATTCAATTTTGCGTAACTTAATGCAATTTTGAAAACCTAAGTTCTGTTATGTGAGTTACTCGCTTTCGTATTTGAATCGGTTATTTATGAAAGGGCTCATGTCATGATTTTTTGAAAAACGAGTTTATCATGAAAATGGATTGTCCCAACATCCACGCATCGTTTACTTATGAAAGATCTCTTGTCACACCAATACTTTGCAAGATACAGCCATTGCAAGTCTGTGTTTAGTTATGAAACGGCTCATGTCATTGACAAGAGCCCTTTCTTAAATAAAGCATGGTTAGCAGCAATGGTCTGGTAACCAGCTGTCTCTGTTCACTTCTCATTGTTATTGGTATTGTTGATTAGGTTCCTACTTTCTCTTACAGACAGTGGACGATTCAAAAAGATTGTGTACAGACTGCCCATAAGGGGCCACTCTTATCTGGCCTGTGACAGAGTCTTTGGCCTTGTCAAAAGAAAATTAAGGAAATGTGACCGATATTACACAATAAAAGACGTATGTGAAATGATATTAATGTCTTCAGTACAGGGAAAGTTTACTGTTGATTTAATAGAAACAGGAAATATTTTGGATTTTCAAAAAATGGTGGCCTCAGTTCTATAAAAAATGTACTGTTTCCGAAGAAACCAAATATGAAAAGAAGGGAAAAAGATAATATTTTACTATTTCTAACTACCATGAATTCTCGTTCCAGCAATCAAGTAAAGGAAAAGTAACAGTATTATCTTTTATTAGTGGACACATTCAAACTACATGTTTCAAACTACAGTAGCCAGTGGCGGATCCAGAGAGACATTTTGGGGGGGGAACTAAAGTAGAGAGGGAAGTTTTTACTCATAAAAATTAATTATTCCCAGTACACAATTGAAAACAAAATGAACATTTCAGCATTTTCTTACAAAGGTATTTCAAAATAATGAATGTCGTTGCTTTAATTTAAGTATTTGGGTTATGTTCTAATAAATTTTCAATAATTTGTGCTTAATGTTACAAATTTTGGGGGGGGAAATTTCCCCCATTTCCCCCCCCCCCGTGGATCCGCCCCTGACAGTAGCTATCCCGAAACAATCAAGCATTTCTCTACCCATACACAAAGCATACGCAGAAAAAATACCTATTCCTAAAAGAAAATGGATGATATAAAGAAGCTTGTTCAGTTCGTCCCTGAGGAACATGGTTTCTTTTATGACGAGGTGATTCAGTGGCCTTCAGTTGAAAAAGAACTGTGAAATGTAATGATATGAGACTTTACTGTAAATGGTGTGTTTGTTAAAAACCCATTTTTATGTATCTGTTATAGCCAATCTCATTTGTGTATACAATGTTTAATGTAAAATAAGTAGCCTTCGTAAAGTCTCATTCATTGCATTGTTTGTTTTTACTTTTGTCTCTATGAATGGGCGCTTGTCAGCCCTTTGTTTATGAAAGGACTCTTGTCAGACAACTTTGATAAGCCCTATCATGCAACATAAACAACATAATTGTTTTTAGTCATCGTTATTATTAGTGGTTAGTAGAATCAAAATAACTAGAATAAAAAAATCTTTCGTATTTATTACTAGTTGGAAAATAAACAGTTTTTTTTAATTCCCCAACATTTTACTTTTCGTGACAAGAGCCCTTTCATAAATAACCGATTCATTTATATCATAGCATATCTAGCAAAAACTTTCATTTATTTTTATCGTTGCCTTGGCAAATTTGTTGATTCTGAAGAAAATTAGTTATATAAATTACTTATTAATTAATTAATTCGTTGTGCTTTTCATTTACATAATGTGTGATGAAGTAGCCTACACCGCATATTGTAAGTGAATGTAATAGGCATAACCTCTAATGATTTGTATTATAGAAGAAAATTGCGAGCCAGGGCCTTCAGAACTTAAGCTACCAGTTAAGAACCCTGTGTGTTTAGCGGCGAGAAGATACAGATTGTAAATATACAGAAAACATTACAAGAAAACAATGAAGTATCTGTGAAAAGATGTAGGAGTGAAAGTGTCGTCATCCGTGGGAGTAGTTTCAAGTTCAGTTTTCAAAGTGCTAAAAGAGTACAGATCTACAGGACGTGTTAAAAGTCACCTTCAAAATTAAACACAAATCAAAGACAAAAATCACTTGGCTGAGTTGTGAATTGGCGCTTAATATAAAAAAGAAAGTTTAATTGACTTCACTGTATGTAATCGACTAAACAGTCTCAAAAACGAACTCTTGTGAACTGTGCTTTGTACTTTCATACACGATTGTTTATTTTTGCTCCGTACACATCTTGGATCAAGTATAGTTTGCTACTGTGCGCGTAACGGTGGCATGTAAGTGGTTGCTGGTTGAATTTTTTGTTTAGGCTTATACAGTACAAAAACTAGCTTCATTTTATTCTTGATTTCATGATTGAAGAGATTTTGTTTTCTATGCATCTCGCTCATGACAAGCAAAGTTATAAAATTCATTTTTAACTTAAATTTAGTTAAATTGGTTTAAAAGTAACAACTAGTATTATTGATAGCTATATTAGGCTTACTTTAGGCACAGCGCGAGTAGCATAACTTCTTTTTTTCTCAACAAATTAAAGGTTCTTCGCATACAAAGCTTGTTATACGTTTTACTATAAAAATATGTTTCAATTACAGCAATTGAAATGCTGTTTGATACAATTTTATTTTCTCAAGGAGGCAAGAAGAGTGTAATTTTTTCAGGTTAAGTTATAGAAAAGGGATGTCACAGGATAAACCTCTCACTTACGAGAAATAATCCTTTGAAGGAATTAATTATATCCATAAAAATGACAGGTCCGGTCTTTCTAGTGTTAAAATATAAGCCATCTTGCTTGAACTCTCTGACCTGATTAGAATACAATATAAAGAAAATAGGACTTGATCACTT
The DNA here is from genome assembly GCA_964059195.1 of Ectobius pallidus. Lineage (NCBI taxonomy): Eukaryota > Metazoa > Arthropoda > Insecta > Blattodea > Ectobiidae > Ectobius > Ectobius pallidus. The sequence goes on from CAXKWD010000005.1 coordinate 16,531,421, forward strand.
TTGTGAAGGTGATAAATCAAATTATAGACTACTAAAACTTTCATTAGCTATATACGATATTTCGTCTCACTGGTTCCTTACATTTAGTGTTATATGATACTGCCAACTGCTTTACACGCAGAGAACTTACAAGTTTGTTTAAAATGTTCATACTTTTTTATTTACACAACTCTAGGTGAGAAAATGTTAGATTCCTCCAAGACAGTGTCCTTAATGTATAATTTTTTAGCACTTGTGGGTTGGCGGTCAAGATTCCTACTTTGCTATTCAATTACGCGAATCAACACATTACTCCTCTTCTTCCACTACAGCAGCGACTCCGTGTGCAAAAGCAGAATTTCGTGTGTAATAGTTACTTCATTGCGTGAAATGTACGCTACTAGGATGTGCCCGCGGCTTCGCCCACGATAATTAATTGAAAAATTAGAAATTAATAGTATAGTAATTATTAAAGCATTATATTTATTAACATTTGCACGCGAATCATTCTTAAACTAAACCATTAATAATTAATGAAACAGCTAAAATTCCGGCTTTAGAGTACATTCCACGATTAGAAATTGCCACCTGGGAAAACGATCTCAGATTCGATTATGTAGTTCCAAAGATAACTGTGATCCACTGCCTTCTAAACTGTATAGGCTAATTCTCGTGCGTAATTCTCGAGACGGCGGTGGATAATGGCGTTTTTCAACTGTTTGTTGACAGATGAATGAGATGTGAATTTTATTTGATAAATTCAGTGTAATTTTAAGAAATTATATAATTTTTCAAGAGAAGGAGTGATTGATTTGGATTATTATTATCAGCGATATTTCAAGAGTTAAATCATCAGTATTTTACAGCTGTTGCCCCCGGCTTCGCCCGCCACTATTCATTGACTCCAGGATTTTTAAGAAATTTACACTGGTAGATTATTAAAAATGTTTGTGGTTCAGAGCTATGAAAATTGTAAGTAAAAATAAAATTAGAATATTTGTTCATTGTATTCATTTCACTTAGGCCTTATATAATAAAGAAACGGTTTTCCTAATCTTGTAGTCGTCATGAAAGTTTAGACTGAGAGATACGAACATCGCCGAGTATACCCGATGTCTCACGAAGCGGGCGAGCAAGCACGCTATTTAGGGCCGTTGAATTGTATAAGAGTAGATTTTAGTATCCATTCTTTTTGAAAATTTTAGGCATTAAGAGAATTAAGGTCTACAGAACATTAGATTAGCGTCTTTGGCGATTCTAAAAAAATAACACAGCATATAGCCAACTATATTTTCCCATATTAGGTAGATTTTCGAAGAAAAATCTACCTATTGCAATGGATACCACTTTATGATTTTCGAAAAATTCTTTCATATCTTTACGTTTCATGCTCCCCTAAGTACGAAACCACCGCCCGTTCAAAAAAAAATTTTGTGATATTTATATATATATATCTTTACACGATAGCGGCCGTAATTTTGAAGATATTTGAACCAAATTTTATTATGTTATTTCTAGGCCCAATAGTTCGGACAAGTTCGTTAATGGGCAAAATTGGCCCAAGGGGGTGGTCGGGGGAGGGGGTTGAAATTTTAAAACATTTATATCTCGGCCCCTATGAAGTATAGAGGGAAACTTTGTTTGAATAAATTCGAGTACTCCCTATGGAGTTCACAGTGACACCAACAATTCGGGAGTTCGAGTGAGGGTGGGGGTGGGGGTGGGGGTGGGGGATGAAAATTCGAAACTTTTGAAACCACGTCTTGTGGGGTATCGTTGAAAAGCTCTTGATGAGTACTCTACAAATCAATAAATAGTTTCTTGATAGCTCTCATATGACGCGAGATTTTAATGTTTGAAAATAATAACACTTAAAAGAATTATTATAATATCATAATTTTGTCTTGTTTAGCGGCTTTGCTAATTTTATTCATTGTTGATCTAGCGCACGGCCTCCCAGAATATTATATCCTATTCTTGTTGTCAAAACAAATGATTGTAGGCTCTTCCTCTTTACTGAATTCAGTTCTTATTACTGCAGGTTTACCATGCCAAGGCTAAAGAAAAAGAGTGCTATGCAGCGACAATAAATTAAACCAAAAGCACTTCGAAATCTACCTCCGCCTGTAGGCCTGCCTAAAGGGATTTTATAAATTGAATCTGTACCAGAATCTCCTAATTGTGTACATTACATGATTGTGTAACGCATTGGCTCATATCGTTTACTGTTCTTATCCTTTTCGATATTGAAAGAAACATTGGCATTTACCTTAACTTTAGTGGGCCGTAGAACAGGCTTCATCTCATTGTCATCGGGTGGGCTTGGCTCCAAGGATGTAGAGGACGAGCTGAAACAATTGCAGGCCGACAGTTAGCATTAGTCTAATATTAATGAGTTGAGTGTGTCACATGGGGCTTTGATTTCCTCATTTTCCACGTTAGGTTTGGGATAAAAATTAACTCAGATTTTTCCTCCTCCTGCTACTACATAAGTAGAGTTATTATGAAAAGACTCATCCACCTAACCACAAACCCCAATGGACCAAAAGTTCAATAGATGCAACGTCACTAAGCCCTATAATATTGTAATATTAACTAGATTTATGCACATATACACTCCTATTTTTATGTTTCACTATTGTCATAAAATATATGTTTGGATATAAAATTATGTAATCACATAATATACACTTACATTTTAGATAGCAATATGCTATATGTATCCAATTAAAAACCTAACCATTAAAATTACAAACACTGATGCTGTGCACTGTAAAATTAATTTTAAAAACACACTGTTGTCATCTGTTGAAATATGTAAAATTATGCCGAAGAATTTTTCAGCAATAGTCATTAAAAATATAATTCTGCTTGAATATATGTAGATTAAAAGTAAGACAGTCTGCTGTCTATCTGATGAATACAGTAAAAATTGTTTCGCCGAAATCTTCTCAGCAAAAGTCGTTGAAATAAAATTGTACTTGAGGTGCAGTGGAGTTGGTAGTTAAATATAGTTGTAAAAATAGTTGGATTGTAGGCGGCTTGTAAATGTATTCCGTTGCATCAATTGGGCTGTTGGCTTCTGTTTCATAAGGATATGCGCATTTCGATCATTTGATCATCTTCAGTCCTGATAATAATTTCCGATGTGTGTGGAATGCTTGAGTACAAATGTCATATGACATATGACATATGTCATGAGTCTTTTCATAATAACAAATATTAACTTGCCACAAACGGAAAGAAAAAAGAAAAAAAATGAAATTTATCAACTCTACATAAGTAGAGCATAGATCTAGACTGAAATTGATTGAATTAATGGAGTGGTTGATTTAAGATATTACTCGGTAGAACTTAGGTACTAAAAGGAAAATACAAATCTTGGTCCAATGTAATGACGTCCTTTAATGTAATCTTCCAAGTAGATGATTCAAGTCTCTGTGTTTCTAGATATTCGCTTATCCGATGAATTTAAGGTGGATTTTATAAAAGCTTGGAGATTTGTGACGCCTGTCGTTCTTTCTATAACAGGTTAAAAGCGAGTCACTCAACGTTTGTGGAAAAATTTTGAAAAGCTGGAGTACATCGGATAATTGGACAGAAGACATTAGTCTTTTCTATGTATGGCTTCGAGTGAAAGTTACGTTTTTCACATTATCCGTTTCACAGAATTAGAGATCGATGCAAAAAGCCATTAATTCGTTTTACCCACAATAAACAATTTTAACGTTTTACAAAATAAAAAAAATTCTTTATATAGGGTTCATTCTAACATAACCTCTGGGTAAAGATAATCAGAAAATAGAGGGTAACCTAAAAAGGGTAACAATTATAGGAGGCAAATATCCCTATTTTTAAATAATCTCTCATTTTATTTGAACACTTAATACTTAAACTGCCCGCGAGTTCCACTGTAACTCTCGAACTGTCCGCAAGCAACAGCTTCTGCTCTTTCGGGGTTTAACTCCCAACCCATGTATCATTACTTATAGTTTTTTATTGATTAATATTGATTCAGCCTTTATTTTTCAGATTATTATTATTAATATATTTGTGTTGTTATATGTATTAGTTGTGAGCTTTAATATACAATTGTATTTATATAGTATATTGTAGGTATATTGTGAGCTTTAATATACAATTGTATTTATATAGTATATTGTAGGTGCGATATCATTAATTTATTTATTTGTTTATTTTAAGAAATATTATCCTTATAATCAGGTCTCGGCGTAGGGTCACAAAGTTATGAGACTGAAGTTTAGAATGCACGGAGTATAACTGAACTGTCATGACTCGTGGGGTGAGAGCATGCAGTTTGTTGTATAACAAAGTTCATTACTTCCTCGTTGCTGTTTAGCTTGTGTCCTGTAAGTAAAGAATCCATTATATCCTATTTCTATTATTTTATTGATTACATCAGAGTTCATATTAGTGTTAATTCTGCCATTCTGCAATTCACAGTACTGAGGAACATGCCGAAAATTGAGAGCACTAAGCGTACTCTTCAGAAGGAACTTAGATTCTCAAGTGAAAGGAAACTATACTGCATTTTGCAAATTCCTCACAAAATATATACGGACTGTTTCTCTATTCGCATATTTCCTAGTGAAAATCACTAAAACGTAACATGATTTTGAAATATCACTAAAATTCACTTCGTAATTCTTCTTCTATGTTGTATGGATAATGAAGAAATGAATCTTATGATATATTAAGAACATTTAATGTGACAATGATTTTGACTAACGATGTCGTAAGTAGTTTTATAATTCTAAAATTTGACTCTACAAAACGTGATGCCCTGATAATAAAAATAATAATAATAATAATAATAATAATAATAATAATAATAATAATAATAATAATCTTTATTGTTCATTGAGGTTCTACATAGTAGAGTTCCTTTTGAACATTGTCATAAATTTCCAAACAAAATGCTTCGCTTCAGGGAAGTTACAAATAGTTGTTTGGTGAGATTAAGTTCAAGTCGATCCCTTGTTCTAACAAGAAGAAATGTATGTCAAGTTTATCTATTAAAAACTATTAACAGGGTTAAAAATAAAAAAATAAATATTATTATTGAAGTATGAAGTTATTTGGATTAAATTCATTTAAGGAATAATATGCATTAGTTACTAGCACATGTCGTATAGTTCTACAGAATTTGATTTCGGACAAATTCTTCACCTCATGGGGAAGCTTATTTAATTTTTTTTTTATTTTATTTTTTTATTTAATTTCAATCGTTCAGCATTACATTGCTATGTCAGATTGGTGATAACCATTGGAGATGAATATTTTGATTCCCATAGCAATGGGACTCATTGCTGTTATTTGAAGATTGTGTCCAGTTATTGCTATATTATTTGCTGTTCTTGTCTCATGGTCATGAATATCTTTATTTTTGTTGATATTTGGTTCATTTGTTTTTATCAGTTTAAGTAACTCATATAAGTACATACCAGTCATAGTGAGGATATTATTGTTTTTAAAGATATTTCTGCATGAATGCATTCTACTTAATTTAAATATAATTCGAAGGGCTCTTTTTTGTAATTTGAATATGTTTTCGCTTGAATTCCCCCCAAAAATTATTCCATAATTTAGATGTGAGTAGAAAATTCCGTAGTATATATTAATTAATGATTTAATTGATACTAGGTCTCTAATATTTCTTAACAGGTAGATGGTAGAGCTTAGTTTTTTACTTAAATGTATGCAATGATCTTTCCAGTTTAATGGTCCCACACATCCAAAAAGCCTAAGAAAGTAAAATAATTCGAGAATAAAGTTTTTCAAAATTATTTTTTTGATCAAACTCAACGATGCCCACCACGCACTGTAACGTAGGGGAAGAGTTTGCTCTCCTCATGCAGCGGGCCCAGGTTCAATTCCACGTCGGGACATGTATCCTAGAGTGAAGTTTTCCTTATCTGTGAGATGAATGTCGACAAACTTTAGGCCGTTCTGTTCCTCGGGTATCACCTGGCCGTCTGGCCTTCATTATCACTAGAGACCGGATGTTAGGCAAAATGCCTATTCTTAACCGTTATAGATATCATAAAAATGACTTAATAGAAGTTCAAGATAGCCTACTATCCTTAGAGCTGTTTTTCATAAAGTTAACTCTGTCTATTTTTGCCTATCTCAACTTATAATGCCTATAAATGCCTATTTCCGCATTGCCGAAGAAAAAAAGCATTTTATTGAAAATTTACATAAAAATTGGTGAAATCCATGCAATTTTCATCTCATGGGTTAATGACATTACTTAAGTTTGCCTACACCCACTGTCAGATGCCTTAGTAATTATAAATTATAATAAATTATTAAGAAACATAAAAATGATTCTTAGTGGTGAAAACAGTGTTTCAATTGATACTTATCCACAAATTCTTCCACTCTACAAGTACGCTCCGATAACGTCTGTAGAAGTGGAAAGGCCGTTTTCGGCACTAAAATATACTATCTGATAGGAGGCATAACCTAAGAGTAGAAAATTAGAAAAAGTATCTTGTTATTATGTGCAGTCAATGATGCGATGATTGGCAAAAGGTGTTTGTAAAGGTAATATTGTGCGACGAATGCGGTACCGGCACAGTGCTCTAATGAAATGAACAATATTGTTTATACAGTGTTTCGGTTAGATCCATCTATATTATGTGTATCGGCATGATTTAAATGCTTTTTTTCAATTAGTAACAAGAGACATCCAGAATAAGTTCATATTTTTCGACCCACTAACTCCTTTTGCAGGCAACTGTAAATGTTTTAGCACTTATTTTGACAGTTTTAGTGCCTATTTGCCTGCCTATTTTGAACTTTTTAAGTGCCTAACGTCCGGTCTCTAATTATCACCTTCATCCATCCTCGGCTTGTTCGGAATGAGTGTGTGTGTGACTGGTGTGTTTGTGTTATCTCGGAGGTGGCCCGAGCATTGGATAGTTTTCTGGTAAAAAAAAGTATGTATGTGATCCATAGAAATTCCTTCCGACGTGCGATGTTGGCCGTGTAAATACACCTAAATCTCAGGGGAAGAAGAAGAAGAAGAAGAAGTAACTCAAAGATAAAACGCAATTTGACTTTAAAGAAATTAATTCTAATCTACTTTAAATTCCTAGTATGTTTACTTCGAGGTCACGTTTACTTTCTGGACGTCGTACATGAGAGGTAACTGCATAACTTATTCCATTATTTTTCATTATCACTAAATTATTATTTTAAGCTGTGATGTTCAACAGGTTACCGGAACATGTCTGTACCTGTCTGTGTGACTGTGAGCTGCACTTATACACATTTAGAAATGCCGAAAAGGTATTAACTTAGGTTAGGTTAGGGTTATTATTATTATTATTATTACAGTATTATTATATTATATCTCAGAGTGTAAACGCCTTAGTTTAATATAGAATATAAAGTTTAGAATTAAATTACAAATGTAAATGGGATGGCTGAAATTATCCCCCTCATGACAAACTAAACGCGGGCTGCTTTTATTTACACCGAACAGCATTTTGCCAACTCTTAAAGTGTTTTTCTTTTTTTAAAATTATGACAGCAACCGAAACTCATTCTTTTGATCTTTACACGAGCTATAATTTATTGGTATGTGTGATGCATTTCTGCGCGCTATAAAGGTTCTCTTGCTTGGTTAGAATTTTCACGCGTTGTGAAAATAAGAAAGGAGAGGAATACATGAAAAACCCGATGAGCAAAGAAAGAGATTTCACGAATCCTTGACTGTGAATGTAAATGATTAGTTAGTATTAGTATTAGTATTAGCCCATAATGTCCCCGAGGGGCACGGGCCTCTCTCCTGGGAGAGGTGGCTTGTGTTCGCAATCCCGGTTAGCCATTCCGGGAAGGATCTTCCTATTATTACTTATGCCTATAGTCTATCATTTATGGTCCGATATGTAGTCTATCATTTTTTTTTGTCCTATATATAATTCTAGCACTATACACTGTGGGTTTAGGTCTTCGCTTTTCGGTCGTTTCCTGCTCCTTGCTATTTACTGTCTTCATCCTGTGTTGTTGTTTTGGATTGCTGTCTTGACTAGAAGTTGCCATTTTCCTCTGTCTTTAGCTGTGGTGGTCTATCTGTTGCCGAAAGTTGCCCTTAGTTCATCCGACCACCGTGTTCTCTGTCTTCCTACTTTCCGTCTTCCCATCCTTGGTTCCCATGAAGTTATTCTGTGAGTCCAGCGAGCAGGATCTTGTCTCATTATGTGTCCGGCCATCTCCATTTTTGGTACCTGCTGTCGTTTCCTGCATCTGTTATTTGTGTTCTTCGTCGTATTACGTCGTTCCTTATTCTATCTCTCCATGTGATGCCCAGCATTTTCCTTTCCATTCTATTTTGGCACGTTTGGATTGATTTTCTATCTTTTTTAGTTGTGCTCCAAGTTTGTGAGCCATATATCAGCGCGGGTAGTATGCAGGTGTTCATAATGTGTCTTTAAGAATATCTACAGCATGGTCAGAGTTCTGGGCGCTGAGATTCATACTGTTAGAAAAATCTTTCAAATGATTAGTAGCTATATATAATTCAGAACTAGAATGTAAATGCGTTTAATACTTGCCTATCGTAGTCGATACCACTGGTTTCCGTTATCTGGTCACAGGCTGATCCGTCGGGACGACACAGGTTCAGCACCCCGGTTGACAACTCGGGGTCTGAGCCGATGTCGGTCCTCGACCAGGGTTCTGTGTCGGTTGTAGGATCCACTCGTGGAACCCAGTCCGAGGGTAGTTCGTCCTGAAAAGTAAAACAATTGTTTTATAAATTCGGCACGTACCAGACTTTAATCTGAATCAAGTTGTGATCCAAATCATAAATTTCCCTGAAAGTCGAAACTTCATCAAACAAAGCGCGGAGAAGAATTCCATAAAAATGAAAGGAACAAGCCAAACATAATTATTTAGGGGATACGTCTTTACTAAAAGCGTCAAGTTTCCAATTTTTAAAGGGCAGAAACTTTAAATTTTTGGCATTTCATTTTGAAATGGTTTTGACTGAATAAAATATTTAAATTCGTAAGAAATAAAGTTTAAGTGTTTTTGGTAGTTAAATGAATTTATTTATTGTGTTGCATGAAATACTCCTGTGATGGAATTTTCACTTCTGGATATTGTTACTGTATGCGGTAGAGAGGTGATCTTGTGTTCTCTGATGAAGATTGTCATTTCCGGCATTTTCGAAGTTGTTGATTTTGTAATATATGATTTAATGTTGATTTTGGATTAAAAAAATGCATTGTTTAACAGTGTATAAGGTAATATACAACATATAAGTTACTACGATAGAATCCAAAGAAAATAGTACTCGTAAAAAATGTATTTGTGATATACAAAACTTCAGGATAGTGTCAAAACTTACGTACACGCAAGCGATATAATTTTTAAGTTAAGAAAAATTCAACTGGGGAGAAAACGTAAGAAAATGGATTTGCGGCATTCTTTAAAGACGTAAATCCTCCTGACTGAGGCAAATCATGGTCTGCAAATTTCTCTCTCTATCTTCTCCTGTCCTTCGCTTCCTCTTTCAATGCAATTTACAAGTAACTATTTGGACGTAATGTATTCTTTAAAAATCTGCAACCGCATGATAATAGTGAATTTTAAAATAAACAATAGTACGTAATAACTAGTATTTTTTTAAGTTTCAACTTAAAATAAGAAATAAAAGTTAAGTTAGGTAGGCCTAATGTTCATAATCACATAAAAAGGATAGCAGTAGGAAAATATATTTTGAGAGTTCTGATTGGTTTATTATATTGCATGACATACCGATATGTTAGGATTTTGACGAAAACAAAGGATTTCTGCTCTCACATTGGGACGTGTTTGTTGGTAGTTCGTGGTTTTCTGCAAAACTCCAGTCTTCATTGTCTATCTTGTGTTTATTGATTTTGTTCTCCGTTTTGTATTTAATAATTATTTATGGAGTGGTCAGATGAAAATGTACTGAAATTGATATTTATAAAAGCATATCTTTACTTTGGGATCCTAAACATAAGGCCGTTTTTTTTTAAAGTTACAGAAGGTGCTAAGAGAGAAATATGTGCCGAGATGACTAGGCTATATCTGCAGATGAATACAAGATGTTATATTTGCTGGCTTCTAACCGGCGCGGGCGTGAGAAAGAACTAGGCATTAGTAAATGTAAGTTATAAAATATTAATGACAGTAATGTTACAAGCTTTTAAACTCTCGTCTAAACACTTTTATTTCAATATTAAGACGTGCCATACATTTTTGTACCGCTAACTGAAGACGGCTTTCCCGAAAGTAGCTTTCTTGAAACATTGTCAAAATGAGTGTAAGCCTAAAGTAGATCGCCTATTTGAATTAGTCCTTCTTCTAGAAGTATAGTTTTGCAAAACTTGGGTAATTCTAGTGTGATTAGATGGAAACGCGTGTTGTGATGTATGGAACTTGTTTTGATTTGGAATGTCTGCGACTGCGGCAACTGTGTACACAGGGTTTAACAAACTTCAGTTATTGTTGTTGTTATTGTTATTATTATTAAGTCAAATGTTACTATAAAGATATTTGTGGGCACTAACAGATTACAGTATTCTATTAGGGTTATTATTACATTGAGGGGCTGTGATAAACCACATATTAGCAAGCCTGCGTACAGAATAATTTGTGATTTTTTAGGATGATTCAAGAAACAGACTTTCAAAAAATCAAAAACTAACGAAACATAATGGCTGAAAAATGACTGCTGGTGGTTTGCGTTTAGTATACGCAGATGTATACGCAAATCCCAAGTGCATACGATCACAAATATTTTTTTCTGTTCCATGTTCAAGAGAAGGTGACGCGACGATATTAGAATAAATGTGAAATCTGTTGTTGGAACGGAGATATACCCTATGGCTCAGGTAATCCGCAGATGGAAGGCGGCCAACAAAACAGTGCACACGATCAAGGCAGAAATTCGCTTTCCAAGATCTTACTTTTCTAGTCCCCCCCCCCCCAAAAAAAAAAATTGCATATGATCAAGGCAGAAATTTCCGTTCCAAGATCTTGCTTTTCTGGGCTGTTTCAGGGCAATCACACACGAAGTGATTCAGCTCAGGCTGATTAGGCCTATTAATTCTGTTCAGTTGTTCTGTACCAGAAGAATACATGTCATCTGCTATCTTTCATCGCTTGTCTCGAATTTTTATCCTCCTGTAAGTTGTTATAACTAGAGACCGGATTTTAAAGGGAAAATTTTCACCCAAAAAAGGACGAAAATAGGAAAAATTATTGCCCAAAAAAAGGTGGGGAAAAAAGGGAAAATTATTGCCAAAAAAGGTGCGGAAAAGGGGATATAAAAGTAAGAGAGTGTAAAAATTCAACAGAGAGATACATGTTTGTTTTATGTAAAGCCTTTGCTTGCTCTACAGGTGCTGATTCTGTAACATCTAATGACTGAATAAATTTCTTGATTTCGTTGAAATTCTCACAGTGGAAAATAGCACACGAAATCCATGTTCCCCACCTTGTTATAATGGGAAACTTAGGCAATGGCAAGCCTGTGATTTCCCTGTAACGCTCTATTCTGCTGGGAGGAATTATTTTTTCAATGGTGAATCAGTGACAACAATGTTTAATGGGTAATTTACGAATTTTTCAAAATAAGTTAGCAAAAAAGGTAAGCTACTGGAAATGGAAAGTTCCTAAAAAAAAAGGGAAATGAGTCTAAAAAAGGAAAAAAGGGACCTTAAAATCAGGTCATTTGCAGTTGAAACTTACTCAGTAATGTCCTGTTCAATTTTATCACGTTTTGTGATGAAATATAAAAAAAGGAATTCCCTTTAAAATCCTGTATCTAGTTATAACCAGCACGTCTTTAATCCGCGAGTGGTCGCCTTATGAGCTTAGCTCACACAAAATTCTTATCTTGTTTACAAAGGTTTGGTGGAAGCCACATGGCTTCATCCAGCCCTCTACCTGACTTTTATATTACCGTCTTTTGTGTAAATGTCAAGATTCGCATTCACAATTGGTATTTCACTCACTCAGGTCAGATTTTAATGATACAAATCTTTGTGAACAGTATCCTTTAGAACCTGGAACTGGAAGCTCATCAAAATGCATAGGCCGAATTGCTGAAAGAGTACTGAGATTTGAGATGCTATGTCTGTTTCCTTTTTCAAAACCCTTTGTATTGGCGACACAAAAATAGCAATCAATTGTACGATCCTTGGTTATCAATGTTATATTACGCCATTTCGAATATGAGTGAATTATTCACAAATGCAGCAGAAACTGTGGATAATTTATACATTGATTTCTCCCTGCAGCCATGATCAGATAAAACTCCATCAGAGCAAAACCGGAAACAATTTTCCAATCTATACAATCTTACCTGTATGATAAAATATCATAATATGCAAATATGCAACTGAGATTTCAACAACAACAAAAAATAATAAATAAAAAATATAAAAATAAAATAATAATAATAATAGTAATAATAATAATAATAATATTAATAATAATAATAATAATAATAATAAAATAAATAAAAGTCAGTGAATTTATAAGGTGTAAATTGCCTATTGATTATAAACTTACTGTTACAATTAGGACAATTATTTTTCGGAATTCAGGTTATGTCCACTGTTGTTAAGCGAACATGATATACATTAACTAAGGCATCTTAATGTTTGGAAGATTATTTTGTTATATAGGCCTATACAAGTTGATTGAAAATAGTTTGAAAATTCATGTTTTAGTACTTGAAAAATTTTATATTATGTTATGGAATCTCTATATATATAAAAGGCTTTGTCCTGACTGACTGAATGAATGACTGACTGACTGACTGAATGACAGGAATCAACGTACAGCCTAAACTATAACAGGTAGAGACTTGGAATTTTGACAGTACCTTCGTTTCATAATGTAGGTACTCACAGAAAGGATTTTGCAAAATGTTGATTTTAAATGCCGAAAATTAAACGTTTTTGAGAATACTTAATCCCTTTTTACACAGAATTATCAATTCCAAATCACAGAATATATTGTTGCCAAATGGTATCAGATGGGTTTGGAAAAAAAATGACATGCAAGTTTGACAAATAAGAGAAGTTATCAAAATAATTCATGTTATAAATAAATATTACAGAATAAAATCCACGAAAATAATGCAGTTACATAACTTTCTCTACCCTGGACATAGAGAAAACAAAACGAGGTATGGTAATGTGTATATTATTATATTATATCGCAGGTTTTTGGAGAGAGAAGTATGAAAGTGATAATGCTTTCTGTTTAATTTCATCCCCAAAACAGTTTTATGGTAACATGAGAGTGGTAAATAAAATTTTCCACCTCGATATTACAATTTTATGTTACAGGAATTTCTGTTTCTTCTTATTTGAACCCCTACCAGGCTTGCTGTGCAAGCGATGGGATGCAAAATTCTACATCCTCTAAGAGCTATAAAAAACTATATCAAGCGTTTTCTGAGGGAATAGTTTGAGTATAATAAGTCGTTCTTCCTATTTCAAATTATAAATACCTATATAAGGACCTAGAATTTAAAAATCGAAAGTTCTTCATAAGTTAATTTCCAACTACAAAATACAAAACCCGGGCGACGCCGGGTCTTTTAAGCTAGTCGCTGTATATAAGACCTCAACCAAACCAATCCAGCCAACTTCATAAATAAATACTAGGGGCATATTGTATGTTCTTCTTGAGTTTCTCAGATTTTTTACATCAAAGTAACGGTACTCGGTTAAATAATAGCTACAGTTGCTTACGCGTAGGTTGGCTATACGTCTCAAATAATCGGGATTGTCCCCTTTTGAGAACACATAATACTGTCCACATAATACGTGCCGCACGTAAAGCCGAAGACCCTGGTTCAAATCCGGGCTATGGCATTGAATTTTTCAGTCTGACTTCACCTTTACACCTTAGCCTACACACGGCCAGTGTGAAAGAATTATCATTCCACATAAGGCCTACGCTCCAGGCCATCTACTCATATACAATTCAACGGCCGTAAATAGCGTGCTTGCTCGCCCGCTTCGTGAGACATCGGGTATACTCGGCGATGTTCGTCTCTCGCAGTGTACACTTTCTTGACGACTACAAAATTATTAAAACCGTTTCTTTATTATATAAGACCTGAGTGAAATGAACACAATGAACAAATATTCTAATTTTATTTTTACTTACAATTTTCATAGCTCAGAACCACAAACATTTTTAATACACTGCCAGTGTAAATTTCTTTAAAATATTGGAGTCAATTAATAATGGCGGGTGAAGCCGCGGGCATCAGGTTTAATATATTGATAGTTTAATCCTCGAAGTATCGCGGACAGTAAAAATCCAAATCAATCACTCCTTCTCTTGAAAAATTATATAATTTCTGAAAATTACACTGAATTTATCAAATAAAATTCACATCACATTCATCTGTCAACAAACAGTTGAGAAACGATACGTATTATCCGCCGCCGTCTCGAGAATTACGCACGCGAATTATACAGTTTAGAAGGCAGTGGTTCACAGTTATCTTTGGAATTGCATAATCGAATCTGAGATCGTTTTCCCAGGTGGCGATTTCTAATCGTGGAATGTAGCCTACTCTAAAGCCGGAATTTTAGCTGTTTCATTAATTATTAATGGTTTAGTTTAAGAATGATTCGCGTGCAAGTGTTAATAAATATAATGCTTTAATAATTATTATACTATTAATTTTTAATTGTTCAATTAATTATCGTGGGCGAAGCCGCGGGCACCTCCTAGTTTTCTACATTGATATGAAATCGTCTGAAATACGAACGAAATTTAACTCGCAAGTAGACAATTGACTGTCACTTTCTGTCGCATTTGCAACTTACCTCGGAGTCTGTGTCGCTGAATATCAGTGCCAGTTCTAATGTTGGCAGATAGATGTCGTTCCTGATCCCCAGCAGACGCTGCTGGACGTGCGCCTCGATCACATACAAGACACAGACTCAGAGTTTCACTGTGTTGCATAGTTGTGACTACCAGGGGGCGTGCATCTGGCATTGAAGATTGAGGACACACTCGATTATTTATGTAGGATACAGTAGCGGATTTCAAGGCATAGCAGCTGCGGGGGTGTAGAGAGAGGGAGAGTATCTTACAAGCACAAAGCATTGAGAGATTTAAATCTGCATTTTCAAATTTATTTAGTACTAGCTTAAAAGACCCGGCGTCGCTCGGGTTTTGTATTTTGTAAATTCGAAAATAACTTATAGGTCCTAAAAAAGGTATTTAGAACTTAAATAAGGAAGAACGACTTATCACACTGAAACTATTCCCTTAGAAAACGTTAAATATAGCTTTCTATGGCATATAGCAAATCCCTGCGGCTTCGCCCACGAGAATTAATCGAAAGATTAACAATTAAGAGCAAAACAATAAAAATATTATATTTATAAACACTTTGTACACGAAACATTCATCTAAACTAAACGATTGATAGGCCTAATTAATGAAACAACTATAAATCCGGCCTTGAAGTGAATTCCACGATTAGAAAGCGCAGCATGGGAAAAATAACCTCAGATTCGAGTTCCCTGGCCCAGAAAACACCTGCATAGTGAGTGTCTTCTAAATCGAACAATGTTTACGCATTGAAACCTATATTCATTATCCTTCTGCTATCTAGGTTGAAATTTTCAGATATCTGCGTGCCTTGGCATTATAAACAAATGAATCAAACAACATAGGTTTACAACATTCAAGCGATTGCGATTTAATTTCCAAGGTATGACAAAAATAGACAAAGCCAACTGCAACTGATATATATAGGCTGTATAGATAGATAGATAGATTGATAGATAGATAGATATATAGATTCAGTGAAGCGAGTATCGAGGGGATAAACATATAGATTTTCTTTCTCGTCTTAAAATATCCTTTGTTTTGTAAAAAAAAATCTGATGTGAAAGTCACATAACTTCCTCTGCCCAAATAAAAGTTAGCAGTATTCACATATCCTTGTACAGAATCACAAGACACAATTTTACGCTGATTATCCTATAAATACCTCTTCTTTCAATGATGCGACTAAAAGCGGAGTCTATATAACAAACTTAAAAAAAAAAAAAAGAACAAATGACTGCAGACGTTTATTGAACTTTCTGCCGTAAAATATAATTTCCGAAATTTATCGAATATTTCCCTCAGATACATCTTTACTCTATGCATGGCCAACAACACATCTTTCTCACTTCACATTCTTATATAGAATAAGAGGCCGTGAAAGAGCGCGAATTCAGTTGTTCATCACGTAAGAAACTTTCTACAAACAGTGGGTGAACAGTGGGTGGATTGTAACTACCCTCAGAGAATTTTCTCGAAAAAATGTTTCAAATAAAGGTTTTAGCTCTTAGTATAAGCAACCCATGTGCAAAATTTAAAGAAAATCGTTAGAGCCGTTTTCGAGAAAATCGCGAAAAACGAAAATTTCTTCATGTAAAGTACCCTTAAAAACAAGGGAAATTTGTCGCCAATCTACGAATCACATCTTCAGAAGGTACCTGACCCAAATACGAAATTTTGTTTTCATACGATTCTCCGTTTCGGATCTAGCCTGTTCACAAACTTCCACACGGACAGACAGACACACACACACACACACACAGACATGTTTCAAAAAATAGTATTTTTGGATTCAGGGGGCCTTGAAACGTGTATATATGCTAAAAACTCAACTTCGAATTTTGGGGTCGAAAACAATACTTCCTCTACCTATAGTACCTATGGTACGGGCAGAGGAAGTAAAAAAGGACAACCTAAAAACGCCAATTTTAGAGCAGGCAACAAGCAAAAAGTAAAATGATACTGTAATTTCATTCATATCACAATTACTGTACAAATGACTTGTTTCTCTATAGTCTATTACAAATTGTTAATAATTGTTCCCTCGCATATCAGAGGCAGTTACATCCTTCTTTAAGAAATGGAGAACCAATAGATGAAGGTATTGGTGTTTTTAATAATTTTGGCCCAAAAATCACTTCCCTTTTAACAAAATACAGAAGAAATAAAATAGCAAATTTTCAGCATTTAATTAGTGTATGGTATATAAGGTTTTGCTTGCACAGATTTAAGTAAAGAGAAAAGTCTCTTTTTTGGACCTGGCTCTCCCTTAGTCCTTATTCCATCGCAATAGTCTATAGGACATAAGGGTGAAACTTGAATGATTTTTATGTTGAGTAGGGACTTAAAAAATTCATGTGAAATTATCAATAGTAGCTAATATTACTTTTAAAAATCATGATGCTAAACTTAAAAGGAATTTTGATTTAAACTCCTCTGTTTTGACTAGGTAATTTCCGTAATAATTAGTTAAGTTTATCAAATATTTCTATATTACAACCAATAAAATACTTTTATATTAGTGGAAAACAATCTTTCAAAGAAGTACTTTGAAGATTATTCAATCCGTCTTTAAATTAAGGAAATTGTTGCATTTATTTTCATCCTAACTTTTGACATTAAAATATCTATAGTTTAAGTAAAACCAAAGGTAGACGGTTATAATAAGGTTTTTTAAACACCCAAAACTATCAACACTTCAAAACGCTCACATAATCTAACTTAAATTGTGAAGGCCAATAATTATAATGTCTTTAAAAATTATTCCCCTATTACAAAAAGTAAAATAGTAGGAAAACTCACTTTGCAACTAAGCCTAACAGGTATTGTTTTGCATTTACCAGTCGTCTGCCGTCTAAGCATCTGCTTTTTATCTATAATTATATTATAATTATAATCAGAACGCGCATACTAGACTGGTCAGTAGATTACATAAGCATATTAGATCACTAAAAGATGTCCAATTAATTTCATGTAGCCAGAAGTTTATTGAAATCAAGTTCCGATAAGATTAGTATAGGAACTCAAATAAATTGTCATAAACTGTAGTTTAATGGTTTCTATAACACATTAGTTCTATGCTTAATACTGGAAAGTGTTTTTATCTTAAACACGTATATTTCTACTAAGCCTTACAATTTTGGAAACAATGATTATTATTAATTAAATCCTGGGGCGTATTAAGAGATGGTACCTTCATAGATTGTTCTTCTCATTCCTACACATTCTTAAGTAGAAAAATGAGACATATTGTAATGGTCTGTTATTTTAATTTAATATATTTTTAAAATAGCCTTCAAAAAGCGTTTAAATTAATTTTATGCTTATGTGGGCTATACCGTTATATAGTGCATCTTTATTAGTAGGCCTTGTGTTCAGAGGGCTATCGGTAGCGGTAGGTAATTTGGGCTTATTTTCATTCAGAAGTTTTAAGTCGAAAATAATTAAATTCCTTTATTGGAGAAAACCAAGTGAACTCAAATTCGTATGAACGATAGCAGATTAAACTGATCAAGCTTCATTTTTTAGCTATTTTTTTTAGATCCACCACTATGTAAGTACGGTTTCACCCTGACCCTCTGTTTCTATCATAAATGGGATTGTAAAACCATTGACCGCGATCTCACATGGTTGTAGGGTTGTAGTGGCCATTGCGCATGCCTTTAGCTCTCCTTGTTCCCAAGGAAACGTTCTTATAAAGAATTAGCATCATATATATGAGTTTGGCAATTGAAGAACTTGTAATATTAATGTATCCTTATTGAATTTCATTTTAAAAATGAGGGTAAATTAGATGTTAAAATACTGATAATAATACACAGCCTTATAGCCTACCCTTAACTTAGACTATCTGGATCCATATCACACGTCAGCATTCATAAAATAAAATTATTATAGCACATATGAAGCAACAGGGATCCAGCATAGAAGAACTAAACTACTACAAACAGCTTCATAAATATTTGATTTTTTTTTAACCTGAAGGCATTGTTTTAATATGTTTGTCTGCAACCTTTTTCTAATAATCCATAGTTTATATTATAGTTGAATATTTTTTGGTTATTCACTTGAACGCCGAGAGGCGTCATTTTGATCCCATAGTAGAATTTATTTTAAAAATGGTTAACTTGAAATAGGCTACAGGATGTGCGTTAGGGTTCCTGTGGAAGTGTTTTACACATTTAATATCAAAGGTTGAAATTTACTGATTTTTTAGCTCTTGGATTGATGGACCTTCTTTATAAAACACATTTACATCGGTTGTAACTTTAATAGTGGCAAATATTTATTTATTAAGTGACAGAATTTTAATTTATGAGATTGTGTGGGGGACAGGAAAATGTCTGTACGTCTGTCTGGCCGTGTGTTGTACGTGCGATAACTCAAATATTCTTTTTAGGATTTTCATGAAACATGTTATACGCATTTATAACGTCCATGGGAAGAATCGTGTTTATTTTGGAACAGATCGATTGACAGATATAGGGGCTATTTTATGTTAATATGTTAGAAAGAATTTATCAAATGCAAATCAGTGCTCATGACAACGTATTGTTTAGAGTGTTCATATAAGGCTTTGGAAGTTACAATACATTTAGCTTTGACAATTACTACTACCCACATAATCCTTGACATATGCTTATCAAACTAGAACTTTGTTCTTCCATAAGCCCTGCTTAATGCAGCGATCTGGAGCTTAACTCGGAAATCGATTAAAAATAACTTATTTTCTGCGTATCATAATTGCAATGATCACCGATTAAACAAAAGCATTCTGACACTTTGTTACATCGGTTAACCTGATTTTTAGTAGTGTTCTTGTATAACTTATCGTTAATGATGTCACAAAAATCATGTAAGGTAATGAAGTTCATTTGTATGAAAGAAATACGTTATAAAAAAAGCACAATAAAGCATAGTCAACAAAAAGACAAATCATAATTATAAAAAAATGAAGCGTAATGTGCATTGCTCTACTGTTTATTATTATGCAGTGCAAAATATCGGCTGCTGGCGTGATCTTGTGATTAGCATCGCTGAGTACAGATCCGTTGGCCCGGGTTCAATCCCCTGTAACTCCTCGGATTTTTCTGAAGTAAGGAGGTCTGGAACGCGGTGCACTCAGACTCGTGATTTAAATCGAGGTGCTACTTGATAGAGAAGTAGCGGCTCCGGTCATGGAAACCATTAACGGCCATGGGTGTCGGCATGCTGACCACATGCCCCTGCCATCTGCCTATGGTAGATAATGCAGCGGTCGGGTTGTCCCTTCAGGGATATAGCGCCATGGAGATTAGTTGAGTTTTTAGTGCAAAATGTCTCATTTCACAACAGCACAGTCATTGGAATTCTGTGTAAATTACAGACATATTGATATGTGTCTAGATGCTTAAGTGTTACGTTATCTGGTGGTAATTATAACATTACTTTTGTGATCGTATAACTTGCTTTGCTCAAACAATAAACTAGCTAAAGAAAAATATTACTAAAAATCTCGCGAACGAAATTCAGTGAAATAATATATAAATCAAGAAGTCTTTATATTATTGCCAAAGCAATACCTGAAATCTCGTAAAAATGTCAAATTTTACCGAATTACTTAATACAAAGAAAGAATATTGTTCTTAAACTTGTAAATAAAAAAAAAAGTTTCCTTTGTCTAGAAGTAAAAGGAATTGATGTGAAATTCCATAACTTCCTTTGCCCAAATAAAACTTGGCATCTTAGTACAATATATTATGTATGGCATTGTCTTCATATAAATCTGTTGTAAAAATGAAGATAATGATGTTACCACATCACATCACATGCCCAAATAAAATTTGATTAATGTATTCTCGTATCATTTTTTTTTTTTTTTTTTTTACTTTAAGCATATCAAATACGTTTTTCTCTCTTCGCATTCTGATATGGAACAAGAGCCCTTATTGCAAACCGCACGTATTCAGAATGGGTGGCTTATAACTACCCTTAATGTGATTTTTAAAAATATTTCAAATAGGCTAAAAGTTTTAGCTCTTAGTAAATCGCAAATAAGTATAGGCTACTCGAGAAAATCGCGAAAAAAATTATTCCTGTAATGTCCCCTTAAAAATAAGAGAAACATGTCCACAAACTTCGTGTCACATCGTTAGAAGGTACCTGGCCTAAATACAAAATTGTATTTTTTGATACGATTTTCCGTTCTGGAGCTAGACTGTTCACAGACATCCAGACATGGCCTAAACACTGACACATAGACACACACACAGACATGTTTCCGAAAATAGTATTTTTGGATTCAGGGCCTCTCAAAACGTGTATTTATGTTAAAATGTCAACTTTGAATTTCGGGGTCAAAAACAATACTTCCTCTACCTATAGTAGTATATCTATGGTACGGGCAGAGAAAGTAAAAATATTGTTTTCGGAATGTCTTTGTATATTTGTTCACCTGGTGAACCTAGTCTATTTAAATAACCCATAGCTCCATAGCGGATAAACCTTGTATTGCATTCTAATTACTTTATTAAGTGCCAGAATTATCTTCTAATATATAAAATCGAAAGTGTGTATGTATGTATGTATGTATGTATGTTTGTTCCTTATACAAATCTACATTTCTTTACCAATTTACACGACATTTTGCACAAATACCCAGTTAAGCCCGGGAAGTATAGCTGTCGACATTAAAATTGAAACAAATCAGTCCTTCCCTTGAAAATTATATAATTTCTGTGAATATTCTAATGAAAAAAATGGAATGTTGTTCAGCTCACATGGCAACAGTGAATTGTTTACTGTGATTACATAGGGCCTTGGCAACTATATAGCCTAATGCTGGACTTTAACGAATTATGATTCCATATAATATATTGGCGAAAATAATTACTGAAAAATGAATTACACGAAAATAAAGCACAGTGTGATGCAGTCACATAACTTTCTCTACCCTCGACATAAGAAATATTTTCTCACTTCACATTTTGATGTAGAATAAGAGGTCGTATTGCAGGAGCAACTTAAGTGTGTGAGTATGCTATATCAGAAGTCGGTAAATAGTCAGTTATCCATAGCTGTAGGCTTTTTATTAGTTGAGATTTATCATAGGCCCTAAGCATGGGATGGAACATTTTGAGTCCTATACTCGCAGTATATTATGTCCCGGGTTTTAGGGGAGGAAAGTATGAAAGTGATAATGCATTTCTATTTTATTTCAGCTCCGAAACGGTTGTATGGTAACATGAGAATGAGAAATAACATTTTCCGTCAAGTCAATACAATCTTATGTAATTTATGTTTCTTCTTATTTCAACCCCTCCCAGGCATGATGAGTAGAAGCAACGGAATGCAGCATTCGACATCCTCTATGAACCATAAAAAGCTATTTCTAGCGTTTTCTGAGGGAATAGTCTGAGTGCCATATGTTGTTCTTCCTCATTTCGAATTCTACATTCATTATTATATCAGGACCTAGAGTTTCAACATAGAAAGTCCTCCATAAGTTAATTTCAAATTACAAAATACAAAGCCCGGGCGACGCCGGGCCTTTTCAGCTAGTACTTTATAAGATTGTGTGGGGCACAGGAAAATATTTGTCCGTCTGTCCGTACGTACGCGCTATAACTCAAATACGTTTCATCGGATTTTCATAAAACTTTTATATTCGCACTTATAACGTCCATGGGAAGAAGCATGTTTATTTGGAGCAAATCGATTGACCGGCACCGGAGTAATTCCCAATTTAGCGCCTATTTTTATTTATTAGAGAGAATTTATCAAATGCAAATCAGTTCTCATGCCAACATATTGCTTTGGAAGTTACAATATATGTAGCTTTGACCAATAACATTACCCACATATTCCTTCACATATGCTTATCAAACTAGATCGTTAAACCGAGCGAGGTGCTCGAGATGGTAACGTCTTGGACTCGCATTCTGGACGTACCTGGTTCAAATCCCGTAGGCTGCCAACTTGACTTAGTTCTGCTATTGCTGGACGATTTTAATCTGATTATTCCACTCATATGCCGCGTGTTTGATATTGACCAATAACGTTTAGCAAATCCTCGTATATAGACCAATCACGGCCGTTTATCTTACAATATTCTTGTAGGAATCGCGAGGATAGCATTTTATCGGGTAAAACACGCTGTTCGTTACTGAACTGTAACAGTATCGGTATGCAGTGATACTAGATTACGTCATCCATTGTCGGCGCTAAATTGAAAACAGAAATGGCAGCCTCAAGTTTGGTAATGCATCTGTTGACGAAATTGACATTATTATAAAGGAAGCTAGGCCACAAAATACCGAAAGAAATAGAAAATGCATATGGATTCAGTTCCAAAAGTTTTGTGAGGAACGTAAGTACGAATTGACTAAAGAAACTGAAATGCAACAGATTGCTCATATATTAAAATTACGTTCTTGAATTAAAATGTGTCTTTATTTCGTATCTTGATTTTTAGGTTAACTACGGCATTTTATCAATATACGTTGGTAGTGGTTCACTACGGTATTTTGTCAATATACGTTGGTAGCATTGATTAGTATTCCATTATGGAGACTGTTCATTTATTTAGTATGCCGTGATCACTGCCTTCTAGACTGTATCACTCGTGTTTACTCGTGTATACCGAGACGGCGGTGGCCGTGATCTGACAACTGACACTATTAATGATTTCATTTTAAACTAACAAGAAGAAAGTAATTATTATTCATGTAATCTATTACATTTTATTCGTGAAATAGTCTTAATAAATCCAACTCGAGGTTACGAGTTTCATAAGATAAATTCGCTCCTGCTGCGCAGTCGCGAATCTATCAATAAACTCGTAACCTCTCGTGGGATTACCTATGATAAAAAAATTAGACGTTTGTTCTTACGTAAGTCCTGGGTTAATGAATCAATCACGAGCTTAACTTTGAAATCAGTTTAAAAAAATAACTTATTTTCTGCATTTCATAATTGCCATTATCACTGTTGCATCAGTTTACTTGATTTTTTGTAGTGTGTTCTTGTACAACTTATCGTTATTTACTGTCACAAAAAAAAATTTAAGAACCTGAAGTTCATTTGTATGAAAGAAATACGTTATAAAAAAAGCATAATAAAGCATAATCAACAATAAGATAAAGCATATTATAAAAATAAAGCATAATGTTCGTTGCTCTACTCATTATTAAGTGCCAGTATGGTACTTTATGAGATTGTGTGGGGGACGAAAAAATGTCTGTCCGTCTGTCTGTCTGTCCGTGCGTCTGTACGCACCATAACTCAAGTACGCTTTTTCGGATTTTCATGAAACTTGGTATAAACATTCATAATGTCGATGGGAAGAACCCTATTGATATTGAACCAAATCGGTTCACCGGTACCGGAGTAATGCCCAATTTAGTGCCTATTTTAATAGATTATGGCGCCTTCCTCATAGAAAGGCGCCATCACTCAAATACGCTGTAACGGATTTTCATGAAACTTGGTATACCCATTTATGACGTTAATGAGAAGTGCCCTATTGAATTTGAACCTAATCTGTTGACCGGTACCGGAGTAAAACCCAATTTAGTGTATATTTTAAAGACGCGGTAACTCAAATACGCTTTACCGGATTTTTATAAAACTTGGTATACACATTTATAATGTCCGTGGGAAGACGTCTATTCATAATGGATAAAATCGGTTGATCTGTTTCGGAGTAATGCTCAATTTAGTGCCTATTTTATGGCAATATACGTATTCGAAAGAATTTATAAAAAAATGAAAATCAGTTATCTTGACAACATAGCCTATTGTTTTACTTTGATCTTATAAGGCCTTGGAAATTAAAATACAGGTAGCTATGACAAAAAACACGATTGTTTTACATGCGCTTATCCAACTAGACCGTTAAAATGACCCAGGTGGCCGAGATGGTAGACCTTTCTTCTTCCGTAAGCCCTGCTTTTTGAATAAATCTGGAGCTTAAATTGGAAATCAATTTAAAAAAAAACATATTCTGCATATCATAATTGCAGTCATAACTGATTAAACAAAAACATACTGGCACTTTTTTACATCAGTTTACCTGATTTTATTATTATTATGCAGTGTAAAATTTTGACCGCTGGCATGGTCTTGTTGTTACCATCGCTGACTACCCAGATCCATTGGCCTGGGATTTTTCTGAAGTAGGGAGGTCTGGAACGGGGTGCACTCAACCTCGTGATGCAAATTGAGGAGCAACTTGAAAGAGAAATAGAAGCTCCGGTCATGGAAACCACCATTAACAGCCGTGGGTGTCGGCATGCTGACCACATGTACCCCATCTCTGCCATCTGTGTATGTTAAATGATGCACCGATCGGGTGGTATGTCTAGTCCCTTCAGGGATTTAGCGCTGTGGAGTTTAGTTGAGTTTTTAGTGTAAAAGTCTCATTTCAGAACACCACAGTAATTGGAATTCTGTGTTAATTACAGATCTATTGATATGTGTCTAGATTTTTACTTCCTCTGCCCGTACCATAGGTACTATAGGTAGACGAAGTATATTGTTTTCGACCCCAAAATTCGAAGTTGAGTTTTTAGCATATATACACGTTTCAAGGCCCCCTGAATCCAAAAATACTATTTTTGGAAACATGTCTGTGTGTCTGTGTGTCTGTGTGGAAAATATCTGTGAACAAGCTAGCTCCAAAACGGAAAATCGTATGAAAACAAAATTTCGTATTTGGGTCAGGTACCTTCTGAAGATGTGAGGATAAGATTGGCGACTATTTTCTCTTATTTTTAAGGGGACTTTACATGAAGAAATTTTCGTTTTTCGCGATTTTCTCGAAAACGGCTCTAATGATTTTCTTTAAATTTTGCACATAGGTTGCTTATACTAAGAGCTAAAACTTTTATTTGGAACATTTTTTTCGAGAAAATTATCTGAGGGTAGTTACAAGCCACCCACTGTTCACCCACTGTTTGTAGAAAGTTTGTCTTACGTGATGAACAACTGAATTCGCGCTCTTTCACGGCCTCTTATTTTATATAAGAATGTGAAGTGAGAAAGATGTATTGTTGGCCATGCATAGAGTAAAGATGTATCTGAGGGAAATATTCGATAAATTTCGGAAATTATATTTTACGGCAGAAAGTTCAATAAACGTCTGCAGTCATTTTTTTTTTTTTTTTAAAGTTTGTTATATAGACTGCGCTTTTAGTCGCATCATTGAAAGGAGAGGTATTTATAGGATAATTAGCGTAAAATTGTGTCTTGCGATTCTGTACAAGGATATGTGAATACTGCTAACTTTTATTTGGGCAGAGGAAGTTATGTGACTTTCACATAAGATTTTTAAGTATTATGTTATCTGGTGGTAATTATAACATTACGTTTCGTAATCGTAGAACTTTCTTTGCTCAAACAATAAATTAGGTAAAAAAAAAAATTTAAAAACACACTAACGATATTCTGTGATATAATGTATAAATCAACAAGTCTTTATATCATTGCCAAAGCATTACCTAAAATAGCCCAGTACCAATATATTCATATAGTTTTACGAACCACTTACTACAAAGAAAGAATACTGATCGTAAAATTATGTCGTGTCCCTAGTCTATTAAACAACCCATAGCGCGATGTTGAATAAACCGTATATTGCATTCTAATTATTTTATTAAGTGCCAGAATGGTACTTTATGAGATTGTGTGGGGCATAGGAAAATATCTATGTCTGTCCGTGTGTCTGTACAAGCGTTAACTCAAATACATTTTATAGGATTTTCATAAAATCTTGATATACGCACTTAAACATCCAGGGGAAAGAAGCCTATTTATTTTGGACCAAATCTATTGACCAGTACCGGAGAAATTCCCAGTTTAACGCCTATTTTATGGTAATATATTGGACAGATTTTATCAAATGCAAATCAGTTCTCATGACAACATATTGTTTAACAGTGTTCACATACGGCATTGGAAGTTGCAATACATTTAGCTTTGACAAATAACACTACACACATATTCCTTCACTTATGCTTATAAAACTGGATCCTGGGTGGCGAAGTTAGTATCGCGCTGGCTTTCTGTGCCAAAGATTGCGGGTTCGATTCCGTCCCAGGTTGAGGGCATTTATGTGTGCATAAATTTGACAGGCCCATGTCCATTACAAAACGCTCATATTCCGATCACAATGTCACAGGGAAAAAAAAACGTTGGACTGATTTATTAAGTGCCAGTACGGTACTTTTTCAGATTGTGTGGGGACGAAAGATGTCTGTCCGTCTGTCCGTCCGTCCATCCGTCCGTCCGTGTGCCTGTACGCGCCATAACTCAAATACGCTTTTTCGGATTTTCATGGAACTTGGAAAACACATTTATAATGTCCATGGGAAGAACCCTATTGATACTGAACCAAATCGGTCCACAGGTACCGGAGTAATGCCCAATTTAGTGCCTATTTTAATAGATTATGGCGCCTTGCTAAGAGAAACTTGTTATACGCATTTATGACGTCCATGTGAAGTACCCTACTGAATCTGACCTAATCTGTTGACCGGTACTGGAGTAAAACCCAATTTAGTCTATATTTTAAAGGCGCAATAACTCAAATACGCTTTATCGGATTTTTATGAAACATCGTATACGCATTTATAATGTCCATGGAAAGACGTCTATTGATATTCGACTAAATCGGTTGGCCAGTACCGGAATAATTCCCAATTTTGTGGCCCTTTATGTTAATATATAAGAAGTCGCGATAACTAAAATATGCTTTATTGGATTTTCCTGAAATTTTGTATACCCATTTATAATGTACATGGAAAGAAGTCTACTGATATTGGACCAAATCGGTAGACTGGTACCGGAGTAAAACCCAATTTAGTGTCTATTTTAAAGACGCGGTAACTCAAATACGCTTTACCGGATTTTTATGAAGCTTGGTATATACATTTATAATGTCCATGGGAAGATGTCTATTGATATTGGATAAAATCGGTTTACCGGTTTCGGAGTATTGCTCAATTTAGTGCTTAATTTGTGGTAATTTACGTATTCGAAAGAATTTATAAAAATCAGTTATCTTGACAACATAACCTATTGTTTTACTGTGATCGTATAAGGCTTTGGCAATTAAAATACATTTGGCTATGAAAAATAACACTATTGCTTTACATGCGCTTATCCAGCTAGACCGTTAAACTGGCTCAGGTGGCTGAGATGGTAACACCTTGGCCTTACATTCCGGAGTTCCTTGGTTCAAATCCCTAAACCGGCCTATTTGACTTTTTTTTTTTTTTTTTTTTTTTTTTTTTTTTTTTTTTTTTTTTTGTATTCTGCATATCATAATAGCAATCATAACTGATTGAACAAAAACATATTGGGACTTTTTTACATCAGTTTACCTGATTTTATTAAGTGCCAGAATTGTACATTATGAGATTGTGTGCGGGACGGGATAATGTCTGTCCGTCCATCCGTGTGTCTGTACGCGCGATAACTCAAATACGCTTTATCGGATTTTCGTAAAACTTGGTATACACATTTATAACGTCCATTGGAAGAAGCCTATTGATACTGGACCAATTAGGTAAACCGGCACGGGAGTAATGCCTAATTTAATGCCTATTTTATGGTAATATATTAGAAAGAATTTATGAAATGCAAATCAGTTATCATAAGATATTGTTTTACTGTGACTTCCAATCATACGCCGCGTGTTTAATATTGACCAATAACGTTTAACAATTCCTCGGATATAGACCAATCACGGCCGTTTATCTTACAATATTCTTGTAGGAATCGCGAGGATGCCATTTTATCGGGTAAAACGTTCTGCTCGTCACTGGACTCGTAAGCATCAGTGTGCAGTGATTAATACGTCACACGCTGCCATTAAGCAGCACGAAAGCAGATTATTTTATACAACATAACTTGTTTGCAATTGAAATAATAGAAATATACATTGATTAACACACAATTTCAATTCGGTGCTTGCCAGTTCAAGTGTTTTTATTCTGTTCTAGATACGCCTCAATTTGACACTAGTTATAGAATTAAATGCTTAACAGTCAATGTTTAAAAACAATGTATAGAAATTGTTAAACCCCTTAAAGACATTTAAAACATTTTACACAACATTATATAAACATACTGTATATAAATATTACTGTATATATACTGTATATATTACTGTATATGTATATATATATATATATATATATATATATATAAAACATAGATAACATACCTCCAATTCATTTATAAATCTATATTCTTTTAATTAATTTTAATAACTTTAGAAATAAAATTGGCATTCTTTAGTGTTATACTAGAACTACAGTAGGCTACATACAAGTGTAATATTACGTAGGCTAATGGCTACCATACATTTATTGGTGTAATGTATGCTATCATCACGTATATATATATATATATATATATATATATATATATATATATATATATATATATATATGTTGTGTAAAAACAATTGTTTTAAGGGTTTTAACAATTTCTATACATTTTTTGTAAATATTGACAGTTAAGAATACAATTATATAACTAGCGTCAAATTACAAACATCTAGGTTATATATAACTTTGATTGTTAAGGTATAGGCCTATGCTCACCCAAGAAATAAAAAAAAATCCGAAAAAATGAATTAAATTGTTTAATCTCATATTTGGATAGACATTTCTTTTCTCTTTAATTTAATATATTACTTTTTAAATTCTGGCGTATAGTTCCTTAGATAGAGTCCTTTTGCTAATAAGCTTCATTTTGCCATGCCCCTTAGCAATCTATCAGATTTCAGTATTTTTACTCTTCCCCATCTACTAGAAGTTTCATATTGACTGTTAGTTGTCACTAATACACTTGTAAGTAGGTGGAGTCATGCTGGGATAAGAATGAACTGTTTGAATATCGTATTTTCATGTTTATCCCTACATGAATTTTTCACGTGTTTCAACAAAAGTTTTGATTTCTTCTCATTTTACCGTAAGTAGGAAATCGCTCGGTATTCAATGGGTTCAAATATAATCTCTATATATAAAAGGCTTTGTCCTGACTGACTGACTGACTAACAGGAATCAACGTAGAGCCTAAACTATAACAGGTAGAGACTTGGAATTTTGACAGTACCTTCGTTTCATAATGTAAGTGCTCACTAAGAAAGGATTTTGCAAAAATTTTATTTTAAATGCCAAAATTCAAATTTTTTTTAGTATACTTAATCCCTTTTTACACCGAATTATGAAATCCAAATCACAGTTGGCATGATAACATATTGTTTCCTGTGGTCTGAGATGGGTTTGGAAATAATTGAAGTGGGAGTTTAACAAATTATTATAGGCTAGAGAAGCTAACAATATAATTCTTGTTGTAAATAAATAATAAGGAATGAAATCCACTAAATTAATGCAGTCACATAACTTTCTCTTCCCTGGACATAGAGAAAACAATACGAGGTATGTTCATAGGCGTACCGAGGGGGGGGGTTGGGGGTTTGAACCCCCCCCCCCCATTGATTAAAAAAAGGAAAATTATCTAATTTTTTTAAGACTGCCCATAAATTACTTAATACAAGTATAAAGCGTGGGAAGCTTAAAACTCGTTATTTTGCGTCTTCATTTTTAAAATTTTCCGGGGGTGTGCCCCCGGAAGCTTAAAACTCGTTATTTTGCGTCTTAATTTTTAAAAATTTAAAACTCGTTATTTTGCGTCTTAATTTTTTAAATTTTCCGGGGGAGGACACCCGGAAGCTTAAAACTCGTTATTTTGCATCTTAATTTTTAAAATTTTCCGGGGAGGACCCCCCTCTCCCTGGGGGGTATTCCATACCCCCCAGACCCTGCGGATGTTATAACCCCCCCCCCATATGGTCGGCCTGGTTACGCCTATGGGTATGTTAATACGTGACTTATATTATTATATCGCAGGTTTTTGGGGAGGGAAGAATGAAAATGATATTGAATTCCTTTTTAATTGTATCCCCAAAACGGTTGTATGGTAACATGAGAGTGAGAAATAAAATATTCCGCAAAGACAATAATATTTTATGTTATCGGAATTTCTGTTTCTTCTTAGCCTATTTGAACTGTGTACTAGCGATGGGATGCAGAATTCTACATCCTCTATGAGCCATAAAAAGTTATATCAAGCGTTTTCTGAGGGAATAGTTTGAGTGTGATATGTCATTCTTCCTATTTCAAATTCTGAATACCTATATAAGGACCTATAATTTAAAAATTGAAAGTCCTTCATAAGTTAGTTTCCAATTACAAAATAGAAAACCCGGGCGACGCCGGGCCTTTTAAGCTAGTTCTTCTATAAATTAACATATCAAGGTGATTTTGGTGTCATTTTGAGGCTTTAAATGTTCTCTAGTGCTCGACATTGAGAAATTTTTGATATATGAATATTCTACTGTGTTCTAGATTTTTATTATATTAATGTGAACAAAAAACTATTTTCAGTTGATATAAATCTATCTAATATGCCATGAATTTGGCGTATTTTGGTAAAGTTTGGTCTGTTTATGATTCATTTTCAGCTGAAATTTTTTTTTATATAAATTCTTAATCCTGTCCGACTAGAAAATGGTTAGTGTTTACTTACTGAATGTGCTTGCGCACCATCAGCGCCATCTTTCTAGTGACCAGGAGAAAATGTTCGTTGCTGTGCTTGAGGATTCTGGAACTCGTCGTCAGCGAAGCATGTGATCTTTGAAATATTTATTGCAGCAGATACTACAAGTGTTCAGCTATTTTTCCATATATTCACAACTGGAATTGAGACATTTGTCATCGTGGGACCAACTTTTCAATGTGTGTCTTGTTGAAGTCTGCCACCTGGGATTTGAACAAATGTGTGACAACCATCTCCGTTTTTCTGTCATTCTATGTCATTTTTTAGCTGAAAAATATGAAAATTACTGGGAGCTAGTACTTCGCTGTGGTGTAGATGTTTGAACACCTACCAGCCGAACGTTTGCGGAAGACTTGCTGGGAGATATTTAAACATCCACCTTACAGCCCGGACTTCGCTCACAGTGATTTCCATCTTTTTCTAAACCTATAAAACTGACAGAGAATATCAGAGAGGCGGAGATGGTTGTCACACAGTGCTCCAAATCCCAGGCGGCAGACTTCAACAACACGGGTTTTCAAAAGTTGGTCCCACGGTATGACAAATGTCTCAATTCCGGTGTCGAATATTTTTGAAATAGTTGAACATATACTGTATCTGTTGCAATAAATATTTTCATGAAATTTTTCTGGTTCTGTAAACGGACCCAGGGAAACTTACTTTATGGATGCGTCTCGTATTGTTTGCTCCCTCTAACCCCTAAAGAAAATGTTTGACCCCACCCCGAAAGTAAGGTTCATATGCCATTGTTTTAAATAGTATATTGCGATACAAGTGCCGTAAGCGGTGCATACGGATCGAGGAAAGAGTTTGAAATAACGAGGCGCTTGCGCCGAGTTTTTTCAATTTTCCGAGATCCGTTATGCGCTTACGGCACGAGTATTGCATGCTATTTGTTGCACGATGATCATTTATATCAATTTAATTATATTAATTGAGATATTACCTGAAAATATTATGTAGGCTATATTCACTATTGAAGATAGATGTTTATTTCAGAAAGTCATTCGCATGTGTTTGTTGTTATGGGAACCGAATATTTGTCCTGTTAAAATCGCCACAAACTGGGGGGCCTTGGTTCCGGTTTTCCATAAAGGCTTGTATTATGATTTTACTTACGGCACAGTGTGCTTTTTGTAATTTTTACCGCACGGAAATTTGTTTTGTTTCCATAGCAACAAGATTGCGTGCGGGAATGTCAAGTTACGATCCACGGCAACAATATTCGTAAGTAGGCCTACCACTAATTAGTTACGTCGTGCAAAAATATATTTTTAAAATAACGTATTTCCAATTAAAATGTGTGGTATGAAAAGTCTAAACTCACATGTGTATGGCTCCTCTGCTCTTCTGTGTTAATGTCCTAGGTTTGGTTATCTCCTGAAAAGATTTTATCTTAAAACTCCATCCTGTAACAGTGGATTTATCGATTGATCGACACTACATTATCACACATTTTCATGATGCATCCGTATCTATAACTCTAAAATGTTTCATTGCACACACGTTAGATTTGTATTCTTACAGATATAGTTACGATTGACAAGACCTTCCTAGTTCTTGCAGGCCTCACACGAAGAAAGAATCTGTTTATTTTGTCTAGGTCAATTACGATACTAAAAGCGAGAGGTTTTACAAGAATTCGCAATAGCGTGCGAGGCAGTGTACTAAACTGTGGCCGTGGCATAGCGCCTAGACCTTGCGTGTGGAGAAACAAGGTCGCGTCAGATTTATACAGATGAATTTATTAATGCAAATGCTAAAGAAAGGAAATACTTGATCTCTTTACATACAAAGGTAACACAAATATTTTAATTCCAGCAAAGACTGAGCAATGCGAAAACAGATTATCATCAATATTATTATTACCGTTATTAGACTTATTATCATTATTATTATTATATTAATAGTATTATTATTTTATTGTTATTATTGTTATATCATCTTCTAACCTAATCAGCAGTGCACTTCTTCATTCAATAATTAGATAGGCGACATTCAGTTACATTTCTGATTTTGTAGAGGTGCATTTACGATTATTTTTATTCAAATTCAAAATTTATTGAACTATTGAATCAAACTGAAACATCTTTCATTTAAAATTTTACAAATATATTTAGAGCATAAACGAAACTCTCCCAAATAAACTACCCCCTTAAGACCGGGAGTATAGTTAATAAAATAAAAAGTGTTTAAATATTTGGAAAGGTAGAGTCAAACTGAAAAATTCAATGCCGTAGCCGGGATTTGAACCAGGATCTTCGGTTTTAAATATTTGTTATGAAAAAACCTAATTTCACTATCTCTCATAACTTATATGTAGAGAAAGTATTGTAATCGTGACAAAAACTCTAAGTCGAGGTAACGCCTGGAAAATACGTTTCACGATGCGTAGAAACCGAAAAATGTATTGTTGGAATGAAGTCTGTGTCTGTCTACCTCTCTGTCTTTCTGTCCATCTGTCTGTCTGTCTGTCTGCCTGTAATGCAGCGGGTAAACGGTTCATTGTATTTACTTACATTTTTTCAACTAAGGACATTTTGGAATATTATTCCAACTTTGGTTTTATAACAAAATTTTTAGATAACTTTTCATAAAACATTTTTAAATTTTTTTATTTTTTAAAAGATTTTTCTAACGATTTTTATAAAAATCTAAAATCCTAAACTTCTATGTTTGGCTAATGAAGTGGCAATATCTGTTTTCTGTAAAAATGACATAGGAGTACTTTATTCTTGTCCATTTTAAATTTTCTTGGCTATCTTCATAACATAGGCGATGCATGAAAACCTGGCACAATAAAGTTGTAGAGTAAAATTAAATGAACCTTCTTTGTTAAACACATTTCTTTATAAAATTAACAGGTATATGTTAAAAACGAAATGAATATGACTTAAATTCAGAATGTCAGAACGAACATTAATTAAAATATGAATGATATTCTTTTGTCTCTAATAGTAACAAGAATATTGCAGTCGATGTATTGTTGTGAAATGCAATATACATTAGTCGTATGTAGGGCAGTCTTTGTGGAACGTTACCGTATACGGACGCGCTGAGGGAATACGACACCTTCCACATGTGTGACAGAAAGGGGAGGTGAATACAGGAATGTAAGTACATTTCCTCTGATAATAAAGCCCTTTTGAAAAATTACATTTTTTTTTATCCACCCCATGTAAAATATGCATCTCATTGCTTTTCAAGTAATCAGAATGATGAATGTAGTCTACATGGTCAGATATAGCCTAATTGCATTGTTAACAACGATGATAAAAGGCAATATCTAAACTGACAAATGTCCATAATTGTGCACGTTTACTGTGCAAGTGGCTGTTAGAGTATAGTATAGGACGGCAGATTGTGTAAATCCAACCGTAAGCGACACAAAATCCAAAAAGATAAATCCTCTTTAATTATGAAAACACCCCCGGAGTACCTGAGCCATAAGCTATATCTCCGGTCCAACAACCGATTTCGCTTTTGTTCTAAGATCGTCGCGTCGCCTTCTCTTGATCATAGAACACAGGGAAAATGTTTGATGAATTGACTTTGGTATTTTATTAATTCAATTTTACTCTTATCCATTTGTAAGTTGTCGCGGGGGGGGCGTGTCCCCGATCTGGTATTCACCTGATAGAGTTAGGTAAATCCCCCGAAAACCTCACTCAGATCGGTTGCTGCGAGGCTATCCCGCAGCTTCCGAGGCAAGTCTTGGGCAATCTGCCATATCCGTCTTGCTCGGTAAGGCCCCAGGGGATCTGAGCATTCCCCCAAGGTGGATTCGTCTCAAATTCGGTGTGTCTTAAGCATCATCTTGTTCTTGTTCTTTCCTGCTTTCTATTACGTGGCGTGTGAATGTTCTGAGGGCAGTGTTAGCTCCCTTTGTCGTCCAAAAACTAAGTTCTGGTGGCCACATTTCGCTTGCTTGCGTGCTTCCCTAATCTCGCGCAATGTATAGAGGGCGTGGTACATTGTATCATGCTCACAGTCTTCACAGTAGCAGAGGTAATCCTCTGCTAGGTTAAACCTAAATAGGTTTGCTGTGAAGTAGCCATGTCCCGAATAGAACTGGGATGTTGAGAAATCAGGAACGATCAATTTTTTACTAAGTCGTCTGCGGACGCTAGGGAAATAGTCCTTTGTTAGGAGGCCCTTTTAGGCATCTTTCCAGCGTCGTTCCCACGCATGTACAGTCGCGCTTCTAAGCTGCTTCATTAGTTCTGAACGGTTATACCTTTCGTAAATGTCTTGATTTAGTTCCCAGTCTTCAATTCGAGTAGGGAGGTGTTTTCGAATTTTGTAAGCATTTACTTTTTCCTCTAAGAGCAGATCTACTGGAATTTCTCCAGCAATAACCGGTAGCAATCCAGGCGTAGAACTCCAAATGATAACATGGCGGAATTTCCTTTCTCCTCTATTGAGGCTCTACTATCTGCTTCGATAAGGAGGACCATATCATCTGCAAAAGCTACTGGCTTAGCCTCCTGGCTTTCTTCCATTATTACTATAGCTTCATCAAATACTAGGATCCAAAGTTAGCAAAGTCTTGAGCATAACCGATTAAATCTATTCCGATATACTCGTACAAAGTAATACTCTGGGTATTATTGAAACCATTGAGTATTAGATCACGGTTTCTTGAGAAAGTTTGATAAGCATGAGCAGTGTTCGAAGTGAGGAAAGAGCAGAAGTGGTATATTTCTCCATAATTTTATACAGGCTTTTTTTTGGCATTAAGAAAATGTGTCAAAACATGTTATTAAGGCTGAAGTTGTATATTTTATCACATGAAACTTAGTTCAATAATTACACATAGTATTGAAATATAATTCACCAGCTCCGTCTAAAATTCCCCTATTGACCTCATTCTGGAGGCGTACCTTTTTGTGTTTTCCTTCTTTATGTTTCTGTTTCATCTGCCTAGTCATAACTTAATATGAAATATGAAATAAGTCAGTTATAAGTTAATATATTTCTCTGGCCTGAATTTATTTATGGGAGGTACCATCAGCTTCATGAAGAGTAGGTTAATTACTGTTAATATCTAAAATTGATTTCCTGAAGGTAACAGAACATTGTTGATCCACTAAAACTCACTTTACATTATGTAGTTCATATAATTACAAATTAATGTTTCCAGATGCTGCCATACTGGCAGAGCCGATCTCACATGCACAGCTCTCAAGAGTATATTCCGTTCAGAAAATGGGGTTTAAACTTCTAGCACTACTATACTTGATCCAAGATGTGTGCGGAGCCAAAGTAAACAACTGAATGTGAAAGTACAAAGCACAGTTCACAAGAGTTAGTTTTTGAGACTGATTAGTTGATTACATACAAGTAAAGTCAATTTGTGTCAAACTTTATTTTTAAGTTTAAGTCTTTTCTTCTTCTTCTTCTTCTTCTTATTGGCCCCGCCTTCCACCTCCGGAGTACCTGAGCCATAGGCTATATCTTCAGTCCAAAAACCGATTTCGCATTTGTTCGTCGCGTCGCCTTCTTTTGATCATAGAAACAGGGAAAATGTTTGATGAATTGACTTTGGCATTTTATTCATATAATTTTACTCTTGTTCATCTGTCTGTTGTGATTTAGTGGTTAGTATTGCTAGATTCACCCCCCAGTATGTTGATTTCTTATAGTTACGGAGATCAGAGTCATCATTAACACTCGCCAGAATCTTTTTACAATCGATATTTCATTATTGAAATAAAATGTATGCACATTTCTTTTGATAGCACATTTAATCCAGTATTATGCGTTATTCACTATTGACTTTGATTTTGGTTTAATGTTGACCTGTGACTTGACACCACCTGTAGAGCTGTATTCTTTAAGGACTTTGGGAACTGTACTTTAACCTACTCCCAGGGATGACGCCACTTTCACACCTCTATCTCGCACAATTACTTCAGGTTTTTTTTTTAATAATGTTTCGTATACATTTACAATCTGTATCTACTCTCCGCCGGATAAACATTTTCCTTGCACATGTTTCTTTATTGGTAATGTAAGGCCTGAAGGTCCCGGCTGTCAATTTCATTACAGAAATACTGGAGGCTATGCTTATCACTTTTACTTACAAGATATGGCGGTGTACTTCAACTCACATTATGTAAATGAAAAACACACAATAATAATTAATTATGTTATAAAATACTTCTTGTATTCAGTATTTCACGTCATTTATTTTTCTTCAGAATCAACAAAGTTACGACGGCATCGGTAAAAAAAAAAAAATGGAATTTTGTTTGCTAGAGACATGACATATATAAGCATGATATAACTACGAAAGCAAGCAACTTACCTAACAGAACTTCGGTTCTCACATAAGGTACAAATAATTTCACGATATGTGCGGAATGGAAGTATACATCTGGCTCAGCTTGTCGCACTATCGTGAAGTATGCGCTGGTGCGATTAACCAATGAAACGACAGGACACAGTTAGTCAAGGTAAGTCTGTTGTTTACATTTGCTCCGTACAGATCGTGGAGATCAAGTATGGCATCAAATCTACAAAAAATGTGTAAAAACTGAGCATTTAATGGTAACTTTGGCGAAATATTAACTGAAAATATGCCATATTATGAGAATAATAACTGTGCAGCCCGAAAACAACTCCTGCGGGCGGTATGACATTAAACATTTTTACCAGAACCGGTACTGCCTATCAGTGCATACCGGCTCACTTCGAACACTGAGGATATGCGAAATAATAAATGGGATAGTTCTTAACGCTAGCATGTCTAATTATTTGCCTGAGCCCAGTGTATTGCAACTTCCAAAGCCCAAAGTGAACACTGTAAACAATATTGTTGTGATGAGAACTGAATTGCCTTTGTTGAATTCAGTAAAATATTTTTCAGAAATAAGGCCCCTAATTGGGCATTACTCCGGTACCGTTCAACCGATTTGGTCCAAAATCAATATGCTTCGTCCCATGGATGTAATAAGCGCATATATCGGGTTTTATTAAAATCTGTTACAGCAGCGTTTCTCAACCTTTTTGAACCCGAGGACCTCTAAAATGTCTAAAAAATTTTATGGGCCCCTAATTAAACATCCCATTTTTAAAAACGCTATATGTAGGCCTATATTCTTAATATTTGGGGTATTAATTGTAGGTCATTATAACGAAATAAATGTAAATACTTTTTTTAATTCAACGGAAACACAGTTATTGAATTGGAAGTAAACTATTGACAGTTAAATATTTATTACCAATTTGATAATATAATTAGGAATTATGTTATTAATTTTAATGAGACGGTTGAGCTTGTCGCCTCTTGCAGAGTTCCTGGATATCTGGCTCAATATTAGACAAATTTAGTCGAAGATCAGCAGATACATTAAGCCATCTTAATTATGTCTGCGGACAATCTGCACCATCTTCGCGGACCATAGGTTGAGAAACGCTGTGTTACAGTGTATTCGAGTTATCACGCTTACAGCACAAGGACAAACAAACAGACGGACAAACATTTTTCCGTTCACCATACAATCTTAGAAAGTACCATTCTGGAATGTAATAAAGTAGAGAGTGTTTCATTCAA
This sequence comes from Ectobius pallidus, assembly GCA_964059195.1. Classification (NCBI taxonomy): domain Eukaryota; kingdom Metazoa; phylum Arthropoda; class Insecta; order Blattodea; family Ectobiidae; genus Ectobius; species Ectobius pallidus. The sequence continues at coordinate 16,570,443 of CAXKWD010000005.1, forward strand.
TGTTTTGTCGATATTAACTTCACCTACTCAAATCAACATTGCACAATTTTATGAATACGCTGTACTTAGCGCTTATAATTGAAGTGCGAAGCTCTTTTTTTTTAATATTAAACACAAGCCTATATTCATTGTGATTATGTTAATAAGATGGGAAATACACAATAGTTTATTAGTGAATTGTTGAATTACATTTCTTTCACAAATAACACAAAACAAAGTTCAATTATGCACACAACTGTCACAGTACATACAAGCGCATTAATCGTGTATCAAGTGATAAAGGTAAATGGATTATAATTCCTATGCAAATTAAAAGCATGGACAAATTGTGCAGCAGATTTTACTGTTTGAGTTTTTCATTAATTTTAATTTGTTTGCGGTGATTGGGTTTTACCTGGATCATACCCCATATTATGCAATACAGTAGTCCGTTGTCAGATCTGTTTGTGCTCTGTGAACCCTAGGTTGGATTAATGGAAGCCACAAGCAGGTAACTAACTATTTACCCACAGTGTAAACTTGAGGCGTACTTGTAGTGATAATTCCAGGAACAAGCTCGCATATGCACTCGTGCGCACACACCCACAAATATATATAGGCCTGTATGTGCATCTATCTATATTAATAAAAATGAATTTCCAAAATGTATGTTGCCACATCACTTGAGAACGGCTCGATCGAATTGGCTGATTTCTTTTTTGTAGTGTTCGTAATTGTCAGGACAAGGTTTGTATGAAAGAAGATTTTTGGAAAATCTATGGGAATACAGTAGTCGGAAATGTGAAATGAAGCACAGTTAGAGAGTTGTGCTGTCAATTGTTTACTTAACGAAAATATTGTTTACGGTTTCCACATAGGGCTTTGGAAACTATATTATAATACTGGGCTTTAGATGTGATTAATACATTTGTGAAAATAATTCTTGAAGAATAAAATCCACGAAAATAAAGCAGTTACATAACTTTCTCTACCCTCGACAAGGAAAATATCATTTTCTCACTTCACATTTTGATGTAAAATAAGCGGCCGTATTGCAGGGACAACTAAGTGTGTGCAAGTGAGTATGCTATATCGGAAGTCGGTAACAAATCCTATCCAATGATACGTCACTCATAGCTGTAGGCTTTGTATTAGTTAGAGAAATGGGCCTAGGGATGTTTATCAGAGGCCCTAAGCATCTACAAGAAGGCAAAACGGGATGGAACATTTTCAGTCCTACGCGAACAGTATATTGAGTCCCAGGTTTTTTGGGAAGGAAAGTATGAATGTGATATTTAATTTCTTTTATACTTCAGCCCCGAAACAGTTGTATGGTAATAGCCTATGAGTGAGAAATACAATTTTCTGTCCAAACAATACAATCTTATGTAACCGGAATTTCTTTTTCTTCTTATTTACACACCTCCCAGGCATGGTGTGTAGAAGCAATGGAATGTAACATTCGACATCCTCTATGAGCCATAAAAAGCTATATCTAGCGTTTTCTGAAGGAATAGTCTGAGTGCCATATGTCGTTCTTCCTTATTTCGAATTCTACATACATAGTATATAAGGACCTAGAGTTTCAACATCGAAAGTCCTCCATAAGTAAATTTCATGTTACAAAATACAAAACCCGGGCGACGCCGGGCCTTTTAAGCTAGTATACATATAAATATACATATACATAGGCCTAAACAATGTTTTTTTATGTAGTTACGCGGGGGTACACATACCCCTTAAATATTTTCTCCAGTTTCATATAGGAGAGAAAAATTAATTTCCACAATTTTAAAATCTGGAGAAATTTGGGCCAAACAAAAAATAACGAAAGTGATTATACACATGGTTTGCATTAAAGTGACTGACTGACTTGTTCCTGTAAACCCTATGGCGAGGTATAGGGTCTCCAAGTGAAGGTTTCGTAACCTATACTAATTTTGTTACGCTTATTTTCCGAGAGAGGGCAGAGGTTCAGGTGGTAAGCCCATCGCCTCTCAACCCCTTCCGGAAACTAAGGTATTATTTGGACGTGAAAGGGCCGATAAATTTTGTCCAGAGGCTCTAATTTAGGCTTGAAGTTCTTTCACGTCCCGTAAATCTACGACACGGGCCCCCCAAGCTTAAAGTTCCTCCCGGAGGACTCCGTGCCTAGGATTTTTACGTCCTGAAAAATCCATCGACCGCGGCCGGGTTTGATCCGGCGACCTTCGGATCTAGAGGCGGGCATTTGCATTAAAGTAGCTATTGGTAAAATTGCAATGTAAGCGAACCCATTTTTAGAACCAACTTTCTTTTCATAAAACACCTAATATCACAAGTATTTTGTTATAGACTAGGAGGTGCCCGTGGCTTCGCCACGATAATTCTTTTTAATATTAAAAATTAAGAGTATAATAATTATTAAAGCATTATATTTATTAACACTTGCACGCGAATCATTCATAAACTAAGCCATTAATAATTAATGAAACAGCTAACATTCCTGCTTTAGAGTACATTCCACGACATGAAAGCGCCCCCTGGGAAAACTATATCAGAATCGATTATGCAGTTCCAAAGAACCTGTGAACACATAATACGTATTGTTTCTCGGCTGTTTATTGACATGAATATGATGTGAATTTTATTTTATCAATTCAGTGTAATTTTCAGAAATTATATAATGTTTCAAGGGAAGGAATGGTTTGTTTGGATTATTATTATCAGCGATATTTCAAGAGATAAAACCATCAATATTTTACAGCTGTTGCCCCCGGCTTCGCCCGCCATTATTCATTGACTCCAGGATTTTTAAGAAAATTCCACTGGTAGATTATTAAAAATGTTTGTGGTTCAGAGCTATGAAAATTGTAAGTAAAAATAAAATTAGAATGTTTGTTCATTGTGTTCATTTCACTTAGGCCTTATATAATAAAGACACGGTTTTTCTTCCTAATTTTGTAGTCGCCATGAAAGTTTAGACTGCGAGAGACGAACATCGCCGAGTATACCCGATGTCACACGAAGCGGGCGAGCAAGCACGCTATTTAGGGCCGTTGAATTGTATAAGAGTAGATAGTTCTCTGGAGAGGAGATGTTGTCTCGACAATGATTTAGTCCGATCCACCCGCCCTAAACGATTCACTTTCTTTTATAATACAATCTAGCGAAAAGTAGCGTGAATTCTACAATATTTTTATATCCGTATGATGAAGAAATTCGTGATTGGACGTTAGAGGTGTGACATCACACCAGCAAAACACGTAGAATTTTGGGAAACAGATTCACAAACACAACCAATCTCGCGGGAGAGATAAAATATTGCACACTTACGAAATGGGAGAATTCATAATATCCTATTAAATCAATATCACTGTTCGTAACCTGACAGAATCTGTCACTAACACTAATATCACCGTTCCTAACCTTACTGCAACATGTTGGTCAACCTGCTTAGCTGAAAAACAACATCCAGTGGAAGCCTGCTCACACCGCCAAGAACGGTCCCCCTACATTGCGACTTTGCCTAGCTATTTTAATGTTGCATTCTTTATCTATACCATGATTTTCGAGAGATGGGACCTGATATTAGCACTGCGATCGGAGGAAAACGAGTGAACGCTACAGCACCGTTGCAGTGGTCACATTCAGAGGTGTACATATTCTGATTTTAGCTTGCCTGCCCCTTTGAAATTCTGCAACCAGTCACAGCTTTTAACTTGCTTGACTTGAAAGCAAGCCAGATTACAACGATGATAAGAAATGCTGTCGCTATGAGTCACAAGCTCTTCATAACTTGATGGGTTGCACAGGACCTAAGGAAACTGCAAGGCCTGGCGGAAAGAATATGAAACTGGGTATAGCAGTGCACTGGTAAGTCGTGCAGTTACGTAGTTGAGGAACTTCAGATGTGTTTAGAGAATTTTACCCTGAAAAAAGCCGAGGAGAAACTAAAATGTGGACAGTTTGAATTATCAATGAACAAAGGTAGTACTAGTTCGGCATGGGAAAAATTTTCAAACATTTTCGAGAAAACATCATAAAATCATTAATAACAATAACAAAAATCCCTTTGGGCAAGCCTACAAGCTGAGGTAGATTTCGAAGTGCTTTTGTTTTAATTTACTGTAGCTGCGTAGCATTCTTCTTCTTTAGCCTTGGCATGACAAACCCGCAATAATAACTGCAAAAAAGAGGAAAGAGAACTTTTTCAAACATTCAAATCTCGCCTTATATGAGAACTATCAAGAAACTAGTTATTGATTTGTAGAGTACTCATCAAGAGCTTTTCAACGATACCCCACAAGACGTAGTTTCGAAAATTTCGAATTTCCATCCCCATACCCCCCCCCCCCCACTCGTACTCCCAAAACCCCCGAATCGTTGGTGTCACTGTGAACTCCATAAGGAGTACTCTAATTTATTCAATCAAAGTTTCCCTCTATACTTCATAGGGGCCGAGATATAAATGTTTTAAAATTTCAACCCCCTCCCCCGACCACCCTCTTGCGCCAATTTTGCTCATTAACGAACTTGTCTGAACTATTGGGCCTAGAAATAACATAATAAAATTTGATTCAAATATCTTTAAAATTACGGCAGCTAGCCTGTAAAGATATATATATATATATGTATATATATAAATATATATACATATACATATACATATACTGTATATAAATATAAATATCTCAATTTTTTTTATCAGGCGGTGGTTTCGTACTTAGGGAGGCATGAAACGTAAAGATATGAACGAATTTTTTGAAAGTCATTAGGTAGATTAGGTAGATTAGATTTTTCTTTGAAATCTACCTAATAATAAAAATAATAATTGTGTTAAGACGCTAAAAGGATTTTAATACTTTATCCACCTTTTATTTATCTGCATGGTGAATTTCTTCTACCAGCATGTAGAAAAGCAAGAAAGTATTACCTACACTAGCAACTACAGTTGTTTAACTGATAGGAATGTCGCAAGCTTATTCTGACTTGCCTTGGCTGGGTTTGACCTGACCCATCAAGTTTAAAGAAACCTGCCTGCTTCCTAGCTATGACGCTGGCAACTTGCTTGCCTGGCGTTCAAGCGGGTATGGGCAAGCTAAAATCGAGATTTGTACACCTCTAGTCACATTCCTCTTCGTCCTCCTCTACAGCTTTTCCAACCTAACGATATGTGATTTTTTATTTCTGAAAGGACAGCACCTGGCAATAAACACCGAAAGCAAGGAGAGGAAACGTAAAAATGCCAGTGGTCATGTTCCAGTGCCATTTTGGAAATTGTTGTAATCTGCTTTCTGGGTCACAAAATTAAATCATATGAGAAAAGGAACTCACTCTGAATAGATGACCCTTAAGTTATGATTAAGTTGTATAGGCTACCCTTATGTTTTGTACGAACTGGCCCCGAATATAAAGGACTGTAAGTTGTGACCCTTATGTGTTTGTGAAAGGTGCAAGACACCTTTAAGGGCATATTAAATTGCAGAATTAATGTGCACGAACCGAGGACTTAAAATTCATATAACCTTATATATATATTATGTGCAAATTCCACTTTCAATCTAAATATGTGGGTAAGTCTGGCTATGTTTCGTCAAGTCAAAAGCGAGAGTACCCCTTAAATTTTCCTTAGGGAAAAACAGTAACCGCTATTACTTCAGAAACAGGGATCTGCAAAGCTTTTATATTTTTTTAATTTTTTTTTAATTTCATGATGTACTTCCAAGAACATAACTAATTTTAGTATACTTTTGAAATTAAACTGCAAAGAAAGTTATTTCGCAACCAACACAAATTCTGATCATTTGAATCAAAGTTGACCAAACAACTTGGCATACAATAATTACATGTACTATGACAATATTTTTTATATGCAATACATTCTGTTTTGCGAAATTACAGAAATAAGCACCACTAGCTTTGGTGAGGAATTGATGATTGGCCACAGCCTTTCTCTTGCAATTCATATTAAATGAGACATAGGCCTACCAGAGATCTATCTCAGTCCGGATTTCCCGGCCTCTATAATAACAACACTTCAGAAGCTGTCAATCCACAATATTGACGAGATCTCTTTTCACTAGGGTTCTGGAAGGCCATTCGTAAAATACATCATAATCCAGAAGTAAATGTGACCAAGTAGCCTGACAGATACCGTCTTGTATCGTGAAAAAGAGCGTAGCCTAATTATGTAAAATAACCAATGGTTTTCTCGTAAAAATGTCACATTGATCAATTTCCACTAAGCGTAGCCTAATTATGTAAAATAACCAATGGTTTTCTCGTAAAAATGCCACATTAATCAATTATCACAAATAGTCTGAAAATTAATATATTGAGTTTTAATCGATTACACAATGGATGACTGAAACCTTGGCATTCATTTTTATTAAGTGCCAGTATGGTACTTTATGAGATTGTGTGGTGGACGAAAAAATGTCTGTCCGTCTGTCTGTCCGTCTGTCCGTGTGTCTGTACGCACCATAACTCAAATACGCTGTTTCGGATTTTCATGAAACTTGGAAAACACATTTATAATGTCCATGGGAAGAACCCTATTGATATTGAACCAAATCGGTTCACCGGTACCGGAGTAATGCCCAATTTAGTGCCTATTTTAATAGATTATGGCGCCTTTCTAATAGAAATTCTAATAGAAAGGCGCCATCACTCAAATACGCTGTATCGGATTTCCATGAAACTTGGTATACCCATTTATGACGTCCATAAGAAGTGCCTTATTGAATTTGAACCTAATCTGACCGGTACCGGAGTAAAACCCAATTTAGTGTATATTTTAAAGACGCGGTAACTCAAATACGCTTTACCGGATTTTTATGAAACTTGGTATACACATTTATAACGTCCATAGGAAGACGTCTATTCATAATGGATAAAATCGGTTGACCTGTTTCGGAGTAATGCTCAATTTAGTGTCTATTTTATGGTAATATACGTATTCGAAAGAATTTATAAAAAAAATGAAAATCAGTTATCTTGACAACATAGCCTATTGTTTTACTGTGATCGTATAAGGCCTTGGAAATTAAAATACAGGTAGCTATGACAAAAAACATATTGATTTACATGCGCTTATCCAACTAGACCGTTAAAATGACCCAGGTGGCCGAGATGGTAGTCCTTTCATCTTCCGTAAGCCCTGCTTAATGAAAAAATCTGGAGCTTAACTTGGAAATCAATTTAAAAAAAACACATTCTGAATATCATAATTGCAGTCATAACTGATTAAAAAAAACATACTGGCACTTTGTTACATCAGTTTACCTGATTTTATTTATTAATTCAGACTGTTGGAAGCTATTCAATCAGTTTTACGCAGTAAACATAAATTCCTTTCTCTTCAAAAGAAAGCAGAACTCGAAGTGATAAAACGACAATGATAAATTCATTGGCAACATTCCGGTACTACATTAAATTTTCAAACTCACTCACATCGTATCTCAGTATACCACCAGGCGTTCTCAATATGAGATAACAAACCATGCAGTCGCGACTTACAACCTGTAGTAATTTAAGGCCCGGGTTTCATAGTAAACCGTGGGTCACAGTGGAATGATAATCTCTATATATATAAAAGGCTTTGTCCTGACTGACTGAATGAATGACTGACTGACTGATTGACTGAATGACAGGAATCAACGTACAGCCTAAACTATAACAGGTAGAGACTTGGAATTTTGACAGTACCTTCGTTTCATAATGTAGGTGCTCACTAAGAAAGGATTTTGAAAAATTCTGATTCTAAATGCCAAAAATTAAATGTTTTTGAAAATACTTAATCCCTTTTTACATAGAATTATCAATTCCAAATCACAGAATATATTGTTGCCAAATGGTATCAGGTGGGCTTGGAAAAAACAATTGAAATGCACTTTCGACAAATAAGAGAAGTTATCAAAATAATTCATGTTATAAATAAATATTACAGAATGAAATCCACTAAAATAATGGAATCACATAACTTTCTCTACCATGGACATAGAGAAAACAAAACGAGGTTTGGTAATGTGTATATTATTATATTATATCGCAGGTTTTTGGAGAGAAAAGCATGAAGGCTTTGTGGTAACATAAGAGTGGGAAATTTCCCGCCTCGATATTACAATTTTATGTTACAGGAATTTCTGTTTCTTCTTATTTAAACCTCTACCAGGCTTGCTGTGCACTGTACAAGCGATGGGATGCAACATTCTAGATCCTCTATGAGCCATAAAAAACTATATCAAGCGTTTTCTGAGGGAATAGTTTGAGTGAAATAAGTCGTTCTTCCTATTTCAAATTATAAATGCCTATATAAGGACCTAGAATTTAAAATTGAAAATCCTTCATAAGCTAATTTCCAATTACAAAATACAAAACCCGGGCGACGCCGGGTCTTTTAAGCTAGTTCTTTCATATTGGCCGTGTGTAGGCTAAGATGGAAAAATGAAGTCAGACTGAACAATTCAATGCCATAGCCGGAATTTGAACCAGGAGCAAGTCCCTGTCATGCAAATGAATTTTTCAGTCTGACTCTGCTTTTCCACCTTAAGATAGATATATACTTAGGCTATGCATTCATGAACCACAGATTATTATCTTTGTTGGACATTACATGATAATGTTATAGGAGAAAAATTCCTCTGACACTGGGATTTGAACCCAGGACTTTTGGCGATCGGTGAAAATGCTCTACCATCTAGCATAGGCGTACCGAGGGGGGGGGGTTCCCCATTGATTAAAAAAAGCAAAATTGTATAATTTTTTTAAGTCTGCCCATAAATTACTTAATACAAGTATAAAGCGTGGGAAGCTTAAAACTCGTTATTTTGCGTCTTAATTTTTAAAATTTTCCGGGGGCGGACTCCCGGAAGCTTAAAACTCGTTATTTTGCATCTTCATTTTTTAAATTTTCCGTGGGAGGACCCCCGGAAGCTTAAAACTCGTTATTTTGCATCTTCATTTTTAAAATTTTCCGGGGGAGGACCCCGGAAGCTTAAAACTCGTTATTTTGCGTCTTAATTTTTAAAATTTTCCGGGGCAATACCCCGGAAGCTTAAAACTCGTTATTTTGCATCTTCATTTTTAAAATTTTCCGGGGGATGACCCCCCTCTCCCTGGGGGGTATTCCAATCCCCCAGACCCGCGGATGTTATAACCCCCCCCCCATTTGGTCGGCCTGGTTACGCCTATGCCATCTAGCGCTGTGAAGTGAACTCTGGCTTATCTCATACGGTAGAGCATTGGCACGGATAGCCAAAGGTCCTGGGTTCAAATCCCAGTGTCAGAGGAATTTTTCTCCTATAATATTATTTTCCACCTTAGCCTACACATGGCCAGTGTGAAAGAATTATTATTCCTGTATTTCTTATTGTTGAAACAGCAACCAATATTATCCTCTGGAATATTAAAGAAAATTTCTAATGGCTATTTCTTTCTGAATATTTCAAAGTTGATCGTAAGAGTAAAAGATTATAATTGTTATACTGTTCGACAGAAAAGGAATATTTGTTTTATGAATGTAGTAAAAGCACTGGCTGGTAAAACGACTTTTGAATCGGAGTTTTATATGGATTGAAGGTTAATTTGATTTTGAGAGGGAAATGTTGTGGCTTACCTGTGTGGGCCAGGTGGTGATTCCCCGGCTGATGTCGTTGTGGTGCAGTGTCCATCCCGCGTTCTGGCTGCGAGCAGTAATCACGGCGGCCAACAAAAGCAGCAGCCGCATCCTGCAACAACAGACCAAGGAGCTTTCAGTTGTTTCTAAATCAGTTCCGAGTTATCAATAGTATGTCAAGAGTAAGGTTCGGATGTTTATGACCTAAAAAAAATGGAAAATATGATTGCCAATATGCCCTTCAAAATGACTAAATATGACCTAATAAAATAATGTATTTAAAAAAAATTAATGTTCCAATTTAAACCGTTTAAAGGCACTAAATTCTTACATCCCGTGAATTCAATCAGTTAAACACATTTTAACAATTTTGGTGACTTACAGTTTTACGTGTAATGAACTTCTATTTTAAAGAATTTTCTCCTGTTTACTCGCTTCATCAGCTCCAAATACTTGTAATATTTTTTAGACCATGCGTGTCCCTATAAAATATGAACTATTGCATTCATTTTAAAATATAAGTTACTATTAATTTGGCATAAACGTTAAGTTAATTAAATAAATTTCAAATTTAACTCAGCCATTTAGTCAATATACCGTATTGTATAACTGTGCTCCTTTACGGAATTTATAACAGAAATATGCCGTTAACTTACAAATATGGCCAAAATATAGCCAAGACCACAAAAAGCCCAAATTATGACTTTATATGCAAAATAAAAACGGTCCGATTAGGATAACAAGCGTGCAATTCGTGTTTATTTTATGTTTCCAGCAAGAACGGAAGGTTAGGATAAAAATATGACATGTCATAAACAGGCTTTAAAACTTAGTGCCCGATCGAATATGTTAACAGCAACCGTACTGTACAGACTTCGCTCGGCGTATGCCCTAGCTACCATATGCTAGATCACGTGATAGTAAACAAACCGGAATACAGATATAGGAAGACCACAATATAACTTCTCATTATCTAAACTCACATTACAAGCATGCAAAACGATACTTTCTCCTGTTTGTGTATAATAGTCCCTCCCAAATGTTTCAATATATGTTTGCGTTTTAGAACACTTTACTTTAGGCATGCCGAACACGTACAATGACAAGGTACACTGTTGACCAATTTGAGAGGCACCGTACTACGAGCGCATTCACTTCTCGGTACAACTATCAATAACTGTCTTATCAGCCTACGCAATCACCCTCCACCCCCTATACTCAGGTTGTTGGTAACCGAAATCAACTCCCTCTGTGGGTTTGGGCACTAAGTTTTAAAGCCTGGTCATAAACATCCGAACCCTAGTCATGAGCCTAAGGAAAATTGAAACACGGCATGGGTTACATTTTTTTTTTTGTGTAAGTTATTTTACATACCTGTAGGGTGAGGGGGATTGGACATACAGCTTTCGAAGCTGAAAAATAGGTCAAGTTCATAATTTTTTCTCAGCACTGATTTATTCTGTAGCCTTGTAGTCTGGCATGCTCTATATTGACTAGTTCTACAATTGCATACTATTTTCAGAATTAATTTAACTATTACAGTTATGGGTAATTATCATTACAAAATGGCAGCCAAATTTTGTGCACTGAAGTGCCGCTTCCCTCACAACTCAAACATTTATTAACACATTACAGTGAAATTTTGCATGCAAGTAAAATTAATATTGGTAAACAACATTGTATAGAATTATTGATGTAACTTTAATAATTTATTTTTGAAAGCATATTTCTGACGTAAAAATTTGTAAAAAAATTAACAAGTGATTCATTAATTTTTTTAAATATTTATACTGCAGATAATCCAAAGATTCTAGATTATTATGTTCATGTGATATTTAAAAATAGATATAAAAAAGAAACACTCAGAAATATTGGCATTTATCAAAATTATCAGGGAAACGGCACGGCATGAAAATATTATGCAATTGTAGAACTAGTCGATATAGAGTGTGCTAGATTACAAGGCTACAGAACAATTCATTGCTGAGAAAAAAAAAATGAACTTCGCCTATTTTTCGCATCGAAAGCTGTATGCCCCCCCCCCCTTAAGCGGTGGAATTCAGAGAGACAAATGTCCACTAGGCTATGTGGAGAAAATGAAGACGCCATACACATAATCTCGTATGTAGCAAAAGAAATTAGGACGATGGTAGTCGTGCAAAGCAAAGAATGCATACATTTTAGTAATGATAGTGTGTTAACTGAGAGAATAAAAAGTAAATAAGTGGTGAAAACCTTTGGATCATATCTATGGAAAGTAAAGGGAAATAGGGCCAGAACAACAAATATTGCGATGGATATGTAAAATAATTGTTATGTATTGCTTACTAATTATTGCCACGCTTACCTGAGCCCGCCATTCAACCCTATTCTGTGCTATGTCTATACAATCATTCCTTGCAATTCCTACTTCTCTTAAATCCATCCTGATATTGTCCTCCCACCTACGTCTAGGTCTTCCAAGTGGTCTGTTCCCTTGTGTCAATATTAAATTAAGAAGATAGTCGGGAAGACCAAGGAAACGATGGTCAAATACATTTTTTGCACTCCTTAGCTAGTAAGTGGTACTTACGAACATTGTTTACATGGGTCGTAAGTTGACATTCCCACACAGTCTTGTTGCTAAGGACGGTTGCGATGAGGTTAAATTACTTACGGTCCAAGCGCTACGTCATAATTCTTACAATACACTTCATAATACAAGCCTTAATGGGCACGGCCCCCAGGACAAATATTCGGTTCCCATAACAACAAACACATGCGAATCACTTTCTGAAATAAACATCTATTTTCAAGAATGTATTTACATAATATTTTCAGGTAATATCACAATTAATATAATTAAATTGATATAAATTATCATCGTGCAAAAAATAGCATGCAACACACAGGCCGTAAAGGCATTTACGGGTCTCGAAAACTTAAAAACCCTCGGCTGCGCCTCGGGTTTTCAATCTGTTTCCTCGACCCGTAAACGTGCCTTACGGCACTTGTATCGCAATATACTATTGAAGTCTGAACATGCACTTGCCTAATCCTTAAAGTGCAGAAGATGAATAATAATAATAATAATAATAATAATAATAATAATAATAATAATAATAATAATAATTCACATTGAACACTAGGCTGTTAGGGACGGGATTTCCAACAAAAATATTAGATTGCTCATTCACGATTTCTACATTTTCTGATACTGACACTTCGAATCTTGCAGCAACTCTGTCATATCCTTGTTCCGTAAGTACGATGAACTCTTTCTCCTCATTAGCGGTGTTTCAGAATACCCATGTAAAAGAAGCCATAATAATCCCTTAGGTTTTCTCTGATTATGGCTGCTGCAACTAATTACAATATGTAATTTCTGATCTGCTGGATTACTCTTTATTTCAGAATGTCACTTTTCAGTTAAATGTTTATGCTCTCAGCATCGTGATTCAAATTGAAGAGCTACTTGATAGGGAAGTAGCAGCTCCGGTCAAGGAAACCACCATTAACCCTAGAATTACCAAGGTTTTGGGGGAGGAAAGTATGAAAGTAATATTGATTTTTTGTTGTAAATTTCAGCTCCGAAACGGTTGTATGGTAACATGAGAGGGAGAAATAAAAATTTCCCTAAAGACAATACAGTCTTATGTAATCGGAATTTATGTTTCTTCTTTTTTCAACCCCTCGCAGGCATGGTGTGTAGAAACAACGGAATGCAACATTCGACTACTTCTGTGAGCGGTAAAAACCTATATCTAGCGTTTTCTGAGGGAATAGTTTGAGTGTGATAAATCGTTCTTCCTCATTTCAAGTTCTATGTAGGCCTACATATCATACAAGGCCCTCGAGTTTGAAAATCGAAAGTCCTTCATAAGGTAATTTCAAATTACAAAATAAAAACCCGGGCGATGCCGGGCCTTTTAAGCTAGTAAATATATAAAACTCAGAAAACCACACATGTATCACATTACGTTAGTGACAATTAGCAGGAATATGAAAACTGATAAATGTAATTAAAAACAAAAATTTGAAATAATAAAAAAATTGGGCAATTTTTGCTCAAACTTGATAATTCTAGGGTTAATGGTGGTTTCCATGACCGGAGCTGCTACTTCCCTATCAAGTAGCTCCTCAATTTGAATAACGAGGCTGAGAGCATAAACATTTAACTGAAAAGTGACATTCTGAAATAAAGAGTAATCCAGCAGATCAGAAATTAAATATTGTAATTAGCTGCAGCAGCCATAATCAGAGAAAACCTAAGGGATTATTATGGCTTCTTTTACATGGGTATTCTGAAACACCGCTAATGAGGAGAAAGAGATCATCGTACTTACGGAACAAGGATGTGACAGAGTTGCTGCAAGATTCGAAGTGTCAATATCAGAAAATGTAGAAATCGTGAATGAGCAATATAATATTTTTGTCGAAAATTCCGTCCCTAACAGCCTAGTGTTCAATGTGAATTATTATTATTATTATTATTATTATTATTATTATTATTATTATTATTATTATTATTATTATTATTATTATTCATGTTCTGCACTTTAAGGATTAGGCAAGTGCCCTTTCCGACTTCAAAATGTATTTGACCGTCGTTTCCTTGGTCTTCCCGACTATCTTCTTCCTTTAATATTGACCCAAGGGAAGAGACCACTTGGAAGACCTAGACGTAGGTGGGAGGACAATATTAGGATAGATTTAAGGGAAGTAGGATTTGCGAGGGATGGTTGGATGGAGTTAGCACAGAATATGGTTAAATAGCGGGCTCAGATAAGCGCTGCGATGAACCTCCGGGTTCCATAAAGTAGATCATATTCCTTTAGCTTGCTTGGGAATTTTCTATTGCCATTGATTAAGTATGATGAAATTTAGAAAAAAAAATACTTTATTAAGTTTTCCTTTCCTTTCAATTTTCAAATAAGTCTTTTCTGACGAGGGCAATGTTCAGACATAGGCCCTAGATGTATTTGGAAGCTTTTCCTTCAACGGGGTCAATCGGTTTATGCTTGACTCATATTCCTACTGCTTACCATAACAATCACAAGTAACATCGATGATAATAATATTTTTTATAAAAATACGGGAATAAATACAACCGGACGAAAAAAGGCAGTTCGGTTGTCTCGGACAATTTAGTCTACTCTCGTTTCCAGAGTACGATAAGTGTTGATAGGGAAAGTGAATAATTTCACATGCATTGAATGGGTCAGGTTTGGACATTAAAACTAGCCGCACGTCCTTCGATGGTTTCAAATACAAATGCATTCAGGCAATTCAAATTGTCCGGATTGTACGTTTCGCAGATTGCGGTATGTGGGACGGGAATATTAATGACTAGGGACCGGATTTTTAGGTTTTTAAAAACACTGTTTTAGGTTTTCCATTAGGTGAAATAGTTTTTTTAGGTTTTTGTCCAAAATATCGTTTTCGGGTAGAATAATTGGTTTAATGAATTTGAATGTGCTACATAGGATTCAATACATAACACTTGTATAAAGTTTAACTTAACAAAATTGACTTAAATTTGTGTAAACTTGCTTTAGGACAATATTATACAATTGAAGAAAGAAAGCATAAACAATCAAAAGAAGCAGTGAAAATAAGATTGTCTCACATTTCCTGGTTACAGCATATCACTAAATATCTCTCAAGATTCTCAACTGTGAAGTTCTTCCTGTTATCTCTTAGAATACATTTGAAGGCACAAAATGTACTTTCAACCTCACATGACGTCAGCAGTGGTTGTTCGTACGAATATTTTAAAAGGAATACGCCGATACCCTTACACTTCCTCTCTTGATACTGTCATCCTAGACGACATTGGATTGAACAAAACGCTGGTGCTATTAATTTCAACTCGACAAAAATTGTTTCTACGCAAAATATCGATTTATCAACTGACAAACAAATAAATGGTGCAAAAATATATTGCACAAACTTTCTCCCATATACGTGTTAAAGGCTAGCACAGAGAAAAGTAAATTAAAGAGATAATTAAATTTTACTTATTACATTTTCATAAAAACTAACAAATATCTAGAACGGAAAGCATCAGGGTCGATCTTTATGTTCAATGCTTTTACTGTGAAATAATAATAATAATAATAATAATAATAATAATAATAATAATAATAATAATAATAATAATAATAATAATAATAATAATAAATAATAATAATAATAATCATAATAATAATATCAATGGCAGTAAAACTTCATATTATTAGTAGGCCTACTAATATACGGGAAAATTCAAATATAAATTGCACCATGGGATGAATCGGTCCCACCCAACCCACCATCACCGATGCAGTTTCTTTTATACCACGATCTAGCAAATTCTTCTGTCCTCGTATTATGAAGAAACTCGTGATCGGACGTTGGAGGTGTGACGTCATACCGCTAGACGAGAGGTGACAGGCTGACAAACCTCGCGGGAGATATAATATGCCACATTTTCGAAACCTACAAACAGTGTATTGTCCTTTTTCGAAAATGCAAGGGCGCTTCGCAACGGCTTCCGCCTCCGCTTCGCGCACTTTAACTATGTGGTTAGTGTTATGCATTATTTAGTTATATGTAGAGGGGGATACAAGGCACTTGCGACAATATACAAGGACAGTTGGTCACTCTGCTTCGCTCAGAAACAAAATACATCACACAGTCCATGCATATGTGAATATCGAATGGGCGGAGCTTATGGAGCGACTTATATTTGAATTTCACCACTACTGCTACTACTTAGGTTATATTGCACGCTTTAACTGCATGTAGGTCATATAACGTGTTTAGTATGTTTGCGTGAACCATTAGTCTATAGTAACAGCTCATCTGCATCTATTGTTTAGTGATGTCTTCTTATGTAATATTCAGTTTAAACGATTATAATATCCACTGACATAGCGGCGATGAGTTATGGAAAATAAACAGGTCCTACAAACCCGGCGTTTGCCTTTGCGAACGAGGAAACCATGAAAAACCCAAGTCAATTTGGGCAGCCACGAGGTTTGATTTGAACTCAGGACCTCTTGTCTGTTACACTATACCACCTCGCTGTAATTGGTTTTAGTGTGTTCATTACGACTGAGCAAAACTGACTGCATTTGCAACAATAAGTACATTAGGCCTATAGTTTTCTTGTTGCTAGGGGCAACAAAATGTCATTCATATTTCAATTGACATGTATGTTCTGAAATTCGCATTTAAGCCGTCCTTATTTCGTTTTTATCTTGATATCTATTAAATGTATAAAGAAATGTGTTAAACAAAAAATGTTCATTTTAAATTTCTCTACAACTTTACTGTGGTAGGTTTTCATGTATCGCCTACACTAATGGATATAATCTACAAAAATTGAAAATGGATACGAGTAAAGTACCCCTTAAGTCATTTTTGCAGAAATACGGATATAGCCATTTTATTGGTCATAGATAAGAGTTTCCAATTTTAATTTTTTATTAAAATCGTTAGAGCCATTTTTTCAAAAATAAAAAATTTTAAAAAAGTTTTCATGAAAAGTCTCCTTAATATTTCAGTTGTAAAGCTAAATTTCTGGGCGGTTCGACAAAATTTCGGAAAAGTCCTTATTTCAAAAAATGAAGTAAATACAACGAGCCGTTTACCCGCTGTGCTTGTCCACAGACGGACAGACGGACAGACGGACAGACGGACAGACGGACAGACGGACAGACAGACGGACAGACGTCATTCCAAAAATACTTTTTTCGGTTTCTAGGCTTCATGAAACATGCTCTCCCGGTGTTATCTCGACTTCGATTTTTTGTCACGATCACAATACTTTCTCTATACTACGTATATGGGAGAAAGTAAAAAGACAAAAAAAGTAGCCTAAATTAGATATTTTAGGTTTTGTATCCCGTTTAGGTACATTTAGGTTTTGATATCCCATTTAGGTATTTTTAGGTGCCACAGAATTAATGTGGGTGAATCCTATGGACATGATTCGAAAAAGTGTGTAATCGCTTTTTGTTTTGGGAGTAAGGAAAAAAATAGGTAAAAACCTAAGAATCCGGTCCCTATTAATGACCCTTACGCAACTCTGTCATGTTGTTTAAGAATACGAATACATCTACTAATACTGACGGTTATTCCCATATGTTCCTTTGCAGTGTTAGGCGTTTAGTTTTATAAGGGTCTAAGTGCCCAAAGCACCATTGTGTAGAAAACAAGGCATAGAGCTACAGAAAGACCCAGCGCTCTACATCTTGGAATTTATTACTACTAACGTGACTTGGACCCCTTCTGAAATGGATTGGTCGGGGTACATAAATCCATTTAAAATTATCAGCTCAAAAATCATGATTTTGGCACTTAGACCCTTATAAAACTATAAGGTTCAATTGTAATAAAATAAAATGTACATTATCTGCCTATTAAAGGAAATTTCTCATTTTCAAACCTATTAGATTATTCAGTATTTTCATACTAACATCTTGCAAACGTGGTTAATGTAGTTAGACTAGGTATTATGTTGGTCTAAGTGCAGGAAAAAAAATGACAATTACGTTTTTGACGTGCATATTACAAAATAGTATATTGCGATACAAGTGCCGTAAGGCACGTTTACGGGTCGAGGAAACAGATTGAAAACCCGAGGCGCAGCCGAGGGTTTTTAAGTTTTCGAGACCCGTAAATGCCTTTACGGCCCGTGTGTTGCATGCTATTTTTTGCACAATGATTATTTATATCAATTTAATTATATTAATTGTGATATTACCTGAAAATATTATGTGTATACATTCTTGAAGAGAGATGTTTATTTCAGAAAGTGATTCGCATGTGTTTGTTGTTATGGGAACCGAATATTTGTCCTGGGGGCCTTGTTCATAAAGGCTTGTATTATGAAGTGTATCGTAATGAATTATGACGTGGCGCTTGGACCGTAAGTAATTTAACCTCATCGCAACCGCCCTTAGCAACAAGACTGTGTGGGAATGTCAACTTACGATCCATGTAAACAACTTTCGTAAGTAACACTTACTAGCTAAGGAGTGCAAAAAAATAAAATGAGTTGCCCATTGATAAACAGTCATCCTGTTCTTTGATCCGTGTACATTGCGATATAAGGGTGAGACGTATGTTTCAGTAGAATCGGGGAGAGGTAAGAAAAACCGAGTTGACGAATTGTATACTATTTTTGGATGAAAGTAACTTAAATAAATAAATCAGTCTCTTTTAATTCAGATTTTTATTAAGTGCCAGAATGGTACTTTCTGAGATTGTGGTGTGGATGGGAAAATATCTGTCCGTCTGTCTGCACGTGCGATAACTCAAATAAGCTTCATTGGATTTTCATGAAACTTAGTATACGCATTTACAACGTCCGTGGGACGAAGCCTGGTGATTTTGAACCAAATCGGTTGACTGGTAATGCCCAATTTATCACCTATTTTATTGTAATATATTTGAAAGAATTTATCAAGTGCAAATCAGTTCTCATGGTAACATATTGTTTTACAGTGTTCATATACAGCTTTGGAAGTTGTAATACAGTTAGCATATTCCTTGATATATGCTTATCAATCTTTACACCTTTGTTTTTCCGTAAGATCTGCTTAATGAATCGATCTGGAGCTTAACTCTGAAATCGATTATAAAAGTAACTTATTTTCTGCATATCATAATTGTAATTGTCTATGATTAAAGAAAAGCTTTCTTGCATTTTGTTATGTCGGTTTACGTGATTTTATTAATTTCTCAATTTTTATACAGTTAAATCTATAAATTTGTTTAGTTTATTCCAGCTAGTGAAATGGCAGCCCCCATAAGACTCACATTCAACACTATTGGTTCAAATCCTTGTATATCATTATTTCGCGATTTTTTTAGTACAGGGATAAGTACGTTTTGAATTACCTAGTCATACTGATATCATCTCCGTAACGTTCTCTTCTTACTAATAAACTCAGGTGCACCATATGCGAGATAAAGTGAAAACACATAAATAAACATATGTACAAACATAAAACAGCCAAAATGAAAAACATCTCACTAAACACCAATCAAATTTAACGTATACTGAAGTAGACCGGAGATAAGGCCTAGGAATCATGATAGAGAATAACAGGAAGTGACGTCAGAGACCGGTAACCTCTCAGGAGGATTCTGAGGCTAAAGAGGGTCCAGGACAAATTGCCTCAGTAGGCATTATAATAGGTTCTTTAAGAAAATCGTTGCAAGTCAAGTAATTTTATATGATGCTATTTAAAATATAACGATTGAACTATCATCGTGGTTTGATAAATTTACGATATTTTGTTGCACTACACCAGTATGGATTAAAATATTGATTTATGACGTTTCTAATTCAAAAGTTAACTGGGCCTTATGAATTCCTTCTAACAGCTGTCTAAATTAAGTACTTCATTATTATTTCACTTATTTAATGTTTTTAAAAAGGAATCTTCAGTGATATTTTCTTTCAAATTTAACATACTCGTGGGAAGTTCTATGAAGGGCAAGTTTGTAACAAAATATTTAAAATTTCCTGAAAACAAAAAGCATTTTTACTATGGTAAGCTTTTTGTTTTAGAAGAATAATTGTGTAGCCTTTACAATCTATCTCCATTGCGTTTGAAGCTCGAATACCTAAACTTGTCAAACCTGTACGTTTTCTGTTCAGATCACGTTAAGTAAAGATGGTACTGAAAAATAAACAAAATAGAAAGTTATAAACGAACTTCATTGATCTAAACCACGGGTGCGCAACTGTGACACATCGTATCACTGTGTGGTAGGGGAATTTCTCCCCCTACAGTCGCCCCTGACGTCAGTATAAAGCAGTTTCGACGTGACACTGAACATGAACAGGTTTCTTACGTCACAGCAAGGGATGGGGACTAAAACGTTTCCCCTCAGTTGCTCACCTATGATCTAAACCCTGGGTATGATGACACATATACTATTGTAGATGCATACTTTGTTATATATCTCTACTGTTGTCATGGAAACTTGTTCCCTTTATCATCTTCCTTTTGACAGAAGTATCCTAGGAACGAAAGGGATTTGTCTATTCCTCGTAAATTAATTTAGAAACTTTTAAAATTCTAAGTGATGTGTTGTCCCATGAAATTGAGCTTGTCTTTATGTCTTATAAGATTGTAGATTCATTTACACAGTGAATATCTAAGGCAGCGTTCACACTGAGGCGATAAGCGATAAGCGATATATCGCAAGGACGATGTTGCGGTGATATAGGCCTACTGTGAGCGATAAATCGGCGTGACCTGGGCAATAAAAATATGGTGGAACACAATCCTCACTACTTCAGTTACAATTATGAGCTCAAGTGAGGAAGACGTTGTAGTGGCTTATTGGTTCAGGCGGAGAATGAGAAGAAAAAGAAAATATTGGGTACATCCCTACAATCTTACCAACGTGCACCATAGCTCGGCTGTTGTTTCTCGACAGCTGTCTCAACATGAATCAAAATTCAGGGAGTTTTATCGAATAAACCCTGAAAACTTATTTCGAAAATTTATTAAGTGCCCGTATGGTACTTTATGAGATTGTGTGGGGGACGAAAAATGTCTGTCCGTCTGTCTGTCCGTCCGTCCGTGTGTCTGTACGCGCTCTAACTCAAATACGCTTTTTCGGATTTTCATGAAACTTGGAAAACACATTTATAATGTCAATGGGAAGAACCCTATTGATATTGAACCAAATCGGTTCACGGGTACCGGAGTAATGCCCAATTTAGTGCCTATTTTAATAGATTATGGCGCCTTTCTAATACAAAGGCGCCATAATTCAAATACGCTGTATCGGATTTCCATTAAACTTGGTATACGCATTTATGACGTCCATGAAAAGTACTCTGTTAAATTTGAACCTAATCTGTTGACCGGTACCGGAGTAAAACCCAATTTAGTGTATATTTTAAAGGCGCAATAGCTCAAATACGCCTTATCGGATATTTATGAAACTTCGTATACGCATTTATACTATCCATGGAAAGACGTCTGTTGATGTTCAACCAAATCGGTTGGCCAGTACCGGAATAATGCCCAATTTATTGCCTTTTATGTTAATATATGAGAAGTCGCGATAACTCAAATATGCTTTATTGGATTTTCCTGAAACTTTGTATACCCATTTATAATGTACATGGGAATATGTCAACCGATATTGGACCAAATCGGTTGACCGGTACCGGAGTAAAACCCAATTTAGTGTCTATTTTAAAAACGCGGTAACTCAAATACGCTTTACCGGATTTTTATGGAATTTGGTATACACATTTATAGTGTTCATGGGAAGACGTCTACTGATACTGGATGAAATCGGTTCACCTGTTTCGGAGTAATGCTCAATTTGGTGTCTATTTTATGATAATATACGTATTCGAAAGAATTTGTATAAAAAAAAACAAATCATTTATCATGACAACATAGTCAATTGTTTAACTGTTATATTATACGGCTTTGGAAATTAAAATAGAGATAGCTATGACCAAAAACACTATTGTTTTACATGCGCTTATCCAACTAGACCGTTAAACTGACCCAGGTGACCGAGATGGTAACGTTTTGGCCTCACGTTATGGAGTTCCATGGTTCAAATCCCGAAAGCAGCCAATTTCACTTTCTTTTTCGTATTTTTATGTGAGTGTGCGATTGTCAAGATATCAAAAATCTGTACAGTTCAGCTGATGCTGGAAGATTTTAATCTGATTAAAAAGAAAACTAGACCTTTGTTCTTCCCTAAGCCCTGCTTAATGAATAAATCTGGAGCTTAACTTGTAAATCAATTAAAAAAACATATTCTGCATATCATAATTGCAGTCATAACTGATTAAAAAAAACACACTGGCACTTTTTTACATCAGTTTACCTGATTTTATTTGTTTGTAGAAACTCTGTTTTGGCTGTTGAACAAATAAAGTGTGCGTGGAACGCCACGCAACAGAAGTGAAACTTGTTTTAATTTTTTATTGTTTCAATGTTTGATTATTGGATTTTTCAATTTCGCCTTATTGAACTTTTGAAAATTGGGGTTTTGGACTTGTTAATTTTTAATTTTGGATTTTTTAATTTAAAATCTTTGAATTTTTTAATGTTGAATTGTTAATATTTTCGATCTTTGAAATTTTTATTTTTTGATCTTTAAATTTTGGAGATGTGTCGGTTTACAATACCCAGCCATTTAGTACAACAAATACTTTATATACCTGTCGCCTATATGCTTGGGGAAAGAAAGAATACCAACGTTTAAAAGTTTAATAAGTGTAAGTAATAATGGAAAATTCATTGGTCTTTAAAAAAAATTCCTTGTCATTGTTTCACTATTTTAGGTAATAAATGCATTTTTCTATTTTGCATTTTTTCATTATTTTATGGTCATTAAATGCCTTTCCCTACTCATTAGTAAGTAACTGGATACATTTGGCAGGAGTCATTCGTTTTAAGTGGGAAAGATTCTCCCTTGACAAGCACCGCTTGCAGTTTCCCGCGAAGTAGGTGTTAGCTAAGCAGGTGTTAAGTTTCGTGTCAATTGTTGAAAGATTATAAATAGTAAGAAGTAAATAGAGCTAGCGATTCTTGAATGATAAACAATCCTGAGAAGAGCATGACAATATAATTATGACATCCCCGGGATTCTGAAAATTTCATTTCCTCAGGCACATATGGCTATGCAAAATATACTCCCCATGTTAATTCTGTCAAATTGTATTATAATCAGGGCCCGGATTCTGATGACCTAAAATTGTTTGAAAACTGACCCTAATTTTAAAGAAAATGACTTAATAATTATAACAAAATTACCTAAAAACTGACATTTTATTTATAACAAATTATTATTGTACACACAAAGTTATAGACTAGTTTGTACATAATTATAAAAACTGTAAATAACTGTAATGTTGTGAATGTTCTTTTCTCACGGAAATTTATACTGGCACTGAGGCACTGGCGAGTCAAAATTCGCCATTTCCTTTTGTGGTCTGCTGGATTATGTTATTTAATTGAGGGTAAACAGTAGTTTGCACTCTCAAATCCAAGCAGGTGACAGACTCTGGTGCCAAGTCAATCTAATAACAATAGTAATATAATACAAAATTTTGGAGTTTCTTTGATTCTCATTTCCGACTGAGACATGACAACACTTAACGCCGAATGTTTCCTTCTTGCATTAAACAAACAACACTTCAAAGACAGCACTGCTAGCGACGAAAAAAAGTTAATACACTCAATATAAATACAGTACATGAAAATGACTAAATAAGGAAGCAAATGACACGAAAATGACAAAATAATGACCTAAACTTGAAATAAATGCCCTAAAAATATAAGATTGCATAAAATGACAAAAAATGACCTAATAAAAATGCATTCCTATAATCTAGAGGTCATGATTAGGATTTATCCACAAGTTGGCAATGCCTATGTAGCATCAATAAAAAGGTGACATGTCATTAGAATCCGGGCCATGATGATCCCTGAATTATAATTAAATTACTTATTTATTGTGTCAGAGTTTCGAAATATTTACATTATGAGTAAATAATATAACAATTTGATTACTTACTTGTGTTACACAATAAATAATTAAATAATGTATTTACCTGTCTTTTACTTCTGCTGCAATTTGCTACATGCGGCACTCGTCACATCTGTCTTACATTTTGTTTTATTTTTTATTTTTTATTTTTATATCCTTACAACTAGTGTTGTGGCATCGAATCTTATGATCCCTACCACACATGAAACTGTTTACACATCTAGGATATTATTACACATAATTAATTAATCCACCACTCACAAATTCTTACTATATGCGGCAATGGAATAGTTCCAGATGCACTCACGAGCTTTCACTAAATGAATTCAATGAATAAATTACAGAATTGTCTTCTCTTCTTCCCGACACGTTCACTGCTCGAAATATCGTAAGCAACAAATCGCTCAGGCGACCAGCATGCTGCACTTCGAGAGATATATCGCTTTTGCGATATATCGCTATCGCGTGAGTGTGAACCTTTTTTATCGCCTCCCTTTAGATTTCAAGTATCTGTCCGTGCGTGTCGCGTATCGTATATCGCTCACGATATATCGCTTATCGCTTATCGCCTGAGTGTGAACCCTGCCTGAACCTTTTTTTATCGCCTCCCTGTAGATTTCAAGTATATGTCAGTGCGTGTCGCGTATCGTATATCGCTTATCGCCTCAGTGTGAACGCTGCCTAACTATTCCATAGCAAAACACATCTTCCTTACGTTTTAGGAATGCCCTTAAATTTATGTAATGAATAACTGTTGCACAACACAAAACATGTAAAGACACTGCATAATATTAATAGTTCACGTGTTCTTGTCATTAGGGTACAATTTCTGCAATTCCTTATTGTAAAACTGGTCCATGGCAAAGTAATACAAGTATACCAGGCATACTCAGAAAAAATCCAAAACAGTGAAAAACAATACTGTATGTGTGTATGTTCAGTAGACAATTTATATAACTGAGGCTACAATTTAGACTTGATATTTGTAAAACTAGATTTCCTCATTCGGAGGGTTCAAGTAAACAAATTTCATCCCGTTAAAACTGCCACGGCTGTTCAGGATTGAAATCACAGCCGCTGAATTCAGAGGTCAGAATGTGATCAACAGACTCAAGAAGTCTTCAAATATGATATTAAGTTAATGTAAAATTACTGCTAGAATATCACTTACTTCTTTAAAAAATATTTATTTCAGAAATAATGTTTGAACATTTTACACTGTTTGTTCACTAGGAACTTTAAATTATTTTAATATTATTAGATTCATTTCGTATTATACTACTCATGGAGAAATTAATTTAATTGAAACAGCTTTTATCATAAAAATAATTTTATAATGTGAAGAGGAATGGCAAGTAGCTTCGAAAATAATTAAAACTATTTTGCTAAGACGATATTGGTAAATTTTTATTGGTTTGTTTACTATATCGGGTTGCGAATTTATAAACAATGGAAATATTCGCAATCTTGTATTGTTTGCACAACCTAGCTGCAGTGTAATGGCGATGTTTGTATTTGGTACTTGTGATTAATGAGATGAGAGATAACAGATATGTTCAATGAGATCCTCAAACATTCCGACAGTTTGATTATAATTCCATCTAGGTATCCCTCCTTCAGTTTTAGCCTATATATTACAGAGCGATTAATTAAGGGTTGCAAATGCATACAAAGGACCGCCGGCGTGGTCTTGTGGTTAGCGTCGCTGACTACGGATCCGTCGGTCAGGGTTCGATCCCCGGTACCTCCTCGGATTTTTCTGAGGTAGGGAGGTCTGGTAGGGGTGCACTCAGCCTCGTGATTCAAACTGAGGAGCTACTTGATAGAGAAGTAGCGGCTCCGGTCATGGAAACCACCATTAACGGCTGACCACATGCCCCCCAATCCTGCCATCTGCCTATAGGTAGATGACGCAGCGGTCGGGTGGTAGGCCTTGTCCCTTCGGGGATGTCGCGCCACGGAGTTTAGTTTAAATGCATACAAAGTATGTGTATATATTTGTATATATATACTTACATATCATGTAAATAAATATAATAAATACCTGCAGAATTCTGCAGTCTAATAGACTTCAGACAAGAAAATAAAAAGATTTTCTGATTATGTTACACTGAGATTTGTCTATATACAGTGAGTCCATTTGATGAGGAAACCTCGCATCACTGCCGCATTGCCGCGCTAGCATTGTACAAAGCATAGACCCTACAAGCGGTTAGTTGCTTCGGTGTCTTGTAGTGTCTTGTAGTGAGACGCTTGTCTATTGTTGTGTGTTACGTAAGACAATAATCGAAAATGTATACGGTTGAACAGCGAATTTATTTGGTGGAATATTACTTATTGAGAAATAACCATAGAAGGCGCGTTCGGAGATTTTCTCGTAAATATCCTGACTGTACCATCTCAGTATCTCAAATAAATGGTGAGTAATAAGCCTCTACATGTAGGCCTATTTTGATAATAAATTGGTTGAGTTATTCTATTTTGTATTGTTTCTAAAGTCTTGATTTGCCGATTTGCCGGTAGTAACGGAACACGGTCCCGGCCGGTGCAAGCGCAACAGCGGGGAAAGTGTGAGCAGGAGCAACGCTGTTAAAAAGTTTCCGCATAAAATGGATTCCCTGTATATTTTCAAGTTTGAAAACAGAAAATATTATGAGGAGAGGCAATTTCTTAAGATACGCGTAATAACAATTATTACTTGAAAGGCTGTTTTCACTTATAATTGTGACTTATTTTAAAAATTCCGGACTTTTTATTGCTATTGTCTGTGGGATAATGTACATGCCATGCCACAATAATATGTTATTCGATACAGTTTCAGACACTGAAGACAATATTTAATATTTCTTTCTTCCTCATTTAGTTCTAGATATTTCTCATAACTAAATAAACATGTCTGTGTTATCAAAGATTTAAAAGATACACACTACCAAAAGTCTGGAATAGGTCTAGTATTCTATCTTCTATTGATCCTATCTTATTCAATTCTGATTTTATTAAGTGCCAGAATGGTACTTTATGCGATTGTGTGGGGACGGGAAAAATGTCTGTAGGTCTGTCTGTCCGTGTGTCTGTACGCGCGATAACTAAAATACGCTTTATCGGATTTTCACGAAACTTGGTATATACATTTAAAACGTCCATGGGAAAAAGCCTATTGATATTGGACCAAATCGGTTGACGGTACCGCATTAATACCAATTTAGTACCTACTTTATGGTAATAGGCCTATATTAGAAAGAATTTATCAAACGCAAATCAGTTTTCATGACAGCATATTGTTTTACAGTGTTTATGTACAGCTTTGGAAGTTGCAATCCAGTTAGCTATGACAAATAACAGTACCCACATATTCTTTCACATATGCTTATCAAACTAGACCTTTGTCCATCCGTAAGCCCTGCTTCATGAATCGATCTGAAGCTTAACTCGGATATCGATAACAAAAATAACTTATTTTCTGCATAAAATAATTGCAATTTTCACTGGTTAAACAAAAGCGCTCTGACACTTTCTTACATCAGTTTACCTTATTCTATTATTCTATTTGTTATGGTTTTTCATGGTTTTATTGTATTAAGTACATAATGGCCATCTATCTCTCTGGTAAAAGTACAATAACTTCTTCGTCATGCTGTGCAAGCTCATATAGTCCATTCGCTATTATTTGGACTTTCTGGTTTCGTGAAAGCTTGTCATCAGTAGACATCAGATTTTAGGTAAAAACCTATTTTAATCCTTAAGTGATATATGGACGAAAACTTGTATATGCATGTTTCATAAGTGACTATGCCTAAAACTCGTACTTTTATAGGACCTAAAACAGCCTATTTTTACGTTAGAGCCTAATATTGCTTTTTTGCTTGTTTTTCCTCTAAAGTTCAAAATAAGTTATTTTTTGTGATTTATGTATAGCGTAGAGCTTTAGCACTGGTACTCACTACTAAATTGCGGTATTTTGTTACCTGTTGGAGCGCTTTCAACCGCATGGAGCGGCCATCTTCAGCAACTGACTTCCGTGGTGTTGTTGTTGTTGTTGTTGGGAAGACATTTCTGGATAACTGTATCGTACAGCGCGTGCGATTTGAATTGTAACTGTTCGTTTAGGATGTTGGTGTTGTCTTGTGTGATGTGTCTGTATATTTCATATTGTTCGAGTGTGTTGAGTGTGTGACCTTTGTGGTTAATGTGTAGGATTTCCATGTTTGTATTGATGTCTGCGTATTCGTGTCCTGTGGTTATTATATGGTTTGCATAGGCAGAGTCTGTGTTTTGTTTGAGAGCTCGTATGTGTTCTGTGTATCGTGTTTTGAAACTTCGGCCTGTTTGTCCTATGTAGAATTTTGGGCAGTCGTTGCATTTTAGTTTGTAGACTCCTGGGTTGTTGTATTTGTTTGTGTGTTGTGTGTTGTTTGTTGTCTGTGGGTTGTATTTTGTTGATTGTTTTGTTCTTTGTACTGAATGCTATTTTGTATCCTTGTTTTCTGAATTGTTGGGCGATTTTCTGTGTATGTGTGTTGAAGTATGTGAGTGTGATGTATTTGTCTTTTTTCTTTTCTGTGTTTTGGTCATTTTTCTTCGTTCTGATTTTGTGTAGTAGGTTGTCAATGACTGTGTGGTTGTAGCCATTGGTAATGGCTAAGTGTTTTATGGTGTTAAGTTCTTCTTTGTGGTCTTCAGCGGATAGTGGTGTGTTTTCAAGTCTGTGGAGCATGGATCGGAATGCAGCATGTTTGTGTTGTGTTGGGTGGTTGGAGCTGTTGTGTATCAGTGTGTCTGTCATTGTGGGTTTTCTGTATATTTTGAATTTATGTTTCTGTGTGCTGTCTTTTGTGATAGTGAAATCTAGGAATTTCTCAATTTCCTAGATTTCACTATCACAAAAGACAGCACACAGAAACATAAATTCAAAATATACAGAAAACCCACAATGACAGACACACTGATACACAACAGCTCCAACCACCCAACACAACACAAACATGCTGCATTCCGATCCATGCTCCACAGACTTGAAAACACACCACTATCCGCTGAAGACCACAAAGAAGAACTTAACACCATAAAACACTTAGCCATTACCAATGGCTACAACCACACAGTCATTGACAACCTACTACACAAAATCAGAACGAAGAAAAATGACCAAAACACAGAAAAGAAAAAAGACAAATACATCACACTCACATACTTCAACACACATACACAGAAAATCGCCCAACAATTCAGAAAACAAGGATACAAAATAGCATTCAGAACAAAGAACAAAACAATCAACAAAATACAACCCACAGACAACAAACAACACACAAACAAATACAACAACCCAGGAGTCTACAAACTAAAATACAACGACTGCCCAAAATTCTACATAAGACAAACAGGCCGAAGTTTCAAAACACGATACACAGAACACATACGAGCTCTCAAACAAAACACAGACTCTGCCTATGCAAACCATATAATAACCACAGGACACGAATACGCAGACATCAATATAAACATGGAAATCCTACACATTAACCACAAAGGTCACACACTCAACACACTCGAACAATATGAAATATACAGACACATCACACAAGACAACACCAACATCCTAAACGAACAGTTACAATTCAAATCGCACGCGCTGTACGATACAGTTATCCAGAAATGTCTTCCCAACAACAACAACACCACGGAAGTCAGTTGCTGAAGATGGCCGCTCCATGCGGTTGAAAGCGCTCCAACAGGTAACAAAATACCGCAATTTAGTAGTGAGTACCAGTGCTAAAGCTCTACGCTATACATAAATCATTAAGATTATCGCTACAGAATGGACAAAACTCAAGAATTATTTTTTGTTATAAATTCTAGCATTTATTTTCAGTTCGTACTAAATTTTTAACTCGGAATGTGCAGTACATGACACATTTGTGACTTGGTTAAATAGTAAGGAATGTTTCGTCTTCAGTAGAAAAATTCCTGGGAATTCCCAAGAAAATGTAGTGTTTTCTCCCGACTTCCACATCCAGTAACAAAAAAAAAAATAAATAAATAAAAAAAAAAATAAACCAAAAAAATAGTTCTCTGAATCACTGATGGATACAAGGGGTTGAATATGCTTCTGGGCGCAGGGATTAGGTTTTCACTGTTATTGTATTAATACAGGCCCTAGTAATAAGTCTATATAATTCTGTGTATCATAGGCCTATATCTGTGTTTTATCATGATTATTGATTAATGGTGACTTCAATAAATATAATATTCTGCATTGCAATTGAGATATTTCAGAAAATTGGCAACTTAACGATTTTATAAGAGACTATTTTACGATTTTTAGAACCTATTTTCCTATTTTAGAGCCTATTTTAGGTACCTAAAACAGCATATTTAGCGACCTAAAAGTCCGAAGTCTAGTCATCATACATAAGCTTGCTCTGAAAAATTGGTTTTCAGGTGTCAGAACATCTTTCTCTGTTTAGCAAGTAATGTGTTAGTTACATCAAACCCTTTTTTAGAGCCTGGTAATCGATTTTTAAGAGCTAGTTTATGTCTGGTAAGTTTTCATAAAACAGAATGTCCAAAGATCTGTAAAAGACTATACAACTTGTCTGTAAGATATCTGATCAACGTTTCGACGTGTATTTTATATATTTGCTACACTTCGTTATCAGGAACTTATTTACATTAGACAAATTACATTATTTTCAATATTTGTCCAGACCAGCCACTCTCAGAATGTACCATGTGTGTGTGTGTGTGTGTCTGTCCTTTATGCATTACTACACCATTCACCCGATCGCCATGAAACTTTGGGAAGTTGTTGAGTACATTCCCGTGAAGGTTTCTGGCATATTACATTTTTAATTTTTGCTTTCGTTCGTGAGTTATGAGTGAAACACGGGCAGAAAACGTGTATGTTTTGCGTTTTCGAAGCATCAGTTTTCAGTAATACCATTCAATGTCAAATCAATTACAGTAGGCTTTGGCTATTTTTGTCATTCCTTGGACATAAAACTATCGCGATCGCTTGAATGTTGTTGCTCACGCTGATCGATTCATTTGTTTATAATGTCAAGGCACGCAGACATATGAAATTTTCAACCTACACCGAAGAGGATTACTATTATTATTATAAAAGGGATAATCAATATAGGCCTCAATATGGTCAAACGTTGTTCGATTTGGACGAAACTCACTATACAGGGGTTTTCTGGGCCAAGGACCTCGAATCTGAGGTCGCTTTTACCAGGCGACGCTATCTAATCGTGGTATGTAATTCACGTGATTTAGGTGTTAATAAATATAAATGATTTAACTATTATGCTCTTAATTTTTAATTTTTGAAATAATTATCGCGGGCGAAACCGCGGGCACACGCTAGTGCATTATAAAGTAAAGCGTAGGAAAATACCTAGATTATTAGTTGATATGTATAGTGGGGAGAATATTGAAATCCACTTATGTCTTCTCTCTTTGTTATTGTTCGTTGAAAGAAAATTTCACATTACCATAACATTCCATTAACAGTCTATTTTCTCCGCGTATTCACTAACAAATTGAATCCCTAGGAGATCCATTACTGTATTCCGCTTTCCATTTATGCTTATCGGCAAACTAAAAGACTTTAATATGTGTGAATTTTAGATGACCATCCGCATAATCACCCCAACAAACTACATAATATTTTTCTTTCTTTGTAATTCTGCTTCTATTTTTTATTGTTCAAAACATTCCTTGCGTCAGAGCTTTTAATGTATGCCTATGAATTGGAAACATTTAATACACAAAAACATCATATTGAGAGAAGATACTTCAATGCAGATCTGGAATTAATTTAGTTATTATATTATAACATGAAATATGAACGTTTATAATTTATGAAAAGTAAAATAATGTTTATTCTCTTTTTCAGGAATATCTAGTAGAAAGTATAAAACTAGGCAACGTTAAATTTTTCTGGTACTGAAGAAATTCAATAAATTAATTTAAACTTTGATGCATGAGCCCTTTTTGGAATATAAATAATTTCACATTTCAAGCAAGAAGTGGTATTCTCGTATATAAACTGACTGTATTGGCTGATATCAGACACCAGAAACAAAACAACACTGACTACTCCGCCATAACAGTTCATTCGGACGAAATGGACCACAAAATACTTTTCGATGACATAACTCTACTAAAACATGAAAATTCCCTAGATTTGTTACAGAAGCCATAGAAATTATTAAACATCCTCATAACATAAACAGGGAAGATGGGTACAAGATCAGTGACATCTGGCAGGAAACTATTAAATCTTTAAACAATGCACCACTGACGTCATGACAATTGCGACTGTTCATTCTTCACAGGCACTTCTTTTCAGAGTGAATCTTTCTCCGAAGAAGGACACGACAGGATGTCCGAAACGTTAGACGCTAAAACACGACGCGACTCAACCCGGATAGCCAATACAGTCAGTTTATGTATGGCACCGGCAGTGGAAGCCTACAAACTTATACAAACTTATTTAAGAAGTGATATAATTATATAACTTGTCGGTATTCGCTTGAATAATGGTTAATAAGTTGCAATGTACCACTACAATTCAGCATTATGAAATTATTTTTATTAAAATCGCAGGGAAAACATTAACTTTGAAATTCCATTGATAGTAATTTATATCATTTTATCCCAGTGCCTCCCTGTGGAGATTACTGTTACCTATTTGAATTTTGTTACATTTATTTACCGATAGAGGGCAGAGTGACCCCCCCCCCCCGGAAAGTAAGGTATTACTTGGACTTGAAAGGGCAGAAGAATTTTGTCCAGGGGCTTGGAGTTCTTTTACGTGCCGTAATCTACGACACTGTCCCCAGCTTAAAGTTTCTCCCGGACGACTGCGTGCTCAGGTTTTTTACGTCCTGAAAAAGTCCATCGACCGCGGCGGGGGTTTGACCCCGGCGAAGTAATTTATATAGGCTACGGTCACTTAAGTCGCCTATTGAATAACTTTCAAGCAGTACATCATTAAACACTATAGATTGTACGTACGGTATTGCTGGGAGGTACCAAGGCAATTTCTGAGTAGGCCTATGGTCTTATGATGCGAAAAAATTGACCGATTTATTTTATATCTTTCAATCCATAGAATTTCTGAAATATTTCAGCCTGAATTTTCTTATGTCAGTAAAATTATCTTTAATCTGCTATCAGATTCATATTCAACTTCACTAAGGCTAAAAGGGATACCGGAAATTTGACTGATTTACCGTGGCGTAGCCTAGATGACGCAGCCTGTATGGCGCTGACTTTCTATTCGTAAGGTCACGGGCTTTATGCCTGCCCAGGTTGCATAAATGTGACAGACCCTTGTTTGTAGATTTACAGGTATGTAAAAGGACACTAGCTAGACAAAATTCCTGCACACCGGTAATAGTTTCAAGCCTACGTACACCCAACTTATAGCGACCTTAGCTTTAAACTAGAACAGAGACAATAACGTGTTCATAATGCTTGCGTTCGCTATATTTGTGGTGTTCGTAAGTCAGATCATATTATGCCAGCATTTGAAACATTGACATTGAACGACAGAAGAAAACTGCACTCTCTCTGCCTCCGCTATCGAATTTTTCACATTTCCTGTCCTCACTATCTGTCATCATGTTTTCAAACTCTTTCATCTCATTATAACATAAACACTCGGTCTAGGCACGATCATATTCTCGCAATACCTAAACATCATACATCTCTTTATTCATCTTCCTTTACTACTTCAATCATCCGAATATAGAATTCTTTACCATCTCACATCAAGGACTGCCGGTCACTGTCAACCTTCAAATCGCAGTTAACAGCACATATACATAGTAGTTAAGTGTACTTTTTCATGTCCTATGTTAATTAAGTTTATATCATTTATTGCTATTGTGTAATTTAATTGTATTTGTACCATTTAATTTATTTAATATCATGTAGTGTGTCATTTAATGTATTTTGTGTTATTTATTGTGTTATAACAACTAATATAGGCCTACTATTAGTCCCTGGTGAAGTGGAAGAAAAGACCTTTCGGTCTTTACTTTCTCCAGGTTAAATAAAACTATTATTATTATTATTATCATCATCATCATTATTATTGTTATATTATTATAAAGTGCAGAAGTTGGTAAACAATTAAATAAATTGTGAGCTTAAATTAGGATTGGTTATGATTTTTTAAAACACGCGATTGTTATGATACTTTTTACCGTTTATTATTATTGTTATTATTATTATTAAGTGCAGAAGTTGGTATAAAATTAAATAAATAGTAAGCTCAAATTAGGATTGGGTATGAATTTTTAAATTCACGCTGATGTTATGATACTTTTTACCGTAAATTCCATGAAAATAGGTTCGGTACAGTAACTCACACCGTGATTTACATTGTACATTCCTAATTACATTGCCAGCTAGAGATCGATGTAACATGAACTTGTTGTACGGATGATGGATTATCGTCTATTATTCCGCACTGAGTTTGCTTATTCCGCACTGAATAGTGGCGCAACAAGTAGTGTTCTCACCGCTACCTGTTGGAAACTTTTAACTTGCTGAGCGACGTAGATTGAAATCTCTCCCCTCGTCACTTTTTCCTGTACAAGAAAACTTGAATCCCAGTTGGAAATGCATTTACTAAGTTGAGGATTTGTTGCTCAAACTTGTTCATTCGACTTGTGACGTGACGTATGTGCGACTATATTCTCAGTGGACCTCCTGACATAAAGTGCTTGAGTTATGTGCATTTAGCTGGGAAGAATTCTGCTAACACAATGAACTATTTACTTTTTTACTTGGAAGGAAATCTTTGGAAATCCTTGTGTACCCCTCATGTTTCAAAGAAGCAGATTCTTCTCCGTGATTTTAGTACGTTTTTATACTTGGGGCATACTGAAAGTCGTGAGCAACATTTTTTCACAACCTCATTCCTGTGAAACCAAGTATATCATCTCAATCTACAGACCTTTCTTTCACTTTTCCACATACTATCCTTTTTTTTTCACACATGTTTCTCATCGTTCTGCAAGGTTGAAAATACCCTTGCGATAGATTTCCGTTCCACACTGACGCACTGCTTGCCGAATATCCTCCAGTGTCTTGTAGCGTTGGCCTCGCATCTGTTCCTTCGCAAAACCGAAAAGATGGCACCAGCATCCTCCGACTATCTTTTCGACAACATTGCTGTATATCTAAGGGCTGAGGCGCTAGAAGGCAAAGTGTGTCGAAAAGCGCGAGGCGAAAGATCTTTTTTCGAAAATTTGTTATTTTCGCTGGTAGATATCTCGAAAACTCTTGGGAATAGAAAGAAATGTGTAGGACCAAACTTGCAGGAAATTTTATCAGTTTGAATTCTGTAAAGAGCAACTTTTTCTGTACGATGCACCATTGTTTAGATATAAGCGAAAAACCTAAGAACGTGACCTTCTGCGGGCCCCCCTGCCCCCCGCTCACCCCCCACCTTCGAGGAATTGTAGTTTGTTGTTCAGGACACTCCCTCCGACAACTCTGCAAATTTCAAAACTATTCGATTTTTTGGTTCTATTTTTCGTTCGTTGCCTGGACTATATAGGCTATATAAAGTAAAGATAAAAGACTTCATCTAGGATCTATGAAAGTACAATACATATTTTCAGATTTATTTGGTAAAGATAGGATTCTAATTTCTAGAAAAGAAATATTAATTGGAGTGAATTCGTGTAGACGTAATTTTCTCTTCCTGTCTAATTATTCACATCGGAAAGGTTAAGCGTCGAGGATTGTGGGGGCTACGAACTTTAGCTCTACTTTGCAATTGGTAATAAGTTACAGCCGCTCGAACTCTACCAAAACCACCTACATCAGTGTCTGTGGTATCGAAGTCCCCCCCAGATATTTTGTGTATTTTAACAATTTATTTTTAGTGCACGCTCTGTAAAACAGCTACTTTGTCTTACTGTTAACACGCCGAAAAAATATGTGCTTCTTTCCAATATTACATCAATTTCACAGCGTCTTAGGAAGTTTTCTTTGTTATTCTCCATCGTTTACAGACTCCATAGCGCATTCCAACTACCAAAGTAAAGTGTTCCCTATACAGGTCATGGAGGCCCAGACGGTTCCAGGATGTTGAGGCTCCCAGATTTTACACATTCGGCACGTGAAGGTGGTAAGGTTGTCAGCCTTACGCACCGTCCAACTACAAAAGGGATCATAATTATGTTTTTCTCGGTTCAGTAGATTTGCCATGTTATTATTATATCGCGCCTTGCTTTAGATTTGAGGCATTTGTTGTACTTTCATTTTGTTAATATTCTACTTATCCCACTTATTCCTTCACATATGAGGGGTTTAAAGCCAAAGTGGTGTAAGTCATGTTTTATGCATTCTGAGAAACAGAAGGTTTTGTTAGATTCATTATAATAAATTACACAAGAAATTGTTGACACTTTTTTCGTGTTTTACAGGGCCAGAAGGTGTCGTTATTAAGTGCCAGTATGGTACTTTATGAGATTGTGTGTGGGGACGAAAAATGTCTGTCCGTCTGTCTGTCTGTCTGTCTGTCTGTCCGTCCGTCCGTGTGTCTGTACGCGCGATAACTCAAATACGCTTTGTCGAATTTTAATGAAACTTGGTATACACGTTTATAATGCCCATGGGAAGAACCCTATTGATATTGAACCAAATCGGTTCACCGGTACCGGTGTAATGCCCAATTTAGTGCCTATTTTAATAGATTATGGCGCCTTTCTAATAGAAAGGCGCCATAACTCAAATACGCTGTATCGGATTTCCATGAAACTTGGTATACTCATTTATGACGTTCATGAGAAGTGCCCTATTGAATTTGAACCTAATCTGTTGACCGGTACCGGAGTAAACCCCAATTTAATGTCTACTTTAAAGGCGCAATAACTCAAATACGCTTTATCGTATATTTATGAAACTTCGTATACGCATTTATAATGTCCATGGGAAGACGTCTATTTATAATAGATAAAATCGGTTGACCTGTTTCGGAGTAATGCTCAATTTAGTGCCTATTTTATGGTAATATACGTATTCGAAAGAATTTATAAAAAAAAATGAAAATCAATTATCTTGACAACACTGCCTATTGTTTTACTGTTATCTTATAAGGCCTTGGAAATTAAAATACAGGTAGCTATGACAAAAAACACTATCGATTTACAAGCGCTTATCCAACTAGACCGTTAAAATGACCCCGGTGGCCGAGATGGTAACGCTTTGGCCTCACATTCTGGAGCCCATGGTTCAAAACCCGAAACCGGCCAATTTGAATTTTTTTTTTTACATTTTTATGTGAGTGTGCGATTGTGATGATATCACATATCTGTACAGTTCAGGTGATGCTGGAATATTTTAATCTCATTAAAAAAAAACTAGACCTTTGTTCTTCCGTAAGCCCTGCTTAATGAATAAATCTGGAGCTTAACTTGGAAATCAATTTAAAAAAAACATATTCTGCATATCATAATTGCAGTCATAACTGTTTAAACAAAAACATACTGGCACTTTGTTACATCAGTTTACCTGATTTTATTTCATTATGATTATCACTGAAAATAATTCAAGTAGTTTTTTTTGTATTTTTATTGACATTGATTCGTTCGTTACATTTTTTCTCTCTTTGTAATGACTTGTTCAAGATTCTTTGTAGACTTGAAGTCTTGAACTGACATTCTGCTACAGAAAAAAGCTTTCTTCTTTTTGACTTTGCGATTATTGACCGCCAGTCAGCTGGAACAACAACGGTCTTACCTTTTGCATAGGATTCTATGGATCCAAAATCGGAATCATTAGGGAGGTATTAATGCCCACTTACCATAAATTTATGGTCAATAATGTCGATGTTATCACTGCTTTGAAGCAGTTTCATAAGACACAGTGCAAAGTTTACAAAACTGCAGATGTAGCAACTCACACTTCACAAACACTTACAGGAATAGTGGTGTAAGTCAATGACTTACACCACTATGGCTGTTAACAAAGCAGCTGTTTCATTCACCAGTGAAACTTCTGCTGCAATTTTAAGTGTATGAACACAACTAGGACTTAACCAATCTTTCTTTTAACAATTTAACAGATCTATACCTCAACATTGCATTGCAATACTTAGGTCAAAAATTTTAAAGACATGACTTACACCGCTTTGGCTTTAACCCCCTCATATGCTTATCAAACTTTCTGAAGAAAACGACGTCTAAAACTCAATAGTTTCTTGGCCTATTAACTTCATTTGGAACTTTGTTATATTAGATTACCTGATTATTTTTTCAATTATATAGTGTATCTCCTTTTCCACATTATTATGTCTTTTGTGAATCTGGCAGAATAACAATGAGGTATAAATTAATATGTGATTGGTGACTGTCAGATGCTTTGAAAGAGAGCACAATTTGCATATAGTAAGCTGGTTGACAACAGTTTAATTAAAAACAGTACACATTTATCTGTCTTTTTAAAACAATATGTGATATCTTGTTGAATTATGTGCACAAATAAGATAGGTAGAACATCAAAAGAGGACAAAATGACAGTAATTAGTTATTCTTTTTAGTTTGTACATCTATCACGTGACTCGCCCACTGAACTCCAAAGCTTCATGTGTATGTAATGTCATGTACGCTTCTATGTAACGCAGATTTCACTGAATTTGGCGGTAACTGCTCACGTAATGCCTGTGTCATATGGTTCGTAGAATTTCGGAGATAAATAGCATTATCAGTGCCGGAATGTAAAGTATCAGATTACATTTTGTTTTCTCGCTGATTTCCCCATTGAGTTACAAAATACATTAATATGGAATGAATATTTCTTTTGAAAGCAGATTGTTATTATTCTGAACTCAATTATTTAGATGGTAGATGTTGTACATTCTATATTTAACATTTTGTTTGTATTAGACTCGTATTTTAACAGTTTCAAAATTTTAGGCCGCTGTTGGCCAAGTTTTTCTTGCTTAGGGTCACATCATATAACTTCCGAAGTGGCTCTTGCTGTATACTCAATATATCCTTCTACAGTCCAAAAGCGTGTATCTTCAATAAACTAATGTTGAATAATAGTTAATGGTAATTATTATATTTTAACGCAATATTATTGACAATAGCAATAAAATGCATTTCACTGTAAAGGCACTTAACATTAGAACCACAACAGAAGAGGCAATGCCTACGGGTTCCAAAGACTTACGCATCGCAGAGAACACGTTGTACGCAAGGTGGTGATTATATTGAAGGCCTATAAAAGTTAGAACCATGTACATATGCTACGTATGGAGAAATAAAATAGTTGCCACTACTAAAAATATCAACCTTGGTATATTTTTACTTTCGTTTTTGTTTCTTTACGATGCGTATAGATTATGCTTGTGTGAAATTGTTTTCCAATTTCATATAACAAGGAATTGCTTCCTTTTTGTCATTGAATTCGGAAAATGCTCGCTAGAGGAGGCACCTCATCATATTGGTTTGCCTCATTGTTAATATTAATAACTACCTTTACCGTCAGATATTACAATATAGGTCTATGCTTATGATTGTAATGCATTATTTTTTTTGTATAATACATTTCCTCATTACGTAAAAATGTTAATTATTGTTTCAATATTAAGATATTATGCTGAATAAAGACTAAACAAACCCTTCTATCACTTAAGCGTTTAGTTCTTCCTTACTAATTCTTTACAAAGGCTGAACAGATCGCGGCCATTTTTATCCTTTGTCTTATCATCCACGTGGCAACATCTGGATTTGATTTCAGTGCTCTGACAAAAGAAACAAATGTCAACTTCCTATTTGTTACGTCAGTATTCTTAATCGATTGGATATACATTTACACAGTATCTACAACTCTTTGTCAACCAAATCTCTGCTCATCATTAACGCTGAAAATTATCATGTTCAATCCTAAAATGGGGAAGCTCAAGTATTTCGTTTTGTAAATATGAGTAACTCTACAATTATTCTTTAATTTCATGGCAATAAGTATATTTGAAAGCAGGTACTGCCTACATAACTATTTCATAGATGGAAATTCCCTTTGGTATAAAAATTACATTCAAAATACGTCCCCAAAATATGTTTTATGGAATGTGTAAAGATATTCCAATAATTTAATTTTGATAGGTTATTGTTTATATGTGTAATTATTTAGTTGTTTATTTCGTGTTAATGACATATGAAATATTTTCATTTTATTATACAATTCGTTTAGTTGTATTACTTATTTCCCTATGAATGTAAAGAGTAATGGATTATTTTATAATTTTATGATCACGAACAACATGCTTGTACCTCGTATAAATGCTAAAACATATTTCACATCAGGTAAGCGTAGATAACAAAAAATAACGAGTCTTGTAGCAAGTAATATGAACAGGACCTAACCATTATTTTACTAACTAATATTTCCCTGTGAGTGTCTTAACGAAGGTGTTACATCTTCTTCTTCTTCTTCTTCTTCTTCTTCACTTCATGGCATAGGCAGTCAATTGCCTGTTCCGCCTTCAAAGTCCTCCAGCCATCGTTTCTTGGGTCTGCCCACAGATCTTTCTCCTTTCGGTTTATATTTCATGATTTGTTTTGTGAGTCTTGAGTCTGGCATTCTTTCAACGTGAAAGGAAGGCGTTACATGAGACATTAATATTATCGCTTTTTAAGCAATACTTCGAAGCATAGCAAAACTATATCGGTTTATCTATAGACCGTCCCAACCTTAAATGACAGTATTGGTCTTATGCAGCGCACTGATGCCAGATCTACTCACATTACAAGGCCCGGCACATGATGTGAAAAAGCTCTTAAACCTCGTGAAAACATCGAAATTTGTTTCTTGTACATAATAATTAATGTAAATCATGCCCTGCAGATAGAACGACGGCACACCCTTCTTCCCTTATTTTCAACCCCCATGAGTAATATTTTCTCTATAGGCCCACAAATCTACATTTTCTGACCAATGTCTACAAAATGTTACACGTGTACCCTGTGGAATCAAGTAAAAATTCTACGAGACAATCATTCTCGAAAAAAACACCCCTTGCGAAATTTTCAATCCCTACTTTGTGATCTTTTTACTAGTCTACATTGTTTGAACGATTTTTACCAAACTTTACACACAGACCCAAAAACAAGAGAAAAATTAGGCGAAGTTAATTTTGGAAGAAGCCACCCTTTAAATGTTTCTACCCCTATTACACCACCAAAATTTAGATCTACATTCTTGACGTGTTTTTAACAGACTTTGTACACAGAACGTATAGAATCAGGAGAAAATGGTAGGAAAACTAATTTTGGAACAAACCACATTTTAGATCTTTCACCCCTATTTTGTGATATATATTTATCTACATCCTTTGACCAATTTTATCAGACTTTATACCAAGAACCTATTGAATCAAGAGAAATTTTTAACCAAAGTTTATTTGGATGAAACCACTCCTTAAATGTTGCAACCCCTATTATATAAATGTTATTTAAATCTAAATTATCTGATCAATTTTTACCAGACTTTACACAGAGCTAACAGAACCAGGAGAAAAACTTAGGTAAAACTAAATTTGGGACAAAAAAAGTCCCTTAAATGTTTTAATCCCTATTAAATGACGTTTAAATCTACATTCTTTTGGCTCATTTTACGACTTGACACACAGAAAAGAAATACTAATAGGAATTTCTGTCTCTTCTTACCTCAACCCCACCCTCCATGGTCTTTAGAAGTAATAGGGTCCTTGAGTGTGACAAGTTGTG
Organism: Ectobius pallidus; assembly: GCA_964059195.1. Lineage (NCBI taxonomy): Eukaryota > Metazoa > Arthropoda > Insecta > Blattodea > Ectobiidae > Ectobius > Ectobius pallidus. Next base: position 16,612,296 of record CAXKWD010000005.1, read on the forward strand.
CTTTCTCTAGGGCCTAAATTTTGAAAATTAAAGGGGCTTCCTCCAAAATTGACTTCGAAGTACAAGTAAAATACAAAACCAGGTGACGCCGGGTCCTTTAAGCTAATAATTTATAAATGTTAAATTTAATATTAAATTTCATTTCGATAATATTATTTTTCATCATTATTATTATTATTATTATTATTATTATTATTATTATTATTATTATTATTATTGATATTATTATTACTATTATTGTGTTATAATTTTCAAGAATATAATTATAAAGGGAAGTAATAGTTAAAATACATTACATGCCTTTAGGCCTGTTCACTATCCTCAGGGAGTAGTATTATTCCTTCTCAGAGGGCCTTTCGTTTTTTCTTTTCTTATTCTATACAGTAAACTTTCTGGACACCCGGTAGCTTCTGCTATCTCTTTAATTGCCTGGGTAACGTTCATTTTCTTCAAGAAATAATTAAGTATATTTAATACTATAATTCGCTCTTTACTGCGCAATTTGTCAACACTAAGATTTCTAGTTCCTCTATTCATAATTAATATAAAATATTAATTAATATAAAATTTAATTTTAAAAAACACAAGAACCACTTCACATCAAAGTTAAACTTCACTACACAGCTACTATATAACAATGAGCTCTGAAGAAGACACGATAGTCTTAGAAACATCTGAGTACACAAAATCTCAAAGCAACCAAGTCATGAGCGCGAGAATGCTGAGCTCGGGAAAACTGTGATAATTTATTAATGCTACATGATAGAGAGCTCTGGTTTGTTTTAAATACTTTTTCAGACATCTATAAACATTTCATCTCGCTTAGTCACCAACGTAAAGTCAATACCAAAGTATGTTACTCACTACCTAACTTTTCTGTGTTGCCGTCCAAGAATTTTCAGGTAGCACTTAATAAAAAAATATATAGCTTTCTTCTTATGTAAAATTTATTGCCGACGGAAAGGGAGTAATTTCTTTCACCATCAGGCAGTCCAAGAAAAAAATCTTTACTTGTTTTGATTATTAGTTTTCTGTCTATCGCGTGATAAGTTATTAATGTGCAAAAATATTGACTTCCGCCAAAATAACGTAATTATGAAAAATAGGCCTCACATTAATTATTTATGGCTTTACAATTGGCATCATTAGAAAGGGCGGAAAATTCCCTATCAGACCACGCAATCACATTATTACATTTATCACTTTGGAAAATGGCAACATTGTCGGGATAGAAAAGGACGAAGCTAATTGCAGAACGTACGAGTGCAAGTGAGATGCAAATACTACATTTAACTCAATACTGTCTTTTAAGGCTGGGACGATCTATAGTTAGACATTCGGCCCAATAATTTTTTTTAAATTTCTTCATTCCTTTTATCGGCCTTTACTTCCAAAAAAATAATTAATTTTTCATTTCATAAATTGACTGGTCCCTATCTACTTTATCGTGATCTCATAAAACCCCAACCTTTTAGCACTGTACAGCCTAGAATCTTGTGTAAAAAATAAAGAAGAAGTAGCCTACCTGTTAATATCCATGTATTAGTTCGGCGTTACTGAATCACATAAGCTGAAAATTACCTACAGTAAAGTGTGGTTGTGCAATTAATGCCTCCACAAATTATAGTTTCTGCACCACATGAGAATGCTTTATTACACCCTATATGATACGTGCTTTAACAGTGAGAAAAATTAATAAATTACAAAATCATTGTGCCTCTTAGTACAGTAAATATTTTTCAGAAGGTAATCCTAGGAGAAGGATTCCATCTGTTGATGTATACAGAACTCCAGCTAGCTGAGTTGGTAAACCATCGGCAGGGAAAACAGAAAGATTGATTTTAGAGTCCCTCTTAAATATTATAAACTAGCTTAAAAGACCCGGCGTCGCCCGGGTTTTGTATTTTGTAATTGGAAATTAGCTTATGAAGGATTTTCAATTTTAAATTCTAGGTCCTTATATAGGCATTTATAATTTGAAATAGGAAGAACGACTTATTACACTCAAACTATTCCCTCAGAAAACGCTTGATATAGTTTTTTATGGCTCATAGAGGATCTAGAATGTTGCATCCCATCGCTTGTACAGTGCACAGCAAGCCTGGTAGAGGTTTAAATAAGAAGAAACAGAAATTCCTGTAACATAAAATTGTAATATCGAGGCGGGAAATTTCCCACTCTTATGTTACCATAAAGCATTATCACTTTCATACTTTTCTCTCCAAAAACCTGCGATATAATATAATAATATACACATTACCATACCTCGTTTTGTTTTCTCTATGTCCAGGGTAGAGAAAGTTATGTGATTCCATTATTTTAGTGGATTTCATTCTGTAATATTTATTTATAACATGAATTATTTTGATATTCTCTTATTTGTCAAAAGTGCATTTCAATTGTTTTTTCCAAGCCCACCTGATACCATTTGGCAACAATATATTCTGTGATTTGGAATTGATAATTCTATTTAAAAAGGGATTAAGTATTTTCAAAAACATTTAATTTTTGGCATTTAGAATCAGAATTTTTCAAAATCCTTTCTTAGTGAGCACCTACATTATGAAACGAAGGTACTGTCAAAATTCCAAGTCTCTATCTGTTATAGTTTAGGCTGTACGTTGATTCCTGTCATTCAGTCAATCAGTCAGTCAGTCATTCATTCAGTCAGTCAGGACAAAGCCTTTTATATATATAGAGATTTTTTTTATTGAACACGTTTGTTCTTTTCTTAATATTATTAACATACCCTCATTGCCTCTACCATAAATAGGTTGTAATGAACATATCTATTTTATCAAAATGTGTATTATGGTAACTATGGTCAAGATACCTGAAAATAAGATATCCATGAGAGGGAAAACCAATTACTTGGGTTCAGTTAATCTAACAAAAGTGCCACTCTGTCTACTTTACATAATGCTTTCGAGAATTTTCAAAAACTGAACGCATAGAAAGTAAATATTTTGGGAATAAGTTTATACTATAAAAACGCGACCAATTGTCACCATAGTAACTATGATTGAATGAATGAACGAATGAATATTTATTACCTACAATTGGGTTTCCACCCGGTGGTATTAGGTTTGTTCGCAAAGCAAATCCGTGACTGCTTGAGAATTAGTTGTACCGCGCATGTCCAGTCTGTAACTTACCCGTGATTTGCACTTTGCGAACGGTTAAAGAATTTGGAATCGATAGTTTCTGCGTTTAATCGATATGATATGCATATAAAATATATATTTCCCTTTATCATGTTATACATGCAATATACATCGGCAATATAAACTATATTTTGGGAAACTTTTAATTATCTCCCATTATTCATACATATAAGTAGCCTATGCTTATAAATCTAGAGCAAGGATTTGGAGGGAGGAGTCAGGCGCGTGAAAATAGGTTACTGCGCATGTCTCTGATAACAATTCATGGTCGAGCCTGCAAATTTTTCTTATAGTACAGAAACTGTTCGTGAGAGCTTTGCGAACAGAAGATTGAAATCAGAATCACGGATTCTCGCTTTGCGAACGCGTGTGGAGAAAGAGCGCATGCGCGAACGATTTGTTCCTGGTTTCTGACTGCTTTGCGAACAAACCTATAAGTTATACACTGAATACTACTAACTAGCACTTAAAACCAATTAAACTACCCTAATACTGTTTAAAAATATTTGCATAATACTTATACAACATGCTTACATCCTAACCGTCTTTTTCACTATCACTATACGTCACTTCCATATCACTGCCTCTGTTAACTTTCATTTAAATACTATCGTGGAACGATTTCAGTCTATTTTTAAACGCCTTGTCTCTTCTTGAGTAAGGCTCTAGTGCAGGGGAAGACAGAAGGTTGCTCTGTGACGTCACTGCTTGCTGCTCTCACTGCTCGCGTTGTACTTCTGCGAGGAGTATGTGAAATGTAGGCATCAGTGAACAGGGGGGAAGAGAGGGGTATTAGTATTGCGGGCAGGGGGAATTTAGGGGGTTAGAACTTACGTAATACGTGTTTCCGAGTTAATGAAACATCAATCGATTTTCTTGATAGTTTATCGGTTAATTACAGCACAGTAGTTTAACATATTATAAATAATTATATTTTTCTATTCTGTGAGAAGAATTGCCTTTCCACAAAATCTATGTTCTTTGACAAAAATAGACAATACTATCATTTGAATTAACATAATTCACTACTATAAAAATAATTAAAAAATGAACTGAATTAATTACCATACAAGCTCGTCTGCACCTTAGATGATACAAGATTACAGTAACAATTTTCTGACTTTCCTGTCTCTTTTTTCTTTAACAAGTTTATCAATGTTGGGACGTAATGTTTGAGCAATATTTAATCGAAGACTACATTTAGGTTGTGATTTGACAATGTACTTCTTGATTTGAGCTTTGCACATTTCATTAGTGAAAAAAATTGTTCGGCCACATATGTCGATCCAAAATTACATAATATTCGTGCGGCAAGTTTCGGGAATCTGGTTTCAGAGAAATTTCTGTAAAAGTTACCCAAGACCACTTTACGTTCGTATTTGTCCTTTAACAGATCGTCGCATTGTAAGTTTAGCAGTTCCAACTGATACGGGCAAGGAACGTCTTTGACATTAACTAAATATGGGGTAGCAAAAAGTTTAAACATTGGAGAAAGGTTTTCCACATCCTGAAACCTCGATTCGAACTGAAGAAGAATGTTTTGCAGAACTAACACATGTTCTGCAGAGAGAACACTATCAGGATCGCATCTTGCATTAACTTTGAAAAATGCTCCGTATTTCCAACCAGAAGTTGTTCTACCCACAGAGCTAAAGTGAATAGGTCCTCTAGTACCTAAATCTAGCGTACTCTAAACACCCCTACTACCGTGCGCTCTTGCTGACGTCACACACATGGGATCCGCATGCTCTTGCTTCACAAACGTCATCACAAGACGTAGTTGACTTCCCCTGCTCTAGTGGTTTTGCAGGTGAATCATTTCAATTCTTGATGGTCCGGTTTTGAAAAGAAATTTTCCTACATCTATTTTCTGTTATTTATTTTACTTGAATGATCATTTTTTTAATAAATATGTGGGTGGCTGTGTTTTACCTTTTATTTCCTTCCAGGCAGGCTCATCTCTGTATGCTTTGAACAGTACACTCAGTCTCGCGCGTTTTCTCCTTTCCCCAAGTGTGTTCCATTGAGATGAATAATTATTCTCTCTATCTCTCTCTCTCTCTCGATCGATCGATCGAATCCTATGCCCCCATGTTGGTACGAAGGGCCTCCAAGTGGAGGTTTCTGTTTACCTACGTGAATTTTGTTACGCTTCTTTTCCTAGAAAGGGCAGAGGAACAGGTGGTAAGCCCATCGTCCTTTAACCCCCCTCCGGAAACTAAGGTATTACTTGGACGTGAAAGGGCCGAGAAATTTTGTCCAGAGGCTCTAATTTAGCCTTGGGAGTTCTTTTACGTGCCGTAAATCTACGATACTGGCCCCCCAGCTTAAAGTCCCTCCCGGAGGACTCCGTGCCCAGGATTTTTACGTCCTGAAAAACCTATCGACTGCGGCCGGGTTTGATTCCGCAACCTTCGGATCAAGAGGGGCACGCTACCTCTAGACCACCGCAACCGACTGAATAATTATTACTTCGACATTATTTATTCACCCGTTTTTTAATTAAATTTTCTGGTCTATAGGATCCCAACTGGCGACACCATACTCCAATATTGACTCCTAAAATGACGAGAGTAATTTATTTTGACCGGTTCTTAAAGTAAAGTCACTTTGTCTCCTAGAAGTAATTCCCCACTTCCAATTGATCCATGCTGTTTGAGACTGAACTTCATTATCGAAGTAGAAATTAATTATTGGCAAGGTGTTATAATGGCGATGTTTCACAATGATAAGTCGAGTCCAGACTTCCAGCTCAATGAACTAGGGATTCAGATATGAAGTTTGGATTTTGAAATTAGTTACTACATGTCTGTAGAACGAACAGTTCAATAACTTATAATATCACAACTCAACAGAAATAGAAGATTTTACTATATGATTAAGTAACAGCATGCTTTAAATTATTTTATGAAAAGTAGGATAACTTTAAAAATAAAATTATTTCCATTTTATTTATGACTCGATGAGGTATTGATAAATTAATGACAACGCTTTCCTTATGTTATGATTTAATAGTATATTGCGACACAAGGGCGGAAAGGCACGTTTACGGGTCGAGGAAACAGATTGAAAACCCGAGGCGCAGCCGAGGGTTTTTAAGTTTTCGAGACCCGTAAATGCCTTTACGGTCCGTGTGTTGCATGCTATTTTTTGCACGACGGTTACTTATATCAATTTAATTATATTAATTGTGATATTACCTGAAAATATTATGTAAATACAGACTTGAAGAATGGTGCTTATTTCAGAAAGGGATTCGCATTTGTTATTGTTTATGGCAACCGAATATTTATAAAGCGGGGAGGCCTTGGTCATTTCTGCTCGCAAATAAGCATTTGCGGGCGGTAAAGTAACTTTCCGCCCGTCGCCCCTAGCAACAATTCACTTTCCGCCCGTCGCCCCTAGCAACAAGATTGCGTGTGGTAATGTCAAGTTACGAGCCATGTAAACAACTGTCGTAAGAAACACTTACTAGCTAAGGAGTACAAAAATTTATTTAATTTATTGGGAAATCTTTATTAAGAGATAGTGTGCTTATTCTAGCACACTAATTGTATGGATCAGTATAATATTAGTACATTATGCAACAAGCCTACAATGATATTTATTAAGATACGAATATGTTTATGAAACGAGCAACGTGAATTTCATAATTTTCATACGAGTATCTTAATTACGTCCACCGCTGTGGCGTACTGTCAGGCAGTGGGCCCGGGTTCGATTCCTGGTCGGGACAAGTTACCTAAGTGAGGTTTTTTCTGGAGTTTTTCCTCGCCCGTAAAACAAATGTCGGGTAACTTTAGGCCTTTGTGGTCCCCAGATATCATCTGGCCGTCATTATCATCTTCATCCCATCCTCGCCTTGTTGGAGTGAGTGTGTGTGTGAATGGTGTGTCTCGTCCTATGTGTTCGTGTGTCTCGGAGGTGGCCCCGGCATTGGGCTGATCACTCATCCGGGAGGCCCTCCATGTCCTTGTCTGGTAAAAAAAAGTATGTATGTGATCCAAAGGTAATCCCTCTCCCGACAGGTCGCGGCCCTGTAAGGCCTGGGCGGCTTGGGTCGCTTAAATCCTAAAAGGGAGAGGTAAAATTACAATAAGGAAGAAGAAGTATCTTAATTACCATTAATGGCAAGTTGCATACGATTGTTTGACCATAATTAGTATAAACGTTTAAATTTTGAGGTTTTAGATTCAATCAAACAATCGTTCATGTTTCAGCAAGCCATGATCTACGCATCAGCTGTTGTAGTTCTTGCGTTCTATGACAGATGGCAGCTCATGCCGTCGGTGAAATCTAAGCTTCCTTTTCGCCATTTTCTTGAAACCAACGATTCAATCAAACAATCGTTCATGTTTCAGCGAGCCATGATCTACGCATCAGCTGTTGTAGTTCTTGCGCTCTATGACAGATGGCAGCTCATGTCTCGGTGAAATCTAAGCTTCCTTTTCGCCATTTTCTTGAAACCAACGAATTTTGACAACACGAAATTAATTCATTTTAGTATGTTATTAAAATTAACACGAACAGAATTTGTTTTATTTTAAACAGGCTATTTCTTACGCAGATTTCAGCTGCTATCCTCAAGATCTCAAGATCGTTCCGTCTCCGATAATAATCGATACCACACTGATGTCGAAATGAAAAACAGTGTCGAAATGAGTGTCCTTATGATACCGTTACATCACACATAATAATCGTATTATAGTATGGTCGAACAAAAAAATTAGTCATAGTACTTTATTGGATATATAAATTTAATGTGACTGTCATGAAAGACAGTCACATTAAATTTATATATCTGACTAGCTTAAAAGGCCCGGCGTCGCCCGGGTTTTTTATTTTGTAATTGGAAATTAACTTATGAAGGTTTTTCGATTTTTAAATTCTAGGTCCTTATACAGGTATTTATAAATTGAAATAGGAAGAACGACTTATCACATTCAAACTATTCCCTCAGAAAACGCTTCTACACACCAAGCCTCGTTGGGGTTCAAATGAGAGGAAACAGAAATTTCTCACTCTCATGTTACCATAAAATTGTTTTGGGGATGAAATTAAACAGAAATGCAATATCACTTTCATACTTCTCTCTCCAAAAACCTGCGATATAATAATGTACACATTACCATACCTCTTATTGTTTTCTCTATGTCCAGGGTAGAGTAAGTTATGTGACTGCATTATTTTCGTGGATTTCATTCTTTAATATTTATTTATAACATGAATTGTATTGATAGTTTCTCTAATTTGCCAAACTCCCATTTCATTTGTTTCCAAACCCATCTGAGACCACTGGCAACAATATGTTGTCATGTGAACTGCGATTTGGATTTGATAATACTGTGTAAAAAGGGATTAAGTATTATCAAAAACATTTAATTTTTGGCATTTAAAATCAAGTTTTTTCAAAATCCTTTCTTAGTTAGCACTTACATTAATGAAACGAAGGTACTGTCAAAATTCCAAGTCCCTACCTATTATAGTTTAGGCTCTGCGTTGATTCTCTGTCATTAAGCCAATGAGGACAAAGATTCTTATAAATATAAAGATTGCTTCTTTATTGTATATGTTGTCTGTCGTTCGAGGCCTCTTATTCGGTGAGAAGGGAACTATATAATGATAAGTTGAATGTTTTAAATTAAAGTTTGATAATTAAAAAAAATCCAGCTATTATATTGTTATTATATAATCCAGTAAATTATTGTTAGAGATTCTGTTGCATATCTACACTGTTCAATAAATCATAAAATCAGTTAACTTATTGACTTTTATCAACAGCAATTCATTGATTTTAAACTAATTATATGAACAGAGAATTGTCTGAGTAAGATTCGATCACTCCTCTGTGTCTGAAGTTAACTTGAATCAAGCAGTTAATTTTATAATATTATGTTTGCAATAAATGAACGAAATTTTTGCTTTTCTCTAATGGCCATGTACATGTGATTAAATATAATGAGGGCACTCCGAGCAGTCCTGTTACTGCTTCATTACATTTTGGTTCATGTAATTAGATCTTTAGGGTTAATTCTTTTCTTTGGATTTCGGGAGCATGACTTGTAATCTTTCTGTTATATTCAGAATTCAGAAAAATGGTAAGAGGAATTTAGTTTACGGTTTATTGTATAGTTGAATTTTTATTTTCTGGCGGCTTGGTGACCGAAGTCGTCCATTCCGCTCCACATTAATAGAACAGTTTTACCGGAGCTCTCTAATGCATACACTGATCATTAGGGTTCGGATGTTCATGACATGTCATATTTTTATCTTGACCGCCATTCTCACCGCAAACACAAATTAAACACGAATTGCAGTGTTGTTATCCTTTTCGGACCGTTTTTATTTTGCATACAAAGTCATATTTTGGAAATTTTTATGGTATTGGTCATATTTTGGTCATATTTATAATTTAACGTCATACTTCAGTTATAAATTCTGTTAAGGAGCACTAAACGGTCGAGTTAAATTTGAAAGTTATGTCATTAATTTAATGTTTATGCCCATTTAATAGGTAACTTCATTTTAAAATTAATACAGTGTGTCCACGCTAGAGGGATCGAGAAATAAATGCTCGCCAGTTAAAACGAGATAAGGATATTGCTGCATTCTGCATATGACAGGAAAAGGAAACTCTCCAAGATTGTGCAACACTGTTTTCAGACAGCTCCACGCGCATGCGCATGCGCGTCAAGATCTTTTATCTCGAAATGTGGACACCGCAACAGAAAGTTCAGTGCGTGTTATGGCTAGCAGATGAGAAATCTGTTACTCGGATGCAGTGCCGTGTTCGTCGTACGTGGAATGTGGATCCACCTGGTCATAAAGCGATTCTCCAATGGGACAGAACACTCCGAGAAACAGGTTCTTTACTACTCTCGATCCCTCTAGCGTGGACACCCTGTATAATTGTTCATATTTTATAGGGATACACTTGATCTACAAAATATTTGCAGCTGATGAAACGAGCAAACAGGAGAAAATTCTTTAAAATCATAAGTTATTTACGAGTAAAACTGTAAATCACCTGTAAAATTGTAAAGAAGTGATTAAACTAGGCCTATCTGATTGAATTCATGTGATGTAACAATTTGATTCTAAGTTAACTTATTCTAATGGAATTAACCGTTTTAAATTGGAACATATTTTATTTTAATAAAATATGTTTTAATAGGTCATATTTAGGATTTTTTAGTCATATTTGGTCATTTTTAAGGGAATATTTGCAGTCATATTTTCCACATTTTTAGGTCATAAATAGGGACCGGATTTTTAGGTTTTTATAAACACTGTTTTAGGTTTTCCATTAGGTGAAATAGTTTTTTTTAGGTTTTTTGTCCAAAATATCGTTTTCCGGTAGAATAATTGGTTTAATGAATTTGAATGCGCTACATAGGATTCAATACATAATTAACACGTCTTCTTAAAACTCACAGTGTCACCACTCAGTATGAATAACAGGGAAGTACTAAAGTCAAACAAGCGCTTTAAAACACAGAAATCTATATCCTTGTTCATACACGGCAACAATGGTTGTTCGTACGAATATTTTAAAAGGAATACGCCGGTACTCTTACACTCCCTCTCTTGATACTGTCCATCCTAGACGACAATGGGTTGAACGAAACGCTGGTGGTATTAATTTCAATCCGACAAAAATTATTGTCTCTCCGCAAAATATCGATTTCGCAACTGAGAAACAAAAAAGACAAAAAAGTAGCCTAAATGAGATATTTTAGGTTTTATATCCCGTTTAGGTATATTTAGGTTTTTATACCCCATATAGGTATTTTTAGGGGCCACAGAATTAATGTGGGTGAATCCTAAGGACATGATTCGAAAAAGTGTATGAGCGCTTTTTGTTTTGGAAGTAAGGAAAAAAATAGGTAAAAACCTAAGAATCCGGTCCCTAGACTCATAAACATCCGAACCCTACTGATCATATAGTATAGTACAAGGGGCTATGGCAGCGTAATGGAAGTTAGTTACCAGTAACTGACCAAACTGTTCATAGTTATTCGCTATATAGCTGAGAGTACGCAAAGGTTTTTCTTCATTCTGTGAACTTTGAATCTGTTCGAGTGTAATGTAGTAGAAGAGATTGAATATTAATGTTACAAGTGGGTTAACAAAAGAACTTCTTCAAACGCAGGCAGAAATTCCTGGAACTGTTTAATCTGTTATGCAGGTTTTTGTGTAGTGTACCTCACCTGAGAGATGCACAAACACAGAAGCTCATTCGTATAGTCATGAATATGTAGACCCACCAGACAGGTAATGACGCATTTTCGTACATTCTGCTATTTGCAATAGAGACTTTTGTATTAATGGGGTCGTTTAAATGTTACCAGAGTTAGGATGTAATGCAAAGTTTACCAGTTCATTTGTCCACGAATGGAAATCAAAGCTGGAACAAATTTTTGAAACAATTTTGAACAGATGTGGTTGAATTGTCGAATCTTAAATAAGAATTGCAGGGGTATTTAAGACATAGGCATAAATCAGACTGGGAAATTACGGACACAGTTCTCATCCAACACACAGAATTAATTCAAAGACAAATATGCATTGAAATTAAGCCACATTGGAATAATTTTGAACAAAAAGTGATTACTAGTTGGATCCATAGGCGTACCGAGGGGGGGGGGTTTGGGGGTTTGAACCCCCCCCCCCATTGATTAAAAAAAGGAAAATTGTATAATTTTTTTAAGTCTGCCCATAAATTACTTAATACAAGTATAAAGCGTGGGAAGCTTAAAACTCGTTATTTTGCGTCTTAATAATTAAAAATTTCCGGGGGTTGATCCCCGGAAGCACCCCCGGAAGCTTAAAACTCGTTATTTTGCGTCTTAATTTTAAAAATTTTCCGGGGGACCGCCCCCGGAAGCTTAAAACTCGTTATTTTGAGTCTTAATTTATAAATTCTCCGGGGGAGGGCCCCCGGAAGCTTAAAACTCGTTATTTTGCATCTTAATTTTTAAAATTTTCCGGGGGAGGACCCCCGGACCCCCCTCTTCCTGGGGGGTATGGAATACCCCCCAGACGTTATAACCCCCCCCATATGGTCGGCCTGGTTACGCCTATGGTTGGATCTATAATTAGAAATAAGTTAATTGCAGGGCTTTTAAGACAAAAACATAAATTAGAAGCTGAACATTGTTTGTACATCCACCCTACAGACATAATATACTGTACTTGACTGGAAAATATATCACATTGAAGTCATTCACTCTCCGAAAATGACACTGCATTCCCTTTTTAGTTTGTATAGCCTCGAACATAAATCACGGCCACATATTAACATTTTCTCAAACATAACACAAAATATAATAATAAAATCAGGTAAACTGATATAAAAATAGTGCCAGAATGCTTTTGTTTAGTCAGTGATACTTGCAATTATGAAATGCAGATAATAAGTTATCTTTCAATTGATTTCCGAATTAAACTTCAGATCGATTCGTTAAGTAGGGCTTACGGAACAAAGCTCTAGTTTGATAAGCATATGTGTATGAGTATTTGGGTAGTGTTAGTTGTCAAAGATAACTGTATTGCAACTTCCACAGCAGTATATGAACAATGTAAAAAATATGTTGTCATGAGAACTAATTCACATTTGATAAATTCTTGCTATTAAGTTACCATAAAATAGGCACTAAATTGGGCATTACTCCGGTACCGGTCGACCAATTTGGACCAATATGAATAGGTTTCTTTCCATCCTACGTTATAAATTCGTATACCAAGTTTTCTGAAAATTCGATAAAGCGTATTTGATTATCGCGCGTACAGGCTCAAGGACAGACGGACAGACATTTTCCCGTCCACCACACAATCTCAGAAAGTACCATTCTGACCCTTTAACTGATTTCAATAATTCAAGATTACTTTTCAAGTCGACGATTCTACGTCGTTATTGCTTTTTCCCATCATGAGAAACGTTATGCATTGAATCTGAGGTTTTGTCTTAATACTAGCCGTAGGCTACACTGGTCGTTAACGTCGATGTTATTCCGTTTTGCACTCTCTTCCCACATCTTGATATTTATGTTTCCTTCTAGTTAATATCCTAATGTTTGTAGTGTGTTCAATTTTTTCCTTTCATCTCTAAATGCAATTACGTTCGTTTGTTTTGTATGGCGCTGGATCTATCTCTTGTTGTTTCTGTAGTCTTCCAGTTCGTGGAATATGAATTTGAATCATCTGACTCTCTTCTACATTAATTCTATACAATTATATTACTACTGTTTAGAACTATTAATACCTTATCATTTTAGGTGATAATATTATCTTATATTTAGTTAAAATAAATAATCTTATAATAGAAGTTACCCTACGTTACAACCAATTTAATCAACAAACAATCGAACAAGCACAAGACAAAAAAGATACTAACATATATAAAAAAAAAAATTTAAAAATATAAACATTTGTGGAATTATACGCTGAACAGTGGGCAGGAAATTCCGCAAAGATACACTGCTAAATTTTATAAAGTGATGGCCCTGCCAGCTCTGTTGTTCGGAAGTGAGAACTGGGTACTAAGGAAAGAAGATGAAAGGAGAATTCAAGCCGCTGAAATGAAGTTTCTGAGATTCATAACTGGCTACACACTACTAGATAGAAGAAAGAACGAAGATATCAGAGTAGAATTAAACATGCTAGGTGTAAGAGATACTATAAAGGAATATCAAAAGAAATGGAATCATCATCGACAACTTATGCCTGAAGAATCGCTCGCTAGAACAGTGCATAGCTACAAACCACGCGGCAGGAGAAACCTAGGAAGACCCAAGGTGAGATAGCAGAATCAGTTCTGATGGAATGATTGGAGTTGGAACGGGCCAAAAGGATCAAGCCATAAAGATGAAGATGATGATGATGATGACATATAAAATTTTTATTTGAAATATAATACAAACATTTTATATTAAATCGGATATTTGACAATTAACCCCTATCACTTTCAGAAAATTTTGGGATATAGGCTAATATTTCAAATTCCAATGGAATAGCTTATATTTGGTACTAGTCTCAACATACAGAGGTACCATTTGTGGTCCCTCTAATATTCAACAGAGTTTTAACTCTGATAACACAGATAACTGACAAGTTTATGTGGGAATAATAACTGAGGTGAATTCACCATATTCCGAGGAAGTTTCTTTTTTCATTCAAACTATGGTATAACCGTCTGTTTCTAAAAATGACACAAATGATCAATTATGATATGCTCTGTGAAGGACCCAAGAATTCCACAGCCAATTGAATCGTTTGAGCTTGAGAAAGCAATAAATAGATAAGTGAAGACAGACTACTTCACCTGGATTGACAGCATCAGATACTCGCTGAGCAAGCTCGATAATCGATTCCTCGTCACCTGAAGATAAATGCAGGTTATATGGTGATGAGGGAATCCTTCAGAAGTTCTAACAGACATGCTCTTCTGTTACAAAGCGTCAAGGAAAACTGGAAAGTAAATAGCTAAGCACAAGAGAAATGTTATCTGATAAGCACAAAAAGCTTATTTAAATTCCTCAATTTCGTTTGTCTATAACCATGGAATAGGCTACCTATTAGCCGGATTGAATTTTATTAATTTTTCACGCGTGACTGTAGATTTTAAATTTCTGCTTCCCAAATAAATAAAAATAATGCAAACTCCTAAACCAATTATTAAATACAAACCACGTTTTTGCTCAAACAATAGTTTAAGAATTATGTCCATTTAGTTGCAATTTATACTTAAAAATGTATATGATTAACTCATGTCTGCAATTAATCAGTAGTATTTTCTGAATGCTTTCTATGTCCCACCTAGTTAATGGTATTTGCTTGGGGTCTATTAGACTAGATTGGGGCCTATGTGAGGCTTGGTGAAATATATGCAGATCCCAGTGCAGATACCTTACACAGTAAGAAGTATTTCCAGGATTTCCCCGTCTTTATTTCCTCCAATAAACAAATAGTTCTTCACAAATACAGAAGATACTTCAACTAAAACGTATATGCACATGTGAAGTCAATTTCAGTTCTATCAACTTAGACGATGAAGTTAAGGCAATGTATTAACATTGTTTTTTTTATTTATCAATCCTGTAGACCAGCAGAACTGGCATAGGATAACAATAACAACAATAATAACAAAAATTATACAATAAATAAAGAACTAAAAAACGAAAACATAGTGTGAGTCTTACAGATACAAGATAATTTTTATCAGTATACTTATAACCCATTCTCATAATTCTTGTCTCTGATATTTTATTCGCATTACCTCTGGTAGCAATTGATATTGGATATCTAGAATGGACTTCGACAAATAGGTTTCAGAAATAATGCAAAACTGAATAACTACGTTCAGAGGTATGCAATGTACAAAATTTCCTAGGTATTGTGGTTTACGGACCACTGAAAAATTGTAGTCTTAATTTTGTTTATTTCTATATTAAAAACTCGTTTGCTGCATTCGCTTTTGCGAATAAGGAAACCCCCGAAATGTCTCTCACTAGGATGGTCATCCACAGCTTGGATCCCGTGACCTTTACAACGTGAGTCATTGATGATACCGACTCGGCCAACCCACTCAAAACATTTAAGAGGTCTCTACTATTTTTAGATGTATTAATAATGATTAATTATAATATGAACATATAGAAAATTCACTATGAAAGGGTGTTGGTAGGCCTATTCAATACCTTTAAAATTATAATCACATGTATTTTTCATTTATTTTCCGTTACCAGATCTTGTGCAATGAATTGTAACGATTCCACTTTTTATTGCTGTTTTAGTTCTAATGTTATTGCTATTTAATAAGATTATTATTGTTATTACGAGCAAAGATAAGGGAGAAGATAGTGCTTGGGTGCTCTTGTCTCGAAGATTATAAGCAGAACGTTCTCTTTAGAAAGCTCAATCCCTTAAGAACATCATGGTCATTGTGAAAGGTTAAGATGACCACGCTATTGTGCAAGTATCCATTCTGCAACGTGCGCAGGTTCACACAGTCCTTACCATCTTATTGTCTGGCTCATTGTGCTGTATACTGCTTAAGTGGTGAATGAGGTAATGAGATTATGATATACCTGTGAGCGTACCGTTGTGACCACTGGTTACTGCACAGAATGTAAAGGAGTTTTGTTTCATTTACCGATGTTTAATTTAAAGTCATAAATTTAAAAAAAATCTCACAGAAACATGATTACGATTAAACGTAATGATATAAAAATGTATAATCTTTTTTTTGGGGGGGGGATTACTTAGCATGCTACCATTACCTAGCTAATCGTATTCAGTATTTATCTTCAAATCACTCACTAAATACCAGATCACAACATCACAACATGACTCTCTGCTTTCAATACCTATCCATAGAACATCCATATATTCCCGGTCTTTTACTGTAACTTCTGCACGTTCCTGGAATCTCCTTCCCTCCAGCAACAGGGTCTGCTGTACGCTGTCAACATTTAAAACTAGGCTAAACGAATATCTCTCCAAAAAACGCTAATTTTTTTAGATATAAAGCATTTGCGTTTTATTGTTTCTTGTATATTGTAGATTTAAGATAAGTTACTTTTTTCCGTCTAGTATAACACACTTTACTAAAATAGTTTTATTTCATGTAACATAGACTAAATTCACTAGTGTATATGTATGTATCTAGTGCATTATTATTACTTATAGAACTATGTTAGTGTATTTGTTTGTTTCTTCTTTTCTGTCTCTGGTTGAGTGTAAGAGAAGGCCCTAAAGCCCTAAGGCCTTAACTCTGCCAGATTAAATAAAGATTTATTTATTTATAATACTGAGACTGAGTTTGAAGCGCATAGCGAGACTATAGAGTGTAAAATTAGGTTGGTGAAATATTGGTTACAAGTTATGCTGGGGTTCAATCTCTAATTAGAGATATATGTTATCAAAAACAGTTAAGGATAGGAGGAAATACGTGGGCTTCCAAATTAAATAAGGATTAGAAACAATTGGGATGGAATACGTTTGGATGGATGGGCAGGGAAATAGGAGAAGTCTGTGGAGGAAGGTTAAGGACTAGGGATGGGTCGATACCAGATTTTCTCGATACTCTATACCGATACATGATTTTTCCTCGATACTCGATACCTTCAACATATTCAGTTTCAATAAATAGGTACATTAAAAATTAAAATTTGAGAGAACTGTGTAATACCAACTAAATGAATTAAGTCTGCATATTTAATGAGACAAAATTTAATATAATCAGTAGCCTATAATTATTTTTAAACTCTACATTAAAACTAAAATTTGTTTTGTAAACAGTCCACTTACAAGTTTTTATTAAAAAATACTAGCATTCTTACTTAATTGCAGAATTGCTGAATTACAAAAATATCGAAAAAGTATCGAGCGAGTTTTCTGAAGTATCGTTCGATGCCAATACCATGCAAGTATCGAGAGTATCGAAGTATCGAAAGTATCGAGGACCCACCCCTATTAAGGACCGTTTGAAGGATATTCATAGACAAGAGACAAATGCACAATGTATGAATATGGTTTCACTTGAATTACAATCGCGGTTAAAATTGGAGTGGGGGAAGGAGCAATACATAGGAAAAGGATCTAAAGTCAGTAAACTAGGCCCCGCTAGGATTAGACTCGGTGCGTGGAGAATGATTAAGATCACAGATGAAAACGGAATGAGAGTTTGTCCATTATGTAAGGGGGAAGAATCATGGTTTCATATTTTAGCAAATTGTGAAGGTTTGGAAAATTGGAGGGAAAAATATCTACCAGTATTTTTTATGGAATCAAATAGGGAGCAACGAATCTGTTTCGAGTTACTGGCGGACAGAACTGTTGAGGAAAGCATTGGGAAGTTTGTAATACTGTAAAGGCGAGACAGCTCAGGTTTGAGAAAGCGGCAAATTGGAGTGCGGGTGTGGATGGTGAGGAATAGACTTTGTTTGTGTTATTTAGTATTTATTTAATTATGTGTTCTGTCTCTTTCCTGTTGTACTTTGCATAAGCATGTACGGTCCAAGCGAACCCTTGCGATTGTTTGCTTTATAATTTGTAAAAAGCATATTAATGTAACAAACACTTACACTAGACCACATAATACTGAGATTTCACCATATGGTAATGTTTTGCTAAACTTCCATCAAAACTTATCATAACTATTCTGGTGAATTCTATGTCTATGTTGGTAAATTGTTGGGATCAGACATGGATAATTTTATAAAATCAGATAATTATCTTAAGTGATCTGATGAGCTAGCTACTACCGGTTGATAATTACTCAAGCACCTGTGGTGAAAAATAATAAAAACCGAACAAACGACTGATATTTCCTATTATCCAACAACAATTCAAGATTTTTATATGCCGATATTAAATCCTAATACCCTTATTACAAACAAAACCAGTTTCTAGTCCAACTTTTCGTTATAACTTCCATTAAAGACCAGCTCACGATTAGGCTATATGCAAAGTAATAATGCACGAAACGCAATAGACAGCGCACGGATAAGATGATTAATTTTCTATAGCAGCAACGAGACAATTATTAGCAGAAGATAACTTCATCAAGTATATTCCAAAGAACTACTAATAGTTTTAGCAAATTATCATTAAGTGCCAGAATGGTACTTTATAAGATTGTGTGGGGACGGGAAAATGTCTGTCTGTCCGTCCGTCCGTGTGTTTGTACGCGCGATAACTCAAATACGCTTTATCGGATTTTCATGAAACTTGTTATACGCATTTATAACATCCATGGGAAGAAGTTTATTGATGTTGGACCAAATCGGTTAACAGAGTAATGCCCAATTTAGTGCTTATTATAATGGTAATATATTAGAATGAATTTATCAAATGCAAATTAGTTGTCATGACAACTTATTGTTTTACAGTATTCATATACGGCTTTGGAAGTTGCAATACTTTTAGCTTTGACAAATAACACTAGGCCTATTCCTTCATATATGCTTATCAAACTCGACCGTTAAACTGAGCGAGATGACTGCGATGGTAACGTCTTGGACTCGCAATCTGAAGGTCCCTGGTTCAAATCCCGTAGCCGACCGATTTGACTTTTTTCGTGTATTTTTATGTGAGTGTGCGATTGTCAAGATATCACAATTTGTATAGTTCTGCTGATGCTGGACGATGTTAATCTGATTTTTAACTAGACCTTTGATCTTCCGTAAGTCCTGCTTAACGTATCAATCTGGAGCTTAACCCGGAAATTTATTTTTTAAAAATAATTTTTCTACATATCATAATTGCAAGTATAACGGATTAAAAAAAAAGCATTCTGCCACTTTGTTAAATCAGTTTACCTGATTTTATTACTATTATTATTATACTGATATGGCAACTGTTGTACTGTACCATTATTGTGAGAGCAATATGCTGGCATTATGTCTTCAGATGCTATGATTGGATCAAATTTCTAACCTATTATTTATTTTCTACATAGATGAGGCAATCGTTTCAATTCTATTGCATTGCTCTGTTGGACGTCATTACGTAGGCCTATATATGTATGTGTGTTTGTTTGTTTTTGTAAATTTATATATTCTGCGACAAATTAATAAATGTCAGACACGTGTATATTAACTTTCTGTTTTCAATTTCAACCGCGATGGATACTAGCGATAGGTGAGAAAGAAAATTATGATTACCGGTATGCGTGATATCTAAGAAGTATTCACTGTTTAGCTGAAAAATGTTCTGAATCAAAGGGAAAAAGTATCTTACTGTACCAAGATACGAACCTTACTAAGACTGATCTAATTCCATGGATAAAATCTAACTACAGAATAATTTTTTTGGAACAACCTGTGACCATTAATGCTATTATTTTAACTGTAGACTATAGTATGTTATTGTTAATGTTAATGTTATAACTACGTGTGAGAATCAAATGACAACCGCAATAATTTTTTTTCCACTACTCTCATCTCGTTTTCATCTGTGATCTTAATAATTCGCCACTCACAGAGTCTAATCCAAGCGAGCCCCAGTTTACTGACTTTAGATCCTTTTCCTATGAATTGCTCCTTCCCCCACTCCGATTTTATCCACGATTGTAATTCAAATGAAACTATAGACTTACATTGCGAATTTGTCTGTTGTCTATCAAACGGTTCTTAACCTTCCTCCACACACTTCTCCTATTTCCCTGCCCATCCATCCAAACGTATCCCATCCCAATTGTTTCTAATCCCTTTCTTAATTTGGAAGCCCACGTATTTCCTCCTATCCTTAATTGTTCTTGATAACATATTGCTCTAATTAGAGACTGATCCCTCAGAACAAGTTGCACCAATATTTCACCGCCCTTATTTTACACTAGAATCACTATGCACTCCAAACTCTCTCTTAATGCCACAGTTTGCAGAGTTCTTTGGAAGCAAAAATATATATAAGCTTCTAAATACTGGCTTTGAGAATCAAATTTTAGCCTTATTTTAAATTATATCATAAAGTGATTTGTTTCTTAAAATTGTACACGATTTTGATAAAACTCATAAGCCAAGCATTTTCAAACATTAATATCTATATGAAAATCACTCCTTTGCATACAGAAATATTCATTCTTTTTTTACCAATATTTCCCAGTTTAAATATTCCAACCTATTCTATTAAATTTAAAGGCAACTTTATTAATTATTTTTGCCATAATGTATATTAAAGCACATAAGTAGGGCAAGACCGGGTGACGCGCCGCACCGGGATAGATGCCGCACCGGGATAGATGCCGCACCCCCTCTAACTCGAACATTTGACGCTAGGTACCGCTAATTGTCGTGATACCATCTCCAGCTCCCTCCCTAGAGTAACTGGATCACGTGCCTTCATTGTTTGCTGTGTTTATGTCATTGTTATAGCGGTATTTATCAGGTAAGAGCACTAGTTTCACTGCGAAACTTTTTTGGACTCATTACTTTATTCATTCCTGATCTGTATTTGTTCCATTTATTCTGCGTGTACTACTTTTAATAGACTATTTAGAGGTTGTAAAGATATTGTGAGTGAAGTTCGCCATAACAACAATAACAATAAGCTCTACAGATGAGTGCGGCGCGTGTCCCTGAGTTTTGGGTCACATGCCGCATAGCTTTCAAGGGTGACACGCCGCACACTGTTTTGCAGTATAATTACACACCAAAATTATTTTTCTGCTCTTTTCAGCAATAAATATGCCAACTAGATATAAAGAAAGGGAGGGAGCTAAACAACGTGGCCTATGGAATGACAGTGACCTACAAGAAGCCGTTCGCGAATTAAGGCGGGGGAAATTTCCTTTCGGGAAGCCGAACGTTCCTATAATATGCCAGAGAGGACTATTCGTAGGCGCACGGACACAGGAAATTGGGAAAACCCTCACTTGGGCCTGAAGGAATATTTTGTACACAAAATGAAACAAGGCTAGTCGCCAATATTCAGAGATTGTGTAGATAGGTTCTCTTTTGTTCTGTACGTGCCTTTGAAGTAAATTTAAACTAATATTATGAATGCGGCATGTCTCCCATGCGTGCGGCATAGCACCCTGTAACGCGGCATCTCTCCCGCTTTGGCTTTCAATTTAGTAATTGTATTTACACGTTTAATTATTAAGTGCCAGTATGGTACTTTATGAGATTGTGTGGTGGACGAAAAAATGTCTGTCCGTCTGTCCGTCTGTCCGTCTGTCTGTCCGTGTGTCTGTACGCACCATAACTCAAATACGCTTTTTCGGATTTTCATGAAACTTGGAAAACAGATTTATAATGTCCATGGGAAGAACCCTATTGATATTGAACCAAATCGGTTCACCAGTACCGGAGTAATGCCTAATTTAGTGCCTATTTTAATAGATTATATTAGAAAGGCGCCATAGCTCAAATACACTGAATCGGATTTCCATGAAACTTGGTATACGCATTTATGACGCCCATGAAAAGTACTCTATTGAATTTGAACCTAATCTGTTGACCGGTACCGGAGTAAAACCCAATTTAGTGTCTATTTTAAAGGCGCAATAACTCAAATACACTTTATCGGATTTTTATGAAACTTCGTATACGCATTTATAATATCCATGGAAAGATGTCTATTAATATTCAACCAAATCGGTTGGCCAGTACCGGAATAATGCCCAATTTAGTGCCTTTTATGTTAATATATAAGAAGTCGCGATAACTCAGATATGCTTTATTGGATTTCCCCGAAACTTTGTATACCCATTTATAATGTACATGGGAAGACGTCTACTGATATTGGACCAAATCGGAAGATCGGTACCGGAGTAAAACCCAATTTAGTGTCTATTTTAAAGACGCGGTAACTTAAATACGCTTTACCGGATTTTTATGAAACTTGATATACACATTTATAATGTCCATGGGAAGACGTCTATTGATATTGGATAAAATCGGTTGAACTGTTTCGGAGTAATGCTCAATTTAGTGCCTATTTTATGGTAATATACGTATTCGAAAGAATTTATGAAATGCACATCAGTTATCATGACAACATAGTCAATTGTTTTACTGTGATCTTATAAGGTTTGGCAATTAAAATACAGTTAGCTATGACAACACTATTGCTTTAAATGCGCTTATCCAACTAGACCGTTAAACTGACCCAGGTGGATGTGATGGTAACGTCTTGGCCTTACATTCAGGAGTTCCATGTTTCAAACCCCGAAACCGGCCAATTTGACATTTTTTTTGTATTCTGCATATGATAACTGCAATCATAACTGATTAAACAAATACATACTGGCACTTTGTTACATCAGTTTACCTGATTTTATTATTTTATAAATATTTCCTCTGCTGAAATATAGGCAGGGAAGATCATAGCTTGGAGTCTCAAAAAGAGTTTTCAAAATATTCAATCCTGTTTTGAGGTAGACGAATTTCAAGAAAAGTGCGGCGCGTCACCCTATCTTGCCGTACGTAAATTTTTCCGACCGGAGTGAAAAAATCTTTCTCTTCATATTTCATTCAAATATATTGATACAGATTTTGTTTAGCCTATAAAAAAGGGACAATTTCATGACTGAAATATAATGTGTCGTTATTTATTATTATTATTATTACTTATATTATTATTAGTGTTATTGTTTTAGTGTATATCATGCCTGTGAGAACAGTGTGTAGGATTTACACGTGTCCTCAGATGCTGTAATGGCCTCACATTTTTCTGCGCTTGGTCTCACCTTCACTTAATGTATTACTACTGGGTGTTTATGCATACGTTTTCCACACACGAAATGCACAAGTATAATTTATTTTCAAGTAAACCCGATGAGTACACTACACTACAGTACAAATAAACCATTTCAGAGAAGGTAAATTTCGTGTACAGGGTAAAAAAAATACCTATGTGATGTCGTAGAACATTTTTATGTATAAACTTGTAGAAATAGTTTTATTTGTATGTGTAACATTTTTATTCCATATTAATAATTTGTTTTAACAAATTTATTATTATTTCTCTTTTTACTAAAGTATTTTTCTCCCAATTATTTTCCGTCTTTTCTTAACTTTGTTATGAGAGAAAGTTTAAAATATCATTGCAAAGAATATATCACCATTTCACATATCTTGTTCGAAGTGTTTTCGTATCAATAAATCGTAATGAGAAAACAACATCAGTATACCACTTGCTGTATTCAGTTAAATACTGTAGTTTATTAGTGGCTGGTTATGACGATTACCGGAATTGGTCATGGTTGAAGTGACCGATATCGTTACACCCAGATCGGGGAAAATGTTTTTTAATCTACTGAAAGCATTAATTATTGCACTATCTGTCTGACGATAGAATCCAGCGTTATAGGTGATCAATAATCCTATAATTGAATGAATTGATTTTGCTCAGAGTTATCAATAAATGAATGACTAAATCCGACCCTTCATGACAGTAATACTAAATACCTTATATTGATGAATTTCATTTCCTTAGTGGTGCGATTGAGTAGTAGAGGGTAAAGATTTTCCGCCTATCACCACTAAATACCAAAGTATCTACTTTTAAGTGTTGATCAGTATTGAAACTGATATGCTTAGTTTGCTAGACAGACATAATTAACATCTTGTTCTAGTTGTTTATATTACTAAATTATATTTAAATGCTCAATACCAATAAAAAAATGGGTATAGTTTTTATGTGACTTACATTTTACAAAATCGTTATGTTAGAATCTTCAATAGGCCTACATCACGTCAATTGTTCCAGTTGTTTCTATGACTAAATTGTATTTAAATATGTATTACCGCAAAAAAAATGTGTGTACCTAGGTATAGTTCTAGGATTTTGTATTTTAAAATATTATTCCATTAGAACAATCAATGGGCCTACATCACATGAATTTTATCAATACAATCTAATGTATAAAATTTGACAAACTCAAGTACTGTTTGATATGATTTTTAATTATTAATGTTTATGTTATAATTTTTATTATTGCTTATGTTTACATTACGTAACTGTTAAACATTGGTTCATAGCAAAACATCACAGGATACAATATTATCAAAATCTGACTTAGTTTGTAAATACTGTTAAATGTTTTGTACGCATGTTTTTGCAATATATTTGTTAACTAAAAGTTATTTGTTGAACTTTTTAATTTTCAGCAATTCAGATAAATTTACAACTCTACTTATTATTTCAAAATTCTACGACACGCCTTTTGGAATTGTTTCATAAAAACCTTACTTTGGTATTTAGTGATGATTAGGCGGAAAATACTCTACCCTCTATTACTATTATATAATGACTAGCTTAAAAGGCCCGGCGTCGCCCGGGTTTTTTATTTTGTAATTGGAAATTAACTTATGAAGGACTTTAGATTTTTAAATTCTAGGTCCTTATACTGTATAAGTATTTAGAATTTGAAGTAGGAAGAACGACTTATCACACTCAAACTATTCCCTAAGAAAATGTTTGATATAGCTTTTATGGCTATATGTAGAATTTTGCATCCCATCGCTTGTACAGTACACAGCAAGCTCGGGAGGGGTTCTAATAAGAAGAAACAGAAATTCCGGTAACATAAAATTGTATTATCGTGGCTGAAAATTTTGTTTCTCACTCTCATGTTACCATAAAACCGTTTTCGGAATGAAATTAAACAGAAATACAATATCACTTTCATACATCTCTTCCCAAAACATATTACCTTACCTCGTATTGTTTTCTCTATTTCCAGGCTAGAGGAAGTTATGTGACTGCATTTTTTTCGTGAATTTCATTCTGTGATATAATATATATATATATATATATATATATATATATATATATATAAGGTAGGTGGTCCAGTTAAGGCCACGTTAATTTTCAAAATTAAAAACAAAGTGTTTATAATTTCCAAATTTATAATTTCCACACTCAGCTATCAACAGATGACTATAATAAGTTGTTCTGGGCAAGAAACAATTATATTACTTAATGACATTGATAGCAAAAAATATAAAATGAAATCAAGTGACAGTGGCCTTATGAGGAGCATGTAGTCATGATAAGGCCACTTGGGTACACTGTAATCTTCTGACCAGCTCTGTACTCTTTGCCTCACTTTTTTATCCATAGGAAATAAATTGAACGTATATTCATATCAACATTTGTTAAGTAGTGTAAAAATAATAAAAAGTCAATTAATTAATTGATTAATTAATTAATTATAAACAATTAAGCAAATTATGTATGTGTTCGCGGTCAAACCCAGGTCAGTATGAAAAGTGTGAACATTATTGTTTAAATGTTATAAATTAATAGATATTCACAAACAGAACTTGAACATTATGACCGAGAAATAGCGTTCCTCATCGCATCGCATCGTATGTGGCCTTAACAGGTGCACTATATATTTTTATTTGTAATCTCGGTTATTAAACTTGGTATGTTAATGCAGATACAACAAAGAGATGCTTTAAAAGATCACAATGTAAGCTACATATCCACGTATAATTTTATGCTGAAATGAATCTACTTAAATAGTTAGATGTATTTTATTTCTTATCTTGTTTTTATTTCTGAAGCGCGTATTTCACAAAAGTTTCTGTCTTTCCTCGAGGAATGGAGAGGGAACACTGAAATTCTGGTCAGTTGACCTTCAAAGGACGAGTTTCAAGTAGGTGTTGCAATCTGGGGCCAAAGTGTGATACTTTTACGTTAAAGTATTAGTGGCCTTATCAGGAGCATGGCCTTAACTGAAGCACCTACCTTATATATATATACAGGAATAAATCCCAATTACAGTTGGCGTAGTTTCGCCGATATGTTGTACAGTATAAAAATACAATACAATAAATGAACGAATGTGTGAGGATAAAGAAAAAAAATACATAAATGATTTACAATAACTACAATTAATTTAACAAGACAATCTAAAAATTAAGCCAAATCATATGGAACATATAACAGTTTATGAAGAAGTCCTATGTATTGATTCAATGACAAGTCAAAATCCAGAAGAGCATTTTGAAGTGATAGAGAATTATATCGTTTACACATTTGAAGGAAAGATGAACATTCTAATATTTTTGACCTAATGACAGGAATATATAACAATTCCCTATTCCTTAAATTTAATTGCACTACATTAAATTTAATACGTTTTAAAAGTTCATTACTATCAATTTTACCATTGATAATTTTATATAAGAATAACTGTTGCGCTACCAACCTTCTACCAATTAAAGTAACAAATTTAAATTCATTTAATAAAGTATTATAAGAAATTCTATCAATTAAAGCAGTTCTATCATATTTTTAAAAATACATATATCGAAGAAAACTCGTCTGAATTTTTTCTATGTCATTAATATGAGTTTTATACAATGGTGACCATATAACTGATGCATATTCTAACTTACTGCGTACAAAACTATTATAAAGTAATTGTAAGACACGTTCGTCTTTAATATTTTTGGAATTACGAAAAATAAATCCTAACTGTCCATAAACTTCATCTATTATTTTATCAATATGCTTTCGAAAATTTAAATTATACGTAATAATTAATCCTAAATCTTTAATGGTAAATATTCTTGTTAACGTTTCCGAATTCATACTGTATTGAATAATCGGGTGAAGTGAAAACTCATGAAATAGCATTTTCTAACATTAAGCGCCAAATTGTTTTGGATACTCCATTCAAAAAGCTTGTCTATTGTTAATTGTAATTCCAATTAATCTGATAAAAAACGTATCTCTTTATATATTTTTAAGTCATCTGCAAAAAATAAGCATTTAGAATTTTTAACAATATCTGGTAAATCATTTATAAAGATTAGGAAAAGAAGTGGCCCTAAATTAGAGCCCTGTGGTACACCAGAATTTACATCATAAACAAAGGAAGGACATTGATTAAAAACAACATATTGTTTACGGTCTTTTAAGTAAGACGCTATCAGTTTCAAAAACATCGAATTAATACCCAACATAGACATTTTAGCCAACAGAATATCATGATCTAATTTATCAAATGGCTTTGCAAAATCAGTGTAGATAACATCAACCCTACACTTCTTATCTAGAGGTTCTGATATATCTTGAATAAAGTTCATTAAGTTTGTCAAATTCGACCTTTGAGGAAAATAACCATGTTGAAAAACAGATATATATATATATATATATATATATATATATATATATATATATTGTTTGACATGATAAAATATTCTATCCTACAGAATCCGTTCTAAAATTTTTGCTGGCGCACTTATTAGAGCAATAGGTCTGTAATTCGTTACTTTTATTTTCTCACCACTTTTGAATACAGGAGTTATTTGAGTGATTTTCCATGCATCTGGAAATATTTGGGAACTAAGTATTCGGTTAAAGATTAATAGAAAAGGGGATTCTAATATCGTTGCGCAACCTTTTAATACGTAAGGAGGAATTCCATCATAACCTGCTGATTTCTTTGGCTTAAGCTTGTTAATAGCATTCCGATACTCCACACTGTCTACTGGGTATAGAGATAAGGAATGTGATAAATGATATATATAACCTGATGCAAACTATCAAAGTTGATCTGGAAAAGCAAATACGACAGATGAATAGTGAGTTAGAAACTGAATTGAATAAATCCTTCGATAATGTTCATCAGCTACTTGCTGAAAATAAGCAATTGATTTCCGATCAATCTGACAAGGTTTCCCATACCATACCTCGTATTGTTTTCTCTATGTCCAGGGTGAAGAAAGTTATGTGACTGCATTATTTTCGTGGATATTGATAGTTCTCTCATTTGTCAAATTTATTCTACTTTCATTTTTTTCCAAACCCATCTGAGACCCACTGGCAACAATATGTTTTAATGTCAAATGTGATTTGGATTGGACAATTCTGTGTAAAAATGGATTAAGTATTTTCAAAAACATTTGATTTTTGGCATTTAAAATAAAAAAAAATTCAAAATCCTTTCTTAGTGAGCACCTACATTATGAAACGAAGGTACTGTCAAAATTCCAAGTCTCTACCTGTTATAGTTTAGGCTCTACGTTGATTCCTGTCAGTCAGTCAGTCAGTCAGTCAATCATTAATTCAGTCAGTCAGTCAGGACAAAGCCTCTTATATATATAGAGAAGAGATGTCATCTATATCCTCCTCCCCTCGAAATCGTTGTATCATATCATATGCTTTACATCTTACGAAAGAACGAGCATGGTAGTATGGGATGTGGTACAAAGGAATACAAAGAAGGAATTTTATTTTCTACGTTCGTTAACGTACTATATCAAATTATGTAACACGAAATGTAACTGAAAATTATTAACCATTAAAATATTTCCGAAACTTAGAGCCTTGTACATCGAAATCGAAATAACTATTTCACAAGTAAAAAAACGATATGAAGGAACGTGATTTTGACGAAAATAACAATTACCGACCATTTAACTACATTATTGACGTATAAATCGGTCAGTTCAAAAATTGTATAATAGAAATGTAAGACTTGTAGAGCAATGGTATATGTAAAATATGAGAATATTTATCCTCGTGTAATATTGCAAGCATTCACAGAAACCATCTGTTTTACTGAAATTTTATTCGTTGTTTTCAAACTTAGTTCCCACAGACGATTTCACTCGACGATTACTTACATTACTGTATAAATTCAGCCTTGTAAAGTTTAATAATGATAATACACTGTGATAATACATTAAAAGTTCCTTCACAATGTCATTTCCGTTTCGCACAATAGGAAGATCTGATTTCAGTACATAACTAAACGATAATTCACAGCAGTGGCGTAGCGTGAGGCTAGACTTTGAGTCTGAGTCTACTTAAATAAATTGCTAAGAAAAGTAGAATCTTGGTACAGTAAATTTAATTGGTTAACTAGTAGTTACAACCATAAATATTGTATTTGCTATTTTGCGGGGGAAAGGATGGAGTGTTGAAGGAATATAAAATGTAAATACTCTAATAATAATACTGGTAGTAATGCTATATATATAGGTATAGGCCTACATGAAATCGAAAGATTTCGTTGTTGCGTTATTTAAAGCGCTGTTAATACTTGAGAATTGGTGTGTCATTTACACAAACATTATAAATTTAATTTTTAAAACACAGTTTACCCAGAACACAATACGCCACTAATTCACAGACCAACGGCCATTTTGGTGCCTTAGAATTTATACCTATTCTTGGATATATTTAGGTCGCTGATGCCAAACGTGTCATTAGTTTTCCCCTATTAGCTTTAGTTTTTTAGGTATGGTATTGTCATTATGCATATTATCCCATTTTAAGTTTGATATAAATAAAAAATAATGTCTATTTGTAGCTTCTAAATCATATGAAGAAAAAAGCAACACACTAACATTACATTAACATTACAATAAGAATATAACATGGGGTCTTTCAAAAAATTGAATTATCGCATACAGTAAGTTACTGTACGGTCGTTTATGACTTATGAGCTGTCAATTTGAGGGCCAAAAAATAATCCAGCTTCTGTACTTCGTACAGTTTTCGTCCTACGTGTCCAAAGTATTGTCAAGAATCTTCACAAGCTATATTATCAAGCAAGATTTTGTTTCACTAAACTAAGACTAATTCACGAATAAAATCCCCCCTTCGACAAAAGTAGAGCTGGTAGAGAAAAACTGTTGACATATTTGGAACAAGCATACTAAGTATAGCCAAAATCCAGTAAAATATCTGAAACACCAAACAAAATGTCCTTTTTTGTTGGGCTGTTTAATTATTAATTATAGTGATTTGGAATGGAGAGTAGGCCATTCGGAATTTCGACATGTGCTGTTTCCTTACTGTTTTCTAATACAGTGTGGAGCATTCAGAATAGATTATATTGGTAATAGGTGCAAGTTATAATCTTTTATGATTCCCGTTTGTAAAAAAAGTTAACTGAAAACCTTAGATGACTCTTAAGACTACCTAAAACAGGTTATAAACCAGCCTTTTTAAAATTAGAAATTAATACTGGGTAATTAACTGAACATAACTATATTATGAACTCTTCGTACTTGAGAATCCGGTCAAGAAAACCACCATTAACGGCCGTGGGTGTCGGCATGCTGACTACATGCCCCTCAATCCTGCCATCTGCCTAAGGGAGATGACGCAGCGGTCGGGTGGTAGGCCAAGTCCCTCCAGGGAAGTAGCGCCACGGAGTTAAGTTTTCGTACTTGAGAAAATCTGTCCGGAATAAACCGTCGCTAAAACAGGCCATGTATATATTAGGTAGATTTCGAAGAAAAAATCTACCTATTGCAATGGATACCATGTCATGATTTTCGAAAAATTCTTTCATATCTTTACGTTTCATGCCTTCCTGAGGACGAAACCACCGCCTGTTCAAAAAAAAAAAAAAATGTGATATATATATATATATATATATATATATATATATATATATATATATATGTATATATATATATCTTTACACGCTAGCGGCCGTAATTCTGAAGATATTTGAACCAAATTTTATTATGTTATTTCTAGGTCCAATAGTTCGGACAAGTTCGTTAATGAGAAAAATTGGCCCAAGGGGGTGGTCGGGGGAGGGGGTTGAAATTTCAAAACATTTATATTTCGGCCCCTATGAAGTATAGCGGGAAACTTTGTTTGAATAAATTACAGCACTCTCTATGGAGTTCACAGTGACATCAACGATTCGGGGGTTTTGGGGGTACGAGTGGGGTTGGGGGATGGAAATTCGAAAATTTTGAAACTACGTCTTGTGGGGTATCGTTGAAAAGCTCTTGATGCGTACTCTACAAATCAATAACTAGTTTCTTAATAGTTCTCACATAAGGCGAGATTTGCATGTTTTTTAAAAAAGTGCTATTTCCTCTTTTTTGCAGTTATTATTGCGGGTTTGTCATGCCAAGGCTAAAGAAGAAGAGTGCTACGCAGCGACAATAAATTAAACCAAAAGCACTTTGAAATTTACCTCAGCCTGTAGGCTTGCCTAAAGGGATTTTTTTCTCGAATGTTTCTTTGGAAAACTTATATACATACCGGTACATATAGGTCGCCCAAAGAAAAAATAGTATTGAAGTAGATTTTTTTAAGTTCATTCGATTGCAAACTTCGTTTACAGGAGAACTCCTGAAAGTGAATGAACTCTTTCAGAGCTGAATTTGTATGGATATATAAGCAATCGTTAAATGTAATCATCAGGGAGCTCTTTAAATTTGAATTATTCAGTAGAATAATTGGCTTCCATAAATAATAAACATATTTTGAGGATAGAAATCTTCATATTTTACGTAACACAATACTCTATTCGTTTTATATCTGTTTTAAACAATTACTTGAAATCACGCATTTACACGTTAGTGGCAGTAAAATGGTTAGTCAGATTATGTCGGTTCGTAGTTGTGGGTCACAATCCAAAACAAAATCAAGTAAACTGACGTAAGCATGTAGCATAATACTTTTGTTTAATCAGTGATAATTGCAATTATGATATGTAGAAAATAAGTTATTTTTGTTATCGATTTCAGAGTTAAGCTCCAGATCGATTCATTCAGCAGGCTTACGGAAGAACAAAGGTGTAGTTTGATAAGCATATGTGAAGGAATATGTGGGTCGTGTTATTTGTCAAAGCTTCCTGTATTGCAACTTCCAAAGTCGTATATGGACACTATAAAACAATATGTTGTCATGAGAACTGATTTGCGTTTGATAAATTCTTTCTGAAATATCAACATAAAATAAGGACTAAAGTGGGCATTACTCCGATAACGGTCAACCGATTTGGTCCAATATCAATAGGCTTCTTTCCATGAACGTTATAAATGCGTATACGAAGTTTCATCAAAATCCGATAAAGTGTATTTGAGTTATCGCGCGTACAGACACACGGACAGACGGACACTACTCTACTCAGTCTAAAAAATTACCATTCAGGCACTTAATAATTAACGCTAAAGGAGGAAAACATATAGGTCTACTAACTTTGCACATTCAGTTCTTAAACCTCATTTAAAGTAGTCGTATTAAAGAAGCATGCGCTATTGAATAGGCCTAAGAGGGCGTTGTCATGCAACAATACGTCATTCTACAATATAGACCTCGATGTTTTCGAAGATCCTTTGTCTATTATACATTCAGTGAGAGTAATTCTAAGAACCTAGAATATTGGGATATGTAAATTAGAAAATTAAATTCTGTGCACGTTGTTTACTGCATTGAGTTAATTTAAACATCTTGATATTTGTGACAATCTTGTTTTGATGTGCTTCACGTCGCGGGGAGTCCCCTCCTGCAGGTAATAAATGCAGGTGACATGTTTTCAATGGCAACTAATGAAACTCCCTCCGGCATGCCGTGACCACTTTCCACTTAAACTCTCATGGATAATTACATTCAGTTCACTTCAGTAAATATTCTATGGGATGTCTTTCAGGTGGATTTCATTTCTCGTCACATGGATTTGGATAGCCAAACATAATATGGAATTATAGGCCTACTTTAGGATACGAGGCGCATCCATAAACAGGGTTTCCACTGGTCGGGAAAATCCGGGAATCCGGGAAAAGGCCGGGAATTTCGTATGGTCGGGAAAATCCGGGAAAAGTCAATGAATTTGTCAAAATATCCGGGAAAATTCGAAAAATTGCAAAGTGTGATCAAAAAGACTTCTAGACAATAATAGGCCTATATGAAAGTATATTTAATTTATTTTAATGTTCCTAATTTTTGTATCTGTTATAGCCTAAATAATTATTGTTTGCAATTACTTTTGTTACTAAAAGTTTTCTTATTTAAAGTATGTATAATCATATAATTTTTCTTACACAGTTATTAGAAAGTGCTTCATATTATGGTCGGGAATTGCTGAAATGATCAATGAAAAACAGGGAATAAGCCGGGAATTTCTTCAGCATTACTTGGTGGACACCCTGATAAAGTAAGTTTCCCCGGGGCCGTTTACTCAAACAAAACAAAATATCATGGAAATATTTATTGCAACAGATATAGCAAGTGTTCAGCTATTTTGAAGATATTCGCCACAGGAATTGAGACATTTGCCATACCATGCGACCAATTTTTGAACACTTGTGTCGTTGAAGTCTGCCGCCTGGGATTTGAACCACTGGATGACAACTATCTCCGCTTCTCTGTTATTCTCTGTCATTCATTGAGGTGTAGGAAAAGATGGAAATCACTGGAAGCGAGGTCCGGGCTGTAGGGTGGATGTTGGAAACATCTCCTAGTCGAACTTTTGCAGGAGACTTGCAGGGAGGTGTTAAAGCCTCCATCCTACAGCTCGGACCGCAGTGCGCTGTAGCAATTTTTCGGAACTAATAATCTAATTATCTCTTAAAATATGTATTTAGGTAGTTTATGTTTTGTCTAATATTAACTACTGTTCTCTTGAATCTCCACAGCAGTACTCCTTCCACTTTGCAAGTTAAAGTCGTTCTTTCATTCTCATATTCCGCATTTATACCATGGATGGGGAGGGGATTTAATGTATTTTGACGCCCTACGCATGGTGGAAGATTTTGGGATTAGCATTTTCAGACACATTTCTAGCAAGTATAAAGCCGAAATGAAGCTTCCTTTCTCAGTTATAATTTGTACCACAATACACACAACATCATCCAGTTCACATTAAGTCAGTACAGTAGTAGCCTATATTAAAAGTTTTTAAAGTGGATAGTTTATTTTTCATGAAAGATACTCAGTTATTCAATATAATAGTTCAGTCTTCGTATTTATTAGTTGGTTGTGGGATTGTTTCTCATTATGTGTTCATAAACGGAGTTGTTGGAATCCAGAGGTAATCACGAACTGAACTATGTTCTTCTTCTTCTTCTTTCTCGTAGTTTTACCTCTCCCTTGTAGGATTTAAGCGACCCAAGCCGCCCGGGCCTTACAGGGCCGCGACCTGTCGGGAGGGGGATTATCTTTGGATCACATACTTTGTTGACCAGACAAGGACATGGAGGGCCTCCCCGGATGAGTGATCAGCCCAATGCCGGGGCCACCTCCGAGACAACACGAACACATAGGACGAGACACACCATTCACACACACACACACCCACTCACTTCAAACAAGGCGAGGATGGGATGAAGATGATAATGACGGCCAGATGATATCCGGGGACCGCAAGGGCCTAAAGTTACCCGATATTTATCTCAAAGGTGAGGGAAAACCCCGGAAAAAACCTCACCTAGGTAACTTGTCCCGACCAGGAATCGAACCCGGGCCCGCTGCGTGAGAGGATAGAACGCATCCCCTGAGCCACAGCGCTGAACTATGTTAAGATACAATATTACTGATCATAACGGTATATTAACTATCCATAAAAGGCTCGAAGATGAGTAAAATGATAACGTACATCATTTTAAAGATGAAACTAACCAACTAGATCTAAGCTTTTGTAATTATACTTAGATGTGATAACAACGATCGAATTTTCAAGGAAATATCCAGCAGATATCCAGAAAATAAAATCCATCTACAAAATGAATCTTATATTTTCGGTAAATGGGCATTAAATATCCCCTAGTACACAAAATGCCTAAATAACTATATCTCATGAATAAGGTTTTTTCATTATTGCCGAATATTATTAACTTTCGTGTTTGTGTTGTTTGCACTGACGTTTGGCATGAGGCTCTGAATTAATTTTTTCATCGCCATAATCATAATCACCATCGTTATGTCCATCTTCATCATCACATCATCATCATCATTATCATCATTGACGCCATCGTTTCCGTAATGTTGAACCTTATGAGGCAACCTATTTTTTTTATTATTATTATCATCTTTATTAAACAACATGCTCCATTGCAATGCAGCAATACTACATGCATTCCTTTTATCTTAACTACTCAAAAATATTTACATATGTACACTTATAAATATTATCCTGAATTATGTATTTGGTTTGTTTGTAGAGCTTCAAAATTTATTTTGTTCACAAATTGTACGAATTGCTTTAGATTTTTTTGATGAGGCAACCTATATCATAAGATTTAATTTTATTATGATGAATACATATTTTGTAGGCTATTCTTACAATTAACATTATTCGGGTGTATACAGAACAGTGTGGCTATCAAAGCAGTATATTTTTAATACATAAATTCCCTTAAATTGTAATACTATGTAGCCTATTATATGTCAAAATACATCAGAAGTAGATAATATACTATTTCAGAGAGTTTGAATGGAAATAATAGAAATGAAAATTGTAGTAGTTATATCTGAGATTGATATTCAAACATTTTCTTGAAATTTGTAGGGGGAAACTCAAACCTGAAAGAAGTAAACGCTAGGATGTTTATCCTTTCAATCATGTCCCTAGAGGACTATAAATACAACGAATTTTGGACATACACATTAATGTTAAAATAAATGGAGTACTTAGAGTATTTACTATTAGTTCAAAAGTTTAGTAAATATAAATAACTAACAGGTCACGCGTCCCTCGTATGAGTAACACACTTATTTTTCCGCATCCTACATCAAAAGTACGTCATTCTTGAAGTGATTTCATCAAGGTCTCCTGATAATATTAACGGTGGAGTTAGTAATAATCGATTTAGTGAGAGCTGTTTTGCAGGAGCCCGTTGCCGTGGTAATACTTTAAAATAAACCAAGTTCTGTATTGTCGCCTTTTACAGTTATTGTAACATACGAGATTTTAAAATTTAAATTAAAATTACATGAGCTCGGTAAACGAAAGTGTTATTGCACACGACATACAGCAGATATGTAGAAGATTGCTTTGAAGGAAAGATGAAGACTACGGATGGTATTTTTGGTTGTGAAAAGACACGACGAGCAATGTATCTCAATTCAATGAACGGCTTTTAATGCTTCCGCTGTAGGTTCGAGTTCACGTGGTATAAATATGAGTAACATCTCGAAAAGTACAAAAGTACATCAATTTATTGTGTATGTCATGTTGAATAAAATGTTTGTAAATCGCGTACAAAGTTTCGTAACTCCAATCGGTTAATGAATGAAAAACTTTTGAAGTAGGTAGCGGGAAAAGTATTTTATACCCTGCCGCCTGAGTCCGTAGCGCGCCTGCCTTCCACTCCGGCGGCCCGGGCTCGATTCCCGGCCGGATTGGGTATTTTTCAGTAGTGAAAAATTCCTTTCCCGGGTTCAGGACTGTATGTGTGTGTCCTTAGGTTTAAGTAGGTAGGGAACTGGCGCACCCCGGTAACAAATCCGCTGAGAATATCCCCTTACGGGATCACCAAGAGTCGCTCGCGAACCTTCCAATCGTTACCTTCGAAACTCCATGACGTGGTGTCCGAACTTCTGTTCCCAAATTGTTTTGTTTTGTGGTTTTTATGAAATTGTTTGTGAACTATAAGTAATCTAAGAATTGGGCTTGTATACAATCCTTTAAGATTCTTTTCTCTTGAGTGTATAGGCCTACATACATAGGCCTAATGCTCTTTCGGTGCCTTACAAAATTGTAGACATGTCTTGCAGCATATCCTGTTTATAATCTCTCTTGCGGCTTATCCGACTCATTTTTTCATGCAGACTACATGTTCCAAGTTTTAGATATTGTTCATATAGGCCTAGTACTATTCATTTTCCCTAGTATCTTCTTATGTTTGTGAGAAAAAAACAAAGAAATATTGGCAAGGAACGTTGTTCCCCGAAAACCATTAAAATGCCTTTTCTGGATAACTTCAAGAAACAATTAAAAATATCAAGAGTCCTTGTTTGTAGAAAATCACTTATAAATTCTGAAAGTGGTTTGCGAATTATATATGACCAAGACTTTAGCCACAGAAAAGTTGAATATCGACTAGAAACATAATGTAGATTGGTACCACAAGCCATTAAAATTGTCACTATCTCGAAAGATTTCGAAAGGGCTATAGTTCTATTTTATTTTCAAGTGTAAAAATATGTTGAAATAAAATTCACCTCTGTCAGTTGAACAGTTTTTGCGTGAATGAGTAACCGACAGGCTCACTGAAACAATAAGTTTTTATTATTTTTTATTAAAAACTACAGGCCTTGAGGTAGCTATAGTCCCGAATTGCATTGCATTCTACAGATGTTACCACTTATCTCATTGCATCATAGTGATTTTAGGGCCACTTGCATTTTAAGGTCCTTCCTTTAATTTAAAATGTATTTCTAGACATTATAGCTATATTTACATGTGCACTTTACTTTCAGATAATTACTGTGCAACTATCTGACCAAATGGTGGACGTGGGTTTGGAAATATGTAAGTAGTCTCTGAAGTTAAGAATACAATGGTGATGACTAGGGACCGGATTTTTAGGTTTTTAAAAACACTGTTTTAGGTTTTCCATTAGGTGAAATAGTTTTTTTTAGGTTTTTTGTCCAAAATATAGTTTTCGCGTAGAATAATTGGTTTAATGAATTTGAATGTGCTACATAGGATTCAATACATAATTAACACGTCTTCTTAAAACACAGTGTGACAACTCAGTATGAATAACAGGGAAGAACTAAAGGCAAACAAGCGCTTTAAAACACATAAATCTATATCCTTGTTTATACACGGCAACAATGGTTGTTCGTACGAATATTTTAAATGGAATACCCCGGTATTCTACACTTCCTCTCTTGATACAGTCCATCCTAGACGACAATGGGTTGAACGAAACGCTGGTGGTATTAATTTCAACCTGACAAAAATTATTGTCTGTCCACAAAATATCGATTCCTCAACTGACAAACAAAAAAGACAAAGAAAAGTAGCCTAAATTAGATATTTTAGGTTATATATATCCCGTTTAGGTATATTTAGGTTTTTATACCCCATTTAGGTATTTTTAGGAGCCACAGAATTAATGTGGGTGAATCCTATGGACATGATTCGAAAAATCATGTCCATACACGAAAAAGTGTATGAGCGCTTTTTGTTTTTGAAGCAAGGAAAAAAATAGGTAAAAACCTAAGAATCCGGTCCCTAGTGATGACACTTTTATTGTAATTTATTTTAAAATATATTACGACAGTAAATGTATAAGAATACGATTGAATTAGCTGAGTGGTTTGTATTTATATAAAGATGTATCATGTATTCAGCTCAGGAGGATTAAACTATAATATAACACGCCATAAAAGATTGCAGATGTGATCATTCAATAATGTGAATATACTCAGGTAGTGTTGTAATCTTTGATGTTGTGATGACAAAGAGCCCTGTCTTAGTAAAGATAAAGAGTTTGGCCACTGGAACCATCTGCAGCCTATATTGAACATAGGCTAATTACGGCCTACTTTCAAGTGTGCTAATCAGTATACAGTCTTTGATTCTCTTATAATTATATATAAATTATTAATTTTTACCTACTCTGCCAGCACCGTAGGTAGCCTATAGATAGTGAAAGTATTGCTTTTGACGCCAAAATTAGAACACATAAATACATGTTTGAGGTCTGCTGAATCCAAAAATACTATTTTCTGAAAATTGGCTGTGTGCGGATGTGTGTGTCTGTGAACATCGCAGCTCCTGAACGGAATATCACGTGAAAATAAAATTTTGTATTTCGGTTACGTAGACCTACCCTCTGAGGTTGTGAAATGTAAGGGGACTTTAGATGAAGAAAAGTTAGTTTTTTTTTCGTCATTTCGTGAAAAACGGCTCTTTAAATTTTGTACATGAGGTGCTAATGCCAAGAGCTAAACCTGTTATTTTAAAACTTTTTCTACAAAAAATCTCTGAAGGGTAGTTATAAGCCACCCGGCATTTATACAAACTCAGTTTTGCCTGGTGAACGATAAAGCTTTGCATCAGGTTAAAACAGCTGAATACGCGCTCTTTGCAATATGGCAGCTTACTCTATCAGAATGTGAAGTGAGAAATATGTTTTGGCTATGCATAGAGTAAAGAAAGTTACGAGAGTGCATTAATAGGATTTTTCCACACGCAATCTGGTTGCTATGAAAACAAAAGAAATCCCATTGCTGACAAAATTGCAAAAAGCACTAGTGCCGTAAGTAAAACCATCACAATACAAGCCTTTATTTTATATATTTATCGTAATAGTACAATATGTACAGCTATTTAAGGCAATTCCTCCATCCCCGCTCATGGTGTTTAGATCCAAACTAATTCTTGTACTTATTCCTACAGACGTCGAAGGTTCTGCTATCTCTGGCGAAATTCTTCCAGTAGGCCTATCATAACAAAATCCTAGCTTATTACACAACTGCTTGGGACAAGGTAATATGGCGACTAGGTCAACAGTACTTATTTACAAATATTCCGTCTCCATTACAACCAACACATGCGAATCACTTTCTAAAATATATCATCTATCTTCAATAATGTATATACATAATATTTTCAGCTATTATCTCAATTAATATAATTAAATTGATATAAATAATCATCGTTCAAAAAATAGCATGGAATACTCGTTCCGTAAGCGTATAACGGATCTCGGAAATTGAAAAAACTCGGCGCAAGCGCATCGTTTTTTCAAATTCTTTCCTCGATCTGTATGCACCGCTTACGGAACTGGTATCGCAATATACTACTGTTTTCATTTTTCAATGCAACTAAGAGAATAAAAAGTGACGGCAAATAAACTAACATGTGTATTTTACGTACTGTAATTAGAGATGTACAAATCTCGATTTTAGCTTGCCCATACCCGCTTGAACGCCAGGCAAGCAAGTTGCCAGCGTCACAGCTAGCAAGCAGGCAGGTTTCTTTAGGCTTGCATGGGTCAGGTTAAACCTATCAGCTAAACAACTGTAGTTGCTAAGTGTAGGTAATACTTTCTTGCTTTTCTACATGCTGGTAGATGAAATTCATCATGCAGATAAATAAAAGGTGGATAAAGTATTAAAAATCGTTTTAGCGGCTTAACACATTTATTATTTTTATTATTAGGTAGAAGAAAAATCTACCTATTGCAATCGATACCATGTCATGACTTTCATATCTTTATGTTTCATGCCTCCCTAAGTACGAAACCACCGCCTGTTTAAAAAAAAGTGATATGTATATCTTTACACGCTAGCGGCCGTAATTTTGAAGATATTTGAACCAAATTTTATTATGTTATTTCTAGGCCCAATAGTTCGGACAAGTTCGTTAAAAGAACATAATTGGCGCAAGGGGGTGGTCGGGGGAGGGGGTTGAAATTTTAAAACATTTATGTCTCGGCCCCTATGAAGTATAGAGGGAAACTTTGTTTGAATAAACTAGAGTACTCCTTATGGAGTTCACAGTGACACCAACGATTCGGGGGTTTTGGGGCTACGAGTGGGGGTGGGGGTGGGGGATGGAAATTCGAAATTTTTGAAACTACGTCTTGTGAGATATCGTTGAAAAGCTCTTGATGAGTACTCTACCAATGAATAACTAGTTTATTGATAGTTCTCATATAAGGCGAGATTTGAATGTTTGAAAAAGTTCTCTTTCCTCTTTCTTTGCAGTTATTATTGGCGGGTTTGTCATGCCAAGGCTAAAGAAGAAGAGTGCTACGCAGCGACAGTAAATTAAACCAAAAGCACTTCGAAATCTACCTCAGCCTGTAAAGTAAAGTGTTCCCTATTACAGGCCATGGAGGCCCAGAGGGTTCCAGGAGGTTGAGGCTCCCGGATTTTTAGACAATCGGCACATGAAGGTGGTAAGGTTGTCAGCCTTACGCACCGGCCACCTTTACCCCCAGGATTGCTCCCGGTACTCATTTCTGTTAGAGGCTGAGTCGACCCCAGGGCCATAGTGCCACCAGAAGGATTAGGCCAATTGAAAAACTCCAATGACCTCATCGGGGATCGAACCCGCGACCTTCCGGTTTGTAGCGCAGCGCCTCAACCACTACGCTACGGCGTACCCCCTACCTCAGCCTGTAGGCTTGCCTAAAGGGATTTTTGTTATTGTTATTATTGATTTTATGATGTTTTCTCGAAAATGTTTGAAAATTTTTCTCATGCCGGACTAGTACCTTTGTTCATTGACAATTCAAACTCTCCACACTTTAGTTTCTCCTCGGCTTCCTTCACGGTAAAATTCTCCATTATCCTTTTGCTTGCACTCTAAACACATATGACGTTCCTCAACTACGTAACTGCACGACTTACCAGTGCACTGATATACCCGGTTTCATATTCTTTTTGCCAGGCCTTGCAGTTTCCTTAGGCCCTGAGAAACCCACCTGGTTATGAAGAGCTTGTGACTCATAGCGACAGTATTTCGTATCATCGTAATCTGGCTTGCTCTCTTGTCAAGCAAGTTAAAAGCTGTGGCTGGTTGCAGAATTTCAAAGGGGCAAGCAAGCTAAAATCAGAATGTGTACACCTCTGACTGTAATTAGGGAAATAAACTTATTTATTTTGTAACGAACGATAGTTCCTTGTTCCATACTTTCTCTATGCGTATAGAGATCTCTATGGCGTTCACAAATCGTACATTAAATGTTAGTATATAATATTATAATGACCTTCCACTTTTCTATTTGTTTTGCCTAACTTGAATTATTGTAGAAGCAAATAGACACCAAGATTTTGCGATAATAGTATTTGTTGTAAGCAGTGAAAATAGTTGAACTAAGCGACATTTCTATTTCACTTTCTAGTTTATGCGTCATAAGTTCAGGATAGCGAGGTAGGCCTAGACTTAAATGGCAGTCACCCGATTTTAGCTTATACAGATGACGTATGTCTGCTGGGCGATGATATAAACACAATCGAGATGAATGCAGAAAGACATTTTGAGGCCTGCAGGAATGTTGGATTGGAAATTAATACAGAAAAAACTAAATATATGGTCATGAAACGTCAAAATAATGCGCTACAAAATGTTAGAATAGTCGGTAAATCGTTCGAACAAGTGGATAAATTAAAATATCTGGGAGAAATAATTACAGTAATAATGTTAAGGTAGAAGTTAAGTGTAGACTCAAATCAGGAAATGGCTGATTTTATGCAGTTCAGAAACTCTTATCTTCTCGTCTTCTGTCCAGAAATCTAAAAATAAAAATATATGAGACTATTATCCTGCCGGTCGTATTATATGGA
This sequence comes from Ectobius pallidus, assembly GCA_964059195.1. Classification (NCBI taxonomy): domain Eukaryota; kingdom Metazoa; phylum Arthropoda; class Insecta; order Blattodea; family Ectobiidae; genus Ectobius; species Ectobius pallidus. The sequence continues at coordinate 16,654,934 of CAXKWD010000005.1, forward strand.
TGTGAGACATGGTATCTTGCTCTTCGGGAAGTACATAATCTGAGAGTGTTCGAAAACAAAGTGCTTAGGAAAATATTTGGGACTAAGAGAGATGAAAATGGGGACTGGAGAAAACTGCATAACGACGAGCTTCATAACCTATACTCGTCACGGGTATAGTAAGGGTAATTAAATCACGGAGGATGAAATGGGCTGGACATGCTTCGCGCATGGAGGAGAAAAGACATATCTCAAAAGTATTGGCTGGGAGACCCGAAGGGAAAATACAACTTGGAAGACCTAGCCGTAGGTGTGAGGATAATATTAGGTTATATTTAAGAGAAATAAGCTAAGTAGTAAGAAGTAAGTAAGAGAGCTAAGCTGGAGTTCAATACACAGCGCCAGATGGAACCTCTCTCCTATGACCGATTGCCCTAGAACAATTGGCAATTGCCCAGTTGGTAGAGCATTGGCACGAATAGCCAAAGGTCCTGGGTTCAAGTCCCAGTGTCGGAGGAATTTTTCTCCTATAATATTCTCATAGTAAGGGTAATTAAATCACGGAGGATGAAATGGGCTGGACATGTTGCACGCATAGGGGAGGAAAGACATATCTCAAAAATATTGATTGGGAGACCCGAAGGAAAAAGACTACTCGGAAGACCTAGACGTAGATGGGAGGACAATATTAGGATAGATTTAAGAGATGTGGGGTTTGCGAGAGATGGTTGGATGGAATTAACAAAGAATAGGTTTGAATGGCGTGCTCAGGTAAGCGTGGCAATGAACCTCCGGGTTCCGTAAAATAGATAATATTCTTTTAGTTTGCTTAGGAATTGTCTATTGCCATTGAGTAAGTAAGTTAAGTAAGATTATGCGCAATGGTATTGTAAATTTTGTTTCTCTTGTGTGTGTCAAAGTAATTTCATATCGATAATGAGACACACAGGCAGTTGATAGTACAGTCGACTACAGCGCGGTGTAAATTTTCCCTGTGTGCACTCTCCACCCACTCAGCTTCGCACTGATATAACGACCGACATTAGTTCTCCAGTACAAAGTGCACCTGGTTTTTGCGACTGTCAAGAATACAAACGGTTTCCCTGTGACATTATCCATATTTCCTTATCTGGGATTCCCACAAAAGCTAACCTGTAGCGCACCATGCTTAATTAGAAATTATAAAACACACGTTTATTCCTGTCACACTTGTTGAGTTAATTAACAGATGACTGTCGGACAGCGCCGGTCTCGGATTTGCCTCCATGTTCTCTCCGCAGAAACACAACTGTTACTAACTGCTTGTTTTCCCTTGTACAATTTCGTACTCGTTAGCTTAGCGTCTACAGAATAAGCGATCCAAATCGTAAATTATCTATTCTAATTATCCTTTATAATTAATATAAACAACAGCATTGATCAACAACAAAACTTTACGAAGCTCAAAGTAAAGGTATACAAGCATTTGAAGCATTGAAAAGTGTTGTATTGTTCGTACCATTTTAAGAAGATCTCGTCCCAAACCATCGTCTATCTACAAAAGAATGTAATAGCATTGTTTCCTAATCCGAAAATCTGAACCAACACCGATACGGATAAGAACAGGTGCTCTTGTAGTCGCGTGGATTTCCCCAGTGTTGCCTCTGTCATTCACTTCTCAAGTGGAGTAGCCGTGCTGTGGTACGTGTTTTCCAACGTTGTACTGAACTGTAGACAAGTGTGAATACACCTAATTATCTTTCTAGTCACTGATTGACAAGACGAAGAGGAATAGGGAGGCAGCAGGTAGGGGAAGGTCTTGGAAAATTGACTTTAAAAAGTGGTTCCCACTTTTTTATTACGAATTTTTTTAATTGCAGTTTTTAAACGGCCATTCATTGATTAAGAAGAAATAGAATTAAAGTGTTTTATATCCAGTACAAACTCAAACATATTACATATATTGGGTGTAATTTTTATTGCAAATGACTAAGTATCTGTTTGCATAGAGCGGTTTGAGAAAAAAAAAACACTCATCACTTAAAGATTAGAATTACGTTATTAATCTCTAATTGATCTATCACAAGAAATCGTGGTTATTAATTTAATTATATTATCTTCTATAGGCAGTGTATAAAACTAGCTGATGCCCGCGGTGCCCACGATAATTTATTGTAAAATTAAAAATTAAGAGTATAATAATTAGTAAAGCATTATATTTATTAACACTTGCACGCGAATCATTCATAAACTAAACCATTAATAATTAATGAAACAGCTAAAATTCCATTCATAAACTAAACCATTAATAATTAATGAAACAGCTAAAATTCCGGCTTCAGAGTAAATTCCACAATTAGAAAGCGCCGCCTGGGAAAACGATCTCAGATTCGATTATGCAGTTCCAAACCTAACTGTGAATACTGATAATACCAGTGCCTTCTAGTCTGTATTACTCGTGCGTAATTCTCGAGACGGCGGTGGATAATACATATCGTTTCTCAACTCTTTGTTGACAAATGAATATGATGTGAATTTTATTTGATAAATTCAGTGTGATTTTCAGAAATTATATAATTTTTCAAGGGAAGGAATGGTTTGTTTGGATATTTATTGTCCGCGATACTTCCACGGTTAAACTATCAATAATATTATAGCTGGTGCCCGCGGCTTCGCCCGCCATTATTAATTGAATCCAGGATTTTTCAAGAAATATACACTGGCAGTTTATTAAAAATGTTTGTGGTTCACAGCTATGAAAATTGTAACTAAAAATAAAATTAGAATATTTGTTCAATAGGTTCATTTCACTTAGGCCTTATATAATAAAGAAATGGGTTTTCTAATTTTGTAGTCTTCGTGAAAGTTTAGACTGCGAGAGACGAACATCGCCGAGTATACCCGATGTCTCACGAAGTGGGCGACCGAGTGAGCACGCTATTTAGGGCCGTTGAATTGTTTAAGAGTAGATATAAAAGTAAAAACCATTTAAGTGCATGAATAGGCTTTTAATAGAAAATTTGAAATGGGAATCCCAATATTGGAGATAACTCACTCAGAATTCCCCTTTACATTTTCTCTGCCAAATGCCACAGATACAGGAAGTATATGCAAAGGAATTGGGATACCAAAATTTGGAAACTGTAAGGAAGTTTGCACCAAAAATCATGCTTTGAGATCTTCTGACTCCAAAATACCCCTTTGAGAACCCTAGTAATTTCCACGTGGAACATCTATTTTAATGTAAAAAATCTGATGTGATAGTCACATAACTTCCTCTGCCCAAATAAAAGTGTATTCACATATCCTTTTACAGAATCGCACGACACAATTTTACGCTAATCTATATTAATAAAGGGAAGTGTCTGTCTGTCTGTCTGTCTGTCCGCGATGCCCAGCGAAATCTACTGAACGCAGAGATCTGAAATTTTATACATAGGCGGACTAAAGGGTCGGAATGTGCACCTCGAAGCCGGGATTTTAATTTTCGCTTTAGTTCGTGAGTTATGAGTGAAAAACGGGCAGAAAACGTGTATTTATTCCGTTTTCGAAGCATGAGTTTTCAGTAATACAAATCAATTACACTAGGCTTTGGCTATTTTTGTCAAACCTTCGACATAAAAGCATCGCGATCTCTTGAATGTTGTAGCTCACGCTGGTCGATTCATTTGTTTTTAATGTCAAGGCACGCGAACATAATATGAAATTTTCAACCTACACCGAAGAGGATTATTATTATTATTATTATAGGGATAATCAATATTAGCTTAAATATGGTCAAACGTTCTTCGATTTGGACGAAACTCACTATACAGGGGTTTTCTGGGCCAAGGAACTCGAATCTGAGGTAGCTTTTACCAGGTGACGCTATCACATGATTTAGGTGTTAATATCGTATAATGATTTAACTATTATGCTCTTAATTTTTAATTTTTGGAATAATTATCGCGGGGGAAGCCGCGGGCACATGTTATCTTATAATAATAAAAGGACGTGTTTGTCTGTCTGTCCGCGATGCCCAGCGAAATCTACTGAACGCAGAGATCTGAAATTTTAAACATAGATGGACTGAAAGGTGGGCGAATGCACCTCGAAGCCGGATTTTTAATTTTAGCTTTCGTTCGTGAGTTATGAGTGAAAAACTGGCAGAAAACGTGATTTTAGCGCTGTCGAAGCATCAGATTTCAATGTCAAATCAATTGCAGTTGGCTTTGGCTATTTTTGTCATACCGTGGTAATAAAAGCATCGCGATCGCTAGAATGTTGTAAGCCCACGCTGGTCGATTCATTTGTTTAGAATGTCAAGGCCCGTAGACATATGAAATTTTCAACCTACACGGAAGTGGGACAATCAACATAGACCCAAATATGGCTAAACATCGTTCGATTTGGACGAAACTCACTATACAGGGATTTTCTGGGCCAAGGAACTCGAATCTGAGGTCGCTTTTACCAGGCGACGCTATCTAATCGTGATATGTAGTCCACGTGATTTAGGTGTTAATAAATATAATGATTTATCTATTATGCTCTTAATGTTTAATTCTTGAAATAATTATCGCGGGCGATCGCTTGATTTTGTAAGTCCATCCTGGACGATTCATTTGTTTAGAATATCAAGGCCCGAAGACATATGAAATTTTCAACCTACACGGAAGAGGGATAATCAATATAGGCCTAAATATGGTCAATCATTGTTCGATTTGGACGAAACTCACTGTACAGGGGTATTCTGGGCCAAGGAACTCGAATCTGAGGTCGCTTTTACCAGGCGACGCTATCTAATCGTGGTATGTAGTCCACGTGATTTAGGTGTTAATAAATATAATGAATTAACTATTATGCTCTTAATTTTTAATTTTTGAAATAATTATCGCGGGCGAAGCCGCGGGCACATGCTAGTTATCCTATAAATACCTCTTATTTCAATGATGCTACTAAAAGCGCAGGCTATATAACAAACTTTAAAAAAAAAAGAACAAGTGACTGCAGACGTTTATTGAACTTTCCGCCGTAAAGAATAATTTCAGAAATTTATCGAATATTTCCCTCGCGATACTTCTTTACTCTATACCTGGCCAACAATACATCTTTCTCACTTCACATTCTTATATAGAATAAGAGGCCGTGAAAGAGCGCGTATTCAGTTGTTCATCATGCAAGATAAAATTTCTACAAACAGTGGGTGAACAGTGGGTGGCTTGTAACTACCCTCAGAGAATTTTTTCGAAAAAAGTTTCAAATAAAAGTGTTAGCTCTCAGTAAAAGAAACACATGTGCAAATTTTAAAGAAAATCGTTAGAGCCGTTTTCGAGAAAATCGCGAAAAACCAAAATTTCTTCATGTAAAGTCCCCTTAAAAATTAGAGAAATTTCTCGCCAATCTTCGAATCACATCTTCAGAAGGTACCTGACCCAAATACGAAATTTTGTTTTCATACGATTCTCCGTTTCGGAGCTAGCCTGTTCACAAAGTTCCACACAGACAGACACACACACAGACATGTTTCCAAAAATAGTATTTTTGGATTCAGGGGGCCTTGAAACGTGTGTATATGCTATAAACTCAGCTTCGAATTTTAGGGTCGAAAACAATACTTCCTCTAACTATAGTACCTATGGTACGGGCAGAGGAAGTAATATCACAAAAAAAATTGTCATTTTCTGTATGTTTACTGTTATAAGCATTTTACCTATATATAAGCTTTGATGTTCTGGAAGAGTGGACGCACGCAGAGATTTTCGGGAGATAACCATATACAGAAAATAGGCCTATAAGTTTTAATCTCATTATTTATGTTTATGCGAGTGTAGGCCTATCTATATTACACTATGTCATTCATATGTAACATCTGGCATGTTTTGTAATAAAATTAATAAGATACCATAAGATATATTTTTTGTGATTTGTCGCCTAGGCCTTTCGGTGTCTCTACACCATCTTCAGGGCATATTTCGCTGGCTTGGAGCTCCAATAATTAAAATAAAAACTGCATTTCGTTACCTTTATAAAATAAGATTTTATGCAAAAGATGCCCTGAAGAAGGTGTAGAGACACCGAAAGGCCTAGGCGACAGATCATAAAAATATACCTTAGTTGAGCAACTGGTATCTTATTTATTTTATTACAATGATCGAGCTCAACGAGTTGAACATGTATTTTAATGTGGCGTTTTTGTTTATAAAACTCACTATTTGCTCTCAACACTCCGGAATTATTCTTTAACCCGTTCATAAATTTCAATCGTAGCATTTTAGAGGACCCTGAAGACTTGTATTTCAGGACTTTCCTGGCGAATACGTTGCTGAAAACAACGTGCATTCTTCAACATTATACCATTACCGTTAGGGACACAAGCATTGATCTGAGGAGAAACTACGACGTTATGCTTCATAGGAGGTTGTACTGCTAGCCCTGAGGCACATAATCACATATCTTGCCTGCATCCCGTAGAATACCACTGTAACGTATAGGCCTACTCATTGTAAGCTTAAGTGTAGTCCTGGAGTATCATTGTTCCTTATTCACCTTGGTGAATAATTTAAATGTTCATAATCGTCCATTTTAATAATTTAAATGTTAATTGCAATTCTAATACTAAGCTATCAACTCAATTTTTGTTAAAGTTAAATGTAGCGAAGAACTAAAATCAATAGCTGAGAATTCACAACAGCAAATAATAACTCAACGATTATAATTTCATATATTACCACCCCCCCACACACACATACATATGCACACACAGTGGTTATATGGTTAAAATGAATTGTGGTTGAAACTGTAAGAATATACATTAACTCCTGGAATAGAATACTCGTGACCAGAAACATTTATTTTTATATAATTTAAGTCGCACAGTTATTCTACGTAGAAATACCGTTCCTCTTGTCACCTTAGACTTTTTGCACTAACCAGGGATATTGACTAACTGATTATTATTGAAGTTATAAAATATCCCGCCTGCTTAATGGTTTCGTCCCTAGCTGTACATAACAAGTGCTATAACCTAGCTCAAATAGACTACAACTAAAAATGCATTGGCTCTGCATCCCTGAAGGGACTATGCCTACCATCCCACCACTGCATCATCTACCATAGGCAGATGGAAGAATTGGGGCATGTGGTCAGTATGCCGACACGCACGGCCGTTAATGATGGTCTCAGTGACCGGAGCCGCTACTTATGTATCAAGTAGCTCCTCAGTTTGTATCACAAGGCTGGGTGCACCCCGTTCCAGATATCCATATCTCTGAAAAATTCGAGTAGGTACCGGGATCGAACCCAGGCCTGCAGATCCGAAGCCACGGTCGCTAACCAATCGGACCTCGCAGGCGGCCCGCTCAAATACACACAATATATTTTTAAAAGTATAGGTCTGTTATCTCTAAATGTATATACAGAGTGTTAATGAATAACACCGAAATAGTTTACCTGTTTATAGAGGGGACATACACAAGCAACTTTTATTAGAAGATTTTTGCTCTATGGATTCAATTTTTCCGGTCACAGCATAAAATCACCCAGGGCATGGCCGCCACTGACTTATAACATTAAAAAAATAGGAAACAAAGGAAATTCGTTGTTAACTCTGGAGATATGAATAAAAAATAAGGCAGTGGCGGCCAGTCATGTGATTAGTCTGTAAAGTTTGCAGATTATGGAAACATGAAATTATGAAATAAAAATATGATTTTTGTGATCGTTAAGAAGGCATGAGGTCAATTTAATGAAAATGTTAACCCTATATTGCTCATTATTGAATTATGAGCACCAAATTGTAAAGACTTTAATGCCCTGTAGCATACACATTTTACGTCTTAGAGCAAAAATCTCCTAATGAAAGTTGCTTGTCTATGTCCTCTCTATACACAGGTAAAACATTTCGGTGATATTCATTAACACCCTGTACATAATAAAACTATAGAGACTAAAACATGTCAATACATCACAAATATAACATATTCGCATGATCAGATAGCCGTAATTACATCACTTCAATTTTTAGCAAAATAAAACAAGTTACCAATTTAAGATGGATAAAAGTGACCTCACGATACGAAAAATGGATTTATTAAAAAACCTTTATCCCTAAAACTCCACCAAATTAGTTTTATTCGTTCTATCTCTTCCACTATGTCTCTCTGTCTTTCTCTCTCCCTCTCTCTCCCACTCTCTTACACATTGCTTAAGCGCGCAAAACACACTTGGATTAATAAACATTTTATTTCTTTAATTGCTTCTTACTCTTCTCTTTCTATTTCTATCTCTTTCTCTTTCCTTCCACCTCTCTTTTTGTGTCTCTATTTCGTAGACGCACCAACATTCATGCACACGAAAGCAAATATAAGCTCTCAGTTTTCGATTTCTCTTTCTCCATGTTTCCTGTAAAGTCTACCTTCTGAAAAGAATATTGCATTATATCCATCACTAGCTTAAAAGGCCCGGCGTCGGCCGGGTTTTGTATTTTGTAATTAGAAATTAACTTATGAAGAACTTTCCATTTTAAAATTATAGGTCCTAATATAGTCTATTGAATGTACAACAGAAATTCCAGTAACAAAAAATTGTATTTTCTTGACGGAATATTTTATTTCTCACTCTCATGTTACCATACAACTGTTTTGGGGCTGAACTCAAAAAGAAATTCAATATCACTTTTATACTTTTCTCCCGAAATCTTGGGCATAATATACGTTTTTTCCACCCGACTTTGTTTTCTTTTAGATGCTTAGGGCCTATGATAAGAATCCCCATTTCTCAACTGATACAAAGCCTACAGCTATGAATAATGTATCAGTCGATACTTCTGCTATACCATATTCGTTGGCACACACTTAGGCTGGATTAATAAGTCCCTGCAATACGACCTCTTATTCTACATCAAAATTGAAGTGATAAAATGATATTTTTCCGTGTCGAGGGTAAAGAAAGTTATGTGACTGCATCACATTGTGCTTTATTTTCGTGGATTTCATTTTTCATTAATTATTTCCACCGACGTATTACATCGATAGCATCATAATTTTTTAAACCCAAGTATTATGTAGCTCACAAAGCCCTATCTGAACACTGTAAACAATAGCTGTTGTCATGTTCATTAATTCAGTATAATATTCTCAGAAATTATATAAATTTTCAAGGGAAGGATTGGTTTGTTTTAATTTTAGTGTTGACCGCGTTACTTTCCGAGCTGAACTGGGTATGTGTGCAAAATTTCATGCAAATTGGTCAAAAAATGTAGATTTGTACAGGGAACATACATACATACATCCATACCCTCATATCCACATACAAACTTTCGATTTTATATATTAGATTATGAATTAAAAATCGTAAAGTTATTAGCCAGATCAATGAATATGTTCTACATGCCATGAGGCTTGTAAAAGTGGAAGGGACAATATTTCACTCAATATCCATCGCATGAATTGGAATGACGCAATATTATATTGAACTTGCATAGTATCCCTATAACTCATAATATAATCCGAAGACTAACAGAACAGAAAGCCAGCTTAACCCGTCGTCTTTCGGACCAACTGGAGAGGAAACAGTATTGTATTATCCAAGCGGCTCGGGAGATCATTTGTTTCGTTAGCGCCGCACACTACTGGCAATTTCTATGTCAAGAGTGTATCGCGTGTCAAGGGGTCGATATCCTGCAGGCGTTATTTGCACTTACACCAATATTCTTCTTGATAATGTGACTTTTCAAGAGGACGAAGGAAACAAGACATGTGCTATTTCTATCCTCATTTTGTATGCTGCAATAATATAATAATCAGCATTTGCATGGGTTATGTCATAGGCTATTCATAAAGTTATTGATTTTAGTAAAACTAAGTAAAATTTTCCTCGTTACTGCTCTTGAAGGCTCTTAGAACTTTCGGGGTTTGTGGCTCCCTATTTGTATACTTTCAGAAATGAAAGTGGAAGATTTTTAGCCGAACCCATGACCTTCCGGTTTGTACCACTGAATCATATATAGAGATAGAGACATTCAATTTCCACTGATAGGCTTGCAAAGGTCACTTGACCTTATAACCCAGTGATTCATAAAATGTACAATGAATATAAGGTGAATAAAAAATTGACAGTTTTTGCTAAAAGATTTCAGCACATAGCCTAACATAAATTATTTCTAAAAAATTCCATTCAGATATATTTGCAAAATATCTAGTTCACCTTGATTAAAGTGTAGTGACATTTAGAAATAAAACTAACCAGCTACTAAAAAGAAAGCTTTCCGAAGGTTTAAAGAAAGTTATCCTATATTAAAGAGCCACATCCCACTGAAGACAAAACTTCTGTTATGTACTTTCTCAATTCAAGGCTGGAAGCATGTGAAATAGGAGAAACAGCTGATATGTCATCTGAAATATTTTAAGGAGAAGACGATCTGATCTCAATGTCCAGCTAAGTAGTAATATTTAGTGATTATTTCAGTTTTTCGATAAAATTTTGAAAATTCCTTGATAACTAATCCAAGCTCTCCTTTTTTACGTGAGTTTGTTGAAAAGAATCATACCGGCATGAACTGGGGAAGGAGCTGGTTTAATCGTTAGATTGGTGTATTCGTTAGGAGGGTCCTTATATTGTGGACATGTTATGACTACTGGGCTATGTGACCTGCCAGGTAAACACAACCATAAGTCGGCAAACACGTTTTTGCGCAACAGCCCGAAATAACTGTCAGGTTGTAGAATGTAAATGTTTAGATTTTGACGCCATCTATTGGTTTCATTCTTCCACTAGATTCTCTCATCACCATACCCATAAAGGTAGCATTGCTATCTATAATATGTTCAGTTTGAAAAGAGGTTTGGACTTTAGAATCCAATCCATAAAGCGCAATGTTTTCTTTGTTACTTTTCGTGAAAAACATTAAAAATACGAACAGCAGAAACACCTTGCTATGTAATTTGACAATCTGTTAGTGTGTGACAGACTTTGATAATAGTATAACACTTTTGTAAGTTCATGTTTGAAACATGGAAAAGTTCCTTCACTTTGGAGTTCAATATCCCTAAATTACACTTTTTGAATAGTAACATTTCTAAGATCATAAATACATCAACTTTCGAGCTAGAGATATAATTTGTCTTTTTAGAATGCTCAGAATATTATGCTGAAGTTGAATCCATTCAGATAAGAAAATTTCTTTTTTTCATCTTATCGTCGGGTTTTCCTGGCAGGGTAACATACCAAGCTACAGTGATGGGGTCGGTCGGTACTGCTCGACAATTCGTCTGCAACTGAGACAAGCATCTTCAACAGCTGGGGTTATTATTATATAAATGTCCGCCTTAGTTGTAGACGAGCAGCACCGTCCGACCAGGGAACGAAGGAACATGCCAGTCATTTTCGGTAGACCATGCCTTTATCCTTAATATAAGTTAGTATACTAAATTGAAAGTCAGAATTTTGAGGCCATAGTATTTTTGAAAATCTGGTGGGAAATAAAATACCGTATTTTGAAAAATATACTGATTAATTACGCTGGTCAAATTAAGGTCATAAGGTCATCTTTTACACACCGCCATAAAAGATATAAATATTATAAAACGAAATATGTTTATATCATGAGTAAATTACAATATTTTATAAAGAACTATAGACAAAAAACAATTTTACTAAAGTAAGGTGGGCCAATAAAAACCGTTAGGACCTTGGGTTTCCAGGAGAGTGAAACCTAACCTAACCTCAACGTATTAGGGAGGTTAGGTTGTCAGCTGACCTTACACCCAGAATTGCTACTTATACTCACTTTTGTTAGAAGTTGGATACGACCCCAAGGCCACCGTGTCACCACAAGGATTAGGCCAATTGAAAAATCGTAATGACTTCAACTGGGAACGAACCGACTGCGCTATGGCATACTGCTAAATAATAGCGTACTAAAGCTAAAAGTAAGTTTATATTAGGCTACAACCACTATTTTGTAACAAATTAATGAAATTACAATAATAAACTTTAAAAAGAGAAAAATAACAATGATACCAAATACAGTATAAAAATGCTTTAAATATTTTGTACTTAATTATAATTTCCCATTATGAAAATTAAAATACATGATACCAGTGGGTTTATTGTTTATATTTCATATAATTTATCTCACAATATCAACTTTTAGAAGCAACGCTCATTTTAAAAGCTCAGATGATTGCCGCCAGCTATTTAATATCGTATTCTAGTTACAGAAGTTTCCAACGCAAATGTTGATTTTGTTAAAGCTTACTTTTTTCATTCTCTTCTTATCCGCCTACACAGAACACATACGCCACTTGAAAATGTGTTGTAGTTGACCTGTATAAAATTGTATGAGTCCGTGCATTCCTTTCTTTCTTGTTGTAAGCCAGTCAGAACTTGAACTAAACTGAAAAAGTTAAGTTATTTTATAAGTAGTACTTTATTAAACACTATTGGTGTTAAAATAAATGGTGCAAAAATATGTTGCACAAACTTTCTCGAATATACGTGTTAAGGGCTAGCACAGAAAAAAGTAAATTATATGGACAATTAAATTTTATTTATTGCATTTTCAGAAAACCAATAAGTAGGCTATCTAGAATGGAAAGCATCAGGGTCGGTTTTTATATTCAATGCTTTTACCGTGAAATAATAATAATAATAATAATAATAATAATAATAATAATAATAATAAAAATAAAACTTGGGGTTTGCATGGTTTCCTTAATCTCAAAGGCAAAAATGTAAGACACATTGAGATATAGCCGAACAATAGAAGCAAATGCTGCACTAATGAGTTATTACAAAGAGCCTACTGGTAAATTTGGGTGGCCATGAGGTTTGATTTGAACCCAGGACCTCGCTCTCGCTCTAATTTTATTGATTTTGGTGTGTTAATTACGGCTGTGGTGAACTGACTATATGTCACAACAATATCTAGGTTATAGTATTCTTGTTACTATGGGCAACAAAAGAATATTCATATTTAAATCAAAATGTATGTTCTGTAATTCGGATTTAAGTAATGTTATTTCGTGCTTATCTTGGTACCTACTAATTTTATGAAGAAATGTATTTAACAAAGAATGTTCTTTTTAATTTTCTCTACAACTTTACTGTGGTAGGTTTTCATGTATCGACTACTGTAATGGAGATGATCTAGAAAAATTGAAAATGGATAGGAGTAAAGTACCCCGTAAGTCATTTTTGCAGAGAAACGGATATAGCCATTTTATTAGTCATATATAAGAGTATCCAATTTTAAATTTTTATTAAAATCGTTAGAGTCAATTTTTAAAAAATAAAATTTTTTAAAATAGTTGTCATGAAAAGTCCCCTTAATATTTTAGTTATAAAACCCAAATTCTGGACGGTTCGATAAAATTTCGAAAAAGTCCTTGATTCAAAAAAATGAAATAAATACAGTGGACCGTTTATCCGCTGTGCTTGTCCACGGACGGACAGATGGACAGACGGACAGACGTCATTCCAAAAACACTTTTTTCGGTTTCTAGGCATCGTGAAACATGCTTTCCCGGTGTTATCTCGATTTCGATTTTTTGTCACGATCACAATACTTTCTCTATACTACGTATATGCGAGAAAGTAAAAATTCCTCATAAACAATTGGTTTCCTTAATTCAACCTTTTTTTCATGAATACTATCTTTCCCAAGCAGATAATTTTATTGCTTGTACGTGCAGGGGGATTATTTATACACATAATATGCTGCGGTTCTACAGTCTTTATCGTTCTCGCCAAGTGTTCGAAACGATCTCAAAGAGTTCTTAATTATATACCCAGGCGGTTTCAAAGGAATTAGCCGTTAAGTCGGTTTTTCTTGATGTTAATTGATCTGACTACATCGGTCTTGGTTTCCGCTTTCCAAACAAAAGCAATGTTGCAATATTCCCTCATTGTTATCACTGACCTCAGTTCTCCCCACGCTTTAATCAATTCATACGTGTTATTAAGTGCCAGTATGGTACTTTATGAGATTGTGTGTGGGGAGGAAAAAGGTCTGTCCGTCCGTCCGTCCGTCCGTGTGTCTGTACGCGCCATAAGTCAAATACGCTTTTTCGGATTTTCATGAACCTTGGAAAACACATTTATAATTTCTATGGGAAGGACCTTATTGATATTGAACCAAATCGGTTCACCGGTACCGGAGTAATGCCCAATTTAGTGCCTATTTTAATAGATTATGGCGCCTTTCTAATAGAAAGGCGCCATAACTCAAATTCGCTGTATCGGATTTCAATGAAACTTGGTATACGCATTTATGATGTCCATGAGAAAGCCCTATTGAATTTGAACCTAATCTGTTGACCGGTACCGGAGTAAAACCCAATTTAGTGTCTATTTTAAAGGCGCAATAACTCAAATACGCTTTATCGGATATTTATGACACTTCGTATACGCATTTATAATGTCCATGGGAAGACGTCTATTGACATTCAACCAAATCGGTTGGGCAGTACCGGAATAATGCCCAATTTAGTGCCTTTTATGTTAATATATGAGAAGTCGCGATAACTCAAATATGCTTTATTGGATTTTCCTGAAACTTCGTATACCCATTTATAATGTACATGGGAAGAGGTTTACTGATATTGGACCAAATCGGTAGACCGGTACCGGAGTAAAACCCAATTTAGTGACTATCTTAAAGACGCGGTAACTCAAATACGCTTTACCGGATTTTTATGAAACTTGGTATACACATTTATAATGTTCATGGGAAGACGTCTATTGATATTGGATAAAATCGGTTGACCTGTTTCGGAGTAATGCTCAATTTAGTGCCTATTTTATGGTAATATACGTATTCGAAAGAATTTATATAAAAAAAAGCAAATCAGTTATCTTGACAACATAGCATATTGTTTTACTGTGATCTTATAAGGCTATGGAAATTAAAATATAGCTAGCTATGACCAAAAACACTATTGTTTTACATGCGCTTATCCAACTAGACCGTTAAACTGACCCAGGTGGCCGTGATGGTAACGTCTTCTCCTCACATTCTGGAGTTCCATGGTTCAAATCCCGAAACCGGGATATATATATATATATATATATATATGGGCTCTATGATTCAGTGGAATGTCTAGTCTACATACCTGATAAATCTTATACCTCTGCTATTTACAAAAATTATGTGGCAAATTTATACGTTGGGCTCTCTGATCCGGTAACGTTCACTGTACTCTTGATGTCCAATGTTCAGCTGAAGTATAATATTATGTCCTCCTACATGGTCCCTTGGTTAGCGTCTTTGGCTAAGGATCTCTCGGCCGGGGTTGGATCCTTGGTCTGTTCGGATTCTTCTGAGGTAGGGGAACCTGAAACGGAGTTCACTTAGCCTCGTGATTCAAAACGAGGAGCTATTTGATTCATAAATCAAGCCACGGACACCATAATAATGATCGTGAGCATTAACATTTTGACCACATGCCCCTAATCCTTCCATTTGCATATGGCAGAGATACAGTGCCGTAGAGTTATAATACAGCCATACGTTATTTTTGTCTACTTTAATAATTAATAAAACGATAGTCCGAATCATTTTGGTTAAGTTGAAAATGCGTATTATAAAATATTTTCTAAATTGACCAACTAAATCTAACGGGGAATTCATGTATTCTTATGCCATGAATATTTAATCTTCCTGTAGCCTATGCAAATTCTTCTTTCCTTACGAAAGCAATATACTGTACAATATGTTATAATAATAATAATAATAATAATAATAATAATAATAATAATAATAATAATAATAATAATAATTCAGTAATATTTAAAAATGTCGTTGTTGTTTGTAAAGTTCCAGTTGCAATCGATACAATACTTCAAAATAAGAATAAAAATAATGCCATATTATAAAAAGAGGAATGAGGCAGATTCCAATGCTGTAGCCAAGCGCTAACATTGTTTCTATACAATTTATATTATATACATGTAGTCTTTATTTTTAAAAATGTCTCAGGTTAATTTAAATCGGTAGTCTATAGGATATTTTAAAGAGAGAACTATTCCGCATAGAAACTTTAAAATAAAGCAATTATGTGATTACGAGTATCTTAGAGTATTTAATAATATAGATGTGAAAGAATGTTTTCAATTGAATCTGCAGTTGAAAGAAGGAAATAAATTCCAACGAGGGGAATTAAAACTGTGAAACATGATGTATTTGTCATAGCTAACTATATTTTAATTTCCAAAGCCTTACAAGATCACAGTAAAACAATAGGCTATATTGTCATGATAACTGATTGCATTTAATAAATTCGTTCGAATACGTATATTACCATAAAATAGGCACTAAATTGAGCATTACTCAAAACAGGTCAACCGATTTTATCCAAAACCAGTAGACGTCTTGCCATGGATATTATAAATGGGTACACCGAGTTTCATAAAAATCCGGTAAAGCGTATTTGAGTTACCGCCTCTTTAAAATATACACTAAATTGGGTTATACTTCGGTACCGGTCTACCGATTTGGTCCAATATCAGTAGACCTCTTCCCATGTACATTATAAATGGGTATACGAAGTTTCAGGAAAATTTGTCATAGCTAACTGTATTTTAATTTCCAAAGCCTTACAAGATCACAGTAAAACAATAGGCTATATTGTCATGATAACTGATTGCATTTCATAAATTCTTTCGAATACGTATATTACCATAAAATAGGCACTAAATTGAGCATTACTCCAAAACAGGTCAACCGATTTTATCCAAAACCAGTAGACGTCTTGCCATGGATATTATAAATGTGTACACCAAGTTTCATAAAAATCCGGTAAAGCGTATTTGGGTTACCGCCTCTTTAAAATATACACTAAATTGGGTTATACTTCGGTACCGGTCTACCGATTTGGTCCAATATCAGTAGACCTCTTCCCATGTACATTATAAATGGGTATACGAAGTTTCAGGAAAATCCAATAAAGCATATTTGAGTTATCGCGACTTCTTATATATTAACATAAAAGGCACTAAATTGGGCATTATTCCGGTACTGGCCAACCTATTTCGTCAAACATCAACAGACGTCTTCTCATGGACATTATAAATGCGTATACGAAGTTTCATAAAAATCAGATAAAGCGTATTTGAGTTATTGCGCCTTTAAAATAGACACTAAATTGGGTTTTACTCCGATACCGGTCAACAGATTAGGTTCAAATTCAACAGGGTACTTGTCATGGACGTCATAAATGCGTATATCAAGTTTCATGGAAATCCGATACAGCGTATTTGAGTTATGGCGCCTTCCTAATATAATCTATTAAAATAGGCACTAAATTGGGCATTACTCGAATACAATATCAATATCAATAGTGTTCTTCCCATGGACATTATAAATGTGTTTTCCAAGTTTCATGAAAATACGAAAAAGCGTATTTGAGTTATGGCGCGTACAGGCACACGGACGGACGGACAATTTTTCGTCCCCACACACAATCTCATAAAGTACCATACTGGCACTTAATAAAGAAAAAAAGCTGATGGAATCTTTCAAATGCATGTTATTCACAAGCTGAATAAAATGCTTAAGATGAGAGTAACTTTTCTTCATTATCGGCTGCAGTACTTATGGTTGTCATGTAAGTAAACAAATCCGGATATATTCAGTTCTTCCAACTGATTCGGAGCTGTGTCAAGACTCATGACTCATGAGGTACCAGCGTAGTACCAAACAAATTGATTTGAATTTGTTTCTGTCTTCCATCTTACCCCAATTTTACAATTCTTTTTTAAGGCGTTATGGATTGGATTTTATTTCCTTTATACAACCTAAATTTGTGTATTTCGTTCAAAATGTCCAAATTAGAAAAACTGAATATTCAAAATTTTGGCGCTTATTGCCTTTTTACAACAACCGGTTCATTAATGTGTAAGCTGGAGATTCAAGCTGGGACTAAAAGGTGAATTTTATGAAATTATGTAGACCTAATTCTTGTTTAAGCTGTTATTATAAATATGTAGGCCTATACCCCTCAGATGGCGTTAATTTCAACAAATTGTTTAATTAACATGAAACTACTGCTTTGATTATGGGTCGGTGTGCGAAACGTCGTGGAAATTTTAAACTTACATTCAACTGTCATTTATTTTGTACGGCTTGTAAACATAGCAGCTGTGAATCTGTAAGAATCCAAGAAGATGTGAATTCCGAGTTGCATTTTATTTAATTTCACTTAATCGAATCACTAAATCACAACCCCTCAGAAAGACGTCACTCCAGCTACAGGAATATCGCCCCATCTCTAACGATGATGTATCAGTCGAATCGATAAATTAACTCCACGTTTCCAATGGTAACACTAAACATTCGTGAGCAAATAAGAAACCGGTTTAATGATTGGGTTTATTACAACCTCATCTGCTACTGCCTCTTACCACCTGCTTGATTGTAGAAATGATGGATGAATGGATAACATCCTGTCCACTCCGTGGAAGGGAGTTCAGGGTTACGGAGTGCAGGTTCCATTACGAAGACGAATTTAGTTAGGCATATTTCCCATAGAAGACAGTGCGATAGGTGGTAACCCCATCGCTTCGACAACCAGTAAGAGGAAAGTAAGGGATTACTTGGACGTTAAAGGGCTGGTTAATAGACGTTCCAATTTAACCTTCGAGTTCTTTAACGTGCTGAAAATATACTTCATAGAGGTTCGACAGCTCAGGGTAGAAAATAATGGGAGGGAGGGGCAGGGTAGTAATCTTTGTCTGTGTATTATTATGTATTATATTGTATTATTATTGTCATATCTTTTCTGTCATTAGTACAATTTTTTTTCTCTCTTTTCTTAATCTTTTGTATAGCATTACTATTTTATAAGTTTTCGTATTATATTGTTTTGTATTATTAGCGTTAAATTTTTTTTCTTTGTCCTGTGCATAGTAAAAGCACGAACGGCCGTCTAGGCCCGTGCGTTGGATTTATTCTATGGATCATGTACTTAATATGTATATAAGAATAAAGATGCACTTTATCATACCATAGAGGACCCACGGTTTTCATAGTGCCTCCACGAGGCCGCGACCTTCAGTTCCTGGGAAATGTTACTGTAAGTTTCGGTTACTTGTATTAAGATAAATTAAGATCTGTTTTTTTTTTCATAGTTGTCGCTGTCGATAAGATGTGCAGTCGTCTAGGACGGGACCATGAAAGATTGTAACACACTGTTAAGCCAGTACCATCTCGAATGTTTAAAATGCTCGGTGATATGATTTCGGAATTCCCTCTCAGTTTTGACTTTGTTTTGAATTGAAGATAAAATTTTGTTTTGTTCCTTACTTTCTTGGTATCATAAAGTCACATTACAGTTCTATTGATGATGAAAATAATAATTATAAACGAAAAAGTATATGAGATCCAAAACTGATGTTTATACCGTCCAATGCCTGGAATATTAAATTCTTATTAATATCTTAATGTCCGTAAAATATGTTTAAATAGTATAAAAACGGGGACTTCTAAACTTATTTGAATTTTGGTGATTTTAATCAAAACCGGTACATACAGAAAATCAGAGTTATAGAATTTAGTTTCTGGTTTATTACTTCATCTGTCCATCTATCCATTTCATACGTAGGCCTACTAAAGGTTTAGGAAGTACTGTTTTCGAACCTGAATTTCGATTTTAACATTTATGTACTAACAAATTATATGGTATTCCTTGAATTTTCAAAAATGCTATCTTCGGAAACAGTTCTATATGTCTAATGTCTGTATGCCTATGTGAGACCGGCATAGATCGAAAACTAAAATCGTTTCACAACTAAATGTTATACTTAAGTTAAATATCTACGGTAGATGTAACATGGAAGATATCGACAATTTTCTCTCACTTTTAACTATATTTTACATAAATAAATATTGTTTCTTACGCGATTATCTTTAAAACGGCTATATCGACTTTTTTAAATCTGCATACTATTTGCATATTAAATCCTGAAAGCCTATTTGAGGAATTTTTCGCATAAATTTCCAGGAGGGTATTTATAAGCTACTCATTTCCTCAAATTCATGGTTAAAATCTTGCCTAGTGTACGATCGATTTAGAAGATTGTGACCTCCAGCAGTATAGCCACTTCCTGTTCCAATGAATGCTGAGCGAGAAAATTTTATTGTACACGTGTAGAGTAATGAAGTTTATGTGAGTATATTACACCAGATTTATATTATCTAAAAAGAATGCTCCCTAATATTGACTTTACCAGTGTAAAATCATTGTTTCACATACCGGTATAATTTGTACAATGAGAGGCTAGATAAATTCTATTTTAAGGTTTGCTAGGCTTATTTAGAAAATTTCCTTAAGCAGCAAGGAACGGCATTATGAGTAACTTCAATAGAACGGTTGAGTTCCAATTAGTAGGCACAATTTTTGTAATGGATAGCTTTTCCCCCAACCTACACGATGTAAACTGCGCCACCGACATATGTAAACTGCGCCACCGACATTTAAATGGCGTCACCGTCATACTAACGCACTAACATTTTCCTTTCCACTTCTCCAGACTTAGGACTGGCTATGAAATTGCATAGATGTGGTTAAAAATTTTAGGCTTAGTAGCTTTGACATTTTAAAAAATGATAAAAACAATACCCTAATTTCTTTTGCATGAACGCTTCCTCACTTATAAAATTGTTAAAAACACTACCCTAATTTTTTTACATGAACACTTTGTTCTCATATGACGCCTTCGTAATAAAATCAAAACGGGATATTTCATTGTTTATATATTGTTCTCTCCACTTGAGTAGACGAGAATACCTGTCATTTATTTTAGCTGTTTTTCTTACAGGTATCCCTTATTCAATATTTCTCAGGCACTCGTTTGGAATTGGAGAAGTGCATCTAACACAAGGAAGATGTTGGGAGAAGCGTGGTAGAACATCGAATTATATTTTGCGTGAAATGACCTACATATTTCCGTGGCGCAGTTTACATATCTCATTATTATTCTATTTCAAATTAGGTGTCAACCGTGGCGCAGATTACATACACCCGATACGAAACGTAGCATATGTTTACAAGGAACATTAAATAGTTATTTATGGTACAAGGGTTAAAAGGAGATTTCATTCGCGAGTAGGATTGATTGCGAGACATGCCTAGCGAGTTGAACAATCCAGCAACCAGAATAAAATTGCTTTTAACACACGTGACATACCCTAATTTTTAGACAGCGGTTAACATTTTTGAAATAATAATAAATATTATTACAATGAATTACGTGAGAAATTTGACATTTAAAAAAGCAGAGTGAATTTTAAAATAATCAGTTTCATCAAACTTAATTTATTTAATAATCAAATGCAAATATTTTTAACTAAATTAGTGTTTTCCATATGACGGATACCACAGTAGGTACCAATGGAGTGGCATATTCATGGCCTAAGAAGACATGAATTCCCCGTTAGATTTAGTTTGTCAATTTAGAAAATATGTTCGTTTCACTGTATTTCAATAACTCACTTATATCTTGCAAGGGAAAGTTGTTTTGTTAGCAATGTCTTCTACAATACCTGTGGTTTATTATTTGTGCATTTCAACTATAACATGATATCACACATATGTCAACAGCGGTATTATTAACAAAGCGGTGCAGCGTGTTAGGTTATACCTAATTTGTAAGTGACGGAATGACTCACATCCGCTACCTGTTGTTTTTATACAATTCAGTGGTACAGCATAGCCTACAGTAAATAGTTCAGATAAGTTCACGAACTGTTAGTTTTGATATTGTTAGTTGATATTTTATTGGTGTTGGTTGACAATTTCATCCTGCGAAAGGTAAGTTTACGCTATAGCTCTTGAATAATATTATTTTTATTCTGTGATTATTTTTAGCTTACAAATTTATAATAGCACTATAATAATAATAATAATAATAATAATAATAATAATAATAATAATAATAATAATAACATATTACCAATAATATGAACAAAATAATAATAATAATTATAATAATATACTATCAAATTAAATGTTGACAATACCAGAATCATGTAAAAATAACTTTTTTAAATTTAATATTATTTCTATGCTTTTTTAAAATGAAAATATAACATTATTGGCTTTTACAAATGTTAAAATGGTTATATGGAATCTTATTGTAAGATGTGACAAAATATCGTAATAATGTTTACTAAGGTGGGGATTCAAAACCATTCACTACTTCTTATGTTTTTAATACTTTCTCTAATTGAAGCACAAGTTACTTTAGACGTAATTACTGTGTAGTGAAAGCGAATAAGTGGTACTGCTGAAGAAACACGCGCGTTGAGTATATCGTTATCATTGAAATGTAGACGCTAATTCATTCCTCTGAGCGTTTGAAAAGGTTAGAACTGTTCATATTACGAAAAAAAAAAGAGGAGAGAAAAAAAGAAGTGCGTTTCATAACTGACGACTAGGCGTTTAAAGATCGTTCAACTATACTGATTGTAAATTTCAAGCTTGAATTTAATGATCCTGGAGTATTTTGCGTACTAATCTGTTTTGGATGACCTACACGTATTCGAAGCTTTAGGGTTGGTATCGGCATGATCTGATGTACCATCAGTGGCGGCTATTCAGGGGAAGTAGGTGAAGTAGCACTTCACCAGTATTTTTCCTTTACAATACGCATTTTTAAAGTTTATTTTTCATTTCACGAATGTTGGTTTTTACTATAATGTATTTCTACATTTTTGAATTTCCCGCCACGACTGGTGTCAACGCTAGGAGGCAGTGAGCTCCCAAGTCCTACTAGCATTGAAGCTGAACAAGTATTCACCTCCCCAGATGCATGGGTAGTCAGTTCCACTAAAAATGAGGGTATGGGCTCATGGAAACCAGCAGCTTTCTCGCTTATCCCACTGTCCTCTTACTGAGGGGATCAGACTACCCGTGAAGGTGTCCAACAGTTCTCTCAGTCTCTACCAGATTTCTCTGTAAAGAAGTCACGGATATTTACTTCTTTCTGCTTACAGGAATAGTCAAGCGTCTACGGTGCCTTCCACGCATGCGCGACCTTCCAGCTGTCGACATTTGCTCTGTTGTTGTCCACGCATGCGCGATAAATCCAGCAGTCGACATTATTTTGTTCGGTTGTTGTTAAGTTAATAACATGGACAGTTTCTTCTTTTCCAATATTTAGAAGGCATGAGATCACGTTTTTAAAAATAATATTAATAACTAAAGAAAAATGAAATAAAAGAAAAATTAATAGTAACTTTGAGCAACTGGACACTTTATACAATGTAATTCAACCCGTAAAATAAGTTATGAATCTAGGGAACTTTCAAAAGATGAGTTTAGAATAGGCTATCTCAATATTCAAGGTACTGGAGGAAAACATTTAATTACCAATGAATTTGCAAATGATACGTTCGACGTTCTTTGTTTAGATGAGCATTGGTGCGAAAAGGAAGAAGTTAGTTACAAAATACTAGAAGACTTCACTTTAATTAATAGTTTCAGTAGGGAAAATCACCTACACGGTGGAATGACAATTTATGTTAAAACCCCTCTTGTTGAAGGTGCTGGTATCAACGAGTCCTGTAGAAATACAGAACCAGTATTCCAAGATCGTCACGAAATGAATGTAACGCTCAAAATCGTCACGAAAATAGTGAGGTGTGATTGAACGGACTGCACAGAAAACAATCAACTCAATGATTAGGCTTATCCAAAATTTAAAAAATTTAAAATTAAAAAATCCGAAATATAAAAATCGAAAAACCAAAATAAAAAAAATAAAAAATATTCAAAGATCCAAAACTTAAAAAAATCCAAAATTAAAAGATCCAAAATTCCAAAATTAAAAAGTCAAAGATCCGAAATTCAAAAGTCCAAAAATCCAAAATTTATAAATAAAAAATCCAAATATCAAAATTTAAAAATAAAAAGTAAAAAAATAAAAAAATAAAAAAACCAAAATCCATAATTTAATAATAAAAAAATCAAAATTAAAGAGTCCAAAAACCCAATATTAAAAAGTCTAACAATCCAAAATTTAAAAAATCCAATAAGTTAATCCAAAATTGAAAAATCCAAAAATTAAAACAAGTTTCACTTCTGTCGCGTGGCGTTCCACGCACACTTTTTTTTCTCTTCACCTAATTTTCCGGTCACGAGCCGCCACTGTGTACCATCCCATTGTAATTACTTACTGAATGGCAACAGACAATTCCTAAGCAAGATAAGGAATATTATCTATTTTATGGAACCCGAAGGTTCATTGGCGCGTTTACCTGAGCCCTCCAATCAACCCTATTATGTGCTAGCTCCATCCAACCATCCGTCTCAAATCCTACTTCTCTTAAATCTATCATAATATTGTCCTCCTACCTACGTCTAGGTCTTCCAAGTGGTCTTTTCCCTTCGCGTCTCCCAGTCCATATTTTTTAGATATGTCTTCCCTCCCCTTTGCGCGCAATATGTCCAGCCCATTTCATCCTCGGTGATTTAATTACCCTTATTATATAAGTTGATGTGTACAGGTTATGAATCTCGTCTTTATGCAGTTTTCTCCAATCCCCATTTTCATCTCTCTTAGGTCCAAATGTTTTCCTAAGCACCCTGTTTTCGAATACTCTTCCCGAAGAGAAAGCGACCATGTCTCACATCCATATAATACCTACAACCGGCACCATCCTATTTTAAGATAAATTAAAGTTAGTATAATATGATTAAAATTTATGATAATTAATCCAAATAGTTCTCCGAAAAATACTTCTTCATTATCTTAGTTTCAAAGTTAAATTAATTTATTACTATAGAAAACCCTGACTAGTGCCGATCATGCCACGTTAGAGTTTGGATGGAAATCACTGTGAGATCACGAGCGGTGGGGTTACGTGCCGTCACGTTACGTTCACATCACTGCTATGTGTAAATAGACCTTATCTCGACAAAGCGACCAGGGCCCTATTTCATAAATCTCTACAGGTGTGACAAATACGACAATTATGTCAAGTCTGACAAATTTGTTAATATGTCATGACAATTGTATTTCTCATAAATATTACAACTTTTCCTTACATTACAGGCAAATTAATGTAAATTGTCAGACCTGTCGGGGAAAAAAACGTAGAGACTCGAGTTTGAAGTCTAATATCTCAAGAATGGCTCATCCGATTAAGTTAAAATAAAGTTTAAACTGAAGCTATTTTAAAGCCATTTTATCTGATATCAATACAAAAAATTTCGGTCAAGCGATAAAAATGTTAGGGAAAAATATCCGTCAAAAGTACCGGTTTTCTTAAAGGTCCGGACTAAAAGTAAAGTTTAAACTTTTATTGTAAATAAACCACTAGTGCAATCGTTTTCAAATTTTAATAAGGCAAGCACAGGTTTCTTGTAAACATAATCCTTGAATTTCATAATTTTATTTTGATTATTTTTTATGTTGTTGTCAATTTTCCGAATCTCTGCTAAAACCACTGTTTAAAGCCTAAAAATATAGTTCAAATCACCAATGTGATTGTCATTATTCAATTAATACTAATCAAATATAGTTTTAAACATTCCAAAGCAGTTGTTTTTAAAATTGATTTTTATTTGTCAACAAGTTTTAATCCCACGTTAGACATGAGACCACCGCTTCTCTGGCGAGCGGTTCGGGTGGGAGATGGCGCGACGTTGCCTAGTTAGAATTTATCTTCGCGCGCGATACTTATAGCATACGTTGTTATTATTAGGGACCGGTTTCTTAGGTTTTTACCTACTTTTTCTCTTACTACCAATACCAGAAACGCTCTCACACTTTCTCGAGGCATGTCCATAGGATTCACACACATTCATTTTGTAATAGCCTACCTAAAAACACCTAAATGGTACATGGAAACCTAAAATAACCTAATTTATTCCTAAATCTGCTTGAAAAATCGATAATTTACATAGACATACAAAAAATCCTCTTGTTGCAAGTAAAACCACCTTTCGTAGGCTTATTATTATTCTTCTTCAACGCCTTGGTGTCTGGAATGGACAAAGACAAGAGAAAAGGGGTTGAAGTAATATCACTAGCGTATTCTTTTTAAATAACAACCAGTTTCACATTATCCTCAGCCAACCATAAAGCATATTTTATTAATCCAATTAGAATCATTGGGTTCGAATCCTGAAAAGGCTAGCGTTTAATAGATAGGCTACAGTGGGAATTAACTATTTTGGCCTCTTGCGCTTAACTTCTCCGGGGTTTTGAGGTTTATTTTTATTGGACAGGTGAAATGCAAGCAGAAGCCTCATTAGCGGTGCTGCATTTGATTGTTTAGGCTTCTTACTTTTCAGCAAATTTAACTGAACTTTTCAGTTAATTTTTATAAGTAATATATGTGTGGAATTCTATGTAGCATTTTGAAGGTTCATTAAATCTAGGCTATTATTATAACCTAAAACGATAACTTGGACAAAAAATTAAAAAAAAAATTCAATCAATGAAAACCCTAAAAAAGTGTTTTATGAAAACTAAAAATCCAACTCCTAGTTATTATATCAGGATACAATAACGTAAAACACACAAACAAAAAAAGGCACAGGATCTCACAGAAATGGAGAGGGTCACAGAAATGGAGTACCCCCAGCCAATCGAGTTCGGGAGGTACTCCAGTTGAAATTTGAAAAATCTGCCTTTTAAAAGAGCATTTTAAATTATTTCTGGGGTAATAAGACTGGAAAATAAATAAATGTTCAAGTCCTTGGTAGTGCAGGTTATTATTAAATTTGTCCTTAAAATAGATGGAAGAACGGTACTTCCATGAGTCACCGAGCAATCCGGAGGAGGAACATACCCACACATTCCTTTACGATGTCATATGCTTATCAAACTTTAGATCTCCCCCCCCCCCGCCAGTAAGCCCTGCTTAATCAAACAATCTGCAGCGTACCTCGGAGATCACCTACAAAAATAATTTATTTTTTGCATATCATAATTGCAATTATCACTGACTAAACTAAACCATTCTGGCAGTTAGCTTTTTCTACTAAACGATTTCTCATTAGTTTTTATCCCTAATAACTAATCCGTAATCAAAGTAAATAATGTGCCCAACACTTGAAAATTTATTTATTTATATAAGTTTTATTACTAAAGAAAAAATATAAAATTCTGATTTAAAATACATTTTTTCAAATTTTGCCGGGAGTACCGGTACCTCCCGAATCCCATTACCTGGGGGTACTCCATTGCTGTGACCCTCTCCAGAATGAGATCATGTATCTTTTCTTGTTGGTGTGTTTTACATTATTGTATCCTGATATAATAACTAGGAATTGGATTTTTAGGTTTTATAAAACACTTTTTAGGGTTTTCATTAATTGATTTTTTTTTTCCAAGTTATCGTTTTAGGTTATAATAATAGATTTAATGAACCTTCAAAATGCTACATAGAATTCCACAATATATTACTTATAAAAATTAACTGAAAAGTTCAATTAAATTTGCTGAATTTTAAGTAAGAAAGCCTAAACAATCAAATGCAGCACCGCAAATGAGGCTTCTGCTTGCATTTCACCTGTCCAATAAAAATAAACCTCAAAACCCCGGAGAAGTTAAGCGCAAGAGGCCAAAATAGTTAATTCCCACTGTAGCCTATCTATTAAACGCTAGCCTTTTCAGGATTCGAACCCAATGATTCTAATTGGATTAATAAAATATGCTTTATGGTTGGCTGAGGATAATGTGAAACTGGTTGTTATTTAAAAAGAATACGCTAGTGATATTACTTCAACCCCTTTTCTCTTGTCTTTGTCCATTCCAGACACCAATGCGTTGAAGAAGAATAATAATAAGCCTACGAAAGGTGGTTTTACTTGCAACAAGAGGATTTTTTGTATGTCTGTGTAAATTATCGATTTTTCAAGCAGATTTAGGAATAAATTAGGTTATTTTAGGTTTCCATGTACCATTTAGGTGTTTTTAGGTAGGCTATTACAAAATGAATGTGTGTGAATCCTATGGACATGCCTCGAGAAAGTGTGAGAGCGTTTCTGGTATTGGTAGTAAGAGAAAAAGTAGGTAAAAACCTAAGAAACCGGTCCCTAATAATAACAACGTATGCTATAAGTATCGCGCGCGAAGATAAATTCTAACTAGGCAACGTCGCGCCATCTCCCACCCGAACCGCTCGCCAGAGAAGCGGTGGTCTCATGTCTGCCGTGCGATTAAAACTTGTTGACAAATAAAAATCAATTTTAAAAAAACTGCTTTGGAATGTTTAAAACTATATTTGATTAGTATTAATTGAATAATGACAATCACATTGGTGATTTGAACTATATTTTTAGGCTTTAAACAGTGGTTTTAGCAGAGGTTCGGAAAATTGACAACAACATAAAAAATAAACAAAGTAAAATTATGAAATTCAAGGAATATGTTTACAAGAAACCTGTGCGTGCCCTATTAAAATTTGAAAACGATTGCACTAGCGGTTTTTTTACAATAAAAGTTTAAACTTTACTTTTAGTCCGGACCTTTAAGAAAACCGGTACTTTTGACGGATATTTATCCCTAACATTTTTATCGCTTGACCGAAAATTTTTGTATTGATATAAGATAAAATGGCTTTAAAATAGCTTCAGTTTAAACTTTATTTTAACTTAATCGGATGAGCCATTCTTGAGATATTCGACTTCAAACTCGAGTCTCTATGTTTTTTTCCCCGACAGGAATTTTATATATATATATTACTACCATAACAATGAAAACCTAATCCCTTCGCCCAGAAGCTACGCACGCTAGCATATTCAACCCCTTGTATCCCTCAGTGATTCAGAGAAGATTTTTTTGTTTGTTTGTTTTTGTTGTTTTTGTTGTTGTTTTGTTCTTCCCCTGGACGTGGGAGTCGGGAGAAAAACACTACATTTTCTTGGCAATTCCAAGGAATTTTTCTACTGAGGATGAAACATTCTTTACTATTTAACCACGTCACAAATGTGTCATGTACTGCACATTCCAAGCTAAAAATTTAGTACGAACTGAAAATAAATGATAGAATTTATAACAATAAGTAACTTATTTTGAACTTCAGAGGAAAAACAATAAAAAAGGCAATATTAGGCTCTAACGTAAAAATAGGTTGTTTTAGGTCCTATAAAAACATCAGTTTTAGGCATAGTCACTTATGAAACATGCATATTTAAGTTTTCGTCCATTTATCACTTAAGGAGTAAAATAGGTTTTTACCTAAAATCCGAAGTCTACTTATTACCATAAAAAATAATTGAATTACATCTCTTTGAATACAAAATCACTGAAATTTAAAGTTTGGTTAATCTGTTGAGACCCTGCGTGGTCTCACGTTCATTATTAACAACACAATTTAGCAAGTTTATTAACAAGAAAGTTTAAATCACAAAAAACAGTTGGCCAAGTTATGCCACACATTTATATAACCTACTGACTTGGCCTGCATATGGAAGATTGCCTGTCACTTCTGTAATGACAATTCTACATTTTTTGTAAATTTGTAAACATGTCAACAAATATTAGCTAATGTTTTATCAATGATAGGCATACTAAGATTTGGCATATTTGTCAGACTTTTATCTGTAAACTCAAAAGTTTAGAGAAACAACAATATGTAAAATTGTCATACAAATCTACAAAATTGTCATGACATATATGTAAAGTTGTCAGCTCTTATGGAAAACATAATTGTCAAAATGTAAACCTGTAAAACAATTTACTGATACCTGTCACCTTTAAAATTGTAAATTTTATAAAATAGGGCCCAGGCGTATCGGAAAATAAGCGCAACAGCAATTATGTTTACGTCATTAACTCGTGGGGGATGCACGTATCAGTTGCATTCACTTACTGCAGATGCATCAGTTGCAATCATGTCATCACAAGCCAAGTATTATCCATCGCCAGGCGAGGGAGTTAATATAATCGTTATAGAGCTTTGTGACAAAAAAAGAGGAAGAAGTTATCACGATTGCACTAAACCAGGCAACAAAACGAGTAACTGCATTGGTAAATACGAGTACTGTAATTATGGTATCTTTATACGTTTCAAGTGAAAATCTGCATTTTTCAAACAGGATTTCTGATTTTTTTAGAGTGAATCAGATATCATTAAACTAAGTTAATGCAATATTAGTTAACCAAAAAATAATATTATTGTGGTCTAAAAAAAATTATTTTGAAAAATAAACATGCAAATTTTAAAAAAATTCTGGATTGCTCAAAAGACATGCAAACTATGTGTAAACATTATGTGATGATTCCTCATAATGCAGGTTAGATCCTGAACCTAAGTTATTGCTAGCATGCCCTACAATAAATAAGAAAAAAAATTCTTTGAACTTTGGCGGGTGAAACAAATTATTCATTGTTCCTTTTAAACTCCTCACAGCTTCAATTCTTAACATATTCTTAACCATTTAGGTTCAGGCTCTGACTGGTTTAATTGGCTTTCATTTGGTGCAAGAATGAAGCCTCTAGCTCAGTTCTAAGTGTTTTTATCATTTTTTTAATCCTAAAAAATTGCAAGAAATAAAGTTTTGAGAAAAGGGGAATTGAAGTTTACGGATACTTTTAAAACTTAATATTCTTATTTGGAACTTTCAAAATGCCCCTGCAGCATAGGAACTTGATATTGGACTGCCATCTATTAGAGGAAGGCAGTACTACATCCTCAGCAGCTATGAAAAATATTACAGCTAGAATGGAAAGGGAATTTTAAAAAGATCAGACAGAATATGAAGAACAATGCCATTACTTGCGCCAACCCTTTAAATGGTGATTTAAATACATTTATGACCTATTAACCCAAACAAATTTAACATTTTCTGAAAATAGAGACTTCAATCTTTTATTCTAATATAATTTTTTTTTTTTTTTTTTGAAATTTGTAAAAAATTTACATTTCAAACGTATATAGATACCTTAAGGTAGCCTACACGTATTGTATTTCCCCTCGCCACGAGTTTCTTCTCCTTCAGGGAAAGCTAGACATTATTCTATAGAATAAAACTAGCTTCACTCATAGGGGGCTTAGCCCCCAAACTCCACTGAGGTTCTCGGGAAAGATTTTTGGAATTTTCCTGTGGTTTACAGCCTAATTTCAAGTTTCTAGCTCATCTGGAAGTGGGAAAACATTAACATCAGTGAGTGAGCCCTTTTTCGGGGGTTTTTAGGGCTATAAATTAAAAAAGAAATACTTTTTGGAATTTCCTGGAGTTTACAGCCTAAAAGCTATATATGTACCAAATTTCAAGTCTCTAGCTCATCTGGAAGTGGGCAAACATTAATATCAGTGAGTGAGCCCTTTTTCGGGGGTTTTTAGGGCTATAAATTAAAAAAGAAATACTTTTTGGAATTTCCTGGAGTTTACGGCCTAAAAGCTATATATGTACCAAATTTCAAGTCTCTAGCTCATCTGGAAGTGGGCAAACATTAATATCAGTGAGTGAGCCCTTTTTCGGGGGTTTTTAGGGCTATAAATTAAAAAAGAGATACTTTTTGGAATTTCCTTGAGTTTACAGCCTAAAAGCTATATATGTACCAAATTTCAAGTCTCTAGCTCATCTGGAAGTGGGCAAACATTAATGTCAGTGAGTGAGCCCTTTTTCGGGGGGGGGGGTTTAGGACTAAAAATAAAAAAAAAATTAATCTCACTGTGGTTTACAGCCTAGAGGCTATATGTGTACCAAATTTCAAGTTTCTAGCTCATCTGGAAGTGGGCAAACATTAATGTCATTGAGTGAGTGAGTGAGTGAGTCAATCAGCCATGTGGCTTTATATTATAGGGATTTTGGGCAAATGTTAACTACTCATCTCAACTAACCGTAGTAAGTCGAACTGTTTGAGTTAACTGATATATTTAGATTTCAGATAGTGGATTTAGGAATATTATTCATCCAATTGTGAAGAATGCCCGCCATATTAGATTACATCTCGTTGGTTATTCCTTCTTGAACTTCGCTTGCTTGTATTACAAATGAGAATGGAGAACGATGTTTTGTCTGATTGCTCGTCATGTGATCAGTAGAGGCTTTTCTCTAATCAATTTCATTTAAAAATCTGATGTGATACACTCACATAACCTTCTATTCTCAGTCCAATTTTCTCTGTTCCCATTCCAATGTGGAATAAGAGGCTGCATTGTAAGGAGTTATTTTAACCTCACGCATGAGTTTGTAAAAATGCTTTACAGCTACCTTTTAAGGAATTTTATGAAAAATATTTAAATAAAAAATTAAGGTTAATAATTATACTGTTAGTACTGATCGTTACTGTACAAAATTATTACAGAAAATCGAGGATTATATTTTCTTCGTGTAAAGTATTGACTACTAGTAAGGGAAAGTCGCGTTCTCATTTCCCAGGGCAGTGTTAAGTAAAGTAAAGTTATCCC
Source organism: Ectobius pallidus (assembly GCA_964059195.1). NCBI lineage: Eukaryota > Metazoa > Arthropoda > Insecta > Blattodea > Ectobiidae > Ectobius > Ectobius pallidus. The sequence goes on from CAXKWD010000005.1 coordinate 16,687,239, forward strand.
TATACAGGCCATGGAGACCCAGACGGTTCCAGGAGGTTGAGGCTCGCAGATTTTGGAGTAAAGGTGGTAAGGTAGTCAGCCTTACGCACTGGCCGCCTTTACCCCCAGGATTGCTCCTGGTACTCATTTCTGTTGGAGGCTGAGTCGACCCCAGGGCCATAGTGCCATCAGAAGGATTAGGCCAATTGAAAAACTCCAACGACCTCATCGGGAATCGAACCCGCGACCTTCCGGTTTGTAGCGCAGCAGAGCAGTGTTAATCTCTATATATATAAAAACTAATGTATGTCTGTTTGTTCTTTATGCATTACTATACCGTTCATCCGGTTGCCTTGAAACCTTGGGAAATTGTTGAGTTCACTCCCGCGAAGGTTTCTGGCATAGTACATTTTTAATTTTACCTTTCGTTCGCGAGTTATGAGTGAAAAACGGGAAGAAAACGTGTATTTTTTGCTCTTTCGAAGAGTGGGCGAAGCCGCGGGGATCTGTTATAAGCTATAAAAAGCTATATCTAGCGTTTTCTGAGGGAATTGTTTGAGTGTGATAAGTCGTTCTTCCACATTTCAAATTCAAAATACCTGTAAAAAATCTATAGTTTGAAAATCGAAAGTCCTTCGTAAGTTATTTTCGAATTTACAAAATACAAAACCCGTGCGACGCCGGGCCTTTTAAGCTAGTTTGAATATAAAACTTCGTTTCGATATATTTATTCCATTTTCCCCTTCACTGACATGTAGCCTATCACAAAACATCTTATGTGAAATTCACATAACTTCCTCTCCCCAAATAAAAGTTAGCATCTTAGTATATAATATATTACATAATTATGACATTATCTTCATGTAAATTAGTTGAAAAATTGAAGATAATGTCGTTACCAATCGCATCGCATCCACGAAGGATACATAATCCAAATATAATCTGACAGTCTAAATAAAGCATAATAATATCCACATAGTTAAGCACGCGATACGTTGTAGAATAATGTTATTAATAGGAATTCGATTCATATAGGCCTAATATGACCTTTTAATTCTATCACTAGGACAAAAAAATATATAATATACAGAGTGTTTCAGAAAAATGTATACACACTTTGAACTGTTATAGAAAATTTATTTCCCGTTCTACAAGATTAAATTTCTGGGAGAAAGTAATGTTATATTTCTTCAACAGATTGCAGCAGAATAGATTCAACAATCTGTAACGACGCAAATAGCGACGTGCATAATCAACGATAGGAGACCATTCCTAAACAAAGGAAGGGTTGGGGGACCGCAACTAATCGATATTGAACATTTTCATGATTATCGATACTGCCCTGAATTTTATTTGAATTACAGAAAAGGAGAGGTGCGCATGCGTCGACGGTGAATCGACGAGGGAGACGTGCGGAACCTAAAAGACGGTTAGTAGTACGTGCCTGACCACGAGAGAGAGAAGTTGAAAAGGCAGAAGGGAGAAGACGAGATTGGGATGTGTGACAGCGGTAGAGGCGTTCTGGCATAATGGTGTGTCAGACTTTCATCTAAAGGAAATTCTGGTTGTGAACTTCCTTGACTCGGCTATATGGAGATAGTCATTAATCAGAAGAATACACCAAGTCGGCCAGTACGAGACACCGCTGCAGCGAACATCAGCTGTGAGAGTGAGTCGTGACTGCTCGCTCTGAATAAGAGCAGATATGGACATCAGGAAGTAATGGAAGACAACTCAGGATCGGAGGATAAGTTGGACATCACTGGTTGAGTATAATCGTCTAGACTTTTTTTCTTATTGTTTGGGGAGTGAGAAAATTGAGATATCCCATTTTTTTTGTAAGGATGGTTTCTAAGTCATGTATGGCGATTAGACACCGTATGGTATGATAGAAGAATAGAATAGAAACATAGAAGTGAGAATTCTAGAAGTAAAGTGATGAAATCCAGTAATCCAACTATTTTCTATTTCTGGTCTAAATTAATTATAAAAGAGCAGTCAAGAGCCTAACAGCTGAATGCCAAAGATAGATCTCTTCACTTTAGGTTTTTTTTGGGTGATTGTCCCACGAATGAATACATAGCTAGGGGCAATTGGTGATGCTCATATAAACTTTGTTATTTTTGAGACAGGACGCGAGGGGAGTAAGGAAGAAAGGTAATTAAGGGGCATGCTTAGTACTTCTTACGAGGGCCCCTCCCACTTGGGTTTCTTTCAGGTGACGGGTGACTATCTATAAATAGATTTCATGCTGGCCTGTAATGTTAAGTTATGTTTTTTTTATAGAGATTTATCTACAAGCGAAGGTGTATGGAATATGGTAGAGGGGGATAAGAAGTGGAAAGATTGAAGGGCAAAAGAAGGCCTACGAGTGGTAGTGCATTAGGTGTGTACCATTGGAAAATTTACATGTTAGGGTAGAAGTAGAAGTCACTAAAGGGGTTATAGAGAAGCTTACTAATCTGGGCGTGAATTAGTTTCAGTTAGAATTCTAGGGAATTTAGAGACAAAATAAGATTGGGTGCCCATGCTAAAGAGTAGTAACGTAAGAAGTAGGAAAACTAGAATAACCACCGAGTGAATTAAATCAATGGTATAAGCTGAAGGGAACTCTACTTAAAGAAAGAAAGGGGTTAAAAGATAATAGCTGATGACTGGTCAGGTTAGAAAGAGGAGAGTGAGTTGAAAGATAACAACAAATGATTGGTTAGGTCAGAAAGAGGAGAAAAGGTAATTACGAGTAGTGTACTGATAAGTATGAACAAGTACTAGAGATTGTAAGGGTGAGGTGAGGGAACGCCGGAAGTATCCCGAATCAAACAAATAAAATCTGGTAGTAGGCAAGGCCTATACTAGTACATATAAAGAAAAGAAATTTATGAGAGATTGTGAAAGCCATCGATGTTGGAGGCGAACAACGGCCCCACGTGCCTCTAGGAGAGAGTGTCAGGGACCTCTGACATCGATTTACAAAATTTTATTTTTGTTTGCGGCCCATTAATATTTTCCCGGTTGCAGGAGAGGAGTCAGATTGTTTGTAACTCAAGATCTAGACGCCGCTCCTGTATCGGTGGTCTATCGCCACAGTCACTCTGTAGGTATAGGCCTAAACTTCTATTTCTTTCTTCATGAGACTGTCTTTCCTATCTATCTTTAAATACAATTCTTCATGGACTAAGATGACTAGTAGACTCGTATAGGAGACATAGGTGGGATTATTGAGTGTAATCTGTAGAGTTAAGGACTGGATTATAAATTGAAAACCTTTATTTATTCTAAAAAAATAAGAAAAAAAAAGGGGGTATAATATATATATTGAAACATCCTGAAGTTGCAAATATAAGTGACTACACAAGTTAATAGTAAATAATACGAGACGTTCTAGTAGATACCTGGAAACAAAAAAAAAGAAAGAAGGTTAAAATAATTAATTAGGAATTTGTTATTGTTGAACAGAGAACGTACTTATACAGTTAAAATTGGGTATACCAACCTTGAAAAATTAAGTACTATCCTACCAATAAAAGTGTTGAATGGTTAATGTAGTGTAAATGTAATTTATTGTATATAAGATTGTTATTGTTGAAAGAAAAGAAAAAAAAAATAATATATTAAATAAATTATGGTTATTGTTATGCAAAGTAAATTAACGTGAAGTTCAGATTTTTGACCCTTATCCTTGTAATGGTTGGAGAGTCGCTGATTTTTGGGCTAAGTATATACCTTGGTAGTGAGTATTGAAAAAAAGGAGAAAAAGAGAGAAGCAAAATAATAAAAGAAAGATAAATCCGAACCCAATTCCCGTCTCCACTGTTAATTTAAAAGCTAGTCGAGAGGCATGTAGATACATAGCCTGTGTATCTATAATTTAATTTGTGACTGGGCTGATACATAAAAAAAGAAGAAAAGAGGAAGCGTATTGATGATGGCGCCCGTTAATATAAATTTTCATCAATATTATCAAGACTGGGTAAATTGTTAAAAGAAAGAGAAAGTAGACTGAGAGTAGGAAGTTTGCAATCACCCGGTGACAGAGGTAGTTGTACTGAGTGTTGGAATGTGGACTATGCAGGCAGTGTTATGATGACACGGCAGGTGCATGAGTGACCTTGTTTTGTAGGAGTTCAGTAAACTTATATACTACGATTAAGAATAATCACATATTAGTCGTCACAGATTTTGGCTAAGAATTTTGGCGAAGATTTAATCCAAGAAATTAGGGAACTTTATAGCATAAAGTAAGAAAGCCCGTCACAAATCGTCCAACAAACGTGCCATAATCATCCAACAATGAAAAGTACCAAAAAATGCTTGCTCATTCCATATTCCCTGCCATTCGTGCATTATACGGTTTTATTACCAACAAGATGGCGCTCCGCCACACTGTCAAAGGACGTACGAGCATACCTGAACCGAAATTTGCCAAGGCAGTGGATAGGACGCAGAGAGCCAATCGAGTTTCCTGTATGCTCTCCAGACCTAACGCCGCTGGATTTCTTCTTAAGGGGCATAGTAAAAGATGTGTACAAACGTAAAAAACGTAACTTAGGCACACTTTGGAATGAGATTCAAGCGGTGTGCGCAGAAATCTCATTGGACACTTTGGTACGATGTACGGAATCAGTGGTGACTCGTACTCAGAAATGTATTGATGCTGAAGGCCACCATTTTGAACATTTGAACAATCACATTTTCATCAGAAAGCAATGTATTTTTCAAATTGGGCTTTAAGCTTTCCATTTCCAGAAATTTAACCTCGAAAATAGATTTTCTATGACACTTCAAAGTGTGTATACATTTTTCTGAAGCACTCTGTATATGTATGTGTATATACATACTGTATATATCATATGATACATGTGGTAAAATGATTTTGTTTTACTCGTAGGATTGATACACTCTCCCTAAAGGAGCTCGTTTCGCAAACATAACCTCCTCCCAAAATAAAATCTATTTTTTAACACTTGGATCATACATTTATATAGTTAATGTTGGATCATATTTTAGATAGTCTTAAGTTCTTTTAACTTGGAGAATGTGTCACGCTGTCATACATCAGATTACCGAAATTTAAAGAACATTCGTGACACCGGGATCTATTACTTAACCCTAAAATCCTAGTCCTGAACGCGGGAAAGTGATTTTTCACTACTGAAAATTCCATAACCAGAACCGCCACAGCGGAAGTTAGGCGAGCTACCGATGACCCGCCCACGGCGGCTATCTTACGCTATAATAATTATGAAACGATCTGGAGCTTAGCTCAGAGATCGATTACAAAAATAGATTTTGTTCGAATGACATTGGGTCGGGTGACAGTGATTAAACGAAAGGAAGGCATTATCAAGTAAAGAATGCGAGACTTCATCTATGAGTTATGAATAAAGAATATGAAATTTCAGATTTCTTTAATATCAATAGAAGAAAATGTTATCTGTAGACAAAGTATACTAATTGGATAGAATTTTTGGATACATTTTTATTTTTATTCCATTTTGAAACGATTGGGCCTACGATTAGAATGCATAACAGACTATGCGCTGAGATTTATGTTTCCTGTATGCCGTTTGAGCTTTTCTCTATTTCGTAATTTTTACTTTCTCGCATATAGGCCTACGTTCATCTGTGCTAACTTTTAACTCGTATAGCCTATGCGAGAAAAATGTGCAACTTATTTTTCACCGTTTATATCACGGAAGCGGGTCATGAAAAAGGCGTTGTCGTGGTGAAGTTCTCAATTGTCCACAATGTTGATCCGGATGCATTCGTTTGAGTCTCTTGAGTACTTCCACTTAGAATTTGGCATTGATGGAGTAAATTTGTGTCTTGCGATTCTGTAAAAGAATATTTGAATACTGCTAATTTTTGTAATCGATTTCCGAGTTAAGCTCCAGCGATAACTCAAATACTCTTTATCGGATTTTCATGAAACTTGGTATACGCATTTTTAACGTCCATGGGAAGAAGCCTATTGATGTTGGGCCAAATCGAATGACCGGTACCGGAATAATGCACAATTTAGTGCCTGTTTTATGGTAATATATTAGAAAGAGATGACGCAGCGGTCGGGTGGTAGGTCAAGTCCCTCCAGGGATGTAGCGCCACGGAGTTATATTAGAAAGAATTAGTCAAATGCCAGTCAATTCTCATGGCAACATATTTTTACTTCCTCTGCCCGTACCATAGGTACTATAGGTAGAGAAAGTATTGTTTTCGATCCCGAAATTCGAAGTTGAGTTTTTAACATAAATACATGTTTTGAGGTACACTTAATCTAAAAATACTATTTTCGGAAACATGCCTGGGTGTGTGTGTGTGGATGTCTGTGAACAGCCTAGTTCCAGAATGGAAAATCATATGAAAACAAAATGTTGTATTTGGGTTAGGTACCTTCTGAAGATTTGAACCGAAGATTGGCGACAAATTTCTCTTATTTTTAAGAGGACTCTAAATGAAGAAATTTTCGTTTTTCGCAATTTTCTCGAAAACGGCTCTAACGATTTTCTTTACATTTTCCACATGGGTTGCTTATACTAAGAGTTGAAACTTTTATTTGAAAAATGATTTGTCGGAAAAATGTCTGAATGATAGTTATAAGAAGGGCCCGGATTCTAATGACATGTTATCTTTTTATTGATGCTGCTCAGACATTGCCAACTTGTAGACAAATCCTAGTCATGACCTTTAAATTATAGAAATGCATTTTTATTAGGTAATTTTTTGTCATTTTATGCAATTTTATATTTTTAGGGCATTTATTTCAACTTTACGTCATTATTTTGTCATTTCGTGTCATTTCCTTCCTTATTTAGTCATTTTCATGCATTTACATTGAGTGTATTAACTTTTTTGTCGTCTTTTTTCTCATAGGGTAATATTTAAATAAATTACTAGGTTAGTATACTGAAACATTTTTTGTAGGATCTTTTTTAAAAACTACTTTCTTATTTTTCTCCTCAAATGCTCCAATCAAGAACAAAGAACAACGTTTTTAGACCTACCACATCCATCCTGCAGTTTTACAATTATGTACAAATTAGTCTATAACTTTGTGTACAATAATAATTTAAAAAAAAAAAATATCAGTTTTTAGGTCATTCTTTATCATTATTAAGTCATTTCCTTTAACATTGAGGGTCATTTTATAGGTCATTTTTCAAACAATTTTAGGTCATCAGAATCCGGGCCCTGGTTATAAGCCACCCAATCTGAATACGCGCTCTTTGCAATACGGCCTGTAGTAATTGAAAACAAAATTTTGTATTTGGGTTAGGCACCTGTGAACATGCAATATAACACTCATTCAAATGTGCCAACGGAAGCACTCATTCAAATGTGCCAACGGTTCCCCAGCCGCCCTAAAGTCCGAACGTGACTTCCTTGACTTCTTCTTGTTCCCACGCTTGAAACTCCCATGAAAGGACATCATTTCGGGACAGTTAACAAAAACAAAGAGGCTTGTACCAAGGTTCCAAAGGACGTTCCGGAAAAGGCATACCGTGACGCCTTCGATGCCTGGAAATCTCGCTGGAAGCGATGTATAGACACAGGAGGAACCTATTTTGAATAATCTTTTAATGTATTGTACCGATCGGATCAATAAAATATCTCCTAATTGACTCACTGACATTACTTTCCGGACAGACCCTGTATTTTAGGAATGTCTTAGATCGGTGTATACGAGTTTGAATTAAGGTTAAGTATCAAACATTAGACCTTTGTTCTTCTGTAAGTCCTGCTTAATAAATCATTCTGCAGCTTAACTCGGAAATCGATAACAAATATAACTTATTCTCTACATATCATAATTCCAATTAACTTTTTACTGATTAAACAAAAGTATACTGGAACTTTGTTACATCAGTTTACCTGATTTTTATTTTTATTATTATTACTTAATGTTGCATGCTTGAACTGCATATAGATCATATCACGTGTTTAGAATGTTTGAGTATAGGCCTACCAGTAGGCCCTTGTAATAATTTCATTCATTCGTGTGCATCTGTTTCCATTGTTAAGTAATGCTTTCTGGACTGATTAAATGAAGGTAAAAAAAACTGACTAGGAAAAAAATCGTGTAGTTTTTTAATTTGGTAGCGTTGTCGGGGGAAATGTCCTAAACAATCTCTATCTATATAAAAGGCTTTGTCCTGACTGACTGAATGACAGGAATCAACGTACAGCCTAAACTATAACAGGTAGAGACTTGGAATTTTGACAGTACCTTCGTTTCATAATGTAGGTGCTCACTAAGAAAGGATTTTGAAAAATTCTGATTCTAAATGCCAAAAATTAAATGTTTTTGAAAATACTTAATCCCTTTTTACATAGAATTATCAATTCCAAATCACAGAATATATTGTTGCCAAATGGTATATGGATGGGCTTGGAAAAAACAATTGAAATGCACTTTTGACAAATAAGAGAAGTTATCAAAATAATTCATGTTACAAATAAATATTACAGAATGAAATCCTCTAAAATAATGGAATCACATAACTTTCTCTACCCTGGACATAGAGAAAACAAAACGAGGTATGGTAATGTGTATATTATTATATTATATCGCAGGTTTTTGGAGAGAAAAGTATGAAAGTGATAATGCTTTCTGTTTAATTTCATCCCCAAAACGACTTTATGGTAACATAAGAGTGGGAAATTTCCCGCCTCGATATTACAATTTTATGTTACAGGAATTTCTGTTTCTTCTTATTTAAACCTCTACCAGGCTTGCTGTGCACTGTACAAGCGATGGGATGCAAAATTCTAGATCCTCTATGAGCCATAAAAAACTAGGCCTATATCAAGCGTTTTCTGAGGGAATAGTTTGAGTGTAATAAGTCGTTCTTCCTATTTCAAATTATAAATGCCTATATAAGGACCTAGAATTTAAAATTGAAAATCCTTCATAAGTTAATTTCCAATTACAAAATACAAAACCCGGGCGACGCCGGGTCTTTTAAGCTAGTATATTATAAATTCCCGAGGATGAGGGTGAGCGGGGGGTATTGGGGTCCGTAGAAGGACACTTTTATAGGTTTCCGCTTATATCTATACAGCAGTACATCGTAGAAGGAAAGTTAAAATAAAGGCTACAAAATTACAAGGTGATAAAACTTCCTACAAGATTGATCCTACATATTTTTTCTATTCCCAATAGCTATCGAGATACCCGCCAGCGAAAATAGCAAATTTTCGAAAAACGCTCTTTCGCATTTTGTTTCTTGAAAATTATTAATACGAGGAGATATTTATATAATGGTGAAATTCCTACGTACAGTGTACTCTGAATTGCGTGAGTAATATCTCTCAGTGTGGCCAACAGCATGGTGCTATTAAATCCGGTTTCCCGGTGAGTAACCGTTACAGTAACTTTCAAGATAATATATTTACTGATTATAAGGTGTTTCACTGACACCATGTCGTTCTGAACGATTTCAGTTTCTGTACTCCAGAAAAGTTTTTCTCGACTCTCATACGATCCTACTATAAATCCATATATGTTACGAAAAGCTCTATCTTATAGGGGCCGTATTTTTTGGTAACAACGATAAGCGCGAAATTTTATAAAACAACCTCCCTTAGGTTTTTTATATGCTTAAAATACCAATATGAACCAAATTGCGAAATATCGCGAAATTTACTCGATTCCGCGAAATGTGTCTATAAGCGCGAAATATGCCCCTTCTGTCCGTGAAGTGAGAAATCAGCATGAAAATGTGCCTTAAAATCGCAATATGTATTGTTTTGGTGTACTGTATTTTTTATTTCTTAGCAGCATGCTTTTTTTCTGCTGTTTCTGTGGCTGACGAAGATTTACCGATATATCGATATTTGTGATCGATTACAAAGATTGCAGAATTTATGCAAAGATTGTCCGTGACCTGGTTTGTACTGTTGAGTACACTCCTTTCCTAATATGTCTTTGCCAAGTTAGCGATGCCTATGATCGATTACAGCAGAAAAGTGTAGAATATTTGTTACCTGTATTCAACAGATTTCGTATTTTATCCACAATGGTATAATTGGCATTTCTGTTTGCAAATGGCTAACTGATGGTGTTCAAAGAAATTACGATAATATTTCTCGTAATTACATTTGAACATTAACTCCAGTCATGTCTAAATCGAAAGTTACTTCAGTTCATACAAGGGCAGAAGAATATAGAAATGAGGGGGGGGGGGTGTTAGTTCACGTAAATAAAGAAGCAAAGTTTATCATTGTGCAGTGTTTCCAATGTAGTATAAAGTAATTTATTTCACGAAATACCCACCGAAATAGAAGGAAGTTAACACCGAAATCAGCCATTTTATTTCACCAATAAATCAGGGCCCTATCTATCTATATACAGCGTGTGATCATATTGCTTTAATAAATCAAAGATAGTCGACATATTTCCATAATATTCATATGTATAAAGTGTTTAGAAAATGTCCGCCTACATACCACTATTATACTAAAAAAAAACAGCTGAAGCCTATAGGAAATATCATAAAAGACCTATTAAATAAAACACGTTTTAAAGTTAACTTTTATTGTGTTTTTGTAAACTACAAAACTTCAAGTTAGCATAGAGATATGCTAACTTTGTATTCCACGTGAACTGAAAATATTGTGTTTATGATATTCTGCTGATCTAATCGTTTTGTGTAATTTTAATTTTTAATTTATACTTTAAACACTTTGTCAATTTTAATTTTGAAAACATATATTCGTTTATCATTGTAAATAATACTTGACTAAGAGTACATTGAGCTCAGTGTAACTAGTCTAGAACCCACTTTGGGTATTATACTCTGTCTTTCCATAAAGTATTTTATCACATAATTTACTAGGCAAAGTCGCAATGTAGGGGGGCCCACCTCGCGATTTGGGCAGGTTTCCACGGTCGGGTGATGTTTTTTTGTTTTCCAGCGAGGCACGTTGACCAACATGACGCTTCTTGTACATTGCTGAATCCTCCCGAAATTCTAGTTTAGTGGCAGTTAGGTTAGGAACGGTGTTACTAATTAGTGGCAGGTTCTGTTAGGTTGTGAACAGTCATGTTAATTTAGTAGGGCATTCTGAATTCTCCCGAAATTAGTAATTAATGACAGGTTCTGTTAGGTTGGTGAACCTATTTCCCAAAATTCTACGTTGTCTGCACACCTGTAACGTCCAATCACGAGTTTCTTCATCATACGGACATAAAAATATGGCGGAATTTACGGCACTTTTCACTACATCGTGTTATAAAAGAAAGTGTAATGTTTAGGGCAGGCAGGTAGGACAAAATCATTCGTCGAGGCAACATTTCCTCTCCAGAGAATAATCTATAACAAAATACGTGTGATATTAGGTGTTCTATGACAAGAAAATTGGTTTTGAAAGTGGGCCCCCTACAATGCGATTATTCCATTTACTATACACATATAATGGTAGTTTACAAAACTACAATAAAAGTTAACTTTAAAGCGTGTTTTATTTAATTGGTCTTTTATATTTCCTGTAGGCTTCAGCTTTTTTTTAAGCATAATGGTATACTTGTGGACATTTTCTAAACACTTTATTCATAGCTATACCAGTTGAATTATGAAACTGATCAATTATATGCATATGTATTCTATATCTAAAGAAGTATCTATTTATATTACGCTGGCTATAAGTTATGGTGTAACTATTGTCCAAGCCATTACACAGAAAGAAGAAACATGTACTGCGCCTGCGCGCTCGGTCTCCACGTCTAGTTCCGGTCTGCTTGTTGTTTCGAGTGAATGTTTGGTGTATGTCTTCTTAAATAATTACATTATAAATACTTTACGTAATGTTTAGGCCTATTTGAAATATGCCGATCAGGATACTGGTAAGTGGCCTAACAATAATCTGTTAATAATTGACACAGAAATAGCATGACAACTTGAAGTTAGCTCGGGATTGAGGTTAGACATGACGCCTTGCCTCGTGACCAGGGAATTTTACATCACTCAGATACCCAGGTTGTAATAACAATACCGTACTCACAAAACACAACCCAGCCGTTGAAATGACAACCTGGATCACTGTTCTTTTCATCTTATCTTATGTAATAGTACAGTCAATAACCATTCTGATGGTAGCAACATTTAAATATTCGGTATGCAACTATCAAACATATAAAAATGGAGTACGCTCATTTCTTGTTAGTATATAACCATTAATAATATTCCACGTTCGTCACTATATGACATTAAAACGTACAGTGTATCATATCTCTTAAGGGGATAACGAGATCATTTTCTCAGTATGTTCTCATTTCCTTTCATTCACAAAAATTCTGTGCATATTACAAATCTTGTTATGAAAGGTGAAAAGTACAGTTCAGCTCTTAACTGTAGTGGGGTGGTGAGCCGTGTCTCGTGGGAAAAGACGGGCACGATAAACAGGTTCAGCTGCAAACAGACTTACTACTACGACCGGTAAGGAAAACGTAATTATCGATGTATACACGTGTTTGGAGGATGTGATGAACAATAGTTGTAAATGCCAACGTCAGCAGTGATACTCCTTCTAATCAAAGTCTGGGATAGAGCACCAAAGTCTTAGCCAAGCAACTTTGCTTCCTGTAACTGAACACTTGATTAAATGTACTAACTTTTGTTCAACGAATTTATTAAAAGGTGAAACCAGTCGTACGGTATTTAAAACTTTATACTTTACCCTCTTAAATCACTTTTTTTTATTGCCAGACGCTTAAAACACGCCAGTCATGTTATGGTTCTGAGCGAAGCAGGATAACCAACTGTCCTTCCATCATTTCTTCACCTTTGCATTAACGTAAGTAGTGGCAGTAGATTCTACTTTAGTGACAGATAGGTTAGGTTATTAACATTGATATTAGTTTACTAGGACATACTGAATTCTCGCGTTTAGAAAATGTTGGTTAACCTGTATTCCCATAATTCTAGCTCAATTCGATAAGATGGCCGTCAGTTATAAGTTATTATCATCAATTACTTATTTTAAGGTAAGAGAATTACATGATGTATTCTTATATCCGAACAGTTTCGGACCTGATTATAATCCTTGCTCTAAGGGACACATTTTTAATGTTGTTTCACTTAGTAAAAGTTAAAACTGTATAGATAAGGCTCTAGGGCTGGACCCAAAGAATGAATAAATAGAAGGGTTTCTATACGATGTGTTCCAAGCGGTAAGCGAGTGTACAGGTGGGGGGAAAAAAGCGGACCTACTAAAATATCTAAGTTCCCTGGCGGCATATACAGGTTAGCAGGGAATGTATTGAAATTTGTTCTAGTATCGATTGTTGACTTAGTCCATTTCGAAACCCAGAATATGGTTTCTAATCGTATTGTTTTATAACTGAATATACTAATTATGCCATCTGCCTACGGTAGATGACTCAGCGGTCGGGTGGTAGGCCAAGTCCCTCCAGGGATGTAGCGCCACGGAGTTTAGTTTAATTTAGTTTAGTTTTAGTTTATTATAAAATACTAACACATATTATATTCAGTTACAAGAGTCGGTCCGCTTTTTTTCTCCCTACCTATACATACACTCACATTCGCTACCGACGAACTTTTGTCTCATTGGTCCTTTACGCATAGGTAGGGCAACTTCATTATTCATGCACAGAGGCGGATCCAGAGAGACATTTTGGGGGGGGGGGAACCAAAGTAGAGAGGAAGTTTTTACGCATAAAAATTAATTATTCCCAGTACACAATTGAAAACAAAATGAACATTTCAGCATTTTCTTACAAAGGTATTTCAAAATAATGAATGTCGTTGCTTTAATTTAAGTATTTGGGTTATGTTCTAATAAATTTTTAATATTTTGTGCTTAATGTTACAAATTTTGGGGGGGCCCCCCCCCCGTGGATCCGCCCCTGTAATCATGCATCTGTGTCACCGGACTGTAACTGGCCATGTGGTATACAACCCATTTTCCCTCGCAAACTAAGTTCACGTATACTAGGTGAGTTTGCAGTTAGGTTACTAATAGTGTTATTGGCATTAGTAACATGTAGAGCTAGGTTGATAGCAATCAGGGTGGGAAGAGTGATAGTAGTGTTGATCGCCATTAATTTTACAGCGATGTGACCCAACGACTCAATGTCCTCCCGAACCTGAGTAGATTATTTTCGTGGATATGCATCACTTCTTAACGACATTTTAGGTTAATATGGTGTGAAAGTTTTTTTGCGATTTACCTTATATTTAGAATATTCCTACAAGGAGAGGGTGTTTACTAACTATTTTGGTAAAATCCCATCTACGGGGACCATTTTTTAGAACCGAGATTCTCTTCATAAAACACTTATATCACACGAATTTTGTTATAGATAGATGTGTGGAGAGGAGATGTTGTCTCGGCGAATGATTTGGTCCGCCCCACCCGTCCTAATTGATTCACTTTCTTTTATATCACGATCTAGCGAAAACTCCCTTCTTCTCCACCATTTTTCTGTCCTCGTCCTCCTGATTGGACGTTGGAGGTGTGACGTCATATCGCTAAACAAGATACGATTGTGGATGAACAGTGTGACAAACCTACAAAGGTACAAGCCACTAGCTGCTCGTAAGAAATTGTGGTTGTGCTATTCAGTATATTGCTCCTTAACTAACATAAACGTTCCTAACCTAACAGTTGGTAACCGTGTATCGCTCATAAACAAAAAGCACCACACAGTCCGTGGAAATTTGAATATCGTGTGAATTGGTCCCCGTAATTGGGATTATGCCACTATTTCTATATGGATTCTGCAGGTTCTGAAGAACAAGATAACGTCAAATTTGGCTATTGAGGTTTAGACCACGGTTTCTTGGGAAAGTTTGATAAGCATAATAAGAAGGAATAAATTGGGATAACTAGAATGTTAACAGAACGAAATAATAGCAAATGCCTCACGTAGAAAGCAGCGCATGATATAGAAAGCTGAAAACTTGTCATAGATGAAGTCTTGTATTCTTTATTTTATATAACATCCTTTGTTTAATCAATCATCATTGAAATTATGATAGGCAGAAAATGAATTATTTTTGTAATTGGTCTCCTAGTTACGCCCCAGATTGATTCATTAAGCAGGTTTTATGGAAAAAACAAAGATGTAAAGTTTGAAACATATGTGAAGGAATATATGGGTGGTGTTATTTGTCAAAGCACAGTGTATTTCAACTTCCAAAGCCGTATATGAACACTGCAAACAATATTGCTGTCATGAGAACTGTGTTGCATTTGATAATACTTCCACAAATTAGGCCCCTAGTTAGACGTTATGCCGGTATCGGTCAACCGATTTTGCCCATTATCAGTAAGCTTCGTCCCACGGACGTTTAAGTGTGTATACCAAGTTTTATGAAAATCTGAAAAAGCGTATTCTAGTTATCGGGCGTCAGGCACACGGACTGACAGACAATATAATGTGTTTTAAGCTGAATATGTCGTTGGAGAAAAGAACAAGTCAAGTCTTATTATTTCGTTGTATTAATTGTGTTGTATTAATTACCTACAAACTTCCGCGAAAGGTATTTAGTTAAATTACATCAATTCAGGCATGTGAAAAGGCGTATTCAAGTAAGCCTACATGTACAATGCTACGATTTTTAAACCGATTTTTTATATTCTGGACTGGGAGAGAAACTGTCTAAATAGGCCTAAATATATTACTTTATTCATTTCTCCGGCGATATATTCTACTACAATATCTGAATCAATATAAAATCTTTAGTTTGGTACCGAGAGTTGAAAGTGCTACAAATTACAGTTAGTTCCATTGTGTACCAGCATAAAACTACACACGTTATATTTTCTGGTAATTGGCAACCCTTAAGAAACAACGTCAATTTCAACTCACCGCCTTCTGCAATAGTCAGTCTCTTATACTGCATGCAATATCAGCTCCCCTCAACCCCGCATTTTTTCGGCTCAAGATAAAGTGTGATTATAATACACAGATTCTAGAATGGCACTGTCCTAAGGAAGGGGGCCCGTTTTCGCGGTTTGCAGGTTCACGCGTATGTTGTGTTTTTTTTTCTACCGAAGTAGAAAGAAACCCATGCTTGTGTATTACGGTATCAGTAAAATTTGGATTTTGTCATAGGTTAGTGGCAGTTAGTTTAGGAATAGTGATATTAGTGCCATTTATGGGTTATGTAAGTGGAACATTAGATCAGTAGGATCATTCTCATTTCTTGTCTTTGGAAGTGTACCACACCCACTTTGCATTGGGCTAAATAATAGCAGATTCTAGGTTAGTAGCAATTACATTAGGAACAGTGCCATTAGTGTTCTGATGTAGAGATAGGATAATGCGAGGTTAGGATAAGTGATATCAGTTGAGCAGGGCATATTGAATTCATCGCGTTTATAATGTGTCATATTTTATCTCGCACATGTTTTATTGGATTTTTAAACGTGTATACCCAAAATTTTCGCTTTTAGGCTGTGTGACATTACACCACGAACAACCATTCACGAATTTCTTGATAATTCTGAGAAGTAAATACGGCGGAAATTTCGCTACATTCCTCCAGATCGTGATATAAAAGAAAGCGTATAATTTAGGATGGGCAGGTGGGTTGGACCGAATCGTTCATGAGGACACCATCTCCTCCCCACAGAATGATGCATAACAAAATTTGTGGTTTTAGGTTTGTTTGTTTTTTAAGAGAATATCGGTTTTTAAATATCCGTTAAGGGGAGATGGTAGTTACTGCTAGCAAAATGATAGAAAATATAGCGTATGTTGAAGAAGCCATAACTCAGGTGTTAACATTCAGATTTAGTTGAAATTTTTATGCTTTGCAAGTGCACTATGCAGTTTAAAATAAGCAGAAAATGGTTGTTCTAGAACTCATTGTTTGGTAGGAAAGAATTTTTTAACACATAGGTGTTAATTTTGTTTACAGTTACTTCCCTTGACATAGGTACACTTTATTCGATTTCTGTAGCTTAGATTTTTGTGAAATTTTGGGAACTTACTAACAATAGGTATTACTATTTACCCTAGCACATTCAGTCTAATATGTACATTATTACTGCATGAAAACTTCACGTCTAAGAAGCATGAAAACTTCACGTCTAAGAAGCATGAAAACTTCACGTCTAAGAAAAAATATTTTTTTTTTTTTAAATAAAAATAGTTGAAAATTCTGCATAGTCAAGACTTTTCCCATAATTCTGCTAAGGTAGATTTGCCATCCATCTATAATGAATTCCTGAAAGTTTCATTATTTTAGCATGAATAGCTTTTCAGAAAATGGTACCTGAAGTACAAAACATGTAATCTTACAGGAGACCGAAAAGAAAATGACGTGCCTTATGGTATTTTATCCATTTTGGAAAGCTCCAGGTCGCTCTGGTTGGCTTAATAATAACGCGACATATAAGATCTATATATCAAAATGTTCACAGAACTATGATCTATTACATGAGCCTAAGAAAAAAAAATGATTTTTTGTCTCCCCTTAAAACTATTAGCTCTCTTTGTATAATAGTAACAACTAGGGCCTGGATTCTTAGGTTTTAAACTATTTTGTTCATTTCTAGTTAACTGTGATATTTTAACATAATTATCCGTTTTATTGCCATGGGAGTCACATAGTCCAATCTTATGAAAACATAAAAGGGCTAAAACTGCTTTTCTAGTAAAATGCGATGGAATAATTATGTAATAATTCGTGTAATTATTATTGTTATAATTTTTTTTAATGTCTGCCTATATTTTTCATCTTGCTCCTTGTTGCCAGCATATTATTTTGTAATATAAAATATAGCATTGTGTTTTTCAATTTTTTTAGGTAGATTTCGAAGAAAAATCTACCTATTGCAATCGATACCATGTCATGATTTTCGAAAAATTCTTTCATATCTTTACGATTCATGCTTCCCTAAGTACAAAACCACCGCCCGTTCAAAAAAAAATAAAATTGTGATATATATATATCTTTAGACGCTAGCGGCAGTTATTTTGAAGATGTTTGAAACAAATTTTATTATGCTATTTCTAGGCCCAATAGTTCGGACAAGTTCGTTAATGAACAAAATTGGCCCAAGGGGGTGGTCAGGGGAGGGGGTTGAAATTTTGAAAACTTTATATCTCGGCCCCTATGAAGTATAGAGGGAAACTTTGTTTGAATAAATTAGAGTACTCCCTATGGAGTTCACAGTGACACCAACGATTCGGGGGTTTTGGGGGTACGGGTGGGGGTGGGGGATGGAAATTCGAAATTTTCGAAACCACGTTTTGTGTGGTATCATTGAAAAGCTCTTGATGATTACTCTACAAATCAATAACTAGTTTCTCGATAGCTCTCATTTAAGGCGAGATTTGAATGTTTGAAAAAGTGTTTTTTCCTGTTTTTTGCAGTTATTATTGCGGGTTTGTCATGCCAAGGCTAAAGAAGAATAAATTAAACCAATAAATTAAACCAAAAGTACTTTGAAATCTACCTCAGCCTGTAGGCCTGCCTAATGGGATTTTTTTTTCATTTTGTTTCGGTAAATAAAATCTTAAGTGCACCTAAATCCCCGGTTTCTTTAGAAACAAATTTAAAGCATTCTTAAGAAGTTTACAACTGTAGTTTATTCGCAGTGTTTGCTCCAGCAAGACGACGAAAGTGAAGTATTCTAAAAGTTGTTACATTGGAGCTACGAGGAAATATTTATGTAGGACTTCAATTTTAATGGTGTACCGGAGCCCATGTTATCTTGTATATGTATGTTGTGTAAAATTTTAATTGTTTTTAACGATTTTAAAGGTTATAATATTTACAATTAAGAATTTTATTCGGTCCACCGCTATGGGTCAGAGGATGCGTCCGAGCCTCTCACGCAGCGGGCCCGGGTTCGATTCCTGGTCGGGACAAGATACCTAGGTGAAGTTTTTTCCGGGGTTTTCCCTCACCTATGAGACAAATGTCAGGTAAATTTAGGCCCTTGTGGTTCCCGGATATCATCTGGCCGTCATTATCATCTTCATCCCCATCCTCGCCTTGTTCTGAGAGAGTATGTGTGTCTCGTCCTATGTGTTCGTGTTGTCTCGGAGGTGGCCCCCGCATTGGGCTGATCACTCATCCGGGAAGACCCTCCATGTCCTTGTCTGATCAAAAAAGTATCATGTGATCCAAAGATAATCCCTCTCCCGATAGGTTGCTGCCCTGTAAGGCCCGGGCGGCTTGGGTCGCCTAAATCCTAGAATGGGAGAGGTAAAACTACGATTCACAAAGAAAGAAAGAAAGAAAGAAAGAATGAAAGAAAGAAAGAAAGAAAGAAAGAACTTTATTTATAACTAGTGTTTAGACAACTGTGAATGTTTATGGCAGTTGAATACAATAAAATTAGCAACGTTGTATGAGGATAGGATGTACATTTTGGTTATAAATCAAACTTCTTGATACGATTAAATAAAATAATGTATTATTTTGTTCGATTTTGTTATGTTTACGTTAGGCATATCGGTGCTAGCTGGGAGAACACCTTATTCAGGACATCTGATACTAACCGAAAGTATTGGTTTCAACAAAATGAATAGTCTAGAAATATGCCAGATCTATCACATAATTATTTTATTGATGGAGCTCAAGGCGTGTCTAAAAACATGATGATGAATTTAAACATACTGCTTAAAAAGAGATTGGAAGTATATTATCATCATCATCATTATTATTACTATTACAGCATTAGTCAATTACAACTGTTAAAACTTTGCGACATAAAATATTTAAGCTCATTATTATAGTTTAGACATATTTGTAATGATGTTTGAAAATAACTTAATGTTTAATGGCTTTTGTAGCGAATTTATGGTACTTTCTCTTCTCTTTCCATGATTTTTTGTAAAACACTCCAGTAGAAACACCATCACGTATTCATATCAACAGCAATAAAATTGCTATCTCTCTTTGCAAATCCCCCATCAGAGAGCAGTTTAAGAGCAATTAAAATAATGCACGTCCGCATTTTTATTTTATAACAGAAAAAATAGCTGCCATCGTTTGCTTTTTGAAGTTTATATGACGCAAACTTTATGTCGAAACAGTTTACAATTTGTGGAGCAACGAACGTTTTTAGTATGTTGCAAAAACATGTTTTTCAATATAGGCTACTTGTACTAAATCGAAGGGATCACCTGTAGCGAATCGTTTTTAGTTGATTTCCTGTTACAATTGTTAGCAATTCCTCTGAGGGTCAGGGTTATGTTATCTGATGTTGACATGATGGGGACTTTCCATAGGTAATTATTATCCTTTCCTTATAAACAGCTTATTAAAAATACTCATCTCTCTTCGTCATTGTGTTATTGTTTTAGGTTAGTTAGTTAGTTAGTTTATTTTCTTACACAGTACAGTGTTTTTCATTAACCTACACTTATAAGTTTACATATACTTATAAACTACATTTCTTAAAGTTTAACACACACATTTACAAATTAATAATTTACATACACATATTCAATACATGTACAGTATTTAAACATGCTACATTTTACTACATTATACATTTTAATATTATTTCTAGCTCTATTTTTACAGTATGTGGAAGATTAATTATACAAATTGAATGATAAATTTAAGAAAATAGTATATACACACTTACAAAGAATAGAGATCACTTATATTATAAAAACAGTTTGATAAAAGAAAGGATTTGAGCATTTTCTTAAATGAAATTTCTGTTTTTTGTGATGTGATATGAGAGGGGAGTGAATTAAATACCTTAGAGCATAAGTAGTATGGAGAAGATTCGAATAGATGGGTAGAGTGATTCGTCAGTGCTATGCTTTTTTATGTCGGGTGTTGTAAGAGTGGTAGATTTCGAAGAAAAATATACCTATTGCAATCGATACCATATCATGATTTTCGAAAAATTCTTTCATATCTTTACGTTTCATGCCTCCTTAAGTACGAAACCACCGCCCGTTCAATATATATATATATATCTTTACACGCTAGCGGCTGTAATTTTGAAGATATTTGAATCAAATTTTATTATGTTATTTCTAGGCCCAATAGTTCGGACAAGTTCGTTCATGAGAAAAATTGGCCCAAGGGAGGGGGTCGGGGGAGGGGGTTGAAATTTTGAAAACTTTATATCTCGGCCCCTATGAAGTATAGAGGGAAACTTTGAATAAATTAGAGTATTCCCTATGGAGTTCACAGTGACACCAACGATTCGGGGGTTTCGGGGGTACGAGTGGGGATGGAAATTCGAAATTTTTGAAACCACGTCTTGTGGGGTATCGCTGAAAAGCTCTTGATGAGTACTCTACAAATCAATAACTATTTTCTCGATAGCTCTCATATAAGGCGAGATTTGAATGTTTGAAAAAGTGCTCTTTCCTCTTTTTTGCAGTTATTATTGCGGGTGTGTCATGCCAAGGCTAAAGAAGAAGAGTGCTCCGCAGCGACAATAAATTAAACCGAAAGCACTTAAAAATCTATCTCAGCCTGTAGGCCTGCCTAAAGGTTTCTTTTTTTAAATTATGAAATGCCTGATATTGAAGGTAGAGTAGTGAAAGCAAGAGCAACGATTAGAAACAAGACAAGTTAAAGTAAAGACAGAATGTTCGGAAATTAATATTACAAACTTCTAGGGCTAGTAGAGGGGACTTAGTAGACAATATTTCGAATAGGAACCCATGTCCGGAAACGTACCGTTTCCGTGCTACAGCCATTAGAAGTAGGATTACTTCCACAAAGTCTCGGGGTTTTTACGTATATAACTTAGGAGCGAGTCTCACCGTTCGTAGAGTTCCTGCCTAGGGGAGGTAGCTGCACCCTGATTGGCTATCCCACTCCACGTGTTGTCAGTCTCTGTCTCTGCGGCATTATCCCTCCTCTCAACTATTACAGTATTTTCTACCACTGGCAACGTGCAGCATGATCTTTACTCTGTGCTCAACAGTAGCTCACTGATCTTATGCGCAGCGAATCCGCGCATCTTGGTAACGAGACGTAACGAGAAGCTCGCTGGCTGGGTTAGTCTTCAAGGCCAGAGACTTTGTGGGAGTAATCCTACTCTAAATAGCTTATTTTCCGCCGGTAGCAGTGGAGTAGGGGGCAGAAGAGTATGCATATACTGTACTATTCATTACACACTATGGCATAGTTACTATGCGGACAATAACAGCCCGTAAGACGTCGTAAATACTTCAGGGGTAATTTACGCATGTCCATTTTCTCAATATCTTCCGGTTATTCACTGTTTTCCTCCACCTGAAATGTAAATCTTTTAACACTTGCCTTAAAGCCCATTTACCTCCAGGTAATGTTCTTTAGGACAGGTAATGTCCAGGCTCAGGGGATGCGTTCGCTCCTCTCACGCAGCGGGCTCGGGTTCGATTCCTGTTCGGGACAAGTTACCTTGGTGAGGTTTTTCCGGGGTTTTTCCTCACCTATGAGACGAATGTCGGTTAACTTTTGGCCTTTGTGGTCCCCGGATATCATCTGGCCGTCTTTATCATCTTCATCCCATCCTCGCCGTGTTTAGAGTGAGTGTGTGTGTGTGTGTGTGAATGGTGTGTCTCGTTCTATGTGTTCGTGTTGTCTCGGAGGTGACCCCGGCATTGGGCTGAACGCTCATCCGGGGAGGATCTCCATGTCCTTGTCTGGTCAAAAAAGTATGTATGTGATCCAAGGATAATCTCTCTCCCGACAGGTCGTGGCCCTGTAAGGCCCGGGCGGCTTAGGTCGCTTAAATCCTGAAAGGGAGAGGTAAAAACTACGATAAAGAAAGAAAGAAAGAAAGAAAGAAAGAAAGAAAGGGCAGGTTTTTAAAGTTGGCATTTCCTAATTTGTTTTGTGAAATTCATTCACTGTCTTTCTAATTAAAGACTTATCAAAATCATTTAAGTCTGTTTTCACTTTTTTCTTGGTCGTTTTTTGTGTAGACTACTAAATCTCGTTCCATCTTGAACACATTTCTCACCTTCTTTTATAATTCTCGTAATGCTGCTTAGTGAAATTCCTGTAGCATCCGAAACACGCTGCTGAATTGCATATTTAGGGTCATCTTGGTGCATCTGTTTGAAATACCTATATACCTAGGTATTACATTCTACACTTTTTCCCTACTCTGACTGTGAATCACTTTACTACCACCAACCATTTGCTGGAGTAACTACATTCGCCTTCCATTGCTCTTATTAAATAATATGTTTTTACAATCAATCAATAGTTCCCTGGCCTTCGATCTGTATAGACACAGATCCTGAACTCCTCATACTACTTCGAAGCTATAACTGTAACTATACGTGTAAAAAAGGGAACACTCGGTATAATTTTTCTCTCAGGTTGGAATTATTTATATACAATTCATAAATATTTTAGCTATATTTCATATCTTAATAAATATCCTGGCTTAAATAGTAGACTATATTATGCAACAAGCCTATCATGACTTTCATTAAGATGCAAGTAAGTTGTTTGTGAAAGGAGCGCAACAAGTGCCTTAAGGGGAGGTTGTAAGCACATTTGATCAAAAATGTGGATTTTCGGTTTATTGTATATTTCAATTGAATTAAGTATAATTTACATGTTACATAGTCGTTTTGTAACTATAAGGGCCATAATGGCGTAGTAACTCTCTTTAACTCGTTACCGGCTGAGTGCTGGGCACAATAATGAAAGTCCATTCATACGTTGCCGGCTATCAGACCGGACCAATTCCTTTTCCTTTTAGTTCTAGGTTTCCCTGAGTAGATGGCGCAATATTCTATGTACAAATTTACAGCTGAATATACTGTGTTTTTTAAAATGTTTTTCACGGAAGTCAGCTTAGCATATGCTTTCATAACTACCGAGTGAATGTTGCAAAAAATTGTTATCTTACACAAAAAACAATAATTTCCAAAATATATATTCATAAAAATTAGATATTTCTTTTTTTGCATATCCCTCGCTTGTACTGTGCGCAACAGTGATCTAACTATATAATACAGTTCGGAGAGAACTTATCTCAACCTTAGCATTGTGGCATCCTGGCCAGATGACGCAATGTTCCCGGAGTATCCGGGGTTCGAGAGGCTCTGGATGCCTGTGGAACTGAGGTGGGAGGGCCCAGGTAAAATAATCGGTGGTTGGCAAGCCTGGAAGATGACGGGGTATGAAGGAGCCTCTCGAATAATAAGGTATTTTGCTCTTTTCTATAGTTTATATATATATATAAAGTATCCATTAAATTTTAGCATTTACAGAAACGTATGGCCTCACGCCTTAGAAGATCGAGAAAAAAGTACAGTGGGAACCGTCTTGAAGCCACTCACACGGCAACGAAGGCCCACTGAGAAGGAGCTGCAATTGTACTATGGACAAGGTTTTAGCACTAATACAGATGTAGGTACTAATACAGATAGCTTGGAAAATATGAAGAGAGCAGTGTGGGCTACATTCTTCCATAGGGTTTCATCCGACATACAAGTTTTGTCCTGAATATGCACTTCGAGCACATTATGGTAAATTTTATCTTTAACGTACTTTTTCTCTCGTTTTGTTTTTTGTGCACATTTGTTCCTTTTTCTCGGGAGTTATTAAGAGTAGAGATCTGATTTTTGTTCCAGTTAATAAAACTACATTAATACAGAAACGGTGGATTTTTAATGCATTTATCTTCAATGGTAAGAAATTTATTTCATTTTTAATGAATAAAACCTAATGAAAAAATTCAATTTTCCAAAAAAAGTTATAACATATTTGTTTACAAACATATTCCTTTTAAAAAACCAACGTTTAAAGACAAGATACAGATCTAAAAGTCTACCAAATTTTGTTTCAATTGATCAAATGGTTTTTGAGAAAAAGGAACATGAACATCTATAATTTAACATGGCAGAGATACAGCTTACAACCTCCCCTTAATTACATTATAGGCAAGTAGTATTCTACTTTTTTCTACCATGTTTAAATATCTAAATTTTGAGTTTTTAGAATACCTTATAACTCATCAAAGAAACGAATCGGTTGACCTATGCGATCAGCTGATCAGTAAATTCTTGCCTTTTGCAATAGAGACAGGTGACGGCGTACAGGAAGCTCAGGGTTTCTCTTGGCGTTTCACCACAAAGCAACGCACATTAAAACACCAGAACTCAATTTATTTTAAAGTTAAAATTGACACGAACAGAATTTATTTTGTTTTAAAGACAGGTTGCTTATTGTGCAGTTTGAATTGCTGCTCTCAAGGTTTGAAGATCGTTCCATATTCGATATTAATCGATATCACAAGAGTGTTATAATGTAATTCTGTATCCGTTGCGACTGTGTACTCATATTAAGCGTATTGTAGTCGAACAAAAATTTAATTTCAATTGTTTCTTAAAAGAAAAACATCCTATTTTCATAGACCAAGGCATTTTTAAACAAACTGTTATCCCTGTCACCAATAAAATATTTAAAATTAAATAACTGAAACAACTACACACCTCCCATTTTCTCTAGACTAATGACTAGGGACCGGATTCTTAGGTTTTTACCTATTTTTTTCCTTACTTCCAAAACAAAAAGCGCTCATACACTTTTTCGAATCACGTCAATGGGATTCACCCACATTAATTCTGTGGCACCTAAAAATACCTAAATGGGGTATTAAATCTAAATATACCTAAACGTAATATAAAACCTAAAATATCTAATTTTGGCTACTTTTTTTGTTTTTTTTTTTTTGTTTGTTTTTGTTTTTTTTTTTTGTTTTTTTTTTTTTTTGTTTGTCAGTTGAGAAATCGACATTTTGCGGAGAGAAAATAAGTTAATTTTTGTCGGGTCGATATTAATACCACCAGCGTTTCGTTCAACCGATTGTCGTCTAGGATGGATGGATAGTATCAAGAGAGGAAGTGTAGGAGTACCGGCGTATCCTTTTAAAATATTCGTACGAACAACCAGAACAACCATTGTTGCCGTGTCTGAACAAAGATATAGATTTCTGTTTTAAGGGCTTGTTTGCCTTTATTACTTCCCTGTTATTCATACTGAGTGGTCACACTGTGAGTTTTAAGAAGACGTGTTAGTTATGCCGAAACATATGAAATCGATTTATTACGGCAGTGGATTGGCGACGACCTGAATTTCACTGCAGATGGGAAAGTAATATTTTGTCAAGCCTGCCAGAAACACGTAAGTATTATTTACCTTTCTAGAAAAGGGGAAAGTTTTCGTCCCTAGTTGATCTGTTGTGCGGTTAGCTTTCGTAACAACCGAAGAAATGAGAATGTTTCACATTATACACATCCAACCATAAAGTATTTTACTCACTAAATTAGAAGCATCGGATTCGAATCTTGAGAAGGGTAGTGTCTAGATACAGTATTAAGTATTAACTAAGAGATAACAGGAAGAACTTCAGAGTTGAGCATATTGAAAGATATTTAGTGATATACTGTAACCAGGAAATGTTAGGCAATCTTATTTTCACTGCTTCTTTTGATTGTTTATGCTTTCTTTCTTCAATTGTATAATACTGTCCTAAAGCAAGTTTACACAAATTTAAGTCAATTTCGCTAAGTTAAACTTTAAAAGGAATCCTGTGTAGCCCATTCAAATTCATTAAACCAATTATTCTACCCGAAAACGATATTTTGGACAAAAATCCTAAAAAAAACTTTTTTACCTAATGGAAAACCTAAAACAGTGTTCTTAAAAACCTAAAAATCCGGTTCCTACTAATGACACATTAAATTAACCATGATCAATCTCAAAATATAATTTTAGTTGCCTTCTGGACTGCAGCTTCTCAAACAGGTTTTATGCATTTTTATTAAGGAGAGTAACTTCCAGCATGTGTAAGCGGTCCATCTTGCAGGGTGCCCGTTGATAATTTTGGAAAAAATATATAGTCTGAAGTGGGTATAGGATTCATACATATCTATCTTCAACACTTCTTAAATCCTTACTTTGCTCAATTAATTCCATCTAAAACTAAATAAAAATAGAATTTACGTTCGCTCCTCTTACGCAGCGGGCCCGGGTTCTAATCCTGGTCGGGACAAGTTATTTAGGTGGATCTTTTTCCTGGGTTTTTCCTCAACTGTGAGACACGTCGGGTAATTTTATGCTCTTGGATATAATCTGGCCGTCATTATCATCTTCATCCCATCCTCGCCTTGTTCGGAGTTAGTGGTGTGTGTGAATGGTGGGTCTCGTCCTATGTGTTTGTGTTGTCTCGGAGGTGACCCCGGCATTGGGCTGATCACTCATTCGGGGAGGCCCTCCATGTCCTTGTTTGGTCCAAAAAGTATATATGTGATCCATAGATAATTCCTCTCCCGACAGGTCGCTGCACTCTAAGGCCTGGGCAGCGTGGGTCGCTTAAAATTTCCCTAAAAGGGAGATATAAAAGTAAGGTAAAGAGGAGTTATGTATATTAATAAATTTAGTCACAAATGGAAATTTTAATGACGTCGAACTAATTACATGTGATCGTTTCATTATTTAAATATCTTTACATAAGTTGAGGCGTCCACCCTTACCACCCACAGATATTCAGTAACGTCAGAGTGACGTCTGCACCAATATTACACGCGGTAGTTTGTTATATGTGAGGTAAATTCTAAATCTTCCCTCAAAACAGAGGTCAATTTGTGGGGTTTAAATACTAGCCTACTGATAATACCACGGCGTGCCACTGACACCGAGCGTGGTGTGAGTGGAATGAAGATCGCACTGGTTTTCATTGCAAACATTTCCATTGGCCATGCGGCAACATTTTGCAACCACCTGATATTTAAAATGCTCATCTGCTTACGCCACATATTCTTTATAAGTTTCCTGTCGAGGAAAGATTGCTGTAATAATTCTATCAGTTAACTGAAAGAAATCATAGGTATTTACACAAGAATAAAATAAAAATTGTTTCTAGTGGATATTTATTTGTCTTTTCTACAAAACACACAGCGTTTCGGTCATAAACATTAGACCTTTTTCAGGTGACTGTTTATTAGAAGACAAGAAAATTAGACTCTCACTTGTCCGTGTCACAACAACCGCTTCCGTTATGAGTGGAATGCGCATTAGACCTTCTTCAGGTGACTTTTTATTAGAAGACAAGAAAATTAGACAATTAGAATGAAACAAAAAAAATTTGTTTCATTCTAATTGTGCGCATTTCACTCATAACGGAAGCGATTGTTGTGACACGGACAAGTGAGAGTCTAATTTTCTTGTCTTCTAATAAACAGTCACCTGAAGAAGGTCTAATGGTTATGACCGAAACGTTGTGTGTTTTGTAGAAAAGACAAATAAATATCCACTAGAAACAATTTTTATTTTATTCTTGTGTAAATATATTATACGGTGGAAATCTGGACCATCATGACAGAATTATCGAAATCATAGGTGTTTAGTTGCTTGTTAAGGGGGACATACAGCTTTCGGTAAAACTCATAGGTGAGAAATAGGCGAATTTCATTTCTTTTCTTCAGCAATGAATTCCTGTACAACCTTATAATCTGACATACTCTTTATTGACTATTTCTGAAATTACATATTATTTTGAAAATTAATCAAACTGTTACAGTTACAGGTAGTTATCCTTCTAAAACGGCAGCCACGTTTCATGCACTGAAATGCCGATTCCTCGATAACTTCCATAAATTTCAATATTTCTGAGTGATTATTTTTATGTGTATTTTTTAAAGTCATATGAACAACACTTTTTACAATCACTCATTTAACACTAATACTTTTTTAAATTATACATATTTTAATGAATAAAATTTAAAACAATTGATTTTTTAAATGCTTATAATGTAGATATCCCAAAGATTGTAGATGATGTTGCTCATATGATGTTCGCAAGTGTATAGGAAAAATAATGACTCAAAAATATTCCCATTTGTGGGAATTATCAAGGAAACGGCATTTTAGCGCATGAAACATGGCTGCCATTTTGTAATGATAATTACCCATAACTGTAGCAGTTTGATTAATTTTGAAAATAGTATGCAATTGTAGAAGTAGTAAGTAAAGAGTATATCAGAATGAAATATTGTAGAGCAATTTATTGTTTAGGAAAAAAATAAACCATGAACATTTCTCATCCATGAATTTCACCGAAAGCTGTAAGTCCCCCCTAAATTCTGATAGATACACATGATTGCAATGATTTTTATGCCTGATATTATGCATACTGAGTGTTTAGACGACTGATTGATATCTATAACAACGAATCTATTTGAATAACAGTTAAATGGTTTCTTCACAGTAGAAATGTCACTGTTTACATTTCACTGGTTTTTCTTAGTATATTGAAATATCTAAAAGAAGAACCATTAATTTCACAGGAGTATTAAATCATGATTTTAAATATTTATGAGAAGTGTACCCGAGGGTTAAACCACGTCCTCTTCAAACGTTTTAATTCGGCTAGTAAGCATGCAAAATTAGGTCACAATCTATCCAAATCTCTTTAACTCTCCAATAAAGTTTTTTAGCTGTATTTATACTCCTTTTAGCTACGAGGCCATACCAGGAGTTGGGGATCTGTGTCTATACAGTAGGGTAGGCCATGGAACAATATATTGATGGTCAACTATCTTCTATTGTTAATGTATTTTTGGGGGTAAATTTTAACTGACATTAATTTAAATGGATATCATATAGGATGAAATCGCGAGGATGATTCATAGTATGTAAATATCCAATTCGGCATTTGCCATTAAAAACCAATGTCAAATTGACCGGCCACGTGATTTGAACCTGGAATCTCCCGAATGCGAATCCAAGACGTTACCATCTCGGCCACCTCGCTAGGTATTTTAAAATTGTTATTCTGATGTAATTTTTAAAAAATTGTCAAAATTTTATGATTTTTTTACATTAACAAAGTCACTGGCCTAAGCATCAATCGTCTCCATAAATTTAGCCCTTTATTTAAAGATATTTAATTTCTTACACAATGTGTTAAGTCATGTCGAACTGCAAATAAAATACAATAGATTAATATATCGTACCGTAATTTTTGAAAAAAAATACTGTTCATTGTATAATCTAATTCATAGGTTCTTCGGAAAATTGTCCTCTCTAGTTCTGAATGGTGGGATATGCTGAAAATGGCTATACATGAATAGATACATAGATCTTTATTTGCTAGAGACATCAAAGTGTATAGCAACGTCAAAGTAATAAAGGCACATACAATATTTAATAAAATTTCACATACAATGTTTTATAAAATAGTACTTTAAAAATCTGCTATTTAAATACTCATCCAACGTCTACATAGGCTTTGAGATCAACGTTGATCTAACTGTACCCTTGAAAGCTGCTAAAGAAAGATTTTTTAATATTGTCAGAAAGTCTATTGTATATATTTAAAGATATAACATCAAAACTATTTTGTGTTTTACTATATTTGCATTTGGGAAAATATATTTGTGAACTACTGTATTTCTCGTGGAGTAGCTATGAATTGCAGAACAAAGAGTGTATCTATCTATGCTTCTCTTGATATAAAGAAGATGAACATTGATATTAGAGTCAGAATTTTCGGTTTTATAAATAGAGGCCTAAAGTGTGCTTTAAAAGTTAATGCACACATAATTCTGATCGCCTTCTTTTGAAAAATAAACAGCTTATTTGCTGAAGAATGGTTGTCCCACAATAGGGTTTTCACAACGATGAGATCCCTCCCGGGCCGTTCCATATGAACAACCCGCTGTAGACATTGTAGCGAGAACGAGCCTCTGCCTCATGAGCATGGGAGCTATCCAAGGGGTGAATTGTTACAGATCAAAGGACATAACATAATCACAACCGTGCTTGTCGATGCTTTTCGAGCCACAAGCCTGGAGGTCCAAGAGGAAGTCCACTTTGTGACTGATAACTGCAGTCACTGCAGAATAGACATCTCCATTTACAGAAATAAATAACCCTATTGTGAGATTCGAAACTTCCTCCTGCCATCCAATTGTAATACGAGTAGTTTCTGAAAAGAAATGCATCTATTAGCCTACTATCACCTATTTTCAAAACTCATATACAGTTCAAGACATTGCTGTAACTGGCAATCTTCTGCGTGCAAGAGACCGCATTCCAGTGTTCTTTCAGAAGTAGAGATTGAAGCCTAAACTTTGTAAACAACTTCAACATGACATAGTATTACCTATATTTAAGTATTATGATATTTCGTAATCATCTATATGGGACTATACTTGATCCAAGATGTGTACGGAGAATAGTAAACAACCGAGTGTGAAAGTGCAAAGCACGATTCACAAGAGTTCGTTTTAGATGCAGTTTAGTCAAATACATTATAGTAAAGTTAACTGAACTTTTTTTTTTATATTAAGCGCCAAGGGTCAATTCCCAATTCTGCCAAGCGATTTTTTTCTTTGATTTTAATTTTGACAGGTAACTTGACACTTCCTGTAGATCTGTATTCTTTTAGGACATGAAAACCGTACTTGAAACTACTCCCACGGTTGACGCCACTTTCATTCCTATATCTTGCACAGATACTTCAGGGTTTTCTTTTGTTTTGTATATATTTACAATCTTTACCTTCTCGCCGCTGGACAAACCTCGCACGTTTCTTCATTGGTGACGTACGTTCTGAAGGCCCTGGAACGCAATTTTCTTCTATTATACAAATTATTAGAGGTTATGCCTATTACTTTTCTTACAAAATGTGGTGTACTTCATCACGTCTTGTATTTAGTAATTGTTCAGAATTAACAAATTTGCCAAGGCAACGATAGAAACAAATGAAACCTTGTTTGCTAGATATATGTTGTAAAACATGTAAGCCTATGCCCGTACTCAATTGTGAAATTAACTGAACTTGGCCTACGAAAAAAAGAGCATCGCTAAAATATCCAGTATTTTGTAAATTCATATATAACGCACTGTCATCCGTTAAATTGCTTTTAGCAATTCATACCTTTAGGAAAACTAAATATAAGTAATAATGGAAAATATATTGGTCATTTCTTTTAAGTTTTGTGTAATTTTTTCCACCATTAAATGCCTTGTCCTAATAATGACTTTCACGAACGGTAAGATCTCCCTAATAAAAAGGTCACGATAGAGGCCTGCGGGAAGTTATTAGAGACCCCGTTCGTGTACAGGTAGGGAGAAAAAGCGGACCGACTAAAATATCTAAGTTGCCGATATGAGACACAGCGCATGCCTAGCGGCATCCACAGGATAGCAGGGAATGTATTGAAATTTGTTCTAGTGTCGATAAATTGCTTTAATTGAGAAATAATTTCACGTAATTTGCATTGCTTGTGAAAACAAACGTTTCCGTTACATCTCTTACATTTATTTACGTATCACAAGGCTCTGAAATCAGCTACAAGAGTCGGTCCGCTTTTTGTCTCTACCTGTACATACACAGAATACTATCCTATAGTTTTTATATTATGGTTTCTTTCTACTTCTGTCCATGAAGCCATAAAGGATGAGATTTGAACGTTTTCGAATCGATAATGGATTACGATGTTTAGTCGTGATAAAAGAGGCATTATAAGTTAAACGGGCGTCTTACTGAAGAATGTGATCTGATCAATCAATGCAATGACCTGTATACAATGCTCAAATCCCCAGGAAAACGATTTTGGATTCATCACAGGAATGGAGATGTCTTCTGTTGTGTGGGATGTAGCCTAGTCAACTATACATTGTATCCGTTGTTAAAGATTTTCCTTGTACGTAAGCAAACATCCAGCACCCCCTAGTTCTACAGAAAGTGCACATCTGCACTCATGTTTAGCGGTTTCAAATCCAGCCATGATTGCCGGGAATCTGCAGAGAGAAACTGAGAATTGCAGCTTCCATATGTTTTGATTAGCTTATAAAAGTATCCTTTTAAAAATAAATCGCATTTGTCTTGATAATCCTCTTTTCTTTGTATGAGTACTCTGTAAATTATTAATTAATAAATACGGTACCTTAATTTTAAAATTCAATAATCGGCATGAAAGAATTGTATGGGAGAACTTTTGAGTCCAATATAGTTATTTGGGATACGAATTTCCAAGATGTAATTCTTTAATGGTTGTTACGAAGCGAAACAAAACCGAAATTCTTATGTAAAGGAGTTCCGAAGAAAAGTTCGGAACTTGTGTCATAGGCCTATATAAAAACTGTTTTCTGTGACACCAATAAATTTACATTAAATAAATATTAAAATTAATTAAGTAAATATTTCCAAATAGAAGGAAGGATTTCATGCTGTTCTAATCTGCGAACGTCTTTTTTTGTTTTTGTTTTTTTGTTTCTCATAAGAGGCTTTGTCCTGACTGACTTAATGACAGTGAATCAACGTAGAGCCTAAACTATAACAGGTAGAGACTTGGAATTTTGACAGTACTTTCGTTTCATAATGTAGGTGCTCACTATGAAAGGATTTTGAAAAAAATTGATTTTAAATGCCAAAAATCAAATGTTTTTGAGAACACTTAATCCTTTTTTACACAGAATTATCAAATCCAAATCACAGTTGACATGACAACAGTGTATTGTTGGCAATCTTTACATAAGGCTTTGGAAATAAATGGAACAAGACTTTGAAAATGAGAGAAGGTTTAAAATTTATATTTCAGTAAATTATATATTCCAAAATTTTGTAGTTTATGTAAAATAATCATTAAATTCAACCCTTTAATCGAAATGTTCGAATTAATCAATATGTTCTTTACAGCTAACAAGTTTCGCGGGCAAAGCCTTAATGGGAAAACAATGAATGATTTGGACGAAAAACACTATGCAGGGGTTTTTTGGGCTAGGGAACTCTAATCTGAGGTCTTTTTTCCCCGGGGGCGCACTTCGATCGTAAAATGCACCTCGAAACCAGGTTTTCAGTTTTTTTTTAAATTATCAATCGTTATCATAAAATTGTTTATGCATGATTTGGGGAAGGTTCATGAATCTATGTTTCATTTTAATCGTTTCATTTGGAATTATTTTGCCCATATGGTAGCATAAGATTCGTTTTGTTCGTTTATTTATATTTTTAACGTTAAACAATATAATTGCCCACCGCTGTGGCTCAGGGGATGCGTTCAATCCTCTCACGCAGCGGGCCCGGGTTCGATTCCTGGTCGGGACAAGTTACCTAGGTGGGGTTTTTTCTCACCTTTGAGACAAATGTCGGGTAACTTTAGGCCCTTGTGGTCCCCAGATATCATCTGGCCGTCATTATCATCTTCATCCCATCCTCGCCTTGTTTGGAGTGAGTGAGTGTGTGTGTGTGAATGGTGTGTCTCGTCCTATGTGTTCGTGTTGTCTCGGAGGTGGCCCC
The DNA here is from genome assembly GCA_964059195.1 of Ectobius pallidus. Classification (NCBI taxonomy): domain Eukaryota; kingdom Metazoa; phylum Arthropoda; class Insecta; order Blattodea; family Ectobiidae; genus Ectobius; species Ectobius pallidus. The sequence continues at coordinate 16,721,430 of CAXKWD010000005.1, forward strand.
GGCATTGGGCTGATCACTCATCCGGGGAGGCGCTCCATGTCCTTGTCTGGTCAAAAAAGTATGTATGTGATCCAAAGATAATCCCTCTCCCGACAGGTCGCGGCCCTGTAAGGCCCGGGCGGCTTGGGTCGCTTAAATCCTAAAAGGGAGAGGTTAAACTACGAGAAAGAAAGAAGTTACAATTATTGTATTTATTTCTCGCTGTGTAAAATAAAAAACTGTTGGTAAGAGAGCTCGATTTCTATTGGCATTTGTGTGTTAAAGGATCGTCTTAGTCATTCTGTAACAATAAGATAAATTACCTCTTTAGGCTACGTAATAAAACCAATCGTAGAAAAATACGATCTTAATTATTATCTTAAAAGGAACAAACTTTTCAAATCGTCATTTTACAGTCTAGTTTTCCCACCGATCGGGCTTATGATACGAAACATTTTGGAAATCTGTACTTTTATTGATATTTTAAAAACGTTAATCATGATCTTCTAAAATAGTTATAACGTCTTTGGATAAATGCCTATTCTAAGGGATTTTATTCATATCTGCAACTTAATCTTTGTTATGCTCTTTTTGTAAAGTTATTGAAAGTTTCCTTTAAGCTAATCTTCTTGGTGCCAACATGCAGAAATATTGCTTCGCGATTAAGTATATTGTTTTTTTTTTTTTTTTTTTTTCACTCCTTAACTAATTAGTGGTACTTACGAACGTTGTTGCCATGGATCGTAAGTTGACATTCCCACACAATCTTGTTGCTATGGGCGTTGCGATGCGGTTAAATTACTTACGGTGCTTGCGCCACGTCATAATTCATTAAGATACACTTCATAATACAAGCCTTTATGGACAAAGCCCCCAAGACAAATATTCGGTTCCCATAACAACAAACACATGCGAATCGCTTTCTGAAATAAACATCAATCTTCAAGAATGTATATACATAATATTTTCTGGTAATATCACAATTAATATAATTAAATTGATATAAATAATCATCGTGCAAAAAATAGCATGCAATACACGTGCCGTAAAGCATTACGGATCTCGGAAAATTGAAAACACTCGGCGCAAGCGCCTCGTGGTTTCGAACTATTTCCTCGATCCGTAATCATGCCTTACGGCACTTGTATCGCAATATACTATTGTGGGAGCTGTGGTGTGCCGACTTGCTCTATGTTGGAATATGTACAAGTAGCCACAGAAAAGAAAGATTCATGTTTGGATAAAGAAGCCACTTGCAAGACTCTCACCAGGTTTCTCTTAGTAAATGGTGTATAAATTACTAACGTTTCATAACGCAAATAATTATAATGATATAAAATTCTAACTACTGATAGACACATTCTTGTTCAGTACAGATTGTGGGATCTAGGTAAATTGGATCCCTGGCAGTTACCCAAAATTTTAACTAAATCGAACCCGGTTCTAAGAAAATTAACTCCTTAACTCATTATTGTATTATACAGATTCATTGGCATTTAATTTCATTGACGTGATATATTATTTTCAAGCAGAGAATTTAATTTAACCAGGGGTTCACGTAATGCATATGAAAGAACGAGTAGTATCTCCATGAAGAAAAAGACGCTAATGAAAAATGAATAAATATCCATGTTGGATATCCTAAAAATAGGCCTACTTAGTCTGAAATGCTTTCCTTGAAAGAAAGTAAGTGCAGCCAGAAACGAACATATTTAGAAACAAAAAAAGAAGTGTCGTGCAAGAGATAAAATTACTGATAATATTATTATTCGTAAAGGGTTCCCTATATAGGCCATGGAGGTTGAGGTTCACAGACTTTTAGACATTCGGCACGTGAAGGTGGTAAGCCTTTAGCCCCAGGATTGATGCTGGTGCTCATTTCTGTTGGAGGCCATAGTGCCACTAGAAGGATTACGCCAATTGATAAACTCCAACGACTTCACCGGGGTCGAAGACGCGACCTTCCGCTTTGTAGCGCAGCGCCTAAACCACTATGCTACGACGTACTCCAAGATTATTATTGAAGAAATAAAATAAGATCGAAGCATTTGGTACGCGCCAAATTTAAACCAAACTAAAATAATAAGATAGATATGTAAGCTTTCATGAACCACAGATTATTATTGTCTCTGTTGGACACTATATGAAAATATTATAGGAGAAAAATTCCTCCGACACTGGGACTTGAACCCAGGACCTTTGGCTATTCGCGCCAATGCTCTACCAACTGAGCTAAACCGGAGCTCAATTCACAGCGCCAGATGGAACCTCTCTCCTATGACTGATTGCCCTAATGGTCTACCTCACAGACAGACAAGTTATGTTATATTGCCCATTGTCTTATTTTTTTATTTCTGGACAGAAGGCGAGAAGATAAGAGTTTCTGAGCTGCATAAAAAAAAATCTCCTGATTTGAGTCTACACTTAACTTCTGCCCTAATTTTATTTGTGTCTATAATTATTGCTCCCATATATTTGGATTTTTCTACTTGTTCATACGATTTACCGGCTATTCTAATATTTTTTAGAGAATTATTTTGACGTTCCATGATCATATACTTAGTTTTTTTCTGTATTAATTTCCAATGCAACATTCTTGCAGGCATCGAAAAGACTTTCTGCATTTCTCTCGATTGTGTTTATGTCATACGAATATAAATACATTATATAATTCAAATCATATTCAGAACCTTAAAATACTCTGAAATCATACCTTTTTGTACTACAAACTTAATTGTATAAGTCAGGAATGCGATGTCTTTAAGCTATTTTATAAGGTAGAATTTCAACCTTTACTAAGATACCATAATATTGGTTTCCATTTGTAAAATTCCAGCCCATTGGATTAATTCTTCCTAGGTGTACTGAAGAAGTTTTATAAATTTTCTGTGATGGCTTTATTTCCTATAAATTGCCGATAACTAATGTATGGTTAGATAAAAGAACTGACATATCAGTTAAAAAATTAAAAGTCGCTACCATTTCGCGCTTTGTTGACATGTATTGCTCAACTCCGCTGTACTTATGCTGTGGTTTTCTTTGAGAGACATGTAGGTTATATAATTAAGCAAAATATAACATTTAACTTCATTTGAACTAGATGCTTTGATTATAATTACTAGACTTTCAGAGTTAATTATAATGAAACTTGCCAGATGTTTGTCACTATGTGTTTTTTGTTCGTTTTTCTGTTTGCTTCCTTGTTTGTGTCTTATTCATGTTCGTTCATGCAAATTTTTGTTTTCCTCTGTAATACATTAATATTGTCTGACCCTTATTAACTACTAGCTTAAAAGACCCGGCGTCGCCCGGGTTTTGTATTTTGTAATTGGAAATTAACTTATGAAGGATTTTCAATTTTAAATTCTAGGTCCTTATAAAGGCATTTATAATTTGAAATAGGAAGAACGACTTATTACACTCAAACTATTCCCTCAGAAAACGCTTGATATAGTTTTTTATGGCTCATAGAGGATCTAGAATTTTGCATCCCATCGCTTGTACAGTGCACAGCAAGCCTGGTAGAGGTTTAAATAAGAAGAAACAGAAATTCCTGTAACATAAAATTGTAAAATCGAGGCGGGAAATTTCCCACTCTTATGTTACCATAAAGCCGTTTTGCGGATGAAATTAAACAGAAAGCATTATCACTTTCATACTTTTCTCTCCAAAAACCTGCGATATAATATAATAATATACACATTACCATACCTCGTTTTGTTTTCTCTATGTCCAGGGTAGAGAAAGTTATGTGATTCCATTATTTTAGTGGATTTCATTCTGTAATATTTATTTATAACATGAATTATTTTGATAACTTCTCTTATTTGTCAAAAGTGCATTTCATTTGTCTTTTTCCAAGCCCACCTGATACTATTTGGCAACAATATATTCTGTGATTTGGAATTGATAATTCTGTGTAAAAAGGGATTAAGTATTTTCAAAAACATTTAATTTTTGGCATTTAGAATCAGAATTTTTCAAAATCCTTTCTTAGTGAGCACCTACATTATGAAACGAAGGTACTGTCAAAATTCCAAGTTTCTACCTGTTATAGTTTAGGCTGTACGTTGATTCCTGTCATTCAGTCAATCAGTCAGTCAGTCATTCATTCAGTCAGTCAGGACAAAGCCTTTTATATATATAGAGATAATAATTGCCATATTAAACCAGCTATTAATTTAAATGTTGTAATAAACAATTATAAGGAAATAAATGTTCATCATAATATTATAAGGGACATTTATTAAGCATAAAATATGTATATATGAATTCAATATTTTCTAGAATATTATAATAGTGAAGATGAATAATATTTTTAATGGTAAAATCATTACTTTAAAAGCATACAGAAACCCCTGTGAGCCCCTCAGCAATTCGGATCAGCTAGGCTTTTCACTGTACAATGGGTTAGGTAGTTTTAAGAATAGTCATGGTAACTCACAATGGATAAGACATGGACGTCCGCAGAAATTTTGGGGAAAACCGAACTTTGCGCCCCATGTGAGTCCCTCACTCCATCTCTCTAACTCTCTCCCCTAGCGGCGGCATTTGAACTACTAGTAGCGACGGTGGCGCCATCTCTTAATGAACTGATGAAACAGGAAAACTAATTTATTTCTTCTTTATTCTCTTCTTCTCTTCCTTTCCCGTATCCTTCCTCTCTTCCTCTCACCTCCTCTTCACCCTACCTACCTAATTGAGACCTATTAATAATAAGAAGAAATGTTCACCCGAATGGGTATTAAAGTTTCAACAATGTTTTAACTTTTGCTGTATTCATTGATGGTTTTCACCCTGTTTCGACACACTGCAAGGTGGTATCTTCCACATCTCTGGGCACATAGGTCACACACGCATTTCTCGTCAGGGTTGTGGTAGTTCTTGTTTGAGCATATCTTGTAGTGAAAGCCGTGAATGGCGAAGCGTGTGATGACATGTCTTTGCTCTTGATTCTCTTTGGTCCAGTTCCTTTCCATCATCGCAGTTGTAGCGTAAAAAGCCGGGTCTATTTCTTGTCTTTTTTCTTCCCTTTGTGTTAAGAGTGTCGTGTAGGCTCTTGTCGCTGGCAGTAACATTTGAGATCTAATATCTTCGATGTAGAAAGGCTCCCAGGCTACCTCGTAGACCATTCTTGATAGTGCATTCTTCCCTACTTTTAGGGCGCTCTTGAGAAAACGGGATTTGACACTTTCCAGTGTTTGCAGGTCGCTTAATGTCAGTTTGTCCCACACAAGCTCTAGGCCGTTTGTCGCTATAGGGGAGATGACAGTTTTAAAGAGCGTGAAGGCTGTATCCAGTGACAGGTCCGGTAGATTCTTTATGGGGTAGATTGCCCTTGTGGCTGCTGCCGCTCTTTCTTGCATGTGGCACCTGAATGATTTTGTCGTGCTTGAGACCTATTCCTAGTAGTAAATTTTGGATCGACCGGGATTCGAACCCGGGACCCCTAGCATTATAGCTAGGAGTCTTGACCACTACGCTACGAGTGAACGTTGAGCACTGAAGGAAGCTTTCGTATATTAGAGTTATGTTAGGGGGATTTCATAATTTTTAACGCAAGAATCTGATTTTATAAGTAGTGTTGCTACAAGGGAATTTTACTGCATCAATTAAGCCACATTTTATGTTATGATACGACGTGTTTTATAATTATGAAATATTGTGTATGGTACAAGGGTATTTTTTGTATTGTGAAATAGCCTATTTTGTTGGAAGGGTCGTTTTTATAATTGTGGAATTTTATGTGGAGGTGCAAGGGGCTTTCTTTATTGTGAAATATTAGGTGACATATCAATTGCAATTATGCATTACCAGCGTTGAGCAACGGCTACAGGCATGAAGGTAAGCCTGTAAGCGGGGAAGTGGAGCAGGCGGCACGCGGGAAGAAGCCGAGAGGGGTGGAAGCTGCCAGGCGAGTGGAAAGGGGAGCAGCATGGGGCGCAAAGTTCTATTATGCCAAATTTTGTCAAAGGGGAGGCAAATGGACAAATTACAGCCACCACCACCATCACTATGCTACTACTCGTATTATAACCACTTTATTATTATTATTATTATTATTATTATTATTATTATTATTATCATTACTATTATTACTATTGTTATTACTACTATTATTACAATCCACATAATTGATTTAGGCCTACTGTATCAGTACTTATGACTATGGATACGAAGAAAAAATCTGATACAGTACAATCACATGAAATGTTCTACCCCTTATAACTTCACAGGTGCTAATCATATAAAAATCTGTACTTCCATTGTCTTACCTTCATTATAATAAAATGTTTGAGTAGAAATGATTTCAAGTTTAATAGAAATAATTATTCCTACATGCTCAAATCTAAGTTACCAAGTAGTTACAACTCATTTTTGTCCAAACAACTCCAACTACAGTATGTGGAAACTTAAGCCTCATTTCACATTAGTTGCTTATATCTATTTAGGAAAGAGATTTATGTGTAAACAACATTTCCGGGGGGGCAGCGGCCCTACCTTTCCCTTTATTAAGGACGGCCACGGGATAAGATACCGTTACTTTTTGTTCTGTAGATGTAACAGCAGGATAATGGTCTTCCAATAAACCTTTCCCTGTGAAAACGTGAAGTTATTTAGAACGGAAATTATTTTGCCTTTTAAGGTTTACCGGGCAGTCCAACCAAATTGGATCTAAGTATTGTATTGTAAACTGTCATAGGTTCTGGCCTATCCGGATCTAGCTTAGAGAAGCATTGGGTTAATTAAGAAGACCCGATTAATTTATTATAGAGACACACTCCTCAAGGCATATTTCTGCTATGATTTCGGACAGTGGCGAGCCCATAGCTACTCCATCCTTCTGCATGTATATCTTCTCGTTAAGATAAAAATAATTTTGTTGTAGTACTGTTTCGGTAAATCTGACTTATTTGCTCAATGATCAGAACGTTTTCTTTGTCTTTTAACAGATCATTTTCAATTATATACATGGTTTGTTTATTTGTATATACATGTTTTATGTCGAGTGATATTAAAATCTCATTTTTATTAGCTGTTATTTGTTTTGTTGTATTAATTAAGTCAAGTGAATTTTTTACTGTATATCTATTGTTCAGATTTAGTATTGTTTAAGTATCTTTGCTAGATTTCTTGACATTCTGTAAGTAGGAGTGCTTCTAAAGTTTACCGCAGGTCTAATTAGATTATTATCTTTGCGTGTCTTTACTTGAGCTTTAAGACTTGGTATTTTCGGATTCATATTAATGCCATATTTAATTTCCTTATCATTTAAAATTAATTCTGATTCCTTCAATATATTTCTATGACCCGTTGAAATTTGTTTGAACGGTTTTTGTTTATTTCTTCTATTTTGTTTTCTTCAATGAAGTTAAAGAGTTTTTTCTACTAATCCTCATTTGTAACTAATACTACACTATTACCTTTGTCCGCCTTAAGTATGTGTAATGTTATTGTCATTAAATTTCGTGTTTAGTTTTTTTTTATGTGTATGTTTCGTTTTTGTGGGTTAGTTCTGATGTGTCTGTGTATATTTCATTGATATTTTTTGCAATTTTGTTTCTTATTACTACTTACTGGTTTGGTTGTAATGTAGAGATCGCAGTCTCAACGTCTATAACAATCATTAGTTTCAATATTTTGTATCATTTTGGAAGTAAAGTTGTACTTATAACTAGGGTTCAGTTGTTTATGACATGTCATATTTTTATCCTGACCTCCATTCTCGCCACAAACACAAATTTTACATGAAATGCACATTTGTTATCCTAATCGGACGTTATTTATTTTGATTATAAAGTCATAATTTTCATTGTCTTGATCATATTTTGGTCATATCTGTAATTTAACGTCATTTTTCAGTTATAAATTCGGTAAAAGAGCACAATTATACAGTATGTGCACTAAATTGTCGACTTAAATTTTTCCCGAAAAGGAGTCTGCAACTAAAATGTGAAGGGACAATAACAAGTAATAGCACAATTACCTCTTCCTCCTTGTTGTTAACAGTTTCCAATAGACATGTTTTAAAAATATTTTCAGTTCATATTTGCAGTGGTATATGTAAGCATTAACAGATTAGAAGTTATTTACAAGTAAAACTGTAAACCACCTGTAAAACGTTAAAAAGTGATTCTCTGATTGAATTAACGTGATGTAATAATTTAATGTTATTAAACGTTTTAAATTGGAACAGTTATTTTTAGAAAATACTTTACTTTATGAGTTCATATTCAGGACTTTTGGGTCATATTTAGTCATATTTAAGGTCATATTTCAAATCATATCTTCCACTTTTTAGGTCATAAATATCCGAACCCTACTTACTATAACCTAGTTGTAAAACTTTTTTATCACTATTCAGTGTTATATTCGGTAGGTTATTTACCTTAGGATAAAATGTTGTATTTGTGTTACTCTCTTCATGTTGTGTACATCCAAGCTTATGTTGTATCGTATCGTTTTCTCTCTTTAATTGTTCAATCTTCCTATTCGTGGTATTGTACTTGATTTCCATTTCTTTTTCCAGTTTGTTCTGAATATCGTTATTTATGTATGTCCATGTTTGTTTGAAAGTATTAGCAGCTTCTAAGTGCTATATATGCCTGGTTATTTAAGAAATTTTTCTTTTTATATAAAAATGTTATCTCATTATTTAACCAAATTTGGTTGACAGTTGTTTTTCCTGTTTTTGTTCTAGAGCGTATGTTGATATACTTAGGGATGAGATTTTGATCCTTGCAAGTTTTATTGAATTTGATATTTGCTAACGTTTTCATCAACTTTCTCTTAGTGTTGGTATATCTATTAATAACTTTTGACTGGTGGGCTCTTTCTACATTGACAAATTTCATTATGAATCTGTGAGGGTTATTAATATATAGCAAGTTTATAATAAGTATCTACCTTATTCCCTCATATTACTGTGAGTAATTTAGTTACAACAAGAACAGGCCTCATTCTTACCAGGAAATGAAGATGGCACACCTTGTGCTGAAATGCATCTTCCAGCCACAAAATATTAGCGCTTATGGTTAAAGAGCCCCATCAATATGCAGCAAACAGGAATAGTAACTATAATTTATTTTATTGCATTATTAACGACATTTGTGTATGCTAAGTAATAAGAGACAATATTCCATACGTAAACATTTTACATTGTAAAGATAGCTACTATACTTGATCCAAGATTTGTACGGAGCAAAAGTAAGCAACTGAATGTGAAAGTACAAAGCACAGTTCACAAGAGGTCGTTTTTGAAACTGATTAGTAGATTACATTCAAGTAAAGTAAATTTATGTCAAACTTCTTTTTAGTTTAAGTCTTGTGATTCAGTGGTCAGTATTGCTAGATACATCCCAAGATGTTGATTTCTTATAGCTAGGGAGATCATTAACACTCGTCAGAATTTTTTTTACAGTTCAAATAATTATTCAAATAAAATGTATACACCTTTCTTTTGATAGCGCATTTAATCCAGTCTTCTGGGTCATTCACTATTGTCTTTGATTTCGGTTTAATGCTAACCTGTAACTTGAAACCTCATGTAGATGTGTATTCTTTAAGGACTTTGAAAGCCGTACTTGAAGCTATTCCCATAGATGACACCACTTTCACTCCTTCATCTCAGGGTTTTCTTTTAATAATGTTTCGTATACATTTACAATCTGTATCTTCTTGCCGCTGGACAAATCTTTTCCTCGCTCATGTTTCATTATTGTTGATGTAAGTTCTGAAGGCTCGCAATTTTCTTCCATAATACAGAATTACCACTTTTACTTGCAAGAAAAGTATACTTGGTGTACTACTACTCACGTTATGCAAAGTCTTGTATTCAGTATATCCCGTTTCTTGTTTGTCTTCAGAATCAACAAAGTTGCCATGGCAACGATAAAAACTTTTTTTTTTTTTGCTGGAGTTATGATGTAAAACATATAAAGCCTATGATATTACTACGAAAGCATGCAACTCACTTAACAGAACTTTGTTCTCACATAAGGTACAAATAATTTCATGATATGTGCGGAATGGAAGTATAGGCCTACATCTGGCTCAGCTTGCCGCACTATCATGAAGTATGGTGCGATTAACCAGTGAAACGACAGGACACTGTTAGTCAAGGTAAGTCAGTTGTTTACATTTGCTCCCTGCACATCGTGGATCAAGTATAACACCGAATATGCTTTTACTGTTAAAATCAGTATGAAGTCTTTTATACAGTAGAGCATGTTCAATTAAAAATAAAATTAGTCAAACATTAAAAACACCATCAGCTGAGGATGAGGGAGCTTCTTCCCTGGAAACCGGTTCTACATAAATAATGTAAGTGGAGCAAAAAGTGTTTTTAATGTTTGACTAATTTTAATTTTAATTTTTAATGCTTTTACTGTTTTTATTACTGACACTGTTATATGATTTTACTAAGATATATTTTAAGTACATAAATTAAGGTTGCTGTGTATCAATCAAATATAGACATAGGCCTATCACAGTCAACAGTGAAAGTTACTTTTATACAATACTAATATATATTTACTGTTTTTATTACTGAAACTGTTATATGATTTTTTGAAGGTATTTTGTCCATCAAACTATAGACATAGGCCTATCATAGTGAACAATGAAAGCTACAATTTTGTAGAGAATGTTATATTTACATTACAGAACTATAAAAAAGAGTACTGTAAATTAAACGTTTATAACTTTGGTTCTCTTTTAAATTATGCGCTGAGTTTAGTTTAAGTAACACGAGGGAATAAAGTGGATTCTTACTATAAACTTTCTATCTATTTATGTTGTTGGTGATGAGGCTGAATTCATTAATAATAGCCTTTAATCCCTAAAGAGCAACGACCTCTCCTAAAAGGAGGGTAGCTCGATTTTTCTTCCCACATTTGAGCTAAGAATGCCGAATTCTCCTGACTTTGTCCTTGGTAGATCTTTTGTCTTAATGTATGATTGTTGATTTCATTAGCCTCTTTAGTCATTAAGTCCTTGCAGCTTTTAGTCTTGTCGAGGATCTTGGTCTGGTCGCAGAAAATCCTGTGTGCTTGGTCGATGCTATGCTATGCTACTGAAGACATGTCAGGTTAGAACAGTCTAGTTTACCTATAATGTTCTTTGCATCTGTCCTCCTCGGTGCGTCCAGTCTAGCAGAAGTACTACCCGCGCGCGATTTCTTGGGCGCTCGGCTCCCTAGTCCTCATTCGGTAGGTTTCGTTCAACTTCGTAGGTAGAGCTGACAACATTGAAACACGAAGTACGCTATACACCCTGACACCTAGTGGCTTCAATACTAAGCTTTCATTCTGTCTCAAGATCGTTATTTATTTATTGAGATTTTCTTTTCTGACGCATGGAGTTATGGGGAAAAATACAATTTTTCGAATTGCTGATTTCACAAACACTTCATTGTACATCCAACACTTTCCTCACCTCAATAAGAATTCCGTATGTGCTAATTTCTGACGATCCCGTGAACTCTGATGTCAATTTCATGGGCTGAAAGTTGAGCGAACTTTTCACAAAACGTATTAAATACGTTTAAAATTAGGCCTAGGCCTACAGTTTTCTCCACTTTTAGATGCCTTACCTGCCTTACGTTTTACAACACGAAATGGTGAAGCATGTTCTGCTAAGACTCTTCTTTATGCTTAAAATTAGTCATCCAGTGTAAAAATATTGAGCCTACATTATGTATAATATTCTTATTTGATGACTTATTTGATAACCAAACCCTTATGACGTGTAATTAATTGTTATGCAATACCGTCACCACGTTATATTATTGGACTGCACTAAAATCGTTGTATATTAAATGTCACTACATAAAATACCATACGCGCGATTCTCCTGAAACGTGATTTCTTTGGTTGACAACACTGCAGAAAGACTGGCAGACTGCTATGTTTTGTTCCCCCGACCCTCACTTCCCCGTAAATCCAGCGCCCAAGAAATGGCGCGCGGGTAGTATACTAGCCCACACTCACATGATATAGACTTCAGAACATTTCAGGCCTAGATCGTCTTTCACTGGTCGTAGGTCATGTTGGATTTTTGGTGCTGTTCCTGACCTCGATATGATCTTGCTTGCGGTCATTGTGAAATCAATATGGAATAAAGCATTTTTTTGTGACTATTCCACTCACACGACGGGTGTTTGATATTGACCAATAACGTTTAGCAATTCCACGGATATAGACCAATCACGATCGTTTATCTTATAATATCCTTTCTTGGATCGCAAGGATGCAATTTTATCTGATAAAACGTCAGATCGTTCTGGACACGTAAGGTATCACCATGTTGTGACTAAATATATTCGCATGCTACCATTGACCAGAATGAAAACACGTTATTTAATACAACATAACTTGTTCGGAAATTGCAGTAATATAAATGCACATTGATTAAAGCACAATTTCAAGTGCAAGCCAGTTCGTGTGATTTCAGTCTGTTCTGCTGTTAGCTTACCTGAATTACGTTAACTATGTCTTATATGCACCATTGGTAGCATTGGTGATAACATGGTAACTCGAATCGATTCAGGGATGGTTGATTCATAGGCCTACTATGCCTTGATTTCGCAGCTATTAATTTTTTTATATAACAAAGCACGAAAGTAATTATTATTTGTAACTTATAATCCCTTTCATTTTTAATCATGGCATAGTCTTAATATATTCAGCACAAGTTTACGAGTTTCATCAGATAAATTCGCTCCCGTTGCGCAGTCGAGAATCTATCGATAAACTCGTCAACTCTCGTAAACCTATGATAATTATGTAATGACGATTCCAAACTATTACTTAAACCAGAAACCGTCATCGGTATTACACAATTTTTTCGGCACAGAAGTTCTTTGGAATACATTCCTGTACAAGACTGTACAGTTAATGTAAATAAGTAACGAATGTAAAATTGCAGACATGAAATATTAGTGATTCCAATTATTCTGAAAATAGGCAATATTGTAGAAATTCTCTTGTCAACGAAATATGATTCAACATCCAGTTATTTGAACTGTTTCTGTTATTTACAGCAGTTTGAACGAGACATTATACTTACCTCAGATTGGGATTCAGTGTCACTGCATAGTAAAATAAAATGAGTAATTATATATCTGCATTTATCTGTCAAATAAAAATATCTAACCATTAAAACAATTTGTATCTAGCGTTTTTCAGTAAAATACTTTTCACGATATCGCCGGGAATTATAAAAGGGTTTCCATGTTTCCATAAAAGATAGTGATTCCTTTTTGTGGCATTTTGAGTAGGGTGATTGTTTATAGCAAGAAAAATTATTTATGTTACACGTTTTTAAAGTGTAATTTTTATTTATTGAATGAGTATGGTGTTAAGAAGGAAGGTAAAGCAGAGTGACAGGCTTCTATCCCCTATGCCTCCTCGGAAATTTTTGAAGTAGGTGTGCACTCAGCCTTGAAACACTAACTCAGGACTACTTGACAATGAGTGGCGGCAATACTCACGAATGACATAAATAACGGTTGTGGTTCTCGGTATGCTGACCACATGCCCCCAAATCCTGCCATTTGTCCTTTGTTTCATTAGTTTAAGAATACAATAAAATTTCACGAGTGAGGTAACCTAAACAGTATTGTCGCGGACACACATTTGGGAGGCCGCTGACTGAAATCTCAGAACTCGCACCCTGAACAGTTTTTTTAGGGTTTTCCCCACTCTCAAAGGCATATTATATGTTGAACTGGAACTTACTTCCCACCTCCCCTAAGTTTCCTGATCTTTGTCTATGCAGGTTATGACGTATGTAAGTTTGTGAGCCCTCCCCTATGGGCATTAGATTGTAAGCCACAACTAAGCGAAAGTTAGACAGTAAAATAAAATTTAAAAAAATAAAACCTCTAACAATTAAGAGATATGTGTGAAGGAATTTAATTAATGCTAAATGTAATTAGAACAGTATTTTCGTCTAATTTCCGGTTCATATTTTTAATTTTACGTGCGATATCGATATTTCGTGTATCTAAAATTTTAACATCTCATAATATTCATTACTGCATTCATATTTAATATATCTCTGTTTCCAATAACGAATTAAGATGTTTCTGCGATAAATTTTATATGTCTACTACTGAATAACGGTTAATGTGTTGTTCATCTGAATTAATCTTGAATGGCATTATTATTATTATCGTCAAGAAATGTTTAAACATTGTAATACCATTAAACAATAGTTTCACATTTAGTTGAAAACTTTTATTAAGTTAGCTGCATTCACTTATTAGAAAACTAAATTCTCGCATCTGGAAAGCGAAACTTCGTGACAAAAATTGATGTAATGTTACCAAGCATAATTCAGTTCAATTTGGGAAGGTATACGAATCTATTTTTTATATTTCTGGGCGATAAATATAAAGTACGAAAACATAGTGATTCTCCTTTTAAATGTCTGTACATTATACAATTACTAAATTTAAAAAATAAAATAGTCGTATTCAATTTCTATTTAACTAACTAGGTAAACAGACCCGTAAACATGCGAACTCGTACATATGATACTTGAAAAGTCTTTAACAACTTAATACACTTGACTTTGGTTGCAGTACTGGAATATGTCATTTCCTAAAAAAAAAATATCAGAAATGGTCAGGCTCTGATAAATTTACTAATGTGTATTTGCTTGTAAAAATGTTCAGTTTACAACTATGACAGAAGAACAATGTGGCTTTCGGAAGGGTAGATCATGCCCAGATGCTATATTTACGATATAACAATTAATCCAGAAGAGAAGAGAATTTAACTTACCAACTTGCATACTTTTTATTGATTACGAAAAAGCGTTTGATAAAGTGTCAAGAAATAAAATATGGGAAATAATGTATGATAAAGGGTTCCCATAACATATAGTCAAAGCTGTACAAAGTTCATATTTTAAATCAAACGTAACCATTGACAAAGGAGGCTTACTTAACAAGTGACAATGCATTAGAAATTAATCAAGAAGTCAGACAAGGATGCCCACTATCTCCTGCACTTTTTTAGTATATATATATATATATATATATATATATATATATATATATATATATATTGACAAAGTCATTACACAATGGCAATCAACTTTAACCACATATTTTAAAGTTGGTAATACAATTCTAAATACCATACTGTTTGCAGACGATCAGACAATATTTGGTGATTCAGAAAGCAATCTACAATTAGCTGCGTATAAATTAAATGAAGTAGCAAAGAAATTCAATATGACAATTTCGGAAAGCAAAACGAAAGTAATGGCATTTATTGGGAAAGACCATATGAGGTTTAAAATCAACATTAATGACGTTACAATTCAACAGGTGAACAATTTTAATTATTTAGGATGCAATGTATCATACTGTCAGAAGGGAGATATTAATAATAAACTAAATAAATTTTACAGAATGTGCGACACTATAAAACGGACACTGAAAAATAATACACTGAGAAATACACAATTAAAATTTTCCAAAATTATGGCAGTACCTACTTTAACATATGCAAGTGAGAATTGGACTCTTAATCGTTCAGACAGAAGGAAAATAGAAACTGCAGAAATGAAGTTCTTACGTGCAGTAGCAGGTGTGACAATTCTGGTCAGAAAACGAAATGAAGGCGTTAGGAAAGATTTAAATATTTTTAATTTAGCAAATAGAATTGATAATATGAGAAATGACTGGTGCGAACACGTCCAAAGAATGCCTACAGATAGAATTCCTCATCTATTGTTAAAGTACAAGCCAAGAGGACATAGAAGCGTTGGACGCCCACTCACCAGATGGGAAGGCTCACTAAATCCCACTTGATGTGAAAGCAGGCCAAAGGGCGTAATTTCGTGATGTAGAAGAAGAAGAAGAAGAACTATGACAGTTACCAGAGTTTATTCTATACAATATTTCAAAATGACTGGTTAATTTTTCCAGGGATGTAGCTTTTATTAAGTGCCAGTATGGTACTTTATGAGATTGTGTGGGGGACGAAAAAATGTTTGTCCGTCTGTCTTTCCGTCCGTGTGTCTGTACGCACCATAACTCAAATACGCTTTTTCGGATTTTCATGAAACTTGGAAAACACATTTATAATGTCCATGGGAAGAACCCTATTGATATTGAACCAAATCGGTTCACCGGTACCGGAGTAATGCCCAATTTAGTGCCTATTTTAATAGATTATGGCGTCTTTCTATTAGAAATACGCTGTAACTCAAATACGCTGTATCGGATTTCCTTTAAACTTGGTATACGCATTTACGACGTCCATGAGAAGTGCCCTATTGAATTTGAACCTAATGTGTTGACCGGTACCGGAGTAAAACCCAATTTAGTGTCTATTTTAAAGGCGCAATAACTCAAATACGCTTTATCGGATATTTATGAAACTTCCTACACGCATTTATAATGTCCATGGAAAGACGTCTATTGATATTCAACCAAATCGGTTGGCCAGTACCGGAATAATGCCCAATTTAGTGCCTTCTATGTTAATATATGAGAAGTCGCGATAACTCAAATATGCTTTATTGGATTTTCCTGAAACTTTGTATACACATTTATAATGTACTTGGAAAGACGTCTACTGATATTGGACCAAATCGGTAGACCGGTACCGGAGTAAAACCCAATTTAGTGTCTATTTTATGACGCGGTAACTCAAATAGGCTCTACCGGATTTTTATGAAACTTGGTATACACATTTATAATGTCCATGGGAAGACGTCTGTTGATATTGGATGAAATCGGTTGAACTGTTTCAGAGTAATGCTCAATTTAGTGTCTATTTTATGATATTATACGTATTCGAAAGAATTTATAAAAGAAAAGCATGTATATCTTGACAACATAGTCAACTGTTTTACTGTGATATTATAAGGCTTTGGAAATTAAAATATAGTTACCTATGACCAAAAACACTATTGTTTTACATGCGCTTATCCAACTAGACCGTTAAAATGACCCAGGTGGCCGAGATGGTAACGTCTTGTCCTCACATTCTGGAGTTCCATGGTTCAAATCCCGAAACGGGCCAATTTCACTTTTTTTTATGTGAGTATGCGATTGTCAAGATATCAAAAATCTGTTCAGTTCAGATGATGCTGGAAGAATTTAATCTGATTTTTTTAAAAAACTAGACCTTTGTTCTTCCGTAAGCCCTGCTGAATGAATAAATCTGGACAATCAATCTTGGAAATCAATTTAAAAAAAAACATATTCTGCATATCATAATTGCAATCATAACTGATTAAACAGAAACATACAGGCACTTTTTTACATCAGTTTACCTGATTTTATTTCTTTGCTTACCGGTATATTAAATTATTTTTAATTTAGAGTCTACGTATTTTGTACACGTTGGAGAAAACAAAATAGGTGATTAGAATTGCATAATATGTTTCAGTAATGAGATATTTTTTAAATTACAAATAACTAATTTTTAACCATTTTAATAATAAAATATTCATAAGATCGCTTTTATCAACAGTTGAGTATAATTAAGTACATGGTATACGCATGGGCGTACGGTGAAATTTTGTTCGGGAGGGGTTCAATGTAAAGTCGTCTCGGCTCCATGTCGTTGCACACATTGCGAATTATTACTTTTTAAAATTACTAAACAGTTGTACTGTGATAACTAATACACTGTAATAAATTAATATGCAGCTTAGTCTTTGAAACTGTTTTTCTTGAGATTTCTATCCATTTCTCGTTTAAGCTAAAGTTTATAAATAAAAACATTCTTTTGAAAAATTATCATAATACTGTATGGTGCATAGGGCACGTTTTTAAAGTCATCTGTAAATACACCGGTAGAAAAGCCCGAGTAATGCCGATTACTTCATGGTAATTTTGTGATGATTTCGTGATTACTGTTGACTTTACAAACAGGTTGATGGATTTCGGTGGGCGTATTCGAGTTGTCATTTGACAGATTCCAAAGGGATTTTTGTTTACTGGTAATACATCACTGTTATTAAGCTGAAAACTATCAACACCACGAGCTTTTGAAATTTTAATCTTAAATAAATTACGATAAATCTTAAATAATGCTTTGATATGTACGAAATTGTAAAATATGTAACAACCGAATCACAGTTTTTTTAACTTCGTTCCATGATTTATAATCTTCAAAATATTGCTGATATTTCGGGAGGGGTTTCAACCCCCTGAACCCCCCTTACCGTACGCCCATGGGTATACGTTATGGACCATTATCTGTATACTGAAAAATCGTTAAATTAGTATAATACGGTGTTTCGATATTACAGAGTTGATCGGCTGGCCACAGAATAGAATAAGAAAAATTAGACAAAATTTGATAAATAGACAAGTATATAATAAGCTGAAAATGCAGTAAAATAAATATATATAACTGTTCTACTTGTAAGAGCTTTTTAAAGAGGACTGAAGTAATATTATTTTGCTGTATCGTGTACCAATATTATCATAAACATTCTGAATTGCTTACGATATTTTGACTTGATCGAATTTTTTAATTTGGCAATGAAAACAATAGAATTGCAAATTGAATTTATATACTTAACATCTTTTTCAGCAAAACTTAATATTTGACTTTATTATTGAGTACAAAATCAAATCCATCTGTGTTGATTGCTTTCTTCTACAAAGTTCATCGTCCCTTTAGGAACAATATAATATACTCTAATTAAATATATGTTAAATCTACTTCATTTTCAAACTGTCTTCGCAGGCCTCGGGGGCCGCAGCCAGGTGGTATAATAATTAATAGAGAGGGGGATTGTTGTTACGATTGTTGAAATATTGTACGTAGTTATCTATTAAAACTCCCTCGTAAACTAAATTTTTATCTAAGACATCTTTTAACATGAAAAACACCTGTACATAAAATGAATAGCGTCTAAACAAGAGTTCAACAAAGGAGTTAAAACTATTGTGATTTATGGACTACAGATATTATAAAATATTTTATTCAAACCAGCTAATAACTTTAATTGAATAGTGGTAAAGCAATAGTATTTGTATAACAATATGTTTTCAACATTAAAAATTCGTTAAATGTTCTTTAACATTTGTTTCCCCTCAGAAATTGAGTCAACCACCTATGTGTTGATATAGTATATGTTTCAGTACACATATCTTATATAATAAAAACTAATATGTATGCTGTTACGAAAATACTTGATTTTCGCACACTTAATTATTATGCAATATCATAGGTATTTTCATTCTTATTAAAAATTTCGGAATATAAAACTAACCTGAAATAGTAAATTATACAGTTGGCAGGGCATGAATCTCGAAAAGGATGACTCAGACTTAAATGAGAAGTAAGTGTAAAAACTGATATAAGGAAAAAGGAGTGATATGAGCCTACGAATAGGAAATATTCGAGAACGTTTGTTTCTGGTCTCGAGTTATTGACATTTAGTTATAGTATGAATTAATTTGTTCGTTAGTTGGTTAGTCGTTTGAATGAAGCGATATCAGTAACTTATATAAATGGATAACGATCATACAATAATACTTTGTGCTAAGCTTTCGCTGCTCTAGGAAAATAGACGCACTGAAACAATTGCAGATTAATTCTTCAGTTCTTTAATTACAGGCTTTCTGCTTTATTTTCCCTATCACATCTTACACATAGGATAAAATATCTCTATTTAATTTTCACGGCACACAGAATTCAAGATACTTTTACTGCCTTCCATATAAAAGATCTTAAGGAACATCGAAATGATCACCTTCTTTGTTAGTTCAAGTAAAAATGAAGAAATGCAATATAACATTTAGTTGAAACCGTAAGAGATCTGAATTTGGAAAATTTGTAACTAGTTGAAATGAAACGATTCTATTAGATTAATACTATTTATATAAAAGCTTTTTAAATTACAATCATTCTGATCATATCAATGATTGTTCTGTTATCTGAATAACGTTCATTAAAATTTATTGCACTAACGCGTTTCCCGTTAATTATTCAGAATTATTTTCCAACAACTTCTTCAGTAGGCTACTAAGCACTTGATATTAGCGAAGAAAATATAAAAGTGAAGCTTTTAGTATGTGCTGTAAACACCTAATGCTACATTTACAGAAAATGTGTTCATTTCTGTGTTATTCAAAACATCGAGATCGTAAACCTCTAAAATAGTTTCTCTTAAACCACAGAAAAATATTTTGTATTATTATTTTTATTTTGTTTTACTTTATTTTATTTTAAGTCTACTAAACTAAAAAAAATACATAGTAGACTCTTTGCCAATCAAATATGGAAACAACAACAAAAAAACACTAAAACAAATCAATTAAAACAAACACAGACTCAATTATAATAGTTACAAACGAATAAAGTTAAATAGAAGAACAATAATTGCATTACTTTGTGATTTTATGACTATATGCTAAAAACTTTGAAGATATTAATAAAAAATGTTCTGGATTGAAATAGATCTGTATCAAATTCATTACTTAGATTATTGTACAAAATGAATATTCTTAAAAGGGGAGAATTGCTGTAATAATTATTTCGTAAATAATTTATATAAAAGTTCTATTTAAGTCTACAGTTTATAGGAGGAGCATACAGATGTAATTTTGATATTAACTTACACAGTTCACCGGCATGGATTAAATCATACAAAAATTTCAAACCATGAACTTTTCGCCTAAGAAGTAGTGAGTCGGAGTTGAAAATTGATAATAACATAGAATAGGGAATATTGCTGTATTTAATTGGATAATATCCGAAACTTCTAAAAAATACACATTTTAAAAATAGTTTTTAGATGGATTCTAATAGATTTACGTATTTAATCTGATGAGGGTTCCACACAACACTGCAGTATTCTAATCTAGACATTACAATAGAGAAGAATAATATTTTTAAATCATCTATATTTTAAAAATTAATTGTTTCAAAAAAATAAACCCTAGAAGCATAGTAATATATTATCATATTATAGTCCTCAGCTCGATTCCGCATATTTTATCATTAATACTTACTATTGGCGATGCAGTTGTCTTGTAGTACGGGTGTATGAAGGCAGGATATTCGAGACGAAAGGGCTTATCGTGAATGGGAGGCTGTCGACTTACCTGCAAGTGTTGGAAAGCGCGCCCAACAGAACACTGTGCTGATCTGGCCCGCGGAAACAGTTATAAACACTGACATCTCGGCTTCCCATTGGCCCACTCAATCCTACCCCGTGCGCTGTGGAGGCGGCATAGAGTAGGCTATCGACTCCTACCACATCCCAACCTGTAGCATATGAGAGTTAAAAGTTGCAAAAGTATAACAAGAATAAAGTAGGAGAAAAATGCTAAACAATGCTAAAAGCAGAAAAATTTACATACATACAGCTTTCGATCTGAAAAGTAGGTGAAGATCCTTTTTTTTCCAGCAATTAATTGTGCTATAGCCTTGCAATCTGACATGCTCTATAATGACTAGTTCTAAAATTGCATACTATTTTCATAATTAATTTAACTATTACAGTTACTAGGCAATTACAATTAGAAAATGGCAGCCAAATTTTGTGCACTAAAATGCCGTTTCCTTGATAATTTTCATAAATGCCAACATTTCTGAGTGATTTTTTTTTCTATTTATAAATATCATATGAAGAACATAATCTAGGGTGTTTGGATTATATGTAGTATAAACATTTTTTAAAAATAATTCACCGCTTATTTTTTTATTAATTTTTACACCAGAATTTTATATTTTTTTAAAATAAACTATTGAAGTTTCATCAATTATTCTATAAAGTATTGTTCAACAATACCAAATATACTTGCATGCAAAATTTCACTGTAATATATTAATAAATGTTTGAGTTATCAGGGAAACGGCACTTCAGTGCACAAAATGGGTAATGATAAATACACATTAACTGTAATAATTAAATTAATTATGAAAATAGTATGCAATTGTAGAATTAGTCAATATAGAACATGCCAGATTGCAAGGCTACAGAACAATTCATTGCTGAGAAAAAAATCATGAACCTTACACCTATTTTCCAGCATCGAAAGCTGTATGCCCCCCCTTAAACCGTACTGAAACGATATAACAGAACACTAAGTGTGATATATTACTTACTTCTTCTTTACTTATATTTATCACTTCGGAGAAAGTACATTATTTATCCACCCATATACGTACTTAGAATAGCCACGTTCTCGGGAACTAAACGCGATGGTTGTAAATTTAATAATGCCAGCATATGCAAGAAGTCATAATGAAAACAGCAAGTTACACCACTTTTTTCATTGGATATCCTGCATGCCGTATCATAGGCGTAGCGAGGGGGGGGTTTTGGGGGTTTGAACCCCCCCCATTGAATAAAAAATGGAAAATTGTATAATTTTTTTAAGTCTGCCCATAAATTGCTTAATACAAGTATAAAGCGTGGGAAGCTTAAAACTCGTTATTTTGCGTCTTAATTTTTAAAATTTTCCGGGGAAGGACCCCCGGAAGCTTAAAACTTGTTATTTTGCATCTTAATTTTTAAAATTTTCCGTGGGAGAACCCCCGGAAGCTTAAAACTCGTTATTTTGCATCTTAATTTTTAAAATTTTCCGGGGGAGGGCCCCCGGACCCCCCTCTCCTTCCATACTCGCCAGACCCCGCGGATGTTATAACCCCCCCCATATGGTCGGCCTGGCTACGCCTATGTGCCGTATGGCAAATTGAAATCCTTTTTCACTATAATATACTGTCAAGATAAGCAGATTAATTAGTTGTTCCATTCATCCGGCCTAAAATGTGAAAAGGTTTACTTGAAAGAAATTAATTGACTTAAAAAAAGGTGCGGGCACATTAATTAATTAATCACTCACACGCATTGAGAGTAATCTTCAGTACCATAATGAGTAGTAAATTCAGAGATCGGTAAAAATTTGTATTGATACATGCTTGAATGTGAAAGATTAACCTCAGTCAGGCGCAAGTGATAGGCTTTGGTCCATCAACCTCTTCTCATGTAGGCCTAATATCAATTAATTAAAAGCCTCTGCAAAGATCAACTAAAATTAATTCTTATCAGTATCTCTGCTACAACTTAAAAAAAGATACTTTAAAGAAGTAGTTGAAGACAGGTAATTTTTCTTCTTACTGGTGAAGGCGTATACAGTGTCAGAGGGTTTCAATTTCCTTTGAGGTATGCTGGATATCCAACCGATATATGATTATTTCATTTGAAATTGCTGTGTTAAGCTATCTGAAAGAAATATATTTTAGTAACATATCTGGGCAAGCACATGATGCCATAGGATCAACTAGACGGTCGTTGGCACCGTTAAGACACATTCAGTAACGTTTTATTTTTTATCTTTATTAATTAATATTATTTTTAAATTTCAGTTATAGCATTTTGTAGGGAATACTTCAGGGATTATTAAAAACTTTTTTGCTTTAACCACTGAATTTGTTATGTTTATCTAAAGACAAAAAAAACACAAAATACTACTGATTGGCACCAACATAATTATTTAGATATATGCATATGCATTCATGAACCACAGATTATTGTCTCTGTTGGACATTACATGATAATATTATAGGAGAAAAATTCCTCTGACACTGGGATTTGAACCCAGGCAATCAGTCACAGGAGAGAGGTTCCATCTGGCACTGAAAAGTGAACTCTGGCATAGTTCAGTTGGTAGAGCATTGGCACGGATAGCCGAAGGTCCTGGGTTGAAATCCCAGTGTCAGAGAAATTTTTCTCCTATAATATTACCAACATAAATATATTTGTTGGCATCACAGTCATTGGCATAACTAATCTATTACAAATAGTAAGGCTTTTCTTTCTAAATAAATGCACCGATATTTCTTACATATTTCTAAATCTAATCTGAACCTTTCCACATAAAATCAAGTGGTCTATGTGCATAATTCAGTATACGGTATAATTAGAACTAATATACAGATGTTAATGAATAACACCGAAATATTTTACCTGTGTATAGAGGGGACATAGACAAGCAACTTTTATTAGGAGATTTTTGCTCTATGGATTCAATTTTTCCTGTTACAGCATAAAATCTCCCAGGGCATGGCCGCCACTGCCTTCTAACAGTAGAAAAAATGCAAAACAAAGGAACTTCGTTGTTAACACTGTAGTCCAGGGGAAGTCAACTACGTCTTGTGATGACGATTGTGGAGCAAGAGCATGCGGATCCCTTGTGTGTGACGTCAGCAAGAGCGCACGGTAGTAGGGGTGTTTAGAGTACGCTAGAGCTAGGTACTAGAGGACCTATTCACTTTAGCTCTGTGGGTAGAACAACTTCTGGTTGGAAATACGGGGCATTTTTCAAAGTTATTGCAAGTACGCGATCCTGATAGTGTTCCCTCTGCAGAACATGTGTTAGTTCTGCAAAACATTCTTCTTCAGTTCGAATCGAGGTTTCAGGATGTGGAAAACCTTTCTCCAATGTTTAAACTTTTTGCTACCCCATATTCAGTTAATGTCAAAGACGTTCCTTGTCGGTATCAATTGGAACTGCTAAACTTACAATGCGACGATCTTTTAAAGGACAAATACGAACGTAAAGTGGTCTTGGGTAACTTTTACAGAAATTTCTCTGAAACCAGATTCCCGAGACTTGCCGCACGAATATTATGTAATTTTGGATCGACATATGTGGCCGAACAATTTTTTTCACTAATGAAATGTGCAAAGCTCAAATCAAGAAGTACATTGTTAAATCACAACCTAAATGTAGTCTTCGATTAAATATTGCTCAAACATTACGTCCCAACATTGATACACTTGTTAAAGAAAAAGAGACAGGAAAGTCAGAATATTATTACTGTAATCTTGTATCATCTAAGGCAGGTATGGGCAACCTTTGGAAAGATGCGGGCTAAACTTTACGATATTTATGAAGTCGCGGGCCGTAGATAATAGGTATTTGTGTAAAAATAATCATGATACGGTTTTTTATATTTATGAAGTATAATGCTAATGAGAACAATATCGAACTGATTATGTATTTACTTACAATCAGCAGAAATTAATGAGAAACTTAAGCTTGAACTTGACAAACAAGGTAATAAATGTTGGCATCAATCCCACAAATACACAAGCGCAGAGTGTTTTCCAAATTTTCATCTGTAAGTCCCGTTCGATACTTTGATTTATTAGTTTTCATCGTGGAAAAAAGGACTGTTCACATTTATAAGTACTTCCAAATGCACTCAGCTGTGGGGACTTTTCTTCGGCAAGGTATGTTCTGTAGAAATCACTTAGCTCCACGTCTTCAAATTTTGACTTCAATTGTGTGTCTTCCTGAAGCTCGATCAACTCCATTTGCAGGTGTGCCGGAGCCTTCTCGACGTCACTTTTCATCGAAGTATCGAAAAGGTTAAAGCAGCTATCAAAGTTTTTTAAGTCTGAAAATTTATTTAAAAAATTGCCCCGACAGTGATTTCAGTTCTTCAGCGTATTGAGTGTAATCAATATTTTCGTGACTGGATAGTGTTGAAATATGATACCAGCTTCCAGATCGCATTTGTGTTTCCTACAAGCGAATTTTGTTCTGGAACGCTTTCAAATGGCTGTACAATTCGTTTACCAACTGACCTTGTTTTTCAAGCTTCAAATTCAACTCAATCAAGTGACCCATGATGTCAATTAGAAAAGCTAAATCACATAAGTTAACCATTTCTGATCACTGACTTCAGGAAAAGGTTTTTCTTTGATTTCCATAAAATCATCTATTTCCTGTCTAAGAACGTAAAATCTTTTCAGCATTTTGCCTTTGCTTAACCATCTTACTTCACAATAATATGTCATGTCACCCTATTCCGAAGAGAGGTCATCCAAAAATACTTTGAACTGGCGACGGTTAAGCGCGCGGGATGAAATAGTATTAATGGTCTTTATTACCACGTCCATGACGTTTTGCAATCGAATGGACTTAGAACAGGAGCTTTGTTGGTGGATAATGCAATGTAGGATTATTAAATCATATTTTTGCACGTCCAAGTCAATTGCGTTTTCTTTCAAAATTCCGATGACACCCCATTTAATTTGCACCACTGCAAACCATAATGTTCGATAGCACTTTTAACCTCACGAAAAATATCTTCTCCACTTGTGGTCCCTTTTAGAGGCTGTAAAGACAGCAATTCCTCAATTGTAAATTCTTCGTGAACTCCTCGTATGAAAATAGCTAGTTGCGCTGTATCAGACAAGTCGGTGCTCTCGTCCAAAGCAATCGAATATGATTTGAAATAGTCACACGATCAGAGTGCACAATTTTTTATTTTTGGGAACAGTTTCATTCTGTTAAATGTAATAGTGGTGGTAAAATATTACATGATTTATCCTATCAATTTTTTCTTGATATCATCAGCCATCATATCTATACGTCGAAATACAGAGAACTGAAAATTTTACTTTCTCGAGCGCGATTTTAAAATGTTCCGTGGGCCGGATCAAAAGTCAGGGCGGGCCACATCCGGCCCGCGGGCCGGACGTTGCCCATATATGATCTAAGGTGCAGACGAGCTTGTATGGTAATTAATTCAGTTGTGGAAAGGCAATTGTTCTCATAGAATATAAAAATAGAATTATTTATAATATGTTAAACTGCTGCGCTGTAATTAACCGATAAACTATGAAAAAAATCGGTTGATGTTTCATTAACTCGGAAACACTTATTACGTAAGTTCTAACCCCCTAAATTCCCGCTGCCCGCAATACTAAAGCCCCTCTCTTCCCCCCTGTTCACTGATGCCTACATTTCACATGGTCCTCGCAGAGATATAACGCGAGCAGTAGAGCAGTAGGCAGTGACGTCACAGAGCAAGCTGCTGTCTTCCCCTGCTGTAGTCAGTAGTTATGAATAAAAAGAAGACTAATGCAGTGGCGATCAGTCATGTGATTAGTCTGTGAATTTTGCAGATTATGTAAACACTAAATTATGATATAGCTGTTGACGATTGACTAAGAGTCAGGTTTTATCGATCACTAGGAAGGCATGAAGTCAATTTTATGAACATTGTAACCCTATTTCGCTACATTATTGAGTTATGAGTACCAAATTGTAATGACTTTAATGCCCTGTAGCATATACATTTTACGTCTTAGAGCAAACATTTGCTGATAAAAGTTTCTTATCTAAGTCCCCTCTATATACAGGTAAAATATTTCGGTGTTATTTATTAACACCCTGTATAAATACTTCGTATTGCTAAGGTCATGGCCAGAAATAAATTAAAATCGTGAAGACAATGCCATACTGGACGGATTATCCAATGTATGAAGATTTTATTTTAAATTAATAAAAAAATAAAAACCTGACCTTTGAACAATTTCAAGACCTAATTGCTTCCTAGTGATCAAGTGACACAATGCATACGTTAATTGTCGTTTTAGTCTTCTCTAGGGACTGACATTGGACCGCTTCCCCTTACCTGTTGTGTGTATGTAATTACTTCTGAAAAAGTCATTACACCTCCAAGGCAGATAACGACTTACAACTTCGCTAAACACTATAATGCGTTGACATGTGATTGTATTTTCATGTAGGAGTATGAATATGAGGGAGAATTACAGACAACAATCTGTTAATATTACAATTTCCAACTAGAGTCAACGACCTGAACTTACTTATCGTCGATGATCTTGAAAATAATAAATTATATCTCAGATATTATAGATAACTACAGCTCTGGTAAAAAACTATGCAATTAACCTCAACGTTATGGGAGAACTAATCGACTATATACAGAGTGTTAATGAATAACACCGAAATATTTTACCTGTGTATAGAGGGGACATAGACAAGAAACTTTTATTAGGAGATTTTTGCTCTATGGATTCAATTTTTCCTGTTACAGCATAAAATCTCCCAATGCACCGCCACCACTGACTTCTAACATTAGAAAAAAATGCAAAACAAAGAAATTTCGCTGTTAACACTGTAGTCAGTAGTTATGAATAAAAAAAGACTGATGCAGTGGCTACCAGTCATGTGATTAGTCTATAAATTCTGCAGATTATGGAAACACTAAATTATGATATAGCTGTTGACGAATGATTAAGAGTCAGGTTTTTTATTGATCACTAGGAAGGCATGAAGTCAATTTAATGAACATTTTAACCCTATTTCGCGTAATTATTGATTTATGAGCACCAAATTATGGCTTTAATGCCCTGTAGCATACACATTTTACGTCATAGAGAAAAAATCTCCTAATAAAAGTTGCTTGTCTAAGTCCCCTCTATATACAGGTAAAATATTTCGGTGTTATTTATTAACACCCTGTATATTTCAGGTGTGTTTATACTCCATTTTGCTTCGAGGCTATATCAAGAGTTCGGGATCAGTGTCTATACAGTGGGGTAGGCCATGGAACTATTGGTTGTCAATTGTTTCTATTGTAGGTGTATTTAATGGAGTAAATTTCAACTGATATTAATTTAAATGGATGTGATACAGGATGAAATGGATAATTTTTTTCTTAATTTTCAATATTCATATATTTTATATTGAATTTTAAAATAATTCCTTTCTATTTATTAAAAAGGATCTGAATACAAATGGTTATGGGAAAAATGTGGAGCGAGTCTTGAAGAATGTTTAAGGCCAATTCCTGCAATGTGCCTGAAGACAGTTTAACAACACGTTGGAAAAAATTTACACAAAATTTCGAAATTGTCCCTCTCGCCCCAAATAGCAACCCGACCACTTCTAAACTCTTATTTTATACTTCTCCTTCAAGTATTGGCAGCATGGATGACAATGAAGTCTCTTTTCCATGTCTAGGCCTACTTCCTTTGCATGATCTCCGTCCCTCTGAAAACACACTACATCAAGATTACTTATGCCGTTACATTACGTAAGGACAATATTTACAAAAGACTATAAATAGCTGCAACTAACAATAACAACAGTACTTATAAAGATAATAAATTGAAAATGGGCGCTTTTACAATATCTATGCGACTTTACTGGTTTTGATTGGAGAGGAATATCGTTGATTTAAGAAAACAAAATAGATAACTTCATCTAGATGAAATGAAACAGCTGAAGCTAAAAAACACAACGATAATATTATTACAGCGAGAGGATATGTTTGTAACATTTATGGAATCTGGTATGTCATCGGAAGTGTAAACGTGCCCTGAGCCCATAGGTCAAATTAAAGACGCTTCAAGGCTTAATCATTTTTGTACTTTCCAATATAAATCCAAAGAAGTTAAATTGTGATATTTTCTGTTTCTTTCGTGCATGCCAATAAATAATATATAGGTGTATGTAAAACAGAATTTCCAGAACTATGCCATACTTCATATCCTTCTATTTCCTGAACTATTAAATCCACAAAAATATCATTCAGATCAATTTTATAAGAACTTCTATGTAGTTTAATTTTTGTGCATAAAATGTTTTTTGCTAGAACCCATTGCTTTTGCGTGTTTAGGAAAAACTGCGAGAAATGACATTCAAAAGTGCCCCCACCCCCCGCTCACCCCCTATCAAAGGGGACATTTACTACGTTGTTTAGGACACTTTCCCCCACATCTCTGCCAAATTTCAAAACTACATGATTTTTTTTCTCCTTATTTTTCCTTTCTTGCCTGGAATATAATGTATTTTCCATTACATGACCTGTGCTTGTACCGTGCTCGATTTTTAATAAATTCAATTTTAATGGTTGTGTGATATTTCTCCACTTGTTTCATGATGTAAATACTCAATGTACAGTTTATATACAAACATATAACCCCTAAATATAGAGAAAGTGTGATGTACGGTTTTCTTTCGAAATCTCGAAATTTGACCGAAACTTAAATTGTTATAACTTTTGAACATTTGAAGACAAAATAACAAATGACTACTCACTTTAAAGTGAATTTATTTCCCTACAACTTCGATCATGCTGTATACCTAAGGGATGAAGCGCTAGAAGACAAAGTGTGTCGAAAAGCACGAGGCGAAAGAGATGTTTTTCGAAAATTTGTTATTTTCGTTGGCGGATCTCTGGAAACCTATTGGAAATAGGAAGAAATGTGTAAGATCAAACTTGTAGGAAATGTATTAGCTTTAATTTTGTATATAGCAATTTTTCCTCTACGATGCACCATTGTTTAGATATAAGCGAAAACCCTAAAAATGGGGACTTTTAATATGTTGTTCAGGACACTCCCTCCGACATCTCTGCAAAATTTCAAAACTACACGATTTTTTTTTTCTATTCGGTGTTTTTTGACGTTTATTGACTGGACTACATAGGCAGATGGCAGGTTGGTGGGGGACTTCTGATCAGCATGCAGATTCCTAAGGCCGTTATTGGTGGATTCCTGCACCGGAACCGCTACTTTCTTGTCAAGTAACTCCGCAGTTTGGGTCACGAGGCTAAGCGCACCCCATTCCAGCTGTCCCTATCCCAGAGATATCCGAGGAGGTACCGAGGAACGAATTCTGGCCTGCGGATTCGAAGTCAAAACTCTAACCACTGGACCATGCAGGTGGTCTGGTACATAGGCGTAACCAGGCCGACCATATGGGGGGGTTATAACATTCGGGGGGTCTGGGGGGTATGGAATAGGGAGAGGATGCTCGGGGGTCCCCCCCCCCCGGAAAAGTTTTAAAAATTAAGATGCACAGTAACGAGTTTTAAGCTTCCCACGCTTTATACTCGTATTAAGTAATTTATAAGCAGACTTAAAAAAATTTTACATTTTTCCTTTTTTTAACCAATGGGGGGGGGGGGTTCAAGCCCCCAAAACCCCCCCTCGTTACACCTCTGGTCTGGTATAATATATTATGATACCTAATATGCTATATAATAGCCTACGGTATTATATATTATATCGTATATATTATTATT
Organism: Ectobius pallidus; assembly: GCA_964059195.1. NCBI lineage: Eukaryota > Metazoa > Arthropoda > Insecta > Blattodea > Ectobiidae > Ectobius > Ectobius pallidus. The sequence goes on from CAXKWD010000005.1 coordinate 16,752,257, forward strand.
TAGACCTAATAATACACTGTACAGCCTATCATTGTTATATTATATTTTATATTTTATGGAATTTGGGTAGAAAATATAACAAAATCGTTACAGCCGATTTCGAGAGAATGTGAAATAAATTACGTTCTCTCCATGTACTGTTACCAGTCCTTGTAAAAATAAAAAAATAAAAAATAAAAAAAAAGTTAAAGTCGCACCCGCGAGGGATACACAATCTTTGCCCTAAGCATGGGCAATGCACTTTTCTTACTTAGCATTCCGATATAGAACAAGAGGCCGTATTGCAAAGAGCGCGTATTCAGTTTTTTTTTTTTTTTTTCTCAATTTGATGCAATGATTTATTTAACAGGCAAGACTGAGTTTCTACAAACAGTGTTTGCTTGTAACCATAGGCGTACCGAGGGGGGGGTTTGGGGGTTTGATCCCCCCCATTGATTAAAAAATGGAAAATTGTACTATTTATTTCATTATTGTGATATGTCACCTTTTTTTAAAAATCTGCTTATAAATTACTTAATATGAGTTTAAAGCGTGGGAAGCTTAAAACTCGTTATTGTGCGTCTTAATTTTTAAAATTTTCCGGGGGGGAGGACCCCGGAACCCCCTTCTCCAGATGTTATAACCCCCCCATATGGTCGGCCTGGTTACGCCTATGCTTGAGAGAATGTTTCCTAAAAAAATTTTCAAAAAAGTTTTAGTTCTTTGTATAAGCACCTGTACTCTTCGTCAGTCAGTCTGTCTGTCTGTCTGTACGCGCGATAAGTCAAATACGCTTTACCGGATTTTCATGAAACTTGCCATAGGCTACCCATTTACAACGCCCATGAAAAGAAGCCTATCGATTTGGGACCAAATCGTTGACAGGTACCGGAGTAAAGCCAAATTTAATGCCTATTTTATGGTAATGCATTAGAAAGATTTTATCAATCAGATCAGTTCTCATGGCAACATATTGTTTACAGTGTTCATATAGGCTTTGGAAGTTGCAATACAGGTAGCTTTGACAAATAACACTACCCACATATAGCTTCACATATGGTTATCAAACTAGACCTTTGTTCATCCGTAAGCCCTTCTTAATGAATTGATCTGGAGTTAGATCGGAAATTGATTTAAAAAAAATTACTTATCCTATTTTCTGCATATCATAATTGCAATTATCACTGATTAAACAAAAGCATTCTGGCACTTTGTTAAATCAGTTTAATGATTTTATTTATTCTGAAAATGTAGTTTCCAACTCTGTAATGCTATGAATCTTCCCATTTTTGACCATTTGTGATAATAAGAAATGGGAGAATTATGTTTATATTTCTATTACATTCTCCATAGCTACCGTTTTATCTAATCGTCCAACACATTATCCTTTAATTCTAGATTCCTCTCCCGGTGTGGTAATTTAACATTTTTATCTCTTTATCTCTTTGTTTGTAGATAACTCAACCTTCGTTTTAAGCTCTCGTTATTTTAGTTCTTATATTATGACATGCATATCCCACAACAGATCGCACATGCGCAAATACGATGTCATTTGTATAAACTTTCTGCCAGTTCTCTATCCCTCGTCACTGACCCCTAGTTAGCTCTCTCGCTCATTCCTCCTGTATCATATGCATTGTCTGTCCTATTCTTTCTCTCTTTCCCCATTTATTTCTATTTACTACCCAAATGGAGCCACTGGGCATTTACGTAGCACACCAGGGGTGAATATGATGTTTATAATCTTCGTAATAGCGTGCATAGGTATGAAAATCGTATTGTAAAATTAATTTGATACAATTTAAAAATGTAATTATTTCAAAAGCTTTATTTAATATTTTCTAACTGTTCCAGATAATTAAAAAACTAGCATTTTGAACTGATTGAAAGTAAAACAACAAAGCCTTTCCTACTTCTTTCTCTTCAGTGAATTGGCTTACCTTCAGTTACTTGTTCAATCATTTATTACTTGCAACATTACCTTATATTAAAACAAGTAGATTGAGAAAAACATACCTCAATGTTTAATCCTACCATACTTTATACTTTTTTTCCCCGAAGGAGATCCATTACAATTACATACTTGTAATTGTAGAAGCATGGGAATATCTTACTATGCTCACGTGAATGCATTTACACCATGACACAAGGTCCATGGTACTTATGGATAAGGGTTGGCAAAATTTATTTGACTGACAAATAACGAATAAAGGTAAATCCATGAAGGTGGTTAGGTTGTCAGCCTTACGCACCGGCCGCCTTTACCCCCGGATTGCTCCCGGTACTCATTTCTGTTAGAGGCTGAGTCGACCCCAGGGCCATAGTACCAAGAGAAGGATTAGGCCAATTGAAAAATCCCAATGACCTCATCGGGGATCGAACCCGCGACAGAGGGTAATACATCCTACTAATGTGAATGTAAATTCGGGATCTTTTTCCAAGTAAATTATAATTTTCAATCGGGATATTACATAATATTTAATTCCACCCTGTATGAAATCCTTTTTCATAATGCTTCGCGATATTGGTTACACTACATGCATTTCAGAGGTGTAAGACAAGCGGCCAGCAGCAAATTAGAACGTGAATCAGATACCAAGAGAATATGGGGATGTAATTTGCGAAACTCTTAGCTATAGGCCCCATACGGCGATTCACAGAACTAATTCCTTTGTTTCCAGGAACGTGTTGGTCACAGAAATTGCTTTGCCAGGAGGAATTAAAATGCTTACATATATTGTGTGAAAATTCTCATCTGTTATATTTCGGAGTGAGGCGACTTACTTCTCGTTAGAGTCGTGCTTTTGTGATATCCAGGTTTGGGAGTCTTTTCCTGGAAGAAGACGCCCATTCTTGATTAATTAAAGAAATATATATTTAATATGAACATGTCTAGACCTAACGTTTTTTAGCCTATAGGCTATTCATTTCTCTTAGGTCTACTCTTTAGTTACTATTTTAAAATCAATATACATAGTTATAATTTAACATATAATGTTATTTGCTTTTTTTATCTTACAATTTAGCATGTACTTTTTTATATCCATTACAAATTTTCTTTATTATTACAAAATTTACTAATTATTAAAATTACAAAAATACAAATTATTACAAAATTGTTATAAATACAAATATAAATAATATAAACACAATTATTACAATTTCAAAAGACTATTATTTACCCCGCATGAGCATAGCTCGTGTTCGGGGTCAGTTCAGTCATACTAAAATTATATTACAAACATTATATAAAAAACAAACATATTATAGGTTTAGGCAAAAACAATAAGATTGTTCATATGAAATAAATACATGAATAAGGAATGCGAAAAGATAAAGTATAATAGCATAGCAAAGATGTAAACAAAATACCTCATCTTAAAAATTTACAATTGAGAATGTATAATGGAATGACTATATTTATATTTCTTTTTTAAAGCAATCATTTTCTTTGCGTCACCAGAAACTGTACACTAATCGAGACTAACTTAATTCTATAAACTGTACACTAATCCGTTTGCTATTTATTTATGCGTTAACTTACTTATTCGTATAGATTATATCTTAAGCATTGAATGTTATTAGTGAATATGTAAGACAAGTCAGTCTTCACCTATCTTTGAGCAGCATAAATAAAAAACTTAAAAGATCCATCATATTTAATATCTTACTAATATCTAGTTCCAAGGAACTGCTTTCTCTTAGTGTTATGATTGTAAAACTTACTTACTCAATGGCAATAGACAAAACCTCAGTAAGCTAAAGGAATATCTATTTTATGGAACCCGAAGGTCCATTGACGCGCTTACCTGAGCCCGCCATTCAACCCAATTCTGTGCTAACTCTATCTAATCATCCCTCGCAAATCCTACTTCCCTTAAATCTATCCTAATATTGTCCTCCCACCTACGTCTAGGTCTTCCAGGTGGTCTTTTCCCTTCTGGTCTTCCCTTCTGATTTAATTACCCTTACTGTGTCCGGTGACAAGTACAATATAAGTTAAATAATTTCACGTTAGCTTCTGTAATGAATTTCGTAGGAATCATAATTAGAAGGTAGTACATACTAATATGACTGTACGTTCGGAATCTTTTTCCAAGTAAACTATAATTTACAATCGGGATATTAGATAGTGAGCGTCATATTTTTTTAACTTATAATTTCCACCATTCCTCAGTAATATAAAAACAGTAGAAACTTAATCTATTTTATAAAACATAACATACCCTATTATATTTAACTTACATTAGTAGCAAAAGCCCCTAGTCCAGTGATATAAAAATTTGTTCAAACAATGAGTCAACCATAAATATTACTAAAAACTTATTAAAATTGTAAAAAAGTCCTTAAACTCAATATAATAAAGTCTTGTACTAAAATGCAGATGTTTCTTCTACGCGTTTCGACGCTAATACGTCACAACAGGTAATTTCAGTATATAATACTGTAGACATCTGTTGTGATGTGGGCTGGATGGTCAGCCTTCGGTCGTAGGAGTTGTACAAGCTGTAATTCTGTAAAATGTACACTATTTCGTTTTGTGATTTATTTATGTGTTAACCTACTTATTCGTATAGATTATATCTTAAGCATTGAATGTTACTAATGAACATTTGGGACAAGTGTGCCTTTGCCTATCTTTGAGCAGAATAAATAAAAGACGAAAAAGATCCATCAAATGTAATATCTCAAAATATCCCAAGGAACTTTCTATACACTTTCTCTTAGAGTGATGGTTATATATGTTGAAATAAAGCTTCCCCCCTGTTGAATGCTAAATTTTGTTAAGTTTTCAGCATTCATGTTTCAGTATAGTAGCCTACCTGCTTTTATTAACTAGCCTATAGGACTAATTAAAAATTAACTTCATAATATAATGCACATTTAATACAAAAATATGCATACTTATAAATAGTGGATGCCTTGAATATTTTTATAAAATAGAAACTCCTAAGAAAAACAAAATAATTAGTTGAAGGAAAGGAGTGTCATATTTATATTCTATTGAATAAACCCTTGACACTTCATTCTACCAGTTTCATAAAAAGTAACCCCCAAGTTTGTATCACATCGATCTCATGAAAATAACCCCCCTTAGAAACAGTGAAATAACAGTAGGCCTATTCTAAAACTTCTTCCCAAGGAAAAATACAATTGACAGTAAACGCATATGTCTGTCTCTCTTTCGACTTATAATAAAAAGCGTCGATTGAAAGAGTTTAATTTTAATGAGGCTGCTTTACATGATATAATAGCCAACATCAGTGATAACTTGGGCCCGGATTTTTAGGCTTTTATAAAAGGTATTTTAGCCGCTAATTTTTTTGGAATAGCCCTTTTTAGGCTTTAAACAAATGTTTTTAGCTGTTTTAATAAAACATACAATGAACACTAATATTAACACCGAAAATTGTATTATAATTTTGACACGGTTATTCTAGATTTTTAACAAAATAATCAAGGAACTATTTCTTTTATCGGCACACGAAAATAGAATAAACAATTAAGATATTTACCCTTCAATAAAACAATTATTCAGTACACCACTCAATTCACTTCCGATCTGCAGAAATAAGCAGACTCGAGTGTCACAAATTTGTTCTTTAGTATCCTTCTCTATCGTTGGTCACAATTCGTTATTTTAAGGTTGAAACGGCAATGGATTGGTTGCAGATTTCAAAATATTGCAGACAGCTCAAGTTTCATTTCCTGCGACGGCGAGGCGGAACATTTTCGAGTTACTATGAAAGTGACAAAGCGCCAAGTACTTTGTTCATTTCAGTGCGTTGTATAAATTTATTTTTATGGTGTTCTTTTTTTTTAATTCACTAATTCACATATTTATTTTCCTTTGCACTAATTGGAAAATGTATTTAAAAATCTGTTTTTCTTCAAAAGTCCTCTTTAGCCTTTATTTTTCAGCAAAAGCCTTCTTTAGCCCCTTTTAGGCCCTTCCGTCCGATTTAGCCCTTTTTAGATTATATAGGCCTAAGGTTCATAAATTCGGATTCAAGAGGAATGAAACGGAAAAGTACGTTAAAATGTTCTATTTAGGAAGCTGGCGAAAAAGTAGGTTAAAACCTTCAAATCCGGGCCCAAGTGATAACAAATGATCACACAATATATTCTAAGACAAGAGGCGCCGACCTGAAATTATTTTGGGGGGGAGGTAAGAATTGCACTTTTAGTAGTTATAGGTAGCCTTATATGATAAAAACTCAAATGTTGGGGGAGGGGCAGAAATTACCTTGGCCCCCAAAGTCGGCGCCTATGTTCTAAGACAACTTGAAAAAGAATTGCGTGGTTTAATTATTACAAGTAAATGCGTTTCAGTAACTAGGATTACATCTTCAGATCTACTAGTTGTACAGTATATTTTATTCATATCTAAAGTATTAGAAGATTGTTTTTACCTTTTGAAGTTATAAAACTTGACCGTTTTTATTTTTAACATATAAAATGCTGGTTTGCAACAATTTTCACCACCTCAGAAATTGCAAAGACACACTCTGCGTCTTAACCCCCTCTACTGGCCCCCTGTTTTATTTGCTTTTAAATAAAAATTGAAGGGGCTAGTTCCATAAGGGCGTATGGCACATCTTTAATTTTGAGCTTTTAACATTTATGCCTTCTCCTCATATCTCTTATATACTCATTGAACAAATTATACTTGTGCCTTAAACCTCTGCTCAGTCATAAGAAAAGACCTGTGCTTGTGAGTGGTAACATTGTTTAAAAAAAAGAGTGCGTGGAACGCCACGCGACAGAAGTAAAACTTTTATTTTATTTTTTTATTTTTTCAAATTTTGATTATTGGATTTTTTCAATTTTGCATTATTGGACTTTTTAAAATTGGGTTTTTGGACTTTTTTAATTTTGTATTTTGGACGTTTTAATTTTGGATCTTTGAATTTTTAATTTTGGATTTTTTAATTTTCGATCTTTAAATTGTTAATTTTTTTATTTTTTATTTTTAATTTTTTTATTTTTAAATTTATGATTTTATTGTTTATTCAATTTTGGATTTTTGGATGTTTTAACTTTTAATTTTGTTTTTTAAATTTTGGAAATTTGTATTTTATAATTTTGGATTTGCGCGGTAATGAACCTCCGGGTTCCATAAAATAGATAATATACCTTTAGATTGCTTAGGAATTGTCTATTGCCATTGAGGAAGTAAGGTCTGAAACATTTTCTTTGATTACTCCTAATCATTGAGTTGATTGTTTTCTGTGCAGTCCGCACCGAAACAAGTAAGAGTGTGACTGATTGTGACTGATTTCGTGACGGTTTTAGTGTGACTGATTTTCCAGATTTACCCTCTACCGCCACTAAAGAAGTTTTACTTCAAAAATCAAGATTTCTCGAAACTATGCTCTTGTGCCTTACGCCCTTGTGGAACTAGCCCCTTCAATTCATTTATTGCTGTTTGAAATCCTATTACTGAAATCCTCTGAAGGAGAGTTAAGAGGAAGTAACGAGCTTCATGGCCTGTACTCTTCACCAGATATCCATCGTAGCGGGCTATGACCATAGGTACTACAGGTAAAGGTAGTACTCTTTTCGATCCCCACATTCCAAGTTGAGTTTTTATTTGAGTTAGGTACCTTCTGAGGATGTGACACCTTGATTGGCGACAAGTTTCTTTTACTTTTAAGGGGATTGTTGCCTACATGAAGAGAACTTTGTTTTTCGCTATTTTCTCGAAAACGGCTTTAACGATTTGGGTGCTCATACCAAGAGCTAAAAGTTTTATTTTCATTTATTTACTTTTTCAATTTCCCATTTCAATTTATTGCTACAAATTACAATATCAAATATATACAAATGTGATTTTGAACGCGCCCGAAGAAGCAAAGCTTGTGCTCCGGGGCGGTTCAGTGCAATACAACAAAGTTACTTAGACTAAAATAATTATTTACAGTAGCTCAAAAAAATGATTTACAATAACCTAATTGACACATTTTTTTGTAGTTATAAGCCACCCGCTTTGAATACGCGCTCTTTGCAGTACGGCCTCTTATAATGAAAAATCGTATGGAAGCAAAATTTTGTATTTGGGTATCTTCTGGGGATATAACACAAAGATTGGCGATGACTATCTCTTATTACTTCCTCTGCCCGTACCATAGGTACTATAGGTAGAGGAAGTATTGTTTTCGACCCGAAAATTCGAAGTTGAGATTTTAGCATATATACACGTTTCAAGGCCCCCTGAATCCAAAAATACTATTTTTGGAAACCTGTCTGTGTGTCTGTCTGTCTGTCTGTGAACACGCTAGCTCCAAAACGGAAAATCGTATGAAAACAAAATTTCGTATTTGGGTCAAGTACCTTCTGAAGATGTGTGCCCAAGATTGGCGACGAGATTCTCTTATTTTTAAGAGGACTTTACATGAAGAAAATTTCGCTTTTCGCGATTTTCTCGAAAACGGCTATTACGATTTTCTTTAAATTTTGCACATGGGTTGCTTAAACCAAGAGCTAAAACTTTTATTTGAAACATTTTTATGAAACTTTTTTTCGAACAAATTCTCTGAAGGGTAGTTATAAGCTACCCACTGTCAATACGCGCTCTTTGCAATACGACCTCTTGTAACGGAAAATTGTACGAAAACAACATTTTGTATTTGAATTAAGTACCTTCTGAGGCTGTGACACGAAGATTGGTGACAACCTCTTACATTTAAGGGGACTCTATATGAAGAAAATTTTGTTTTTTGCGATTTTCTCAAAAACGGCTCTAACGATTTCCTTTAAATTTTGTAGGCCTACATGGAGTGCTTATACCAAGAGCTAAAACTTTTATTTGAAACTTATATATATATATATATAGCGTTCTTTGCAATATAGCCTATTGTTTTATATCATACTCTTAAGTGAGAAAATGTATTGGTCGTGCTTAAAGTAAAGACAGTTACGAGAGTGAATTAATCATATTTTGTTTGAGTTATGCATCCTTCGGGGATGCGATGTGATGTGGTAACGACATTCTCTTTGTTACAACCAATTTTCATCAAAGAGAATGTCGTACTTACAATAAGATAACTTTTATTTCGAGGAAGTTAGGCGAGTTTCATATCAGATTTTTGTCAGGTCCTTTTAATTATAATGATGCACCTTACAGCTTTCTTGCTCGACAGTATACTGTTCCTGACCTAACTCAAGCTGAGCTGCGTAATGGTTATTCACTTATTTTCCCATCAATTCAACAGCAATGCTGCTATCACTCTGTAACATGTCATATGTAGCTACTACTCTCTGGAACACTGCATCCCATCCCACCCTCATATCGACCCTGTCCTCACATAAATTTCAGGGCTTCCAGTCTCAATGGGAACCGTGCATACATAACTGGACCAGTTTTTCCGACTTTAAAAGCTATGAAAAAGAAAGCCATGGATGCAATATTGTTGTGTTATGCACATATATTTATAGACTATTTAAAATTAAAGAGATTTTTTTAAATTTAAATAATACAGCAATTAAATAAATGTTTTTGAACGACGTAACTAATTAGTGGTACTTACGAATATTGTTGCCGTGGTTCGTAACTTGACATTCCCACACGCAATCTGGTTGCTATGAAAACAAAAGAAATCTCAGTGCTGTAAAAATTGCAAAAAGCACTAGTGCCGTAAGTAAAATCATCACAATACAAGCCTTTATCGAAGGCCGGAACCATGGCCCTCCAGTTTGTGGTGGCTTTTACAAGACAACTATTCCGTCTCCATAACAACCAACACATGCGAATCACTTTCTAATATATAACATCTATCTTCAATAATGTATATACATAATATTTTCAGCTAATGTCTCAATATAATTAAATTGATATAAATAATCATCATGCAAAAAATAGCATGCAATACTCGTTCCGTAAGCACACTGAGAACACGAACAACGCAAGGTCCATTTTATCTCCGACTCAGCACTAATATTCCATCAACACATAAGCTACTTTCTTGCGTCTCATTGTATGATTACTAAAAAATAGCCCGTGGCTTTGTCACGGTTAAAATGATGCTTAAATACGAAACTACAGGTCTAGAATCCTGAAGGCACTGACACTACATTTACATTGGCTTCATCAATTTTTATTTAAAATATCTCATCATATACTATCGCTTTTTCCTTTAGAATATAATTCGTTCCTACCAGTACGTAGAATTCAGAAATTAATTATATCGTAAATTTTATGCAGTTCCAAGGCTACCTATGAAGAATGATAATACGTATTTTTTCTCAACTGTCTGTTGACAGATGAATGTGATGTGAATTTAATTTGATAAATTCAGTGTAATTTTCAGAAATTATATAATTTTTCAAGGGAAGGAGTGGTTTGTATGGATTTGTATTGTCCGCGATACTTCCAGGGTTAAACTATTGATATATTATAGCTGGTGCCCGCGGCTTCGCCCGCCATTATTAATTGACTCCAGGATTTTTAAGAAATTTAGGCCTACACTGGCAGTTTATTAAAAATGTTTGTGGTTCAGAGCTATGAAAATTGTCAGTAAAAATAAAATTAAAATATTTGTTCATTGTGTTCATTTCACTTAGGCCTTATATAATAAAGAAACGGTTTTCCTAACTTTGTACTCTTCGTGAAAGTTTAGACGGCGAGAGACGAACATCGCCGAGTATACCCGATGTCTCACGAAGTGAGGGAGCAAGCACGCTATTTAGTGCCTTTTCTTTATTATATAAGGCCTAAGTGAAATGAACACAATGAACAAATATTCTAATTTTATTTATACTTACAATTTTCATAGCTGTGAACCACAAACATTTTTAATAAACTTCCAGTGTAAATTTCTTAAAAATCCTGGAGTCAATTAACAATGGCGGGCGAAGCCGCGGGCAGTATCGCGGACAATAAAAATACAAACAAAATAAATCCTTCCCTTGAAAAATTATATAATTTCTGAAAATTACACTGATATTATCAATTAAAATTCATATCATATTCGTATTATCAGTGTTAACAGGTCGCTTTGGAACTGCATAATCGAATCTGAGATCGTTTTACCAGGCGGCGCGGCGCTTTCATATCGTGGAATGTACTCTAAAGCTGGAATTTTAGCTGTTTCATTAATTAAGGGCTTAGTTTATGAATGATTCGCGTGCAAGTGTTAATAAATATAATGCTTTAATAAATATTATACTCTTAATTTTTAATTTTTCAGTTAATTATCGTGGGCGAAGCCACGGGCACCTGCTAGTGTCTAACAAGCGAATAAGATACTAATCCCACCAATAGGCATTTCTTTTACGTTGTTTGTTTTTGTGTTAAAAAAAATAGATTCTTTTTATTTTTTATTTCAGTTTTGTACTAAAAGTAGGGTATAAGATTTGTCCGCTTATTTCCCGCGATCTTCTGAGAGTACAATACCCAGAAGTTTCATCCACAGTTGCAGTGGGAATCTTCATTGGCGCGGCCTCGTGAAGTCAATTAAGTACCAACTCGATAAAGAATTAGCGTATGTGGTCACGAAGATCACTAATAACGGCCGTGAGAATCGGCATGCTGACCACATTCCCCAGAATCTTGCCATGTGCCAATGTCGAAGGATGGGGTAAATAACGCAATGGCATCTAGCGCCACGGAGTTAATTAATTACAGGTAGGCCTATTACTACTGAGCGAGTTAGGTTAGTGGATTCGCAGAACGTTAATGCATTCATCAGAGTAGAATTTCATTTCTACCGTACGTTCTTGTTTCTGCCTCTTTGTCATCAAATTGTGTGTCGTTATTAAGTGCCACTATATGGTACTTTATGAGATTGTGTGGTGGACGAAAAAATGTCTGTCCGTCTGTCCGTGTGTCTGTACGCACCATAACTCAAATACGCTTTTTCGGATTTTCATGAAACTTGGAAAACACATTTATAATGTTTATGGGAAGAACCCTATTGATATTGAACCAAATCGGTTCACCGGTACCGGAGTAATGCCCAATTTAGTGCCTATTTTAATAGATTATGGCGCCTTTCTGATAGAAAGGCGCCATCACTCAAATACGCTGTATCGGATTTCCATTAAACTTGGTATACCCATTTATGACATCCATGAGAAGTGCCCTATTGAATTTGAACCTAATCTGTTGACCGGTACCGGAGTAAAACCCAATTTAGTGTCTACTTTAAGGGCGCAATAACTCAAATACGCTTTATCGGATATTTATGAAACTTCGTATACGCATTTATAATGTCCATGGGAAAACGTTTATTGATATTGGACCAAATCGGTTGGCCAGTACCGGAATAATGCCCAATTAAGTGTTTTTATGTTAATATATAAGAAGTCGCGATAACTCAAATATGCTTTATTGGATTTTCCTGAAATTTTGTATACCCATTTATAATGTACGTGGAAAGACGTCTACTGATACTGGACCAAATCGGTTGACCGGTACCGGAGTAAAACCCAATTTAGTGAATATTTTAAAGACGCGGTAACTCAAATACGCTTTACCGGATTTTTATGAAACTTGGTATACACATTTATAATGTCCATGGGAAGACGTCTATTCATAATGGATAAAATCGGTTCACCTGTTTCGGAGTAATGCTCAATTTAGTGCCTATTTTATGGTAATATACGTATTCGAAAGAATTTATAAAAAAAATTAAAATCAGTTATCTTGACAACATAGCCTATTGTTTTACTGTGATCTTGTAAGGCCTTGGAAATTAAAATACAGGTAGCTATGACAAAAAACATATTGATTTACATGCGCTTATCCAACTAGACCGTTAAAATGACCCAGGTGGCCGAGATGGTAGACCTTTCTTCTTCCGTAAGCCCTGCTTAATGAATAAATCTGGAGCTTAACTTGGAAATCAATTTAAAAAAAAAATATTCTGCATATCATAATTGCAGTCATAACTGATTAAACAAAAACATACTGGCACTTTGTTACATCAGTTTACCTGATTTTTATTAGGAGAGTAGCTTGGCGAATTCCAAACAACGTTACCCACGAGTCTCTGTAAGTTGAGGAAGCAAGATCAATAAACGATTTCTTTTTCTTTTTTTAACTAACCATGCTACTTTTAGCGTTTGATAACTTTATTATACTACGGTAAGGATAAAATAGATTGCGAATTTCTGCCGGAAATGCTTATTTTGAGGTCAACGCTCACGCTTGTTACATGGATAAAAATACTTTTCGTATATAAGAATACAGTGTGTTGCAAAATTCTGTATTCTTCTTTCGACGGTATGATACGAATCTTTTAGAATATACCGTACATTACATTACACAATATTCATTGGTTACATATCTTGATGGCGCTAATACATCATATAAATGGATATGTCCAAATATTATCACAAAATATATAGTAGTAAAAGTTATTGTCGATACACTGTACTCAATTACACAATGAAATTAACAAATGTTGACCTAACCACTTAGAAATTGTTAAAATCATTTAAAATTGTATGAAATTTATACACCATGTATAACAGTTGGTTGGTCAGGTTAAAAGCTGTGCACTGTCATACCATTGTCTGCTGCATCTCTAATATACATATATAAATTTGTCGCCCACGTTTCAGCAAATATCGTCATTAATATAAAATAACTATTTGGCGAAATGAAGTCTAGTAGTTGTAGATTAGTTGTAGATTAATATTAAGCAAGTTGGTGATGTTTCATGGCAGCTTCGCGTTGCATTAATTGAACTTTGTGAAATCTATTTCTCTCTTGGATTTTTTGTATTAAATCACATAATAATGCATTTCATAAACGTTACCTCTTATTGCATTCTCACACTGGAATTCCAAACCCCGAACTCTTATGAACAAAAAAATCGGCAAAATAAATTTATTACATGAACACAATAAAACACCAGCAGATTTCATAATGCATATTTGTAGTGTTTTTTTCCGTCATTGTGCATACTTGATTATTTGATAATGCATGAATGCATGAGTTGATAGTGCAAGGAAATACTGACTTTTATAAGTGACCTCACTTAAACCTATCAATCCTGTTTCTAAATCCGGGTAAAATTATCATCTAACTGAGTGATTGTCAGTAATACCAGCAACGACTCTGTAGAGTAGGATTACCTCCACAAAGTCTCTGGATTTTTACGTATATACCTTAGGAGCGAGTCTCACCGCTCGTAGAGTTCCTAGCTAGGGAAGGTAGCTGCACCCTGATTGGCTATCCCACTCCACGTGTTGTCTGTCTCTGTCTCTGCGGCATTATCCCTCCACTCAACTATTACAGTATTTCCTAGCCACTGGCAACATGCAGCATGATCTTTACTCTCTGCCTAGCAGTAGCTCACTGATCTTACGCGCAGCGAATCCGCGCATCTTGGTAACGAGACGTAACGAGAAGCTCGCTGGCTGGGTTAGTCTTCAAGGCCAGAGACGTTGTGGGAGTAATCCTACTCTACCTAGGTTGCTAGGATGTAAAAGAGTTAGTAGAAGAGGACTGGATATGCTCTTCAAATGTGAACTTGTCTCATATTCAATGAACTAAGCTAAATAATCTGGGTTAATTTCCGTGCTAAATAAAGAAAAATCTTCTGTGTTTGGGCTCAGGATAGAATGGCGTGGATACAGGCCAGTGAGTGATCAACAATATTAGGTCCAGGATGGGTTAGGAGTGGAAGTACCATGACTGGCCCTAGGAAAAGGTTCGGTGCGAGGGACCAAAATGTAGGTGCGCGGGAAATCCGGCACGGAGGCAAGATTAATAGGAAATAATGTTCGGAAGACCAAAATGATGAGAGCACAAAGAACTGTGAGGTGCTGGAAGCAGAGATTCGATCTTATTTAACATAAGCAAACATCAGGAATCCTGACGGACAGTAATTTAATTAAAAAAGACTAAAATGTAATGTGGTTCCAATAATATTAATGAATATTAATTACCACTTCATTAAGGCCAGAGATTGTGTGGGGGAAGGAAGATGTCTGTCTGTCCGTCCGTGCATGTGCCTACATGCGCGATAACTCAAATACGCTTTATCGGATTTTCATGAAACTTTGTATACGCATATATAACGTCCAATTGAAGAAGCCTACTGATATAAGACCAAATTGGTGGACCGGTACCGGAGTAATACCCATACCGGAGTAATGCCCATACCGGAGTAATGCCCATACCGGAGTAATGCCCATACCGGAGTAATGCCCATACCGGAGTAATGCCCAATTAAGTGCCTATTTTATGGTACTATATTAGAAAGAATTTATCAAATGCAAATCAGTTCTCATGAGAACATATTGTTTTACAGTGTTTATATACGGCTTTGGAAGTTGCAATACAGGTAGCTTTGACAAATAACACTACCCACACATTCCTTCACATAATGCTTATCAAAATTTAGACCTTTGTTTTTCCGTAAGCCCTGCTTAATAAATCGATCTGGAGCGTAACTCGGAAATCGATTACAAAAATAAGGTATTTTCTGCATATCATAATGCCAATTATCACTGACTAAAACAAAAGCACTCTGACACTTGATTACATCAGTTTACCAGACTTTTTATTATTGAGTGAAATTAGCTTCCCGCCAATTATTAAGTGCCAGTATGGTACTTTATGAGATTGTGTGGTGGACGAAAAAATGTCTGTCCGTCTGTCTGTCCGTCTGTCTGTCCGTGTGTCTGTACGCACCATAACTCAAATAAGCTTTTTCGGATTTTCATGAAACTTGGAAAACACATTTATAATGTCCATGGGAAGAACCTTATTGATATTGAACCAAATCGGTTCACCGGTACCGGAGTAATGCCCAATTTAGTGCCTATTTTAATAGATTATGGCGCCTTTCTAATAGAAAGGCGCCATCACTCAATTACGCTGTATCGGATTTCCATGAAACTTGGTATACCCATTTATGACGTCCATGAGAATTGCTCTATTGAATTTGAACCTAATCTGTTGACCGGTACCGGAGTAAAACCCAATTTAGTGTCTACTTTAAAGGCGCAATAACTCAAATACACTTTATCGGATATTTATGAAACTTCGTATACGTATTTATAATGTCCATGGGAAGACGTTTATTGATATTGGACCAAATCGGTTGGCCAGTACCGGAATAATGCCCAATTTAGTGTTTTTATGTTAATATATAAGAAGTCGCGATAACTCAAATATGCTTTATTGGATTTTCCTGAAATTTTGTATACCCATTTATAATGTACGTGGAAAGACGTCTACTGATATTGGACCAAATCGGTAGACCGGTACCGGAGTAAAACCCAATTTAGTGTATATTTTAAAGACGCGGTAACTCAAATACGGTTGATCGGATTTTTATGGAACTTGGTATGCACATTTATAATGTCCATGGGAAGACGTCTATTCATAATGGATAAAATCGGTTGACCTGTTTCGGAGTAATGCTCAATTTAGTGCCTATTTTATGGTAATATACGTATTCGAAAGAATTTATTTAAAAAAAATGAAAATCAGTTATCTTGACAACATAGCCTATTGTTTTACTGTGATCTTATAAGGCCTTGGAAATTAAAATACAGGTAGCTATGACAAAAAACATATTGATTTACATGCGCTTATCCAACTACACCGTTAAAATGACCCAGGTGGCCGAGATTGTAGCCCTTTCTTCTTCCGTAAGCCCTGCTTAATGAATAAATCTGGAGCTTAACTTGGAAATCAATTTTAAAAAAAAATACATATTCTGCATATCATAATTGCAGTCATAACTGATTAAACAAAAACATACTGGCACTTTGTTACATCAGTTTACCTGATTTTATCATGAATACAATTACGCAAGTTGACGCAATAGGTAGCATGTGTAAAATATGGTACAGTGCTTAGAGTCAATTGCTATTGATGAAAATTATATTAAATTAAACATTAATAACACTGATCACAGCGAGGTGTTGCATATAAAGGATTAACTTGGATTGTGCTGCGGTGTAAACCTATCTCACGAGGCCACAATGTTAACAAAGGTTTAATATTTTTTCTTATAAATGGCGAAATATTTTAGTTAGGCCTACATTTATCAAATTTTTTCACAGTATTGTTGGTACAAAGTACGCAGATATGTGAAAGAATTATCGCGACAATTAGTCGGAAAATGGTAGAATACTTGGAGCGGAAGATGCGCTTCCACCTAGCTAAAATCACAGAAGATCCAACGTGCATATGTAGCACGTCTACGTCTAGGTCTTCCAAGTGGTCTTTTCTCTTCGGTTCACCCAGTAAGTATTTTTGAGATGTCTACCCTCTCCATGCGCGCAACATGTCCAGCCCATTTCATTACCCGTGATTTAATTACCCATAATATGTTAGGTGAAGAGTCAAACTCGTCATTACGTAGTTTTCTTCAGTCTCCGTTTTCATTTCTGTTAGATCCCACTATTTTGCTAATGAGTAATCACCCTGTTTTCGAAAACTCTCAGGTTATGTCCTTCCCGAAGGACCATGTTTCACATCCATATAATACATCCATATTATAATACATACAGACATATAATATTATTCGTATTTGTAATTATTGCATCCAGATATTTCAATTTCTCCATGTAGGCCTATTCGACTGCTTTGTCGGCTATGTTAACATTTTGTAGCGCATTATTTTGACGTTTCATGACCATATACTTAGTTCTTTCTGTATTAATCTCCAATCCAATATTCCTGTAGGCATCAAAAAGACTCTGCATTTCTCCCGATTGTGTTTTTGTCATCGCCCAACAGACAAACGTCATCTGCATACACTAATATTGGGTGATTCTCATTTGATTCTAGTTGTTTAAGTAATATATTATACGCATATAACTTCGCAAAAGTCGTCTGTAATCATTGGTCATTATCATTGTGTGGAAGCAGATTACTGTTACGGTATATTGCCACCAGATCCTGTTGATGTCACATATGTTTGTTTGTTTCTTCTATTCCAGGCATGTGCTGTGCAAGCTTGGCTCGCAAGAACAGCCCATAAGCAGCCATGCTTAGTACCCTAGCGATGACCTACCAGAAATGTTCCTTTCAATCGTCATACAGTGCACAAGAGCACAGTGGATCGTAATGTCGACGCAATGTGTTCGCTGCCCGTCCACTGTTGTTCTATTCAGAAGAAGGCTAGATACCGCGCCCGATGGCCTGCTGGAAGAATGAAGGTCTGGTAAGTCAATAACAGAACTACTATACATTTATCTTTCTTTAAGAAATAAGTAATAACTAGGGTTTGGATTTTGATGACATGCCATCTTTTAACTGGAACGTCATGGACGTTGCCCACTAGTGCAGATATTCTGATCATGAGTCCTAGATTATAAAAATTGTAATTTTTATGGTAATTTTCCCCCATGTTTAATTTTTAGATAACTTTTAGAATTCAACGTCATTATTTGGTCGTTTTTAGTCATGTTTTGGTCATTTTACGGTCTTTTTTTAAATTCCATATTTTAGGTACGAGGGTCATTTCAAAAGTTCTGCACACTGTAAGATAAAATTAAAGAAAATAATTCATTTTACAAAATACCTTTACAGGCCTTCAGTATGATCTTCATTCTTGCTTATGACAGCTTCCCAACGTTTCGGCAAATTCTGTATTCCGGATAGAGCACCTTCATTGTTGAGCTGTCTGATTACTCAGGTCACCTCACTGGAAGCTTCATCAAATCATTTTCCACGGAGTGATTCCTTCAATTTGGGAAAGAAATCAAGTCTGGCGGGCGCAAATCAGGACTATATGATGGGTGGGGAAGTCTTTCCCATCCATAGACTTGGAAAACATTTTGTTACAATTAATGAAGCTTCCAGTGAGGTGGCCTGAGTAATCAGACAGCTCAACAATGAAGGTGCCCTATCAAGAATACAAAATTTTTCAAAAGTTGGGAAGCTGTCATAAGCAAGAATGAAGACTATATTAAAGGCCTGTAAAGGTATTTTGCAAAATAAATTATTTTCTTCCATTCTATCTTACAGTGTGAAGAACTTTTGAAATGACCCTCATATTTTTTTAAATATAAAGTTATTATTTTCTTTTTGTGTTGTTTCTTGCATTATATAGACTTTTTGTGCATTTACTTACATTCACTATTCTCGGATCTGTAAATAAGCATAAATAAATAGATATTGTTGTAACTTTAATTTCCATACTGAAAGACGTTTTGCTGTTATTGAAGCGTGTGGAAATAACTAATTACAAATCTATAATTGAGTCAACAGCATAGATGTAGAATAAACACAAATATGATGAATAAACTAGTATTTTAATACTTATTATTTTGTGGGTTCATTTTTTTATTTTTGAAGTCATTTTATAGCTCATTTTTAAGTATTTTAGGTCATCAAAATCCGGGCCCTGGTAATAACGATAAGCCAACTTAGAAGAAATGCTATTTATAAGAATCTTCTTCGATACTCTGCACAAAGTTCCATCGATGTTACGCGGCCCGTAGACTGTCTCCCAGCACTGTGATTGGTTGGCCATGATCGTTGGACTTATTTCGATTGCGTCGTAAAGTACTGCCAATATCTTTAGTCTACACGCGGGAAGAACAAAAGCGAGGTTAATGATATTTAGCACGAGTTTTGTGACATGATAGGTTAGGTTAGGTTAGATTAGGTTAGGTTAGCTTGGCTTAGGTTAGGTAGTGAGAGGTAGCTCTAACGGCAACATCATGACCACCGTCAACATCGTCAGGACTCAATCTGCCTACTCTGTTTCACGATATGATCGATTCTGCCACCGTTCCCCATGTCATGCTACCTGCCGAATCTTGTGTGTAACCAGTACAAATTACACCATTTTAGGTAAAAGTGCCCATTTCCAATTTTTTTTCATTTCGCGTATTTTTAGGAACAAACCGTACATATACGCATACTATAGCTTCTAAAGAACATTGTAACCTCAAATATGGCCATTTTTCGTGTTAAAAATACAGCGGGAAGGATGTCAAAGAATTCCCAATTATAATAATAGCCTATTAGTAAACCCATGCGAAGCTTTCACGTTTTCCTTCTTTTAGATGAGCGGAGGAAAACTAGACATTTAGCTAAGTATAGTAATAGCCTATAAGATACTCTTAATACAGTCGAATAAATCACAAACGAAAGCTTAAAAAATGATATGCAAATGCAACACACGTCACAATATTGTCTAAGGATTTTTAACGAAATACCGGTGTGTTATTCAGAAGAGGATAATACAATGAGAAACACATAGGATTTTCTAGAGCTATATAGTGATGACTATACGTCATATTGACCTAAAAAGGTGGAAAATATGACCTTAAAATGACTAAATATGACCCAAATACCCTAAATATGACCTAATAAAATAAGTAAGTTATTGTCAAAAAACAAATATTCCAATTTAAACTTTTAAAGACATCACATGAATTCAGTCATAAATGTCTAGGCCTAATCAATTTTTTAACAATTTTGGTTTTACAGTTTTACTTGTAATGAACTTGTATTTTTAAAGAATTTGCTGTGTTTGCTCCCAAGTTAACTATTAATTTGGGATAAATATTAAATAAATTTTAAATTTAACTCGACCTTAGTCAATATACCGTACTGCATAACTGTGCTCCTTTACCGAATTTATAACTGAAATATGACGTTAAATTACAAATATGACCAAAATATGACGAAGACCACAAAAATGACCAAAATATGACTTTGTATGCAACATTAAAATGGTCTGATTAGGATAACAAGCATGAAATTCGTGTTTAATTCTTGTTTGCAGCGAGAATGGAGGTGAGGATAAAAAACATGACATGTCATAAACATCCGAACTTTAGTGATGAATAAAATCAGTGTTAACGGGAGTCACCATAGGAAATCATTCGAAACAAATGCGTTGGAATAGTGTAACGAGTTTTTGCGTGAGGTGTGGTAAGGAAACATAATTGCTGCATTACAGTGAGTAATAGCAGGCTGTCACTGGCCATTATCTTTGAGCTTCGGTCACGGTGCGTCGGCGCCATTTCGGGTCCCGGTCACCCTGTATGAGAAAGGAGTTTTTTTTTTAATCTCGCGGAATAACAGTATTATGTATAAATATTTTATAGTGTGGGATTTCACAGTGACAGAGGAATTGTCACTATAAAATTCTTATGAACATATCCATATTTCGAAGTTTCAATACCTTTTTGTATTTACTTAAGTTTTTTAATAATAATAATAATAATAATAATAATAATAATAATAATAATAATAATAATAATAATAATAATAATAATAATAATAATAATAATAATAATAATAATGCTTTATTTGCTTTTAGACTTTTTACAGGAAAAGTTTCCAGCATCGTCACATTTAACATATTATTTACACTTTAGGCATTTAATACATTCTCAGTAATTAGTTTCAAATTACACTATTAAATATCATTAAAAAACTAATTATAAAATTACATTATTAAACGTTTAAAAAAACATTATAAGCACATTTTAAAATTCTAAAACTTTATTAATATGAGTTTCAATTTATCAATGTACAAATCAATAATATTTATCAATGTACAAATCAATAGTAAATTAGTTATTTAAGCTAAAATTCACCTAACCTATAGAGACACCTTTGTATTAGATAATTTTTAATAATAATAATAATAATAATAATAATAATAATAATAATAATAAGTTCTTATTATTTATTTACTCATATCAGTGTTATTATACGGCTGCCAGACTTGGGCACTAACACCAAAGCAGAGGAAGGCACTACAGATATGCCAACGTAAAATGGAATGAAAAATCTTGTTCATCTCAACAAAGGATAGAATAAGAAATGAAGTGATAAGGAAGAAAACAGGCATGTTCGAGGTAACACTCAGGGCAGACAGACTGAAATGGCAATGGGGTGGACACGTAGCAAGGATAGACAGTAGAAGATGGGCTTATAGAGCAACCATGTGGGACCCCAGAGTAGGAAAACGAAGCATAGGAAGGCAAAGAACCAGGTGGGCAGACGTATTCAAGAAAGTGGCAGGTGATCAATGGTCGAGGAGAGCACGAGACCGTCAGGAGTGGAAGAAGCTCACAAGAGGAATCTGTGAAGTGTGAAAAGAGCAGTGTGAAGATCTATGTAGAAACTGTGAGACGACCTAACACCCTTCTTAGGAATTGCACCCCTAAGGAGTTTCTCTACCTATCCCTGCATTCGCAGGAGGCCTTGGCCCTTAATGGGATGTTTCAGGCTAATTTTATTTTTTTATTTCTTATTCTTGTAAACTATTATCCATGCAATTGTTGTATGCAAATTCATGAAAATAGTAAGTTAACCTTTTGTCGTAATCTCTCAATGAAGTCCATGAAAACGAAGACCCGCTTTCCAATATATTTGTTCTGTTGGTACAGCAACTGAAATAGATAGTGAACTTGAATACGTTGCGTAGTTGACTATTTTTGTAATGTGATGAGATGAGATGTATCATTCAATAGTCTATGGGAAGTCATGGAATTAAAAAACAACATTCTCGCCAGACCCGACATCCCTCAGAGTGGCATAATACATAGGAGATGACTACCGGTCTTCAAAACTAATCTCAAACCAGATATTATATTCGTCTTCACTTTCTATGTACACATGTTGCTTTAATATCCCTTTATAGGCTGAATCAATTCATATATACAGTACATCTCTATGAAGGAAAGCATTATTTAATATGTAGTTTTCAAAGCAATATTTCAAAATACGCTAACTTGTTGGCGAATTAAAATTTGTTAAATTATGGTAATTTGTTTAATCAACAGGTACATTAGTTAAATAAATAATCCTTTCCTGCCTAAAAATCCTTTTGTGCTTGTTTCTTTTCTGATAATTTGTTGTAAGAGGGAATGAATTATCAGGGCCCTGTTTCATAGAACTTTCACGCTCATATTATTAGCAAATACAATAATAATATTAGTTATTATTATTAGTCTTGTTTCATAAGAATACTTTCTATTAATATTAGTTATGAGTTCATGGCTTTAAATTATTATTAAATATTGCTAATACTATTAAACTGTTTCATAGACTGCAGAACTAATCAAATTTACTGATAATATTAGGTGTTTTTCTATAAGTGGTTTTGGACCAATAACTTATCCTCAAACCCATGTATTTCAGATTTAGTGATCTTGAATCACTCTGATTTAATTATCAATTTATAAAAAAGCTTATATTGCTATCAGAGGAATTTTTGTCATAAGTATTTAGGATTTGAGGTTAGATTTGAGTACATCTATCTTGAATAGATGAATATCTTGAATAAGTGCCTGGCAGATTTATTCATTTCTTAGAGTTAGTTATTATTTGTTACATTTATGAACATATATGTAGGCTAGGCCGCGCAGCTTTGAAATAGTATTGACAAAAAGACTAAGAAGGGAAAAACCCAAACAACAATTCAGACATAACCTCCAACACAATCAGGTGACTAAGGAACTAATAATATTAGTGAAGAGATTTTATGAGTAGTATTCATGTCTATTCAGATTTTGTTAACTATCAAATAATACAGATAATAATTATTTTCGTGCTTTGTTACAACAAAACTGACAGCTGCGATATCACGGCCTACTATGAATTAACCATCGTGAATCGATTGGAGTTACCATGTTGTGACCAATGCTACCAATGGTGCATATGAGACATAGTTAACCTAATTCAGGTAAACTAACAGCAGATCAGAATTAAAGCACACGAACTGACTCGCAACGAATTGAAATTGTGTTTTAATTAATGTACATTTATATTATTGCAATTTTCAAAAAAGTTTTGTTTTACAAAATAATGTGTTTTCATTCTGGACAGAGGCAGTATGTCACATATTAACCACCGCAAGTTGATGCCTTACGTGTCCAGGATCGAACTGACGTTTTATCAGATAAAATTACGTCCTTGCGATCAGAGGAAGAATATTGTAAGATAAACGATCGTGATTGGTCTATACCTGAGGAACTGCTAAAAGTTATTGGTCAGTACCAAACGCGTAGCGTATGAGTGGAATAGTCATAGGTAATCCCACGAGAGTTGGATTTATTAGGACTATTCCATGAATAAATGTAACGGATTATATAAATAATAATTACTTTCGTGCTTTGTTGTATAAAAATAAAACTAAAAGTTACAAGATCACGGCATGCTGTGAATCAACCATCCATGAATCGATTCGAGCTACCTTGGTGTAATCAGTGCTACCACCAGTGCATATAAGATATAGTTAACTTCATTCAGGTAAGCTAACAGCAGAACAGAATAAAAGCACACGAACTGGCTTGCACCGAATCGAAATTGTGTTCATAATCAATGTACATTTCTATTATTTCAATTTCCAAATAAGTTGTGTTGCAAAAAATAATCTGATTTCATGCCGCTTAGTGGCAACAGTGACTATCAATCACTGCACACTGATACTCGCGTCTCCAGTAACGACCAGCTGGTTTTACCGCGATAAAATCCCCTCCTCGCGATTCCTACAAGAATATTGCAAGATAAACGGCCGTGATTGGTCTATATCCGAGGAATTGCTTAACGTTATTGGTCAAAATCAAACACACGGCGTATGAGTTGAATAGTCGTTTTAAAACTTTCTTCTAGTGACTTTTTTTACTGCAGGCAATAGTCTAAATATTTATTCTCTTTTTCTTACACATTATTTCAATCCCATGCTTATGGTATTAATTATTCAAATGTTAGCAGTTCATATTATATCTTAATGTCACTATGAATTTGTCATTACTTCGTTTAGATAGGATTTTTCTCCTTTGATATTATTTCCAGTTTATTACTTAAGTACAGCACTCGCTTTTTAATTTGTCTCTTTGTTTCTGCATTGCCGTATTTCATTAATTTTTCAGCTCTCGTTTCTAATGGAAGCTATGTATTACAAGCTTTTCCCATACTCATTCTACCTACTTTTAAGCCTTCGAAATGGCAATGACTGTTCATTAGGAAGTAGTCCAGTCGGGACGGATTCAATGTGGTTAATTTTGCTACATGCACCGTCTGTAACTTCCGAAATATAAACTCAACACTAAAGCGTCAAGCCTGAACTTTTATTGATAAAATGAAAGCTTGAAAACTAAAATGAAAACAGGAAAGTGTTTGGAGATAGTATTTCTCATATGAGAATGCACGTTTCATTCGAAAATTGTCTGTCCAAAATACGTGGGTTGGTTCATTTACTGTTTATGAATATCAGTTAATAGAAAGTAAGCTTTTCCTTTATACTTTTAATTTATACTTTTATTTCGTTTATTTAGCAGGTAACGTTTCACAAGAGCGATATATATATATATACGAGGTGTTTCAAAAATACTTTTACAAACTTCGGCCATGAGTTCCTTATGAACATAGCTCCCATAATCCTTTGTTTTCTCGTTAGGAACTGTTCAACACATTGGTATACTCATAACACGTCAACACACAAAACTCATAACAAATGCTCGAAATGTCCTCCTCTTGCACTCTTAAACTAGCTATTGGTTTAAGGTGCCCAAGAGATAAAAATCTACCTTAAACTATTGCCCAAGAGATAAAAATCCACCTTAAATTATTGGTTTATGGAGCAGACATCCCAGATGAAGAAACTTTTCATCGACGTGTCATGGAAGCCTGCGAAACAATTCGACACCATCCCGGAGTATTTGAAAGGATGCGACAGTCCATGATTCGACGAGTGCAAGAGGAGGACATTTCGAGCATTTGTTATGAGTTTTGTGTGTTGACGTGTTATGAATGTACCAATGTATTGAACAGTTCCTAACGAGAAAACAAAGGATTACGGGACCTATGTTCTTATGACCTTTTTTCCTTCTATTGGTGTAAGGAACCCATGGCCGAAGTTTGTAAAATTATTTTTGAAACACCCTGTATATATATAAGCGTTATCCTTAAATGTGTGCTACTTGATCTTGGGGTTAAATTAAACTATTAGTTATGTGAGGCAGATGAAGAGGCATTTACACTGAGTTGGATAATTGAAGTATTTAGTTGACATCTCTAGGTTTGTAACTCGTTCATGATATATTTTTAGTATAAATGAGCTTCACACAGGATGCTTCACTGGCCTACTGCATTTATTTACTTTAAATTTGTTGATTTTGAAGGGGAATTTATTATTTTATGGATATACTAGCATGTGCCCGCGGCTTCGCCCGCGATAAAAAAAGAGCATAAAGTTAGAGCATAATAGTTAAATCATTATATTTATTAACACCTAAATCAGGTGGACTACATGTCACGGTTAGATATCGTCGCCTGGTAAAAGCGATCTCAGATTCGAGTTCCTTGGCCCAGAAAATCCCTGTATAGTGAGTTTCGTCCAAATCGAACAATGTTTATCCATATTTAGGTCTATGTTGATTATCCCACTTCCGTATAGGTTGAAAATTTCATATGTCTACGGGCCTTGACATTCCAAACAAATGAATCGACCAGCGTGGGCTTACAACATTCTAGCGATCGCGATGTTTTTATTACCACGGTATGACAAAAATAGCCAAAGCCAACTGCAATTGATTTGACATTGAAATGTATTACTGAAATCTGATGCTTCGACAGCACTAAAATCACGTTTTCTGCCAGTTTTTCACTCACAACTCGCGAACGAAAGCTAAAATTAAAAATCCGGCTTCGATGCGCATTCGCCCATCTTTCAGCCCACCTATGTTTAAAATTTCAGATCTCTGCGTTCAGGAGATTTCGCTGGGCATCGTGGACAGACAGAAAAACACGTCCTTTTATTATTTTAAGATAGCATGTGCCCGCGGCTTCGCCCGCGGCTTCGCCCGCGGCTTCGCCCGCGGCTTCGCCCGCGGCTTCGCCCGCGATAATTATTTCAAAAAAAAAAAAATAATAATAATAAGAGCATAATAGTTAAAACATTATATTTATTAACTCCTAAACCACGTGGACTACATACCACGATTAGATAGCGTCGCCTGGCAAAAGCGATCTCAGATTCGAGTTCCTTGGTCCAGAAAACCCCTGTATAGTGAGTTTCGTCCAAATAAAACAATGTTTGACCATATTTAGGTCTATGTTGATTGTCCCTCTTCCGTGTAGGTTGAAAATTTCATATGTCTACGGGCCTTGACATTCTAAACAAATGAATCGTCTAGCGTGGGCTTACAACATTCAAGCGATCGCGATGCTTTTATTTCCACGGTATGACAAAAATAGCCAAAGCCAAATGCAATTGATTTGACATTGAAATGTATTACTGAAATCTGATGCTTCGACAGCGCTAAAATCACGTTTTCTGCCAGTTTTTCACTCATAACTCGCGAACGAAAGCTAAAATTAAAAATCCGGCTTCGAGGTGCATTCGCCCACCTTTCAGTCCATCTATGTTTAAAATTTCAGATCTCTGCGTTCAGTAGATTTTGCTGGGCATCGCGGACAGACAGACAAACACGTCCTTTTATTATTATAAGATAACATGTGCCCGCGGCTTCCCCCGCGATAATTATTTCAAAACTTAAGTGCATAATAGTTAAATCATTATATTTATTAACACCTAAATCACGTGGAGTGTATTCCACGATTAGGTAGCGTCCCCTGGTAGGAAAAGCGACCTCAGGTTCCAGTTCCTTGGCAAAGAAAACCCCTGTATAGTGAGTTTCGTTCAAATCGAACAATGTTTGACCATAATTAAGCCTATGTTGATATCCTTCTTACGTGTAGGTTGAAAATTTCATATATCTGCGGGCCTTGACACTCTAAACAAATGAATCGTCCACGATGAACTTACAAATTCAAGCGATCGCGATGCTTTTATTTCCAAGGTAGGCTATGAGGTATGATGACAAAAATAGCCAAAGCCAGCTGTAATTGATTTAACATTGGAATATATTACTGAAACTGATCCTTCGAAATCGCAAGAAATACACGTTTTCTGCCCGTTTTTCACTCATAACTCTCGAAGGAAAGCTAAAATAAAAATTCCGGCTTCGAGGTGCACTTTCCGACCCTTTAGTCCAACTATGTTTAAAATTTCAGATCTCTGCGTTCAGTAGATTTCGCTGGGCATCGCGGACAGACAGAAGGACAGACGGAGGACAGACACTTCCTTTTATTAATATAGAAGGTACTTAGATAGTTTAAAATTAAAACGTTGGTTTGTGGTGACAAAAATATAAAATATATTGTAGGAATGCTAAATGTTTTATTTGTGCAAAGTAGGCCTAACTTAATGACGTAAAAGTTTATCTTATAGTATTAAGTCATTAGGTATAAAAGTAAGTTATTTCGTATATTTTTCTTTTCTAGGCCTACCTCTTCGTCTTCTAAGGTCTCTCAAACCAAAATTACTTCGATTTCAGTAAGAGTGATGGTATTATACAATTGGCTTATTCAAGAGGTCTAGTGTAGGCCTGAGCTGAAAGAAGCAATGTCAGACTACAAATTACCGATCATAATGAAAGATTTCTACAAGTCTATAGAAGTTTGTCCGCCGCCATTGGTGTATAGGTAGCATACTTGCCTTCCACCCTGGCGGTCCGGGTTCGATTCCCGGCCGCGCAGTGAGTTTTTCAGTAACGAGAACTCCCCGGGTTCAGGACTGGACATCACCCAGGAAAATTATAGACTATATTAAAAAGCCTTACCTTAAAATGATGACTGCTAGAATAGGGTATAGAGTATTCACAATAGATCTATTAAGGTCGCAGTGTTGAGAAGCCGAAGAGCTTACGCTACCCCTCATTAATCTAATCTATAGAAGTTTTCACCTATATTTTGTAAGAAAAACTAGTCATATGTGTCACAGACTTTTTACTTCCTTTGCCCGTACTAGAGGTAGGCCTACTATAGTTAGAAGAAGTATTATGTTCGACCCTGAAATTCGATATCTGGCTTTTAGCTTAAATACACATTTTAGGGTTCCCTGATAGAAAAATACATTTTGAAAAATGTGGCTGTGTGCCTATTATATTTTATTTATAATCATCTGGGAATGTGTCACGAAGATTGGCGACGACTTTCTCTTAATTTTACTACCACTTCTCAAAAACAGCTCTAACGATGTTGTTTAAATTTCCTACACGAGTTCTATAAAATGCATAAGTTATCTCTATATATAAAAAAGGCTTTGTCCTGACTGACTGACTGACAGGAATCAACGTAGAGCCTAAACTATAACAGGTAGAGACTTGGAATTTTGACAGTACCTTCGTTTCATAATGTAGGTGCTCACTAAGAAAGGATTTTGAAAAATTCTGATTTTAAATGCCAAAAATCAAATGTTTTTGAGAATACTTAATCCCTTTTTACATAGAATTATCGAATCCGAATCACATTTGACATTAAAACATATTGTTGCCAGTGGGTTTCAGAGGGTTTGGAATTAAATTAAATGGAAGTTTGACAATTACAGTTGGCTTTGTCTATTTTTGTCATACCTTGAAATAAAACTATCGCGATCGCTTGAATGTTGTAAGCCCTAATATGGTCAAACATTGTTTTATATGGACGAAACTCACTATACAGGGGTTTTCTGGACCAAGGAACTCGAATCTGAGGTCGCTTTTACCAGGCGACGCTATCTAATCGTGGTATGTAGTCCTCTTGATTTAGGTGTTAATAAATATAATGATTTAACTATTATGCTCTTAATTTTTAATTTTTGAAATAATTATCGCGGGCGAAGCCGCGGGCACATGCTAGTATGATATAAAACGTTTATTTGGGTGTTGTAAGTTAAGTGTTTCACACAGGATTCTTTTTTTATTTTTTATATATATTTTGAACAAAGATACCTATCTTTATTCTTTAATCCGATATAGGCTACATTTCCTCGTTTCAACACGGAAAATAATATTTCGTTTTCTAAATTTTTCAATTATTGCGTCGTTTCCTAATTGACTTGCTGGAAGCTCATTCAAGTACTGTCCGCATTTAGTTATAACATGGGAATATTAGCTATTGTGTTTCTACAAAGAAAACTCATGTCTAGTATTCCTAAAGGACTTCTTCTCGTTTCATATTCACTTTAACCAAGTTATCTTCTTTGTCCTATCCTTTATAATATTTATTTATAACAATGTGGATACATCTATGCTTCTGTATTCATGGAGTAGGCCTATGAATGCTGTAAAGTTATTGTTGTTCGCTCTGGGATCTCTTAAAATGTCACTGTGTATTTTGTGTTATTTCTGCAGCTAAAAGCATTAACATATACTGTGAACTTAAATTGATTATAATATTGCAACTACGAGACGCATCCATAAAGTAAGTTACCCTGAGGCCGTTTACACAAACGAAGCAAAAATTCATAGAAATATTTATTCCGACAGATATACCAAGTGTTCAGATATTTTTCAACATATTCGCCACAGGAATTGAGACATTTGACACACCGTAATACCAACTTTTGAACACTTTTGTCGAAGTATGCCGCCTGAATCACTGTATGACAACCATCTCCGCTTCTCTGTCGTTCTGTCATTCTTTGTCATTTATTGAGGTGTAGGAAAAGATGGAAATCACTGGGAGCGAGGTCCGGTCTGTAAGGTGGATGTTGAAACATCTCCTAGTCGAACTTTTGCAGGGGACTTGGGGGGAGGTGTTGAAGTCTCCACCCTACAGCTCGGACCGCGCACCCAGGGAAGTTTATCTTTTCCTACGTCTGAAAAAATGACAGAGAATAATAGAGATTGACAGAGAAACGGAGAAGGCTGTCACACAATGGTCAGAATCCCAGGCGGCAGACTTGTACGACACAAGTGTTCAAAAGTTGGTCCTATAGTATGACAAATGTCTCAATTCCTGTGGCGAATATGTTGAATAATAGCTGAACACTTGCTACATCTGTTGCAATAAATATTTCCATGAAATTTTGTTTTGTTTGTGTCCTAGGGAAACTTACTTTATGGACGCGTCTCGTAGTTACATTTACTATCTTTCAAACTAGTTTTGATAACCACTTCACAGCAAGACTGTGCTGAAACGTAACGAATTTGTCGTAATAGAAGATCGAAGAGCGTTTTATTAGAAGATAAACGATGTCCAAACAGAATTTTATATTGGAGCCTCCGGGGGCAAGAGATGAAGGGAATTTGACAGTAATGGAGTGAAAAGAATGGAATAGAGCGACCTTACTTCCATACTTTCTTTGAAACAGAAAAAAAATAACGGAAGACATTTCATCAACTGCTATTAAACTATGCATTAAGTAGCCTACGACAAATAGGCTAAATGCATTTTACCTCTCTATGTTTCTCCCACTAAGTTAATAAGTAATTTTCAGAGGAGGAAGCCCGGAAGTAAATAGGCTATTTATTTCCTAAGTGTATTTAGCACTTCAACAACGAACATATTCGTAAATATTGTGAAGCATATTTCAAATAATCTCCATAAATAATAATTAGCCCGGGTTTTGTATTTTGTAATTCGAAATAGACTTATGAAGGACTTTCTACTTTCAAATTCTAGGTCCTTATATGGGTATTACACCAATGAATTATATCGATAGCTTCTCTAATTTCTCAAAGTCCCGTATCATTTATTTCCAATGCTATCTGTGACTACTGCCAACAATACACTGTCGTCATGTGAACTGTACATGGAATGCGATTTGGATTTGATAATTCTGTGAAAAAGGTATTATGTATCCTCGAAAACATTTGGTTTCTGACATTTAAGATAAAAAAAATCCTTACTTAGTGTGCACTTACAATATGAAACGTAGGTACTGTCAAAATTCCAAGTCTCTACCTAATATTATAGATCGGGCTCTACGTTGATTCTCTGTCGGTCATTAACTCAGTCAGTCAATCAGTCAGTCAGGAGAAAACCTCTTATATATATGTATAATATAATATAAAAGCCAAAATCCACTGACTGACAGACTGACTGACTGACTGACTGACTGACTGGCTGGCTGACTGACTGTATCACAGTATCTGATAAAACTATACAGCCTAGGAGCGTGAATCTTGGTACACATATTGCTCATAGGCTCTAGAGGCGCACTAAGGATTTCAAAAACTTTTTCCTCTAAAGACCAAAATGGAGTTGTAAAATTATGTAATTTCTTAATTTCACATTTCATGTGCACAGTTCCCATGAATTTTGTTTTTCAGACTTCACAGGTGGCTTTGCATGACACTATGATTTTATGTAAGCCTAATAGATATAAAACGTGAAACGCTATCAATAGAATTCCTATAAATATTTCTCAACCATTTTGTGACATGAAATAAATTTAGATGGCCTTGGGTTCTATTGTTAAGAGTTGAGCTGTTTTTTTTATATACATTTGTAGTTAGCTTAGGTCTGTATTGCGAAAGGGAGCTCGCACAGTAGTCTATCAATATATAAAATTTCCTGATTAACTTATATTATCATAGCACATAATGGTAAATTATATATCTGTAAAATACTAAAAAAATGGTGATATGAACATGATTGCTCCTGCTGTTCTTGAACATGCTTACTGTAAATTCACTCTTAACAATTGCGCTTTATCGCAATTTTTAACTACTATAACAGATTAGGTTATTCAGGCTTTTTAATTTCCCTTCGTTTTACAAAAGACTTCTTTTTTTAAACCACAGTTTTATGTAGTTCAATAATCGATTTTGATCTCTTTCAAACAAGACTGGATTTGTTGCGATAGTTTGAAATTGGTTTTGTTTCGTTTTAAAAAGGTTTTGATATATTATTTTTGTTGATATATTTATTTTTTCACAAAACCAATAAATACGGAATTACTACAAGGACAGCATGTCGGAGGAAGTAAAAAGGAACCTTCAGAAGGAGTGTCAATATGTCTATTGTGAACAGCAAAATCTTGATTTTTTGGAGGATTTGGTCTTTGCTATGTCTGGCCGCCTAATCCTTCGCGTACCCACAATTCTGATTCAGTCAACCGTGAGTTACTGAGGGAGGTTTCCAATGACGTAGTCGAAATATCAGAGTTAGTCCATGAAAACGAGTCCAAACTAAATAGTGATGAAAAATGTGTATGACATATTGATGGCCAGTGATATTTCTGAGAATGGACAACTTTTATTGGACGCTCCTGGAGATACTGGAAAAGGCTTCCTCATAAACTTATTGTTGGCTAGAATCAGAAAAGATAGGAAAATTGCAATAGCTTTTCTTTTGTGCCCACCCTTACCCCCGGAGTGCCCAACAATGAAGTTGATTACCTCCGGTCAAACCAAATTTTGGTAACCATTCGTTTGACCTGTGTACCTAGGGTTGCCCATTTTTCATCCTTACGGGATATGTGGTGTTTGTGACATGTTAGGGCTCTTACTTGTTTCAGATTTAGTGGTGCAAGTTTGACTTTCTCATAGTAATGTCAGTTTTAGCTTTCTTGGTGTGAAATTGCAATAGCTGTGGCTTCATCCGGGATCCCAGCTATTTTAGGCCTACTTGCTGGAGGAAAAAAAGCGCATTCATCTTTCAAGCTTCCTCCGGACGAGGGCCGTATTTCTAAATAGGCTAAGTAGGCTGCAACCTAGAGCGGCAAATTTTCAGGGGCGGCAGTTTGGCAATTTATTCAAAAGTTAAAATGAAGTATTTCAGACGTTAATAATATTTTCCGTAAGAATTTAAGAATACATGTTACTGTAAGGATAAGTTTGTGCATGCCTGCTACAAACTGCGCGGGAGAACGCAGTTTTTCCTGCCTTAGAAGAGTTAAGAACACTATCTTCGAACTAGTATTTCCGGATTACGGTTAAACTCACTTTCATTACTTTGTATTGAGGCAGGGACTTACCCAAGATATTTTTTTTCGGGAGGGGCTATATAAGTCTAACACTGTTATCACTAGGGCCCGGAAATTTATGAAAATCATATTTTTAATAATGCAAATTATTACAAAGTATCAAAGAAATATTAATAAATTGATGGTTTAATTTTGCATATTTTGTTAGTTTTGCAATGATGCATCATATTTGCTCAATATTAAAATGTTTATGCATATTTAACCAATTTGTCACATTTATAACAGCATATTATGAGAGATGTCAAATATTGCGCATGTCTCTGATAATTTAAAAAAAAAAGCTATTTGGCTAAGTGAATGTTTTGG
This sequence comes from Ectobius pallidus, assembly GCA_964059195.1. Classification (NCBI taxonomy): domain Eukaryota; kingdom Metazoa; phylum Arthropoda; class Insecta; order Blattodea; family Ectobiidae; genus Ectobius; species Ectobius pallidus. The sequence continues at coordinate 16,786,243 of CAXKWD010000005.1, forward strand.
AAACCAACTATAAAATTTGTTGATAGTAAATAGACTATATTTTTTTGTAACCGATTATATAATATTAAAGCAACGTTATATTCATTATTTTTCAATTTACTAAAATTTATTGCAATAACTTAACCTTGTTTTATTTTAATTTTTATTATGTAATTCATAAGACGTATCCTATCTTTTAAAATTCGTGATGTAATTCAGCCAAGAACAGAACGTCTAGTACAGTATTAAATTTACTTAAATAATAGAGCATACCTCATTTTTCCGGAGCATATTTCACAAATTTCAGGTAAAAATTCGATGTTAGGCTGAATTTTGTCAGGATGTGCAATTAAACTGTCTACTAGACCTATTTGTCAAATTTAAATGTTCTTATGTGCAACATATTAGCATTACTTAACGTTTCGGGGGGGGGGGCTGTAGCCCCCTCAGCCCCCCTCTGAATACGCCCCTGTATTGAGGCATATACAACAAAAACACTTTCATATGAGGACATTATTAACGAGTTTGCCATTAAGAAATCTCGTAAGAAAGCTATGTAAATTTGAGTTGTTTTAGAGAAGTTTGTATATTTTTCAACAAATAAACCAGTAATTAACTACATTTTGTGTTATTTCATTTCACCGTGTAGGACAACTTAATTGAAATTGAACACAGTTCTTCATTTACGCTAAAGATAGTCATTAGCTTTCTTTCTTTCTTTCTTTCTTTTTCGTAGTTTTACCTCTCCCTTTTAGGATTTAAGCGACCCAAGCCGCCCGGGCCTTACAGGGCCGCGACCTGTCGGGAGAGGGATTATCTTTGGATTACAGACATACTTTTTTGACCAGACAAGGACATGGAGGGCCTCCCCGGATGAGTGATCAGCCCAATGCCGGGGCCACCTCCGAGACAACACGAACACATAGGACGATACACACCATTCACACACACACTCACTCAGAACAAGGCGAGGATGAGGATGAAGATGATAATGACGGCCAGATGATATCCGGGGACCACAAGGGCCTAAAGTTACCTGAGGGAAAACCCCGGAAAAAACCTCACCTAGGTAACTTGTCCCGACCAGGAATCGACCCGGGCCCGCTGCGTGAGAGGATTGGACGCATCCCCTGAGCCACAGCGGTGGACTAGTCATTAGCTTTAAAATATAAAAATGTTTAAAATAGTGATCACTGATCTCCAAGAACAAATTAATTAATTAATTTCGAAACCCATTTCATTTTTTAACGAATCTTATAAGAACTAAGTAAAAAAAGTACATAAGTAATTCGATTACATAATTTATTATGTAAACCATTAAAATTGTAGTTTTATCTAAACTTTATGTTTAAAAAGATGAAAACACCAATGAACTCTATCTTTTTGTTGTATAAAACAAATGTATTAACCAAATATGAACTGTAGAGGGGGCGGCAAATGGACTTTAGCCTATAGGCGGCATACTCTTAAATCTGGCCCTGCTCCAGACCTCCATCGCCATGAAACTTCACACTGCAATATTTCGAAGCAGACTGAGAAGGCTCATGTTCTGCGGATTTGCAAGTTAATAGTGTGGGACGAAAATACCATGGCTCACAAGGGAGGTAGGCGACACAGCTTACCGGTCCACATAAATGATATTGCCAATGTGTTCTGTTTTTAACGGTTTTCAAAGAAAGGGCAAACAATGCGCATGAATTCACTCCAATTAATATATTTTAACAGGAAACAATCAAAAATGTCCATATTATTAACGAATAAATGCGAAAATTTATATTTCATGAATATAACTCGTAGATGAAGTTCCACGTTGTTTTCTCATAACAGCACGAGTCGTTCAATCAGCATCCGAGTTATAAATAGGCCCATATTGAGCTTATTATTTTTGTAAACAATCTCAGAGTTTCACTCCAGATTGTTTCTTTAAGGGGAGGTAGTACCACAGTATAGTATAACAGTAGCGAAGCTCCATACAGTTTTTTTCAACCGGCGCGACTGCAGCGCTCGTAGCGGTGAGCTAGAAGCAACACAATATGTTACCACAGTATAGTATAACAGTAGCGAAGCTCCATACAGTTTTTTTCAACCGGCGCGACTGCAGCGCTCGTAGCGGTGAGCAAGATGTCACACAATATGTTACATTGTTGCTTATGCAAAATGTCAACAATATTTTATGGAAATGCTTGTGGTGCTATAAATTGCACCAACAGCCAAAGGAATTCTCCCGATTTATCTTTCTTCAGGTTCCCTAAAGATCCTGAGAGGTAAGCAAAAACAGTTATTTGTGAAATTAAATTGCAAATTTGTGATTATCATGCTTGCATCCATACTAGTGTATTTATTCCTATTTCTTTTAATTTTAGGAGCAGAAAATGGCTTGTAAATGCTATACACAATTAATTATTTTTATATGTATATCATAAATGAAAATCCTAACGAAGCAAAGGTTTCTGAATATATAGGCCTCTTTACAAATACCCCACCTGACCCTACTAATTTTAAAAATGTTTGAACACGAGGTTATGTTAGGCCTATGTAATTGAATTTAACAAAATTAAACTGTCGAGAATAAAGATAACGTGTTTAATCCTTTGGTTTTTAATAATTTATCGTGTTTAACAAAATGAAGAAAAAGACAAAAGTGTTTTGCTATTGCATCTGATACTGACCATAGGCCTATCGTGCTATATGCCTATAGAACTTTACTTTCCCTCCTAATTTATGAACTAGTACTAATACATGCTTATTGAAATTATTAAGTTTTCTTATTTGTCAGAATTTTCAGTGTACGTACAGTATATGTTAGTAGTAGGTCAATTAAATTCTTGAATATTTGTCTTAGGGATGTAGCTTATATGGTGGACGGAAACCGGTCTGATACTTTATAAGATGTACAATGTCATCGATCTTGAAACTACAACTTCTTTATATTACCATAAAGTCTATGATTTGGTGAGTTCACCAGTATGCCTTTCCGGTAATAATCTCATTCTGGTAATTTTAAAAATAAGAAGAAATACAGCCATATATTCGTATCTTTCCAATGCTGGAAATGGCTGTTTGCTAGTTCCATCCTGCTGGCCGCTTGGGGTGCTAGTGTCGCACGATCTGTCAAAAGGATGCATTTTCCTTTCATTAGAGCTTCGCTACTGTTATACTATACTGTGATGTTACATTGTTGCTTATGAAAAATGTCAACAATATTTTATGGAAATGCTTGTGGTGCTATAAATTGCACCAACAGCCAAAGGAATTCTCCCGATTTATCTTTCTTCAGGTTCCCTAAAGATCCTGAGAGGTAAGCAAAAACAGTTATTTGTGAAATTAAATTGCAAATTTCTGATTATCATGCTTGCATCCATACTAGTGTATTTACTCCTATTTCTTTTAATTTTAGGAGCAGAAAATGGCTTGTAAATGCTATATACAATTAATTATTTTTATATGTATATCATAAATGAAAATCCTAACGAAGGAAAGGTTTCTAAATATATAGGCCTATTTACAAATACCCCACCTGACCCTACTAATTTTGAAAATGTTTAAACACGAGGTTATGTCAGGCCTATATAATTGAATTTAACAAAATTAAACTGTCGAGAATAAAGATAACGTGTTTAATCCTTTACTTTTAATAATTTATCGTGTTTAACAAAATGAAGAAAAAGACAAAAGTGTTTTGCTATTGCATCTGATACTGACCATATCGGGCTATATGCCTATAGAACTTTACTTTCCCCCCCTAATTTCTGAACTAGTACTACTACATGCTTACTGAAATTATTAAGTTTTCCTATTTGTCAGAATTTTCAGTGTAAGTACAGTATATGTTAGTTGTAGGTCAATTAAATTCTTGAAGATTTGTCGTAGGGATGTAGCTATGGTGGACGGAAACCGGTCTGATACTTTATAAGATATTCAATGTCATCGATCTTGAAACTACAACTTCTTTATATTCCCACAAAGTCTATGACTTGATGAGTTCACCAGTATGCCTTTCCGGTAACAATCACGTTCTAGTAATTTTAAAAATAAAAAGAAATACAGCCATATATTCGTATCATTCCAATGCTTGAAATGGCTGTTTGCTAGTTCCATCTTGCTGGCCGCTTGGGGTGCTAGTGTCGCACGATCTGTCAAAAGGATGCATTTTCCTTTCATTAGAGCTTCGCTACTGTTATACTATACTGTGGTATTACTGTGGCTAGAGAGAAAAAAATCCCTTTAGGCAGGCCTACAGGCTGAGGTAGATTTCAAAGTGCTTTTGGTTTAATTTATTATCGCTGCGCAGCACTCTTCTTTTTTAGCCTTGGCATGGCAAACCTGTAGTAAACAATCATTTGTTTTGACAACAAGAATAGGATATAATATTCTGGGAGGCCGTGCGCAAGATCAGCAATGAATAAAATTAGCAAAGCCGCTACACAAGACAAAATTATATTATAATAATTCTTTTAAGTGTTATTATTTTCAAACATTAAAATCTCGCGTCATATGAGAGCTATCAAGAAACTATTTATTAATTTGTAGAGTACTCATCAAGAGCTTTTCAACGATACCCCACAAGACGTGGTTTCAAAAGTTTCGAATTTTCATCCCCCACCCCCACCCTCACTCGAACCCCCGAATCGTTGGTGTCACTGTGAACTCCATAGGGAGTACTCTAATTTATTCAAACAAAGTTTCCCTCTATACTTCATAGGGGCCGAGATATACATTTTTTTAAATTTCAACCCCCTCCCCCGACCACCCCCTTGGGCCAATTTTTCTCATCAACGAACTTGTCCGAACTATTGGGCCTATAAATAACATATTAAAATTTGGTTCAAATATCTTCAAAATTACGGCCGCTATCGTGTAAAGATATATATATATATATATATATATATATATATATATATATATATATATATATATATCACAATTAGGTAGATTTTCGAAGAAAAATCTACCTATTGCAATGGATACCACTTTATGATTTTCGAAAAATTCTTTCATATCTTTACGTTTCATGCTCCCCTAAGTACGAAACCACCGCCCGTTCAAAAAAAAAATTTTGATATTTATATATATATATATATATCTTTACACGATAGCGGCCGTAATTTTGAAGATATTTGAACCAAATTTTATTATGTTATTTCTAGGCCCAATAGTTCGGACAAGTTCGTTAATGGGCAAAATTGGCCCAAGGGGGTGGTCGGGGGAGGGGGTTGAAATTTTAAAACATTTATATCTCGGCCCCTATGAAGTATAGAGGGAAACTTTGTTTGAATAAATTAGAGTACTCCCTATGGAGTTCACAGTGACACCAACAATTCTGGGGTTCGAGTGAGGATGGGGGTGGGGGTGGGGGATGAAAATTCGAAACTTTTGAAACCACGTCTTGTGGGGTATCGTTGAAAAGCTCTTGATGAGTACTCTACAAATCAATAAATAGTTTCTTGATAGCTCTCATATGACGCGAGATTTTAATGTTTGAAAATAATAACACTTAAAATAATTATTATAATATCATAATTTTGTCTTGTTTAGCGGCTTTGCTAATTTTATTCATTGCTGATCTTGCGCACGGCCTCCCAGAATATTATATCCTATTCTTGTTGTCAAAACAAATGATTGTAGGCTCTTCCTCTTTACCGAATTCAGTTCTTATTACTGCAGGTTTACCATGCCAAGGCTAAAGAAAAAGAGTGCTATGCAGCGACAATAAATTAAACCAAAAGCACTTCGAAATCTACCTCCGCCTGTAGGCCTGCCTAATGGGATTTTTTTTTTTTTTTGAACGGGCGGTGGTTTCGTACTTAGGGGAGCATGAAACGTAAAGATATGAAATAATTTTTCGAAAATCATGACATGGTATCCATTGCAATAGGTAGATTTTTCTTCGAAATCTACCTACAATCAAAATTTGCTTCAATACTGGTTAAGATAGTTAAATAGTAAAAGTAATAATAAACATAAAGTAATAGAAAATTAAGAATATAAAGGCATCCACCGCGTTGGCTGGACTGCTGATGATATAGGCCTACATCTAACCGACTTTAAATTGTGTTCATTTTATCCGAATCTAGCAATAGCGAAGCATTGCCGGATCAGCTAACATTTGCATAAAATTAAAATTAAAGTTATAATTGTACAATTTCCTAAGGGTTTCTCTTTACCCGCAAGTTCCTATATAGCTCCAAGTAATTTTATTAAACTAAATTTATAATTATCGTAAGTTGTAGCATTTTCAGTAAGAAACCACGACAATAATAATAAATAGCAGATTAAATAAGAATTGGATGGGTTAGTGGTTGAGGCACTGCGCTACAAACCGGAAGGTCGCGGGTTCGATCCCCGATGAGGTCGTTGAGAGTTACAGAGATTTCTTTTTCTTACTTTGCTTATTTATTTTTCAAATGTCTGCTGTAGATTGTAGGTAGTAGGGAAAACAAAGACTATAAGAAATTAGAAGGTTCAAAAATTAAATACAAAAATGTAAACTAATGAAAGAAGTGTAGGGAAAATAAGATACAATACCGAGAATGAATGACTTTTCAAATTTTATATGACCATTTAAAGTCATAGGCCGGTGTTCATAGTCGCAATAAGTCGTAATTATTGCCAAGTCTAATTTAAATCTCGTCTTTAGTTAAGTTTGTGGCACAAACAAGTTTTACTTAGGACAGAGTTACTTTATAAAGTGAGATTTGACAAAGTCTAACTTACTGCTATTCATAATCACTAAAGTACGAAATAAGCTAAACTTTATCAAGTCAAGGGTCTCCCTGACTTATTTCAGTTTAAGCTAGAACCATGGATAGTCATTTTGAGGATCTGGGCGAGGTGTTAGAAGAAAATCGCGCCCCAAAGCGTTATTTGCGAAACATGATGAATCCATTTAAATTCTACATGGACAATGAATTCTTAAAGAGGTTTCGTTTGAAGAAAATACAATTTTGGAAATATCAATCGGCGTTCTTTCAGCATAATTGTTCTCCGCTTGCATTTCATATCTGCTCAAAGCTTCCTAAGCTTTTTAAATCTTTTAGAACTCAATATCGAAATAAGTATATAAGCGTACCTGTATTAATTCTGAACGATAACCACTCGTATATACACAGCATTTTCTCAAGAAACAAATGGTCAGCTTACTTACACGCAGAATAATATGTACGGATGAATTGAATTCTTCGTTTACAATGCACACCGCTGTCTGTATTCGTATATTACGACAGCGAAATACACACCCAGATGGCTTTGTATTAAGCAAAAACTGAAAAATCTTAAGTACGATTCACTGATTCAATTGTTACGGCAGTGGTCGTAACAATTTCGAGTTTTACATTAATGTGTAGAACAAATAAAGCTTTACGAAGTTAAATTAAGCAAAGTGCGACTTCAAAGAAAACAATGAATACGAATACGAAAAACTTGTCCAATAAGCTTAGCTTTATTAAGTCGTTCTTAAGTCGCCGACTATGAATACTGGCCTAAGGGAAATAAATGTGTACAAATGCTTAGAAATAACAAAATTAGGTCACTCTCATTGTTAAGTACTTAGGCTATAAAGCTTTCCTCTGAAGTTGTTAAGTGTAATGAAAAATCAGGTACGTAGGATATATTTTGCCTGAAATCCATTCTAAACGTTACAGATCCTTAGTGCTGGAAAATGTTTCATGTATTGCCATATCAAATACTGGCAACTTCGCCTGCGTTTATTAATTGCATCGCCTGTGTTTAATTAACTTAGTCGTATTTAAGAGAAAAATAATTGAAACATTATACTTATTAACACTTACACGCGAATCATCTATGAACTAAACTATTAGTAATGAAACAGCTACAAATTTGTCTTTGGGGTGCATTTCACGATGGGAAAGCGCCACCTAGATAAACGACCTAAGATTAGAGTTTCCCTGGTTCAATAAACATGATTTAGGCTTACGTTCATTATTCCTCTTCCGTCCACTTATCAAAAAATCATATCTCTGCGTCCCATAACATTATAAACAAATGAATCCATCAAAGCGGGCTATCAAATTCTAAGCGATCGTCAATTTGATGCAGAGCAGAGCCACCTGCAATAATTCATTTTACAATTGGAATATTTTACAGAAAACTGGTACTTCGATAGCGCAAAAAATCACGTTTTCTACCAGTTATAACTCATAATTCGCGAACCAAAGCAAAAATTAGAAAATTGGCTTCAAGGTGCATTCGCCCACCCTTCAGTCCAACTGTGTTAAAGATTTCAGATCACGGCGTGCAGTAGATTTAGCCAGGCATCGCGCACGTTCAGACAGACAAACACACAAACACTTGCTCTTATTAGATAGAAGATGCTCATGAGCGTATGTAAATCATATTAATGGATTTGTGGTATAAAACTGCATCTAATATATAATCGGAAGTGTGTATTTGGATATGTGGATGTGTGGAGGTATGGGTATGGATGTTCCCTATACAAATCTACATTTTTTTAGCAATTTGCATAAAATTTTGCACACATACCCAGTTAATCCCGGAAAGTAACGCGGTCGACATTAAAATTCAAACAAACTACTCTTTACCTTGAAAATTATATAATTTATGAAAATATTACACTGAATATTTGTCATATGCGATCCAGTTATCATGACAACGGTGTATTGTTTACAGTGTTCACATAAGCTTAAGACTTTGGGAGCTACAAAATACTGGACTTAAGAAATTCTGAGGCTATCGATGTAATACATTGGTGTAAATAAATAACGAATAATGAAATCCACGAAAATGATGCACAATGTGATGCATCATTTTCTCACTTCACATTTTGATGCAGAATACGAGGTCGTATTCCAGGGACAACTTAATCCAGTTAGAGTAGGATTACCTCCACAACGTCTCTGGGTTTTTACGTATATACCTTAGGAGCGAGTCTCACCGCTCGTAGAGTTCCTGGCTAGGGGAGGTAGCTGCACGCTGATTGGATCAGCTCTCCTATCCCACTCCACGTGTTGTCTGTCTCTCTCGCAGCGGCATTAACCCTGCACTAAACTATTAAAGTATTTTCTACGACTGGCATGATGTTCACTCTCTGCCCAGCGGTAGCTTACTGATCTTACGCGCAGCAAATTCGCGCATCTTGGTAACGAGACGTAACGAGAAGCTCGCTGGCTGGGTTTGGCTTCAAGGCCAGAGACGTTGTGGGAATAATCCAACTCTATCTCAGCCTGCTTGAGTGCCAGCGAAGTCAGTTAAACATCCTATCCACTGATAGGATATATTCATAGCTGTAAGGCTTTGTATAATTGAGAAGTATGGATGTTTATCACAGGCCCTAAGCATAAAACATGAGACAAAATATGATGGAACATTTTAGTCCCATGCGCTGTGTATATTATGTCCCAGGTTTGGGGGAGGAAAGTATGAAAGTTATTATTCAGCCCCGAAAGGTTGTTTGGTAACATGAGAGTGTGAAATAAATATTCCGAAGAGACAATACAATTTTATGTTGCTGGAATTTCTGTTTCTTCTTATTTCAACCCTCCCAGGCATGGTGTGTAGAAGCAACGGGGTGCAAAATTCGACATCCTTTATGAACCATAAATATATCTAACGTTTTCTGAGGGAATAATTTGAGTGTGGAAAGTCGTTTTTACTCATTTCAAATTCTACATAGGCTAACTATATTAGAACCTACAGCTTGGAAATCAAAACTCCTTCATAAGTTAATTTAGAATTTAAAAATACAAAACCCGGGAGACGCCGGGAATTTTATGCTAGTTTTCAATAAACCCTTTAATTTTATTTGCAATGAACCTGTAAAATTTCTCTAAGATTTGGAAGAAAATTATTCAGCAAATATCCATAATATATGTTACTATGTGGTTATATTATATTATAAAATTGTGATTATATTTCTTATAGTGAAGGTACCATTATAGCAAAGTTATTTGAAGCAGTTAATAGGTTTGCCAAATCCCACGTGACTTACTTTATTACAAAGAGACTCCGATGGCACAAGGGTATCATGTGTGTTATGCAAAATGCACTGGAGCCTAGCGGTAATTTTCCGGTGTGAAAATTGTGATGGGGATAATGACTGTGATGGTTATCTGTTATACATGTTTACTAGTTTCCTATGTAGATTGACTGCACAGGCAACAGCAATTTGCTTCACATGACGTTTACATGCACTGACATTATACATGAATATGCAAGAGACGAACTTTTGTGTTTGGTCAGCCCTGGAAAACTTGAGTCTTTTTTACTCCGATGGAATATTACATGATTTGATATGGTGATTTCAGCAGGTGTCCGCAAGCATTAAATAGTTACTGAAGTAAGTGAATAATGCCATGTTTCTACACTCGAACTAAGTTAGCAAAAAATCATGTCGTTGATGTCACAATTAGGCTACTAAGGTTATTTCTGAAGGGGTAAATCGTGGTAGGGGTAAATCGAGAGCTTGTGTAACGCTCAAAATCGTCACGAAATTAGTGTTAAGCTCAAAATCGTGACGAAATTAGTGAGGTGTGACGGAACGGACTGCACAAAAAACAATGAACTCAATGATTAGGCTTATCCAAAATTTAAAAAATCCAAAAATCAAAATTAAAAAATCCAAAATTTAAAAAATCTAAAAATTCAAAATTAAAAAATCCAAAATTAAAAAATAAAAAAAATTAAAAATTCAAAGATCCAAAATTAAAACGTCCAAAAATCCAAAATTTAAAAGTAAACAATCCAAATTTAAAAAATCCAAAATCCAAAATAAAAAATCGAAAATTAAAAATCTAAAAATTAAAAAATTCAAAGATCTAAAAATAAAAGATAAAAAATTTAAAAAATCCAAAATTCAAAAATTTAAAAAGTCCAAAAAACCCAATATTAAAAAGTCCAACAATCCAAAATTGAAAAATCCAATAATCCAAAATTGAATTAAATTCAAAATTAAAACAAGTTTCACTCCTGTCGCGTGGCGTACCAAGCACACTTTTTTTTACAAGGTCCGATCGGTCGCGAAATGAAACCCACAGTGAAAATCAAAACTGTTTTATTTGGAACATTTAGATTCACCTACTGCGGCAAGTTAAATGAAAAGGGTGTCAATATTCGGGATGCGCATCGACCACGCCTTTAGCTATTACTTCCACTCCTCCCCTCTTCTCCCCGTAACATACCGAACACCCGATCGACGAGCGAATATACCCGACTGCGAGAATTCTTTGGTGTCTTGGCCAAGCGATGGAATAGCTAAGCGGGGAAAAGAGGGTTCTGCGCCAACCTCCCTTCTGCTTGTGCATCTGCGCAACTTGTTTCTTAACATGTCACGCTATACTTCTCTACATAGTCGCCGCTTTGATTGAGACATTTGTCGTAGCGTGATACCAACGTAAACATGCCTCGAAGTACGTGCTGTCATTCGATTTCTGCATGCTGAGGGGTGCAATGCAGCCGAAATTCATCGACGAATGGCCAATGTGTACGGTCAAACTTTCATGAAAGACAGCAAAGTGCGGCAATGGTGCAGGAACTTTGAAGCAGGACGTACAGACGTTAATATTGCAGGTGGCCAGGGAAGGAAGCTAGTGTCAACCGATGACCTTGTTCCGGAATTGTACGAGGCTGATACAGCCCCAAAAATAACAAATCCATAGGCGCTAATCAAGAGAGCGGGTTGGCCACGCAATCCTACCTCTCTTCCGATCCAACGCCTGGGATATGTTCCATTAATTTGTTATTTTGGGGCCATATCAAGAGCATTGTTTATGAGACACCAGGAAACGAGCGATAAACGTTATCACCAGGATTCTTACAGCTTGTGATGAGATTGGAAACATGCCTGGACTATTTGGGAGGGTGCGCCGATGTTTCCTTAGAAGATGCAGTAGCTGGATTGAAAATGGCGGTCACTATTTAGAACACCTTTTCTTGAAATGAATGGTGAAATTTAACATTATTAAGTGCCAGTATGGTACCGTACTTTATGAGTTTGTGTGGTGGACGAAAAAATGTCTGTCCGTCTGTCTGTCCGTCTGTCCGTGTGTCTGTACGCACCATAACTCAAACACGCTTTTTCGGATTTTCATAAAACTTGGAAAACACATTTATAATGTCCACGGGAAGAACCCTATTGATATTGAACCAAATCGGTTCACCGGTACCGGAGTAATGCCCAATTTAGTGCCTATTTTAATAGATTATGGCGCCTTTCTAATAGAAAGGCGCCATCACTCAAATACGCTGTATCGGATTTCCATGAAACTTGGTATACCCATTTATGACGTCCATAAAAAGTGCCTTATTGAATTTGAACCTAATCTGTTGACCGGTACCGGAGTAAAACCCAATTTAGTGTATATTTTAAAGACGCGGTAACTCAAATACGCTTTACCGGATTTTTATGAAACTTGGTATACACATTTATAATGTCCATGGGAAGACGTCTATTCATAATGGATAAAATCGGTTGACCTGTTTCGGAGTAATGCTCAATTTAGTGTTTATTTTATGGTAATATACGTATTCGAAAGAATTTAAAAAAAAAATGAAATTCAGTTATCTTGACAACATAGCCTATTGTTTTACTGTGATCGTATAAGGCCTTGGAAATTAAAATACAGGTAGCTATGACAAAAAACATATTGATTTACATGCGCTTATCCAACTAGACCGTTAAAATGACCCAGGTGGCCGAGATGGTAGACCTTTCTTCTTCCGTAAGCCCTGCTTAATGAATAAATCTGGAGCTTAACTTGGAAATCAATTTAAAAAAAAAACACACATTTTGCATATCATAATTGCAGTCATAACTGATTAAAAAAAACATACTGGCACTTTGTTACATCAGTTTACCTGATTTTATTAAATCTCACATTGATAGGTAATTTGTAGCCTATGCCTCCTTTGTTCCAAACAGAATTGTCCATCATGTACATCCTAGAAGTGCCTTCTACTGAAAAATGTAATATAGCCTATGCTTCGTGCATAGCGAATACATTTTTAAAGCGCAAGATTAGTAGAAGTTGGGATATCCTTTTTTCAATTTCAGTTTTATTGCTACAAATTACAATATAAAATATATACAAATGTGATTTCGAATGCCGCACGAAAAAGCAAAGCTGTTGCTCATGGGCGGTCCATTTCAATACAATAAAGTAACTTACACTAAAATAATTATTTACACTAATTCAGAAAATTTATTTACAAAACAAAGAAAAGTATGAGTTAATTCTATTTACATGTTATATTTACAACAATAGAAATGTACGAGTAAATATAATAATAATATTTTTTTGAACAGATTTTAAGATAAGACAAAGCAATTATTTCTATATTGTAATGCAACCATTTCGGGGCTGAAATTTCTACATCAAAATGTGAAGTGAGAAAATGACATTCTTCTTGTCCAGGGTAGAGGAAGTTATGTGACTGTATCACACTGTGCATTATTTTCGTGGATTTCATTATTCATTATTTATTTTCACCAATGTATTACCTTACATCGATAGCATCAGAATTTGTTAAAGTCCAATATTATGTAGTTCCCAAAGCCCTATGTGAACACTGTAAACAATACACTGTTGTCATGACAACTGCATTGGATTCCATTTTTAAAGTATAATATTCTCAGAAATTACATAAATTTTCAAGGGAAGGAGTGGTTTGTTTGAATTTTAATGTTGACCGCGTTACTTCCCGTTCTTAACTGGGTATGTGTGCAAACAAGAAATGTAGATTTGTATAGGAAACATACATACATACATATCCACAAACACACATTCGATTTTATATATTAGATTAATCTTTATATTTTAAATATACATTTGAAAATTCATTTTGTCTTGCGAAAGATTAAATATCTTCCCATGACTAAAAAAATATTAAGTATGTAACTTATATTTTTAGAAATATTACAAGCATCTCTCCACGATTTGAACTTCTCCCCTGCCACCGTTTAAAAATAGCTTTAAAACTAGTACACAGAGGTCACTATGTGATGGAGAATTAAATAGTAAGCTAATGATTTAAAGAAAGGCAGTCAGACTTCCTAACAGTCATACATGCCTTTAGTTTGTAATTTTCCTTTAGATGAATTAATTATCGGTTATTTTTTTCTACTTGTCATACTCGTGATATGTGTCGACATCTACAGAGAACTAAAAAGATCGATTGCAATAAATTGTCATCTCAAATATTTTAAATTAAATTTTTGAGACAAAACTCAACTATCAGGGCTCAGACTGTGTAGACTAGACTCATTCGTAAAGTCATAACTGCGGAGTAAAACATAGTCCAATTACCTTCAGTTATTGTGGTTCTGATTGTTTCATTAATATCGTCCAGCAGGTATTACATTCTTGTGCAAGAGGAAATAACAGAGTAGGTTGGCTTGGATCTAGGGGTGTACAGGCAGTAGCAGATCTCTTATTCTTATCGGAACCTTTCTGTTCCGCACACGGAGTTCAGGGTTTATTTTTTCTCTCTCCTAGAGGAGGTTTTATTTACGCTTATTTTCATATAGAGATCAATGTCAATCTTCAGATCGCGGTTAACAGCACATACACATAGTACTTAATAGTGTATCTTTTTCATGTCCTATGTTAATTCAGCTTCTATCGCTTAATGCTTTTGTACAACTAAATTGTATATGTAACAATTAATTTCCTTCATATAATTTAATGTATCTTAAAATTGTTTCATATTATTTAGTGTGTCATTTAATGTAAATCATTTAATGTGTTATGTTGTGTTCTTTTAATGTATTTAGTGTTATTTATTATGCTATATTGTGACAACTAATGTACTAAAGGGTGCGGCAAAACATCCTCCCTATTTTAAATTTCAAATAAAAAACAGATGGATCAAAATAAAGAAACTGTATTAATATTAATGATATCTACACAGTGGGAGTTTAGGGTTTTAAGTATAATACATTAGTTCACCTCACTGCGAAGTGTAAATAGACCTTAATCCTGTCTCCGTGCTCTTATAGCAAGATTCACCATATCAGTTGTGTCAACGTGGTTATGAAAATCGTGTAAGATCATGTGCAAACATCCTTGAAGCTGTACCAGAAGATGTTGTGGTCCTTTTTAGTAATGAAGCACATTTTCACTTATCTGGATGTGTTAATAAGCAAAATTTCCGTTATTGGAGTGGACAGAACCCTCGTGAACTTCATGAAAAACCTCTGCATAGCGACCGTGTTACTGTATGGTGCGCAGTTGGAAGAGTTGGGATAATTAGTCCTTACTTTTTTTTGAAGAGGATGGTGCTACTGTGACAGTAATCTCTGAAAGATACACTCACATGATCAACCATTTTTTTTTTACCAAGACTCAATGCACTACTGACTGAACAGGTATGGTTTCAGCAGCATGGAGCCACCGCTCACACAGCTCAGATTTCTCTCCAAGTGCTGAGACAGATGTTTCTCGGGCGCTTAATTTCTTTACATGGCGAAATTTCCTGGCCAGCACGATCACCAAACCTTACACCCTGCGATTATTTTATGTGAGGATATCTTAAGGGTGAGGTGTTTAAACATCGGCCGAGGACTTTGCCAGCCCTAAGAAATGCAATACTGGAAGAGATTGGTCTTATTCCTCAAGAAATGTTGGTTAGAACGATGGAGAATTTCCAAAGTCGCATTCAACAATGCACTGATAGTGAAGGACACCACTTGAGTGACTCATTGTTCCAAACATGAAACTTCCCACTGTGTAGAATCATTCATGTTAATACAGCTTCTTTATTTTGATCCATGTGTTTTTTATTCGAACTTTAAAATAGGGAGGATGTTTTGCCGCACCCTGTATTAGTCCCTGGTGAAGTGGAAGAAAAGACCTTACGGTCTTAACTCTCTTCAGGTTAAATAAATGATAATAATAATGATAATTATTATTATTATTATTATTATTATTATTATTAATGTGGCAGGTGATAACTCCATCGCCACGGCACTCATCTAGTAGTGAGGAACCTAAAGTATTTCTTAAATGTGAAAGGGTGGGGGAATTTGTTATGCAGGAGAGATTGCCCCCGTGCCGGTCAGGCCACGTTACCGGTCAACAAGTAGTTACACATTAAGACGCTAGATAGCAGAAAACAGTTATGAAGTGGTAGGCAGGAACAAAAGAAATGTATTCCTAACATAGAGTTCGTGTTTGTCCAGCGTCTTATTGTGTAACTACTTGTTGACCAGTAACGAGGCCTGACCGGTACCGGGGCAATTTCCCTAAGGTTTAATTTAGGCTCTCTTAGGAGTTCTTTAACGTGACGTAAATCTACGAATAGGCTTATACCCCTTCCCAAATTGTTCTGGCTTTACAGATACCATTTCCCAATTCAGGTGTCTAATACAGTCATCCCTACTTACGTTCTCTTAGTCAGCAACTTCTGTTTTTACTGTAGCTGAGTCTGAATTTCAATAAAATTTCATTTTAGTTTAATTATTACAGACTAACTTTCCTGTATTGCCTATAAGTAGAACCCGGACTTGTATGCAAAATGCATGTTCGTTTCTATATTTTTAAAAGTAAGCGTAAATGATATGTTTTGTAAATAACATATTTCAGACAATTTAACCACTATTTATTAATGCATATAAATGTATATTCCGGGAGCATTAGTGGAATCAAAAATATTATATGCTGCTGAATTATGGGGAGAAACTGAAAATCTAAATAGAGTTGGGGCCAGATATTGTAAAAAAAAGTGCTGGGTATACCGATCAATTCAGCAAATATTGCAGCTTTATTGGAATTGGGAATAGAAAGTAGTAGAGGCACATTCCTAATAAAAAAAATTAAATTTATTCGTCATATTTTGTCAAACCCAGAGGATAGTTTTGAGATAGATTGTTTAAAATTTTTACAAAGTACAAAGGTTATGAATAATTTGAGGAAAAGTTTAGAAGAGAATATAAACTGTATAGGATTAAATTGGATATGGAATAGAATGGGTTCATGGAATATACAGATTATATGCAAATTAATTTTAAAAAGGTGTATCGATATTGCTAGGCAGGAAATGTTTTCAGAAATGAGAAATTTTAAATCACTACAATGTTATGCAGAGATGAAATTGGAATGGGGTATGGAAGCTTATTTATTTTCATGTAATCGGGAGGAAAGATCCAGTTTGGCCTGGTGGAGACTAGGAATCTGGAGACTGAAAAACTTGAGAGGATCGGTACCTAGGGGAATATGCCCATTATGTAACGAGGAAGAGGATGCGATTGGTTTTCGAGCTGGCCATAGTACTGTTGAAGCCATAACGGCGTTCACAAAGAGAAGCTTAGATGCACTTGAATGTGGTGACTTGACATGTGGGCGTTTCTTTGATCTCACAAAGGCATTCGACACAATCTCTCATGAAATTCTGATGAGTAAACTTGATTTTTATGGTTTTGACTCCAAAAGCATTAACATTTTGTCTTCATATCTATCTGACAGGCAGCAATCTGTGTACTTACACGGGAAACATTCTCATTTTAGACATGTTAAGTATGGTGTCCCACAGGGCTCGGTACTGGGTCCAGTTTTATTTTTGATTTACATCAATGATCTTCCTGATAGCATAAGCGATGGATGCCTGGAAACTTATCTTTTTGCAGATGATCTAGCCTTGAATATCTGTAGTTCAAGCAATGAAAATCTAGACAGTAAACTTGAAACGATTTCTATACAAATACAGGATTGGTGTAATTCTAATAAACTTAGTCTCAATCAGAATAAAACGGTTAGCATCAAATTTAGTTTACGCAGATCTTCATATCACATTGATTCTTCTGTTAAGTTCCTAGGCATTTATCTCGATCCCGATTTAGGATGGAAGTCCCATATCAAATATGTAGCAAGTAAAATTAGCAAAGGTCTGTTTATGCTAAGAGCTCTTAGTCACAGTATTAGTAAAACAACTTTAACAACTGTTTATTATAGTCATATATACAGTCATCTAAGCTACGGAGTCTTGCTGTGGGGCAACCATGCTTACACAAACAAACTTCTACTACTGCAAAAGAGGGCAGTGAGGATAATATGCGGAGCTCCCCTGAAAGCACACTGTAAACCACTTTTTATCGAACTTGGTATTCTTACCCTTCCATGTATATATGTTTTTAAGTGTCTTATTCATGTAAAGAAGAACTTGTCTGATTACACTCGATGCACATCTCTTCATAACTATCCTACTCGAAGCAGTAGTTATTTATATATAAATAAATGTAAATATACCAAGACTCAGAATAGTTATGAGGTGATGTCATTGAATTTATTCAATAGTCTGCCAGAAAGCATAAAGATAATGACTTTAAGTAATTTTAAAAGAACAATCAGAAGATTTTTATCAACTAACCCTCTCTACAGTGTTGAAGAGTATTATAATATTGAGTGGTTTTAATTATAGTTGTAAGTTGTATTTTATTTTATTGACGTTGCTATACATTGAATATGTCTCCAGCAATAAATCTCTATCTATCTATCTATCTATCTATCATACAATTTTAGAGTGTAAGGAAACTGAAAGGTGGAGGGTAAATGTAATTGGTGGTAAATTACTAAAAATTAATAAAGGGGTGGCATATAAGAAGCTATGCATAACAAAAAAAATAGGGATTTATTGAAAAGAAAGGAATGGGGAAATTTTTTATTGAAAAATAGAAGATAGTAGCAGTATAAATTCAAGTGAAATAGAATATAGTCTATAGCATACTTGGTTGTTGTTTTTAAGTAATAGGTAGAAATAGTTATAGAATGTTTGTTTAGTAATCAAGGGACTGAATGGTAAAACAGAAATGTAACCAAAGTCCCTGTTTGTATGAAGATGAAATAACCTATGTTATTCCAGGGGAAAATGCATATTTTAAGTTTTAAATGAAAAAGTGCATGTTTTACTCTTAAATGTGGCATTGTATTATATTATATAATGAAAATGGAACGTGGAGAATAAGAAATAATACTGAACTAAAACAACTGTATGGAACACCAATAGACATTGTAATTCGTCTGAAGAGGCTACAATGGGCCGGGCATGTGCACAGAATGCCAGAACAAAGGATACCGAAAAGGATAATGAAGGCTTCATTTGATGGGAAGAGGTCCCAAGGACGACCAAAAAATAGATGGGAGGATGCCGTTAGAAAGGATGCTGAACAGCTGCTAGGAATCAGAAACTGGAAATCGGCGGCGGTGGATAGAGAAGTTTGGAGGAGAAAGATTGGGGAGGCCAGGGCTCGATATGGGCTGTAGTGCCATATGATGATGATTATATTATATTTTATTCTTTAGATAGTTAATAATTACTGGCACTTGGTAAGTCTCTGCAACCAATCTATAGGCTATATTATCCCCTTGAGCTAGTTTTATCTCACTCGGGTACATGGTTAGGCTACAGGCTGTCATACGACGAGAAACATTCCAGTGAAGTGAAAACAGTGATAGATTCCTTAAATGCGAAAGATGCAGCTAGCATTACATCAGAATTTTTTTTTTCTAAAGATGGCATTGAGTAAAAGATCTAGTATATTCATAGCCGCTTCTCCAAATTACCTGAAATTATAACTCAGTTGGAGGTTCGAAATAATTCTTTAGGGTATTCACTTTCTCTGATAGATGAAATTTCAAATGTACTGTCTTCAGGAACTCGCCGTTTTTCTAAAATTGCATTCGATAAGCTGTCAGGCGTTAAATAAAAATCCTGGTTACAAAACAATCAGTCAAATCGGCAAAATGTCGTCTGGTGGTGGTGAAAAATTGTAACAGAAGAAGAATTCACTGAAAAAGAGTTGTGTTGTTTTTTTACATACACCTGTGACATCATACGATATAGAAAAGACATTTTCGTTGTATAAAACCTTCTTCAGTGACAGACGTAGGAGCTTCACACATGAAAACTTCAGGGCAACTTTCCTTACATACTGCAATAGCCACGAATAAGGTGAGATTATCCCTCCAAAAATGGTTTATTTTATCTTTGTTTATTATTTTTTTGTTTGTTTTTTACATATAATGGTGATTTAAAAAAAAATTATTCTTTCATACTTGCATGCATTTAATATTATTTCATTATGCATACAAACCCGGGCCCTGGGCTACTTATAAGAATTCTTTTTTCACTATTCGATGCATGGCTTTGAGTTATTATGCTGAACCTTCAACCTTTCCTTTACGAGGTTAGTCCACAAAGTAAGTTTACCTGCTTACACAATGAAACACAATTTCATAGAAATATTTATCGTAGCAGATACAGCAAGTGTTCAGCTTTTTTTCAACATATTCACCACCGGTATTTAGACGTTTTGTATAACGTGGGAGAAGCTTTTTAATACATGTGTTGTAGAAATCTGCAGCCTGCGATTTGAACAACTATGTGACAAACATTTCCTCCTCTCTGTCATTCTCAGTGGATCTCCCAGCAAGACAAAATTCAAGCAGACATTGTCAGTGCGGAAAGTGATGTGCATGGCGATCTCCATGTCAACTTGCTGATAAGAGGTGAGAGGGTGAATTCTGCCCCAGAAGAAATAAATGTATAAATGTACGATATAACAAATGTCAATTCCGGTGGCGAATAAAAATACCTGAATACTTGCTGTTCTGTTGCAATAAATATTTCCATGAAATGTTGTGTTGTTTCTATGAACGGCCTCAGGGAAACTTACTTTGTGGACGAACCTCGTATTTTTAGAAGCATTTATTTTCCAATATTGATAGGTAGGTTTTATTACATGTACTAGCTTAAGTGGCCCGGCGTCGCCCGTGTTTTGTATTTTGTAATATGAAATTAACATATGGAGGACTTTCGATGTTGGAACTCTAGGTCTTATATAATATGTATGTAGAATTCGAAATGAGGAAGAACGACACATGACACTCAGACTATTCCCTCAGAAAACGCTAGATATAGGTTCTTATGGCTCATAGAGGATGTCGAATGTTGCATTCCATTGCTTCTACACTCCATGCCTGGGAGGAGTGCAAATAAGAAGAAAAAGAAATTCCGGTTACATAAGATTGTATTGTCTTGACAGAAAATATACTGCGCGCGTAGGACTGAAAATGTTCCATCCCGTTTTGTCTTCTTTTAGATGCTTAGGGCCTCTGATAAAAATCCCTAGGCCTATTTCTCAACTAATACAAAGCATACAGCTATGAGTGACGTATCAGTGGATAGGATTTGTTACCGACTTCCGATATAGCATACTCACTGGCACACACTTAAGTTGTACCTGCAATACGATCGCTTATTCTACATCAAAATGAGAAGTGAGAAAATGATATTTTCCACGTCGAGGGTAGAGAAAGTTATGTGACTGCTTTATTTTCGTGGATTTTATTCATCAAGAATTATTTTTACAATTATGTATTAAATACTTCGATAGTATCAGCATTTGTTAAAGCCCAGTATTATAATCACTGCCTTCTAAACTGTATTAATCGTGTATACACTGCCTGTCCTATACGGCTAATTTTGCGTACTCGGCGACATTACAGATGGCAGCACCTTTCACACCCAGACTGCTTCTTGTTTTTTCCTACGACATTGTTGATTATGTAGTGCTGTCACCGCCGTCTCGTAATCACTGCCTTCTAAACTGTATTACTCCTCGAGACGGCGGTGCTCATAATATAGTCTATCAATGCGTCTGATTAATTTACATTTATTTTAATTATTGCTCCAAAATTCCATTTCATGGTAAGTGTCATATACTGGAATAATATTACGTTCTAAACAAATAACACAAGCATCTGTGTCTGTTTAATGCTTATTTTGATTAGTGATTGCTGCAATCTGGGTGTGAACTGTGTCTCCTCTACTGGATAAATTAGGCAATTTAACAATACTCTGAACTCCATGTTAAAATAAAGCATAGGACAGGCAGTGTAATTCTCGAGACGGCGGTGATTATAATATAGTATCCAAAGCCCTATGTAAACATCGTAAACAATACTTTCGTTATGTAAACAATTGACATCAGAACTCTCTAACTTTGCCTCATTTCACATTTCCGAATTTTCCCGTGGATTTTCCAAAACTTTTCTCTCACACAAACCTTGTCGTGACAATTACGAACACAACAAAAAAAAGAATCAGCCAAATCGGTCGAGCCGTTCTCAAGTGATGCGGCAACAACCCTTTTGTAAATTCATTTTTATTCATATAGATATATTATATTGTGTTTATTTTATGCTTATACAGTCTTATATTTATTTTTATAAATTTAAACATTAGTTGTCAACAGTCATGTACAGGTAGAAGGAAAAAAAGCGGACCGACTAAAATATCTAAGTTGCCGATATGAGCCACTGCGCATGCCTAGCGGCATTCACAGGATAGCAGGGAATGTATTGAAATTTGTTCTACAGCCGATAAATTGCTTGAATTGAGAAATAATTTCATATAATTTGCATTGCTTGTGAAACAAACGTTTCCGTTACATCTCTTACATTTATTTACGTATCACAAGGCTCTGAAATCAGTTACAAGAGTCTGTCCGCTTTTTTTTCATGTACTATAATTTTATTATTTTCACATGATTATTGATAACTAATATGTGTATATGTATATATATATATATATATATATATATCATCCTGAATGATAAATCAGAGATGATTAGGCCTAATGTGTTCATAAAATGAAATATTACAAACCATCTTCCGGGTATAAAAGTATCTTGTGAAACACACTTGCTTTACTCTAGCTGTAGGTCATGCTATCTTCTCGCTTCTCATAGTAAATAGACATAATATGGTATTGACCGCCGGCGTGGTCTTGTGGTTAGCGTCGCTGACTACGGATCCGTTTAGTTTAGAGTTGAGTATGGTATTGCGCATTCAATTGTTTCAGCTCACAAATAATTCTTAGGGCCCGGATTTTTATGTGCAAAAAAACTTAAAAATATTTATTTTTTATGTGCTAAGAATGTTAAAAATATGTGCTAAAATTTAAAAAAATATGTGCTAAAACTAAAAAAAAAAAATCTGAAAAAAGAAGAAAAAAACACCAGAATGTTCGTAACTTACTAGAACAAATTATATTGAAAGTCGCCAACATCAGATGTAAAATGTTGACTGGAGTTGCAGTGCACAACAAATGTCATCTCCAGATTATGGATCACAAATCCTTGCCTATTATCCGAGAATAATGCCTTATATTGAGAAAGGAACATTTTACTTCATACGATGTTAATCTTGCATATTTGAAGAGGGGTATATCACTAACACACACACACGATCAAGTTCACTTATGTCTTAGTCTTCCAAAACTTAAGCTACTTTGCAGAGGGTTTGGTAGCCACCATTTTTCTCAAACATACCTTTAAATTATGTTCTTAGAACTTCTATTTTCGAACCTGAGATAGTGTTAAGTTGCCTTTCAACATATTGTATTTCTTGAACTGAATTACTCAATAAATCTACAGAAGTTTCTAGTTTCTTTAATGAGTGAATCAAAATTAGCCGATATGAAAGCCGAGTCACATTTTAAAGTAGTATCACATATTAAATTCTGAATAATCTCAATTGCAGAGGCATCGTCTTTGTCCAGTTAACTTACTACAGATGCAAATGCTTCAAAATGATCTGCATAATACAACACGGCACTTGAGATTGGGTTCTGTTCTTCCCCGATAAGCAAGTGCAAGTGAATCACTCTCACCTCATTGCAAGTGAAGCATTTGTGTTGAATTCTTTCGAGATACAAATTTTTGTTGTAAAATGATAAGAGAGAATGAGGAAAGTACTAAAATATTTATTTGTGGAGAATATATCGAAAATATTTATTCACGTAACTTTTTTGTAAAAAATATGTTTTTATGTAAAATAAAATTTTGAATTTGCGGTTGTCGGACCTTGATATGAGCATCAGGAAAAAAAATTACTTAAAAAATCCAGAAAAGTACTAAAATATGTATTTATGGAGAAAATATCGCAAATATTTATTCACTTAACTTTTTTTGTAAAAAAATGTGATTTTATGTGAAATAAAATTTGGAATTTGCGTTTGCCGGACCTCGAATCGGATGCTAAACTTTGTTTTAGGAATGTACGTATCAAGGGAAAAAAAACTTTTTTTTTACATACAAATCCGGGCCCTAATAATTATATATATACATACAGTAGCACATTTAATTAGAGTAAAATGTTTTAACAAAATCTTTAAGTAAATTTTTATAAACACTAAAGAATTCTTCACGCAAAGTGATAGTAGGCCTAATACCAAGGGAAATAATGTTTTATCTCAAATGCATGTATTAATACAAAACTCGATATAAAAAGTCAGGTTTGAACGCAATACATCTCTCTACATACAAATGTCTGTGCTACAACTATCCGATCCGATCACCTCCCACTTGGGCAGCACATTGCTACATTTGGCACGCTACGCTGAAATTAAATACCTATAGTCCAGAGATAGATTTCTTACTCCGGTTAAGCTTCACACACGTTAGCGATTTCGTATCGATTCAAATCCTTTCCTAAATCTTTCCATTCCGTGTGAGTTATTCCGGTCACACATCTATACGTGGTGATGTTAGACTGCATTTCCATAGTAGAAACTTACATCCAGCTTAAAAGGCCCGACGTCGCCCGAGTTTTGTATTTTGTAATTGGAAATTAACTTATGAAGGACTTTCGATTTTCAAATTATAGGTCCTTATATAGGTACTAGCATGTGCCCGCGGCCTCGCCCGCGATAATTATTTCAAAAATTAAAAATTAAGAGCATAATAGTTAAATCATTATATTTCTTAACACCTAAATTACGTGGACTACATACCACGATTAGATAGCGTCGCTTGGTAAAAGCTACCTCAGATTCGAGTTCCTTGGTCCAGAAAACCCCTGTATAGTGAGTTTCGTCCAAATAAAACAATGTTTGACCATATTAGGGCTTACAACATTCAAGCGATCGCGAAAGTTTGATTTCAAGGTATGACAAAAATAGACAAAGCCAACTGTAATTGTCAAACTTCCATTTAATTTAATTCCAAACCCATCTGAAACCCACCGGCAACAATATGTTTTAATGTCAAATGTGATTCGGATTCGATAATTCTGTGTAAGAAGGGATTAAGTATTCTCAAAAACATTTTATTTTTGGCATTTAAATTCAGAATTTTTCAAAATCCTTTCTTAGTGAGCACATACATTATGAAACGAAGGTACTGTCAAAATTCCAAGTCTCTACCTGTTATAGTTTAGGCTGTACGTTGATTCCTGTCAGTCAAGACAAAGCCTTTTATATATATAGAGAAGATATTTTGAATCTTAAATTAAGAAAAAATACTTATCAGATTCAAACTATTTGCTCAGAAAACGCTTGGTATAACTTTTTATGGCTCTAGAGAATGTAGAAATTTGCATCCCATCGCTTCTACACTCCATGCCTGGTAGGAGTTGAAATAAGAAGAAACAGAAATTTCGAAACATAAAATTGTATTGTCTTTGCGGAATATTTTATTTCTCACTCTCATGTTACCATACAACTTTTTCGGAGATGAAATTAAAAATAAATTCAATATCACTTTTATACTTCCCTCCCCCAAAACCTGCGATATAATAATATACATATTACCATACCTCGTAGGCTATTGTTTTCTCTTTGTCCAGGTAGAGAAAGTTATGTGACTGCAGCACATTGTGCATTATTTTCGTGGATTTCATTCTTTAATATTTATTTATAACATGAGTTATATTGATAGCTTCTCTAATTTGTCAAAGTCCCGTTTCATTTACTGTATTTCTAAACCTACTGAGGCCACTGGCAACAATACACTGTTGTCTTGTGAACTATGGTTTGGATTCGATAATTCTGTGTAAAAAGGGGTTAGGGTTCGATTTTTGGCATTTAGAATAAAAAAATTTCAAAACCCTTTCTTAGTGAGCACTTACATTATGAAACGTAGGTATTGTAAAAATTCCAAGTGATACTGTGATACTAGGGAATACAAGACCGGCACCTTTCACACAATACCGGAGCAAGCCAAACTAAAACTGCTGACGGGGCGGCGCGTTAGCCGCGTGACGTCACAGCCTTGCAACAGTATAATTTAAATTGCTCACAGAACGAGAATGAGCGAACATAAAAAGAAATGGTTTTCGACTCTGCACTTAGCGAGAATCATATTTTATTACAAGATAAAGTAAAAAATATCGTTCAGTACCCCTTTAATAAAATATATCAAAATGCGGAGACTTTGAAGCCATGTTGTCAATGTAGTGGTATTATTACAGCCGTTTACCTTAGAACTGTGGTGGTTTTTTTTTTCGCTGCAAAATTTAGAACTAGAATTGGCTGACTAGAACTCAAATTTCTGAGATTATATTAGATTTATTTGGAAACTAATCGACATGGATCACTGGATGGAGCCTGAATCGCTAGTATTTTCTACATTATTTATTTTTAACGCATTCGCATCTAATTAAGAGATTCTAGACGTTAGGAAAAACTCCTAGGCCTATATTTTACTGTGGCATATTTCTTTAAAATTACATAGTATAAGCTAAGTTCATATTATGTTATTACGGTTCTATACAGCAAAGATAAGTTTGCCTGTTTTCTTGTTTAGTGTCTATTAAGATTAATGCATATTACCCGATTTTACAGAACTTTTTTGACATTTTTATTTATTTAAATTACATTTACAAACTTATGTACAAATACAAATACAAATACAAAAATACACAATTAAACAAAAAACATTTACAAATTTCAAAATTAAAGTACAGAAAAGAAACAGAAAGAAAAGAACCAAATATTTATTTAGAAATACACCCGAATGAGCAGACTGCTCGTGCTCGGGTGTAGATTCAGAACATCAGAGTGGAGAAAGAGGAGAAACAAAAAACAAAATGAGAAAGAATGACACACTTATAAAAAAAAAAGGTGAAAAATGTAAAACAGAGCTAGAAAAAGAAAATACATTTTTATAAAATGGAGACAAAAAATATTAAACACAAATACATACAATAAATATTAATAAAAATAAATGACTTACAAAAAATGTTTTACATACTTATTAAATTTAAAATTGGGGTAAACTGCAAGATCGGGGTATCTACTGATCATAGAGTTACAGAAGCGGGGACCAAAATTAATGCTATGCTAATATAGTAATTTAAATGTACAGTAACAGATATTTTGTGAATTCGTTGCATTGTCTTTCGTGTTATAAACATATTCCTTATTCTCTTTATGTTCCCTAAAAAGTCTTATAGGGTTTCTTCCCCCCCCCCCCCAAATTGGGTTGTACGAGATCAGTCGCCTTCTTGAGTTGAAAGCCAGTAACACCCTCATCTCTTCTGTCGACTTTTTTTCATTTATTCGACTGTAAACCGTATGAGTGTTGTACTGTGGATTAACTTGAAAGGCCGGAGGATCATCTTTACCTGTCTTCTCTCTCATCAGTTCTCTGTATCTGGAGAATGATGATATTTGTCTTCCATTGGTCCAGGATTACTTCAGATTCCATGATTCTGTTAAAAGTGTTTGTGAGCATTTACACCGAAGTAGCATAGCATGCGAATCGCACTACCTGGATGCAGGCTGCACATCGAGTTGCATGGTTCACAGTTTCGCATTCATACCGAAGTAGCGAATGCGATCTGCAGTTTAACGTACATTTTATATTTTCACTTGAACAATTGGGAAACCCATTTAAAGTAATGTAATTTACCTAAAGAGGATATAGTTTCAGCAATTTTAATCCAGGCTTTTTTCATACTAGTTTCGATTACCATATCGTATAGTCTACGCATGTACAAACTGTATGTTAATTAGCTCCCTTTCCAGCAGTTTTTGTGATATCTTTGCCATAATCTACCGCTACACAAGCGAATATGTGTTGAATTTTCTTAACAATTAGAAAACAACTGAAAAGGCAACTGTACGCATGCGTCGCGTCGTCCCGAGGAGCGTCGCATGAAATAAGTCCAGATCTATCTGAAGAAATGAATGTCGCAATCTGCGAGCTGCACTATTGCCACGCTACTTCGGTGTGAAGACTTGAACTTGTTTGTTTGGGATTTAAAATGAGTAACGTGCAGCGTGCATCCAGGTAGCACGTCGCAAGTGGCATGCTACTTCGGTGTGAATGCTCCCTTACAGATAATAGGTTTGAGCTGCTCTGTTTCGAGTTTAATAAGTACATTATAAACTTTGTCTTCGCCTGGGGTTTTACCGGTACTAAAAAAAAACAAATTCTCTGCGAACGCTACAAGTGCCAGGATTTTCCTGACATCTCCCAGTACTGCAATAATAACAGTGGAAGTGTAAATCAAGGTCGTGAAGAACATGTAGTAACTAGTGCGTCAAATGGACCAAAGTGGCCAAGTGAAAATTTATTCTACATATTAATCAGTTTAATTAAGGGTTGAATGACATCTGTGTGGTGTCGTGGTTAACGTCACTAGCTACGGATCCGCAGACTCAGGTTCGATCCCCCGCACCTCCTTGGATTTTTCTGAGGTAGGGAGGTCTGGAACAGAATGCACTCAGCCCCGTGATTCTAACTTCTTAATCAAGTAGAAGTAACGGCTTCGGCCACAGAAACCATTATTAACGGCCGAGAGTGTCGGACTGCTGACCAGATGCCCTCTAATGGTTCCATCTGCCTATGACGCAACGGTCGGATGGTAGTCCTAGTCCCTTCAAAGATGTTTATAGGTTTGTTCGCAAAGCAAATCCGTGACTGCTTGAGAATTGGTTGTACTGCGCATGCCCAGTCTGTAACTTACCCGTGATTTGCACTTTGCGAACGGTTAGAAGAATTTGGAATCGATAGTTTCTACGTTTAATCGATATGATATGCAAATAAAATATATATTTCCCTTTAACATGTTATACATGCAATATACATCGGCAATATAAACTATATTTTGGGAAACTTTTAATTATCTTCCATTATTCATACATATAAGTAGCCTATGCTTATAAATCTGGAGCAAGGATTTGGAGGGAGGATTCAGGCGCGTGAAAATAGGTTACTGCGCATGTCTCTGATAACAATTCATGGTAGAGAGTGCAAATTTTTCTTATAGTACAGAAACTGTCCGTGAGAGCTTTGCGAACAGATGATTGAAATCAGAGTCACGGATTCTCGCTTTGCGAACGCGTGTGGAGAAAGAGCGCATGCGCGAACGATTTGTTCCTGGTTTCTGACTGCTTTGCGAACAAACCTATTGTAATGATAGGTTCATGCTACAGTTGGAACTGGTTCGACCATTCAGAGTGCGGCTTGATTGACTCTGGTTGGCTGTTGCTAGTGGAAGTACCATCCTTTCCTGTGCTTAATTTATTTTTATTTTTATTTATTGAGTGATTTCCTCATTTCTGAGGTTAAAGTCCACCAACACAACTCTATTACAATCACATTTGTATAAAAGTTCATTAATTTCTAACCAAATTTTAGATTACAATTAACCCAAATTTTTACATATTTTAATAAAATTAACATATTTCCAAAGAATGTTCAATGTGTTGCATGGTACCACTTATCCCTGTCCATTGCATCTTCTGGGTTTAACTGAAAATTGTGTAAGGAGTCTCGAACGCAATGATCCCATTTTCTAACAGGTCTTCCCTTTTTCCTTCTCCCCTCTGGTTGCCAATTCATTATAGCGTTTGGGATCCTATTCTCCGGCATTCTTTGTAGATGTCCATACCAATTTAGTTTTTTTGTCTATTGTTGATAAAATTGTTTCCTCTGCTTTCATTATCTTCCTTATTTCTGAATTTCGAATTCTTGATTTTCTTGCAGCTCTTCTCCAAAAATCAATTTCTGTAGCAATTACTTTTCTGTTATGGTGTGGATTTACTGTCCATGTCTCTGCCCCATATAATACTATACTTTGTAAAATTGTTTTAAAAATTATTGTTTTAGTTTTGTTAATTATATTTTTATTCCACAATATCGAATTTAGCATTCCTATAACTTTTCTCCCGTAAGTGATCCTTTTCTGTATTTCTTTATTTGATGTTCCGTCTAATTCAAGTATGGATCCCAAATTGCTAAAATCTTGCACTTTTTAAATCTTCTTTCCATCTATATAAATCATCCGTGTCTGTTTTATTGTAATTTGTTTGTAATTCCCATTTCTTATAAACTTCATTTAGCTTTCTACACGTATAATTTGCATATTCTCCATCCTAAGCCACGACCATCTGGTCATCTGCAAACAGCGAATTATGTAAGAACTTTTCCTCATGTAACTGGATTCCCATTTTTCGTCATTTCATTATCATTCTTTCAGGCATATTTCTAGATATATTTTAAAGAAAATCGGAGACATAGGACAACCCTGTAAAAGACCTTTACTTGTTTTGATTTCTTCTGTTCCATCTTTGCCTACTTTAATTCTACACTCATTATCAGAATATATATATTTTATAACATTTATTATTCCTTTATCAATGTTCGCTTCTGTTAATGCTTTCCATAATAATTTTCTTGGCACACTTAATTTTTTAAAAAGCTATTTACAATTTTCTCATACTTTTTGAAGTACTGAACGTATTGACTTATATACTTATATACTTATAGTTCTTGTCTTAGTTTTTTTTCTTTTCCCTATATACATCAGAATCACTCAATATCCATAGATATTGTTGAACATTTAAATATTTACTATTGATAAAAACCTAAATTCTCAATTATAACAACACTTTATTCTCCACTTACTTTCACTTTTAATTACACAGGACTAGTTTCAAGAGCATTTAAATATTTCATCTATCAGTAGACCAATGATGAAAATATTGTGTTATCTTAACATTGTTTTAAAACTTTGCTGTGGAACTGTAAATTTGTACTTTATTATTTATTTATTTATTTTGTTGTAATAGTTTGACGAGTGTCATAACGTGGATATTATGTTCAGTTCGAGTAATTAAAAATCTACTCTGATTATACATCTTGAAATTGCTTGATTATTTTCCCAAAATGTATTGCTGTAAATTAAAGCTAACATGGAGGAATTGTCAGACATAATTCTGAATTCATGTAAAGTGTGTGGAAAATACTGCGGAACTGTCCCTAGATTTCTCAGCACCTGCTGGTTACTATAGACATGGGAATTTTTATGTTCTTGAAAGTTACGGCAAGAGAGAAAGAGTTTTCAGTTTTAGTATTTAAAAAGTCTTTAATGTAACGTCATGAGCCGTATTTATATAGAATTATAAATGCAGGTTTGTTTACTGTCTATGAATGTATTTATAATTAATTTGTAATGTGCTTAGCACCTCGACACAAAGACTGTAAACTTTAATATTAAAAAAACAAAGGATAGTCATTTCAACGTGTTGTTTATTACATCAGGCATCATAAGAGATACATATATTATATATGTAACCCTAATATTTACAACATACATGGAGTTGCATGTACACAATGAAAAACACTTGAAGATTTCAGAAATTGCCCCAAAAACATCTTGGTAGTGGGTGAACAGACCAGTAGGTTCTACTTGACAAAAAATTCGAGGCCCCAGGATCTTCTCCAACTGGCGAACTCAAGAACACCGAAGATCCTTGACCCTGTTCCTCTAGTATTATGTCTTTCGACTACATGGCATTGTACTGAGGTGGTGAACAGGTATATGTCTTCTGTTTGTCCACTTAGGCTGAGTACTGCACAGTACTTGTCTCTGCCGGGCGGCATTCCTTTGCTTTGAATGTCTAGATGACCCACCAGACTTCATCCAATTTGTTTCGTACATATATTGCCCAATATTTACAACATACAAGGAGTTGCATGTACACAATGAAAAACACTTGAAGATTTCAGAAATAGTGCCCAAAACATCTTGGTAGCGGGTGTAGAGTCCTGTTTTCTGCTTTCTCTGTTTTCTCTGCTCTGTCCTGCTTTTTCCTTCACCAGCCTCAGACTTATGTAATCTTCCTCCTTAGCATTTCTTCCTTGGTCTACCTCTATTTCTCCATCCTTCTCTTAGTTCCAACCCTATTGAAGCTTAGCATTTTCCAAGTTGCAATTCATTAATCATTAGTCCTTTTCCATTGCCAGGGTCTTTCCAATAAATCCGTCCTACTTCTGTCGTTAGGCCTTTGCAACGACTGTGTTTTACGGGATGAGTTGTTATCTCTCCGTCCAACCCCCAACCTGGAGGACCAGGATATCCCTTTAGTCTGGATCATCACCTTCGACCTGTCCGGCAAGGGAGGCCCTACCAGTAGCTAAGCTACCGCCGGCATAGCTCTCAGGATCATTTGATCACGCAAGCCCCACCACCACGACAAGGTAGGGATATCTTGGTGGGGAAGGTTTTCCTCGACGAGATCCCTGGATCTTCTCCAATTGGCGAAATAAGGTAACCAGAGACTGTCGACCCTGTTCCTCTAGTATTATGGCTTCCGACTACATTATTATTGCACTGATGTGATGAACAGGATGAGTCTTCTGTTTATCCACATAGGCTGAGTACTGCTGCATTCCTTTGAATTGGATGTCTAGTTGACCCTCCAGAGAAGGGGTCTGAAAAATACAGAGTGTCTGACCCATGCTTGATACGTCAATAATGTAGTTCATCAGACAGTCTAAAGCAGTGACCGGCATGTTCCGTGCTCTGTGACGTCATACTACAGAGCAGCAACGCTCTTTGCTCGGCAATATCTCCGTACTGAGCGTGGAGGAAGGGTTCAACTGGCCAGTGGCGGAACGACGCCTATGCATTGACAGAATGCACTCCGATCTTCGTAGATAGTATGGGAATAGCACAATTACAATGCATTTGTACGAAAACAAAATAGTACAACTGTGATAAATCAATGTAACAGAACAGTTTTGTTTGTAATGAAATTTAATATAGGCCCTACTTACACTAATCTGAAATGCATCCAGGTGCGGAAGCTTCAGGTTATTTAAATGAGGCTCCGAAACTACTATAAACATACAAATACATAAAACATAAGAATACTTTAAGCAGTACTGCAAAACTTTGTCTACTCGGAAACTGAAAAATGTTAAAGTATACAAAGTATACAAAATACACAAAATATACAAATTAAACTATACACCTTTGTGAGCACTATGCCAAGTATAGGCCTATTCAGACTTTTGATACACACCCTTACTTTGTGTCACTATCGTGCCCAAGCTCAAGGCATTGTCGAGATTTTTTCCCTCTTTTCTCGCGCACTAATTTTGCAATATTAGGAGACATAGTCTGGCTAACACACAAACGAGAACATTTTTCATGTTCTGATCAGATAGGCGGTTTCCATGTTGTGGTTTGCAGATCTTCATACAAGAAAAGAACTATTCACATACATACGTCGATACAAATATACTCAACATTCTAGCAGCAAATATATTATGTAGTTGCCTGGGGAAATCTTCTATAAAATATAGATAGATCCTTTTTGTTTTGAAAGCAGTCTTTCATTTCAATATTCTTTTGCAAATCAATGACTTCTAGTTGCAATGACGTTGGAACACTGTCAACATCCACAGAAAATGGTATCGCAAATAGGCTATGCAAATATCGGATTGGAGTTTTGCAAAATCTTGAAATCTGTAATAAAATATCTTGATCCAGTTCTTCTAATATTTGTACATAATTATTAATGTCTGTAATTGAATGACATACTGTAGAAAACTTTGGAAAATGTGGCGTGTCTCCGAGGGTGACCTGACGTTTCCGTAAGTCTAGTATTAATCTGAATGCACTAAATTGACCATACATTTCACTGATTAACTGACCTCTGCACCCTTGCCATGGTTAATGCACGCAATTCAATGTACCATCACGGCTCACCTTAACCCTACTGCTGCACTGAACGCCACTGCGCTAGTGCGTATTAACAGGAATGCAACTCAACTGCTCGCTCTCTCAAGCTCCTGCGAGATGATCGGCTCTTACGTCACAACTGCAGCATCTGCCGGACACTGGTCTAAAGACTTAATTTGATGATGAAATATTAAAATCCTTTATTGTACCAAACCTTGGAATTGTGATGTAGCCTACGTATTTCATATCGATTCCAATACACATTCAGATATAAATTTCATAAGATTTTACACCTAAAGTTGTTATTTTTTATAACAATATTTGGTTCCGTAAAATAAAATACAAAATAAAGGTAATGCGATTCGGTATAGAATTTTAAAATCTTTCTGCAATGTAAATTTTGATATTTCCATAGTAACAAGGAATTACTCTGCCTCCTTTTTGTTCTGACGTAATAATCCCACATTACATGTTATAAAACACTGCCGTTCCGAGTGTACATGAATTAATGGTGTACTCCTTTATTTCCAGCTGAATAGCCTACCCGTTCTCCAGCTGGGAATAAGTGGCGGTATCTTTATAATTTTGTGTGTGTATGGTATATTCTAGAAAAAGTTATATAATTTTGAATAATGGTTTTTCGGGCTAACTAACTATTAACTCTCTGCCATTAGTTACTGCAATATTAAATTGTTTGTTGTATTAGGTGCGTATTTTTTTTAAATTTGTAAAATATACAAGTAAACTCACATTCAACCTTGTAAATGCTTTGAAAAATAAGTTACAAGAGACATCTCGCATCTATTTACTGATGAAAAAAATAAGTGATATTTGTTTTTCATATAAATAAAAGGACTATTTTATTTCTGTAAGCAATTAATACTGTGAATTTCAATTGAATTGGCATAATATTGGTATGTTCTATGAAGATAGACTGAGTCAAATAATTTTTAACCATACCATTTTGATCCATGACTGTCGTAAGCTTGATCAAGTTGGGAGAGGAAATTTTTGGTATAGGATTGCAATTTTTATTTTTCATCTGAGATTACATTGCTGGAGTGTACATCACGACCGCATTTCTTTCCATGAGTTAACATTGCCAGTTGTAGGCATTTCCTAAAGTTTTAGAGTTCTGCATATCCTGCACCTATTTCTGGAGTAGTTTAAAAAGTTGTAATGATAATAATAATAATAATAATAATAATAATAATAATAATAATAATAATAATGTTTATTAGCCTATGTCCATACAGGTGAGGCATCGTCAATATACATAATAACAGTTCTTATAAGACAAAGTCAGCAGTAAGGAATTCGTGTACAGAGTAAAATGGTCTCCTTATTAGCCATGCATATACATAATTTTTAAAACTATTTATGGGTAAGCAACGGACGCTTAAAGGCAGTTTGTTGAATAAATTAATTCCATTATAAAAACAAGTGTTATAAGAACTATTTAAACGACACTTCGGTAAATTTAAATCTGCCCTATGTCTTGTATTATAATTATGCATTTCTATATCAGTATAACTCTCTAGATTATTCTTGACAAATAAGATACAATAAAATACATATAAGTTAAAAACTGTCATAATATTCATTTCAGTAAAAAGAGGTCTACAGCTTTCTCTCTGACTTTTGTCCTCAGGGCCTTATGATTACAATGTAAGATATGAAAAATATTACTCAAATAGTGACAATGTAAAACAAACATCCCTAACAAACCCAAAAAGTGAAATGCATTTTCTTGAAGGGAAAAAATCTAATTTTTAAACTGTTATTTTGCAAATACTGTTTCTTTGCTAACCTTGTTTGTTTACTAGTAGGCTATGTAGGCCTGTAACCGTCACTAGAAATTTATATGTCCGTAAATTTGGAAACTCGCGCATTTGAGCACACTTGACCGAACCCGCGAACTTGGAAAGCGAGTACCAACCTTCCTGATTAATTATCGTTAGCATGTCCACAAACATATAGGTGAACTTCTCCGTAAACAAACATTTCTTGGACATAGAGGCAATAGTCAATCATGCAGAATATGTTATCTCCCATACCATGAGCTTATGCATACTCTTTGGTATTATTTATATTAAAATGGTGTTAATAAAAGTGACTTTAATAACTGAATAAGTCATGTCGATAGTGTTAATAATAATCAGCTCTTTTATCTGGGGGTACGCATACCCCTTAAAGATTTTTCCAGTTTCATATAGGAGAAAAATCATTAATTTCCACAATTCTGAAATCTGGAGAAATTTGTGCCATACAAAATAACGAAAGTGATTCTACGGATCATATGCATTAAAGTAGCTAATTTTAGTGTTACGTCCATTATATATCCCATGATTTTTTTAGAGGAGGGGCCTGACCTTAGCATTATGAGCGGGAAAACAAACGAGCGCTCCAGAACTGCTGCATTGGTAACCAAAGGTCTATTACCAAAGCAAACCCATGACCGCTTGAGAATTTCTTGTAGAGCCTGCTGCCCATGTCCATATCATTATAATAACATATCTGTGATTTTACACTTTGGGAACGGTTAGAAGCTTGTGAAATGGATAGTTCTTACGTTCAATCGATATGAGATATCGTTCGATATTTATAAATACTGTAAACAAGAATATGGAACAGATTTATGTGTTAATGATTTACAAATAAGTAGCACGTTTACGAAATACATTTAATTATGCCAATAATTATTTAATCTTAAAATTCAATCATGCATTTTGTAGCATTTGTGTGAACTTTGCCCGTAAATTGTTAATAAATTTAAGTCTAATGAGGGTCATATTAATAATATTGGGTTTTTTTACCACCTTATAACCTCAATAAGATGTGTATGAGTATATTATAGACACACGACACTAGTAGGCATATATTAATGTACAGCTTATCTTTGCTGATGTCAGTAATAAAAAACACTATTACACTTGAGTCAAAAAGTTAAAACACTAATAAATATTTATCGTCACACAGAAAAACATATATAATAGACATAAAACTCATCTAGAATTACTAGCCTATGTATTCTTGTTGGTATCTTGTACTATAAAATATCTTTGCCGTGTGCCAAACGGTGCCAACAAGGACTGAAGATGGCTTAAGTAAGCCCAAATGCACATCCTCTTGGTATAGTAGGATCGGTACCCACAATTCCTATTTTCACGTTCCTGACTGCTCCCTCCACTATCATTGCGCCTAACCTTTACAAGCCTACCCAAATAAAATCTTATTAATGTACTCTCGTAACCTTCTTTAGTTTAAGCATGACCAATATATTTCTCACTTCACATTCTGATATAAAATAAAAGGCCATACTGCAAAGTATTCAGAGTGGCTGGCTTATAAGTAGGGCCCGGATTTTTAGGCTTTTAAAAAAGGTATTTTAGCCTTTTATTTTCATGGAATAGCCCTTTTAGGTTTTAAACAAACGATTTTAGCCTTCTTAATAAAATACCGAAAATTGTAATATAATTTTGACACAGACCCTCCTTTACTTCTCTGTCGTCGGTTGGCAACTTATTTGAAAGTTGAAACGACAATGGATTACTTGCAGTCACACCAGCAACAGGAGAAATACACATGAAGGAATGGGAAAAGCATTTCTCAAAGTTACTAAACAAACAAGAACAGGACCGAGCATACGACATGGAAATAGCAGAATCGGCACATAACGTAGAACCAATAACAACAGCTGAACTCAGAAAAGCACTCCGAGAAGGGCGAAACAAAAAAGCCGCTGGTCCAGACAACATATACATGGAACATCTCAAGGACTCCCTCGGAAGCCTAGAAGAATTCTGGAAGGACCTAATGAACAAATGTATACAGACAAGAAGGATACCAGAAAAGTGGGAAACTGCGACGCTAAAGATACTCTACAAAGGAAAAGGAGACAGAGCATCACCAGACTCCTTCAGAGGAGTAGCGCTAG
This sequence comes from Ectobius pallidus, assembly GCA_964059195.1. NCBI lineage: Eukaryota > Metazoa > Arthropoda > Insecta > Blattodea > Ectobiidae > Ectobius > Ectobius pallidus. The sequence continues at coordinate 16,823,884 of CAXKWD010000005.1, forward strand.
AAAATGCGTCCTTTAAAGTATTCACAAAGATACTCAACAACAGACTAACAAAAGTGGCCGAGGAACACATCCCGGAGAACCAATTTGGATTTATGAAGGGCAGGAGCACAGTGCAAGCAGTGAAGCACTTAATGGACCAGATAGATGACACTCTGAGACACCCAGGCGGGAAGTACTATACAGTCTTCATCGACTTCAGAAAGGCGTTCGACTCAATAAACAGAGAGAACTTAATGAATAAACTCAAAGCCATGATTGGAGAGGGAGACTACCTGGTGAAAACAATAGAAGCTTGCCTACAAAGAAACATGATCCAGATAAACAACAATGTCGAAGTGTCCAAAGAGATCATCCAAACAAATGGAGTACTCCAAGGGGACCCCATGAGCCCCACCCTGTTCAACATCTACACCGCAGACGTGACTAGCATAATGGAGGAAAACACGAAAGCAGACATGATACTATACGCAGACGATATGGTGATAGGATCCGCAGAAAAGGAGGACGTGCAAAAGGCAATGAAAAGATTAGAGACATGGGCGGAGAAAAACAACCTGGATATAAACAAAGAGAAGACAGTGCAAATGAACTTCAGGAAAGGAGGGAAATCCTCACCCAGAGATGCAATAACACTATACAATGAGCCACTCCAAATAGTAGGGAAATACAAATACCTTGGAATTACAATGCAAACAACAACAACATCGTTCAGGATGCACATTCAAGAGAGAGCGGCAGCAGCCATCAGAGCCTCATACAATATCCCGAATATAGCCAACCTATCGACAAACACAGCAATGAAACTATTCAGAACGACAGTGGCGCCAATAGCAACATATGGAATAGAGATCATATGGGAAAGACTGAAAATAGGAGACCTGATAACGATAGAAAAAGTGAAATCAATGTTCATGAAACGAATACTAAGAGTAGGACGAACAGCACCATCCCGTTTGGTATATGAACTCTTGAGGGAGACCTATTTCATAGAGGACATAAGATCACAGCACTGGCTGCCATCCACAGGACCATACCAAGAGGTGATAAACATAAGGAGCAAGAAGAGGAGGGAAATCGACCTAGATTTCTACACCACATCAGCCATGCTGGAAGACAGCTGGACCAAAGAATGCAAGCCCCAGAGACACGTTACAACAAGACTCGCAGTACACGGGTTTCACCACAAAATGTGCACAAACAAGAAGTTCCACGAGCCGTCTGGAACCTGCATCTGTGTTTTATGTGATAAAAAGTGCGGGAAATACCACATCGTAGAATGCAAGAAAAGAACGAAAACAATAACAGACTACAGCAAAGACTAATCTATATCTAATGCTCAACTCGAGCGCACCTTTCCACTATTATTATTACTTGCAGATTTAAAAGTATTGAAGACGGCTCAAGTATAATTTTCTGCGACGTCGAGGCGGAACATTTCCGAGTTACGAAGACAAGGGACAAATTGACATATACATTGTTAATTTCAGTGCGTTGTATAATTTTATTTTTATTAGGCCTATGTCTTTTCTTAAAATGCATAAATTCCCATGTTTGTTTACCTTTGCATTAATTCGAAAATCTATTTAAAAATCGTGTTTTTCTGATAAAAAAGGTCCTCTTTAGCCCTAGTTTTTTAGAAAAAGTCCTCTCTAGTCCCTAGTTTTTCAGCAAAAGCTCTCTTTACCCCCTATTTTTCAGCAAAAGTCCTCTTTAGTCCCTTTTAGGCCCTTTAGTCCGATTTAGCCCGTTTTAGGTTCTATCAGATTCATATATTCGGAAGCTAGGGGTGTGAAATGGAAAAAATACGTTAAAATGTTCTAATTAGGAAGCTGGGGGGAAAAATAGGTAAAAACCTTAAAATCCGCGCCCTACTTATACCTATCCTGCAGATAATTTTTTCGAAAACATATTACAAATAAACGTTTTAGCTCTTGATATAAGCACCCCATCTGTCAAGTTTAAACAAAATCGTAAGAGCAGTTTTCGAGAAAATCGCGACAAACGAAATTTTCTTCACGTGAAGTCCCCTTAAAAATAAGAGAAACTCGTAGCCAATCTTCGCGTCACATCCCCAAAAGGTACCCAACCCAAATACAAAATTTCGTTTTCGTACGATTTTCCGATTTTCCGTTACAAGAGGCCGTATTGCAAAGAACGCGTATCCAGAGTGTGTGGCTTATAAATACCCTTTAGATAATTTTTTCTAAAAAAAAAAAAAGTTTCAAATAAATGCTTTAGCTCTAAGTATAAGCAAACCATGTGCAAAATTTAAAGAAAATTGTCATACCTCTTTCGAGAAAATCGCGAAAAACGAAAATTTCTTCATGCAAATTCCCCTTAAAAACAAGAGAAACTTGTCGCTAATCTTCACGTCACGTCTTCGGAAGGTACCCGATTCAAATACAAAATTTTGTTTATATACGATTTTCCGTTTTGGAGCTAGGCTGTTCAAACACATCCACATAGACATACACAGACAAGCTTCCGAAAATAAAATTTTTGGATTCAATGGGATCTCAAAACGTGTATTTATGTTAAAAACTCAACTCCGGGGGTCGAAAACAATACGTCCTCTACCTATTGTACCAATGGTAGGGGCAGAAGAAGTAATAAAGAATAGTAAAAATGGCAGTGAGTATAAATACAATGGAATTATTTACCTAATCAGAAAATAACCTAAATATGTTATTGAAATTATCAGTGAGGATAAAAACTGGTGTGATAAAATAGTACATTCTATAAATAAGGTAAGAGAAATCTTGATCAGTTTAAAAACGAAATATTGAAATTACAAAAGACGATATCCAGGTGTACTAAATACACTAATAAACGAAATTACAAATGCAATAGTGAATTTGTGCGAGGCACATTTACCTGAACTCTCTTCCAAATCTTCGAAAAATTACTGGTGGAATAAAGAATGGACACACTGCAGAAAAGAGTGTTTCAAGTTTCAGAAAGTTTAAACGAGCAAAATGTGATATTCTTCAAGAGCAATATGAAGATGCTTATAATAAAGTAAAGTCAGAGTACTGGAAAATGACACAAGCTAAATTTAACAGCTGGAAGAACTTTTGTTCTTCTCAGGGTGCCAGAAAGTCATGGAATTTAGTGTACAAACACTGTAGAAACCATGAAAATTATAACAGGATATTAACAACTTGATACACAAGATGATTTTGCTTATTTAGTTTTCTCGAAGTGGAGCGCATTATGCTGAAACAAAACTACACGAAACCATCAGATGTAGACCATATTTCTGCACATATTCTGATACATATTCAAATTACTTACCCATCTTCAATGCTAAATATTTTTAACAAATGTTTAGAACTAAGTATTTTTCCCAATTGCTTGAAGTTGGCAGCAGTGAAAATAATACGAAAGCCACATCACGCAAAAACACTCCTGCTTCGTTCTGACCCGTCAGTCTCTTGCCAGTAATGGGAAAATGTCTAGAAAGCTCTTTATAGATCGTATTATGTTTCGATTGCTTAGCAACAACTTTTATAATGATAACCAGTTTGAATTCTTACCACAGAAGCACTGCCTGTCCTATGCTTAATTTTAACATGGAGTTCAGAGTATTGTTAAATTGCCTAATTTCTCCAGTAGAGGCGACACAGTTCACACCCAAATAGCATGAAATTCCAGCATATTTCAGTTTCCGAGTTTATACTTCAGAGGGCAACACAGCATACGGTAATGTAAAGGGTATTGCAGCTGGGTGTGAAAGGTGCTGCCATCTGTAATGTCGCCGCGTACGCAAAATTAGCCGTATAGGACAGGCAGTGTATACACGAGTAATACAGTCTAGAAGGCAGTGCACAGAAGTCAACAGAAGAAGCAGTCTGCAGGTGGTAAATTGGATCCAAGGTGCATTTACAAGAATAAACGTTGGTTTAGTGATATCACTAGACATTACTTTGATAATGCATAGAGCATGAAGAACATCAGCTGAAGCTCAGAAATTGCCCACGAAACCTTTATAAAATAATCATGATTTATTTTACGAATAGAGAAATCCAGCTAACAATAAATGATGCAACAACGAGCTCTGTTAGAGCGTGCCCACATTTGCACCTCAAGTTTTTGGATAATATTATACGATTAACGATGATATAATTATTAGAAAACATTTACCAGAAATATGTATGATATTTGCATCTGCTGATGATGTTTATGACAGTGTTTAATTAAGTAACAGTGTACAGCTCAAAATCTATGTGCTCTCTTCTGTTATGAGTTTTTCTATTTCATTTTGACTCGTAAATATTTTAAAGTTAGGGATAGAGATTGATAGTTATATAAGATAATTCTTCTCCACATGTAATGCTCAGAATCATATTCAAAGTAAATGTTAGTTCTTTTTATTTTCACTCTTGAAAATATCGAACGGTCATACTTTTTCAAAATTTTTTTTTATAATTTTGATATCGTTGTACATTTCAATATACAGATTGCTTTCCCTTCTGCTAGTATAATTTTGTACCAAATCACTAAAGATTGTTCAATTTGTATCTTATGTTGTTTCTTCTTTTTCTGCATTGCAAATGGTCCATAAAATGCTATCAAGATTTGTTCTATATTTTCAGGTTCAGAAATTTATCTTTTTATTTTTGTATTTACAGACTGTGTACTGTATGTTTGTATTTTACGATTAGTCTAATGACGAAGCCATGGATATTGTATCCTTGGGGTTAATAAATTGAAATTGAAATTGCTTGCTAATCTATCGAAGCCTTAAAATATATCACAACTGGGGAGAACCAAATAGATTCACTTTTAATGCAAGTAAGACTACAGCAATGCTTATAACAAGATGAAGAAAATTAGACAAAATGAACCATTCAATTACCTGTCCCTTTGCCCTCTCTCGAAAAATAAGCGTAACAAAATTAGTACAGGTAATGAAACCTCCACTTGGAGGCGCTATGCCCCACCATAGGGGTTACAGGAACAGGAACGAACAAGGAACAACCATTCAATTACAAGATCAACTAAAATACCTAGGCATTGTACTGGATAAGAAAGTAACATTTCGAGCTCACTTAATTCTTGGCTATTAAGACTATCAGATTTCTCAGTCGGCTATCAGCTGCTTCAAGACAACATGGGGACCTAATTCCATAATATTAAGAATTATTTCCCGGAGAGTTGTAGAGCCACTGATTCTGTACTGCACTGCTGCATTTCCAACGGCATTGTGCAATAAATGGGCTCAGAAGAAGCTTCTGGGAATACAGCGTGGATATATGTTAAGGATAATTAGAGGGTATCGAACAATCTCCAAGGATGCTGCATTAATAACAGCCGGAGTTGAACCATTGTATCTAACATGTATTCTAAAATCAAATTTAAGTAACATGAAAAGAGGTTTTGCAATTCATGAATATGTTTTACATATTGAAACCTTGCAAATCCAACAGCTTCCGGACATCCAGCTTCTTTCAAATCTTACTGAAAGAAATGTGCGAGGAATGTTATCAACACATCACAATTTACATTGTCGCAGTAATGAAATTTTCCAGCGCAGGAAGAGATTCATAACGGCACATAAGGAAACTCATACTAAGTGTCACTGGCCTAGAATCTAGCTGCCACTACTTACCGCAAAGCAGCAGATTTGTTACCCTTCCACACGTCCTTTCTTAAAACTTTGTTACACTAAAATAATTTCCTAAGGCGACACCTACTAATACTGTTTTTATTTTTCACCCTTATTTGCCATTATCTTATCCCATACAAAATAACACACCGGCACTTCGTTTATAATCCATAGACTACACGGTCATCATTCTGCTGATTTTCTAATGAGGAATCTAAGTTAATTTGACATGTTGTAGGCTATAAAGTTATCGTCAACGACCGCCTCTTATGGCTGAGTTGGAAGTTCTTCAATATAATCAATTTTTAGCTAAAAATTGTAACATGCCTTATACGAATTTATACGTCTGTAGCAGTGAAAAGGTTAAATATAATAATTATTAAATGTCAGAATGGTACTTTATAAGATTGTGTGTGGGATGGGAAAAGTTCTGTCTGTCTGTTTGCATATTTTAAATTTTAATTCTGCCTTTCATTGAGGCCCTAGTTGAGACTATGGCATTAAAAATAGCAATTATTTCAATTGTCAGATGGTTCGAAGAGAGAGTGTACGTCATAAATTGTATTTAATTTACTCGATGAGAATTTACGAAGCTATAGTCAGGTACCCCGATTGTACAAAAGGATATCCATCCCGTACAGCATAAAGCATAACACGCGGGCCGTCCACAAAGTAAGTTTCCCTAGTGCCGTTTACACAAATAAAATAAAATTCAATGAAAATATTCTATTGCAACAGATTTGTGTTCAGCTATTTTTCAACATATTTTCTACAGGAATTGAGACATTTGTCATACCGTAGCCCAACTTTTGAATTCTTGTGTCGTAGAGTTTGCCGCCTGGGATTTGAACCACTGTGTGACAACCATCTCCGCTTCTCTGTCATTCTCTGTCATTTATTGAGGTGTAGGAAAAGATGGAAATCACTGAGAGCGATTTCTGGGCTGTAGGGTGGATGTTGAAACGTCTCCTAGCCGAACTTTTGCAGGAGACTTCCAGGGAGATGTTGAAGTCTCAACCCTACAGCCCGGACTGCGCACCCAGAGATTTTCATCTTTTCCTACCCTCAAGAAATGACAGTGAATGACAGAGAATGGCAGAGACTGACAGAGAAACACACAATGGTTCAAATCCCAGGCGGCAGACTTCTTTGACACATGTATTCAAAAATTGGTCCCACGTTATGATAAATGTCTCAATTCCGGTGGCGAATATGTTGAAAAATAGTTGAATACTTGCTGCATCCGTTACAATAAATATTTCCATTCAATTGTGTGTGTTTTTTCATCAATGGCCCGTGGGAAAGTTACCTTATAGAAGCACCTCGTATCTCGAACTTCAATTAATAAATATCCCCGAAAAAAAATTATATGAACATGTGTCCTATTTACAAACTGGTTGTGTCGACTTTCCGAAGAAGGACACGACAGGATATCCGAAACATTAGGTTTAACCATCATGATGACGCGGCCCAAGCCACAACCAGTTTGTGTATGCCACCTTTCTTCGAACCCATGTATTTGTCCTTTTTGCGAAGATAATTTTTGTTTATTTTTAAAGTGACGATTTATCTTGAACCCTCGATATATATTAGTTCTTTTTAACAGAGTGAATCATGCTGGGCGATAAAATAAATCCACTGTTATTTAATATGATGAGATTGGGAACAGAGCTACGCTAATATTGTGTATGCAGATGACATGGCCCTAGGATCACAAAACAAAGAGGAGCTTCAAAATGACATAAACAAACGAATTCAACATAAATAAAGGCAAAACCGTACAAATGGTATTTAAGAGAAGAAGATGAGTAGCAGCAAACGACAACCTAGCGTTAGGAGAAGAACCACTAAAAATGGTCAACAAATTTAAATACTCATGCCTCACAATGCAGACAACTGTGACATCATTTAGCGTCACATACAGGAGAGAACGGCAGCAGCCGTAAGAGCAACGTGCAAATTCAAGAACATCACATCACTAAAGCTGCAAACAGCCATGAGCCAGTGGCCACATATGGAATATATGACTACTGAGAATTGTAGCAGACTTGCCCACACTTAATGAGAGTTTTATTTCAATACTGTACATGGTATTATGCATATCCGGCGACTCGGATGTTCATCCTCAGTATTGCTAAAAACTAAACTAAACTCCGTGGCGCGACATCCCCGAAGGAACAAGGCCTAGCATTGCTAACCAGATGTGTATTTCTTCATCACAAGCGAGTCTGGAACGCTGTCTGGAGTTGCAACGCTGAGCTCATTGGTTCAGATTGTTTCTCCCACTTCTGAAGTCAAGACTCTGGAAATAATGTCAGATGATAACATATGAAGTGGCGCCAATTCAGCGTAGCCTTTGCATAGCGGTGAATTTTTGGCTTTTGTTAAGCGATTCATCAGCCTGCAAACAGGCTGGCGACTCAAGACATTATACGGACCAACTTGGATGGTGTGATGAGACACCTATAGGAAATTCAATGTTATCTTGGAGCTCTGACTCTTCTGTGTTTGATCAAGTTCTGGCTTCTACCAGCGACATAAAGAAGCTTGAAAAGGTGAACGCAAGATTTTTAAAAAGAGCAATAGTGGAGCAAGCACATATGCACCAAACAGAATGGTCTACATGCTGACCAGAGAAAATATCTTCCTGGAAGGTGTGAGACATAGGACGATGCTATCAGACACAAGACCATAAAAACGAAGCAGTAGCTCGAAGGACGCGAAAATAGCAACTTCTTTGCAACGGATGCCATGGTGAACAGAGAGTGGACTAACAGCAACCAACCATAAAGATACGCAATCGTAGGGCTTGCAATACATGGATACCAACACAAAATATGCAAAAATTAAAAATTCCCAAACCCAAATGAACAATGCTTGTATAAAATATATGTCAACTATATCATTACAATCTGGACACTAGGTGAACTCATAAGAGTAAGTGCATGCTCATTCGATTGCATTTTATTTATTATTACTTAACATTGTGACAATACTCTCTCCTTGAACGACTTGACAATTTAAATAATTCCTATATTTAACCTTTTCACTGCTACTGACTGTATAAAAAACATAAATATAAAATTAATGTAGTAATGCTTTATATGAAATGTGAGGATTTTTTCCCTACAACTTATTACTGTCAATTATGGAAACTAGATGTTCCACTGAAATGTTTCTTATTGATTTCAAACTTAGAGCCCACTGATGATTTCACCTAATGATTGCTTATATAGTTTTATAAATTCAGCTCTATAAATAGAAGTAGGCCAATGTTAGGAGAACATTTGCTGGATAATTTGAAGACTAATTAATTCTTTAGAATAACGTTTGATATTTTATTAAATGTAATACACACTGCATGTGAGTTTTATTATGGAAATGCAGTCCAACATCACCGCGTATAGATGTGTGACCGGAATAACTCACACGGAATGGAAAGATTTAGGAAAGGATTTGAGTCGATACGAAATCTTGAGTAATCTTGCGGTGTTGTACGATATTGTCCATGACACATTGAAGTTTCGTAAAGTTAGTGCTCCCTGGGTGCCTAAGATTCTGACAGACGACCACAGGGGCCAGCGAATGATAACAAGCTTGGATCACCTATCGCTTTACGCTTTCATTTGTTTGGTCCCATTAAGAAATTCCTGGCCGGTAAACACTTTGCGTCAGATGCAGAAGTGAAAACAGTAGTCCGCTGATGGCTATAATCCAACCGAACGGACTTCTATGAACAGGGTATTTTTAAACTGGTATCACGATGGGAGAAATGCGTTGAGAAACTTGGCGACTATATAAAAAATAGACAAAAATGTCCCTTCATGTGTGCAATTGTTTGTAGGCTAATTGTACCTAATAAACTTTTTGTAAAAAAAAATACTGTGCGATACTTTTTGATTCACTCTCGTAACAACTTTGCAACTCCTTTTCCGAAGAGACAATCTTTTGTCACAGCGGCAATAGGCTATATTGTCGTAACACTAAGAAATGACGGTTATTTTCTAAGTTGCCAGCTGTCTTCGTTTTGGAAATCACAGAGTTTTGGCCTCGGCCAAGGGCCAAGGCTTGAAATCCGCTACTTCGAACTGTGATGGACCTTAAGTGTATTCAACTGTAACATATTAATTAATGTAATATAAAATTATTTCATGTCTCAATCGTTCCAAAGACCATATAACGTGAAGTTGGTTTTACGAACAGATCCGATCTCATCCAGAAGAGTTTTGTATGAATGTCTGACATATCGATCAAGAAATTATTTTTTCCAGATCAGTTGAAGTGGTGAGTCTGCCAAAGGAAGGATATAAATTAATGTACTTATAATATTCCTATTATTCCAATATTTAAAAGACATGATTATTTTCAAGTTAAACACTATGTTTTATCCAAACAAGGCGAATATACAACAGTATTTGGAGACTTAAACCTCATTTCACATTAGTTGCTTATATTTAATTTAGAGGTTTTTGTGTAAACAATTTCCAGGGAGGGGCAGCGGCCCTACCCTGCCCCCCCTTCCGGACGGCCATGAGAGTGCGGCTTGATTGACTCTGGTTGGCTGTTGCTAGGGGAGGTACCATCCTTTCCTGTGCTTAATTTATTTTTATTTTTATTTATTGAGTGATTTCCTCATTTCTGAGATTAAAGTCCACCAACACAACTCTATTACAATAACATTTGTATAATTGTTCATTATATTAATTTCTAACCAAATTTTAGATTACAATTAACCCAAATTTTTACATATTTTATTAAAATTAACATATTTTTCCAAAGAATGAGAATATTATAGGAGAAAAATTCCTCCGACACTGGGACTTGAACCCAGGACCTTTGGCTATTCGCGCCAATGCTCTACCAACTGAGCTAAGCCGGAGCTCAATTCACAGCGCCGGATGGAACCTCTCTCCTATGACTGATTGCCCTAATGGTCTACCTCACAGACAGACAAGTCGTGTCATATGCAGTACTGTGAGGCACACTAATTAGTGATTTTTGTGACCGGGCTCCCACTGTTATTGTACAGTTGACATTCAAGATAGAATTATAAGCTTTCATGAACCACAGATTATTGTCTCTGTTGGACATTACATGAGAATATTATAGGAGAGAGGTTCCATCCGGCGCAGTGAATTGAGCTCCGGCTTAGCTCAGTTGGTAGAGCATTGGCGCGAATAGCCAAAGGTCCTGGGTTCAAGTCCCAGTGTCGGAGGAATTTTTCTCCTATAATATTCTCATGTAATGTCCAACAGAGACAATAATCTGTGGTTCATGAAAGCTTATATATCTATTTCCAAAGAATGTTCAATGTGTTGCTTGGTACCACTTATCCCTGTCCATTGCATCTTCTGGGTTTAACTGAAAATTGTGTAAGGAGTCTCGAACGCAATGATCCCATTTTCTAGCAGGTCTTCCCTTTACCTTCTCCCCTCTGGTTGCCAATTCATTATAGCGTTTGGTATCCTATTCTCCGGCATTCTTTGTAGATGTCCATACCAATTTAGTTTTTTTGTCTATTGTTGATAAAATTGTTTCCTCTGCTTTCATTATCTTCCTTATTTCTGAATTTCGAATTCTTCATTTTCTTGCAGCTCTTCTCCAAAAATCAATTTCTGTAGCAATTACTTTTCTGTTATGGTGTGGATTTACTGTCCATGTCTCTGCCCCATATAATACTATACTTTGTAAAATTGTTTTAAAAATTATTGTTTTAGTTTTGTTAATTATAGCCTATTTTTATTCCACAATATCGAATTTAGCATTCCTATAACTTTTCTCCCGTTAGTGATCCTTTTCTGTATTTCTTTATTTGATGTTCCGTCTAATTCAAGTATGGATCCCAAATTGCTAAAATCTTGCACTTTTTAAATCTTCTTTCCATCTATATAAATCATCCGTGTCTGTTTTATTGTAATTTATTTGTAATTCCCATTTCTTATAAACTTCATTTAGCTTTCTACACGTATAATTTGCATATTCTCCATCCTAAGCCACGACCATCTGGTCATCTGCAAACAGCGAATTATGTAAGAACTTTTCCTCATTTTTCGTCATTTCATTATCCATTCTTTCAGGCATATTTCTAGATATATTTTAAAGAAAATTGGAGACATGGACAACCCTGTAAAAGACCTTTACTTGTTTTGATTTCTTCTGTTCTATCTTTGCCTACTTTAATTCTACACTTATTATCAGAATATATATATTTTATAACATTTATTATTCCTTTATCAATGTTCGCTTCTGTTAATGCTTTCCATAATAATTTTCTTGGGACACTTAATTTTTTAAAAAGCTATTTACAATTTTCTCATACTTTTTGAAGTACTGAACGTATTGACTTATATACTTATAGTTCTTGTCTTAGTTTTTTTCTTTTTCCTATATACATCAGAATCACTCAATATCCATTGATATTGTTGAACATTTAAATATTTCATCTATCAGTAGACCAATGATGAAAATTTTGTGTTATCTTAACATTGTTTTATAACTTTGCTGTGGAACTGTAAATTTGTACTTTATTATTTATTTATTTATTTTGTTGTAATAGTTTGACGAGTGTCATAACGTGGATATTATGTTCAGTTCAAGTAATTAAAAATCTACTCTGATTATACATCTTGAAATTGCCTGATTATTTTCCCAAAATGTATTGCTGTAAATTAAAGCTAACATGGAGGAATTGTCAGACATAAGCCTGAATTCATGTGAAGTGTGTGGAAAATACTGCGGAACTGTCCCCAGATTTCTCAGCCCCTGCTGGTTACTATGGACTTGGAAATTTTTTATGTTCTTGAAAGTTACGGCAAGAGAGAAAGAGTTTTCAGTTTTAGTATTTAAAAAGTCTTTAATGTAACGTCATGAGCCGTATTTATATAGAATTATAAATGCAGGTTTGCTTACTGTCTATTAATGTATTTATATTGTAATTTGTAATGTGCTTAGCACCTCGACACAATGACTGTAAACTTTAATATTAAAAAACAAAGGATAGGCTTTTCAACGTGTTGTTTATTACATCAGGCATCATAAGAGATACATATATTATATATGTAACCCTAATATTTACAACATACATGGAGTTGCATGTACACAATGAAAAACACTTGAAGATTTCATAAATTTCACCCAAAAACATCTTGGTAGTGGGTGAACAGACCAGTAGGTTCTACTTGACAAAAAATTCGAGGCCCCAGGATCTTCTCCAACTGGCGAACTAAAGAACACCGAAGATCCTTGACCCTGTTCCTCTAGTATTATGTCTTTCGACTACATGGCATTGTACTGAGGTGGTGAACAGGTATATGTCTTCTGTTTGTCCACTTAGGCTGAGTACTGCACAGTACTTGTCTCTGCCGGGCGGCATTCCTTTGCTTTGAATGTCTAGATGACCCACCAGACTTCATCCAATTTGTTTCGTACATATATTGCCCAATATTTACAACATACAAGGAGTTGCATGTACACAATGAAAAACACTTGAAGATTTCAGAAATTGCACCCAAAGACAACTTGGTAGTGGGTGAACAGATCAGTAGGTTCTACTTGACAAAAAATTCGAGGCCCCAGGATCTTCTCCAACTGGCGAACTCAAGAACACCGAAGATCCTTGACCCTGTTCCTCTAGTATTATGTCTTTCGACTACATGGCATTGTACTGATGTGGTGAACAGGTATATGTCTTCTGCTTATCCACTTTGGCTGAGTACTGCACAGTACTTGTCTCTGCCGGGCGGCATTCCTTTGCTTTGAATGTCTAGATGACCCACCAGACTTCATCCAATTTGTTTCGTACATATATTGCCCAATATTTACAACATACAAGGAGTTGCATGTACACAATGAAAAACACTTGAAGATTTCAGAAATAGTGCCCAAAACATCTTGGTAGCGGGTGTAGAGTCCTGTTTTCTGCTTTCTCTGCTTTCTCTGCTCTGTCCTGCATTTTCCTTCACCAGCCTCAGACTTATGTAATCTTCCTCCTTAGCATTTCTTCCTTGGTCTACCTCTATTTCTCCATCCTTCTCTTAGTTCCAAACCTATTGAAGCTTAGCATTTTCCAAGTTGCAATTCATAAATCAATAGTCCTTTTCCATTGCCTGGGTCTGTCCAATAAATCCGTCCTACTTCTGTCGTTAGGCCTTCGCAACGACTGTGTGTTTTACGGGATGAGTTGTTATCTCTACGTCCAACCCCCAACCTGGAGGACCAGGATATCCCTTTAGTCTGGATCATCACCTTCGACCTGTCCGGCAAGGGAGGCCCTACCAGTAGCTAAGCTACCGCCGGCATAGCTCTCAGGATCATTTGACCACGCAAGCCCCACCACCACGACAAGGTAGGGATATCTGGTGGGGAAGGTTTTACTCGACGAGACCCCTGGATCTTCTCCAATCGGCGAACTACGGTTACCGGAGACTGTCGACCCTGTTCCTCTAGTATTACGGCTTCCGACTACATTATTATTGCACTGATGTGATGAACAGGATGAGTCTTCTGTTTATCCACATAGGCTGAGTACTGCTGCATTCCTTTGAATTGGATGTCTAGTTGACCCTCCAGAGAAGGGGTCTGAAAAATACAGAGAGTCTGACCCATGCTAATAATAACTTGATACGTCAATAATGTAGTTCATCAGCAGTCTAAAGACTTAATTTGATGATCAAATATTAAAATCCTTTATTGTACCAAACCTTGGAATTGTGATGTAGCCTACGTATTTCATATCGATTCCAATACTCATTCAGATATAAATTTCGTAAGATTTTAAACCTAAAGTTTTTATTTTTTATAATAATATTTGTTTCCTTAAAATAAAATACAAAATAAAGGTAATGTGATTCGGTATGGAATTTTAAAAACTTTCTGCGCCGTAAATTTTGATATTTCCATAGTAGCGAGGAATTACTCTGCCTCATTTTTGTTCTGACGTAATAATCCCACATTACATGTTATAAAACACTGCCGTTCCGAGTGTACATGTATTAATGGTGTACTCCTTTATTTTCAGCTGAACAGCCTACCCGTTCTCCAGCTTGTTGCGCCCCCCCCCCCCCACTTAGTGAAGGACGTTCTTGCAAATGTTGGAAGAACACATACGACTTATGAAGTAGATCTTGGTTTTGAACATTTTTACCTAAATTGTGTAAACGCCCTGCTACAAGTTAATGCTGAACCCACGAACCCCAGTAATAATCAAAAGCTCTGAAATATGAATTTTGGGAAACACAAGTTATGATTTCTACCAGAAGATACAACAGAGGATTTGGTAACAAATTTATTGAAAACAAAATTGTGGTTTATAATTAATAATATATATGCAAAAAACAGCTTCCACTGTTAAACCGAGACCAAAGTATCACAAGTCTCCCTAAATTATTAAAAATCTTACATACACATAAAGAATTATACCATGTAATCCTAAGCCTCTGTAATCGAATAAATTATTTTCAGTATCTACAGGGCGTTTATCTGAATATATCAAAGGCTATTTTAAAATCAGTTCCCCACAAAATATCTTCTTGAATTCTGTATTCACCCTGTATATGGCGAATGCTTAAGTTGTTATTTCAGATACTGATAATATAAGAACCTTGAATAAATTAATTAAAAATAGAGACCTGTACAAGTTTCACTGAATATAACCCCTATTCAAATATTAGCATAAAATATATTTACTGCATATACACTTTCTATACATGACCCTCCCCAAAATCGCATTATGTGAATTATTCCCTGCAAAATTGTATAGGGGGAATCTTTGGTTACTCAATACATTTCCCTGGTACACCCTTTTCTTGATTCTTTATAACTCGAAACCATAAAGTCCATAATAATATAATCAGTACAATACTGGGACAATAACAGCTAATTATTTTGGATAATACATATTCTAAAACGTAAAGTTGGATTTAGAAACTTATGACCTTATGTAATTTTTAACATGACAAAATTGGGATCACCCTGTATGTGACTTAGAAATTAGCTATTACGGAACTTACCTACAAATAGCACTTTATCTCTTTCTGATAATATCTAGAAATGAATCAGCAGGGATTCTTTGTTCCCACAAGAATTCACGGCAATGCACTAACCTAACTCTAAGTTTCCCTATCCAAGTGCAACCTTTTATCAAGGTAATTCCCAGTTAAGGCCTTTTTCAGTACTCAAAATTTAATGTACCAAGTACCTATCATGTGTATCTCCACCAATCTACTTTCCTTTTATACAAAATCTGTTATTTGTGAAGTTTTATAATTTTACTTTCAGGTAAGATGCTGGTCTATAGGATTACTTTGTTTTAACTATTGGTTACCGGAAGTAACTGCTTCGCGTAGAGAGATCTGAAGAATAACTGAAAGTAATTAATAGAGAACGAAAAATATTGAATTAACAAAATGTAATAGTGGGGGCGAAATTTCAAATGCCAAAACACGTAACTAGACAAACATAAGATGAAATTTATCAAAGCAAGATTTATACCGAACTAACTTACGTAAATTTAGACAGGCCAAAACGGTGAGATGATTGAATTATTCATAATTTAGAATGTTACTCAAAGAAAGAAAAATGGTTTCATCTCACCCAGAAACAGCAGTCACACACGACGGTAGAACGCTGACACGCCCCTCATCAAAATAAGAACATTCCTGGCTACATGCTCTCGTGACGAAGTCCAGCTCCCAACTCACTTAGCTATACGCGAGCTCCGAGAGACCCCGAGCATGGAACATGTTCAGAAATAACAGCCGGTAACCACTGTTAAACGCAGACCAGTTTCTTTTCTAATACCTTCTTTTTTTTTATTAAAGCAGTTATACCAACTAAATCCTAACACATGATCCGGCTTCACGGATCAAGCTGGGAATAAGTGGTGGTGTCTTTATAATTTTTTGTGTGTCTGGTATATCCTAGAAAAAAGTAATATAATTTTGAATAATGGTTTTCCGGGCTAACTAACTATTAACTCTCTGTCATTAGTTACTGCAATACTAAATTGTTTGTTGTATTAGATGCGTATTTTTTTAAATTTGTAAAATATACAAGTGTGCTCACATTCAACCTTGTAAATGCAGTGTTTTAGAGATCGAGTTTGCAAAATACAAGAGACATCTCGCATCCATTTATTGATATGTGATATTTGTTTTTCATATAAATAAAAGGACTATCTCAATGAATACTGTGAATTTGAATTGAATTGGCATAATATTGGTATGTTCTATGAAGATAGACTGAGTCAAATAATTTTTAACCATACCATTTTGAACCATGACTGTCGTAAGCTTGATCAAGTTGGGAGAGGAAATTTTTGGTGTGGGATTGCAATTTTTATTTTTAATCTGAGATTACATTGCTGGAGTGTACATCATGACCACATTTATTTCCATGAGTTAACATTGCCATTTGTAGGTGTTTGCGAAACTTAGAGTTCTGCATATCCTGCACTTATTTGTGGAGTAGTTAAAAAAGTTGTAATGATTACAAAACATAGCCATAATATAGGCTAACAATGTAAGATATGAAAAATATTACTCAAATAGTGAGAATGTAAAACAAACATCCCTAACAAACTCAAAAAGTGAAATGCATTTTCTTGAAGGGCAAAAATCTAATTTTTAAACTGTTTCTCTGCAAATACTGTTTCTTTGATAACAGCCGTTGTGTACTAGTATATAGGCCGTCACCAGAAATTTATATGCCCGTAAATTTGGAAACTCGCGCATTTGAGCACACAACCGAACCCACGAACTTGGAAAGCGAAGCTGACTGAATTGCATTGTTCTTTTGTCCGAGATGTCTCAGATGTAGGCTACTTAATACGCTTCTATAAACTCATTAGAGTACCAATGATTAATTAACATGTTCACAAAGATATAGGTTGAACTTCTTCATAAACAAACATTTCTTGGACATGGAGGCAATAGTCAATCATGCAGAGTATGTTATCTCCCATACCATGAGCTTATACCTCCTCTTTTGTATTATTTATATTAAAATGGTGTTAATAAAAGTGACTTTAATAACTGAATAAGTCATGTCGATAGTGTTAATAATAATCAGCTCTTTTATCTGGGGGTACGCATACCCCTTAAAGATTTTTCCAGTTTCATATAGGAGAAAAATCATTAAATTTCCACAATTCTGAAATCTGGAGAAATTTGTGCCATACAAAATAACGAAAGTGATTCTACGGATCATTTGCATTAAAGTAGCTGATTTTAGTGTTACGTCCATTATCTATCCCATCATTTTTTTAGAGGAGGGGCCTCACCTTAGCATTATGAGCGGGAAAACAAGCGAACGCTACAAAACTGCTGCATTGGTAACCAAAGGTCTGTTACCAAAGCAAACCCATGACTGCTTGAGAATTTCTTGTAGGGCCTGCTGCCCATGTCCATATCATTAACATATCAGTGATTTTACACTTTGGGAACGGTTAGAAGCATGTGAAATGGATAGATCTTACGTTCAATCGATATGAGATATCGTTCGATATTTACAAATACTGTAAACAAGAATATGGAACAGATTTATGTGTTAATAATTTACAAATAAGTAGCACTTTTACGAAATACATTTAATTATGCCAATAATTATTTAATCTTAAAATTCAATCATGCATTTTGTAGCATTTGTGTGAACCTTGCCTGTAAATTGTTAATAAATTTAAGTCCATTGAGGGTCATATTAATAATATTGGGTTTTTTTACCACCTTATAACCTCAAAAAGATGTGTATGAGTATCACCGCTGTCTCTAGAATTACACTGCCTGTCCTATGCTTAATTTTAACATGGAGTTCAGAGTATTGTTAAATTGCCTAATTTCTCCAGTAGAGGCGACACAGTTCACACCCAGATAGCATGAAGTTCCAGCATATTTCAGTTTCCGAGTTTATACTTCAGAGGGCAACACAGAGCATACGGTAATGTAAAGGGTATTGCAGCTGGGTGTGGTAGGTGCTGCCATCTGTAATGTCGTCGCGTACGCAAAATTAGCCGTATAGGACAGGCAGTGTATACACGAGTAATACAGTCTAGAAGGCAGTGATGAGTATATTATAGGCACACGACACTAGTAGGCATATATTAATGTACAGCTTATCTTTGCTGATGTCAGTAATAAAAAAAACACTATTACACTTGAGTCAAAAAGTTTAAACACTAATAAAGATTTATCGTCACACATAAAAACATATATAATAGACATAAAACTCATCTAGAATTACTATGTATTCATGCTGGTATCTTGTACTATAAAATATCTTTGCCGTGTGCCACACGGTGCCAACAAGGAATGAAGATGGCTTAAGTAAGCCCAAATGCACATCCCCTTGGTTTAGTAGGATCGGTAACCACAATTTCTATTTTCACGTTCCTGATTCCTCCCTCTACTGACATTGCGCCTAACCTTTACAAGCCTACCCAAATAAAATCTGATTAATGTACTCTCGTAACCTTCTTTATTTTAAGCATGACCAATATATTTCTCACTTCACATTCTGATATAAAAAAGAGGTCATACTGCAAAGTATTCAGAGTGGGTGGATTATAAGTAGGGCCAGGATTTTTAGGCTTTTATAAAAGGTATTTTAGCCTTTCATTTTCATGGAATAGCCCTTTTTAGGTTTTAAACAAACGATTTTAGCCGTCTTAATAAAACACCGGAAATTGTAATATAACTTTGACACAGGCCCTCCTTTACTTCTCTGTCGTCGGTTGGCAACTTATTTGAAAGTTGAAACGACAATGGATTACTTGCAGATTTCAAAGTATTGAAGACGGCTCAAGTATCATTTCCTGCGACGGCGAGGCGTAACATTTCCGAGTTACAAAGACAAGGGACAAATTGACATATACATTGTTAATTTCAGTGTGTTGTATAATTTTATTTTTATTATGTCTTTTCTTAAAATGCATAAATTCCTATGTTTGTTTACCTTTGCATTAATTCGAAAATCTATTTAAAAATCTTGTTTTTCTGATAAAAAAGGTCCTCTTTAGCCCTAGTTTTTTTCAGAAAAAGGCCTCTCTAGTCCCTAGTATTTTCAGCAAAAGTTCTCTTTACCCCCTATTTTTTCAGCAAAAGTCCTCTTTAGTCCCTTTTAGGCCCTTTAGTCCGATTTAGCCCTTTTTAGGTTCTATCAGATTCATATATTCGGAAGCTAGGGGTGTGAAGCGGAAAAATTACGTTAAAATGTTCTAATTAGGAAGCTGGGGGGAAATATAGGTAAGAACCTTCAAATCCGCGCCCTACCTATAACTATCCTGCAGATATTTTTTTCGAAAACATATTACAAATAAACGTTTTAGCTCTTGATATAAGCACCCCATCTGTAAAATTTAAACAAAATCGTAAGAGCTGCTTTTAGAAAATCGCGACAAACGAAATTTTCTTCACGTGAAGTCCCCTTAAAAATAAGAGAAACTCGTAGCCAATCTTCGCATCACATCCCCAAATGGTACCAAACCCAAATACAAAATTTTGTTTTCGTACGATTTTCCGTTATAAGAGGCCGTATTGCAAAGAACGCGTATTCAGAGTGTGTGGCTTATAACTACCCTTTAGATAATTTTTTTTTTTTTCAAAAAAAGCTTTAGGTCTTAGTATAAGCAAACCATGTGCAAAATTTAAAGAAAATTGTTATAGCTCTTTCGAGAAAATCACGAAAAACGAATATTTCTTTATGCAAAGTCCCCTTAAAAGTAAGAGAAACTTGTCGCTAATCTTCACATCACATCTTCGGAAGGTACCTGATTCAAATACAAAATTTTGTTTATATACGATTTTCCGTTTTGGAGCTAGGCTGTTCAAACACATCCACATAGACATACACAGACAAGCTTCCGAAAATAGTATTTTTGGATTCAGGGGATCTCAAAACGTGTATTTATGTTAAAAACTCAACTCCGGGGGTCGAAAACAATGCTTCCTCTACCTATAGTACCAATGGTACGGGCAGAAAAAGTAATAAAGAATAGTACAAATGGCAGTGAGTATAAATACAATGGAATTATTTACCTAATCAGAAAATAACCTAAATATGTTATTGAAACTATCAGTAAGGATAAAAACTGGTGTGATAAAATAGTACATTCTATAAATAAGGTAAGAGAAATCTTGATCAGTTAAGAAACGAAATATTGAAATTACAAAAGACGATATCCAGGTGTACTAAATACACTAATAAACGAAATTACAAATGCAATAGTGAATTTGTGCGAGGCACATTTACCTGAACTCTCTTCCAAATCTTCGAAAAATTACTGGTGGAATAAAGAATGGACACACTGCAGAAAAGAGTGTTTCAAGTTTCAGAAAGTTTAAACGAGCAAAATGTGATATTCTTCAAGAGCAATATGAAGATGCTTATAATAAAGTAAAGTCAGAGTACTGGAAAATGACACAAGCTAAATTTAACAGCTGGAAGAACTTTTGTTCTTCTCAGGGTGCCAGAAAGTCATGGAATTTAGTGTACAAACACTGTAGAAACCATGAAAATTATAACAGGATATTAACAACTTGATACACAAGATGATTTTGCTTATTTAGTTTTCTCGAAGTGGAGCGCATTATGCTGAAACAAAACTACACGAAACCACCAGATGTAGACAATATATTTCTGCACATATTCTGATACATATTCAAATTACTTACCCATCTTCAATGCTAAATATTTTTAACAAATGTTTAGAACTAAGTATTTTTCCCAATTGCTTGGAGTTGGCAGCAGTGAAAATAATACGAAAGCCACATGTCCGCAAAAACACTCCTTCTTCGTTCTGACCCGTCAGTCTCTTGCCAGTAATGGGAAAATATCTAGAAAACCCTTTATACATCGTATTATGTTTCGTTTGCTTAGCAACAACTATTATAATGATAACCAGTTTGAATTCTTACCACAGAAGCACCGCCGTCTCGAGAATTACACTGCCTGTCCTATGCTTAATTTTAACATGGAGTTCAGAGTATTGTTAAATTGCCTAATTTCTCCAGTAGAGGCGACACAGTTCACACCCAAATAGCATGAAATTTCAGCATATTTCAGTTTCCGAGTTTATACTTCAGAGGGCAACACAGCATACGGTAATGTAAAGGGTATTGCAGCTGGGCGTGAAAGGTGCTGCCATCTGTAATTTATTTATTTATTTATTTTATTCTGCCAACTACAGGAATAAATCCCAATTACAGTTGGCGTAGTTTCGCCAATACATGTTTTACACTATAAAAAAAATACAATACAATAAATGAACGAATGTGCGAGGATAAAGAAAAAAAATACATAAATGATTTACAATAACTACAATTAATTTAACAAGACAATCTAAAAATTAAGCCAATTCATATGGAACATATAACAGTTTATGAAGAAGTCCTATGTACTGATTCACTGACAAGTCAAAATCCAGAAGAGCATTTTGAAGTGATAGAGAATTATTATGTCGCCGCGTACGCAAAATTAGCCGTATAGGACAGGCAGTGTATACACGAGTAATTACAGTCTAGAAGGCAGTGCACAGAAGTCAACAGAAGAAGCAGTCTGCAGGAGGTAAATTGGATACAAGATGCATTTACAAGAATAAACGTTGGTTTAGTGATATCACTAGACATTACTGGTGCCTTTGATAATGCATAGAGAATGAAGAACTTCAGCTGAAGCTCAGAAATTGCCCACGAAACCTTTATAAAATAATCATGAACTATTTTACGAATAGAGAAATCCAGCTAACAATAAATGATGCAACAATGAGCTCTGTTAGAGCGTGCCCACACTTGCACCTCAAGTTTTTGGATAATATTATACGATGACATGGGCGTACGGTGAAATTTTGTTCGGGAGGGGTTCAATGTAAAGTTTCAGCTTCATGTCCTTGTGCACATTGTAAATGAATACCTTTTGAAGTGAAACTTCTTTAGCCACGCTAGGAGTAAATCGAGAGCTAACCCAAACTTGGCGTTACGAACAAAACCGTCACGAAATAGTTACGCACAAAATCGTCACGAAATTAGTGGGGCTGTGACGGAACGGACTGCACAGAAAACAATCAACTCAATGATTACGCTTATCCAAAATTTAAAAAATCCAAAAATCCAAAATTAAAAAAGTTCAACAATCCAAAATTTAAAAAAGTCAATAATCCAATATTGAAAAAATTAAAAAATTCAAAGAAGTTTCACTTCTGTCGCGTGGCGTTCCACGCACACTTTTTTAAATAACTGAACAGTTGTATTGTGATCATTAATACACTATAATTAATACAGAGCACAGTCTTTGAATCTGTTTTTCTTTAGGTTTCTGCTGATTTTTCGTTTAAGCTAGAGTCTAAATAAAAACTTTCTTTTAAAAAATTATCATAATACTGTATGATGTATATGGCACGTTTTTAAAATCACCTGTAAATCCACTGGTGGAGAAGTCTTCCGATTAACGCCCATTACGTCATGATGATTTTGTGATGCGTTCCTGATTACTGTTGACTTTACGAACAGGTTGATGGATTTCGGCGGGAGTACTCGAGTTGTATAATAATAATAATAATAATAATTATAGCGTCATGGATTTACAAGAAGTGGAAATTATAATTTATGATGGGCAGGGAACTGTTAACCGAGTGCTACCATTTTATAAATCATGTTATAAGCATATTCAAATCCATAAAACTTTTTGTACATTTAAAAACGGTACGCAATCTCAACGGGGAACGATGGATAACCTGAAATCCTGTCAGTTTCGAGATTTTAGAAACCAACATTACTTAATAGATTATTTGCGTAGATTTTTCTTTTCTTTTCTGCTCTTGAAACAAAATCAACACATCGCTTTCTTTTATGTAGGACTCACTCTGATGAAGAGCAATTCGCAGTTTTCACACAAAAATAAACTGTTTATTTATGAATGAATAAAGAAATTCGAACAATTGCGCATTTATTTATGTCTAGTGGCAATTGTTGTCTGCTTCTGTGCTCCTCATGTCTGTCGACTAAGAAGCATCGTACATCTAGTTCAATGAGTCTGATGGCTATCGATGACTTTCATCACATAAACACTATAAAATTTAAAAACAATCTAATGCTTCACCGGTGAATTGTCTGGTGACTTACCAACAGGCTGATGGAAGTACGGTGGCAACGGTGGAAGTTCAATGGCATCGATGAAATTAATCGAAGATTTTAAAAACGTACCCTATACACACCGTGGGCTTAGAATCCCTTGAGCTCTGTATGCTGATCACTAAGACCTTTATTGAAATCAGGCATAGGCGTACCGAGGGGGGGGTTTTGGGGGTTTGAACCCCCCCCCCCCCCATTGATTAAAAAAAGGAAAATTGTATAATTTTTTAAAGTCTGCCCATAAATTACTTAATACAAGTATAAAGCGTGGGAAACTTAAAACTCGTTATTTTGCGTCTTAATTTTTAAAAATTTCCGGGGGAGCTCCCCCGGAAGCTTAAAACTCGTTATTTTGCGTCTTAATTTTTTTAATTTTCCGGGGGAGCTCCCCGGAAGCTTAAAACTCGTTATTTTGCATCTTAATTAATAAAATTTTCCGGGGGAGGACCCCCGGACCCCCCTCTCCCTGGTGGGTATTCAATACCCCCCAGACCCTAGGGGTGTTATAACCCCCCCCCCCATATGGTCGGCCTGGTTACGCTTATGAAATCAGGTAATAACGAGATCCAAGTCTGAACTATGAGTAGTGGGTGACACTAGGAGATTTATAAGCTCTAACCTGATTTGTTGTGAAGTTACACAAATACCAAATCTACGAATCAATATATCTGTATCGAAAAAATGATTGTAGACGTACCGGTAGTAATTTCGTAAATCCATTCCAGCATAGCTTTTTGTATATGTATTCAAATTTTGCAGGAATTAACCTGAAATCAAATTAAATCATGATATCCAAACAACCACGCTACAATTCCAAAGGGAGTTTTATTTACTGGTAATACATCACTGTTATTAAGCTGAAGAACTATCAACACCACGAGGTTTTGAAATTTGAATCTTAAATAAATTATGATAAATCTTAAATAAATGTACGAAATTGTAAAAAAATGTAACAACCGAACCAGTGTTTTATTTTATTTCGTTACATGATGTTATAATCTTAAAAATATTGCAGATGTTTTGGGGGGGAGGGTTTCAACCCCCAGAACCCCCCCCCCCCATACCGTACGCCCATGTACGATGATATAATTATTAGAAAAAACTTTACCAGAAATATGTATGATATTTGCATCGGCTCATGATGTTTATGGTAGTGTTTAATTAAGTAGCTGTGTACAGCTGGAAATATATGTGCTCTCTTCTGTTATGATTTTCTCTATTTCATTTTGACTCGTAAATATTTTAAGACTTGCTTTAATTCATTTTATTTGAAGTTAGGGATAGAGATTGATAGTTATATAAGATAATTCTTCTCCACATGAAATGCTCAGAATCGTATTCAAAGTAAATGTTAGTTCTTTTTATTTTCACTCTTGAAAATACCGTACGGTCATACTTTTTCAAAAAAAAAAGTTTATAATTTTGATATCGTTGTACATTTCAATATACAGATTGCTTTCTCTTCTACTAGTATAATTTTGTACCAAATCACTAAAGATTGTTCAATTTGTAACTTATGTTGTTTCTTCTTTTTCTGCATTGCAAATGGTCCATAAAATGTTATCAAGATTTGTTCTATATTTTCAGGTTCAGAAATTTATCTTTTTATTTTTGTATTTACAGACTGTGTACTGTATGTTTGTATTTTACGATTAGTCTAATGACGAATCCATGGATATTGTATCCTTGGGGTTAATAAATTGAAATTGAAATTGCTTGTTAATCTATCGAAGCTTTAAAATATGTCACAACTGGGGAGCACCAAATAGATTCACTTTTAATGCAAGTAAGACTACAGCAATGCTTATAACGAGATGAAGAAAATTAGACAAAATTAACCATTCAATTACCTGTCCCTTTGCCCTCTCTCGAAAAATAAGCGTAACAAAATTAGTACAGGTAATGAAACCTCCACTTGGAGGCGCTATGTCCCACCATAGGGGTTACAGCAATCATGAGCAAACTCCTATCCATTGACACGCAACACGCAAACTTGGTCAACTTACACATAGTTCGAAAAGAACGGGTAGTTGGAGACACAAGCAGACAATAAGTGCAGTGGCGGTTGCTCATTCTTAGGGAAACACTAATTTCACTTTGTAATATACACTATAATATGTAAATAATACAAACAATTTTGTATTTTTAATTATTCTTTTATGTGTGTAATTATTCATCATACAAAGACTTAGAATGTCCCATAACGCCTTTCCAATCGGAACTGTGTCGCAACCCGTCACTGCTTGGAAGGAGATATGGCTCATGCATGGGAATAATCCACCACGTACACCGAATGTCCGCAATGCCATCTTGTGTCTTATGCGGGAAGGTCAAGAACCGCAAGTGGTTCGCGAACCAGTAAATGCCCATGTATGGG
The DNA here is from genome assembly GCA_964059195.1 of Ectobius pallidus. Classification (NCBI taxonomy): domain Eukaryota; kingdom Metazoa; phylum Arthropoda; class Insecta; order Blattodea; family Ectobiidae; genus Ectobius; species Ectobius pallidus. Next base: position 16,849,985 of record CAXKWD010000005.1, read on the forward strand.
TTACAGCAACAGGAACGAACAAGGAACAACCATGCAATTACAAGATCAACTAAAATACCTAGGCATTGTACTGGATAAGAAAGTAACATTTCGAGCTCACTTAATTTTTGGCTGTTAAAACTATCAGATTTCTCAGCCGTCTTATCAGCTGCTTCAAGACTAACATGGGGACCTAATTCCATAATATTATGAATTATTTCCCGGGGAGTTGTAGAGCCACTGATGTTGTACTGCACTGCATTTCCAACTGCATTGCGCAATAAGTGGGCTCAGAAGAAGCTCCTGGAAAAACAGCATGGATATACAGAGTGTTAATGAATAACACCGAAATATTTTACCTGTGTATAGAGGGGACATAGACAAGCAACTTTTATTAGGAGATGTTTGCTCTGTGGATTCAATTTTTCCTGTTACAGCATAAAATCACCCAGGGCATTGCCGCCACTGACTTCTAACATTAGAAAAAAATGCAAAACAAAGGAACTTCGCTGTTAACACCGTAGTCAGTAGTCATGAATAAAAAAAAGACTAATGCAGTGGCGACCAGTCATGTAATTAGTCTGTAAATTTTGCACATTATGGAAGCACTAAATTATGATATAACTGTTGATGGATGATTAAGATTCAGATTTTTTTCGAGCATTAGGAAAGCATGAAGTTAATTTAAAGAACATTTTAAACCTATTTCGCGTAATTATTGATTTATGAGCACCAAATTATAATGACTTTAATGCCCTGTAGCATACACATTATACGTCATAGAGCAAAAATCTCCAAATAAAAGTTGCTTCTCTAAGTCCCTTCTATATACAGATAAAATATTTCGGTGTTATTTATTGACACCCTGTATGTTAAGGATAATTAGAGGCTATCGAACAATCTCCAAGGATGCTGCATTAATAACAGCCGGAGTTGAACCATTGTATCTAACATGTATTCTAAAATCAAATTTAAGTAGCATGAAAAGAAGTTTTGCAACGCATGAATTTGTTTTACATATTGAAACCTTGCAAACTCCAACAACCTCAGGACACCCAGTTTCTTTCAAATCTTATTGAAAGAAATGTGCGAGGAATGTTATCATCACATCACAATTTACATTGTCGCAGTAATGAAATTTCCCAGCGCAGGAAGAGATTCATAACGGCACGTAAGGAAACTCATACTAAGTGTCAGTGGCCTAGAATATAGCTGCCACTACTTACCACAATGCAACAGATTTGTTACCCTTCCACACGTCCTTTCTTAAAACTTTGTTACACTAAAATAATTTCCTAAGGCAACACCTACTAATACTGTTTTTATTTTTCACCCTTATTCGCCATTATCTTATCCCATACAAAATAACACACCGGCACTTGTTTATAATCCATAGTTTTTTTTTTTTTTTTTTTTTTTTTTTTTACCCACCCTGACCTTCGGAGTGCCAAGCAATTAAGCCTAAACCTCCGATCAGACCAAATTTTTGTGACCATATATGATGTGTGTATACCTATTGTGCCCTTATGTACATCCGTAGGGGATGTTGATGGTGTGACGTGTTTGGGCTGTGTACTTGTGTCTTTGTATTTTGGCGCAGGATAGACCTTAGTGCGGATAGGTCTTATGTGCAATATTTCCCGAGTGTGTTTTTTTTTTAGTGACTTGTAGTTATGTATTCTAGAGATTTGTAGTGCGTGCATCTGTTTGAGGGGATTATTGACCAGTCCGGCATTCGCCTAAGAACGAGGGAAACCCCTCGAAAACCTCGTTCGGACTTGAGTAGTGGCCAAATGACCGTGTACTTTGATGTGTTAATTTGCTATAGACTTTTTCAAGAAGTGCTGTTTTTGCAAAGGTTATAAGTGCTGGGAAGGTGTTTTACCCGGTCATCATTGTGCTGATTTTCTAATGAGGAATCTAAGTTAATTTGACATGTTGTAGGCTATAAAGTTATCGTCAACGACCGCCTCTTATGGCTGAGTTGGAAGTTCTTCAATATAATCAATTTTTAGCTAAAAATTGTAACATGCCGTATACGAATTGATACGTCTGTAGCAGTGAAAAGGTCAAATATAGGAATTATTAAGTGTCAGAATGGTACTTTATGAGATTGTGTGTGGGACGGGAAAATGTCTGTCCGTCTGAATGGATAATTTACATTATAATTCTTCCTTTCATTGAAGCCCCAGTTGAGACGAACTATGGCATTAAAAATAGCAATTATTTAAATTGTAGATGGTTCGAAGAGAGAGTGTAAGTCATAAATTTTTATTTAATTTACTCGATGAGAATTTACGAAGTTATAGTCAGGTACCCCGATTGTACAAAAGGATAATAATAATAATAATAATGTTTATTAGCCTATGTCCATACAGGTGAGGCATCGTCAATATACATAATAACAGTTCTTATAAGACAAAGTCAGCAGTAAGGAATTCGTGTACAGAGTAAAATGGTCTCCTTATTAGCCATGCATATACATAGTTTTTAAAACTATTTATGGGTAAGCAACGGACGCTTAAAGGCAGTTTGTTGAATAAATTAATTCCATTATAAAAACAAGTGTTATAAGAACTTTCTAAACGACACTTCGGTAAATTTAAATCTGCCCTATGTCTTGTATTATAATTATGCATTTCTATATCAGTAAAACTCTCTAGATTATTCTTGACAAATAAGATACAATAAAATACATATAAGTTAAAAACTGTCATAATATTCATTTCAGTAAAAAGAGATCTACAGCTTTCTCTCTGACTTTTGTTTGCCATTATCCTCAGGACCTTTTTTTGGAGAAGTAAAATCGAATTTGTTTCCCTGGAATGACCCCAGAGATATATTCCATAAACAATATGGCTTTGTAAAAGAGCAAAATACACAGTCCTTAAAACTTCGAGTGAAATGCAATTCTTAATTCTTCTTAGAACAAAAATACCTCTCGCCATTTTCTTACAAATATTTTCAACATGGGGCTTCCAAGTAAGCTTAGAGTCCAGGTGAAAACCAAGTAATTTAATATTGTCGCAGTTATTAGGTATCGTGCTTGTAAGACCAAAAGAGTATTTCTGAGTCTTTGAATCATTTAGAGCAAACCCATTTCTACCAAACCAGTCCTTTGCAGCTTTGAGGCCATCCATTTCCATATGTTTCATCTGATCTAAGCTTTTATCAGAAGATATAAGAGTGGCATCATTTGCATATAACACGATATCCACTGGTATATTATAAGATAGATCATTTACTGCAATGAGAAAAAGTAATGGTGCCAGTATAGATCCCTGTGGAACTCCACAGTTTATCGAATATCGGAACTTTGGTCGTTTATACTAACAAACTGTTTCCTGTCATATAGAAAGGACTTAATTAAGTTCAACTCAGCGTCCATCCATCCATCCATCCCGTACAGCGTAAAGCATAATACGCGGGCCGTCCACAAAGTAAGTTTCCCTAGGGCCGTTTTCACAAATAAAATAAAATTCAATGGAAATATTATATTGCAACAGATTTGTCTTCAGCTATTTTTCAATACTTTTCTACGGGAATTGAGACATTTGTCATACCGTGGCCCAACTTTTGAACACTTGTGTCGTAGAGTTTGCCGCCTGGGATTTGAACCACTGTGTGACAACCATCTCCGCTTCTCTGTCATTCTCTGTCATTTATTGAGGTGTAGGAAAATATGGAAATCACTGGGAGCGATTTCTGGGCTGTAGGGTGGATGTTGAAACGTCTCCTAGCCAAACTTTTGCAGGAGACTACCAGGGAGATGTTGAAGTCTCCACCCTACAGCTCGGACCGCGCACCCAGAGATATTCATCTTTTCCTACCCCTCAAGAAATGACAGTGAATGACAGAGAATGGTAGAGACTGACAGAGAAACACACAATTGTTCAAATCCCAGGCGGCAGACTTCTTTGACACATGTATTCAAAAGTTGGTCCCACGTTATGATAAATGTCTCAATTCCGGTGGCGAATATGTTGAAAAATAGTTGAATACTTGCTGCATCCGTTACAATAAATATTTCGATTCAATTGTGTGTGTTTTTTCATCAATGGCCCGTGGGAAAGTTACTTTATAGAAGCGCCTCGTATCTCGATCTCCAATTAATAAAATATCCGTGAAAAAAAAATTATATGAACATGTGTCCTATTTACAAACTGGTTGTGTCGACTTTCCGAAGAAGGACACGACAGGATGTCCGAAACATTAGGTTTAACCAACATGATGACGCGGCCCAAGCCACAACCAGTTTGTGTATGACACCTTTCTTCGAACCCATGTATTTGTCCTTTTTGCAAAGATAATTTTTGTTTATTTTTAAAGTGACCATTTATCTTGAACCCTCGATATATATTAGTTCTTTTTAACAGAGTGAGTCATGCTGGGCGATAAAATAAGTCCACTGTTATTTAATATGATGACATTGGGAACGGAGCTACGCTAATATTGTATGCAGATGACATGGCCCTAGGATCACAAAACAAAGAGGAGCTTCAAAATGACATAAACGAACGAATTCAACATAAATAAAGGCAAAACCGTACAAATGCTATTTAAGAGAGGAAGATGAGTCGCAGCAAACGACAACCTAGCGTTAGGAGAAGAACCACTAAAAAAAAAGCGTCACATACAGGAGAGAACGGCAGCAGTCGTAAAAGCAACGTGCAAATTCAAGAACATCACACCGCTAAAGCTGCAAACAGCCATGAGCCAGTGGCTACATATGGAATATCTGACTACTGAGGATTGTAGCAGACTTGTCCACACTTAATGAGAGGTTTATTTCAATACTGTACATGGTATTATGCATATCCGGCGACTCGGATGTCCATCCTCAGTATTGCTAAAAACTAAACTAAACTTCGTGGCGCGACATCCCCGAAGGAACAAGGCCTAGCATTGCTAACCAGATGTGTATTTCTTCATCACAAGCGAGTCTGGAACGCTGTCTGGAGTTGCAACGCTGAGCTCATTGGTTCAGATTGTTTCTCCCACTTCTGAAGTCAAGACTCTGGAAGTAATGTCAGATGATAACATATGAAGTGGCGCCAATTCATCGTATCCTTTGCATAGCGGTGAATTGTTGGCTTTTGTTAACCGATTCATCATCCTGCATTACTATCCTGACGACTCAAGACATTATACGGACCAACTTGGATGGTGTGACAAGACACCTACAGGAAATTCAATGTGATCTTGGAGCTCTGACTCTTCTGTGTTTGATCAAGTTCTGGCTTCTACCAGCGACATGGAGAAGCTTGAAAAGGTGAAAGCAAGAGTTTTAAAAAGAGCAATAGTGGAGCAAGCAGATATGCACCAAACTGAATGGTCTACATGCTGATAAGGAGAAAATATCTTCCTGGAAGGACGATGCTACCAGACACAAGACCATAATAACGAAGCAGTAGCTCGAAGGAAGCGGAAATAGCAACTTCTTTGCAACGGATGCCATGGTGAACAGAGAGTAGACTAACAGCAACCAGCCATAAAGATACGCAATCTTAGGGCTACCAACACAAAATATGCAAAAATTAAAAATTCCCAAACCCAAGTGAGCAATGCTTGTGTAAAATATTTGTCAACTATATCATTACAATCTGGACACTAAGTGAACTCATAGGAGTAAGTATATTCTCATTCGAGTGCATTTTGTTTATTATTATTTAACATTGTGACAATACTCTCTCCTTGAACCAAGTGACAATTTAAATAATTCCAAAATTTAACCTTTTCACTGCTACTGACTGTATAAAAAACATAAATATAAAATTAATGTAGTAATGCTTTATATGAAATGTGAGGATTTTTTCCCTACAACTTATTACTGTCAATTATGGAAACTAGATGTTCCACTGAAATGTTTCTTATTGATTTCAAACTTAGAGCCCACTGATGATTTCACCTAATGATTGCTTATATAGTTTTATAAGTTCAGCTCTATAAATGGAAGTAGGCCTATGTTAGCAGGACATTTTCTGGCTAATTTGAAGACTAATTAATTCTTTAGAATAACGTTTGATATTTTATTAAATGTAATGGTTTTACGAACAGATCCGATCTCATCCAGAAGAGTTTTGTATGAATGTCTGACATATCGATCAAGAAATTATTTTTTCCGGATCAGTTGAAGTGGTGAGTCTGCCAAAGGAAGGATATAAATTAATGTATTTATAATATTCCTATTATTCCAATATTTAAAAGATATGATTATTTTCAAGTTAAACACTATGTTTTATTAATTAATTTGTCTGTGTCCATTGTTATCAAGAATTTATGGAAAGTTAGTACTTTACGACTCACCCTGCTCCCCTTTCCACTCACCACTCGCCTGGCAGCTTCCACCCCTCTTGTGCCGCCTGCTCCACTTCCCAGCAACGCATACCTTCATGCCTGTAGCCGTTGCTCAACGCCGGTAATGCATAATTGCAATTGATGTCACCTAATATTTCACAATAAAGAAAGCCCCTTGCACCTCCACATAATATTCCACAATTATAAAAACTACCCTTCCAACAAAATAGGCTATTTCACAATACAAAAAATACCCTTGTACCATACATAATATTTCATAATTATAAAAAACGCCGTATTATAACATAAAATGTGGCTTAATTGATGCAGGAAAATTCCCTCGTACCAACACTACTTATAAAAACCGATTCTTGCATTAAAACTCATGAAATCCCCCTAACATAACTCTAATATACGAAAGCTTCTTTCAGTGCTCATCATTCACTCGTAGCGTATTGGTCAAGACTCCTAGCTATAATGCTAGGGGTCCCGGGTTCGATCCAAAATTTACTATTAGGAATAGGTCTCAAATAGGTAGGTAGGGTGAAGAGGATGTGAGATGGAGAGACGGGAAAGGAAGAGAATAAAGAAGAAACAAATTATTTTTTCTGTTTCATCAGTTCATTAAGAGATGGCGCTACCGTCGCTTCTAGTAGTTCAAATGCCACCGCTAGGGGAGGGATTGAGAGTAGGAGTGCGGGACTCGGGTGAGTCGCAATGTACGAATTTCCCGAATTTATCATTTCCAATTCCACTCTTTACTGAAAAAAGAGTAAATCACTTAAAAGCATTAAAAGAAAACAACCAAGAGAGGATAGGAAAAGGATAATTTATAATGAATATTGGAAGGAACAGGGCTCATAATCAGGTATTTGCGGGGGCGAATCCAAAACTTATTGCAGGTGGCGACATAAAGGAACATTTTCCTTTACTGTGGTGTATGGAATATGGGGTCCTCACTTAAAGATAAGTAACTCGAACAACTGCTGCTATCTTGTGGATTATCATAGCTAGTTTCGTACAGTGAGTCCCACGCAAGAGTTGGCCAATGACGCGGGTTCCTGCGTCGCGGCTGGCACAGCTCCAACTCCCGAGCGATCGGGTGAAATATCTACGCAAATAATGCCGCGGTCGTTGTAATGATTCAGGTTTTCACATTTACAGTTAAAATTACAATGAAAATAACCATGTACCTCATCACAAGAGATGTTGGAAATGTTCTCCTCTTGCACCCAGACAATACTGGCACCTTTTTAGGAATTTTTCTTTCACGCGCGTAAGTTCAGCTTCCGAGACAGAGTTACTTTCTCTTGTGATAGGCCTATGTGATATTGTCATTAAGTTCTTCTAACAGTATGTAAATGTTATTTATGTGGAAACTTTAAAAATAATGTGTATAGGTCAATTTCCCATACATAAGAAGAACTTAAAGACAATATCACAAGAGAAATTAACTCTATCTCGGAAGCTGAACTTACGCGCGTGAAAGAAAAATCCCTTAAAAAAGGTGCCAATATTTTGCGTATGCAAGAGGAGAACATTTCCAACACCTCTTGTGATGAGGTACGTGGTTATTTTCGTTGTAATTTTAACTGTAAATGTGAGAACCTGAATCATTACACCGACCGCGGCATTATATGCGTAGATATTTCACCCGATCGCTCGGGAGTTGGAGCTGTGCTAGCCGCGACGCAGAAACCCGCGTCATTGGCCAACTCTTGCGTGGGACTCACTGTATTTGACACAAGGCGTCTACAATATAAATACCGTACTATTCAAATGCATTTTACAGTTCTGACGTTGAAATAGGGCGATTACAAAAATGTTTTTATTTTTGTTTTGTGTTTAATTAAATCTTAGCGTTATTTTACTAGGTACTTATCCACGAATTAAGAAAAGTCAAATCGAATTAAAAGAATAACTAAGAGTGGCCAGCAGCCCCTACGGCCTTCTCCATCCGCCACTGATTATTTGTCCTATCAACACATATTTTGAGCTCTTATGTCTTTGGCGTTTGATTCCAATTTATTTTTATTTTCCATCATATCATTTATAAGATTTTATTATTGTCGTGACTACTGCACTCATTTGATATTGACCAATAACGTTTAGCGATTCCTCGGATATCGGATCACGATCACGATCGTTTATCTTATAAAATTAATATAAAATTAATATGTGGATAGGGTTTTTGTCTGACAAAATCGTCAACTCGTTACTAGACACGTAAGCCTTATTGTGCCGTAATTAATGTCAGATTCTGTCATTAAGCAGCACGAAAACAGATTATTTTATACAACTTAACTTGTTTGGATATTGAAATAATATACATGTCCACTGATTAAAAACACAATTTCGATTCGATGCAAGCCAATTCGTGAGCTTTTATACTGTTCTGCTGTTAGCTTACCTGAATTAAGTTAACTATATGCACCATTGGTAGCACTGGTCACGACATGGAAACTCGAATCGATTCATGGATGGTTGATTCATAGGCTATGCCGTGAACTAGCAGCTGTTAGTTTTGTTTTAATATAATAAAGCACGAAAGTAATTTCATTTGTATAACCCGCTGCGCAGTCGCGAATCTATCAATAAACTCGTAAACTCTCGTGGGATTACCTATGATAATAAACTTAATAGCTGGCAACATTTATGTACTGTCAAATATTGCCCTTTCTGTTTTGTGTTTTAAACTTGTCCTGTCCACTATGTTGTTTCAGAACTTGTCTCATCCTAATTTCAAACTTAAAACAATTCGCAGTAATGAAAAATTTAAATTTCGAAGTCTTGGAATAGTTTATTAAACGAGCTAATTACTATAGGAACAAATACAAAATATAGTAGCAGAAGTTCTGTTAACTTGTATAATTTTTTTGCACGACTTAACTAATTAGTGGTAGGCCTACTTACGAATATTGTTGCCGTGGATCGTAAGTTGACATTCCCGCACGCAATCTTGTTGCTATGTGCGGTAAGAGTTTCCGTGCGGTAAGAATTTACTTACGGCGCATCATAATACAAGCCTTCATGGACAAGGCCCCGCAGGACAAATATTCGGTTCTCATAATAACAAACACATGCGAATCACTTTCTGAAATAAACGTCTATCTTCAATAATGTATATACATAATATTTTCAGGTAATATCTCAATAATATTAATATAATTAAATTGATATAAATAATCATTGTACAAAAAATAGCATGCAATACTCGTGCCGTAAGCTCATAACCGATCACGGAAAATAAAAAAAAACTCTTTCCTCGATCCGTATGCATCGCTTACGTCACTTGTATCGCAATTTACTATTTCCTGTGTTTCAAAAGGCACTTAAACCAGATAAGGCAGCTTTGGAATGGCATGCTTCATTTTTAAATAAAAATTGTATTTGTACACTTTGTTATCGATCTTCAGTTTGTCGCGGACATGTTTTTACTTCCTCACAGATGGCGACGTGTGTGGAATTACATTTGTAATTACACCCACGACTCTGGGTGCTTATTAGTGTCGTTAGGGATTCTCCGCTTTGTAATTTATTAACAAACTATACAACTCTCTATTTCATAACTGTGAACATCTTGCTCTATGCATATAAAGTAGACAAGAAGATGGTTTCGAAGCCGCAGTAATTATACATCCATTCCTACAAGTGAAGCATCCAGATTATAGGAATCTCTGTTTATGAGTACTTGTATTTGGGTTATAATCTAATAGTGAATGACATTTTATGTATTGAAAACTATTTTATTTTGCACCATGGATATAATATTCGTGAAAAGAACGGTATTCTTTCTTCCTGTGTTTACTTCTTAGTTCGTCTCCCATTTCTCCTTTTGTTGGCCTTGGGTGTAACATTTGGTTAGGCACTGACTCAGGTTTGCAGGGTTAGTCCCTAATACATGCATATTTTTATTGCCAGACAATTCCAAAATATTTTACCCCAGTACATATTACAATACAACATTTATTTTCGTCAAATCCAAAAATACAAGCCTGAATCCCTCACTTCACTTGATTTAAATCTCATACCTCTTTTTTGAGTAGATATCATGAGGACAGGTATTGCCTTTATTACTTGAAATGACGTCAACATCCTTTAAAATGGCTTCCCATATCAATGGTAGTTCATGATGTAGCACGGTACTGCTAGGTACTGCAAGAGTGTCTACGAAATATGAACTTGATATTTCTGAAAATAACTTAGACATACTCTGTTATTAAGTGCCAGTATGTACTTTATGAGATTGTGTGGGGGACGGGAAAATGTCTGTCCGTCCGTCTGTACGTCCGTGTGTCTGTACGCGCGATAACTCAAATACGCTTTATAGGATTTTCATGAAACTTGGTATACGAATTTATAATTTCCATGGGAAGACGACTATTCATATTGGACCTAATCGGTTGGCCGGTACCGGGAAAATGCCCAATTTAGTGCCTTTTTATGGTAAAATATAACAAAAGGCGCAATAACTCAAATACGCTTTATCGGATTTTCACGAAACTTCATATACGCATTTATAACGTCCAGGGAAAGAAGTTTATTTATTTTGGACCAAATTAATTGACCGGTGCCAGAGTAACAACTAATTAAAGGTCTCATGTTTTTTTTAAATCATGACTATACTACAAGGATTTATATGACAGCAAAGCCAAAATTGAAGAAAAGCATCTAAAGAAAACGGATGAGGAGGAAACTATCCCACCAATCCTAAAAGATGAAGTAAGAATCATAGTAAAACACCTAAAAAGTAATAAAGCACCCGGTGAAGACGGTATTACCAACGAATACTTACAATAGGGAGGTGAAGAATTAATAGAGCAAATCACACACCTCATGAACACCATCATTGAAACAGAGATCATACCAGAGCCATGGCACACAAGCAACATAATCCTTATCCACAAAAAGGGAAACAGAGAAGACCTGAACAATTACAGACCCATAAGTCTTATGGCCAACCTTTATAAAGTGTTTACGAAACTGCTGACAAATAGACTCACCAAAATAATGGATGAAAACCAACCGCCAGAGCAGGCAGGCTTCCGCACTCATTACAGCACTATAGATCATTTACACACAATCAGTCAGGTAATAGAGAAAATGTCAGAGTATAACTAACATCTTTATATAGCACTCATCGACTACAGAAAAGCTTTCGACACAGTAGAGCATAATAAAGTACTGGAAGCAATGAAATCTATAGGGATCCATCCGAAATATATAAGACTATTAGGACAAATATATGCAAACAGCAAAGCAAAAGTAACAACGGAAATAGAAGGAGAATCATTTGAGATAAAACGAGGGGTGAAGCAGGGAGACCCAATTTCACCAAAGTTGTTTACAAACGTCTTGGAAGAGATATTCAGATATACAGGATGGAACAGGAAAGGATATGGCATAGACATAAATGGGAGAAAACTTACTAATCTTAGGTTTGCGGACGATATTGCATTATTCGCAAAGTCTCAAAGGGAACTGCAAAAGATGATAACAGATCTAAACAATGGAAGCAAGAAAGTAGGGCTAGAAATGAATCCTTCAAAAACTAATATAATGACAAGCCATATAGAAATACCGGTATTTGTAGAAGGAAAGGCAATAGAGTATTGTACAGAATATACTTACCTGGGTCAATCAATCAACATGTCAAATAACGGAAATGCAGAAATCAACAGGAGAATTAGGCTCGCATGGGGAAAGTTCTGGAGCTTAAAGTTTATCCTCCTAGACTGGCACATAAATATCAAGAAGAGATTGGAAGTGCTAAAAATGTGCGTCATACCAGTCCTACTATATGGCTGCCAGACATGGGCATTAAGAAAGGAACAAGTTAACATGATAGAGATTTGTCAGAGAAAGATGGAAAGAAAACTGTTGGGAATAAATCTAAGGGACAGGATAAGAAATGAGGAGTTAAGAAAAAGAAGTGAACTGGAAAACGCAGCGATTGTTGTAAGAAAAACCAAATGGAATTAGGGAGGTCACGTCATCAGAATGAATCAAGAAAGATGGGCGTATGCAACAACTGTTTGGGACCAGAAGAAGGGTAAAAGAAGCAGAGGCAGACCTCGACGCAGATGGGAGGACGAATTCAGGGAGGAGTTAGGAATGAGATGGACAAGACAGGCCAAAGAAAGAGTGTACTGGAAACAAGTGATAAAACATTTAAATCATTAGGAAAACAGTGATCTAGGAAAGAAGAGTTCAGGGAGGAGGCAGAAACGAGATGTTCAGGATAGGTCACAGAAAAAGTGAACTGAAAACAAATGATAGAGCATTTAATTCATTAGGAAAACAGTGTCCTAGGAAAGTGTTGTTAATATATAGGTCTTAACCCACCAGGAGGCAAAAACCCAACTCTCCAAGGAAATAGCTCACCTTGGGAGAGTAAAACAGAGCCAGCCCTACCATGGTAGGAGGCCCTTGCCCTATAAGGGATTGTGACGGGCTTATTTATTTATTTATTTATTTATTTACTACAATGCTGCGTTTCTGATCATTGAGGGCTTTGTCTGCAATGCAGTCAGAAGTTTGTTTATTTCGTTGATCTAGTTGAAATTGAGTACTACATGAATACTGTTATATACAGAAGGTACATTACTGTGAAATAATAAGCGGAGTTATTTGCCACTGAATTTTGTGAATGTTGACATATTTTAAGAATTTTAAGTTGCAATACATTTAGGTCTGAAGAAATAACACTATTCATCAATTCCCGGAGCCGGCCGATTTGACATGGATTTTTTTTATTTTATTTTTTATTTTTATGTGAATGCGCGATTGTCAAGATATCACAAATCTGTAGTTCTGCTGACGCTGTTCGATTTTAATCTGATTAAAACAAAACTTATTATCTGCACATCATAATTGCAATTATAATTGATTCAACGAAAGCATTCTGGCACTTTGTTATATCAGTTTACCAGATTTCATTATATTTTTAAGTGTATCGGAGAAACAACATACAAATCTATTACGACCATAGGAACAGTAACTTTCGTATTGACATTGCAATTCTTTTATTAGCATAAATTTTATTAGCTGTACTACGAAAAGTTACCCTGGCCTAGGCAGACAAAAACTATCTTATTAAGGCGCGTACACATTAGGCCATCGAAGACCAATTTCTACCATCACGAATATTCGAATATCCCTGAAGTTTAAAGGATATTTTGTCACAGTTTATTACCGTTTAATTATAATCTACTTTATAAAATATTTTGTCAAGCAATCAATTAAATAAATCCAAGAGTGGTACCCGTTGTACATCATGCCAATATTGAATTTAGATAAAATTCACATCCAGATTATACGTGTAAATGCTATGCTTAACAGGAAAGAGAGTACACACTCAAAATTATGGAATATAGAATTGAATATTTGAATAAAGAATTTTTATTTATTAACGAAAGAGGTCAAAGGTCGTAAGTCATTATGGAGGTGCACTGGAAAATCGTAGCAAACTGAACAGACAACAAACATTATTTAATGAATGACCTCATGAAAGAAAGAAAGAAAGAAAGAAGTAATTAAATGAGAACATACAAATAGAACTATAAATAACACTTGCAATGTACATAATAGCCAGATTGAACTCCGTGCAACAAGAAATGTATAAATAAAATACGAGAAGCTTATAAAATATTCATTAAAATGGAACAAATAGTATCACGAAAATAAACAGGATTTACATACAAGGGTACCGTACTTCGCAAGTAAATTACAGTATTTAAGAATCTATCATAAACAGGATATTTTTCTAGTTTGGTGCTTTAAAATAATAGAGATGACATTGTAGTGTAACAGATAGCCTAGAGGAATTACCATTATATTATTTGTGGATTTTGACATCCAGAAATGGAGGAATAATTAAATGGCCGTCATAAACATCCAGATAGAAGATGAGATATGTATATTAAAATAAATTACGGAAATAAGATCAAATATCCGAAGGTCCTAAACCTACCATAAACTTGTGTAAAAAACGCAGAAAATTAATAGTTATTTAATAACTATAGAAGAATATCTTTTTCATGCAGAGTTTACCAAATACAACTCCTCTGAGAAATATTGAGAAATATATTGGACACATCAACAGATAATACCAATCGTGCTTTTGGAAATAGTGTAATAGGATCAACTGTTTTCTGCCAATTAAATGTAACCAATTATCTAATGTCAAATAAATTATACCTCAGAACTGTCCATTTTATTATCAGGGTCCGGATTTTGAATGACCTAAGAATATTAGCATTTGAGCTATAAAATCACTACAAAAATTTCAAAAAAAAAAAAAAAAAAAAAAAAAAAATTATCGCCAGACTTGTGTCTATTCTACATTTATAATGTTGACTCAATTATAGGCTTGTAATTAATATTCAATGTAAGTAAATGCAGAAAAGCTCTATACAAAGCAAGAAACAACACAATATGATAAAATAATAACAAAATAATTACTTCATTTTTTAAATACCTAAAAATATGAAATGGGGCAAAAATGACCAAATAATCATATTAAATTAAAAAATTTACCTAAAAATAAAAATCTGGGGAAAATGACCAAAAATGGCCCTAAAAATTACAATTTTTATAATCTAGGAGTCGTGATCAGAATATCTGGATTAGTGGGCAACGTCCATGATGTACCAATTCAAAGATGACATTTGTCATCAAAATCCGGGCCTTATATCTGGCCTACATTAGACTTGAATTTACACAGAATAACATACCTAAATAATGGATTCATGCATTTACAAGTGTTATATAGAACAACTAGCTTAAAAGACCCGGCGTCGCCCGGGTTTTGTATTTTGTAATTGGAAATTAGCTTATGAAGGATTTTCAATTTTAAATTCTAGGTCCTTATATAGGCATTTATAATTTGAAATAGGAAGAACGACTTATTACACTCAAACTATTCCCTCATAAAACGCTTGATATAGTTTTTTATGGCTCATAGAGGATCTAGAATTTTGCATCCCATCGCTTGTACAGTGCACAGCAAGCCTGGTAGAGGTTTAAATAAGAAGAAACAGAAATTCCTGTAACATAAAATTGTAATATCGAGGCGGGAAATTTCCCACTCTTATGTTACCATAAAGCATTATCACTTTCATACTTTTCTCTCCAAAAACCTGCGATATAATATAATAATATACACATTACCATACCTCGTTTTGTTTTCTCTATGTCCAGGGTAGAGAAAGTTATGTGATGCCATTATTTTAGTGGATTTCATTCTGTAATATTTATTTATAACATGAATTATTTTGATAACTTCTCTTATTTGTCAAAAGTGCATTTCAATTGTTTTTTCCAAGCCCACCTGATACCATTTGGCAACAATATATTCTGTGATTTGGAATTGATAATTCTATGTAAAAAGGGATTAAGTATTTTCAAAAACATTTAATTTTTGGCATTTAGAATCAGAATTTTTCAAAATCCTTTCTTAGTGAGCACCTACATTATGAAACGAAGGTACTGTCAAAATTCTAAGTCTCTACCTGTTATAGTTTAGGCTGTACGTTGATTCCTGTCATTCAGTCAATCAGTCAGTCAGTCATTCATTCAGTCAGTCAGGACAAAGCCTTTTATATATATAGAGATAATTAAATGACTCCAAAGTATGCAGTTTAAATGTAAGATAAATAACACTTACAAATGTAGTTGAATGTATGAATGAAAAATAAATTAAAGTAGCTGCATATTGTACAATTGATTCTTTAAAATGTCTATCGAATATTTAAAATGTTAATTTTCACCTCATCCTGGATTGACTTGAGAAGTTTGTATTTGTTTCGACAATCAACAAATACTTTGAGGATCGCTCCTCTCTTTCCAAGAAAGATACCTATCACTGAAGTATTTGTGATGTTTTAAAATCCTAAAAAGTAAAGGACTGTTGGATCGTAAATTTGTTTCTTTTCTTGATCTACTTCTTTACGTTGTCCGTTGCTTACCTCAAGTCGCATAGTCGGATCAACTATTTCAGCTTCGGATCTATTAATTGCGATAATATCAATGCGCCTTGTATAACTGGGACGCTAGGACCTGAACCAAACTCGCGCAGATAGCTTAATTATCGTCCGCCGGTAGCAATGGAGTAGGGGCAGAAGAGAATGCATACACTGTACTATTCATTCCAAACTTATGTGGTTCATAATAGCCCGTAACTATTGAAAACAAAAATAAAGTGAATAAAGTATTTGTTTTTTTAGTTATGAAATATTATTTAAGTAATGGTATGTAACTCACAGCATAGGCTATCGCTGTTGGGTCTTCACTATTGAATGCTGTGAGGCTAACTAAGATGTTTTTACACGGTCTGTACAGCAGGGAACATCACGTGAGATGAAGGTCAGACAGGTCTAGATTACATCATCGTAGCCTACTGCGCAGCCGTTTATTTGGCTCAGGTCTTACCGATCGAGTTATATATTTACATACCGTAACTTAAATGTTTTTATTTAGAACTATCGTTAAAACATCCTAAATTTTTGTCTTTTTACATTTAGACAACAATAAAAATCTATGGCTCGGGAATCAGATACATTTGTTCCGAAAAAAAGAAATGTACACATTTATGACTCGCATTTATGTACACATAAATGCCATTGTACTTTAGAGGAATCGAACTCTTGAACTAGGTAACGGAAAGCTGGTATAACTGGGACGCTAGGACCTGAACCAAGCATGCGCAGATAGCTTATCGTCCGCCGGTAGCAATGGAGTAGGGACAGAAGAGAATGCATACACTGTACTATTCATTCCAAACTATCATAATAGCCCGTAAGACATCGTTAATACTTTAGACGTAAATTACGGATGCCTATTTTCTCAATTAATATCTTCCGGTTATTCACTGTTTTCCTCCAACTGAAAAGTAAATCTTTCAACAGTTGCCTTAAAGCCCATTTACCTCCAGAAAAATAATTTGGTTCTTTAGGACAGGTAATAGTGTTTTTAAAGTTGGCCTTTCCTAATTTGTTTTGTGAAATTCATTCACCATCCTTCTAATTACATAGTATCAAAATCATCCAAGTCTGTTTTAACTTTTTCTTGGTCGTTTTTTGTGTAGAGTACTAAATCTCGTTCCATCTTGAACACATTTCTCACCTTCATTTACAATTCTCTTAATGCTGCTGGATGAAATTTCTGTAGCATCTGAAACACGCTGCTGAATTGCATTTTGAGGGTCATCTTGGCGCACCTGTTTGAAATACCTATATACATTCCACACTATTTCCCTACTCTGACTGTGAATCACTTTACTACCACCAACCTTTCTGCTAGAATAACTACATTTGCCTTCTATTGATCTTATTAACGTATCACACTTCACCATTGAATTCTGTGAGGCTAACTGAGATGTTTTTACACGGTCCGTACAGTATGAACTGGCAGGGAACATCACGTGCTATGAAGGTCAGGCAGGTCTAGATTACGACATCGTAGACTACTGTGCATCCGTTTGTTTGGCTCAGGTCTTACCGATCGAGTTATACTTCCCTCATTTCAAGGCAATGTTCCTCTTCTTACCCCTCAAGACCTTTTCTCCGTCAGAGCAGCAGCTAATATTGAACGGATATTATTACGAGGGTAAGTTAATAAGTATCCGCACTCATGTATAGCAACAATAATACAAAACTTTCAATTACCTTACTTTTCAACTTAGTCCCCTTGCTTCTCAATGTACTTGATCCATCGCTGCACAAGCCCTCAGAAAAAAGTTTTTCGGCTGAGTAGCAAGCCGCGTATTCATTGCTTCTTTCAGTTCTTGTTCTGTGGTGAATCTACGGCCCTTTAAGGCATCTTTACGTGGGCCAAAAAGACTGTATACATGATTATCTAACACCTCAAAACCCAGTAGATGTGGATGGGCGTCTTGTTTTTTCCTCGTCCTTCACTCTCGTCCAATCATTTTTTAAATTTCAAATCCATTCGTACACGCTTCGTGATGGTAAAACATTGCTCCCATATTGTGCGGAAAGTCTTCGATGGATTTCGGCTCCTGGTACACCCTCAGACGACGAAAAACGAATCACTGCATGCTGTACTTTTTCGATGCAAACGCTGAGTGGTGCAGCCATGTTTAATGTGCAGCAGTGCAACACCCAGTGGAGTCATAATGGTCAAACATTCCACAAGCGGAGACGTCGACGTGCGCGACCACAAAGCGGTACAGTCAGCATACGAGGGCCGTCCACGAAGTAAGTTTCCATAGGGCCATTTACACGAACAAAACAAAATTTCTTGGAAATATTTATTGAAACAGATATTGTTGAAGCATCTCCTAGCAGAACTTTTGCAGGAGACTTGCAGAGAGGTGTTGAAGTCTCCACCCTACAGCTCGGACTGCGCACCCAGAGATTTTCATCTTTCTCTACCCCTCAATAAATGACAAGAGAATAAGAGAGAAGCGGAGATGGTTGTCACACAGTGGTTCAAATCCCAGACGGCAGACTTCTACGACACAAGTGTTCAAAAGTTGATCCCACGAAATGACAAATGTCTCAATTCCTGTAGCGAATATGTTGAAAAATAGCTGAACACTTTCTATATCTGTTGCAATAAATATTTCCATGAATTTTGTTTTGTTATTGAAATTTTGTTTTGTTTGTGTAAACGACTTTGGGGAAACTTACTTCGTGGACGGCCCTCGTACAAAAGATTAAACAAAAAGTGTGGGTACCTATTGACTTACCCTCCTATGTCTCTTCACTCTTAACAGTTCTCCCTTAGGACAGATCCCCAACACATGAGGCAAGGTTTCGTACACACTGTCATAGTGACGGCAGTGGGTTGTACTAGAAGAACGCCCTGGAAGACTGCAAACTGGAGCGATCATTTTTTTCAATTGATAAATATGATAAATGAAATATGTCTCAGTTTTGCAGAATTATGTTTATCATAAAATTAAGGGAAGTTATTTCACATGAAAATTCAGTCAGTTAGCTGCAGTATTACCCAGGGTTTGAAACAAAAATATGGTATGCTACAAAACATTCGAATACGCAGTTAAATAAAACGATCGACTTTATTTCGTATTGCTGTTATTATTACACGTATAAATACAGAATATAATAGATTTATGATGCTTTATTTGATTTTGTCTTGCTATCTAACGTATTCCAGAAGTGCTCGTCTTCAGGGTTGAAGCTCTCGTCTGCCACTCGCTTCCCTCTAACTGGCCACCATGGGTCAGCGCTCGAATTCGGGATGTTCTCTCGTGGTAGCGTCTGCTAAGAAAGAACAATATTATACGAGGGTGGATCGCACAGTATTTTTTTGTTACAAAAAGTTTAATAGGTACAATCACAAACAAATGCACACCAAACAACTGAAAGGTTATCACGGCCATCTTCGAAGAATCCACACTACCTGGAGACATTATTACGGTTCATACAGTCCTCCCCATACACGCCACGCATGTCCCTGTGATTTTCACTCGGGTTATGCCCTTTAGCCCATAAAAATCGCACTACACCTCGCTGAAGAAATTTCTGGCCGGTAAACGCTTTGCATCAGATACAGAAGTGAAAACAGCAGTCCGCAAATGGCTATACTCCAACCGAACAGACTTCTATGAACAGGGTATTTTGAAACTTGTATCACGATGGGAGAAATTTGTTGAGAAACTTGGCGACTATATAGAAAAATAGACAAAAGAAGTTCCTTTATGTGTGCATTTGTTTGTAATTGCACCTATTAAACTTTTTGAAAAAAAAAATATTGTGCGTTACTTTTCGATCCACCCTCGTACTATGGAAGGTTAGTGACTTGTTGCATATGCCAACAGTTGTATTTTAATAGTCAAAATGAAAACTAATAAAATTATAAGTGTAACTTACGAGACATGTGGTTTCATTAAATGCTTCATGCCTAATGTACTGCACTTAACATCAATGCTACATTGATCATAGGCTTAATATCAACTATCCTTTTATTCTGTAAGTTAAATTACAAACTTAATTGTTTAAGACACGACAGACTAATAACTATTATAACGCGTATATTAGCCACGTATGCCCAATGCATGTAAATAGTTTAGAATAAATTAAAGTAAGGAAATATTATAACTACCTATACTTCGTCTAAGATGTGTACGGAGCAAAAGTAAACAACAAACTTTCCTTGACTGTAGGATCCGGGATATTTCCGGAAAGATAGGAGCAAAATGTGAGGTAGAATGTAAAGCTCTGGTAGGAGGACCAATTGTTATTCAAACAATAATAATAAAAGGATGAGAGCAAGAGTGGACTATGTATCGAGGTTGCTGGATTCAGAGGTCCACGAATGTAATATTGGAACAAACCTTATACATGTAATAAACTATGGAACTTTATTTTCACACAATATAGGCTAAATAGATGCACTGAATTAAATGATTAATAAACTGAATGATAAAAGGTATAACAAATAATCTGAAGTGAGATTGCGTAATCTGCAATGAACAATGTAATGCGTTTTGGCGGTAAGCTGGTCACGTGGCGATAAATGTAAGGAATTTATGCCAGCACTGAACAATAGCTTAAAACACTCGTAATTCTGTCTAGAATTAATAGATTGACTGTAGACTAAATAATCTTGATATAAAATACACAGAATAGCCGATTCACTGTGACCTCGTGGAGTTGCACAATGCTCTCAACTATAGACGAACTTCACGACGGATCTATGAAGCCGAGAATATTGACATTACTGTAAATAGTGTAATTTGATTACTCGCACACGATAATACTTGTATCTGTAAGTATTATGTATTTATTCGCGATTTAATAGCAAAACCACTGTAGCTATTGTCTACAATTGGCGCGAATCTGGAGTAGCGATCCACACATCTGCTACGTGTGAATGCTGAGATCTGACTGACTTTGCATGATGCTGTAATGTATGCACGAGGCGTCATAAGCTAACACCTGCTTTGGCGCGAGACCAGAGAAAAGGCTCCAAACTGCTGAATTGCAAAAATAGATTTAGCGGAGAGTTTGAACATAAAGAGTAACTAGACACGTAGAATAATGCTAGTAAAACCTATAGCTTGCGCGAACACTTGACTAACTGTGTCTTGTCGTTTTATTTGTTAATCGCACCAGCGCATACTTCACGATAGTGTGATAAGCTCAGTTAGATGTTTACTTCCATTCCGCACATATTATACGATTATTTATATCTTATGTAATTGTGGAAACATAAGTTCTGTTAAGTGAGTTGCTTGCTTTATTTATATCACACTTGTTTTACAACATATCTAGCAAACAAGATTTCATTTGTTTTTATCGTTGCCTTGGCAAATTTGTTGATTCTGAAGAAAAACGTGCGACATAATTTACTGAATACAAAACGTATTTTATAAAATAATTAATTCGTTGTACTTTTCATTTACATAATGTGTGATGAAGTACACTATATACTGTAACTAAAAGCAATTGGAATAACCTCTATTAATTTGTATTATAGAAGAAAATTGCAAGTCAATGCCTTCAGAACTTACGTCACCAATAAAGAAACAAAACATTGGAAATCGAACCCGGGATTTAAACCTAAAAAAGAAAGTTCAGTTGACTTTACTGTATTTAATCGATTGAACAGTCACAAAAAACGACCTCTTGTGAACTGTGCTTTGAACTTTTACATTAGGTTGTTTACTTTTGTTCCGTACACATCTTTGATCAATTATACATGCTTTTAAATTTTACATCAGAGATTTCATGCTTCACAAGTACGTTTGCTATAACTTCAAGTTACATTTCTGGATACATCTATTTCAGTCAGTAAGTTGGGTTGCCTAATGTAAAGCATTGCACTTCTCCCAATTACAAAACATAAAATAACTATTTCTCGTTTTTTTCTGACTGACGAACATACAAAATTACATTATTATTCAGAAACTGATCAAGTTAAGTGGAACAAAATTAGATACATTAAAAGTAACTTAACTGTGATTTCTTTGCACTATGTTGTTCTTTATTTACTTCAGATGACCAAAATATCCACTTTTTTCCATAAGGTTATGTCTCACGAAGGATACGCGCAGTTGAGAAAGTTTCATTAGATTTATTGAGAAATAGCGAGTTTGATTCTATGAAACATATAATTAGTTTCAATTTTAAGGTCCTGATAAATACAGTCCATTACACAACTCCATCAGAAGAAATCAATTTGCATGCCTTGTTGTGTCCTTTTGGAGAATGATCTGCTTAGTTTGCTTACAGCGAGATTCGCCATAAGTTAGAATATATCAATGCTTGATGTTTACACACTAAAGGTGGCGTGCACCAAGCAGGAGTAAAGTAGTAAATCTAAGAAGGAAACCTGAAGTAAAGAAAAACCAGTTTGTCTGTCTCACTGTTAGGTCATAGGAGTAATGTGCTAGAGTGAGATGTACTGTTTATTTTTTTTTTTTTTTTTTAATTCAGGTTTCCTTCTTAGATTTACTACTTTAGTTTGGTTTCCTCCTGGTTGGTGCACGCCACTCTAAAACTGTGCCCCCTAGGGTAGTTCGGGGTTTTCAAGCCTGTTTGTGGATACAAAGTTACTATAGTCACTCTGTTTATAACTACCACATCTTCCACTGTGAATGCCCAGCATATTAAGCAACCATACTTACTTACGATCTTAAGGTAATTCATCTGGTATACCGACATCTGTCATGAAAAATAGCATAACTTAAGCAAAATAAATATTAAACACAAATTTACTTCCTAATTTTATGACAAAGCTTACACACAGAACATGCGATCAAATTGCATTTAAATGGAATCGACACAAATCGTACTTTAGTGGCACCATGTGCTTATAAACGATGACAACATACAAATATTCTAGTGAAAGTAAGAGTATAGTTTCCTGGAATAAAATCACCCTAAAACTCGTTACTATATATGGAAGACACAATACAGCAAACTTTCTTATTTGCTGCGCAATGGTTGAAATAGTATCTGAAGACTTGATCGGTGTCAAAATATTCGAAGATACAAAGAGTTTAACTAATCAATTATATCCCAGCTGGTATAATATGTTATCAGAGATTACTACTGGCACAAATTCGATCGACTTGAGTTCGCTAATTGTAAAACAAGAAACTCATATGGGCATGTCCATGGTAACTCACGTTACAAATTGACTCATTTTTACTTGTTAAACTCTTATTAAATAATTTCCAGAAAATACCTATGCAGCCAAAAATGCATGAGTGAAACCTCTAATAAATGCACATGTTGCATGCTTTGTGTAAATTCTGGATCACAAATGCAAAGATTATTGAGATTCAAACGTTGGTAACTCACGTTACAGAAATTGGACATGGTATTTGAAACTCAGATTTCAGTAAGCATTTTCTGCTCGTTTAATGGCTCAATAAATACATGTTTTGCTGTACTGGTAGGTTATCATGTTGGAAATATGAATATTAAAACAATTTATAATTTTAAAAAATTAAATACAGTTTATCTGACATAAAACAACTGCCTGTTGGTAACTCACGTTACGGTAACTCACGTTACGGTAACTCACGTTACGGTAACTCACGTTACAATTTGTCCATTATACACTAAATCAAAACAGTTTGCTTGTAAAATAATCAAACATTTTTAAACATGTAACCTACAATTCTCCAGTAGTAAATAGAAAAAAAAACCTTATTTCATAGAATCATGTTTAATTTAAACTAAGTTATACCAGTTCCCTTACTGAATTTGATTTCCTTTCATTTTATCTTGAGGAACAAGCAAAATCTCAATTTTCTGTTTGAAATTAATGAAAGCTGTTCTTTTTCATCTGGTTTGAACAGAACATTGCGTTCAACACTTTCTTATATTCTTCACTAGCAGGTGCCTGCAGCTTCGGCCACGGTAATTAATTCAAAAATTAAAAATTAAGAGCTAAATAATTAAAATATCATGCACAGACAGACAAACAAACATTTTGTAATATTACTAAAAACCTAAAATAATAATAAAATAAAAAATCAAGGATTTTGTCCTGATTCTCATGGACATGCCCATATGTAAGTCTTATGTAAGTGTTTATTACAGTAATTACCTTTTTACAAATTCCAATGCAAACAATCGCATGAGTCCTCATGGACCGTACATGCTTACGCAAAAACACACACAAAAATAAGGAACAAATAAAATAAATACAAAATAACACAAACAAACTAGATCTATTCCTTACCCTCCACACCCGCTCTCCAATTTGTCGCTTTTTCAAACCTGAGCTGTCTCGCCTTCATTAAAAACTTCCCAATGCCTTCCTCAACCTTTCTTCCCGTCAATAACTCCAAACATTTTCGTTGCTCCCTATTTGATTCCATAAAAGATAATCTGTCTGGTACCCTATGATCCCCAGGTGGGGCGAAGGGGCCTCCAATGGAGGTTTGATTACCTATACTAATTTTTGATATGCTTATTTTCCGAGAGAGGGTAGAGGGACAGGTGGTAAGCCCATCGCCTCGCAACCCCCCTCTGGAAACTAAGTATGTCTTGGACGTGAAAGGGCCGAGAAATTTTGTCCAGAGGCTCTAATTCAGGCTTGGAGTTCTTTTACGTGCCGTAAATCTACGACACGGGACCCCCAGCTTGAAGTCCCTCCTGGAGGACTCCGTGCCCAGGATTTTTACGTCCTGAAAAATCCATCGACCGCGGCCGGGTTTGATCCCGCGCCCTGCGGATCTAGAGGCGGGCACGCTACCTCTAGACCACCGCGGCCGACTATAAAAGATAATGGTAAATATTTTTCCCTCCAATTTTCCAAACCTTCACAATTCGCCAAAATATGAAACCATGATTCTTCCCCCTTACATAATGGACAAACTCTCATTCCGTTTTCATCTTAAGAAACTACTTAATTGACTTGTCACAGGATGTTCAATTTCCATCGGTAGCCTTCTGACTCTTAGTTTAAAGCTGATAAACAGACCGTATAGAAACAAGAATTCATAAAGATCTTAATTGGTGGGAAATTATTCGTCTAAACTCTGTTAAAGACAATATAACAAAGCAAATTAACTCTATCTCGGAAGCTGAACTTAATAATAAATAAATAAATAAGCCCGTCACAATCCCTTATAGGGCAAGGGCCTCCTACCATGGTAGGGCTGGCTCTGTTTTACTCTCCCAAGGTGAGCTATTTCCTTGGAGAGTTGGGTTTTTGCCTCCTGGTGGGTTAAGACCTATATATTAACAACACTTTCCTAGGACACTGTTTTCCTAATGAATTAAATGCTCTATCATTTGTTTTCAGTTCACTTTTTCTGTGACCTATCCTGAACATCTCGTTTCTGCCTCCTCCCTGAACTCTTCTTTCTTTCCTAGATCACTGTTTTCCTAATGATTTAAATGTTTTATCACTTGTTTCCAGTTCACTCTTTCTTTGGCCTGTCTTGTCCATCTCATTCCTAACTCCTCCCTGAATTCGTCCTCCCATCTGCGTCGAGGTCTGCCTCTGCTTCTTTTACCCTTCCTCTGGTCCCAAACAGTTGTTGCATACGCCCATCTTTCTTGATTCATTCTGATGACGTGACCTCCCCAATTCCATTTGGTTTTTCTTACAACAATCGCTGCGTTTTCCAGTCCACTTCTTTTTCTTAACTCCTCATTTCTTATCCTGTCCCTTAGATTTATTCCCAACAGTTTTCTTTCCATCTTTCTCTGACAAATCTCTATCATGTTAACTTGTTCCTTTCTTAATGCCCATGTCTGGCAGCCATATAGTAGAACTGGTATGACACACATTTTTAGCACTTCCAATCTCTTCTTGAGCTGAACTTATGCACGTGAAAAATAAAATTCTTAAAAAGGTGCCAGTGTTGTGTGGATGCCAGAGGAGACATTTCCAACATATCTTGTGATGAGGTATATGATTATTTTCATTGTGGTTTTAACTGTAACTGTGAGAACCTGAATAATTACACAGTTTCCGGCTTTATTTTCGTAGATATTTCACCCGATTGCTCCGGAGTTAGACCTGTGGCCACCGCGACGCAGAAACCCGCATGATTGGCCAACTCTTACGTGAAACGCACTGTGCATGTTTTAAACAAAACAGAGCTAAATTGTCTGTTCTTGAGAATCTACCATAATCCTATTCTTTTTTTCAACGGACTGTAATGAACTAGTGACATTACCTTCATGAATAAGTTCAGAAGACCTGGATTTAGAAGTACACTTTGCTGCAGACACAGTTCTCGACAATCTTTCAAGTCCTTCGAAACAAAAGTTTCAATGAATTAATTGCCTTGATTTTCAACAAAGAATTCCCTTTAAAATCTACTCTTTTCTAATAAACACTAGTTGATAACGGTCAACTATTCTAAAATAATAACAGTCACAATGCTGTTATAATAGAAGAAAATAAAACCTCCATTAGTGAAATTACAGTAATTCTAGCTATTTATACTTCTATATTACTACGATAATTCAAACTCCACGTTATTGCGTTAATCTGTTACACACAATTAAGTAGAAAGCGTAAACATAAATACGAAACTGATAAGGTATTTTATTTTAATTCAGCTGTATTCATATTCCTTTCAGCTTCGAGCCCATATCAGGAGTTCAGGATCTGTGTCTATACAGTAGGCCATGAAGCTATTGATTCTCAATTATTTTCTGTTGTATTTTATGGAGTAAATTTCTACTGATATTAATTTAAATTATATGGTATAGAATGAAATACAAGGATGATTTGTGGTATCTAAATATTCAATCCGGCATTTGCCTTTACGACTGGAGAAACCATGAAAAACCCTCATGTCAAATTTACCGGTGATGGGATTTGAACCTGAGACCTCCCAAATGTTAGTCCAAGAATTAGGTATGTTAACGGTTCTTCATACATGAATATTGTTACTTGCAAAAGTTAATGCTAGACTGTAAAATTAAGCAGCCACGTGTGAGGCATAACATTTTGATTACTTCGACGTATAAATGTCCCCAACGAATCTTCTATATTCACATTTTAAACAATACATCACACAGTAATCCACGGTCTAGATAAAACGTTAAATTTTATAATAAGCGTCCATGTCATTTATAATAGACAATACGATAACATAGTCCCATAATAATAGCTTCTTGTAATTAAATTATACGATGGGGAAAACCCCGAGCTTGAGGCTTCAGTACGAGGATGGTTAATAAGATCAGTACCAATAGCAGTTTCATAGAAATTGGTTAGAAAGAAGACTAGCCCAATAGAATATTAGTCCTTTAATAATAATAATCATCATCATCATCATCATCATCCGAGCAAAGCGAGATGCTGTTCCAGTTGGATCGTCAGGAATTTAATCTATTTGTCTGTAAATTTGTTAGTTACACAGTTACGACCAAACGCTTTGTTCGATTATCTTCCAATTTTGCATGAATATTTCTTGAAATCCTTCTTATTTACACTCTCGTTTTAATCCCCTTTCGACCTCACGCACGCATAACCGAAATCTACTGCTTACTCCCCGACATACAACATCTTTCTATTCTTCATCTTTTAATGTATCAATTCCTCGCCTTTGGAATTCGTTGCCTTGTCATATCAGAGACTGTCGAAATGTACCACAATTTAGAAATAAATTGGATATCCATTTTATTAGTCATTAATTTGATTTTAGTTTAGTTTATCAAATTTGTAATTTTATTGTCTGTAGTATGTTTAGTTTTAATTTATAATTTATCAATTCTTGTATTGTTTGTAGTATGATTTACGATATGTATAGTTTTACTGGTGTAGTGGAAGAAAAGGCCTTATGGCCTTAACTTCGCCAGTATAAATAAATAAATAATAATAATAATAATAATAATAATAATAATAAGACATAATTATGTGTAAAGATTTTATTTATTGATTTCATATGATAATGCTGGCCATATAATGTTCAGCTTCTGTCAACGCTCCTAGCAAAACAATGTTTTTTAATATTTGTTTTATATAATTTAAGCCGTTTTTGTACTCCTTTTAGCTTCGAGGCTATATCAGGAGTTAGGTATCTGTGTCTGTACAGTAGGGTATGCCATGAAACTATTGCTTGTCAATTGTTTCTGTTGTCGGTGTATTTTAATGGAGTAAATTTCAAGTGATATTAATTTAAGTGGTTACGATACAGGATGAAGTGGTGAGGATGATATTTTGTGGTGTCGGTACCATGTTGAAAAGTGTATAGAAAGACATTTATCACTTCATAAGTTTTGTTCAGAATAACTCACCTTATGCACATTTGTGCGCATTTAATCTCATTCATATAGGTAGAGGAAGTATTGTTTTCGACCCTAAAATTCGAAGTTGAGTTTTTAGCATATATACACGTTTCAAGGCCCCCTGAATCCAAAAATACTATTTTTGGAAACATGTCTGTGCGTCCGTGTGTGTGTGTGTGTGTCTGTGTCTGTGTCTGTGTGTGTCTGTGTCTGTGTCTGTCTGTCTGTCTGTCTGTGTGGAAGTTTGTGAACAGGCTACCTCCGAAACAGAGAATCGTATGAAAACAAAATTTCGTATTTGGGTCAGGTACCTTCTGAAGATGCGATTCGAAGATTGGCGACAAATTTCCCTTATTTTTAAGGGGACTTTACATGAAGAAATTTTCGTTTTTCGCGATTTTCTCGAAAACGGCTCTAACGATTTTCTTTAAATTTTGCGCAAGGATTGCTTGTACCAAGAGCTAAAACTTTTATTTGAAAAATTTTTTCGAACAAATTCTCTGAAGGGTAGTTATAAGCAGCCCACTGTGAATACGTGCTTTTTGCAATACGGCTTATTGTAAATCGTACGAAAACAAAATTTTGTATTTGGGTTAGGTACCTTCTGAGGCTGTGAAGATTGGCGACAACCTTTTCTTATATTTAAGGGGACCTTACATGAAGAATATTTTGTTTTTTGCTATTTTCTCATAAACGGCTCTAACAATTTCCTTTAAATTTTGTACATGGATTGCTTATACCATTTCAAAAACATTCTCTGAAGGGTGGTTGTAACCTACCAACTTGCCTGGTGAACAACTCAATACGTGGACATTTAAGGCATTTTATTCTATATAAGCACGTGAAGTGAGAGAAATGTACTGTTGGCCCTGCTTACAGTAAAGAAATATCTGAGGGGAATATTTGATAAAATTCGGAAATTATTTTTAACGGCGGAAAGTTCAATCAACGTTTGCAGTCACTTGTTTTTTCCCCCCATAGCCTGCGTTTTTAGTCGCAACATTCAAAGAAGGGGCTATAATATATTTATATCATAATTAGCGTAAATGCTGCAAACTTTTATTTGGGCAGAGGAAGTTATGTGACTTTCACATCAGATTTTTTTTAGGAACTTTAGGTGTAATTTTGACAGAACTACTAATAAAAGTAGTGTTCCCTATACAGGCCATTGAGGTTTAAAGGGTTTCAGGAGGTTGAGGCTCCAGGATTTTAAATATTCTGCACATGAAAATGGTAAGATTATCAGCCTTATGTACCGACCGCCTTTACCCCCAGGATTGCTCCTGGTACTCATTTCTGTTAGATGCTGAGTCGATTCCAGGGCCGTAGTGCCACCAGAAGGATTAGGCCATTTCAGAAACTCCAACGATCTCATCGGGAATCGAACCCGCAAACTTCCGGTTTGCAGCGCAGCGCCTCAACCACTACGCTACAGCAAACGTCTACAGAACTGGTAGTTTACAAAAAATTGTCATTTGTCTGCAAATTTGTTTGTTACGCAGTCATGTTGTTTGATCACCTTCCAAATTTGCATTAACTTTTCTTGAATTCATTAAAAACGAAGTACGTGTAAGGTTTCGGCCTATTATTTTTTTATTCCGTTCCAACATGAAGAACAGACCTTAACTTTTTTGGACGCGAGGTCATTCATAGAATTACTGTGGGTGCCACTTTTTAAAGGCTTATTTTCTAAGAACTTCCCCTACCTGCTGCCACCCTAATCCTCTTCGACCTGTCAATCAGTGAATTGAAAGGTAATTAGGCGTATTTACACTTGTCTGCAGTCCAGTACAATAATGCCAAATACGTACCACAGCACGGTTACTTCACTTGAGAAGTAGTTTATGACAGCGGCAACACTGGGGAAATCCACGCTAGTACAAGAGCACCTGTTCTTTGTCGGTATCGGTGTTGGTGCAGATTTTAAGATTAAGGAACAATGCTATTATATTCTTTTGTAGGTAGACGATGGTTTGGAACGAGGTCTTCTTGAAATGGCACGAACAATTAACAATAATAGCCTAATAATAACTGATGAAGCGCCAATATTATATGGATTTTCCATAAAGTCATTAAAAGACGCATGTGTAAGGATTTATGCTAATTGATTCCATTCAATATGATAGTCGTTTTTATGATTCCGTTTCATATAATGTCCAACTGTTTTCAACGATTATAGCCAAATATTTCATACTATAAAAGTTTGAAGATTTCTTCCATTCTCGAGTGTAAAATTTTCTACAATATTGTTTCAGTACTTTGTTACGTAACTCTAATGTACTTCTGTTTGTCTACAAAGTTGTTTGTTACGCAATTACGGCCACAACACGTTGTATGTCCCTTGAAGTCGTTAAAATAGAAATCTGTGCAATTAATATTTTTATTCCGTTTCTAGATAAAAAGCAGATCTTAGTTCTCTTTTGGGGTGCGAGGTTTACTGTTCAAAGAACTATTAGAAATAATAATAAAATCAGGTAAAATGATATAACAAAGTGCCAGTATGTTCTTGTTGAATCAATTATAATTGCAATTATGATATGCAGAAAATAAGTTTTCTAATCAGATTAAAATTGACCGGCGTCAGCAGAACTACAGATTTGTGATATCTTGACAATCGCGCACTCACATAAAAATAAAATTAAAAAAATACATGTAAATTCGGCCGGCTCTGGGACTTGATCCGGGGACCTCCAGAATACGAGTCCAAGGCGTTACCATTTGGCCAACTCAGTCAGTTTGACGGTGTCGTTTGATAAGCTTAAGTGAAGGAATGACTGTCAAATTATACCGGTACACAAAAATAAAAAAAAACATGTGACCTTTAATTAGTTGTTACTCTGGTACCGGTAAACCGATTAGGTCCAATATCAACAGACATCTTCCCATGGACATTATAAATGTGTATATCAAGTTTCATGAAAATCTGATAAAGCGTATTTGAGTTATGGCGCTTTTAAATAAAAACTCTAAATTGGGTTTGACGCCGGTACCGGTGAACCGATGTGGTTCAGTAACAATAGGGTTCTTCCCATGGACATTATAAATGTGTATACCAAGTTTCATGAAAATCCGATAAAGCGTATTTGAGTTATGGCGCGTACAGACACACGGACAGACAGACGGACAGACATTTTTCGTCCCCCACACACAATCTTATAAAGTACCATACTGGCACTTAATAACAAGAAAATAATAATATAATCAGGTAAACTGATGTAACAAAGTGCCAGATGGGGCTAATAGGCCACATTTAAGAAAATATTGAGTTCTAGATCACGGTTTGAGGAAATTTGATAAACACATTTGAAGGAATAAGTGATATAACTAGCATATTAACAGAACGAAATTACAGTAAATCCCTAACGTCAACAATATTCCTTTATTTTTGTCAAAACATATAAAGCCGTACAAATACGCAATCAAAAATTTTCAAAGTTTGTTCTGGAGGGGAAGAAATTAAACATTTCAGCTTTTTGCAATTTTGCATCGGTTATAGGCTAAAACCTATAAGTCTGCCAAATTTCAAGTTTTTAGCTAATCTGGTAGTGAGTAAATATTAATATTAATAAGTGGATGATTAGAGTGTCATAGATGTGTTTGACGTCACGGCTATTAAGCCAGTTTTTCCATACTTATGGGCTTATAGGGAAGCTAGTAACACAACATTTTGCACGCTTTTGGCTGTTCTACGAGGGGTATTCCGAAAGTAAGTTTCGTCAATGTATGGCAGGAGCGGCGTGTGCACCAGGGGAACCAAACAAACGCCAGACGAATCCCCACCCGTGGCTGGTTCCACGACGGAAGTGGCGTCAGCGGAGGAGGCATGACGCAGGCGCACTGCGCCGTAGAAGAGCGAGTCGCAGCAGACTGGCATGCCCGCGGGTATTAGTGTACCGCTCACGATGGCACGAGAGATTTGGCGCCACTGCCATGTACCGCTATCTCCCCTCTTTCAAACGAGCCATTGCTGCAGCCGCTGAACCTTTTATTGTCCGAGGTAGAGCTGTTTGAAATTGATCTCCCGATTTCCGTCCCCGCAAAGTGCGGCCTCCACGAACCCATCTCGCACAAACCTTATGGAACATCAATTTGTCACTCAAAATGGTCTGTATGGAACCTTTAGTAATGTCAGGAAGCTGAGGTGGAGCAGGCTGTGCGCCAATTCCTAGCATCGCAGGGCACCGAGTTTTACCACAGTGGGTTCTTCAAACTGATCGCACGCTACGACAAATGTCTCAATGTCGCTGGCGACTATGTCGAAAAATAGTGCACGGTGTATAGTTCATGCTGTCATGCTGTATTGCTTTTGGGTCAATAAAATGTCCGTGTGACAAACTGACGAAACTTACTTTCGGAATACCCCTCGTACATGGCAATATTCCTGCCATATTTTCGAATCGTATAAGTAGGCTATGTAAAAATAACATAATGTGAGGATAACAAAAAAAAGATTACTTAAAATAAATTCTAACTCTGTGTATGGTACAAACCAATAAAGATACGTCAAATAGTCATAGGACCAAACTTGTAGATCTCTCAAAATCCGTTACTGCTGGTGCAATCGGTTTTTTGATAAGACTGATTATTCAACTACTATAAGCATCCAAAGAATGTCTGCATAGACCTTAAAGTCGCGTCTGCCATTTTGAAAGTTTTTGGGGGTAAAAATTTTAAATCAGACCTTTTTCTGGAATATTTCCGTCAGTTACAAGCTATTTAAGCTATAAGCATCCCAAATTTCAAATTTCCGGCTCATCTGGAAGCGAGCAAACAATTATGTCAGTGCGTGAGTTGACCTCGCGGCTATGTAGTAGAGTAGGATTACTCCCACAACGTCTCTGGCCTTGAAGACTAACCCAGCCAGCGAGCTTCTCGTTACGTCTCGTTACCAAGATGCGCGGATTCGCTGCGCGTAAGATCAGTGAGCTACTGCTAGGCAGAGAGTAAAGATCATGCTGCATGTTGCCAGGGGTAGAAAATACTGTAATAGTTGAGTGGAGGAATAATGCCGCAGAGACAGAGACAGAGAACACGTGGAGTGTGATAGCCAATCAGGGTGCAGCTACCTCCCCTAGCCAGGAACTCTACGAGCGGTGAGACTCGCTCCTAAGGTATATACGTAAAAACCCAGAGACTTTGTGGAGGTAATCCTACTCTACTACCTTAAAATGCCCGTCTTCGCCCGAGTTTTTGTATTTTGCGTGCAATTCTAAATTAAATTATGGAGGACTTTTGATTTAAAAGCATGTGACCGTTAACTAGTTGTTACTGCGGTAAGGGTCAACCGATTTTTTCAAAATCAATAGGCTTCTCTCACAGACGTTATAAATGTATGCACCAAGTTTCATAAACATCCGATGAAGCGTATTGGAGTTATAGCGCGTACAGACACACGGACGGATGGACGGACGGACAATCTCATAACGTACTATACTGGCACTTAATAACGTAGATTTGAAGAGGTATGAACATTAAACAGATTGAGATTGCACGGAGTCTTATACAGGGTGTTCGGAAATTCATATAACAAACTTCTAGGGCTAGTAGAGGGGACTTAGTAGACAGTATTTCGAATAGGAACCCATGTACGGAAACGGAACGTTTCCGTGCTACAGCCATTACAATGTGTCGGATTTGACGGTGTTGTTTTGCAACCGGATAGGCAGTACAAGACGTCAGAGGATCACCTGTTGGCACGTGACGTTTACCCTGCTGTGATATCATTCCTGGAGCCCCATTCACGTGCCTGTGGGTTAAATCTTTTACTGAAATGGTACAATGTGTGCAACAACGGGTGGTCGTCACATCGAGCCTCTGCTGTAGTGAGCAGTTTCGTATGGGACACATCTAATGTAGAATACAGAAACAAATTTGTTTTTTCCAATGTTGACACAAGTGTTATTGTGATCAATTAAAGTTTTTTGTTACTTTGGTATTGTTACCAAAAAAATTGACTTTCGTCTGTAATGAGTCAAACGCCATTTACTTTTGTACCTTACGTCACACCTCATTTCACATGGGGTGCTCTTCTGACGTCATGTACTGCCTCTCCGGTTGCAAAACAACACCGGCAAATCCGACACATTGTAATGACTGTAGCACGGAAACGGCATATTTCCGGGCATGGGATCCTATTCGAAATATTGTCTACTAAGTCCCCTCTACTAGCTCTAGAAGTTTGTAATATGAATTCCCGAACACTCTGTATAGGTGGGTAAATCAGGATTTGGCTAGCCGTAACTTGAATTTCTGAAGCTTAATTAACATGACCTCATCTGATGTCCAAAGAAAGTAGACCTTACTTCGTTGCCGGAACAATGCTCAGGCTGGATAAGAATATCAATGGCATTAAATCCATATTTTAGGAAGCCCATGCTTTGTAAAAGTTTATTACGTAAGCTATTATGTAAGTTAAAGGCTAATACATTTCATGAAGGGGCTTGGTTTCTAACAAAAGGAGGCACAGTATAATCTTTAGAGGCAAATCGATGAAGATATAAGCTATATCTCACTGTTATAAGACTTCATACTGGAATAATATAGCCTACGTTTGCATTACTATATGGCACTCGCATAAATTTCTTTACCCAAAGCATGGCCAATACAAATTTTCTCATTTTACATGTTGATATAGAATAAGAGGCTAAATTGCAGAGAACGCATATTGAGTTGTCTCATTCTAATGTAAAAGTGTAGACTATTGTCCACAACTCAAGTTTGTCCAAACGATGGCTGATTTGTAACTACTGTTCAGAGAAACTTTAGATTTTTACTATTCCTATTGTTGATATGAAGTTTGGAATTTGAATTAGTTAATCACGAAACAATTTCTAAGCCAAAAGAAGTGTTGGTTTGTTTCCATGTATTTTGAGAAATATTAGTGGGACAATTACGTTTATTACTTAATCATTGCTTTCACATATTTTAAAGCCTTTGATAGAAAAGTATTAGTTCTGTTATAGACATAAAATGTAAAATTTACTGGGGGTGCTCACTCAGAAAAGGATAAGCACATTCATGTTCAATATAGGCCTATTTTACTAATCGGTAAAAATAAATACTCTGTTCATAGTGTATTTAATTAATAATTATTGCATCATTAACAACGCTACCACTTTTGTTCAGGATTACTAAAATCTTAAAACACTGAAGGGCATATAAATATTATTGGTATACTGAAAATGTTAAACACCTACTGGTTACAGATACTTGTATTCATTGTTAGACGATTTCACTTTATCCCTGTATAAATTATAGTTTGTGGAGTGAGATAACAGTTTTATCTTGTTTTACGTTTATAAGTTGTTTGGCAATCATAGAGACATAAGTTTAGTAAATCTGTATTCCACTGATAGCTTTCAATTCAGGATGCTTATAGATCAATTTAATTAAAAAATATGTAAATGGACATCTAACTGAAATACATAACAGAAACAACTTATTTGTAACAGTAATTTGTTAATATCTGGCAGGATTTTTTATGCACTGCTGACTGTATCATAGTGAAGAAAGGCTTGTAGCTTTACTGAAGTCTTCTTAGAGTTCAGGGATTAGTACCCCCATGTCTATGAGTATGCCCTATACTTAACTTGTAGCGAGTCGTCAAGTAATATCCTGTGGATCATAGAATCTTATTTCTTCTTTACTTCATGAGCGACTCCAGCTCAGGTCTAATTGTCGAGTCAACAGTGAATCTCTGATCATTAGATTTAAAAATTAAAAAAAAAGACTTCATTTCTTTTAAATTGGTCGCTTAACTTATCATCAGAAATGGATTTTGATAATCACTAAATTATAACTAAATTTTGAGCCCAATATAAGATAATTTCATATCCATTTTTCCACCCTTAGGGGTGGTAATTTGTCTTCATAATATATGTTTATTAAGTGCCAGTATGGTACTTTATGAGATTGTGTGGTGGACGAAAAAATGTCTGTCCGTCTGTCCGTCTGTCTGTCTGTCCGTGTGTCTGTACGCACCATAACTCAAATACGCTTTTTCGGATTTTCATGAAACTTGGAAATCACATTTATAATGTCCATGGGAAGAACCCTATTGATATTGAACCAAATCGGTTCACCGGTACCGGAGTAATGCCCAATTTAGTGCCTATTTTAATAGATTATGGCGCCTTTCTAATAGAAAGACGCCATCACTCAAATACGCTGTATCGGATTTCCATGAAACTTGGTATACCCATTTATGACGTCCTTGAGAAGTGCCCTATTGAATTTGAACCTAATCTGTTGACCGGTACCGGAGTAAAACCCAATTTAGTGTCTACTTTAAAGGCGCAATAACTTAAATACGCTTTATCGGATATTTATGAAACTTCGTATACTCATTTATAATGTCCATGGGAAGACGTTTATTGATATTGGACCAAATCGGTTGGCCAGTACCGGAATAATGCCCAATTTAGTGTTTTTATGTTAATATATAAGAAGTCGCGATAACTCAAATATGCTTTATTGGATTTTCCTGAAATTTTGTATACCCATTTATAATGTACGTGGAAAGACGTCTACTGATATTGGACCAAATCGGTAGACCGGTACCGGAGTAAAACCCAATTTAGTGAATATTTTAAAGACGCGGTAACTCAAAAACGCTTTACGGGATTTTTATGAAACTTGGTATACACATTTATAATGTCCATGGGAAGACGTCTATTCATAATGGATAAAATCGATTGACCTGTTTCGGAGTAATGCTCAATTTAGTGCCTATTTTATGGTAATATACGTATTCGAAAGAATTTATAAAAAAAAATGAAAATTAGTTATCTTGACAACATAGCCTATTGTTTTACTGTGATGTTATAAGGCCTTGGAAATTAAAATACAGGTAGCTATGACAAAAAACATATTAATTGACATGCGCTTATCCAACTAGACCGTTAAAATGACCCAGGTGGCCGAGATGGTGGACCTTTCTTCTTCCGTAAGCCCTGCTTAATGAATAAATCTGGAGCTTAACTTGGAAATCAATTTAAAAAAAAAACATATTCTGCATATCATAATTGCAGTCATAACTGATTAAACAAAAACATGCTGGCACTTTGTTACATCAGTTTACCTGATTTTATTTGTTTCTTCATATGTATTTATTTATATGTATATTTTCTTATAGATACATTACTAAGGGCCTGTATTACCACCTGTCGACAATTCCTCCCGATACGTGACTTCCAGATAGCTTAACTGGTAGATGCCTTGTAATACCACCTCTGAACTGCTACCGGCAAGAACGCAGTAAAAATTTGTAAAATGGTCCTTAGCTGATTGAGCAAAGAGGTGTGTTTGTTGTAGTTCGGTAGTCCTCCGCTAGGTGCGGCAGCTCGGATTTGTATTTGTACAATTAAATTACATAATAACACATCGTTTTAAGTGCATTAATCGATTTGTGCACTTCTATTTCATTCACTTGTGAGCATAAAATGACATTTTTGTGTAAATTAAATCTTCCAGCATCAATTCTGAAAATAAGGTGGCCAGAAAGATTCCGCGTCCTGCCATCTTGTTTCAACCAAGATCCCTAACTAGCAGTTGGTACTTTGTCAGCCACTCCATCCTCCTGCTAGCTTATCTGGAAGTTGTCTTCCCAGACAGATTTTGTCAGGAGACCATAATACGCAATTCTTGGCCAACTTCCAGATAGGTTCTCTATCTGGTAGATAAATACGATAGCAGGAGGTCGTCATACAGGCCCTAAGTGTTAAATAAAATTCGAGCCCATAAAAATTTCATCCCCTATTATTTCATCCTTATTTCACCCTTAGGGGTGGTATTTTTTCTTTAAATTTTAATGGGACCAAACGGGAAGTACCGTATATTCTTCCAAACAAACAAAAATTCCAAATCGGTTCATAAATGACGGAGTTTTGAGGTAACAAACACACAAAAAGCCTAATTGAGATCCTCCTTTTTTAAGTCGGTTAAAAAGCTATTAGTCGACAGGCATTACTGAGTCATTTGTAGCCGGGAAAAAACTTCTTCTGCTACACTCCAAACTTTTTTCTTCAATGCTGTAGCTCTGTAGTATTCCTTATTCATATTATCCGAAGGCATACCCAAGAATGTTTTGTCTCTGAGCAGCCATGTCTGCAACGGGTGCCTTTAAGGGACCTACCAAGAATTAAACAAACGAAAGTTCGTATATTTGTTTTACTGCTGTCTTTTAGCAATTCCAAAATTCATAGATATAGATATAGATATAGATATAGATTTCTTTTTGCCAGGACATTAAAAAAAATGTATAGCAACGTCAAACAGTAAAAGCTTACAACCAATGTATAGAATAAAATTCCTGGATGCTGTACAATGGATTTCTTTTCAGCTGGAATTTTAAAGTTCTCTTAAACACACAGTAATCCATTTGCCTTACATTTACAGGTAGGCTGTTATATAAATTGAGAGAAATATTTTCGTAACTATTGAATGTTCTGGAATATTTACATTTTTGGATATATATATTTCCTCTATTGCGTGTATCATAGGTATGGATTTCAGCGCATTTAGTAAATGCTTCCAAATGTTTACATACATAGAGAAGGCAATTAAAAACAAACATTGCTGGAAGAGTCAAGACTTCAATTCTGATAAACAGTGGTTTACAGTGCGTTGACGACGAGACTCCACATATAGTTCTAATGGCTCTTTTTTGTAAAATGAAAAGTTTATCGGAGGATGTATGGTTCCCCCAAAGCATAACACCGTAATTTAGGTGAGAGTTAACATGGGCATAATAGACGTTTAATAGAGATTGTTTACATAAGCTATCTTTTAGAGTTCTTAACATAAAAATGCCTTGACTTATTTTAGATGCAATGCTAGCAGTGTGAGTGTACCACCCGAGATCAGAATCAAGGTGAATGCCAAGAAACTTAACCGGAGGAATCTGAGAATTTATAGCATTATTGTAACTAAATGTTATGTCAATTGTTTTGTCAACATTAAGGCTTAATTTGTTAGCTTTGGACCATTCTTGGACTTTACCAGATAAGGTTTCAATTTTATCGATAACACAATCATTGACATCGTGGGAAACATTTAATTCCAGATCATCAGAAAATAGATAAACATTTAGACATTCCTCCTTAATATGATCAGGGATATCATTAATATAGATTAAAAACAGTACAGGCCCCAAAATCGAGCCTTGGGGGACACCATATTTTATTTTTGTGAATTGAGAAATCTGGTTATGATAATACACAGTTTGAAATCTATTACTTAGATATGAAAACATAAAGTCAGCACTTAGATCATTAAACCCATAAAATCTGAGCTTGTTTACAAGAATATCATGTGAGACTGTGTCGAAAGCCATACTCACGGTTTCGAAAGAATTCTCGTAGATAAGGTAACTTGCACAGGAGCAGCAATGAGAAGGATGAAGTAAGCTTACCTCAGAGATGCCTGACTGCATTAGTAGTGTTACTCAGTTATTTCAATGTTGAAAGACAGCCTCCCAGAAACTAAGAGTTAATTTAGCCACTCTTCAATTTGTGACCAGAAATTTTGAAATGGTATTTCTAAATAAAATAACTGACCGAATCATGTAAGACATGATAAAAGATTTACTTATTTTCTTCAGTCCGTGAGCAATCATTGTGGAAATCCGCACTATTACGTTCATTTAGAAAGTAAGCCTTTTTTATAATTTAAATTATGTTCAAGCATATTTTCAAACACATTATGAACAAAATGCACACAAATATAGGAAATTAAGTGAAGAATTAACAAAGAAGGGAAGGAAAGAAAGGTTAAGAAAATGGAAAATGAAAGAAAGGGAAAGAAAGAGATGAAGAAAGACAGAAAGAGGAAGAAATAAAGAAAGAAATAGAAAGAAAAGAAGGATTCCAGTACGAATGGTGGATAAAAACATGACAGAAGAAAGAAAGAAGGTTATAAAGGTGACAGAAAACGGGAAGGAACATTAAAAATAATTATGAAAAGAATTTCGAAAAGGAAGACCGAAAAATAAATTCAAGAAAAACAGTAAGAAAAATTAAGAAAGAAAGTAGAAACAGGAAGGAAGTTAATTTGAAAGCTTTGAAATTAAGTAAATGAAGATTTATCAAAGAAGGGAAAGAAAGAAAAGTTAAGAATACGGAAAAATTAAAGAAATGGAAAACAGATATGAAGAAAGATAGAAAGAGAAAGAAATAAAGAAAGAAATAGAATGGAAGAAGGATTCCAGTTCGAATGGTGGAGAAAAAAATTAACGAGAGAAAAAGAAAGGTTGTAAAGTTGACAGAAAACGGGAAGGAAACTTTTTGAAAATTTGTTTGATGAAAAAGACAGTAAGAAAAAAATAAGAAATAAAGTAGAAAAAGGAAGAATGTTAATTTGAAAGCTTTGAAATTTAATCACAACATAGGATAATAAACATCGATAGTTCAATACTTGGAATCCAATAAATACAAATATTGGTATACAATAAATCTGTGTTTAATTATCATACGTGAAGTGATCAGTTTTACTTAATAGAGAAAATACCTGTTTAATGGGATTTTCCAATGGTAGACCTGAATTCTTCTTTCCTCTAGCAGCCCAAAAAGGTTCCTCTGACGACAAAGACTCCAAGAGCCCACGTCTTCCTCTGGCAGCCCAGAAAGGTTCTCCACTAGAAAGAGCATCCATGAGAGGTATCCTGGATCTCTTTTCTCCAGATTTCTTCCCTCGTGCTGCCCAGAAAGGCTCTTCACCCTGACTGAGGAAACCCCGGCGATTCCTAAAGTCTTCAAGTGTAAAGGAGCTGCTCTTCTTTTTCCCTCTAGCAGGCCAGAAAGGCTCCTCAAATGATTCTGATCTTCGGCCTGTTGATCAAAATCAAGTTATGGTTACATAGTAATGATGGCGATTATTTTGAAAAGCCAATATATTTTTTTTCTCACAATTCTCACATTTACGTAGGCAACTCTCAATGGTATACATCTCTTAAGATATATATATATACACTGGCTTTTTAAAATTTATATATATATGTGTGTGTGTGTGTTCAAAAATTCAGTTCCCAAACAGCTATGGATGATAGAGAAGACCAAATCATACATATTTTGTTGGAGAACCATGGATCTAAAGTCATATTGATTGAGTGCTGAAGTTGTGCCGATAGTTCGAGATGAGAGGAAGGTGTCAGGTGTGACTACGAATGAAGCAATGAGACCTGTTTTTCAATACCTTGTTGCCAAAATCAGTGAAAAATAAACAAATCACATTTACGTAGGCTATTCTCAATGGTATACATCTCTTAAGAAAACTCTTGCAGCTCAAACAACAAACCAAAGACTTCATGAAAAAATCTACAACGCTGGTTTATTCGTAAAAGGCCTATAAGATTCCATTGACATGTTCCTTATTCTTCTCACACATAATGCTTTCTCATTTTTTCACGTAAGATTCCTCTTTTTGAGGGGAAGTACGGGAAATTATCAGAAATAAATATAGAGTAGCATACTAAAAAATTATAAAATAAAAATCAACTGCTCCCTCCGATTCGATAAATGACTGATTTTCCTGGACAGTAGCAGTGTTAAAAAAAGTTCGTGTAACACATCTCACAAAACACACAATGGATTTCCGACCCAATAGTTATTCATACCTTTGGGGCGCTGTGCCTAGAGGCTGCTTACCTAACTAGGCCTCATGTGACTGGAAATTTGGTTCAAGAACTGGTTACTATCACCTAGAATACTATAATACTGTGACAACGCAAAATATTGTTAAAGGTCTCTCTCTTCATTCTAAACTATTTTGTTCCTTGCTAGCTAACTGTGATATTTCTTTTTACATAATTATCCGTTTCTTTGTCAAGGCAGTAAAATAGTCCAATCTTATAAAACCTAAAAATGGCTAAATAAGATGTGAAATACTAAAAATAGCTAAACTGCTTTTCAAGTAAAATACGATAAAATAACATTATACTTATAATAATTAATATAATCATTATTGTTCTATTAAAAATTACTTTTTCATTGTCTGCTTATATATGACAGCTTGCTCATTGTGGCCAGTAGGCCTATATTATTTTTTAAGATTAACTATAACATTGCGTTTTGTAATTTTGTCATTTTGTACCCAATTGTCCTGGTAAAGGAAATCGTAAGTGAACCGAAGTCCCCAGTTTTTTTAGAAGTAAATTAAAGTCACTCTTAGGAAGCTTACCATTGCAGTTTATTCACAGTATTTGCTCCAGCAAGATGCCGAAAGTGAAGTATTCTAAAAGTTGATTGATTAATTGAAAAACGTTCTTGATGAGTTTTTGGTGGAGTTGGAAATGACAGGGATAGTTCTAAATCTAAGCAAATGGTATTCCTAAAGTTTTTTGGTTGAGATCCATGGAGATTTAAGTTAAAATATAATAAATTAATGTATTTTTCAATGTGTTTATTGTACATATTAAAGGGAAGCTTTAAAAAATATTCTAAAAATGGTAAAAAAATAAAACCTATTTTAATATGTTTAAAAAACCAAAACAGGGATTATAGAAACCTAAACCCTAGTAATGATTTAGGCCTGGTTTCTTATTTACACCCTTGATTTTGATTAACATTTCAACAATGTATATCTGTTAAAGTGTTTTTGAGCCATATAATATTTTCTTCGATGATGAAAAATCCACCCCATCTTTTAGAACTTTCACAACACTAGTTCAGTACATTCTAACTCTTGGAACTTTCACCTCATTTTTAGAATGAAACTTCTCTATTGTAAATTAATATAGCTTGTAAACCCTGATTTGAGCATTACGGTTTCAGATTACGTTAACTTTAAAAAGAGTCCATCTGTATTAATTTTTAGTCCAATATAAGTTAATGTTAAAAAATAGAATGCAAGAAGAACAAAAGCCTGCTATTTCTTTGGAGATTATAAGTGATATATATAGGAGCCTGATTAATTGGTAAAATGAAGTGGCTGATTTCAGTGTAAACTTCCATCGTTGACAAAATTTACTTTATTATTTAATATTAATTCACTGAAATTTATTACATAAGCCTATATTATTCAATCACCTATTTCATTTATCTATTGATTATTAAGGATATTTAAGTTGCATTTTCGATCAAAAGTTATTAAGGACTTAATTG
Source organism: Ectobius pallidus (assembly GCA_964059195.1). NCBI lineage: Eukaryota > Metazoa > Arthropoda > Insecta > Blattodea > Ectobiidae > Ectobius > Ectobius pallidus. The sequence goes on from CAXKWD010000005.1 coordinate 16,893,558, forward strand.
ATATAATTATACTATGTACTTTTCGAATATGATTTCTGAAATAATTATATAGGGTTAATAAGTTAACTATCTACTTAACTTCAGCTGTAAATATAGCTTTGGAAACAGTCTAAGAGTGTTTTAACTTTCAAATTTTTACTTGTAACTATACTCGAGGAAGACAAAGAAAAGTTCCTATATATAGGAAAAGGAATAAATACTTGTATACACACCTCTGGCAGCCCAGAACGGCTCTTCTGCTGATATGAGATTGTGCAAACCTCTCGTGGGTGCTCGCCTTCCTCTAGCCGCCCAAAAGGTATCATCCTCATCAGAAGCTAGTCTAGATTGAATAGGCATAGTCCTATCTAAGCGTCTTCGTCCTCTCGCAACCCAGAATGGGTCGTCTGGGTTCACCATACTAGCTTCTCCATCTTTTTCCAGAATCTCTGCTTCATCTCTTCTACCAAGTAGCGTGTAGTTTGGTTCATCTGCATACAGGGGCTCTTGTCTTCTGAGACGCAATGCTATAATAGAGAAATACAGAGCTTTATATTACTTCAACATTTGAAATATTATTGTCTGATTCCGTCAGTGATAATTATTGCTAAATTTATTGCAGCCTTGTTGAATAAATTTAGAATAGTTCTGAAATTATAATTTGCTCTTCAGTGCTACTGCGTTACCCTACAAAAATTGCGTGCAAGCACAGGTATAAGATTAATAGAATGGTGCTTTGTGTTAAAATGTAAGGATTTTTGTTCACTTATTAGGTTTGGCTGTCATATAAACTGACTTTATGCTTATTAAAATAATCCCACTTTTTCCTAAGAGAATGCTACAAAGTTACAACAGACGTCCTAAAAATCAATAGAAAAAAAATCTGGTGCGTGGAACGACACTCGACAGAAGTAAAACTTTGATTTTTTAATTTGTTGAACTTTTTCAATTTCGGATTGTTGGATTTTTCAATTTTGGGTTTTTGGACTTTTTTTATTTTGGATTTGTTAAATTTTGGACCTTTGAATTTTTAAATTTTGAAATCTAGGATTTTTAATTTTAGATTTTTAAATTTTGGATCTTTGGATTATTTATTTTTTGACTTTTTAATTTTAGATTTTCAATTTTTTAATTTTGGATTTTTAGATTATTAGATTTTTTAATTTTGGATTTTTTATTTTTGAATTTTTTATAATGGTGAAGGGCTCACCACGCCACTAGCTCGAAGCAGTAATAGCCCCCACTCAATGCCCGATACCTTTCCCCAGGGCGCTCCCGTATTTTTTTATTCTTTTTATTTTTTTTTTTTTTTAATTTTTTAATTTAGGATTTTTGGATTTTTTAATTTGGGTTTTGTTTTAATTTTGGATAAGCCTAATCATTGAGTTTATTTTTTCTGTGCAGTCCGTCACAGCCCCACTACTTTCGTGACGATTTTGTTCGTAACGCTAGAACGTAACGCAATTTTGGGTTACTCCTAGCGCGCCTAAAGAAGTTTCACTTCCAAAACTTTTCGACTTTTGTATGCACGTATTGCTTTTAAACTTGCTTAGCCCTTATTACACTTGGATTTTCATGGGCATTAGTGATACGAAAAGGACTATATAAACATTAGTACAGACGATCCACTTTCTCTGCTATCCGCTCTCTGTCCACTCCATCAGCCCCTCTCGATGATAGTGTAGGTAGGTTTGAACAATTAGTGCAATATTATGGGACAGAGAGAAGAGAGTGAGTGGGTCTATATGGAAATATGTAAGGGATGGTCATACACTATCCAATTTTCCTTAGTGACACCCCTGTATTAGTGCATTATCTGACAGGATGAAACTATTCATAACCTTCTGGTTCTGTGAGGTAGCACTTGAGAAGGGAACGTTAGGACATGACTTACTGTTCGGATGGCCTGCTTCCTCTTTCCATAGATCAATTAAATCTTTCAGATCAGCCCCATGAACAGCGTACTTCAATCTTCCACCCTTGGTGGTGATGAGGGGCAGTATCAGTTCATCAGGATCACCCCTGCGCCCTCTAGCTGGCCAAAATCCGGGTTCCACTTTTCCAGCCAAAGTCGATCTCACGTCACTTCTTGTCACGCGAAGTTTTACCTCCCCTCCATCACTTGAGTCTGTCTGCAACAGAATAAAACTTCTAACACCTGTTTGAAAATAATTACACCTTATTAAGAAACATCTACCGATGTTATTTCAGCGTTGTAACTCTTGGCCAATGTCAATCTTGTTCAGTCCGTTCTCTTGGTAGACTTATGTCATAATTAGGGACCGGATTCTTAAGTCTTACCTATTTTTTTCCTTACTTCCAAAACAAAAAGCGCTCATACACTTTTTCGAATCATGTCCATAGGATTCACCCACATTAATTCTGTGGCACCAAAAAATACCTAAATAAGGTATAAAAACCTAAATATACCTAAAGGGATATTAAACCTAAAATATCTAATTTAGGCTACTTTTTTTTCTTCTTTGTTTGTCAGTTGAGAAATCTATATTTTGCGGAGAGACAATAATTTTTGTCGGGTTCAAATTAATACCACCAACGTTTCGTTCAACCCATTGTCGTCTAGGATGGACAGTATCTAGAGAGGAAGTGTAAGAGTACCGGCGTATTCCTTTTAAAATATTCGTACGAACAACCATTGTTGCCGTGTCTGAACAAGGATATAGATTTGTTTGTTTTAAAGCGCTTGTTTGCCTTTATTACTTCCCTGTTATTCATACTGTAAGTTTTAAGAAAGCGTGTTAATTATGCCAAAACAAATGAAATCGAGTTTATTATGGCAGTGGATTGGCGACGACCTGAATTTCTTCTTCTTCTGGGGTTATTTTATGACGTTGCACTCCGCGGGTTTCTACGTCTGCTCTGTAGGCTATTTGATGTAAATGACAGACCCTGTCATTCAATACAACTCACAGTTGCGAATCTTGAAAGATATTTAGTGATATACTGTAACCAGGAAATGTGAGGCAATCTTATTTTCACTGCATCTTTTGATTGTTTATGCTTTCTTTCTTCAATTGTATAATATTGTCTTAAAGCAAGTTTACACAAATTGAAGTCAATTTTGTTAAGTTAAACTTTACAAGTATGCATATTATGTATTGAATCCTATGTAGCACATTCAAATTCATTAAACCAATTATTCTACCCAGACACTATACTTTGGACAAAAAACCTAACAAATAACTATTTCACCTAATGGAAAACCTTAAATAGTGTTTTTAAAAACCTAAAAATCCAGTCCCTAGTCATAATTACCATGTTTACATGCGGGATTGAAATCTGTCTGGATCCGATCCAAACTCAATACGTTCCCAGTTTACATAGAAAGTTCTAGGAGTGTATTGAGATTTATTGTACTATTGGCTAACTTGGTTATGTATGGCTATTTGTGTCCCTGCTGTGTAAAAAATTGCCGTGTTTATTCCGTGATTAAAAATGTTTCTAGTTACCATAAACAAATTAGGGCATAAAAGAGTAACATAACATTAATATTGTAATGCGAATGAGTGTTTATTAATAAATTGGTGATCAGCTGACAGAACCAATGACGAACACCGTGCGGGTGTATATGCGCGCACCAGGATTGAGTTCGCTAGCGTTTACATGGAATTGAACACGACTTAAATCCGATCCGTTCCTCTATTTGCAGAGGAACGGAGAACGGACTCAGGTAGATCTAAGGGGGCTTTCACACTGGATCGATCGAGCGACAGCGACCGACCGACCGACCAATATAACGAACCTATATACAGCAGTGGTACCAGTCACATAGCCCCGATCGCCAGCGATCAACAACAAGCAAGAGGGATCAGCTGGTTCTGTGAAATCAAACCTGTCCGTTTTTCAATTGACGGTCGATGGCAAATGGTGGCAGCACTCGGAAGCTTCGTACCCACCTGAATTTCAGAATTGTTGCTGGAAGATTTAACTTTCACAATAATGTCGTTTTAGACTCACATTTGAATGAAATAGAATTGAACGAACCCATTAAGGCACTTAAAACGATATCTTCTTATGTTTTAATTGTACAAGTACAAATATACATCGAGTTGTAGCACCTAGCGGTGGGCGATCGAACTACAACAAACAACAAACCTCTTCGCTCGAAGCTTGAAGTAAACAGATGTAGCCTGAGATAGTACGCCTAATATTTAACCCTACATCCAAATACATGTAGTATGATGTTGTGCTGGAGATAAGCAGGCGTAGGCCTAATAAGGTAATATACTTTACCTCTAATAATCAGTGATGAGTAGACCTAGTAAAATCATATAGTACATAACCTATAATATTTTCGTTGATCGATGACGCTCGATGCTGTGTGACAAGGAACTGAAATGTAGTCGAGAGCGCTCGATGACAGTCGGTTGGTCTTGATCGATCGAAGCTCAGTGTGACAGGCCGCTAAATCCTGCATGTAAACGTACTACGTTCTAGAGAAGATGTACCCGTCCTCACGGTAAGCCACCTGGTATTTTGTTCAAGTATTACTTCACTATCATATTAAGATGAACACACTACGTCGATTGCTATCTGGAAGACATAACATTGTAGACATTTCTAATAACTTATAGTTGTGGAATGTTCTGTCGTCGAGAATCCGCTAGGTTCGTTTCTTCGTGTCGCTTTTAGATTTTGTAACATTTCTCCAGTCTTCTTTACTTTTACTATAATAACTAAGGCCCGGATTTTTAGACTCTGAATAGCTTAGAATGCAACAAACTATAACAATATATTTACATTCTTCTTTTGTCTTGGCTCGTGTCTAAAGTTCAATTCCGGGGTAGCTCTTTGTACTTCACTTGTCCATCGACTAAGCAAGGTATGATTTAGCTATAGACAGAGAGAATCTAACCTATAAGCAGTGGCGGACGCAGAAATTTTTTTCGGGGGGGGGGATTTGATTTTCAACTTACATATAAAATTAGTTTATAAAACTGGCCACTTAGAGTACATATATAGCCTTTTTTAAATTTCGGGGGGGGGGATATAACCCCCCTATCCCCCCCTGCGTCCGCCACTGCCTGTAAGAACCTAAAAATCCGTGCCTTAACAATAATAGACCGTAGCCTGCTGGTAGTGTACAATCAAACAGCTATTTTTCAACTGATTTACTCTACATTCCAGATGTGTAGAGAAAAGAAGCAAACAGTGGTTGTAACGGGAAAAAAGCACGGTTCACCAGCTAGCAAAACTTACTTTGAAATTTATAGAAATAAATGATACTAAAGTGCTATTTTCTAAATAAATTATGCTAATACTAAACGTACTTTTAAAATGACGTTCACCTGACTTCGATCTTAAGGCATTCACTTGATCACTTAGGGTTGCAGGAGGTGTGTCTGAACAAAGTTCGCCGCTGCCCAACAGGGTGTGAGCATTCAAACCAAGGTCGCATACCTACGTTATCGATCCGCATCTTTCCTCTCAAGACTTCTGGAATGAACAGTAGTCCCTACCTTTCCGAAGTGGACGATACTCGAGCAGCTGACCTCTTCAAAATTGAGGGAGAGAATTACGCTAATAAAGTTCAGCGCCAGCTTCCATATAGGCCTACAGTCACATTCTTTTCTGCCATAGTGAGAGAATTAGATGATATTTTAAGGTGTTCTTCCGGTGTTATGTTGTACCTTTATGAGACATAAACTAAACTAAACTAAACTCCGTGGCGCTACATCCCTGGAGAGACAAGGCCTACCACCCGACCGTTGCGTCATCTACCACAGGCAGATAGCAGGATTGGGGCATGTGGTCAGCATGCCGACACCCACGGCCGTTAATGGTGGTTTTCATTACCAAAGCCGCTACTTCTCTATCAAGTAACTCCTCAATTTGAATCACGACGCTGAGTGGACCCTTTCCAGACCTCCTTACCTCAGAAAAATCCGAGGAGGTACCGGGGATCAAACCCGGGCCGACGGATCTGTAGTCAGCGACGCTAACTACTACGGTCTTTTATGAGATATACCGCTTATAAATGTTTGGTTTCAAGTAAGTACACTTAATGCAATGAAACTAGCAAGCCGGGAGTTTTCAATATTTCAAGACAAGCAAAGCTGATGAAGATTGTTCGCTGGGGGGGAAGGTTTGGATTGGGAAGTGAATCGATTGGAGCTCTTCTGATAGAGATAACCTAATTAACAGCCCCATGCTTATCGTGAGCATCTGTTTGCCCCGCCACAATCCGGTCGCTTTCCTCTTATTGTCTCTGTCGCAAAGCATTGTCATTATTTTCAGAGAATATATATATACTGTATTTACACTGTACCGCAGTCTTGACTTCAGTGCCATCAATAAAGCCGAGTATTTATGGAGATCGCTATGATCACGGCATGTTAGATACAGAACTTATTTTTGCAAATATGCGTATATGAATGGGTTCTGATTAATACAACATGAATAAAATCATGTAAACTGATGGAACAATATGCCAGTATGCTTTTGTTTAATAAGTTAAATCAGTTATAATTGCAATTTTGATAAGCAGAACATCAGTTTTTATAAATTGATTTCCAATTTAAGCTCCAGATTAATACATTAAGCAGGGCTTATGGAAGAACAACGGTCTAGGTCACGGGTGCGCAACTGTGGCACATTGTGCCACTGTGCGGTGGGGGTAATGTCTCCCACTACAGTCGCCCTTGACGTCAGCCTAAAGCAGTTTCGACGTGACACTGAACATGAAGAGCAGGTTTCATACGTCACAGCAGTGGAAGGGGACTAAAACGTTTCCCCTCAGTTGCTCAGGTATGGTCTAGGTTTTTTTTAATCAGATTAAAATCGTCCAGCATCAGCTGAACTATACAGATCTGTGATATCTTGACAATCGCACACTCGCTTAAAAATACAACAAAAATGTCAAAATGGCTGGTTTCGGGATTTAAACCAGGGACCTCCAGAATGTGAGTCCAAGATATTACCATCTAGGCCACCTCGCTTAGTTAAACGGTCTAGTTTGATAAGCATATGTAAAGGAATAGTGTTAATTGTCAAAGCTAAATGTGTTGCAATTTCCAATTTAATGATCACATTACAACAATATGTTGTCATGATAATTGATTTGCATTTCATAAATTGTAATATATTACCATAAAACAGGCACTAAATTGGGCATTGCTGCGGTACCGGTCAACTGATTTGGTCCATTATCAACAGGCTTCTTTCCATGGACGTTACAAATGTTTATACCAAGTTTTACGATAATCAGGTAAAGCGTATTTGATTATCGCGCTTACAGACACAGACAGACGGACAGACATTTTCCCGTCCCCCCCCCCCCACAATCTCATAAAGTACCATACTGGCACTTAATAAAACAATCGAAACATATCGCAAAATAGTGAAACATGAACACACTCGTGAATTCCCAACATCGTGTGCTTTTATAGAGAATTTCACACTTTTACGATGCTTGTTTCTGTAATTCCATTTTTTTAAAGTTATTCGACGGTTTAATTGGACGTGAACGCACTGACACGCTGTTCCGAGAAATATGTTTCCCTTAAAATGTAATATTAATATTTTTTTAACTTTTTGTTTACGTGTAGCAATCATATCAAGTGATGAAGAGTCATTGTGGAAAACTTCAACCCTTGTGATGCTCATATTTATTTCATACAATCCTGTGTAACACTGTGCGTTGTTCAAGCATTGCATCATCTAAATACCAGTATCAGTCAAAAGGAAGATGACAGAATAACGAAATTATCAGTGATAAAAAATAATTGGCTTTACATGATTTAGATTTCTTCTATGGCGATGAGAATGCTTGTATCCTGTGTAATTCTTCCCACAATTTATACAAGAGAGAATACATAATTATTTCAGTAGGCTAGATAAATGTTGTAAAACATGTAAGCCTATGATATAAATACGAAAGCAAGCAACTCAATTAACAGAACTTACGTTTTCACAATTAGAATAAGATTTACAACATTTTACGATGTTTGCAGAATTTACAATTTACAATTTATTACTCCAAAGTACACGAAAAATATATACAAAAGTTGATACACCTCCCGAAGAAGCAGAGCTTGTGTTCGGGGGTGGTTCAGTTATATATTAGAAATACTTATACTAAACAATTACTTTTAAAAAAATGCATAATTTGGAGAAGTATGACAAAATGTTATGTATGAAAGGTTAGAACATGTTCTATTTACAATACAAAGGTACGAAGCAATACAACAATAATACATAACAATTTATTTGTTCAAATTTTAGTAAAAAGCAAAGAAATTAAGAATGCAAGTAAACATCTGACTGAGCTTGTCGCACTATCGTGAAGTATGCGCTGGTGCGATTAACCAATGAAACGACAGGACACAGTTAGTAAAGGCAAGTCTGTTGTTTACTTTTGCTTCGTACACATCTTGGATAAGTATAGACATCGAGTAAAAAAATCTGATGTGAAAGTCACATAACTTCCTCTGCCCAAATAAAAGTTAGCAGTATTCACATATCCTTGTACAGAATCGCAAGACACAATTTTACGCTAATTATGCTGCAAATACCATATAGCCCCTCATTTGAATGCTGCGACTAAAAACACAGGCTATGGACAAACTAAAAAAAGAAGAAAAAACAAGTGACTGCAAACGTTTATTGAACTTTCCGCCATCCAGAATAATTTCCGAAATGTATCGAATATTCCCCTCAGATATTTCTTCACTGTAAGCATGGCCAACAAACATCTTTCTCACTTCACACACTTATATAGAATAAGAGGCCGTGAATGTCCGCTTATTGAGTTGTTCACCAGGCAAGACAGAGTATCTACAAACAGTGGGTAGTTTACAACCACCCTTCAGAGATTTTTTTTTAAGTTTCAAATAAAAGTTTTAGCTATTGGCATAAGCACTCCATGTACAAAATTTAAAGGAAATCGTTCGAGCTGTTTTTGAGAAAATCATGACAAACGAAAACTTATTCGTGTAAAAGTCCCCTTAAAGTAAGGGAAAGTTGTCGCCACTCTTCGTGTCACAGCCTCAGAAGGTACCTAACCCAAATACAACATTTTGTTTTCGTACGACTTTCCGTTACATGAGGCCGTATTGCAAAGAGCGTGTATTCACAGTGGGTGGCTTATAACTACCCTTCAGAGAATTTTTTCGAAAAAAGTTTCAAATAAAAGTTTTAGCTCTTGATATAAGCAACTCATGTGCAAAACTTAAAGAAAATCGTTAGAGCCGTTCTCGAGAAAATCGCGAAAAACGAAAAATTCTTCATGTAAAGTCCCCTTAAAAATAAGAGAAACTTGTCGCCAATCTTCAGCTGGAATCTTCGGAAGGTACCTGACTCAAATACGAAATTTTGTTTTCATACGATTTTCCGTTGGGCCTTGAAACGTGTACATATGTTAAAAACTCAACTTCGAATTTGGGGGTCGAAAACAATACTTCCTCTACCTATAGTAGGCCTACCTATGGTACGGGCAGAGGAAGTAAAAAATCAATCTGCTCTTCACTACATTCTTTAAGGGAGCCATTAAAACTACCCCCACTAATAAAACGGAATTAATACATTTCGATTTTAATGACTTCAAGAAACCCTAATGCCAAATTAGAAGAAAGGGTTTGGTCGTAACTGTGTAACACACAAATTTACAGACAAACAGACGAAAGGACCTTGCTTCTCTCGGTCAATAATTCTTTGCTGAAGAGCTGAAATAATACGTATAGTGTTGCAATTAACCTTGATATTATCACACCTTCCCAAGAAAGCACTGTACCTTTACTGGTAATTATGGTTCGGATTATGATACCGGAATTTAATATTAATTTGAGTTAATATTCCAATTCCAAAAATAATTGCATTTTCCACAATTTCCTTTAAATTCCGCCAAGCGTACGCTAATAGCCAATAACAAAACTCCGCTGACAGCAATAATAAAAAAACTGAAGCATGGTACTTTAAAAGTAAATAAACTCCGACCTTAATCTTCGTGTAAAATCTCCAGAGGCTATCTAACCTAAATGTAAGATTTAATTTTTATGCGTTTTTCAGTTCTCGAGCTCATCAGAGACACTAACATATTTTTGGATTCAGAGGATTTCAGAACTTTTTCATGTTGAAAACGCAACGAATTTCGGGGTTGAACACAATAGTTGCTCTTCCTGTGTGTAGAACCATAAAATCAATATCTACAAATTCCTGTCCCTGTTCATAAATAACATCATCGTTATGGTCTCCGTTATGATTGTATTTGTTGGCAGTATTAAGTTATAAATTAAATGCGATTGTTTGCATTGGAATTTGTAAAAAGTTAATTATTGTAATAAACACTTATATGATATGATATAAATTAAATAAGTTAGATGTATTATGGTCCACCGCTGTGGCGTAAGGGATGCGTTCGCTCCTCTCACGCAGCGGGCCCGGGTTCGATTCTTGGTCGGGACTAGTTACCTAGGTGGGGTTTTTCCTCACCTGTGAGACAAATGTCGGATAACTTTAGGCCCTTGTGGTCCCCAGATATTATCTGTTTTGTCATCTTCATCCCATCCTCGCCTTGTTTGCAGTGAGTGTTGGTGTGTGTGAATGGTGTGTCTCGTCCTGTGTGTTCGTGTTGTCTCGGAGGTTGCCCCGGAATTGGGCTGATCACTCATCCGGGGAGGCCCTCCATGTCCTTGTCTGGTAAAGAATTATGTATGTGATCCAAAGATAATTCCTCTCCCGACAGGTCGCGGCCCTGTAAGGCCCGGGCGGCTTGGGTCGCTTAAATCTTAAAAGGGAGAGGAAAAATTAAGATAAAGAGGAGAAATATTTATTATGAAACGTTACCACACACCTTTCATACATGGTTCTCTTCTACCCTTACCTTCTAATAGTCCTAATTAATTTCTGTCGCGATCTCGCTACATGACATAAATAATTTATTATTTGTACCTGTTGTAGCAATATTTTATAAGAAATCTTATTATTTTCTTCTCATAAGAAAAAAATATTGAGAACGTTTTGTAATGTCCTCACGCTAGGTTTATTTCTTCGCTTGTTTATAAATAGTGAAAATCTATGTGATTTATATATATGTATACACACACACTTCGTAATTTCCTGTATAGTTACTTCTGATTATAAATAACTCATGGACACGATTCCAAGTAACGAAGCAGCAATTTAGTAATTTAGTAGTAGTAAGTAATTTTCTGCAGTTACTTCTGATTATCAATGGCCCATGAATATGAATCCAAGTAACGAAGTAACAACGAACTTTGTGTTATGCTGCTGGGCTTCGGTACAGGTGGGTCCAGAAAGAAAATAACCAATAAGCTAAATATTAGTATTTCTTTGCTTTTTAATTCCTTTCGACATATTTTACCAAACAATGTAATTATATTGAATTGCATGACACATAGGTAGTGGCCAGGGAAATATGGAACTTCCTTTATGCTGAATTTGTTATCAAACAATTGCAAGAAGTTAATCTAAAATTTAAATATATAAAGTATAATCTACAAGTGATTTCCTAACTTTTAGAAACACTTCATATTGATTACATACTACACTTTGGATTGAAATATAGTGCCGAAGAGAATTACAAGAAAATACGTAAGAGGTAACAACAGAGGTAGTGATATAGACACCAGTTCCTACTGTAAGGAACAGGATTTTGAATGCTGCGCAGCCAGAGTGGAAACGGATAACAGTACATTTGTAATACTGACCATTTACAGAGCACCAACAGGTAATTTCAATTATTTTACAAATCAGTTAGAAAAGGTTCTTAACTATCTGTATAGTAATAATGTAAATATTATACTGTGCGGCGACTTTAATGTAGACTTCTCAATTGATAGTGAAAAAAAGATCAGACTGATATCCCTACTAGGTAGTTATAATTTAGACTCTGTAGTAAACTTTCCAACTAGAATCCAAAACAACTCTCAAACAATAATAGATAATATATTCATAGACATAGAAAAGCACCCTAACTTTAAAATATTACCAATATTAAATGGATTATCGGACCATGATGCACAAATGTTAGTGCTAAACGATAGTAAGGTAAACGCAACTAAAAAACATACCCATATGACTAGAGTAATGAATGATGCTTCAATTTTAAACTTCAAACAAGATCTGAAGAATGAAAACTGGGGATCTATATTTTCCTATGACAAAGTAGACTGTAAATTAAATGAATTCCTAAATATTGTGTTGCGGCATTTTGAAACTAACTTTCCAAAAAAGAAAACTGCTAATTTACCTAATGTAAGGAATAAAACATGGTTAACCACTGGCATTAAAATATCATGTAGAAACAAAAGAGAGCTATATTTAAAATGTAGAACCAGTAACAACCCAGCTCATAAAGAACACTATAAAATGTACTGCAATACACTGAAGAAAGTAATTAAAGAGGCAAAGAGTAGGCATTTCTCACAAATAATTAATAAATCAGACAATAAAATTAAAACTATATGGAATATAATTAAAAACGAAACAGGGAGATCAAAGGGAAACAATGATTGCATGTCACTAACATACCAGAACAAAAAGCTAGATAATGTATCAGATATCACAAATGCTTTTAATAATCACTTTATAAACATTGCAGAGAAATGTATTCCTACAACTAATATTAGCATTAATGCAGCAGACCTACTTAAAACACCTATAGTCCAGAACCATACATTTCAAATCAAATTAACTTCCTCTAGAGAAATTGAAAATATAATCAAGTCACTCAAAAGCAAAAACTCTTCTGGATGGGATGAGATAAGTAATAAGTTGTTAAAAAGCTGCTCATCTGAAATTAGTAAACCTCTTAGTCATATTTGTAATTGTTCGTTAAAAAGTGGAATATTTCCAATAAGACTAAAGCATGCTATTGTTAAGCCCCTCTTTAAGAAAGGTGACAAAAATGTTCCATCAAATTATAGACCTATATCACTCCTAACCTCATTTTCAAAAGTTTTTGAAAAAGTTATGTACAACCGCTTAATACACTATCTTAATTTGAATAACATTCTTACACCATCTCAGTTTGGATTTAGAAGTGGCATGTCCACTGATAATGCTACATTTCAACTCACTACAGAAATATTGGAAGCGTTAGATAAAAAGAAACATGCCCTAGGAATTTTTTGTGACCTAGCTAAGGCGTTTGACTGTATAAATCATGAAATTCTACTTCAAAAACTGAAACACTATAGGTTGGATAATATAACACTAAAGTGGTTCAAATCATACCTGTCTGATAGAACTCAAAAGGTAATAATAAATGGAAATGAATCAAAATTAGGGACTGTTAAAAATGGAGTACCTCAGGGATCGATACTGGGACCTTTGCTCTTTTTAATTTTCATCAATGACTTACCAGATAACTTAAGTGACGAATCAAAGGCATTGCTTTTTGCAGATGATACTAGTGTACTCGTAACAGGAAAGTCACAAGAAGATTTAGCAAGACTAGCTACAAAGACTTTTCACGAATTAAATACTTGGTTTCAAGCTAATAAAATGTCACTTAATATTGATAAGACCCACTTTATTCAATTTAGAACAAAAAATAGATATATCTCAAACATTGTAATCAATTATCAAACACAAATCATAGAGGAAATTAGCAACATAAAATTCTTAGGACTACAAATTGACCAAAATCTTGACTGGAAGAAACACATTGTAATGATAAGTTCTAAGCTAAGTTCAGCATGTTTTGCGCTACGAACTTTGAATGATATATTACAACAGGACGCATTACTCACGGTATATTTTGCATATTTTCACTCTGTTATGAGGTACGGAATCATTTTTTGGGGTAACTCGGCACATAGGGAAAAAATATTTAGATTACAGAAGCGAGCAATAAGAATAATATGTGGAAAGAAAAAACGAGAATCTTGTAAACCGCTGTTGGAAAAATTAAAAGTCCTCACTCTCACCGGAGAGTATATATACTCTGTTATGTGTTACATGGTAGATAATATTGATAAATTTCAAAGTAATCACAGTATACACGGGCGTACTACTAGAAACATGAATGATTTACATAGACCAGCTAACTCATTAAAACTTTTTCAGAAAGGTGCTTATTATTCCGCAATACAAATATACAATAACCTTCCAAAAGAGATTAAATCACTATGTATTAAAAGCAAATGCAAATCTTTCAAAAGAGCTCTGAAGCAATATTTAGTAACTCACACCTTCTACAATATGGATGATTTCTTTTCAGCTTGAGTAAGTGTGACATAACAATTCTTGTATCATGTTTTTTTTTTATAACATGCATGTATGTTTTTATCTGACGTGTTCTATATCCTTGAGCCCTGCTCAACACAGGATCTACAGAACGAGACATCTACATCTACATCTACATCTACATCTACACATCTACAATGTTAAACAAAACTACTTGCAGGTATGTTGGGTCATTTGCAAGAAAGTAATATCCGTCGAAACCTCCAATCACTAGTCTAGACCGTGACGAAATATCCCATGTGAAGTGTTGCGACAAAACTAGAAGTTAAAGCAATTAAATGTTTTATATCGAAATGTATCATGAGTGGCAGCTTTTATTTCAGCTTGAGTGAGAAAAAATAATATAAATATGCATCAATTAATGAGTAACTTATCTTCGAATCATAGGCCTACCTTAAATTGTGAAATTCTTTCCATACTCTGTGTCCGTAGTATCGGGTTTCATTATCGAGGACGATTTTTTTATTCTTATTCTTATTTTCCCGTATAAGACACAGTGGCAGGTGGTAAGCAATCGCCTTGACAGCTCTAGGAGGAAACTAAAGTATTATAGAACATTAATAAGTTTCATTTTGCTACTGCTAATCTTAATAAAATAGTTGGAAATATAAAGTCTAAATGCAGTAGTATTATAATACCTATCATAAAATCTGAATGTTGGAAAAGATTTCATAGACAGTGTCATATTTTATATAAGTTCCATTTGTGTAGGTCTATACTTTTTTTTTCACTGAATGTGTCAACAGCTAATATCCATCTGAATTTCCTATCAACATACTCAAGAAATCACATACATAGTATATTTAATTGTCACTTTTTGTAATATATTCTAATGCCTATTGGATAAATTACGACCAATTATTGTAGGACCCAACATACGTCGCTTTTAATTTTTAAGCTGATATATTTTTACTAACTTTTATTTTCTTATGACCTAGCTGATATTCAACTATAAATATAGTTATAAGTTTAAGCTGGCCTTCACTAAGAAATGTAGTAAATACACCTACTTAGTGTAACATTGTACTCTACCCTACACATGGCCTACTGTAATTAGTATTCCATTCGTATGTGATTAATGTGAAATTGTTCTTCTAGTTAATTTCAGTTCAATTGCACATGTAACATATGAACTTCACTTCAAACAATAAACTTGTTATCAACATATAATTTATCTCATATTATTATTAATCAATTGTGCATTACACAAGAATCTCATTTCCTATAATATAGGTCTACTAATAGGCTTCACAATTTGTGAATACTGTTACTACAATGAAATTCAAGTGAACATTGTAATCTACGTTTCCAGCATAAAGACTTTCTGATAGGTATTATACATACTAGTGCTTTTAGGCTGAACATTTTCAACTATTTTATTAAAGTAATCTAGGTTGTTAAAGTTTCGTGAAATGATGTATAGAAGCTCAATTTTCGGCTTCGTATTCTTTAACGTCTCATACACGACAGGGGAACCATAACCTCCTGGAAGACCCATGTCAGGATGTTTTTCTCCAGAAAAATACGAAGGGGAGTCCGAAAATATGTTTCCCCTCTATTTTCCCCCAGGAAATCGAACAGCAATGGGGGAAACAAGAAATCGGTTGAACGCGAAAGACACCCATACTCCATTGGGCATCGTTCCACCGCGACCCAGGAGTGTTCTGGGACGCCCAAGGGGTTTTGTTGTTGGACTTTTTGGAGGATAGAACCACCACTGGTACGCGGTACTGTCACACCCTGTCAAAATTGAAAGAGGCGATTCAGAAAAAGCGGCCTGGCCTTCTCCAATCCGGCGTTCTGTTGTTGGATAACAATGCGAGACCACACTCGGCGACGGCAACGCAAAAGCATATTGTAACTCTTGGTTGGGAGCGCCTAGCCCATCTGCCGTACAGTCCTGATCTCGCACCCAGTGACTTCCATCTGTTTCCGGCATTGAAGAAGACTCTCGGCGGAAGGCGCTTTGGGAGCACTGCTGACAACACAAGCCGTTCGACGGTGCTTCCGTATGCAGAGCCCTAATTTTTTCCTGGAGGGATTTTTGAAGCTTCTAAAGCGGTATGACAAATGTCTCAATGTACGTGGTAATTATGTGGTAAAATAAAGGTATGTCTTATCTTTAATGTCTCTTTCTTCTTCTTCTTTCATCCACTCCTCTGTAGGCCTACACAGTCGCCAGAGGAAACTTATTTTCGGACTCACCCTCGTATATCGACTTCAGCCGGGTTTGAACCACAAATCCTGGATCCAGAGGCCGGCGCCAGGCACAGAGGTTGAAAAGAAATCAGGGCTCTGCATACGGAAGAAACGTCAAAATTGAAGGAGGCGATTCGGAAAAAGCGTCCTGGCCTTCTCCAGTCTGGCGTTCTGTTCTTGGATGAAAATGCTAGACCCCATTCGGCGACGGCAACGCAAAACCATATTGCAACTTTGGTTGGGAGCGCCTAGTCCACGGGTGCGCAGCTGTGGCACATTGTGCGACTGTGCGGTGGGGTAATGTCTCCCACTACAGTCGCCCTTGACGTCAGCATAAAGCAGTTTCGACGTGACACTGAACATGAAGAGCAGGTTTCATACGTCACAACAGTGGATGGGGACTAAAACGTTTCCCCTTCCCTAGTTGCTCAGGCATGGCCTAGTCCATCCGCCATAAAGTCCTGGCACTCAGTGACTTCCATCTGTTTCCGGCTTTGAAGAAGACTCTCAGCGGAAGGCGCTTTGGGAGCACTGCTAATGTCATACAAGTCGTTCGACGCTTCTTCCATATGGAGCCCTGTTTTTTTTCCCCCTAGAGGCTTCTAAAGCGGTAGCACATATGTCTCAATATAGGTGGTAATTATGTGGAGAAATAAAGGTATGTCTTATCTTTAATGTCTGTAATGTATCATTATATCTTTTGTCTTTCATCCACACCTCTGTACACAGTCGCCAGGGAAAACGTATTTTCGCACTCACCCTCTTATATCGACTTCAGTCGGGTTTCAACCACGAATCTCGATCCAAAGGCCGGTGAAATAATGTGAAGTAAATACTTACGCTGTTTGCCTCTGTGTGTTCGGAAGATGACTGCACCAGGATGCTGCAGCCCCACGTCAACAACAGGACCACAAGAACCACTGTGGGTGGCATTCTGAAATTTCAACAATACAATAGTTCTAACATGAACGAGGCTCTATGATATAGAGTAATGAACATAGAATGTCCTTGCTTTGTATGATCTTAGGGTCATTTTAAGCACAAGAGTAATAGTATTAATTGGCATGAATCTGGTTTACTGACCCTATGACTATTGTTTATAAGTGCTATTGTTTGTAAGGGCTATGAGCAGGAGTTAAAAATTAGATCCTGTTGATCGATATTGAGTACCAAAGATAAATCACTCCAGGTAAAAATGCAAATAATTGAAACATTTTTTTTTTTAGAAAAACATAGAGCACAAAAATAAGATTAAAGCTTTGAATATTTATTTCATTGATATTCATGCAAACAAAAAAACACTACAATGTACAAAAAAATCTGATGTGAAAGTCACATAACTTCCTCTGCCCAAATAAAAGTTAGCAGTATTCACATTATCCTTGTACAGAATCGCAAGACACAATTTTACGCTAGTTATGCTGTAAATACCTTATAGCCTCTCATTTGAATGTTACGACTAAAAACACAGGCTAAGGACAAACAAGTGACTGCAAACGTTTATTGAACTTTCCGCCATTCAGAATAATTTCCGAACTGTATCGAATAATCCCCTAAGATATTTCTTTACTGTAAGCATAGCCAACAATACATCTTTTTCACTTCACGTACTTACATAGAATAAGAAGGCCGTGAATGTGCGCGTATTGAGTTGCTCACCAGGCAAGACAGAGTATCTACAAACAATGGGTAGTTTACAACCACCCTTCAGAGAATTTTTTTTGAAAAAAGTTTCAAATAAAAGTTTTAGCTCTTGGTATAAGCACTCCATGTACAAAATTTAAAGGAAATCGTTAGAGCCGTTTTTGAGGAAATCGTGACAAACGAAAATTTATTCGTGTTAAGTCCCCTTAAAAGTAAGGGAAAGTTGTCACCACTCTTCGTGTCACAGCCTCAGAAGGTACCTAACCCAAATACAAAATTTTGTTTAAGTACGACTTTCCGTTACATGAGGCCGTATTGCAAAGAGCGTGTATTCACAGTGGGTGGCTTATAACTACCCTTCAGAGAATTTGTTCGAAAAAATGTTTCAAATAAAAGTTTTATCTCTTAGTATAAGCAACCCAAGTGCAAAATTTAAAGAAAATCGTTAGAGCCGTTTTCAAGAAAATCGCGAAAAACGAAAAATTCTTCATGTAAAGTCCCCTTAAAAATAAGAGAAACTTGTCGCCGATCTTCATCTCACATCTTCAGAAAGTACCTGACCCAAATACGAAATTTTGTTTTCATACGATTTTCCGTTTTCGAGCTAGACGGTTCACAGATATTCCACACAGACACACAGACACACTGACACACTGACACACAGACATGTGTCCAAAAATAGTATTTTTGGATTCAGGGGGCCTTGAAACGTGTATATATGCTAAAAACTCAACTTCGAATTTTGGGGTCGAAAACAATACTTCCTCTACCTATAGTAGGCCTACCTATGGTACGGGCAGAGGAAGTAATAAAAATTAATGCACATGAGTGTTATTGTTTAAGAAAGTCTCTGATATCACGTTGCTTCCGTGCTTTGACAGTTAACATCACTACCCATATATTCCTTCACATATGCTTATCAAACTAGACCTTTGTTCTTCCGTAACCCCTGCTTAAAGAATCGATCTGTAGCTTAACTCAAAAATCGATTAAAATAATAATTTATTTTCTGATATCATAATTGCAATTCTCACTGATTAAACAAAAGCATCCTGGCACTTTGCTGCATCAGTTCACCTGATTTTATTTGTCAAATCTACCTGTAATTTAACTTCCAAAGCCGTATGTGAACATTGCAAAATAACATATTGTCATGAGAACTGATTTGCATTTGTTAAATTCTTTATAATATATTTCTATAAAATTGGCGCTAAATTGGGCATTACTCCGGTACTAGCCCAATATAGGAATAGTGTTAATTGTCAAAGCTAACTGTATTGCAATTTCCAATTTAATGATCACATTAGAACAATATGTTGTCATGATAACTGATTTGCATTTCATAAATTCTAATCTATTACCATAAAACAGCCACTATGCTGGGGGATCAGTCTCTAATTAGAGCAATATGTTATCAAGAACAGCTAAGAATTGGAGGAAATACATGGGCTTCTAAATTAAGAAAGGGATTAGAAACAATTGGGATGGGATACGTTTGGATGGATGGGCAGGGAAATAGGAGAAGTGTGTGGAGGAAGGTTAAGAACCGTTTGAAGGATATTGATAGACAACATACAAATGCACAATGTCAGACTATGGTTTCACTTGAATTACAATCGCGGTTAAAATTGGAGTGGGGGAAGGAGCACTACATAGGAAAAGGATCTAAAGTCAGTAAACTAGGCCTCGCTTGGATTAGACTCGGTGCGTGGAGAATGATTAAGATCATAGATGAAAACGGAATGAGAGTTTGTCCATTATGTAAGGGGGAAGAATCATAGTTTCATATTTTGGCGAATTGTGAAGGTTTGGAAAATTGGAGGGGAAAATATTTACCATTATCTTTTATGGAATCAAATAGGGATCAACGGAAATGTTTGGAGTTACTGACGGGAAAAAACGTTGAGGAAGGCATTGGGAAGTTTTTAATGAAGGCGAGACAGCTCAGGTTTGAAAAAGCGACGAATTGGAGAGCGGGTGTGGAGGGTGAGGAATAGATTTAGTTTGTTTGTGTTATTTTGTATTTATATTATTTTTTTGTGTGTTTTTGCGTAAGCATGTACGGTCCATGCGGACCCATGCGACTGTTTGCATTGGAATTTGTAAAAAGCTAATTATTGTAATAAACACTTACACCACTACACTAAATTGGGCAATACTCCGGTGCCGGTCAACCGATTTGGTCCAATATCAATATGCTTCTTCCCATGGACGTTATAAATGTGTATGCCAAGTTTCACGAAAATCCGATAAAGCGTTTTTGAGTTATCGCGCATTCAGACACACGGACAGACAGACAGACAGACGTTTTCTCGTCCACCACACAATATCATAAAGTACCATTCTGTCACTTAATAAAATAAAATTTAACAATGCAAAATGACTTCCAGCTTTGTAGTGATTAGCACCGTCTACAGTGAATACTTTGATTCAGAAATAGCAAAGAAAAAAATTGCCACATTATTAGCAGTCCCAAAGAGACTACCCCAAAACCTGTACATAATCAGTATAGATTATCATTATGGAAGAATGCTATTATATTCGTTTTGAATTAATAATTTCCACCTATGCTCAGTATTTGAAACAGCAGAAACCTAACCTACTTACCTTATTATAGTTAACTAATATAAGTAGCATAAGCTACAAGTCTAGAAATATAGAACCTTGTACAAACAATGAATTAATCATAAATATTACTAAAAATTCTTAAAACTGTTAAAAAACGTGCTTGAAGTTCATAAAATAAAGTATTGTACTAATATGCAGATGTTGGCTACGCGTTTCGACGCTAATACGTCATCTTCAGGTAATTTCTGCATGAACTATAGATAGGCTGTCTGTTGCGTTGTGGGCTGGATGGTCAGCCTTTAGTCGTTAAGAGGTGCACGATGTTGGCTGAAGGAAATTCATGCAGAAATTACCTGAAGATGACGCCATGCTGACCACATGCCCCCAATCGTGCCATTTGTCTCAGGAAAATCAAACAACGGTCCGATGTTAGCGCCAGAGAGTTTAAAATGAGTGTTCATTGGGAGTTATAGATGTAGTGCCGTAATCAATGTGGATTAACAGCTTACTACCAAGTGAAATAATTGATCACAGTTAAGTAGGGTCTTTGTGTTTACCTGACGGAATGGGTTAGATGGTGGACCTATGTTTTACCGAACTTACAATACTATTATTGCTGGGATTAACATGTTGCTTTTATTCCATTGCTAGGAATATTTTAGCATTTGAGTTTCAAACTGTCGATGGCTCTTGTGTCGATGAAATACATTTATCACAAGTACACTCGCGGTATCATGCTATGTTATGGGGACAATCCAAATATAAAAAAAATATTCACAAGAGAGCAGCTGCATTCGAATTCAAAAGCACTCAGGTGTTAGGCCTACGTTGTTTCTTTTCAAAACTCGTTAACTACCAAAATATTTTACTGCAAACTGAAATAAATACGTCCATTGAAAAATATGCTTTATTAGAACTGATTTCTCTTAAAATGTAAATGCTATTTAATCATAATTTCTCAATTAAATTTTAAAAAATTAGGAACAGAATGTCCTCAGTACGTCTAGAGAAAAGCAAGAAGTTAATTATTGCTATAATTAATAGAGAATAAAGCGTTTTCTGCGTAATCACAAATCATTTAAAATTAATTATAACAACATAATTTTTAAAAGTCATATCGGAGATCCATCAAGCAGTGAATACCTTATATGAATTGCTGGAGTGTTGCAGATGCAAATCTTAATTTAGTTAGTTTAGTGTGTATAGTAACAATAGCAACAACAAAAAATCACAAGAACGTTGTACAAGACAGTAAAGACAGTGTCGGCCAGTGAGAAAGAATTACACAGACCAACAGCCATTTTGGTGCCTTAGAATTTATACCTATTCTTGGGTATATTTAGGTCGCTGATGCCAAATGTGCCATTAGTTTTTCCCTATCAGCTTTAGATTTTGATATACGGTATTACCATTATGCATATTATCCCATTTTACGTTTGATATAAATAAAAAAACAGTGCATATTTGTAGCTTCTAAATCACGTGAAGAAAAAAGTAACACACTAACTTTACATTAACATTACAATAACAATATAACATGGAGTCTTTAAAAAAATTGATATTTTCACATGCTGTACGGTTGTTTATAACTTATGAGCTGTTAATTTGAAGGCCAAAAAATAATCCAGCTTTTAGTTTTTTCTGTACTTTGTACAATTTTCGTCCTACGTGTTCAAAGTATGGTCAAGAACCTTCATTAGCTATATTATGAAGCAAGATTTTGTTTCGCTAGACCAAGAGTTCACGAATAAAATCCCCCCTCGACAAAAGTAGAGCTGGTAGAGAAAAACTGTTTACAAATTTGGAATAAGCAAGCTAAGTATAGCCACATCTGAGACACCAAATGAAAAGTTATTTTTCGTTGGGCTGTGTTATCATTCCACTGTGACCTACTAGTGGTTTACTGTGAAGCCAGGACTTTCAAAGTACTTACAGATTGTAATTCGCCACTGGGCTGTTATCTCATATTGAGAACGTCTGGTGGTATACCGGGACTTGTGCGTCAGTTGGAGAATTTAATGGTAGAGCGGCGGCACGGAGAGTCGAATATCCTGGTTCAATTCCAGGCTATGGCATTGAATTTTTCAGTCTGACTCTACCTTTCCAAGTTAGCCTACACACGGCCAGTGTGAAATAATTATCAATCCACAGTCTTTCTTAATTAAAATTCAGATTTACATAATTGTATAAACTGTTTTTATATGAACATTAATATGAAAACGAGAAACTAAAAGAAGGCAATACAACAGAATACAACAGCAGATTACAAACAATAGCAAAATAAATTTATTATAATAGTGAAGCCAACCATTCTTGCACGTTATCAGACGATATATAGACTGTGTTGACCATTGTGAATAATGTTTTATAGAGTGTATTTCATTGACAACAAAATTATATAATTAAGCTTTTAATCTGTATAGTTTAATTATTGAATTGAGAAAAGGTATTATATTGCTTTTAAATTAATTTCACTGGTGCACACCTATGAGGAAATATTACAATCAAATTTTAGATTAATGTGACAGGTATATGTGTACTTTTTTTATCTTTTATTGTACTGTCATTCTGAACACAATATTTATTGTATAAAATCCCCAATTGTTTGTATAAATGTTTTAGGGGGAACTTTTAAATAACATAATTAATAAATACACTTTAATTTGTTTTAACATTATACTTACACAATTTGATAGGCCTCTTTTTATAGATAGGCCTACTAATTTCCTTGTCTAGTTTTTTATAGTGGTTTATATAGTTTTTTTTTTTACTTTATACATTATTTTTTAGCTATACCCACTACGAGAATGAAACAGAACAAAACGAAGCAGTATATTGTAGTCAGTGTATGTGTCAATTATCAATTTAGATTTTTCTAAAATATCATAAAAATATGGGCAGATTCATGATACATAAGAAAATTGTTGTCTTCTTAAAAGCCATGTTTTCGTCCACAAGCTTTGCAGGAAGCTGAGTCTTCTTCCAGTAATAATAGTCCTATGGCTGAGTTAGCTTCTTTTGATAAAGTCATTTTTAAACACAAATCCAATCATTAAAACACTTACCACTATATCAACATTTCATACACACGGCAGTAGCACGAGGTGGATGTCCATTCGACTGCCTTCAGGCAATGACCCTACGTGTGTATGCACATTTCTGATAGGATCGGGGCGCCTTAAGAAATTAACTGACGTGTGTTCAACTATAAGCCTGTGTATATCCGTTTGTCTACATTTCCGTTCATGTACTGTGTGATTTTCACTTCAAATTGAGGTTAATATCCTCCTGTCATATCTTTCCGTAGCCTTACCTGAATTGAATTAAAAGAAATGGAATGATTCACAAGATCCTGTACAACATGAGTTGGTATAATGTGGAGATAAAAATAAGACCTTAATATTCTATAACTTACTCCCGGAATTATCTCGATAGGTATAGAACAAGGGTCATATGCCCTCTGGAGTATAAGGTTCACCTACTTTGCGTTTGCCATAGAAGTTCGTAACTAAGATGAGACTGGAAAATATGGTCATAAGATATTAACCTAGGTTTGAAGCGAACATTTATTTTGGTAAGATATGCTGGGAATTCTTTTAATCGGAATTTTTTGCCCCCTCACCTAACTAGAGAATGTACGACAGTTTTTGGAGCATGAACTGGTACCTCCTTCATGAAGATAGTTCACTCGATGTGAGCCCCTTACGGTTAGAAAAAATTGGTATCATGAGGCCTATTCCAGACGTCCCTGCCCAGAAAAAATCCGAGGGTTCATCTGGTATCGAACTCAGAACTTCGCATCTCTAGGCAGCAACAATTTTTAATTGTCAATCAACGCTTGTTGCACTATTGTTGAGGCTTCACAAATTCATTCCATATTTCAAATATTTATTGCTTAAAAATAATCTGCGAAATTAAATTCGTCAATTTATTTTTTAAAACTACGCAATCGACAATTAAAATGTATTTGTTGATTAATTGGTTGCTTTAGGATCTTTGTCAGAAATAACTAAAAACAAGCAAGAAGACTAGCATTGTATAGTGATTTATCATAGCAATGTATAGTAATTAATAGTCTGTAGGGTTCAGTTTTACGATGAATATTCCTATTAAACGAGTTTTACATTTCCTCATACATTACACCAATAATACACACGAATAGCGCGCACGAAGGGATCGTTATCTGTTAAATAGTTAATAACTAGGGCTCAGAATTTTAGGTTTTTATGAACCCTGTATTAGTTTATTTAATATATTAAAATAGTTTTATTTTTTATAATATTTTTCAAGTTTTACTTTAATAAATACACTAAACACGGTGCAAAAATTGTATGAATTAATTTTATTTTTACTTACAACTTCTATATCTCTTAACTTCAAAACTTAAGGACCATTTTTTTCTTAATTTTCCAACACTTTCTAGTTTAGAAAATAACATTTGTTATAGAATTAGCCCTGTAATTTCAAACATAACAAAAAGTTTTTCAAGTAACAATACTTCATTTTCGGCGTCTTGCTGAAGCAAACACTGTGAATAAACTGCAAGTGTAAGCTTCTTAAGAATGCCTTTAAGTTGATTATAAAGAAACCTGGAATTTCAGTTCACTAACGATTTTCTTTACGAGTACAATGGCGTTAAAATTGAAAAAAATTGAAAAATGTAAAACTATATTTTCTCTTTCAATTATACTGGCAACAATGAACAAGATTCAAAATATAATCAGATATTTAAAAAGGATTTTTAGTAGTATATTAATAATATAATTAAATTAATTACATATTATTATTTTAAGCAATTAACTTATTTTAATTAAAAATAGTTTTAGCCTTTCTTATTTTTTAACGTCTTATTTAGCCTATTTTAGGTTTTATAAGAATGGACTATGTGCCTGCCATGGCTATGAAACAGATAATTATGTTAAAATATTACAGTTAGCTATCCAGGAACAAAATACAAACCTAAGAACCCGGGCCTTATTAATAACTGTCCACTTTTACTAAAGAGTTTTAATAGTTTAATTCAATTTTTCTTAAAGGCTAAAATATTACTCTTCTGGCCGGTTCCACCGGCATTCTTTAAATATACCCAAACGAAGACTTTAGTAACGCGCCATTGCTGTATAACGTCTGCGTTAAGTGGACACTGTTCCACCAACACTCTAGTCGTTGAAATAAACACCCGTTTTCAAACGAGCGTTAGAAGGCAGGCAATCTTGGCACACAAGCTTTTCATACATTCACCGTCGCTACTGCCAACATACGTTAAACCTGAGAGCACACACTGCACATGACTAGTAATTTTCATATTATGTAATTCAAAATTATAAACAAATTGAGCGAGTATTGTTTCTTTTTATTTACCGAGATGCAAAAATCGTATGTTATATTGTTTTCATGCCCGATTCCTTCCCCGTTCAAAGTCATTTTTCCATTGGCAACGTTGGCTGCTATGTTTCACAGTAGCTAGCAGAAAATAAACATGAGTAGGAGAATCCAATTGCTACTAATATTAATGCTATTAATGCAGTATATTAGGCAATTTATGATGTTGCAATCGCACTATTAACCTATCAAAACTTTATCATAATTTATTATATGCTAACCTGCAATCTTTTCGACTGCTATCGGTATAAAAAATGTATCAAACCTAAAATGTGAATTGGGCCTAGGCTATACGCCTACTGCTATTATTATAATATAATTATTATACCATATCAAAAAATTATTGAAAACTATTACAATGTGATAAATGTACAGCGTAGCTCTTATCTTAATTTTATAGTCATAGGAGATACAAAACGACCTTTACCTGGAAAAACACGGGAATAATACACACACATCACACTTAAAAACGATTTGACTTATGCCTAATTTTTCTTTAATAACAAGGGACATTGTGCACTGTTATTTTATTGAGAAGTAATCCAATAGAGATATCATAATCAATTTCACCTATCGTCAACCTACTAGTATTAATACAAGCTATAAACTGACAAATACGCATCGGCACTTTCGATGGCATGTAGGCGTAACCATGAGCGAAATACTTCAGGATACTGTTGTACATTGAGCATCAGCGAAAAACATTTTATTTTGTAACCATTTGCCTGCTTCAACGTTACAGTGTCAACGTATCCTCTCCTCTGAGGGACTAGTTTGTTTTGTGGAATTTGAGAAAAACCCAGATCCTATTCTTGTGTTCATGCTAGTGACAGCAGGAGGGTCCCATTATGTTACCTGACTGCTCTAACGTAGTAAAGGAAGTAAATTAATCACTCCCTTGTATTCATATTGTTCTTCAGAAACTGTTAATAATGCATTAATATACTGGGTTTACTGTTTAATGTGGATAATACTGCATATTCTAGCATGCAAGCAGCTTCGGCCATCTTGTTTTCAAACAAACGCGAGATTTGACGCAAGGAATTTCTGTCTTTAAGTTAACGCGAGTATTAACGGGCGTGAGGGAGTAACCAGGATCGGTGGAACGTAAACATGACACAAGCAGGAGAAAACGACGCGTTTTAGCCGTAACGAAGGTCGGTGGAACTCTCCATTCGTTTCACATCTGCTTAAATAACGATGAAGAAAGTAACTGTTATCTGCCTACAATATGTAGGCCTAGGCCTATCAATAATAAAGAAGAGTACACATTTATTATCTAGAAAAGGTGATACAACAGTTAGCTGTATTTACGCGAATGTAATATGCCTTTGAATCTAACGGGCACCAAATGGAAACTTAAAATCATTTAACGTAAGATGTTTTACGTACATTGAACTCTCTTCTTCCCTATTACTATTGCAATAGGCTACCGATAAATCAACAAAGTCAAGAATTACAGCGATGAATTGTTACGTAAGTGATAGAAGTAACCCCCGTACTACGGAAAGGGTGTGCTCTCGAATTTAATGCGCATGCTAATCGTGAATGTTATAAAGTATAAGTGGACAAAAAATGATTCACATAAATACGATATATTAAAATCTATTACTTAGTTAAGAATCTAGCATAAGAATTTCCTTGATGTTTTTTCTAGGATTCAGACAAGATGTTTCTGCTCATACAGTCCATCTTCATTCCTCGGGTATTGATGTTAATAATGTAGATCAAAGTTTATAGGGTCTCTTGTGCAAAATAGTGGTTTTGAGTAAATCCAATGAGTTTAATCATTGCCAGTATTCCCATGTTTTTTTCATTACATACATTAAAGCCAGTACGACAATATACTTAATTTGCTGAATTATGCAACCTGGCTAAACTGTGCATAATTTTCTCGAGAATTAGACCCATGACTTGAGCCTACCTTGCAAGAATATTTAGAAGTTTGGTTTTCAAAGCTGTAAGTTTTAGTTTACATTTTCTGTAAGAGATTATTTTAACATTATACTATTATACTATTATACTATTTATTATTGACTTTCAGTACTGCGTTTAATTTGAAGTAAAATTTCGGACGTGTTATATTCATCACCTCGGATTTAAGTACAATAGTAAAATCTTTATAGCAATTATAATCAGTAGTAACTAAGTGTTGAATAAGAGCTGCTAAAGCGAACACTGAAAGGTTGACGAATTTCATATTTTAATAACATCATATGTTCTTAGTTCCACACCAATTCTTATTCTCTCGACGTTCATTTTTCTACTTTAATAGGGACTGAAGATGACATGATAGAGCTTGTCGAAATGCACCTTCCATATAACTTAATGAGCACGCGGGGACAACTTTATGGAAACAAACTAACCACACAAGACAAGTGTACAGCTAACGAAATGCTAGAGTAGGCCTAACCAACTACTCAACGTCAACAGGGGCTCAGCAATTTCAACAACAGAACTTCACAATAGTCAGGCAATATATTTTATATTCATTCAGTATTATTTTATTCGTTCACTCTGTAGCCTGAACAAGTTTTTTTAATTAATCGATTTTAATTAATTAATCAATTTTATCCACTTGACCACATTTTAATATTTATTTTGAAATAGTGCTTTTGGTGACAAGGCAAAATTTCTAGAGTGGACTCATAATAATTCAATGCCGCACATTTTTCATTAACATTTTCAAGTGTAAAAATGTTTTTTAATATATTTTAAAATATACTTTAACTGTATTCCTATGCTAATAATAAAATAAGTCTGTAATTGTTTCCAAAAAGTTCCCACGGTGTTTTTAAGGTTAGTTCTTCTATCCTTACTTATATATACTGGGGGTGTAAGGAGTGATAACCTTTCTTGAATAAATACCCTGAAAGGGTTTACGTGTTAATTACCAACAATTTCGGTGCATTATCGTCTCTCTTAAAATTATTTATCTAAAACTATGTTAAGAATATGACTAGTACTAATTTCCGTAGCATATATGATGAATACATTTTACTTCAACTTCATTTATAGACGATTAAGTTTTATATTTTTAAAACGACACATTATTTTAACGTAAAATATCTACAGGTTGGGGTACGTCATAGCATAATGGTTGAGGCGTTGCGCTACAAACCGAAAGTCGCGGTTTTGATCCCCGATGAGTTCTTTGGATTTTTCAATTGACCTAATCCTTCTGGTGCCACTCAGCATCTAACAGAAGCGAGAACAAGGAGCGATCCTGAAGATAAAGGCGGCCAGGGGTAAGACTGACAACCTTACTACTTTCACGTTCGAATGTCTAACATCTTGGAGCCTCAACCTCCTGAAACCCTCTGGGCCTCCATGGCCTGTATTGGGAACACTTTACTTTATCTATAGGCCTACATAATAGAGAAAATATTTTACGTCATATTATTCATCTGTGTAAAATACATGTGCATTCAATATTTCATTAGATTATCTCAAATATTTTAGAAGCTATGTAGAAAACAGAATTTAGTTCGTGATTATGGAGTAAATAGCTGTGAAAAAACATTGAAGATCATAACTCTGCAAGTATTGGAGATATCTAGATAATATATTTAAGGAAATTAAGTGGAAGTTCATTCTTAAAAAAAACATTAAAAATAACTTTTTAAAATTCATATAAACAGTGATAATAGTGAAAACTTGCTAATATTTTAATATTCTATTTACGGGAAAATGCAAAAAGTGAAAATAGTTCTGTCATTAATATTAATAAATTATATTTTATCGTTGATTTTATCGTGTATTTTAATGATAAGAAAGAAAGGTTGTATTTTAAAATATATTTTCACCCCGTCCATTTCTTTATAGCGAGGTGTTCAGAGTTAAATTTTCGCCCTGAAGTGTGAGAAAGATTTTTAAATTATTTTGCGATTAAATGCCAATCACATCATGGGGGTGACATAAAGGATAACATTGTACTGCATTGGGCGTGGTTTTCCTCCGACAAAGTGTTTTCGTACCTGTAAATCCTGGCTGGAGTGCGTTGCCGGTTCTTGTGGTGGTCACAACTGTTCTGCGGGCTGCGGGCCTTCCAAGGGCAGGTTAAATACCTGTTGATCTGGGCGCGTGGGGGGCAGTGCCTGGACACGGATTGTGGTTGTCAGCTGTTTCTTTAGATTAACCCAGGGACTTTGGGACGTGGAGTCTTAATAGAATTACTTGCCGCGGGCTCCACTGTCTGTTTAGCGCTCTCGCGTCTCACCCGCCTTCATTTGTTAAGTAAACGATTAATGTAATTCTTACAGTTTATTCTTACTTACAGCTGATGGCTATTGCAAGCGTATTGGATGATTTAATTTATGTTAAAGGTAAAGGTAAAGTGATCCCTATACAGGCCATGGAGGCCCAGAGGGTTCCAGGAGGTTGAGGTTCCCAGATTTTGGACATTCGGCACGTGAAGGTGGTAAGGTTGTCAGCCTTACGCATCGGCCGCCTTTACCCCCAGGATTGCTCCTGGTACTCATTTCTGTTGGAGGCTGAGTCGACCATAGGGCCATAGTGCTACCGGAAAGATTAGGCCAATTGAAAAACTCCAAGGACCTCATCGGGAATCGAACCCGCGACCTTCCGGTTTGTAGCGCAGCGCCTCAACCACTACGCTACGGCGTACCCCATTTAATTTATGTACGGTACATAAATATTTTCTCTCCACCGGATATAGTAAGGGTAATTAAATCGCGAAGGATGAAATGGGCTGGACATGTTGCACGCATGGGGGAGGAAAGACATATCTCAAAAGGGAGAACCAAAGGGAAAAGACCACGTGGAAGACCTAGATGTAGGTGGGAGGATAATATTAGAATGGATTTAAGGGAAGTAGGATTTGCGAGGGATGATTGGATAGAGTTAGCACACAATAGGGTTGAATGACGGGCTCTGGTAAGCTCGGCAATGAACCTTCGGGTTCCACAAAATAGATAATATTCCTTTAGCTTGCTGAGGATTTGTCTATTGCCATTGAGTAAGTAAGTAAATATTTTCTAGACTGTAGATTGCAGACAAGGGAGAAGGATGGGAACAGAAGCCTCTGTTGACTTCATTTTACTGTCCCGCTAGGTATAGATGGGGTGAGAAGAAAGTACCCTATGGTGCCATGAAAACTTTTCAGACGCATCCACGAACCCCCTCGACATATCTTCACGGTTTCGTATTTCTGACTGTGCACCAGATTATCTGCTCATCGAGCTTGTACGAGGCGCTTCCATAAAGTAACTTTCTCTAGGGCCGTTTACAGAAACAAAAAGCAATTTCAAGGAAATATTTATTGCAACAGACACAGCCAGTGTTCAGCTATTTTTCAACATATTCGTCACCGGAATTGAAACATTTGTCATACTGTGGAACCAACTTTTGAACACCTGTGTCGTAGAGGCCTGCCGCCAGGGATTTGAACCACCGTGTGACAACCACCTTCGCCTCTCTATCATACTGCCATTCCTTGTCACTTCTTTAGATGTAGGAAAAGATAGAAAACACTAGGAGCGAATCCGGGCTGTAGGATTTTTAAACACCTCCTAGCAAGTCTCCTGCAGAAGTTCGGCCGGGGGTTGTTTAAACATTCACCATAAAGCCCGGAACTCGCTTCCAGTGATTTCCATCTTTCCTATACCTCACGAAATTATAAAGAATGACAAAGAATTTAATTTTACAAAATTTAAGCAAACTTTGCTAAGATTTAAACATTTAAGCTTTTATCAGGTGCAACCTTTTAAATAGGGAATAATAATAGGGAAACTTAAAAGTGTCTGTCTCTGTGAAGAGAAATTGCTGGAGACAAAAAGTATTGAGTACCACGTTCACGCAATGTACTTATCAAACTTCACTGTTGATGTAAAATTTTTCCTTTTTAAAGTATGCCTTGATTCGGTCAGTTGCACATTAATGGGCATATGTCATGTCGTGTGTCAATAAACCAGGACAATAAAGTGGCGCCAGTTAACACTATTTGACGCGTCTGTCACTTGTTGTTATGAAATGAGGTGTAAAGATGGCAGCACAATGACATACATAACAATGCTAATCCTTGTAGAGAGCTACATCAATTTCAACTAGAGTATCTCTCTCGCTTTCTCTCTCTCTCTCTCTCTCTCTCATTCTCTCTCTATCCTCAAATGTCAACACTACCCTATTATATGTTAATAATAATGGCTGTAATATTTCGATCTCAATCACTTAATAGGTGCTCTTTTTCCTTCACAATTTTTAAAATCTCTTTTCACTTTCGATTTTTAGGATTACACTTTTCGACTAAGGTTAAATCCGAAGTTAGGTACAGAGGTGACCACAGGATGATCTATTTTAACACCTTGTTTTCTACAGCCATGAACCCACGCAACATGTTTGACAACTTTCCAAAGGGCAAGTGACGTAATGGAGATAAAGAGGCCAATAAATAAAAAGTAAAAATATATTCATAGGCCTATGGAAAAATTGTAGTTGTAATTGTATAAAGTTTATACCATTAAATAATTCTCCATTCAAACTTTCGGAAACACGTTACTGACTGAATGTGTTCAAATTAAAAGAATATGCTAAGATGTTTATAACCAATTTTTTACATTCTATATATTTTAGTCAAGCTATTCCTAAGTACTTATAAAAAAACTCTAAAACCGAATTCCGTGGGACTACATCCCCAAAGAGATTAGGCCTAGCACCCGACCGCTGGGTCATCTACATTGGCAGATGGCAGGATTGGGGACATGTGGTCAGAATGCCGACACCCACGGCCGTTAATGATGGTTTCCAAGACCGGATCTATCAAGTAGCTCCTCAATTTGAATTAGGAGGCTGAGTGCATTCCGTTTACCCTCTTCATAAATAATATTTTAGTCTTGTCTATTCACAGCTTGAACACTTTCACTAGCCGAACATTTTAAGGGAAATTATGACAGTAAATATTATTTTTCCTCTTTAATTACGTTATTTTAAAGCTAAGGTAGCAAGGTTTCGACTTACTACTAGAAAAGTATATGTCTTACATCCGTAACCTGATGTTATAAACACATTGCATTACATTACATTACATTACATTACATTACATTACATTTAGTAATAACCAGGGCCCGGATTTTAATGACGTAAAATACTTTAAAAATGAGCTATAAAATGACCGTAAAAATAGAAAAATCCCGAAAAATTAAAAAAAAAAGACCCAAATATGAAAAAAGAACTCAAAATTTTGCAAGTAAATACTAGTTCATTAATCAGAATTGTGTCTAATCTACAGTTATGTTGTTGAATTACTTATAGGTTTATAATTAGTTAATTACATACGGTTAAATGCAAACAGAAAACGCCGTCTTTCTACATATAAATTAAAACTATAACAAGATTTATTTATTTATGCTTATTTTCATTTCCGATAGTAGACTATTGAATGTAAGTAAATTCATAAACACTCTTTATAATGCAAGAAGCAACACAAAATGAGAATACAATAACTTTAAATTTAAAAAAATATACTTAAAAATATGAAATGGAGGGGAAAACATAAAAGACTAAAACTGACCAGATGACATTAAATTTAAAAAATGACCCAAAAATAAAAAAGGGGAAAATGACCAAAAAATACCCTAAAAATTACCGTTTTTATAACCTAGGAGTCATGGTCAGAATATCTGCATTAATGGGCAACGTCCATGATGTACCAGTTGAAAGAAGACATGCCATCAAAATCCGGGCCCTGGTAATAACAAATTTCCCTTTTTCTGTTTTTCATTATCTTCGCACTTTGTATCTTGACTCGCATGGAACTCTCGACTTAAACTCGCAGTTGACAGTTTTTTATACAAAACCCACCTCTTAAGGTTTCAAACATTTTTCGATGTCAAAAGTTGAAAGTAGCCTATATTATATTGTATTGAAATAGTTAACAAACTCCTGGAAGAAAAATAAAGTTGTTAATTTTTATGCCTTAGCTATGAAAAGATGTTATGTTTGTATTAGGCAGCCCTGATGATTATAATAATAATAATAATAATAATAATAATAATGCCATAGGGCCATAGGACCTTATCTTGCACTCAACCAGGATAAATACAAAATACATTAAAAGAATATCTACAAAATCAAATACTGTAGATATAATAATACAATAGTACTATTTTATACTATAGGGGAGAGTTGCTGAAGTTGGACCGTTGCCTTCATATTTCGCTATGTGTTAGTAACTTAAACCTTCAAGTTGGCTCTACTGGTGAAAAATGTTGTCAAGGACGAGTGATCCAATGGTCAGTTGGCTGCAGTCTTTGAAGAAAGAATAACTGCAATTATTGTGTTTTCCTCGTTTGTGTAACAAGAGTCGCGCTACAAATTATACGTTATTGTGCAGAGTAAGATTAAGCAAAAGAATTAGGCCTACCTACATTATATTTTACAACTGCCTTTCATTAGTTAAAAACTACATATCGTAAAATCAGTTTTACATTTTGTGAGTCCTTGTAGCATCATATTTCTTTACATGGCGTCCAGTTGCCGAAGTTGGACCACTACATTTTATATGCAATTTGTTTCCTAGGTTATTCTTTGTTTCTTATTTGAAGCACTTTATCAGTACAAAACAGTTTGCTTTTAATTTACAAATTATAATTAATGGTTTTGTATAATAGGCCCTAACTAACTTCTTTAAATGCCATGTGTGCCTAATAAATTTGTTAAAATAAAGGTTCTTTAAAATATTACAATTATTATTATTTTTTACTCGATTTTACCATAGGTCCAACTTAAGCAACCGGTTTCCTAATTAGGACCATTTACAGACTTCTAAATTTTAAATTGTAGGCCTTGGATATATACATCTATATAAAATATAATACTACCAGATGGAAGTGTATAAAATGTAGATTATTGTACGATATATTTTGTGTCAATTAAATACATAATAAAGGCGTGGGGTAACAAAATGTAAAATCGGTCCAACATAGGCATCCTTCCCCTACATATTATATTATAATACATATAATAATGGATGTTGTTGAACCATTAATTATTATTATAATAATACAGAAAATGGTGTCCAAATATTTTCTATCAATATCTTTATGGCATTTATTTCTCGGACTTATTTATTTATTTTTATTATTATTATTTTCTTTTTTTTTAGAAGAGGAAAATTTTTCTGAGATGGAATAAAACCTGGATTTTCAGATCCTTATGGTGAACCCTAAAGTAAACCATCCTATTCTAAATCTTCCTCTAGACCCGTATCCACTTCGAAACAGATTTTTTTTCCAATCTAGTGTAGCAAAGATTCGTGGGACTCTAATGCTTATTTTAATTACAGTTATAAGTTAACCAAACTTCCAGTGGTTTTAGTTAGTAACAAACTTCAATTCTTATCTTATTGAAGATAAATATCTTTGTTTAGTAATGTTTAATAGAAATGGATTGACTGACTGAGACAGAATCTACGTAGATCCTAAAATATAATAGACAGAGACTTGGAATTTTGGCAGTACCTACGTTTCATAATGTAAGTGCTCGCTAAGAAAGGATTTTGAAAAAATCTGATTTTAAATCCCAAAAATAAAATGTTTTTGAGAATACTAAATCCCTTTTTGCATAGAATTATCAAATCCAAATCACAGCTCATATGACACCAGTGTATTGTTGGCATTGGTCTCAGGTAGGTTTGGAAATAAATGATACGGGACTTAGAGAAATTAGAGAAGCTATCGATATAATTCATTGCTATAAATAAATATTGAAGATGAAATCCACGAAAATAATGCACAATATGATGCAGTCACATAGGCTAACTTTCTCTACCCTGGACATAGAGAATACAGTACGAGGTATTTTAATATCTATATTACTATATCCCAGGTTTTTGGGGAGGGAAGTATGAAAGTGATATTGAATTTCTTTTTAATTTCATCCCCGAAACAGTTGTATGGTAACATGAGAATGAGAAATAAAATATTCCGCAAATACAATACAATTTTAAGTTATCGGAATTTCTGTTTCTTCTTATTTCAACTCGTACCAAGCAAGCATGGTGTATAGAAGCGAAGGGATGCAAAATTCCAAGGTTCTTAAATACTAAAGGTTAGTCCACTTGCCACCCTGAGCGGTCATTGGCTGAGGGGTGTGACGTGGCTAGGTGGCAGGCAGCCTCTCTCTAATAAGAAGTGAATGGAAAACAGATGGTTTTTAAACTTTAATATTTAATTACAGCCAGCGACTATCAAGTGTTCTAACATGCCAACCGAAAGTATAATAACTATTCTGTTAGGCTGTGTGGTAGAAATTGTAAAAATCGATCGGGTTTGGTTTAAAAATCGTAGTTATTGAAGCTGTTTTTAGAGGCTAAAATCAAATCTGCAGGTAATGTCAAGATAATTTGAATGTATTAGTGTTTCATGATACTATAATAATACAGGACTATTTCTATTGTTCTTATTCGATCCACATTGTTAAATTAATTTTAATATTTCACTATTAAAATGCTGTAAGTTATAATTATTTATACACTACTTGCAGGAAAAATGGAAGAATTAATCTAGGAATATAGTATTAATTAGGTCTGTATTAGTTTTCTGAATTGTCATAAGGTAATGTAGCTAGTAGGGTACACTTTCACCAGACAATGGAAGTATTTTTATACTACGCACCAACTCGTCCGTTTTTACGCTATTTAATGATAGGGGTGTACGAGTACTATAGTTTTGCCTTGTAACCGTCCCCGGTGAGCCGGAATTTTCTCTCTCAGTAGTGGGAGGATGTAACTCTAGAGACATAGGTATGATTTATTCATGCAGATATAAATGTCACCGACCCTGATCGGGATTGAACCTGCGACCATGGGAACAGAAGGCTAGTGCCATACAGACTGCGCCACCCAGGCCTACTACGTAAACTAAATTAGAGATTACGAGTTTATCGATAGATTCACGACTGCGCAGCAGGGTTGGATTTATTAAGACTATTCCAATAATAAAATATAACGGATTTTATAAATAATATATTATAATATAAATATTTATTTCTGGTTTGTTTAAAATAAAATCGTTAATAGTGTCAACTGTCACATCACGGCAATACTAAATTAATGAACAAACTTCATTATGAAATACTAAGCAATGCCACCAACGAAGTAGTGAGAATAGAGTTAACCTCAAAATTAAGATAATTTAAAATCGGAACAAAATAAAAATACTTTTTTTTCAAGAACATAGGCCTAATCTATCTGTAAATTGCCACTTTACTTGAATGTGCATTTGTTAAAGACATAAGTTTCTTCTCCGTTGGATTTTCTCATATTGATAGCCTAATCTGCTGCGTTTAAGCTGCCCTAGTCAATTCAATTCAATTGTACTTAGGTTTTTCACAAAACTTTTAGAGCTGAATCCATATTCATTTTATATTTCTTTCAGTTTTATGTGGTTTAGTTTCCTTTTTGATGATATCAATTTCGTCAACAGACGCATTACCAAACTTTCAGTTGTTTGTTCACTTCAAGATGGGCCAAAAACTTGAGATATGACTTGATTCTTTAGCCTGTGACCGACGGGAAAACTCCGAAAATTTCAAATTTTTAGTTTTTTAACCCGCAATAAGACTTTGAAAGTTTTCAATCACTCAGTCGTATGGTTTACCCACTTCAAGATGAAATAGAAACGTGAAATTTGCAAACTCATTTTTAGCCCTTAGCCTACGAAAAATTCCAAACAGTTCAAATTTTTCATTTTTTATCCCTGGAATAATTTAGGGTTTCCAATCACTCACTGCCATAAATGTTTACCCACCTCCAGATGAGATAAAAGCTTGCAATTTGGCACACTTACAGCTTTTAGCCTGTAACCGAAGGGAAAATTGCTAAAAGTCTTTTTGTTAATTTTTTTACCCCCTTAAAAACCAAACAGTAGTTCCACATTTTTTAGGTCTATTGTGGCTAAACTTAATTCCATGGCAATCTAAATAGACGAACTCCACTCCGATACAGTGTCAGTTCATGAAACAACTTTCGCGAGAATTTTCCCGGAGATTTTGGGACAGAGCCCAGAACAAGCAAAGCTAGTTTCTATATAAGTTGTGACTGGAGGTCAGTAAGATATAGGTACAGTATTTATATTTTCTGCAGTCTTGAATCAATATATTGAACAATGATTAAAAACATAAAATTATTACAATACATTTATATTATATGACTACTATCAATTAAAATGAATATGAACGTAATACTGACTACATATACCACAAATATTGTTGTAGAACTACTTCTGCACAATCTAATGTACAATAAATCCTAATTTGAACTAATAATACGTGATTCTCGCGTCTTAGCTATAAAAAGGAAAATTATGTATAGGAGTGTCTATAAGAAAATAATAGAGCAGTGTGACACAGGCTTTCATTACCCGAGGTAAAGTTGTACTTGCCTATCTATCTAAACTGGAAATCATTCATGGAAACTTCAAATTACTCATTTGACATACCTTACACAGTCTTAAGCTTGATTCTAGTAAATTATTTTCAATGCCATTTCTCTTCTTTAATGGCTTTCAAAGGGGAAAAGCACTTTCATACACATATGTATTTTATATTTGCTAGTTATAAATAATTATAACTCACAGTTTTTTTTTAAACCGTGCTTTGAATGGCTAAGAAATGATGTACACACTCTACATTAAAGTCAATTGATATTACTTATTTACAGTATTATGATATTAATAAAGGTAAAGCTGTAGTTAGTGAAGGATTAAGAAAAAAATAACATTTCCTCCCTATTTCGAATAACAACGATAGAATAGTCTTGTCTCGTTAAAGTATAATACATTAAGTTAGCTGGACGTCATCTGCAGACTCAATCTAAACCTCTAAAAACAGCTTGAAAAGATACAATTTTTAAACCAAACCAGAAAGACTTTTACTATTTCTCCCACATGGCCTAATAGAACAGTTATTATACTTCAGGTTGACATCTTACAACACGAGATACTTGCTGCCTATAATTAAATATTAATTTTTTTTAATCAGCTGTTTTCCATTCACTCTTACGGGTGAGGGTTGATCTGCCAACCTAATGACGTCACAAGCCAAAACCGCGCGGCTGGAGAAAGTTTGAAAACATGGCCAAGTGGCACCCCCGTGACAAAATTCTACATCCTCTGTGAGCCATAAAAAGCTATATCAAGAGTTTTCTGAGGGAATAGTTTGAGTGAAATAAGTCGTTCTTCTTTATTTCAAATTCTAAATACCTATATAAGGACCTAGAATTTGAAAAATGAAAGTCCTTCTTAAGTTAATTTCGAATTACAAAATACAAAACCCGGGCGACGCCGGGCCTTTTAAGCTAGTAATACATATGATTCTCGATAATAGATTAAAGTAGAATGCTATCAATTATTTCTGTTCTCTTTTTCTGGTTCATGTGTATACGCATGAGTCATCTGCATTGTGAACATACAGCATCAAATTGGAGCGTATAAAATTTAACGAAGCCTTTGCCGTACCTAGACAATGGCGTCACTTATCATGCAGAAAGCATTCTCCAGTTTCGATGAATGTGTGCAATAAAATTAACATTTTAATCTGAGCGCACGTCTGTATGCACAAGACATGACCACTGTACATCACTTCGCTTATGTGGGAGGGCTCATTTCTCATACGAAATACCACAAAGCTATTCTCAGAATCTGAAAGGATTGAAATTTCTTAATTCTCATTTATTCACCGTTCAATGGATCTAAATTCCTGATTGTTTTAAATAATCATCATTAGGGCCTAGATTCTTAGGTTTTAAACTGTTTTGTTCCGTTTTGTTGTTATGGCAGTCACATAGTCAAATATTATAAAACCTAAAAATGGCTGAAAATGTTTTCTTTTGTAAATTAAGAAAATATGAATAGTTAAGCATATAATAGCCTATGTAATGAATCCAGTTATCATTAAGTGCCAGAATGGTACTTATGAGATTGTGTGCGGGACGAGAAAATGTCTGTCCGTCTGTGCGTCCGTCCGCGTGTCTGTACGCGCGATAACTCACGCTTTATCGGATTTTCATAAAATTTGGTATACACTTTTATAAGTAACGTCCATGGGAAGAAGCCTAATAATATTGGACGAAATCGGTTGACCGGCACCGGAATAATACCAAATTTAGTGCCTATTTTATGGTAATATATTAGAAAGAATTTATCAAATGCACATTAATTCTCATGACAACATATTGTTTTATTGTGTTCATATACGGCTTTGGAAGTTGCATAACAGTTAGCCATGACAAATAACACTATTCATTCACATATGCTTATCAAACTAGACCCTCAAACTGAGCGAGGAGGCCGAGATGGTAACGTCTTTTAATATAAATAATAATAATAATAATAATAATAAAAGTTACGATATTGTCGATAACATACGCATTTGATGAATCTACTGGCCAAGATCGGCCTGAAATTTGATTTGTCCACAGTTATCATTCCTCAAGGCGATTGATTGTTTCTATTTTTTTTTTGTGAAACTATTGATCCCTTTTTTAAATTTTAAATGTGCATTCTTGTATGATTTATTAAGGTAGGGTAAACCATACAGTTATTGGCCACTTAAGGAAATATTAAGTTTGATGTAAAATATTTATTATATCCTTTCACTGAAATAACCATTGTGAGACATATTTAAAATCTTTATTTATTTCTTTACTCAGTGACAACATCAAGACATCTCTATATATGTTTATATAACATTTCTTAAGACTTAAAGTAAACTATACACAAATTTACAGTTATTGGCCGCCTCAGATAGTTACTGGCCATATGTCTTACAGTTATTGGCCACTAAAATGTTACATTCTTACGTTCATTTTAAAAACTGTTGTTTATGTGTAATTATTTAACAAATAAATAATACTTTATAATCAGTTACAAAATTACACAGCATGCTCTCAAAAATCTTTCTTTTGCGACTCTAAATAATAGTTATATAATTCATCTACTTTATCTTGATCAACTTCTGTATTCTCAAAATCATCATTACTGTTTTCAGAGTGCACTTGAAAGCATACATGACATAGAAAATCATCACCATCTTCTGAATTTGGTATATGTACTCTGTGACCTTTTGGCACACAAGATTCATGACAGACTTTCTTACATTCATCGCACCGAAGCCCAGCATCAATTTTAACATTTCTGAGGCAAATATGGCAACTAAGATCAGATTTGTTCACCTATTGGAATAGTATCCTCTTTGCTGTGGCATTGGGTAACTTTTTCATTTTTTGTTGCTTTTCTTCCTTTCGCTTTCTCTTTCTTTCTTCTTTCTCATTTCCTCGGCTTTCTTAGCCAGGCGCTTCTTTTCAAACATCTCTTGATATTTTTTTTATGTGACTGCAAATGGTTGTTTTTCTACTTGCCGTTTTCCTTTTCGTTTTGGAGTTTCAGGCCATATAAAAAATTGCTCATATGTTGGGTGCGCACAACCTTCACAACACTACTAGAATTAGTGACACCTCTATTAGGCCTACTTCCAGATTGTTCACCACAGACATTAATGTCACAGTTTTGGTCAGTTACAGTTTCTGCACACACTTGCTCATTTTGTGTGTTATTTAAAATACTTCTTTGTGGAGTCTGGCAATTGTTTTCATGCTGGATTAGGTCTACTCCTTGGGAAGAAACTGAATCCTCACTATGTTCTCTTTCTTTCTGAAAATGTTCCCAAATACGAAACAAAGTGAAGAAGTCTTCACATTCCCCAGTCAAATGGTCTTTGATAATTTTAAATGTATCTACCTTCTCTTTTCCCACTATATTAAGAAACATGGGAAGGCTAATTGACGAATACTTTTCATTCTCTACTTTTGTTATCTCATTGCCATTTGCATTTTGGTTTCCTAGGCATTTGCTGTAATCCACAGCATCTGGGTTCAAAGGATATATGCCACATGCTTTAAATCCACTTACAAGGGTCTGGCTTAGCACTGCAGTCAATTACTTGTTTGAGCAATGGTCCAAAGGAAACCTTATTCAGTACCTCACCAGGGTGCTGAGAATACCATTCCCGTACAGCTTTCCGCCAGAATATTTTTACTGGTCGAAAAACTGCAACATCAGCAGGCTGTAGGATGCGTGTAGCATTTGGGTAAAAGGCAGTAACTTCGATCTGCAGTTCACTGCAGAGCACATTTAATTGGTAAGTAAGATGTGACTTATATTCATCGACAAACAGCACTACGGGAAATTTACACCTTTTTCCTGAAGGAATGGATGGAAAAGTTTGCAATATATTTAAAAACAAAAAACAAAAAAAACTTCTGCTGTCGTCCATTCATTGTCAATCCGAGCTATTTCCCATTCCGATGGAACTGATTCAGATATTTTCTCAGGGATTATTTTGTATGGATATACTACCATTGGGCAGCAGGATGTGCCATCTGCTGAAAATGTAAACATCACTGTAATGTTTTCCTTTCATGACCCTTTATCTATGGAGTAGACATTCTTCGATCCTCTTAACGCCAAAACTTTTCCAGTAGACCATCGAGGATTTGGTTTAGCAACCGGTACAAACCAGGTATATTCCATTGTGTGATATCTCTCCATATAGATCAATGGATGGAATATGGAGGGGTATTCAGACCCTAAACCTACATAGTATTTCCTATCATGGTTTGCTCCCAAGTTATTGTAAGTGATACTAAAATCCAAATGAGATGCCACAACCTCTAACAATTTTATTTCTATGCCATCGGTAACCACTTTATCCTCGAAGTCCGTCATAGAAAAAGGAGGATAGTGTATTCCAAATACAATAAAACGGCAATGCCTAAACATAGAGCAGCGATCACGTAAGGAAACTGATTGAAATTTAATTTCCTCGTTCCAGGCGTCCATCGGTATAATTTGTTTCAAGTTCGCACAGTTGTCATGTGACCAAGAGTAAACGATTGTTTTATTGATGATCTCGTCCTTTATAATTACGATTGTTTCAAATGCGGAATACTCATTCAAGTAACTGAAAATGATAGACGATACATCACTTTGACCTATAAGAACTATGATGATTCTTATTACAGATGGAAGATGAGAGATATGATTCATCATATTCATTTGCCTTTTCAGTTCTGATTCAAAATCTTTAGAAAGTAAAAATATAATTGCAGCATCGAAATGCAATAATGCATGCTTAAAATTTAAATTATACTTTGCTACAATGACTGTAAATGAATTAATCATGTGAACTTTGCCAAGAAACCTGTCTAGGAGATTGATAAGTCGTTTTGGTCTTTCTACAGGAACAAATTTCCATTCCAATGGTAACATTTCGTAGCTGTTTTGAAGTAAACTGTTTAAGCGATCTTTCGTTAAAATAGTAAAATGTTCTTCCTCTTTAAACCCTTTCATTGTGGAACAATTCAGACTTCGATCATCGAAGCGTTTCTTTCTCGTTAGTTGTTGAAATTGTTCATTCATTTTGTTCGGCTGATCATGCATTTCTTGAGGGAGAGATACAAAGACCACGCTCCTTGATGCAAAGAATCGACTGCTGAGTTTTGCAATATGGTCTGCAAGATCCAGTTCCTGTTGCTCCAATAACAAGAAGGCTTCATTGTGAAAGGCAAGGCTTAATGAGATCTGAAAGTAAATTAATTACACATAGGTCAGGACCAGGAATCTAAAGCTAAAGCATTCCAAATCATCCGGACCAAATGTGTGGAAATCTGATGGTGACAAATATGGCGAGTATGGCGGATGTGGGAGGCACTTGAAGCGAATGTCCATGATTCCACGAGCAGAATGAGGACGAGCGTTATCGTGTTGAAGCAAAACACCTGCACTCAGCAATCCCCTTCGCTTTGGCACCATCATACTTCCACATCTTTGGTCCATTAAAGGAGCTACTTGGTGGCATAAGCTCAAGTCTGATGAAGACCGTCCAATCGGCAGTGCACGAGTGGCAACAGTGTTAAACAAAATAATTTTTCTCACGCGGTATCGAAGCACTTCCTATCAGATGGCGAAAGTGCATTGAACTGGAAGGGATTATGTGGAAAAATAAAGTACAAGCAAGCATTCATCCTGCAGTAAAATAGTGGAAAAAATTTATTGCTGTTTTCATTTGATTCTCCCTCGTATAAAAGACCGGTGGGGCCAGTGTTCAGTTATTCACAAATTAACATCCTATTGTGCAGGAAGAAAGTTAAGATTTTTATCAACGAGTAGATCTGAGGCAATTGTAATGAAATATATTATTTCATGGTAGTCCGGTCAGTGAACGCTCAATAGAGAGAGCATAGAGAACATTATCTCGACTTTTGGGGCTGTGTTTGGAAAAGTTAGTAGTCTCCTGACGTACGAGGTGAGCGGGATCATGGCAGAAAGTGGAATGTCACTTTATTTTCTTGCTTATATCTAAAAATATTGTACATCGTAGCGAAAAGATTACTTAATTTAAAATTAAAGAAAGACAAAATTTCATACTATATTGTTATTGTTATTTTCTATTGTCAATAGCTTTCACCACGGATATCTTTTTCAAATGTATGAACTTAGCTAAAATACGTAAGTAACATTTTTTATCATTCTCACCAAAATGAAGTATGTTGATGCAGAATTAGTCATAGTTTGATTGTTTTAGCTACTTGTTTTATTAATTTCAATATATTCTTCTTTAAACGCGTTTGTGAACTATACCGAAATAATTTTGAACATCATTAACACTGCTCTAATTTTAAGAAATGAAACTTTCCGATAAGATCTTGTTTAATATCTTGCATTTTCTTTTACTGGCTAGCGCACAAATAATTTATTGTTAATTTCAATTAGGAAGGTC
This sequence comes from Ectobius pallidus, assembly GCA_964059195.1. NCBI lineage: Eukaryota > Metazoa > Arthropoda > Insecta > Blattodea > Ectobiidae > Ectobius > Ectobius pallidus. The sequence goes on from CAXKWD010000005.1 coordinate 16,938,351, forward strand.
TCCATTACGAAGAGCACAGTCATTTATTTAGTTGTTTGTTTGCTTCTGTTTTTTATTCATTTTATAGCAATTACCCCTTAAAGTTTTCTCCGCAAGAATAAAGTAAATTTATAATAATAACAAGTGCACTTATATTTAGCTACATGTTGTAAGGAGAGTTATTGCAAACATCAGCAATCATATCCAACATAACATGGAAAATAACAAACTAGGAAGGAAGAAAAAATATTTAAATTACCCCACAAGTTGAGAAAAGCTAACCCTATAAAGAAATATGGACTAGAATGTTCAGTACAAGAAATGAATGAAGGCCATATGTGTGGTTTCTAAAGGGGCTGTCACACTGGATCGATCGAGGGACAGCGTCCGACTGACTGGTATAATGAACCTATAGACAGCAGTGGTACCAGTCACATAGCATCGATCGCCAGCGATCAACAACGAGGGAGAGAGATCATCTGGTCTGTGAAATCAAACCTGTCCGTTTTTCAATCGCCAGTCGATGGCAAACTTCGTACCCACCTGAATTTCAAAATTGATGCTGGAAGATTTAACTTACACAATAATGTCGTTTTAAACTTATATTTGAATGAAATATAATTGCACGAATCATTTAAGGCATTTAAAACGATATCTTCTTATGTAATTTAATTTTAAAAACACAAAAATAGATCGAGTTGTAACCACCTAGCGGTGGGCGATCGAACTACAACAAACAACAAACCTCTTCGCTCGGCCGACTGGTGGAAGCTTGAAGTAAACAGATGTAGCCTGATATAGTAGGCATAATATTAAACCTTACATCCCAACACATGTAGTATGATAATGTGCAGGAAATAGGCATTCGTATTCCTAATAAGGTAATATACTTTACCTCTAATATACAGTGATGAGTAGACCTAGTAAAATCATATAGGTACATAACCTATAATATTTTCGTTGATCGATGACGCTCGATGCAGTGTGACAAGGAACAGAAATTTAGTTGAGAGCGCAAGATGGCAGTCGGCTAGTCTTGATCGATCGAAGCTCAGTGTGACAGGCCGCTAAGAAAGCTACTGAGCCTCGTATTGCTGTGAAGGCATTGTTTTAGAGCCAACTTTTATAGAGTCCTGTGGCATCCCAAAATAATAAACCATGTCTTGATAACATATTTTGCGCCAGTTCATCATTATATGAGATGATATTTGCACTTGTAATAGGTCACAATAGACCTGTAAGTAGAGCCCGGAGGAATGCGGCTTTTCCCCTAAGTTTAGTGTTTAGCCCTCTTTGTTCTTATCCCCACAAGTAAACAGTGGCATAAAAGTTGTACCGTATGTTAATTTCTGAACGGTACTTGTCTGTTTTCTAATATGTTGGTACCTGTCACGTTCGGTTCGCGTTCTATTTTAAGTCATTCCTGTTTTGTTCTTTTTTTTTCATGCCTTTCGACCTCTTGTGGCACTTTATACGAAGCTTACGATTTAGCAAAGAAAATTACCTGTAGTGACGTCACTATAAGAGCGTCCAACCTAACAGTTTTATATTTGACTAACATGTGCCCGCGGCTTCGCCCGCGATAATTATTTAAAAAAAAAAATTAAGAGCATAATAGTAAAATAATTATATTTAATAACACCTAAATCACGTGGACTACATACCACAATTAGATAGCATCGTCTGGTAAAAGCGACCTCAGATTCGAGTTTCTTGGCCCAGAAAACCTCTGTATAGTGAGATTCGTCCAAATAAAACAACGTTTGACCATATTTAGGGTTTACAACATTCAAGCGATCGCGAAAGTTTTATTTTCAAGATATGACAAAAATATCCAAAGCCAACTGTAATTGATTTGACATTGAAATGTATAACAGAAAACTTATGTTTTGAAAACGCAAAAAATGCACGTTTTTTGCCCGTTTTTCACTCATAACTCACGAACGAAAACTAAAATTAAAATTCCGGCATCGAGGTGCATTTTCCGACCCTTCAGCCCACCTATGTTTAAAATTTCAGATCTCTGCGTTCAGTAGATTTCGCTGCACATCGAGGACAATTCCTTTTATTAATATAGATAATATGAATTATAATGATACCTTCTCTAATTTGTCAAACATCCATTTAATTTAATCCAAACCCACCTATACCATTGGCAACAATATGTTCTGTGAATTTGTTTCGATAATTCTATGCAAAAAGGGGTTAAGTATTTTCAAAAGCATTTAATTTTTGGCATTTAGAATCAGAATTTTTCAAAATTCATTCTTAGTGAGCACCTACATTATGAAACGAAGGTACTGTCAAAATTCCAAGTCACTACCTGTTATAGTTTAGGCTCTACGTTGATTCCTGTCAGTCAGGACAAAGCCTTTTATATATATAGAGAAGAGAAGAGAAGAGATATCGGTATAAGCCTTGAGGTATAGCTCGATGTGACTATTTTGCTCAGGACATTTAATATATGCGTTAATAATGCTATATTTGTTTTTATATACGAGAGACTGTTTACGAAACCTGCTATTTCCGTTCATTGTAATTTTACAGGAGAGTTCATTTTATCCTGAGCTTTTCTATGCAAGAAAATTTATAAAACTTTTGAATTCATGAATTGTTTATTGTTACTAGAATAGTACCTTACATGGGCGTACGGTGAAATTCTGTTTGGAGGGGGTTGAATATAATGTTGTCTCAACTCCATGTCCTTGCGCACTTTGTAACTTAATACACTATTTTTAGTAACTAAACAGTTGTATTGTGATCAATAGTACACTATAAAAATATGTTAGTTATCCAGCTCAGTATTTCAAACTGTTTTCTTTAGGTACCTGGCCGTTTCTTGTTTTAAATAGTCTATAAATAAAACATTTCTTTTGAGAAATTATCATAGTATTGTAGGATGTAATACACATTATGTGCTATAATCCTCATGATTTCTTTATGCGGACCAATTTGAATCATTGCATCTATATTCTGTTGTTTCTGTATCGGCAAGTTGATTGCAGACGTAGTAATTTCGTTTAACTACTCGTGCTGGTTTCTGGACCTAAGTCAATTCCAGAAAATTTTGTTTTACGTATTGTAAGCTGATATCCAACCGATCACATTACATAAATATACAAGTTAACAAATCATTTATGAGAAATCCCGAAGGAAATGTTGTTTATCAGTAACGTCACTGTTATGAGAAGTAATAAAATTAAAAACCCACCAGTATTAATAAATTTTTTAATAACAGTAGCTCTAGGCTTTCCTGTACAGTAGAAGTTATTTCAGATCATTTGCTCATTGAGACTAAGTATGCACATTATTATCAAATAAATTACGAGAGTATAAAACTCATAGAAAGGCGCCATAATCTATTAAAATAGGCACTGAATTGGGCATTACTCCGGTACCGGTGAACCGATTTGGTTCAATATCAATAGGGTTCTTCCCATCGACATTATGAATGTTTATACCAAGTTTCATGAAAATCCGAAAAAGCGTACTTGAGTTATGGTGCGTACAGACGCACGGACAGACAGACAGACGGACAGACATTTTTTCGTCCCCCACACAATCTCATAAAGTACCATACTGGCACTTAATAAACGAAAAGTAATTATACATAACATATATACGATTGTACATATTTTATAATTGCAGAGAGCAAATGCTTATATTGTATGCATATTACTAGATACACGCATATCCATATCAAATTAAGTATTATGTATTACGTATAAGACGCTTAATTTATTATTAATAGAATTAATTTCCAATAATAAAGTTAGTCTCCACTCATTTGTCATTAAGGCAAGTATCTGAATTTTCAGCTGGTCTTCTAAATTGCCGGGATTGATGGTAAAAACATACAAGTGATTTCATTAACTTAATGAGTAAGATAAAAATTCTGTGATATTTTTCAGATTCAACTAATACTTTTAAACATCTGTCTTCTTCTTCTTCTTCTTCTTCTTCTTCCTTTCCAAGGATTGGGAGCTGTCCCGTTCCGCGCCAAAAGTAATTTATTGAATTTGGTCCTTCCATCTGGTTCTCGGCCGTCCTATATCCCGTCTTCCCTTTGAGTTGTATAACATAGCTTGCTTTGGTAGTCTGTCAGGTGGCATTCTATTGTCATGCTCGTACCACTTCTTTTGGTGTTTAACTACCTCTTCCACTACACTACTTTCAGGGCCCAGTTCATTTCTTATATCTGCACTTCTTACTCTGTCTCTGAGGGATACTCCTTGTAGCCTTCTCATAAATTTCATTTCTGAGCTTTCAATTTTGTTTTTGTCTTTTTTCCTCTTGATCCAGGTCTCGCTGCTATACGAGACTAGCTAATAGGGAAAGTTGGGAACAGTTTGTTAAAAGACTGGGGTATGATAGGCTATAACTTTTAAACGTCTAGATTTAGAAATTTCTGATAGAATGCATTCGAGATACACCTTAACTACTGTATTCAAATTTCCCATAAAATAACTTTGACATGATAACTTCACATAACAAGGAGATAAAACCACAAGCAAGCCCTAAGTGCAGGAAAAAGAAAATAGAAAACATGTGAAACATGGACAATGGTTCAAATTCAACTGCATGTCTCCTTTTGAATCCATTTATACCTCCTTGTTCGATGGAGCTCCAAATTACTTTGTCCACAATCCCAGATTCAACCAAACCGCGAATTGCTTCATTTATCTTCGAAAGGTATGGATTGTTCCTGTCAGAGTACAACATCCTAGGAATTCTTAATACATCCGAACGGATTTTATGGAAGGTTCGATTGCGATTTAGATCGCAAATTATCTTAAGGTTGTAACTGAAAATTTCTTCTGAAATTAAAATGGCCATATCTGGGTTCTGGAGCGCAAAAATTATCATGTACACAGTGCCCTTCATAAAATAGTGTGCTGGTTTCCCCCAGGTCATCAGATGCCAATGACGAAGTTCATTGTAGTCTATAGATAAATTTAAGCCAGATTCATTCAAGTCTTTAATACTGTCTATCTGACGTTTAATTCCGGGATCGGTGAAGTAGCTTGTCATGTAAGTTTGAAATATAGTTGTCATAGCAATAGAGAAAGCTACCCAACTGAAAAATATAATTTGATGTGAAGGGGATTTTGGCATTTTATTAACAGATACTCCAAGCAACACTGCCCATGCATTCAAAACAGACTGCATTGGATTTTCTCGGTTACATGACGCTTTGAAATATGGAAACAAACCCCCAACACCAACAAGTGACAAAATGATGCAAAGCCATGTATTTGGTGAGAACACCCTTGTCAGGCTTGTCCACCGAGGATGGGACCCTGCGTGAGGAACAAACCAAACATATTCTTGTGTGTAGTATCTCTGATTAAACGTTATGGGGTCGTACATGATGTCCATTACAAATCCCAAACCAATTGTTCTTAGATCGTTCATAGGATCCTTATGTATGATCCGCAATCTCAGATGAGAAGCAATCATTTGTATCAACTTATACTCTATACCGTCTTCTACTTGGCCATGATTATTTGTCATAGAGAATGGTGGGTTGTGTGCACCAGCCACATATATAATGCACTCTTTTGTAGCAGAGCTATTTAATCCAGCTTTGTGTAGTTCTATAGGCGTATGTAAATTATCTTCTTTCCAAATATTCGCTAACGAAAATGCAAGTTGCATACCACAGTTATCCATAACTCTTTTGTAAACGTTAACTTCATCACTATTTCCATTTCTCACAAGTACGTATATATCTCCTGTATTGAAATTTTTTACTGAGCTAAATAAGTATTTTAGCTGTTTGTCAGAGATTTTCCCCACAACCATAATTATCATCCTGGCCGATTTCAAATGGGGATTACGCCTGAAGAAATCATGTCGTATTATTTCGCTTCTTATGGCAACTGAAGCCTGCACCACAAGAATGACGCTATGAAACTTGTAGAAGTCGTAATACGAAAACCTATTTTCTATCTCAGAAACCATGACGGAGTAAGAAAAGTTGCTGTTGTGGATGTTCTTCAGAATATAGTCCTGAAGAGTGGCGAGATGATTATCTCTGTGAGTGGGACGAGAATTTTTGTGGTGAGGTTGCAGGAAGTATTCATTCTGGTATGTGATCCAATGTTGTTCCACGTCTTCCGATGTAAAGTAACTATAATCTACATATTTCCTCAGTGTTATGTTTGCTGAATGTAAACATGATTGTCGTTTAAATTCGGATGGCATCTTCTTTATACTAAGTTTTTGTACAATGTTTTCCATATGGTGCCCAGCATTTCGACGAATGGGCACAGATAAAAATATGTAACTCCCCGGAATGAATATAGAGGTACTTAGTTGTACAACACATCGTGAAAGAAAGCTATGTTTCTCTTCATATACCCAGGGCTCTCTTGGCAGTAGTTCTGCTTGAAGCGAAGTTACGAGGAACAGAAACAGTACCTGGGAAAAAAAAACTTCATGTACTCAGAGCTTTCTAGGCTACCCAGTTATGAGGAAGAGGAAACTTACCTACAGCAGAAAAGTTCTTATACCCAAAGCCGCACATTGGTAAACAGACGGACAGACATTTTCCAGTCTCCCACACGATCTCATAAAGTACCATTCTGGTACTTAATAAATTTTACAAGACGTATATTATATATCCACATAAAACAGAGAGATATTGTGTGGGGGACAGAAAAATGTCTGTCTGTCTCCATGTGTCTGTACCCACGATAACTCAAATTCGCTTTACCGGATTATCATGAAACTTGGTATACGCATTTATAACGTCCTTGCGAAGAAGCATATTGATATTGGACCAAATCAGTTGACCGTTATCGGAGTAATTCCCAATTTAGTGGCTATTTCATGGTACTATATTAGAAAGAATTTATCAACTGCAAATCAGTTCTCATTACAATATATTGTTTCCAGTGTTCATATACGGCTTTGGAAGTTCCAATACATGTATCTTTGACAAATAACATTACCCCATATTCCTTCACATATGCTTATCAAACTAGACCCTTAAACCGAAAGAGGTGGCCGAGATGGCAACGTCTTGGACTTTTGTTCTGAAGGTTTCTGGTTCAAATTCCGTAGCCGGCCAATTTGAAAACTTTTCTTTTTTATACTCTTATGTGAGTGTCTGATTGTCAGGATATCATAAATATGTATAGTTCTGCTGAAGCTGGACGATTTTAATATGATTTAAAAAAACTAGACCTTTGTTCTTCCGTAAGCCCTGCTTAATGAATCAATCTGAAGATTAACTCGGAAATCGATGAAAAATACTTCTTTTCTGCAATCATAATTGCAGTTATCACTGATTAAACAAAAGCATTCTGGCACTTTGTTACTTACGAGGGTTGGTCAATAAGTAAGGTCTCCAACACTCTAGCTCAAGCTCACAACGTCGGACGAGAGATTTGGCGCCACTGTCATGTCCCGCTATCTCCCCTCTTTCAAATGAGCCATTGCTGCAATCGCTGAACTTTTTAGTGTCCGAGCTAGAGCTGTTTGAAATGGATTTCCCGATTTCCGTCACAAAGTGTCTTACTGCAAAATAAGTTCCTCTGATTGAAATTCACAGACAGCTTTGCGAAGTATATCGAGAGGGATGTATAGACATAAAAAATGTGCGTAAAATGGTTCGTGAGTTTAAACAGGGCCGAACAAATATTCATGATGAAGAACGAAGTGGGAGACCAACAACAGCCGTCACAGATGAAATGGTGGCAAAAGTCGGTGAATTGGTGCGACAAGATCGACGCGTCACTACTCGTGAACTTTGTTTATTGCTTCCTTACATTTCTAAATGTTCCATACAGACACTTTGAGTGACAAATTGATGTTCCATAAGGTTTGTGCGAGGTGGGTTCACGGAGGCCGCACTTGGCGAGGACGGAAATCGGGGGATCCATTTCAAACAGCTCTATCTCGGACACTAAAAGGTTAGCGGCTGCAGCAATGGCTCGTTTGAAAGAAGGGAGATAACGGGACATGGCAGTGGCGCCAAATCTCTCGTCCGACGTTGTGAGCTTGGGCTAGAGTGTTGGAGACCTTACTTATTGACCAACCCTTGTAAGTTTACCTGATTTTATAAGTAATTTGTAATTAGAAATCAATAATGTACCATAATGCACGTCATATTGTATACAACCCCTTAAGGTGAGCTTTGCTCGTTTGGATTTTCTTTCTTTGTATAAAATAAATAAATAAAAATGCCATTAGTTTTTCAAACTAACTAATATCATCATTATCACTAGTTACTCACGCAACTGTTAAAGGTATTTGATTCATCTTCTTTACTCATTTTTACTTTTTCAAGTGAAATCTAAAACGGAAACTTCACTAATAAACATTTTGTACCCAGCCAGGATACAATTTTTCAGTCATATAAAGTTTATTGTAGGCTTTGACTAACTCAACTGTATGACTTATAGGCCTGTAAATATCTGAAATACAAAAATAATTTCTGTTAAATAGACTGAACCTAGATTAAATGTGGTATATATATATCACGTTACACAGCTTTAGTAACTCGCGGGACTTGTCACACAGCCTCCGGTCTTGTTCTAACTTGAACTGTGTAATGGTAAAGTATCGTTAGAATTACAAGCAGAATTAAAGGCTACTTGGGGAAGGGAATCATATATAGAAAGATTGGGTGCAGAAGATAGAGCAGCAATGACCTGGATACGCCTGGGAAGTTGGAAATCTAAGAGAATTTCGGATGAGAGAGGGGTGAGAATCGGCCCAATGTGCAGAGAAAATGAAACCTGGGTTCATATCTTGTCGGGATGTGGAGTAAGAGAGCGCTGGAGAGTTATGATGCTACCCGACAAATTTTTTAACTTGCAAAGAAGTAGGGAGGCATGTCTAAATCTATTACTGGATGAGCACAATAATTGGTATGGGATATGTAAATTTCTGCAGAAAGTTAGATGTGTAAGGAAAAGCCTAGATTTGGAGAATTAAGAAAATCTAAGTTTTTTTTTTGTTTTGTTTTAATAATGTCTATGTGTTTCTAGAATTGTTTTTTTTTACTGATTGGGGTGGGAGTTACGTCTGTAGATGCTCGTAGTTGTGTATATAATAGAATATAATTTTTTAATTGGGTATTTTTATGGGTAATAATTTAAGTGTATCAAGTGAGCACGTATGGTCGACACCGACCCGTGCGCCGGTCAATGCTAATAATGTGGTTTATATGTAAGAATTTTTGTGAGCAATAAATACACATATAGGCCTACATACATAACTTGAACTGCTCGTTACAGAAGCAGTTGTTATTTATTAAAACATCTAAAGAACAAATTGAATAAATATTCACTTCACCATGTTCGTTTCTATACTTAAATTGGTTGTAAAGATAAATAATTTGTTATAATAATAATAATTATAATAATAATAATAATGCGTTCGGTCCTCTTCATTACCTACCATGTACGTCCGACAGCACATTGTAATGTTATGGGTAACTGGCATGTAATCAATACTGATGACATTAAATTCATTGCCATCAATGCTTTTTATTTGTCGCTAGGGAAAAGAAAAAATTACTTGGAAGTTGAAAGCCAAATTATATGATCGCCATGCATTTGAAAGCATTAATATACTCGTAGCAAGAATTAAAAAATTCATGTCAGATACTGTGCTAAAACATTTGGGCTACAAATTATTTAATTTTTTATCTACATAATGTACAAAATATCCACCAATTAGCCCAATTTCATGTTTATTGATGTCTTATTTGTTCATAATATGATATCTCCTGCATGAGAGAGAGTGTCGGCCGCGGTGGTCTAGAGGTAGCGTGCCCGACGGGATCAAACCCGGCCGGGGTCGATGGGGTTTTCAGGACGTAAAAATCCTAGGCACTTAGTCCTCCGGGAGGGACTTTAAGCTGGGGGTCCCGTGTCGTAGATTTACGGCACGTAAAAGAACTCCAAGCCTAAATTAGAGCCTCTGGACAAAATTTCTCGGCCCTTTCACGTCCAAGAAATACTTAGTTTCCAGAGGGGGGTTGCGAGGCGATGGGCTTACCACCTGTCCCTCTACCCTCTATCGGAAAATAAGCATATCAAAATTAGTTTCGGTAATGAAACCTCCACTTGGAGGCCCCATCGCCCCACCTGGGGATCATAGGGTACCAGATACAGATACAGATGAGAGATGCTAGTACAGATGCTAGTACAATAACATAAAATAACTAGTATTATATGTTATGAATCACAAATCTTACCGTAAAACACAAAGGCTAAACATTAAAAAAATTATACAGTTGAATTCTAGATGAAGATCTTAGACTACATGAATTAACTTAAGGGGACGACATGTTTCGAACTAAAATGTAAGAGAAGATCTTTAAATTCAGTTACTATGTGTGTATTATTGAGAGTATTCTGACCTCGCGAATGGAGTAGTCTTTCTAAAATGTACAATTTATTTACACTGTAACTAAACAAGTAGGCCTTGTTTTTCCTAATACCTACATTTGTGTCCAAAGAGCCTTATACAATTTTACAATCTTCATTTCTTCAAATATCAAGCCAATTATTTAGATATGGAATGTAGATAATTAAAACATCTGATAATGTTAGTATTTTTTTTATTCCTTGCCAAATATTTTGGGCTGCCACTATGACAAAGTAAATTTTAATATTATAAGATAATTAAGTGACAGAAATAAACGAATCAAACAATTCGTTCAGTATTTTTTTAAAACCTCCGATGGGGCATAAAATGAAAACCACAGTGAAAATCAAAAGCGTTTTATGTGGAACGTTTAAGTACACCTTCTAGCTACTTCTCTACATAATCCCGCTCCGATTGAGTCCTTTGTCGTAGTGTGGTACCAACTTCACTATACTCTCTTCATAGAAGCTTGCCGCCAGCCAGGGTCTTCACGACATTTTAAAGAGTTTTTAAATTCTTCGTTGGTGTGGAAGCTCTGTCCTCCAAGATCTTGGGTTTGTTCGGAAAAATGTGTGCATCTATTGTTTAGATTGTTCTTTTGATTCTGGATTATCGTAAAGAATCCACGTTTCATCCCCTGTCACGATGGATTTCAAAAACTCGTTCCCGTGCCGAGTGACTTTTATCTTTTTCGGCAGCTGAATAAAAATAGATATGGGAGGACAGAGCTTCCATACCAACAAAGAATTTTAAAACGCTTCAAAATATCGTGAAGACCCTTCTCAATACGCAAGCTTCTATGAAGAGGATATAGCAATGTTGGTACCATGCTACGACAAATGACTCAATCGGAGCGAGATTATGTAGAGAAGTAGCTAGAAGATGTCCGTACCTAAATGTTCAAAATAATACATTTTTAATTTTTACTGTGGTTTTTATTTTATGCATCATCGAAGGTTTAAAAAAATAGCCCTCGTAAGTCCAGAAAAACAAAAATATTATAAAATTCTTGAATAGCAAGATTTATTTCTAAAAAATCATAAAGTGACTTCAGGGGCACTGTTCTCTATGTCGATTCGTTAATATCCCTGTTTTTAAAGAAAACTTTTTTGAAAAGTTTGCTACTTGCGTATTTCAATAACCCCTTAAGATTACGTAAAAAGATATAAATATCTTAGAAAGTGTTTAAAACTGTGGGGCAATGTGTAAATTTATTGATCGAGCTTAACAGTGTCTTCAAAGTGTACATGTATCTTAACAACTAACGGTGGTAATAAACTTAATCTTCCATTTAACATTCGTTTAACATTCTCTCTCACTAACAACATTACTCAACAAACACTCCCCTTCCTTGTAAACCTAAAACTACCCTTCTTGACACATTGTCTAATAACAAATTAGCGAAAATCCAAGTATGTCTGATTTCTTGCAGGCTGGTAGTACTGACAGAGTGCTTCTGAACATCTAACAAAGCTACAACTCCAGCAATATCTTCTGTTTAGCCTCATAGCCTACCTGCCAGTTCTTTTATGTGTTTTTAAGTATGGGAGCTTTACATAATAATGGAGTTCCACTTTTCTTGTATTATAATACACTATACTATACCTCAGTCGGCCGCGGTGGTCTAGAGGTAGCGTGCCCGCCTCTGGATCCGCAGGGCGCGGGATCAAACCCGGCCGCGGTCGATGGATTTTTCAGGACGTAAAAATCCTGGGCACGGAGTCCTCCGGGAGGGACTTAAAGCTGGGGGTCCCGTGTCGTAGATTTACGGCACGTAAAAGAACTCCAAGCCTAAATTAGAGCCTCTGGACAAAATTTCTCGGCCCTTTCACGTCCAAGAAATACTTAGTTTCCAGAGGGGGGTTGCGAGGCGATGGGCTTACCACCTGTCCCTCTACCCTCTCTCGGAAAATAAGCATATCAAAATTAGTATAGGTAATGAAACCTCCATTGGATGCCCCTTCGCCCCACCTGGGGATCATAGGGTACCAGATACAGATACTATACCTCGGGCTAGTTTGATCCTGTTCAAAACGAAGGGGAGCAGAACTCACAGAGAGTTCGCGGAAAATTCGCATCATGTGACAAAACGTGATTGGTTAATGTTATTAGCATGCGCCATTACCAGGGTGTGGCTTGTTAGTGGAGAAGTAGTGTTCGTAAGTTCATACAACAATAATATCAATAATATCGACATTTACACGTGAAATAACAAACTCACTGGCATCGTCATCATTATAGTATATTAATTAGCAAACAAAACATAAAGGATTTATTGTTCACGACGACCCTGCGGAACACCAACACATATCTTACTCCTCTCTCCGTTCTTTTATTTCCCTCTCACGTTTATTTGTTCAAGATAGAGAGGAAGTTAGTTGTACTGAAAATAAACAAACTACCATTATCACGGTGATGACGGGCGTTCTCATTTGCGGAGCTGTACAACAGCTGCGACTATGACAGCCACACCTTTTAGTTTTGAACATGATCAAACTTACTTGAGAGATATATATAGCAGGTGCCCGCGGTTTCGCTAAATAAATAATTCGAATATTAAGAGCAAAATAATTAATCATTACAATCTAAATTTGTTTATACTGAAACGGCTAAAAATACGGCTTTGGTGTGCAGTTCCACCATTAGATGGGAAAAAGATCTCAAATTCTAGTTTCCTGGCCTAGAAGACCCCTTCATTCGTAGTGAGTTCCGTCCAAATGGATCCATGTTTTCAGATTTATGCCTACAGTCATTATCGCTCTTCCGTCTATGTTGAAAATTTCAGATGTCTGCGTGCCTTGACAATGTAAACAAACAAATCGACCAGGGGGTCAGCTCACAGATTTCGTTTTTAGTAAAGTTTAGCCGGCCATAGGCCAATTTTCCTGAATTATTTATCTTGTTAGGAGTTTTGTTTTCCATTTCTCCTTATTACACACAAACACTCATGTCCGAGTCGGGATTCGAATCCACAGACTCCTTCACCACGGATCTAAGGAAGCACGCCTTAGGTACCGCGGCTAAGGAGACCGACAGAATCGAAGCGATATGATGAAAAAATCGCGATGAATTTATTTCCAAGTTCTGACAACAACAAAAAGGCAAACTCACCTGCAATTGATTTCATAAGTGAAATGTATTAGTGATAACCGATGCTTCGATAGCGCTAAAAATTCACGTTTCTGCCAGTTTTTTACTCATAACTACTCGCGAACGAACACGAAAATAGAAAATCCGGCTTCGAGGTGCATTCGGCCACCCTTCGGTCCATCTATGTTTGAAATGTTAGATCTCTGCATGCAGTAGATTTCGCTGGGCATCGCCAAAAAAAAAACTGACAGACAGAAAGACAAACACTTCCTCCTAATATTATAGAAGACTCCAGTCACCATTCTAATCGCTTTATTCCGTACAGTCTGTATTCTTTTCAGGTGTACGGTGTACTAGCATATCCCCTTATTATATAATTTATATTTTATACTTGTAATTTTAAGATTATTGCCGTACTGGTATAAAACCTAACCATAAGGCCTTATCTTCCACTTCACTTTCATAACTACACAGGTTATAAAGAATACAAAATTTGATAAGAACTGGAAATTAAAACCTATACAATTATATTACTGAAAATTACATTCCTATAAGTTAAATTGATCTCATCACACAACATGATATAAATGAAAACAATGTTAAATCTAAGTGGAAAAAATGCTAACTAATTATTGAATTGACATGAATAATCAATTTATTTCTAAATTGGTGTACATTTCAACAGTCTCTGTTATAACTGGGCAACGAATTCTAAAGGTAAGGGATAGGCATACTAAAATATTAAGAATAGAGTAATTTTGATATGTTGGTGAGTACGTTTTGGCCATGCATTCGTGAGGTCGTGGGTCGCTTAAGATATCGATTTTATCATGGATTTTAACACCTTTTGCCTCCGTGACAGTGAGGTAATCTCACTACTGGGTACAGCCAGCATGAAGTACCTTGTTCCTTCTGCCCTTTATATGATATACTGTATATTTTTCCCTGGTTAGTGATTTTTCTAGTGGATTATTACTTCTAGCGAAATAATGAATTTCACGATTTGACTTTGGGGGCAAGTATACACACCGGTACAGTAGCTATTGTCCTTCCAATTCCCCCAGATAATGATATTTATATAATAATGATAAATATGCTGGAGCACCTCCCGACCAAATTTGTTGATTTTCTCACGAACAACTGCAGCGAAATGGGGGCGAGCATTGTCGTGAAGAAGTGTGATAGGCCTCCATCAGCGTACATGTTACAGTACAGACCTGGCAACGTCGGACTTTCATTTTTGTTTGGTCCCATGAAGAAATTCCTGGCCGGTAAACGCTTTGCGTCAGGCGCAGAAGTGAAAACAGCAGTCCGCAGATGGCTATACTCCAACCGAACGGATTTCTTTGAACAGGGTATTTTTAAACTGGTATCACGATGGGATCACGTTGGGAAAAATGTGTTGAGAAACTTGACCACTATATAGTAAAATAGACAAAAGATATCCCTTCATGTGTGCAATTGTTTGTACTTGTACCTATTAAACTTACTATAAAAAGAAGTGAGTTACTTTTCGATCCACCCTCGTATTTTCCAATCGTTTGCTTATCGTCGTTTTCAAAGTCTGTAGGTCTACATCTAAAACCTTGCCCATAGTACAATTGCAGCTCCTTCTCAGTGAGCCTTCGTTGCTGTGTAAGTGGCTTCAAGACGGTTCCCACTGTACTCTTTTCTCGATTTTCTAAGGCGTGAGCCCATACGTTTTTGCACATGCTAAAATTTAATGGATACTTTTTTTAAGTATAGAAAAGAGCAAAATGCCTTATTATTCGAGAGGCTCCTTCATGGCCCGTCATCTTCCAGGCTTGCCAACCACCGCTTATTTAACCTGGGCCCTCCCACCTCAGTTCCACAGGCATCCAGAGCCTCTCGAACCCCGGATACTCCGGGAACATTGCGTCATCTGGCCAGGAAGACACAATGCTAAGGTTGAGAAAAGTTCTCTCCGAACTGTATTATATAGTTAGATCACTGTTGCGCACAGTTTAAGCGAGGGATGCGCAAAAAAAGAAATATCTAATTTTTATGAATATATATTTGTAAAATCATTGTTTTTTGTGTAAGATAACAATTTTTTGCATCATTCAGTCGGTTGATATGAAAGCATATTATGCTAAGCTGACGTCCGTGAAAAAATTTTAAACACACCGTAATTTTCAGCTGTAAATTTGTACATAGCATATTGTACCATCTACTCACGGAAACCTAGAACTAAAAGGAAAAGGAATTGGAACGTATGGATGGACTTTCATTATTGTGCCCAACACTCAGCCGGTAACGTATGCCAATGAGTTAAAGAGATTTTCTACGCCATTGTGGCCCTTATGCCACAAAACGACTATGTAACATGTAGATTATACTTAATTCAATGAAAATCTCTTCTCTATATATATAAAAGGCTTTGTCCTGACTGACTGAATGAATGACTGACTGACTGAATGAATGACTGACTGACTGAATGAATGACTGACTGACTGACTGACTGATTGACTGAATGACAGGAATCAACGTACAGCCTAAACTATAACAGGTAGAGACTTGGAATTTTGACAGTACCTTCGTTTCATAATGTAGGTGCTCACTAAGAAAGGATTTTGAAAAATTCTGATTCTAAATGCCAAAAATTAAATGTTTTTGAAAATACTTAATCCCTTTTTACATAGAATTATCAATTCCAAATCACAGAATATATTGTTGCCAAATGGTATCAGGTGGGCTTGGAAAAAACAATTGAAATGCACTTTTGACAAATAAGAGAAGTTATCAAAATAATTCATGTTATAAATAAATATTACAGAATGAAATCCACTAAAATAATGGAATCACATAACTTTCTCTACCCTGGACATAGAGAAAACAAAACGAGGTATGGTAATGTGTATATTATTATATTATATCGCAGGGTTTTGGAGAGAAAAGTATGAAAGTGATAATGCTTTAATGATAACATAAGAGTCGGAAATTTCCCGCCTCGATATTACAATTTTATGTTACAGGAATTTCTGTTTCTTCTTATTTAAACCTCTACCAGGCTTGCTGTGCACTGTACAAGCGATGGGATGCAACATTCTAGATCCTCTATGAGCCATAAAAAACTATATCAAGCGTTTTCTGAGGGAATAGTTTGAGTGTAATAAGTCGTTCTTCCTATTTCAAATTATAAATGCCTATATAAGGACCTAGAATTTAAAATTGAAAATCCTTCATAAGCTAATTTCCCATTACAAAATACAAAACCCGGGCGACGCCGGGTCTTTTAAGCTAGTATACAATAAACCGAAAATCCATATTTTTGATCAAATGTGCTTACAACCTCCCCTTAAACTTCATGTAAAATTAGTGAGTTACTTTTTGATCCACCCTCGTATTTTGCAATCGTTTGCTTATCGTCGTTTTCAAAGTCTATAGGTCTACTGTCTTAACATTATTTCATTGGCTGAGAGTCAAATTTTTCGCTATGAATGGCAAATGAATTTATGTAATACCATAATTTTTTACTAGATATTTGCAGGTAATGGAGATATTTACAGGTCATTTAAAAGAGCCCTCTGTTTCATAAAGTACTCCAGCACAGAATTTTGTTTCCTATAATATAGGGATTAATTAAATTAGCGAGGAGTGACTAATAAATGCTCGTTAACCTTAAAAACACGCTATTTAATTTATTAGCTAAAAGCTTTTTTTATATTGTACATAGGCGTACACTCATTCGGATTGTATATTATATTAAAGTTCGTGCCAACACTATTAATCAAAGAAATGAGTACCACAATTGCAGCTCTAATTTCATTTTCCATTAATGCGTATGAAACATAAATATTAAAAATTATCTCTTCGTAGGACAGTTCGCTTAAAAATATTTTATTTTATTTCAGAATAAATACCCAAGAAGGAGGGGCATATTACATCCCAATATATTTTTTATTTTAATTGATTTAGTTCAGACTAGTCTTAGCCAGTATTGTGGGAATACGTGCTTCTTATATTAGGCCCTAAATCTTTGTTTCTATGTCAGTGAAAATATTTAGGACTGTATTTTAATTTTTATAAGGGTATTTGTCTTGGGTTCCAGTTCGAACACAGAATTTCTGCCAGATCACCCAACGAATTAGAAATTTACTTATTATCCAGACTGCTAAATATATCCTTCTGCCCCTTACAGACCTCATAATTGGTGCTGACACAACTACAATATAAAGATACTATGAATTCTGAATATGTTAAAATGCGCTCCCTCGATTCCAATCGTTAGGAAGTAAGGTTCCACATAGTCCTAAACCGAGAGCAGATGTAGGTGAGAGCGTACATCTGGCAAGTATGGAAAGACATACAGTTTTTATAGCGAGACACGTTAAGAAACGAGATGCGCAGAAGCACAAGCAGAAGGGAGGTTGGCGCAGCACTCTCTTTTCCCCGCTTAGCTAACCCACGTGTTTCTCAGTCTCATTAGTATCTATTGCTAGAAGTGAGAGCAGATGAAGGCGTTGAGTAATATCAGCACTAGAATCTCAGGAAACTGCAAATTTTACATAATGAGAAGGAGATACAACATAATTGTGTTGCTTGTATATGCTGCTGGCCGGTACGCGATCGCCACCATTAGGCCTCGCACGAACGAAAATGTACGAAGTCTCGCAGTCGGGCATATTCGCTCGTCGATCGGTCGGTCGGTCTGGCGGTAGGAGTATAGAGGAGGAGTGGAAGTAGAGCCAAAGGCGAGGTCGATCCGCAGCCCGAATATTCACGCGCTTGTTATTTAACTTGTCGCACAGTACAAACCACTGCCTTCTAAACTGTATTACTCGTGTATACACTGCCTGTCCTATACGGCTAATTTTGCGTACTCGGCGACATTACAGATGGCAGCACCTTTCACACCCAGACTGCTTCTTGTTTTTTGCTATGACATTGTTGATTATGTAGTGCTGTCACCGCCGTCTCATAATCACTGCCTTCTAAACTGTATTACTCCTCGAGACGGCGGTGCTCATAATATAGTCTATCAATGCGTCTAATTAATTTACATTTAATTAATTATTGCTCCAAAATTTCATTTCAAGTTAAGTGTCATATACTGGAATAATATTACGTTCTAAACAAATAACACAAGTATCTGTGTCTGTTTAATGCTTTTTTTGATTAGTGATTGCTGCAATCTGGGTGTGAACTGTGTCGCCTCTACTGGATAAATTAGGCAATTTAACAATACTCTGAACTCCATGTTAAAATAAAGCATAGGACAGGCAGTGTAATTCTCGGGACGGCGGTGGTACAAACACTCAATGGCAGCTATTTGGAAATTTACATGTGCGTGTTCTTGCCATGGACATTATAAATGTTTATACAAAGTTTCCGATAAAGCGTATTTGAGTTGTGGCTCTTTTTGTTATATATTGTCATAAAAAGGCACTAAATTGGGCATTATTCCGGTACTGGGCGAACGATTTGGTCCAATATCAATAGACGTCTTTCCATTGACATTATAAATGCGTATACCGAGTTTCATGAAAATCCGATAAAGCCTGTTTGAGTTATTGCGCCTTTAAAATAGACACTGAATTGAGTTTTACTCCGGTACCGGTCAACAGATTTGGTCCGAAATGAATATGCTTCTTGCCATGGACATTACGTACACATAAACTAAGTTTCATGTACAATACGGCGTATTTGAGTTATCGGGCGTACAGACACACGGACGGACATTTTCCCGCGATTAATATAATTATTATTGTTGTTAATATTATTATTATTATTATTATTATTATTATTATTACTATTATTACTATTATTATTATGAAGCAAGTAGAAGATATTATTAATGTTCTTAATGAATGTGTTGCTGATGTTTCATTGTTCCCAGCATTTAATGCGATTCCTATCATTAAAATTGTTCATCAACTTAAGTATTGTGAGAATTAAAGGGCTGTATGTCGGTGCAATAAAACTTATGTAATTAGTTTAAAAGCATTTTTAAGATACCATCTTGTCTTTTTTAACCAATTACGTTCAGTTATACGTATTTTTTCTCTTTGTTACCTATGTCAAGCTAGATTAACGCAGCACGACCCAGAAAAATTATAAATACACCATAACGACGACTAATACCTAGACTCAAGTTTAAGGTTGAACACGAATTAAAATAGAAATTGTAACCGTAAGATAAAATATAAGTATGAGAATGTACATCCTAATACTGAGTTTGCACTTTTGTTGCATCTCAGCAGCAGCATCTTTAACAAAGCATGAAAACTACTGGCATGATTTAACAAAGTGTGCCTCAAGGATTTTCGGTCATTACTTCGATCCGAAAAGTGTGATTTTTCTATCGTTATCCATTCCGAAAGAGTTATAGCCTATGAGGAACATGTATCCAGAGCAAAGCGATCGGAATCTAATAATCATAGCAGAATCTACAATTTTAGAAACAAAAACAATGAAACATTTAACTATTGGTCACGTGAAACTTTTGAATTTCCATTGCATTCTTCTCCCCCTTACAGAAATACGTGTTTAAGTGATTTTGAAGACTCGTTATTAAATGATTTACAAGAAAAACTGTTTCTGAATGTTTTTGTGGTTGGAGTAGAATGGCGTGTAACTCATACACTCTATAATTTCAATGGAGTAATTCTGTTATTACGTGCAGAAACACTTGAAGATGATTTAGATAGACATATTGATCTACTGAATAATAAATATTTTGTTTCATCGAAAGTACTTGTGTTCCTGTTCGGAAAGGCTCAACACCTTGAACCTGTATTCGAATTCCTATATGATCTTTCTGTATTTAATGTAGATGTTGCTTTGGTGGACGATGATTTGGATGCTACCATTATATATAGTTCTGACCATGACTCTTGTGGCATCCTTCAAGATATATTTGTAGTCGGTACTTGTAAAAATGGAAATGTTTTGTTCCAACCAACAAAAGTAAAATATATAGCGTTGGAAGATTGTCAAATAAACGTAATAGGAATGAATAACCCACCATTCGTCATTGCAACCGATTCATTAGAACCTGAAGATGGAATAGAAGTAGAACTGGTGAGACAGGTAGCATCATATTTACACCTACCTCTTAAGATGGGCATGAATAATATGAGAAAATATTCCATTGCAGTTAATTGCATTACCTTAGGTGCATACCATCCTCTGACATACTTGGAGAGATATTACACTCAAGAATTTACTTGGTTTGTTCCTCTCGCACAACCAAATCCTCGCTGGTCTAGTTTAACACGCGTCTTCACTCCAGATGTTTGGTTAAGCGTGTTGCTAGCCTTGGTATCCATAGGAGTTTTTATGTCACATTTAAGAGACACATCTTCTAATCGCAGCAACACTTTAATGTCCATTTTGAACGTTTGGTGTATGTTCTTAGGTGTTTCAGCATTCCATAGACCACAGAAGTGTACAATGCGTATAGTTTATTTGTCTTGGGTTATTTTCTCCATAGCAATCGGTACAATATTCCAAGCTTTCATGACAAGTTATTTTACAGACCCTGGAAAGGGCCACCAGATAACTACTTATGATGAATTGGAAAAATCTAACATGACCCTGCTAATTGACGCAAACGAATTTCATCAGGAAAAGTTGCTACTCAGTGAGGGAGTTGTTTATCACTCGTTTGTGGGTGGAAGATTAGACATGATGAAGTTTGCTATCGAAAATGAAAACATAGCTATACAGTTAAGTGATGAAATGTTCTTGTACAATGCGCATCGAATTTGGGAAATGAAAGGCCGCCCCATGTTTCGCCCCTTAAATTCTGATAAAATAAGTGTTCACAGAACCATATTCTTAGAATATGGGAACCCTAACAGGAAAATGTTTAATAATGCTATTAATGTAATGGTACAAGCAGGAATTGTTAATAAACTGGTTGCAGATTATGTTAGCCCTTCTGGTTTCAGACTTGGATTGCACTTGGAAGAGAGTAAAACGAGCGAAAATGAGAACCGTCTGAATCTCCAGCATTTATTCTCTGCATTTCTTTATCTCGGCATAGGCCTCGTTATTAGTTGTTCTGTTTTTGTATTAGAACATATCATACATATTATTCAATCAAGGTTGAATATTGAAGTAGCATCCTGCTACTAAGATATATAACAAAAATGGAGTACACTAAAACTGATAATTGCAACCTTGAAAATAACGTGTTTTGAGCTGAAACTTACTAGTTTTCTGAAACTCTACAATTGAGACGTAATTAGCAATATTTCAGCTCAATAAAATTCTTCCCCTAAACTGTTCTCGACTGTGTGATTTCAAGTTTACCCTAGGAAATAATATTTACCGAGATTTTGATCATATCTTTTTTAGTGAGGATTACTTCAATTTCTGAAACTCTTCATTATACTACAAAGCCTGACTTGCTGACATTAATTTTTACTTAATTCCATACGAGATAGAAATCGGAAATTTTACAAACATTATTATAGTCTTTAGCCTGTTTCGACGAGAAAATTAAAAAAAATGAATTTCTAATTTTTTACCTCCGAAAAAATCTTAAAGTCCTTTCCGCACTTTTTTTGTAATTTATTATTGCCAAACAGATATATAGGCTATGGCAGTCTAAATACATGTACCCGATACGGTGTCAAGGTTTGGGACACAGCTCTAATCGAAGGAAGCTAGTCATTATTTATACCAATAGTGTGGATTTCTTCCGTTGTAAATATTCTGGTGTAATAATGGCTAGATAAGTTGTCTTAAAATGCAACTAAAATAGCATGCTTATACCATAGAAATACATACAAACCTAATATACTCTTATAATAATGCTCTATAATGGTTCACAAATAGGTAAACCTAATATATAATAATATAATGCAAATTTGGTTTTAAAGTACAAAATAATGAGTAGCATTTAATTATCAATAAAATCAGGAACTGATACAACAAAGTGCCAGTATGCTTTTTTAATCAGTAATAATTGCAGTTATGATATACAGAATATAAGTTTTTTTTTTTTTTAAATAGATCTCCGAGTTAAACTCCAGATCGATTCATTAAGTAGGGCTTGCGGAAGAACAAAGGTCTAAAGTTTGATTCTTAACCTTAATTCATATTGGTATACACTGATATACTAATTCTTAAAATATGTAAACATTTTACAAAATGCATTGACAATGAAATAGTACACTAAGCCAATAAGAAGAGGATAGTTCCACCTAGCGGTATGCAGTTTTGTTCTGAGTATAGGCTTATGCAATTTTAACGCAACGCAATAACTTTAAAGCTAGTTTCTGTTCGTGAAATAACATTTATAGGCTTATGTTATTCTTTAGGAATGATGTTGTAGGTCAATGAAAGACAATGAATTCCCAGTTTTTTTAAAAGAAAAATGTAATACTTATTTAAGCACATTGACAAAATAGGACAAAAGAATGGTATAGGCTAAATTTAACACAATTGATAATAATATTTAAAAAAATTTTGCTCTAGGGTGGACTCGAACGTGATATTTCTTGATTACTAGACAAGCATCTTACCCCAAGACCAAACCACACTGCGACTTTTGAGTGTCCAATACCAAAGAATACTATCTCGTCGTAGCTCACAGAAAAGAAAAATCACCGTATTTCGAAATTAGGCTATATTTCGAGCCTTCTAGTTTTCTTATGTTATCCCCAATATAGTATTATTTCATTCATTGGTAACATAATATTCGCGATATTCGAGTCATAAATGCGGATTTGGCCCTCACTAAAGCAGCGTACCAACTTATGCAAATTCTCAGAAGTTAATGTTTTTATTTATTAAGAGGTCAGGGATTATAAATCTGACATAGGCTGAAGTAAAATTCAATGCTTTAATCTAATTGTAATCAATTTTAGCAAAATAATTAGTCATTATACAACAGCATTTCATCTATAATCGTACATATGGGAACATTTGTTTTTCATGTAGATGTCAACTGTCCATGGCAACTGAAGGAAGCTTTATAAGCTGTCATTAATTGATGACGCTATAAGAAAGAACCGAGAATTTGATTTTGCATTTGAAGAAGGTGCCTTCTTTTTACCTTCCTTTACTAAAGAAGGTTTCGACAGGAATTGAAGGCTTGTTCCAGAATTCCCCGTTATTTACCTTAGTTACGGGACTCGCCCGCTGATTGGTTGGCCGCGAGCCAATCAAAATGCTTCGAATTGAACCAAAATATTATAATAAATTTGACTGATAATTACTCTTTATTTCGGTACTGGAGAACCGATTAGGTCCAAATTCAATAGGCTTATTGCCATGATTGTTATAAATAAGTATACGAAGTTTCATGAAAATCCGATAAAGCGTATTTGAGTTACCGCGCCTTTTCTTATATGATACCATAAAAGGGCACTAAATTGGGTATTATTCCGGTACCGGCCAACCGATTTGGTCCAATATCAACAGACATCTTCCCATGGACATTATAAATAGGTATTCCAAGTTTCATGAAAATCCGATAAAGCGTATGTGAGTTATGGCGCATTTAAAATATACACTAAATTGGGTTTTACTCCGGTACCGGTGAACCGATTTTGGTTCAATTTCAATAGGGTTCTTCCCATGGACATTATAAACGCGTATACCAAGGTTCATTAAAATTCGATAAAGCGTATTTGAGTTAGAGCGCGTACAGACACACGGACGGACAGACGGACAGACATTTTTCGTCCCCCACACAATCTCATAAAGTACCATACTGGCACTTAATAAAATACCATTTTCCAAAAATATGCATGTAATACTTGAAAGGGTCGGGGAAGATAGTGCTAACTCTCTTTTTGTAATTGTTTATATTATTGCACAATTTACAGTTTTTCTTAGACACTATTTATTCTAATGTTTTCGACACTGGACTCATTCTGTCAAAAAGTCTTGTTAGTAGCATAATACATACAAGAAAAGAGACAATAATAGATTTTACCTCTTTGAGCAAACTCTAAAAATGTAATATCTAAAATGAGATTTGAGTGATTTGTGGGATAGCACTAACTTCCATGACAACTTCAATTTTTCTTCTATGTATTTTTAACAGTAGGCCTACTCCTTTCAATCCATTATACTCCATAGATCTCATTATAACATATCCCAACGACTCCTTTCCCTAAGCTGAATGTCTTAATCATAGCAGTTATCATGTTTTAGTAAAAGTCTTGTATGTAGGCTACTGCTCCTCCCCTCTCAAATTTTTACCGCGATTGTAATTCAAGTGAAAGTTTTTCCACATATTGAACAATTATCTATTGTCTATTCGTACATTTCAGGCGGTTCTTAACCTTCCTTCAAGCACATCTCCTATTTCCCTGCCCATATATCCAAAAGTAGTCAATTCCTAATGGTTATAATCCCTTCCATAATAGGGTAAGGTGGTACATTTTCGAACACTTAACAAATATTCTTATTTTATAAACACAATAAACATAAGACAAGTTCAACTGTATTGTATTCACAAAATTGGCAATGTAGTTGACCCTTCACAAAAATATCAAAGTCAAACAGCTGTTAAATTTCCAGAATATCGTTCGAAAATGTACCACAGTACGTACAATTCTAAACACCAGTGGGTACTATTTCGAACAGTGGCATTTTCTACGAACGAACTGCTTTCTTCCAAATATTATATTTTATTATCATTATTTATCAATAATATGAGCGTAATAATGAAGTGTCACGTTTTGAATAGGCAGATGTCAGGATTGGGGCATGCGGTCAGCACGCTGACTCCTAAGACAGTTATTCATGGCTTACTGAACCGGAGTCACTACTTCTTTATGAATTAGCTCTTCGGTTGGTATCAGGAGGCTGAATGCACCCCGTTCCAGATCACCGTACCTAAGAAAAATCCGAGGAGGTACCGGGAATCGAACCCAGACTTGCGGGTCCGTACTCAGGAATCACTAGACCATACAGTCGGTCTGTCATAACATCAACAGCAATAATAAAAATACTTAACAGCTGTATGCTATTCTGTATTGCATAAATTGCTGAGATGTAATAACAATGAAGAGGAAGTGTAGTTCAGAACTCTTCGTTGAAATAATACCAATGTTGAAAGTCGTATGAATGCCATCCTTTTTATATTTGACTAGCACAGTTAATAATAATAAACATGCAGAATGCTGTGATAGCGAAACAGCTTTTCCATGCAAGACTTAAGCGAGCGATAGCGGGTTAAAGTACTGTTCGAAATTGTACCTAAAATCTGTTCGTATTTGTACCTCGAGATAGTTTTTGTAAATTATACATAGTTGCAAATTCCGCTCACGAATGACCATTGTTGTGCCAATGACTTACGTATTAAAGACTACGCTATTTGTTGGTATGAGTTAAAAATTGGCCCTCAACAATGTATTCCAGCAACACAACGTGGAATTATACGCAATTTTATAACGAGCCATTTTTCAAGCATGGAGTTCTTACCTTCGATTGAAAAATAATAATTTACGGCCGAATGAGACAACTTAAAACATCAATCTCGCGGATACAGGTCAACAACACAATCAGTATGGACGCTATATAATTAAAAACACGTTGGCTAACATTTGAAACCCAACAGTGGATAAAAAAATCTTAGTCCGTTCAGAATTGTACCATGTTCGAAAATGTACCACCTTACCCTAATTGTTTTGCCGTGTCATGTGTGTCATCTAATGATAAGTATTTTAATTAAAAATATAATTTCGGAGACAGTACGGACTAAATGAAATTACCACTTCAGAAAGCGTTTATCGTCTTCGTGTAGCCACTGAAACCAGTTTAATTCTGCCAGAGTATTGTGAATGACCAATCTACTATTATTATGTTAGCAAATTCATGAGGTTGTAAATTTTAAAAAATTATCAAGACGCAGGTAACTTCCAAAGGGCAATAAATATAAAACTTCACACTGTGTTAATTAAATGCAGTAATACTAACGCTAAGACTTTTCACAGTATTTGTTGGTTCATTAAAATTTATATGATATTCTTTGAACTTCTTAAAAAATGTTTCCTGTAAATATAGGAACCATGGAGCATTCTGGTTCTTGCTGGAAAGTCTTCTTTTATTAAATTAGTTTATTACTTACATTCGAGGATAACTAACACACTTCGTGCCACAATCTGCTTAAATACTAAGAAGTCCCTTATCTGCATATCTTGAAAAAATTTGACACATGCGAAACTAAAAATAGGCTTGAAGCCTGTAAAGAGATTTCTTTGTTCTCTTCAAGGTTTCATTAAAATTACTTAAATGTGATCACCCAAGCTACACAGGCCTACAATAAATTTAAGGCAGTCTGTAAAGTAAAGTTGATTTCTAAAGCACTCTAGCACACCGTTTACCCTAGCGTTATTTTACAAGAATTTCTTGGAATGGAATGTTGTGGCGTTAATCTTCACAGAAGAGCTGAAATGGAAATAACTTTTCTGTTAGGATTTCTTATGTTTAGGCAAGCTCGTATTTTTTTCCGTCTTGGCCCATTGAAAACAGACTTGTTAAAAAATGTAAAAATCCATTTGAAAAAGCATTGAGTAATTTAAAATGTAAGTTACCGATTTTTCAGTATTTACTTCAGTAATTCACGAGTTATATTCGTAAGTTAAGGAAGTCATTTACTCTTATTTCATTACACAGAACAGTATTTTTCTTCATACACTAGAGTATTTTAAGTGTTATCAAACATTTCTTGAATATTTTACACATATAGGCTAAGTTTGCTAATAACAGATTGCTTCCATAACCTTACAATATAAGAAGGTAAGTAAATATTATCCGCAATCTCTTTTTCCAAATTTATTCCTCAACAATACAAAACTTTCATTTACCTCATTTTCAACATACTATATCCTCTTGCGCATTAATGCATAAGCTTCCCGACCTCAGATATAAAATTTTCGTCTGATTAGCAAGCCACGTATGCACCGCTTCCTTCAGTTCTTGGTCTCTGGTGGGCCAAAAAGATGGAAATCTGACGGGGCGAGATCGGGACTGTATGTCCCAATACCTCAAAACCCAGTTTCGCAATAGTTTGAACTGTGTCTGCACCAATATGTGGGCGCGCATTGTCATGAAACAATTTTTCAGTTCATTTTTACGCGCTTCGCCGTGGTAAAACATTGTCCCATATAGTGCGGAAAGTCTTCCACAGATTTAGGCTCCTGGTACACCTTCAGATGACAAAAAAAGAGGATCACTGCACTCTGTTCTTCTTTGTATCAAACGCTGAGCGGTGCAGCCATGTTTAATGCGCAACAGCGCAACACGCAGTGGAGTCATAAGGGTCAAACGTTCCAAAAGCGGAGGCAAACGAACAACATGTCGACGTGCGTGAACTCAAAGCGGAACAGCCAATCTACAAAACGATAAACAAAAAGTGCGGATACTTATAAATTGACTTACTCTCGTACTGTTGATAACACAAATAAAGCAACATCCTGTAGGATAAGGTAAGGTGTTTTTGCAGGATATGTAGTTTTGCAGCATTTTGTTTGCTGCTAAGTACCCTATGTTTGTCGAAAGTTCGAATCTTGGTCTGTAGATAGCGTGGCATGTCACATCTTTTATTGATGAAGATTAAAAACTTCCGTCGAAAGCAGGCCGCTTAGCGCCAAACTTTGTAACAAAATAGTGCAAAATTACCTATCCTGTAAAAATGTCATACGTTACCTTACAGTAGACTCCCGCTATTTCAGACTAGATAGGACTGGACGCAATCCGGATCACCGAAATTCCGTATTAAACGGGAATTGCCTTAAAATATGCATAATGTACTGTAATACACGTTTTAGTTGGGTAAAACTATTCAATCAGTTATTTATCATGTTTATAACTTTTTCTAGAAATTGTTTTCAGTTTTTATGAGGTTTACTATTGTATACGTAGACCTAAATTTTAACCTACGAACTCATATAGGATTAACAAAACAAAAAATCTTTATGATATAAATACGAATGTATAGATTGTGTTGAGTACACCCCGTTTTAGACCTCTCCAGGGCGCATTAGATATCGAACCCGCAACTTGCAGACCCGTAGTCAGAAACTTTAACCACTAGATCAGACAGACTGATATTTTTAAATATCCTTTGGTAATAGGTCACTTGAGAGGTGTATTTGACCTAAATTAAAAATTTGGTACTCACTGGACGCAGAATTTGATGCTTATAGAGCTTTTATTTTCATAGTTTTTTCTGTTAGAATACTCATTTCCAAGATGCAGACTGATATGTATGTACTCGTATGTATGTATGTATGTATGTGTATATATATATAATCGTCGTTTTTGACCAAGGTTTTCGACCGTACCATCTGACCTAATTATTATGTTGTGGTACTCATGTGACACAGAATTTAATGTTCTTGAACTAGTTATATCATATCTTTTTTGCTAGGATGCACCTTTTAGGAGTTAAAAATGAAAACCACAAAAATCCTAAAATTTCGAAGATTTTTGGCTGCCAAAAGTTTTTCCGAGTTCGCCCGTGTTAGCATTCTTGTTTTTTACATGTTTGCATCCAAATAATTAAGTTAAAAATAAAATCTTCTACACCACCTTTTGCAACATACACCCCCTGGTTCGATCCTCTACTGACTGGCCTAGAATGTTGGATTGGAAATTAATTCAGAAAATCTAAGTATTCGGTCATAAAACGTCAAAATAATGCGCTACAAAATAATAATAATAATAATAATAATAATACCGGACAATTATCCTGCCGGTTGTATTATATGACTGTGAGATATGGTACCTTACTCTTCAGGAAGTACATAATCTGAGATGGTTCGAAAACAGGGTACTTAGGAAAATATTTGGGCCTAAGAGAGTTGAAAATGGGGACTGGAGAAAACTGCATAACGACGAGCTTCATGACCTGTACTCGATACCGGATATAGTAAGGGTAATTAAACACGGAGGATGATATGGGCTGGACACTTTGCGCGCATGGGGGAGGAAAGACATATCTAAAAAAATATTGACTGGGAGACCCGAAGGGAAAGAACCACTTTGAAGACCCATACGTAGGAGGGATGGCAATATTAGGATAGATTTAAGGAAAGTACGATTTGCGTGGGAGGGCTTGAAGGAGTTAGCACAGAATAGGGTTGGTCTTAGGTAGGCTAAGCGTGGCATTGAACCTTTGGGTTCCATAAAATGGATAATATTCCTTTAGACTGCAAAAAATTATCTATTGCCTTTGAGTAAGTAAGTATAATGAATTTTAATATGTGAAAAAATGTAACACACATAATGAAATGACACATTCACCTTACATAAGTATCTTCTTCTCTATAAATGCATTTATCTGTTTTCAAGCAGTGGCAAAAGTAACTCCAGAAACGTTTCAACCAAGCCCTTTAAATAGTAGAAATATTTAAGGAATTAACCGGCTGACTACGACGGTTGACTACCATGAAAAAATCTTTTAGTTGCTTTCATCAACGAAAGTAAGAGTAAGTGCTGTATGTGATAGATAAATATTATTAAGTATCCTTAGATTGTTATTTTCATTAAATGAGTGGGATTACTCTCTGCTTTGACTCTCAATACATGCCTAATTTAATTATTTTACTGCCTATTTTCGATATTTTAAGTGCATTTTTGCCTGCTCTTTTAACCAAAATATCATTGATTTTAGAATATTGATTTAAGGATTCGTCATTCTTTGTAGTTAACACGATTTTCCTTCTGAGAATTCTAATCGTTCTATAAAAATCGTTTTTTAATATGAAATACAACATTCTTCTGCCAAATCCTGCTGTAGTTATTCTAAGCTGTAGCCATTTCAACTTAACACTGCCTTTTTGTCCATAATTATTACTTTATAAGTTGCAGAATGTTCTCAGCATTTATTTAAATATTGTTATTTACACTGAATTCACATGTTGATGTTAGCATAGTCAGGTAGTAAAATTATAACATCCGCTCAACACTACATATTTAAAAAATAAAAAAATATTGAGAATTCTTTACACAAGCGAATTTGTAAATAATTATTAACGTATGGAAAGTCAAAAAAATTTCCGAACATTGCATTATTATTATTATTATTATTATTATTATTATTATTATTATTATTATTATTAGGTACGTAGAATATATGATTAATGTTCTTCATAAATGAGATGGTTAATGTTTCATATTTATCAGCATTTGATGAGATTCCTATAATTAAATTGTCGATCAACATAAGTATTGTGGGGATTAAAGGGCTGTAATGTCGATGTAATATAACTTTCTCATTAACTTAAAATGCATCTTTAAGATACCATCAGGTTTTTTAACCAATTACGTTCACTTATAGATTCTTTTCTTTTTTGTTATGCATTTAAGGAAGATTAACCCCGCACGACCAAGAACTTATAAATACGCTATAATGACGACTTTTACCAAGACTCAAGTTTTAAGTTGAACACGAATTATGATAGAATTTGTAACCGTAAGGTAAAATATAAGTATGAGAATGTACATGCTGATAATGATTTTGCACTTTTGTTGCATCTCAGCAGCAGCATCTTTAACAAAGCATGAAAACTTTTGGCATGATTCCACAAAGTGTGCATCAAGGATTGTCGGTCATTACTTCATCTGGAAAGTGTGACTTTTCTATCGTTATCCAATCCGGAAGAGTTATATGAGGAACAAGTATTCAGAGCAAAGCGATCGGAATCTAATAAACATAGCAGAATCTTCAATTTTACAAACAAAAACACAGAAACATGTTCCTATCCTTCACGTGAAACTTTTGAATTTCCATTGCATTCTTCTCCCCCTTACAGAAATACGTGTTTAAGTGATTTTGAAGACTCGTTATTAAATGATTTACAAGAAAAACTGTTTCTGAATGTTTTTGTGGTTGGAGTAGCATGGCGTGTAACTCATGCATTCTATAATTTCAATGGACGATTCTGTTATTACGTGCAGAAACACTTGAAGATGATTTAGATAGACATATTGATCTATCGGATAATAAATATTTTGTTTCATCTAAAGTACTTGTGTTCCTGTTCGGAAAGGGCCAACACCTTAAACAAGTATTCGAATTCCTATATAATCTTTCTGTATTTAATGTAGATGTTGTTATGGTGGACGATGATTTGAATGCTACTATTATACATAGTGCTGGCCATGACTCTTCTGGCATGCTTCAACATATCGACATAGTCGGCACTTGTAGAAATGGTAATATTTCGTTCCAACAAAAAACAGTAAAACATATAGAACTGTAAAATTGTCAAATAGACGTAATTGGATCACATAACCCACCATTCGTCATAGCAACAGATTCAGTGACACCTGAAGATGGAATAGAAGTAGAACTGGTGAAAGAGGTAGCATCTTATTTACAGCTAGGTCTTACGATCGGCAGGCATCCTTCGAGAAACTATTTCATAGGACTTAATAGCATTGCCTTTGATGCATACCATTCTCTGACTTACTTGGAGAGATACTACACTCAAGAAGTTACTTGGTTTGTTCCTCTCGCACAACCACATCCGCGCTGGTCTAGTATAACACGTGTGTTCACTCCAGATGTTTGGTTAAGCGTGTTGCTAGCCATGATATCCCTAGGAATTTTTATGTCACATTTAAGTCACAGATCTTCTGACCTCAGCAACACTGCGGTGTCCATTTTGAACATTTGGGGCATGTTCTTAGGTGTTTCAGCAGCCCATAGACCACAGAAGTGGACAATGCGTATAGTTTACTTGTCTTGGATTATTTTCTCCATATCAATCGGTACAATATTCCAAGCTTTCATGACAAGTTATTTTACAGACCCTGGAAAAGGCCACCAGATAACTACTTATGATTAATTGGAAAAATCTAACATGACCCTGGTAATTGACGCATACCAAATTCATCAGGAAAAGTTGCTACTCAGTGAGGGAGTTGTTTATCACTCGTTTTTGGGTGGAAAATTAGACATGATGAAGTTTGCTATCGAAAATGAAAACATAGCTATACAGTTAAGTGATGAAATGTTCTTGTACAATGCGCATCGAATTTGGGAAATGAAAGGCCGCCCCATGTTTCGCCCCTTAAATTCTAATAAAATAAGTGTTCACAGGACTATATTCTTAGAATATGGAAGCCCTTTCAGGAAACTGTTCAATAATGTGATTAATCTAACGGTAGAAGCAGGAATAGTTAATAAATTGGTTGCAGTTTACGTTAGCCCTTCTGGTTTCAGGCTTGGAATGCACTTGGAAGAGACTAAAACGAACGGACATGAATACCATCTGAATCTCCTGCATTTCTTCTCTGCATTTCTTTATCTGGGCACAGGCCTCTTTATTAGTTGTTCTGTTTTTGTATTAGAACAAATCATACACATCACTCAATCAAGGTGCAATATTAAATTTGGGTGAGATATGTAACCAAAAATCTTATAATTGTAATCTTAAAAGAAAAATTGTCTTGAGCGAAAACTCGAACTGATTATTTGGCTTAGACATAACCAGATATATTTCAGCTCAATTTAGTTCTTCCTCTAAACTGTACTCGACTCTGTACGTTTAATGTTTGCACTAGGAAAAATATTTGTCCGAGATTTTTTCTTTTATCCCTTTTTAGTGAGTATTAGTTAAATTTCTGAAGCTCATCACTGTAATATAAAGCCACGTGGCTGACTTACTCTCACTGCATCACTGACGTTAATGTTTACCCTAAAACTTGAAATTTGGCTTACTTATAGCATTTCCAAAAAGTTTGACTTTTTATATTTTACCCTTAAAAACGTTTAAAATGGTGGATAAGACGCTAGAGACCTTCTTTGGAGGCTTACATTTGCTGAATGATAAATCGTGTCATGAAACCAATTGCACATTGCGTGTCGGATTTTTGAGAGATCTACAACTTTGATTCTTTGACATTTTGTCATTTCTTCATCGGTTATGCCATAAATAGACTCAGATTTTATAATGTTAACTTAATTTCATACATTTTCCACACATTATTAAATCTTTTACAAACTAATAAGACAGGTAGAACAATAAAATTAGCCACGAATATTGGCACATCCAACTGCCATAAGTATAACAAATTTGGAGATTGTATCTGCCCTAGAAGTATGGGAAATCTGTTCAGTATAACTTAACTTAGATTTGCCACAGTATAGACCACCCATTCATTGACATTGTTTACCCACCTCCTCATGAGCTATAAACTTGACCCGTACCAAGCACCAAAATTACAAAAAAGTTCAAAATTTTGATCCCCCACAAAAAAAAGCTTCGAAAAATGTTACTGACATTAATATTAACCCAATACATTGTTTAGAACCATTAGAAAAAAGAAAAGAAACTAACTGAAAAACAAAATAAATTAATTAGAGAAAAACAGTAAAGAGAAAAATGTTAGGGATCTCTACAAGGGAATAAACGAGTTCAAGAAAGCTTCTCAACCTAGAACAAAAAAAATTCACGACAATGATGGCACTATACTCGTGGCTCCAAATAATATTTTGAATAGGTGGACAAATTTATTTAGTCAGTTATTAAATGTACATAGAGATGTCCAAAGTGTAGAAAGTTAAAAATTCATATCAGGACCGTTGGTTGCTGAACTGACTCTAAGAGAAGTAGAAACAGTTTTAGGTAAATATATAAGCTTTCATGAACCACAGACTATTGTCTCTGTTGGACATTACATGAGAATATTATAGGAGAAAAATTCCTCCGACACTGGGACTTGAACCCAGGACCTTTGGCTATTCGCGCCAATGCTCTACCAACTGAGCTAAGCCGGAGTTCAATTCACAGCGCCGGAAGGAACCTCTCTCCTATGACTGATTGCCCTAATGGTCTACCTCACAAACAGACAAGTTATGTCATATGTAGTACTGTGAGGCACACTAATTAGTGATTTTTGTGACCGGGCTCCCACTGTTATTGTACAGTTGACATTCAAGATAGATATGTAAAGTCCAACAGAGACAATAGTCTGTGGTTCATGAAAGCTTATATATCTATCTTGAATGTCAACTGTACAATAACAGTGGGAGCCCGGTCACAAAAATCACTAATTAGTGTACCTCACAGTACTACATATGACATAACTTGTCTGTTTGTGAGGTAGACCATTAGGGCAATCAGTCATAGGAGAGAGGTTCCTTCCGGCGCTGTGAATTGAACTCCGGCTTAGCTCAGTTGGTAGAGCATTGGCGGGAATAGCCAAAGGTCCTGGGTTCAAGTCCCAGTGTCGGAGGAATTTTTCTCCTATAATATTCTCAAGTTTTAGGTAAACTAAGAGAAGTAGAAACACTTTTAGGTAAACTAAAAAAAAATACAAATGTCAAGGCATTGACATAATTCCAAGAGTATAATTAAGACAGATGGGGATAGATTAAACTCAGAGATCCATAAACTTATTCTTATGATTTGAAGAATGGAGGAATTTCCAAATGAATGGAAAGAATCTATTATTATACCGATCCATAAAAAGGATAAAGGGCCGGATTTTCTCTCTTATCAACATCATACAAAATAAAATATTCAAATAATAATTAGTTTAAGAATTCTTCAAGACATGTTAGTTTGAAAATAATTCTTAATGTATGGAAATTCATTAAAAGTTTCCGTATAATGCATTATTATTTTTATTGTTTTGAAGTACGTAGAAAATATGATTAATTTACTTCATGAACGTGTCGTTAATATTTCATTTTTATCAGCATTTGATGCGATCTCTATAATTAAAATTATTGATCAACTTAAGCATATTGTGAGACTCCAGGTCTATATGTGGATCCAATAAAACTTTTGTCATTAATTTAGAGGCATTTTTAAGACACCATCTTGTTTTTAACCAACTATGTTCACTTATATTTTTATTGTCTTTTTTTTATTCATGTCAAGCAAGATTAACGCCACACAACCCAGAAAAATTATAAAAACACTATAATGACTTACCAAGAATGAAGTTTTAAGTAGAACAGGAATTATTATAGAAATTGTAATCGTAAGATAAAATACACTTATGAGAATGTACATGCTGATAATGATTTTGCACTTTTGTTGCATGTCAGCAGCAGCATTCTTAACAAAGCATGAAAACTTCTGGCATGATTCAACAAAGTGTGCATCGAGGATTATCGGTCATTACTTCGATCTGGAAAGTGTGATTTTTCTATCGTTATCCATTCCGAAAGAAATACATAAGAAGCATGTATTCAGAGCAAAGCGATCGGAATCTATTAAACATCGCAGTATCTACAATTTTACAAACAAACCCACAGAAACATTTTCCTATTGGTTATATGAATCTTTTGAATTTCCAGTGCATCTTCCTCCTCCTTACAGAAACACGTCTTTAAGTGATTTTCAAGACTCGTTATTGAATGATTTACAAGAAAAACTGTTACTCAATGTCGTAGTAGTTGGAGTAGGATGGCGTATAAGACATATACACTATAATTTCAATGGAATAATTCTGTTATTACGTACAGAAACCCTTCAAGATGATTTAGATAGACATATTCATCTAAAGGACAATACATATTTTGTTTCATCTAAAGTACTTGTGTTCCTGTTCGGAAAGGCCCAACACCTTGAACCTGTATTCGAATTCCTATATGAACTGTCTGTCTTTAATGTAGATGTTGTGTTGGTGGACGATGATTTGGATGCTACTATTATATATAGTTCTGGTCATAACTCTTGTGGCATGCTTCAACATATCGACATAGTCGGCACTTGTAGAAATGGGAATGTTTCGTTCCAACAAACAACAGTACAACATATAGCGTTGAAAGATTGCCAAGTAAACGTAATTGGATCGAATAACCCACCATTCGTCATAGCAACCGATTCATTTGAACCTGAAGATGGAATAGAAGTAGAACTGGTGAGACAGGTAGCGTCTTATTTACACTTAGCTCTTAAGGTGGGCACATATTCTAGGAGAGGATATTTTATAGGAGTCAATGGCATTTCCAATAGAGCATACCATCCTCTGACTTACTTGCAGAGATACTACACTCAAGAAGTTACTTGGTTTGTTCCTCTCGCACAACCACATCCTCGCTGGTCAAGTTTAACCCGCGTCTTCACTCCAGATGTTTGGTTAAGCGTGTTGCTAGCCTTGATATCCCAAGGAGTATTTTTGTCACACTTAAGTCAAAGATCTTCAAACCCCAGCAACACTGTGTTGTCCATTTTGAATATTTGGGGCATGTTCTTAGGGGTTTCAGCAGCCCATAGACCAAAGAAGTGGACAATGCGTATAGTTTACTTGTCTTGTATTATTTTCTCCATAGCAATGGGTACAATATTCCAAGCTTTCATGACAAGTTATTTTACAGACCCTGGAAAAGGCCACCAGATAACTACTTATGATGAATTGGAAAAATATAACATCACCTTGGCAATAGACGGCGAGCAAATTCAGGAAAACTTTCTACTCAATGAGGGAGTTCTTTATCACTCGTTTATGAGTGGAAGTTTAGACATGATGAAGTTTGCTATCGAAAATGGAAACGTAGCTATACAGTCAAGCGATGAAGTTTTCTTGTACAATGCTCCTCGAATTTGGGAAATGAAAGGCCGCTCCATGTTTCGCCCCTTAAATTCTGATAAACGAAGTGTTCACAGAACTATATTCTTAGAATATGGAAACCCTATCAGGAAACTGTTCAATAATGTGGTTAATATAATGGTAGAAGCAGGAATTGTTAATAAATTGGTTGCAGATTACGTTAGCCCATCTGGTTTAAAGCTTAGAATGCACGTTCTTCCATCTGGATTTCACTTGGAAGAGAGTATGAGCGGACACGAGTACCAACTGAATCTCCAGCATTTGTTTTCTGCATATCTTTATCTGGGTATAGGCCTCATTATCAGTTGTTCTGTTTTCCTATTAGAAGTAATCATACACATCTTCAAGGTACAATATTGAAGTGGGCTGACTAGGTTAACGTCGTGCTGAATAGCTATGTAACAAAAGATGGATTAAATCTAAACTGATAATTGTATTCTTTTAAAAGTATGTAGTATGAAGGTGTAAAATATGAAACATTCTCGTCATAACAATATTTTTTGAGTTTCTTGTTCCGTATAAATGCATTTACTTGTTTTCAAGCAGTAGAAAACTTAATTCCTCAAACATCTCAATTAATCTCTCTATATAGCAAAACCTATTAAAGGAATGCAGGTTAAGCCGGCTGAACTATGGCAGTTGACACCATGAAAAAAAACTATGTTGTTGCTTTAATCAAGAAAAGTACAGACAAGTACTGTTTGTGATAAATAAATTATTAAGTATCTTAGTTATTTTCAATAAGTAATAAAGAGAGGTTGATTTTCAATGAACGCCTGTTTTAATTATTTTACTACATATCTTACGCATTTTACGTTCCTCTTTGTCTGAATATTTTAACGAAAATAAATGCCTGAACTTCATGGCTATGCTGATCATTAGGCTATCATGGATTTTAGAATATCGATTTAAAGGTACCTCACTTCTATTGCATACTCCGATTTTCCTTCTGAGAATTCTAATCGTTCTATAAAAATTGTTTTAAATATGATATAGAACATTTTTCTGCCTAATCTTGCTGCAGTTATTCTGGGCTCTAGCCATTATAACATATCAAAGCCTTTTTGTCAATAATTATTACTGTATAAGTTGCAGAATGATCTCAGCATTTATTTAAATAGTGTTATTTATTTACACTTGCGGCGCAGTACTGTCCCATCTACCCAATTGTGAAATCATTGTAGCTGTGACCCATACCTAAAGAAAATAATCCAAATATTTCAGTAACAAACTTGTCGAAGATATTTATTATATCACACGTACAAAAGGAAATCAGTTTGAATAAGTAATACATAGCGCTGGTTTCAAGTAATATTTCCGTACAAGTACGTTGCAATAGGCCTATGTAGGGCTGAAGGCCAAATAACGCAATCATATTATGTTCATATACACAGGGTGTCGCGAATAAAAGGTTCAAATATTGAGAGAGGTTGCAGTATGCAACAAGGCAAGACAAAAAGTTCCCATAAACTTTGGTCATAAACTTCATATCTTCGGAGTTATGATTTATTACTACTACCGTCAATGATCACCATGTCTCTGATCTACTCTTCACAACATGTGCTCGAAGTGACCACCATCCGTTGCAATGCAGCCTTCCACCCTACGTCTCATGGA
This sequence comes from Ectobius pallidus, assembly GCA_964059195.1. NCBI lineage: Eukaryota > Metazoa > Arthropoda > Insecta > Blattodea > Ectobiidae > Ectobius > Ectobius pallidus. Next base: position 16,976,928 of record CAXKWD010000005.1, read on the forward strand.
ATCACGCATCCTTTGAAGCACCAACGAACAACAAACTAATAAACTAGGCAAGATATGTGCATCGTTACAAGGTCCATAACGTCGAAGATATGAAGTTTATCCCCAATGTTTATGGGAACTTTCTGTCTTGCTTTGTTGCATCCTACAACCTCACTCAATATTGGAACATTTTTTTCGGGACATTCTGTATGTTAAGCTGAAGGCCAAATTATACAATCAGATAGTCAAAAGTATTAGGCTAAAGGCCAAGCGATATAGGCTGTGTGAAGCGGCGTTCTTTCCATCAGTGCGTTTCATTCTGAACCAAAATATGATAATGAAAACTGAAACATAAACGAAAAGAAATCTTTATGAAATTAAAGACTTGTGGATCAAAACGAGATTGAACTAAACATAATATCCTGCCACTGAAACAACTATTGAAACCCTTTGAGCAAAAATTACAGGCACTAAACAAAAAAATACCTGCAAAGCTTAACTATAGGCCCATTGGTTCCACGCCCTAAGCAGGTAACACAAGAAGATGTTGTCCCTCCTAGATCCCGGCAAAGACTACTAAGGGAAAGGACTGCAACAAACTCACCACGCCAACACAGATGACGTGCCGGAAAAATTTAATTAAGAAGAAAATAAAAATCCGGTAAACTGATGTAACAAAGTGCCAGTATGTTTTTGTTTAATCAGTTATGACTGCAATTATTATATGCAGAATATGATTTTTTTAAATTGATTTCCAAGTTAAGCTCCAGATTTATTCATTAAGCAGGGATTACGGAAGAACAAAGGTCTAGTTATTTTTTTAATTAGATTAAAATCTTCCAGCATCAACTGAACTGTACATATTTTTGATATCATGACAATCGCAGACTCACATAAAAATAACAAAAAAATTCAAATTGGCCGGTTTCGGGTTATGAACCATGGACTCCAGAATGTGAGGCCAAAGCGTTACCATCTTGGCTACCGGGGTCATTTTAACGGTCTAGTTGGATAAGCGCATGTAAATCAATAGTGTTTTTTGTCATAGCTACCTGTATTTTAATTTCCAAGGCCTTATAAGATCACAGTAAAACAATAGGCAGTGTTGTCAAGATAACTGATTTTCATTTTTTTAATAAATTCTTTCGAATACGTATATTACCATAAAATAGGCACTAAATTGAGCATTACTCCGAAACAGGTCAACCGATTTTATCCATTATAAATAGACGTCTTCCCATGGACATTATAAATGCGTATACGAAGTTTCATAAATATACGATAAAGCGTATTTGAGTTATTGTGCCTTTAAAGTAGACACTAAATTAGGGTTTACTCCGGTACCGGTCAACAGATTAAGTTCAAATTCAATAGGGCACTTCTCATGAACGTCATAAATGAGTATACCAAGTTTCATGGAAATCCGATACAGCGTATTTCAGTTATGGTGCCTTTCTAATATAATACTATTAAAATAGGCACTAAATTGGACATTACTCCGGTACCGGTGAACCGATTTGGTTCAATAACAATAGGGTTCTTCCCATCGACATTATGAATGTTTATACCAAGTTTCATGAAAATGCGAAAAAGCGTACTTGAGTTATGGTGCGTACAGACGCACGGACAGACGGACAGACAGACGGACAGACATTTTTTCGTCCCCCACACAATCTCATAAAGTACCATACTGGCACTTAATAAAACGGAAGCTCTTGGGGGCGAGATTAATGTAACCAAAGGGAACCAAAGCGAAAAATAGAGTATACCATATGTAAAGAAGAAGAAAAAAAACAGAATGATGGAAATATCGCTGACGAGTAAGTACCTAAACAATAATCTTCATTTAAAAATAATGCAAGATAAAGTATTAATAGTGCCGAGAAATATGTGAGCGGAACAAACTGAAGTAATATGTTGATGTTAGCATAGTCATATAGGCCTAGTATAGGCTAATATAATATTCGCTAAATACTTCATATTTAAATAATAAATAACTTACGAATTCTTTAACACATACTAATTTGTAAATAACTAGGAGATGCCCGTGGCTTCGCCCACGATAATTCATTTAAAAATTAAAAATTAAGAGTATAATAATTATTAAAGCATTATATTTATTAACACTTGCACGCGAATCATTCATAAACTAAGCCATTAATAATATTAATGATACAGCTAAAATTCCCGTTTCAGAGTACATTCTAAAATTAGAAAGCGCCCCCTGGGAAACTATATCAGAATCACTGCCTTCTAAACTGTATTACTGTAATTCTCGAGACGGCGGTGATCAGAATCGATTATGCCGTTCCAAAGAAACCTGTGAACACATAATACGTATTATTTCTCGACTGTTTATTGACATGAATATGATGTGAATTTTATTTTATCAATTCAGTGTAATTTTCAGAAATTATATAATGTTTCAAGGGAAGGAATGGTTTGTTTGGATTATTATTATCAGCGATATTTCAAGAGTTAAACCATCAATATTTTACAGCTGGTGCCCCCGGCTTCGCCCGCCATTATTCATTGACTCCAGGATTTTTAAGAAAATTACACTGGTAGATTATTAAAAATGTTTGTGGTTCAGAACTATGAGAATTGTAAGTAAATATAAAATTAGAATATGTGTTCATTGTGTTCAATTCACTTAGGCCTTATATAATAAAAAACGGTTTTCCTTCCTAATTTTGTAGTCGTTATGAAAGTTTAGACTGCGAGAGACGAACATCGCCGAGTATACCCGATGTCTCACGAAGCGGGCGAGCGAGCAAGCACGCTATTTAGGGCCGTTGAATTGTATAAGAGTAGATTCTTAATGTATGGAAAGTTAAAAAATTACTGAACAATGCATGAAAATATGAATAATGTTCTTCATGAATGTGTTGTTAATGTTTCATTGTTATCACCATTTGATGCGATTCCTATAATTCAAATTGATGATCAACTTACGTATTGTGAGGATTAAAGGGTTGTATGTGTGATGTAATAAATATTTTTCATTAACTTAATGCATCTTTAAGATACCATCTTGATTTTTAAACCATTTACGTTATCTTATATATTCTTTTCTTCTGGTTATGCATGTCAAGCAAGGTTAACGCCGCGCGACCCAGAAACATTATAAAAAGACTATACCAGGACTAAATTTTTAATTTCAACACGAATTATAACATACATTGTAACCATAAGATAAACTATACATAAGAGAATGTACATCCTGATAATGATTTTGCACTTTTGTTGCCTGTCAACAGCAGCATCTTTAACAAAGCATGAAAACTACTGGGACGATTCAACAAAGTGTGCATCAAGGATTGTAGGTCATTATTTCGATGTGAACAGTGTGATTTTTCTATCGTTATCCATTCAGAAAGAGTTATACGAGGAACATATATTCAGAGCAAAGCGATCGGAATCTAATATACATCGCAAAATTTACAATTTTACAAACAAAGACATAGAAATATCTTCCGATTGGTTATATGAAACTATTGAATTCCCTGTGCATCCTACTCCCCCTTACAGAAATACGTGTTTAAGTGATTTTGAAGCCTCGTTATTAAATCATTTACAAGAAAAACTGTTACTGAATGTCATTGTAGTTGGAGTAGAATGGCATGTAAGGAATATACACTATAATTTCAATGGAATAATTCTGTTATTACGTGCAGAAAACCTTCTAGATGATTTAAATAGACATATTCCCCTAAAGGACAATAAATATTTTCTGTCATCTAAAGTGCTTGTGTTCCTGTTTGGGAAGGCCGAAAACCTTGAACCCGTATTCAAATTCCTGTATGGACTTTCTGTCTTTAATGTAGACGTTGTTTTGCTGGACAATGATTTGGATGCTACTACTATATACAGTTCTGACCATAATTCTTGTGGCATGCTTCACCATATATTTGTAGTCGGCACTTGTACAGATGGGAATATTTCTTTCCAACCAACAACAGTAAAGAATATAGCGTTGGAAGATTGCCAAATGAACGTAATTGGAATGAATTACCCTCCATTCGTAATGACATCTAATTATAATATAATTAAACCTGAAGATGGAATAGAAGTAGAACTGGTGAAACAAGTAGCAACTTATTTACACCTAGATCTTGAAATGGGTAGGACGTCTCCTATGAGAAAATATTTCATTGGCGTTAATTGCTTTACCGATGGTGCATACCATTCTCTGACTTACTTGGAGAGATACTACACTGAGGAAATTGCTTGGATTGTTCCTCTCCCACAACCACATCCTCGCTGGTCCAGTTTAACACGCGTTTTCACTCCAGGTGTTTGGTTAAGCGTGTTGCTAGCATTGATATCCCTAGGAGTATTTATGTCACATTTAAGTGGCAAATCTTCAAACCCCAACAACACTGTTTTTTCCATTTTAAATATATGGGGCATATTCTTAGCTGTTTCAGTAGCCCATAGACCACAGAAGTGGACAATGCGTATAGTTTACTTGTCTTGGATTGTTTTCTCCATTGCAATCGGTACAATATTCCAAGCTTACATGACAAGTTATTTTACAGACCCTGGAAAAGACCGCCAAGTATCTACTTATGATGAACTAACAACATCTTACGTTATCATGGAACCTGGTGGTGTGCAAGTTCACCAGAGAAACTCTCCAACGGTTTATCACTCGTTTGGAACTGTAATTTTACACTTGATGAAGTTTGATGACGAAAATGAAAAAGTTGCTACACAATCAAGCGATGAAGTGTTTTTGTACAATGCGCCTCGAATATGGGAAATGAAAGGCCGCCCCATGTTTCGCTCCTTAAATTCTAATAAAAGAAGTGTTCACAGAATTATATTCTTAGAATACGGAAACCCTATCAGGAAAATGTTCAATAAACTGATTAAACTAATGGTAGAAGCAGGAATTGTTAATAAATTGGTTGCAGATTACGTTAGCCCTTCTGGTTTCAAGCTTGGAATGGACTTGGAAGAGAGTAAAACGAGTGAAGACGAGTACCCCCTGAACCTCCAGCATTTATTCTCTGCATTTCTTTATCTTGGCGTAGGCTTCATTGTTAGTTGTTCTGCTTTTGTATTAGAAAATATTATACACATTATTCAATCAAGGTGGAATATTGAAGTAGCATTTTGTTGCTAAGAGAGTAAACTAATACTCATAATTGTAAACTTGAAAATAACGTGTTTTGAGCTGAAACTGACTAGTTCGCTGAAACACTACAATTCAGACATAACCAGTAATATTTCAGTTTAATTTAATTCTTCCCCTAAACTATTCTCGACTATGTGATTTCAATGTTCAACATAGGAAATAATATTTACCGAGATTATGATCATCTCTTTTTTAGTGAGGATTACTTCAATTTCTGAAGCTCATCACTGTACTAACAAGCCACATGGCTGACTTGCTGACATTAAATTTTACCCAATTCCCCATGAGCTAGAAACTTGAAATTTGGCATTCTTATGGCTTTCTAGCCTATAACCGACGTTAAAATTCCAAAGAGTTCAAAATCTTAATTTTTTTACCCCCTAAAAAATCTTTGAAAATATTTGCTGACATTAATTTTTACGTACTTCCATATGAGCTAGAATTCGTAAATTTGACAAACATATAGTCTTTAGCCTGTTTCGACGAGATAATTAAAAAAATCAATTTCTAATTTTTCACCTCCGAAAAAATCTTAAGTCCTTCCGCAGGTTTTTTTTAAGATTTATTATTGGCAAACAGTTATATAGGCTACTGCAGTCTAAATATATGGATCCGATAAGGTGTCAATAAATAAATAAAAGCTTTTCTACACAATCTCACTGGGTTTTGGGACACACCCTCAACGAGCGAAGCGAGTCTTTATTTACACCAATATTGTGGACACTTTCAGATGTAAATATTCTGGTCTAATAATGACTCCATAAGTTGTCTTAAAAGAAACTAAAATAGCATGCTTTTACCATAGACATACATACAAGCCTAATATATAATAATGCTGAAAATGGTTCACATATGGGTAAACCTAATATGTGGGTATAGGCCTAATAATATAATACAATATTGGTTTTGAAGTTACAAAATATTGAATAGCACTTAATTATCAATAAAATTACATTATCAAAAATATACATGTAATAATTGAAGGGGTCGGGGGAAGATAGTGCTAACCCTCTTTTTGTAATTTTTGATATTATTGCTTTATTTATAGTTTTTCTTAGTCACCATTTATTCCAATGTTTTCGACATAAGCTAATTCTGTCAATAAGTCTTGTTAATAGCATAATATATAGGCCTATAAGAAAAGAGACAATAATAGAATTTACCTCTTTCAGCAAACTTTAAAAATGTAATATATAAAATGAGATTTGAGTGATTTGTGGTTTAGCACTATTTTCCCTGACAACTTCAATTTTTCTTCTATGTTTTTTTTAACAGTTGGCCGACACCTTACAACGCACTATGCTCCATGGATCTCATTATATTATATCCCAAGGCCTCTGGTATCTCCTTTCCGTAAGCAGAATGTCCTATCATAGCTATCTTATGTTTCTCGTACGTATATTCTTACTCTTTTATTTCAGCTTTATTTATACACGCCTTAACTGCAGGGATCATAATCGTGTTAGAATCTGTAATTGTACCAATAAGCCGTGAAATTATTGGTGTTCTTTTCCTACTGTTGTTAGGTAATTTTTTTATTTGTTTTAACGATTATGATTTCGGGTGGAAAGCCATGGATCACAGTAAGTAAATATCCAAAACTTGAATCTTTTACAGATTTTGTTGAAAATTTCCTCCGTTTACATTAATGCACAGCTGGCATATGCGTGCAAATGACTGTCTCACAGTTTCAAAACGAGTGTACATCAATTGAGCTCGAACTGATAAAAAATGCATCAATGCATCAAGCCATGGATCACGAGAGGAATAATTTTGTCTATTCGGACAAGGGACAATTTGGCAAATAAAGTTAGGAGAAACCCCACAAACGAAAATCTAATATTATACTACAAGAGATACAGAAATATATTAACAAAAGCTATACGAGCCATGAAAGTTATTTATTACAAAAATAAATTTGAAATACATAAAAATAACGCTAGAAAATTCTGGTCCACTGTCAATGAAGCTACTGATACTAATTCAAATAATAAAATTCCAATCTTAGAAATCATAAATGAAAAAGGACAAAAAATTAAGCGAAGTGACCAAATTGCAAATGAATTTAACTCCTTTTTTTCGAAAATAGGAAAAAGAATCACTTCAAATATTAAGTTAGCACCAAACAGTATCCCTGAATATAAAAAAGTATACCACAACCTGCTCAGCTTTCGTCAATGCTTCTTCTCCCTGTAACCCAAGATGAAATCAATAAAATGATAATCTCACTAAAAAATAACGTTGCCCCTGGTACGGACGGAATAACAAACAACGCCTTGAAAACAATTTCTAAATACATATCGAAGCCCCTCGAACATATTTTTAATCTTTGCTTATCACAAGGAACTTTCCCAGATGATCTTAAAAAAGCTGTCGTAGTACCTATATACAAATCCGGAGAAAAGCATACTTTAAATAACTATAGACCTATATCCTTACTCCCTAGCCAATCGAAACTGTTAGAAAAATGTATAAAAAACAGACTGGTGGACTTCTTAAATAAAAATAATTATATTAAATTCAAATCAATTCGGTTTTCGAAATAACTTAAGCACAGATGATGCCATAATTAATGTTACAGGAAAAGTTATCGAAGAATTAGATGCGGGAAATAAAAGTCTAGGTATTTTTTTGGATTTTCAAAAGGCTTTTGACACTGTAAACCACAAGATTCTTATAGAAAAATTAGAGCAAAGTGGAGTAAGAGGTACTGCACTAAATTTATTTCGGTCTTAAATATGTTGTATAAATATAAATTTTAAAAAAATAAACAAATAAATAAATAATTGAGCGCGGTGGTTCATTGTGGAATGCATCAATTGAGCACGATTATGAAGTAATTATTATATATACTGTTTCCTCTTTTTATATGTAGGATTGGCTCTAACAATATTCCCTAGGCTTGAGAAATGTTGTGTGCAATGTGTTGCAACGCTGATCTTATGGAATTTTTGTTTTAATGTAATTAGTGTATGGTAACACTGGGTACTAGTCACTTGTCTTTGTTTCACATCTCCTCTTGTATCTTTTAACGGTTACCATTACTTACTTGCAATTCGAACAGTGCAGCAGTGAGTAGTGACTGTATACTACTGTAGCGAGAAAGGCTCTGCGCTCAATTGATGCATTTCAAAATTGACCGCCGCGCTCAATTGATGGATTCAGTTCTGGTAAAATTTTCTCTTGCGCTCAATTGATGAACTCCGGTTCAAAACAACCAGGTGTCTCACGAATAATTGCTGCAGCTTCAGCCAAACGAGCAACCAGCTCTTCTGGAGTATCTATTGGTGTTTCGTACACCAAACGCTTCAAGAAATGACACCGTCTTGCATATGAAGCAGTTAAAACAACAGTGAACGGTGACCAAAGGGAAGTCCGTCAAACCCTTCCAGGACCCCTAGTGGGGAAACGGAGAACCTGTTAAATATCTGTCACACAAAAAAAGAGTTTCATTTCATCTTCCCTACAAACCCTCCAAGTTTGTATTAGGAAATTTTGTACGGCCTGTATAAGTTTGCTAAATTACCGAATGACTCAATACTAAACTTACAATATACGACGGTAAGCCAATAAGTATCCGCACTCTCTTTTTTAAATTTATTGCAACAGCAATATAAAACTTTCAATTACCCAGTTTTTCAACATAGTCCCTTTGCTTCTCAATGCACTTCATCCATCGTTGCACAAGCTTCCTGATGCCATCTAAAAAAGTTTCGGCTGAGTAGCAAGCCACGTATGCACTGCTTCCTTCAGTTCTTGGTCTTTGGTGAATCGATAAGTGGGCCAAAAGGATGAAAATCTGACGGGGCGAGATCTGTACTGTATGTTCCAACACCTCAAAACCCAGTTTCGCAACAGTTTGAACAGTGTGTGCGACAATATGTGGGCGCGCATTGTCATGCGACAACTTTTTAATCCATTCTTACATGCTTCGCCGTGGTAAAACATTGCCCCATATTGTTCGGAAAGTCTTCGATGCAAACGCTGAGCGGTGCAGTCATGTTTAATGTGGAACAGCGCAACACACAGTGGAGTCATAACGGTCAAACATTCCACAAGCGGAGACAATCGAACAACATGTCGACGTGCGGGAACACAAAGCGGAATAGCCAACCCTCATAAGATTAAACAAAAAGGGCGGATACAATAAATTGACTTACCCTCGTACAATTGACAAGGCAATCAAAGCATCTTATATTTCAAACATGCTATAGGTTAAGGTAATAGAGCGTAGGCTACTGTATACCCCCCATCCCCCCCCCCCCGTGGGAATTTCCGACACATATATTTTTTTGTTGGTATTCCCATCTAGTTTCAGTTTTCAGTTGTTTGCCCCTTATCAATTACAGCATTTAGCCGGAAACCCCGGAAATCCGGAGAAAATGAGTTTGTTTCAATTTTACTTTGTTCTTTGCTCCTAATATGCCCAGGGAATTTCTGGCTCACATATTTTTTGTTGGTATTACCATCTAGTTTAAGTCTTCAGTTGTTTGCCCCTTATAAATTACAGCATTTACCCGGAAACCCCGGAAAACTACGGAAATCTGGAGAAATGAGTTTGATTTAATTTTTCTTTGTTCTTTGCTCCTAATGTGCCCAGGGAATTTCTGACTCACATATTTTTTGTTGGTATTGTCATCTAGTTTAAGTTTTCAGTTGTTTGCCCCTTACAAATTACAACATATCCCCGGAAAACCCGAAAAACCACTTTTATACGGAGAAAATGACAATGTTTTATTTTTTAAATCTTTGTTCTTTGCTTCTAATATTCAAAGGGAATTTCTGAATCATATGTTCTTTTGTTGGTATTGCCATCCAGATTAAGGTTTCAGTTGTTTGCCCCTTATCAATCACAGCAATTCCCCAGAAAACTCCGAAAACCACGGAAACCCAGAGAAAATTACTTTGTTTTAATTTTTTAAATCTTAGTTTTTTACTTCTAGTATTCAAAGGGAATTGGTGACTCATATGGTTTTGTGTTGGTATTGTCATGTAGATTAAGGTTTCAGTTGTTTGCCCCTTATCAATTACAGCAAATCCCCAGAAAACTCTGAAAACCACGGAAGCCCGGAGAAAATGACTTTGTTTTAATTTTTTTAATCTTAGTTCTTTGCTCCTAGTATACAAAGGGAATTAGGGACTAATATGGTTTTGTGTTGGTATTGCCATGTAGATTAAGGTTTCAGTTGTTTGCCCCTTATCAATTACAGCAAATCCCCAGAAAATTCCGAAAACCACGGAAGCTCGGAGAAAATGACTTCGTTTTAATTTTTTAAATCTTAGTTCTTTGCTCCTAGTATTCAAAGGGAATTGGTGATTCATATGGTTTTGTGTTGGTATTGCCATGTAGATTAAGGTTTCAGTTGTTTTCCCCTTATCAATTACAGAAAATCCCCAGAAAACTCCGAAAACCACGGAAGCCCGGAGAAAATGACTTTGTTTTAATTTTTTAAATCTTAGTTCTTTGCTTCTAGTATTCAAAGGGAATTGGTGACTCATATGGTTTTGTGTTGGTATTGCCATGTAGATTAAGGTTTCAGTTGTTTGCCCCTTATCAATTACAGCAAATCCCCAGAAAACTCCGAAAACCACGGAAGCTCGGAGAAAATGACTTCGTTTTAATTTTTTAAATCTTAGTTCTTTGCTCCTAGTATTCAAAGGGAATTGGTGACTCATATGGTTTTGTGTTGGTATTGCCATGTAGATTAAGGTTTCAGTTGTTTTCCCCTTATCAATTACATAAAATCCCCAGAAAACTCCGAAAACCACGGAAACCCGGAGAAAATGACTTTGTTTTAATTTTTTAAATCTTAGTTCTTTGCTTCTAGTATTCAAAGGGAATTGGTGACTCATATGGTTTTGTGTTGGTATTGCCATGTAGATTAAGGTTTCAGTTGTTTTCCTCTTATCAATTACAGCATATCCCCGGAAAACTCCGGAAACCTAAAAAATCCGAAGAAAATGAGTTCGTTTTAATTTTTTAAAAACCTTTGTTCTTTGATCCTAATATTCCCAGGGAACTTCTGACTTACATATTTTTTTTTGTTGGCATTGTAATCTAGATTAAGGTTTCAGCTGTTTGCCCATTATCAATTACAACATACCCCCGTAAAACCCGGAAAACCACGGAAATCCACAGAATTTCTAGAACTCGGAACTTGTGATCTACGGTCACTGAAACCGTTATTGCGAAGTAATTCTTCTGCTTCAAGTGTGTCCCTTGCAGGTTCAAAAGGGTGAGTATATGGACTACGAGATATCTGCCATAATTGTGATGGTCACATGCAAAGAAAAGGGGAATCATATATTCTAAACATGCCAAGTGTAAGTCAAAGTTGTTTTCTTTAGTTGCTCGCTGAAATCTCAAAATCAATTACACTTTGTCCATATTACCATTCCAAAATTGTGCTGTTTTACCGAATGTCCCTTCTCTAACTTCAGGCAAGAAAGTTTGGTAGTGACTGTGGAAGGTTTGCTAAGATAAATTAATTATCATTCACAGATGTCAAATTAGAATATGAAGTGTGTTCTGTGAGGTTTCCAATCGCCTTCAATCCTTCAGCATCAGGATTTTTTCCAGTATTCTTTGTCATGCTGTAATTGATAAGGGGAAAACAACTTAAACCTAAAACTAGATGGCAATACCAACAAAAAAACATATGAGTCAGAAATTCCCTGGGAATATTAGGAGCAAAGAACAAAGATTTTAAAGAAATTTTTAAAAAGTCAATTCCTCCGGATTTCCGTGGTTTTCGGAGTTTTCTGGAGATATGCTATAATTCATAAGGGGCAAACAACTGAAACCTTAATCTAGATGGCAATACCAACAAAAAAACATACGAATCAGAAATTCCCTTTGAATATTAGGCGCAAAGAACAAAGATTTAAAAAACAATACATAGTAATTTTCTCCGTATATACGTGGTTTTCCGGGGTTTCCGGGGATATGCTGTAATTGGTAAGGGGCAAACAACTGGAACCTTAATCTATATGGGAATACCAACACAAAAACATATGGTTCACCAATTCCCTTTGAATACTAGGAGCAAAGAACTAAGATTTTTTAAAAATAAAACGAAGTCCCTTTCTCCGGATTTCCGTGGTTTTCGGTGTTTTCCGGGGATATACTGTAATTGATAAGGGACAAACAACTGAAACCTTAATCTAGATGGTAATGCCAACAAAAAAACATGTAAGTCAGAAATTCCCTTTGAATATTAGGTGCAAAGAACAAAGTTTTAAAAAGTAAAACATAGTAATTTTCTCCGTATATACGTGGTTTTCCGGGTTTTCCGGGGAAATGTTGTAATTTGTAAGGGGCAAACAACTGGAACATTATACTAGATGCCAATACCAACAAAAATGTGTGAGTCAGAAATTCCCTGGGAATATTAGGAGCAATGAACAATGACAAATTAAAACAAATTCATTTTCTGCGAATTTCCGGGGTTTTCCGGGGTTTCCGGCTAAATGCTGTAATTGATAAGGGGAAAACAACTAAAATCTTAAACTAGATGACAATACCAACAAACAAATATATGTGTCGGAAATTCCCACGGGGGGGGGAGGGTTTCATATTGGTAGCCCATGGTCTATAAGGTATTTTTGCAGTATTTTGTTTGCTGCTAAGTAGCCTACGTTTGTCGACAGTTCGAATCTTCCTCTGTAGATAGCGTGACATGTCACATGGTCTATTGATGAAGATTCAATCTTCCGTCGAACGCAGGCAACTTAGCACCAAACTTGTAGCAAAATACTGCAAAATTACCTGTCCTGCAAAAATGCCATACCTTACCTTACAGTAGTCCCACTAATCCGGACTAGAAGGGACCGGACCTAGTCCGGATCACCCGAATTCCGGATTAACCGGAAATTGCCTTAAAATATCCGTAATGTACTGTAATACGTAATGTACTGTAATATACGTTTTGGATGGGTAAAACTATTATAATCTATTATTTAACATATTTATAACTTTTCCTACAAATTAATTTTAGTTTTTATAAGTAGACCTAAGTTTTTAACGCACGAACTGATATATAAGGTTAACAAAACAAAACATTTTTGTGACATAAATACCAATGTAATGATTGTGTTGAGTACACCCCGTTTCAGATCTCTCTATTTCGAGGACACATTAGGTATCGAACCCGGAACTTGCAGATCCGTAGTCAGAAACTTAACCGCTAGATTAGACAGACAATCCATATTTTAAAAAATTATTTCGAAATAGCTCACTTGAGAGGTGTACTTGACCAAAATAAAAAAATTTGGTACTCGCTGGATGCCGAATTTGATGCTCTACTTCTTTTTTTCTATGTTTTGCTCTACTTCTTTTATTTTATGTTTTTTTTTTTTATATCTTAGAATACTCATTTCTAAGCTCCAGACTCATATATCTCAGTCTTTTACAAAGTTGGAAAAAATCGTTGCTTTTTAAAGTGTTTTTCGACAACACCACCCGACCGAATTATTAAGTTGTGGTACTCATAGGATGCAGAATTTATTTTTCGAAAACCACAAAAAAAATCCTAAAATTTCGAGGATTTTTGGCTGCCAAAAGTTTTTCCAAGGTCGCCCGAGATATCATTCTTGTTTCTTACATGTTTGCATCCAAATAAACAAGTTCAAGCAATTGAGTGTTTCTACACCATCTTTTGCAACATATCCCCCGGTTTCGATCCTCTACTGACTGGCCTAGAATGTTGGATTGGAAATTAATATAGAAAATCTAAGTATATTGTCTTGAAACGTCAAAATAATGCGCTACAAAATAATAATAATACCGGCTATTCTAATATTATTAGAATGTTCGAGCAGTGAAGAAATTCAAATATCTGGGAACAGTAATTACAGATACAAATACGAGTAATATTAAGGTAGAAGTTAATTCTGACTGATATCGGGAAATGCTTGTTTTTATGCAGTTTACTGTCCAGAAATCTAAAAATAAAAAATTAAAAGACTATTATCCTGCCGGTTGTTTTATATGGATGTGAGATAATATGGTCCCTTACTCTTCAAGAAGTACATAACCTGAGAGGGTTCGAATACAGGGTGCTTAGGAAAATATTTGGGCCTAAGAGAGATGAAAATACGAACTGGAGAAAACTGCATAACAACGAGCTTCATAACCTGTATTTTTCACCGGATATAGTAGGGGTAATTAAATCACGGTGGGTGAGATGGGCTGGACACGTTACGCGCATAGGGAGGAAAGATATATTCCAAAAATATTGACTGGGAGACCTGGAGGGAAAGGACCACTTTGAAGACCTATACGTAGGAGGAAGGGCAATATTATGATACATTTAAGGAAAGTAGGATTTGCATAAGATGATTGGATGGAGTTAGCACAGAGTAGGGTTGAATGGCGGGCTCAGGTAAGCGCGGCAATGAACCTCCGGGTTCTATAAAATAGAAATAGTATTCCTTTAACTTGCTTAGGAATTGTCTATTGCCAGTGAGTAAGTAAGTATAAAAATTTTCACTGTATGAAACTGAAAAAATGTTACACAGATAATGAAATGAACATTTACGCTACAAAAGTATTTATTGAGTTTCTTGTTCCCTATAATTGTCTTTATTTGTTTTCAGACAGTGGAAAACTTAACTCCTCAAACGTTTCAACTAAGCCCTTTAAATAGCAGATCTATTAAAGGAATGAAGCGCCTGACACCAAGGGGAAAAAATCATTTTTTTGGTTTCATCAAGAAAAGTAAGAGTACTCTGTTTTGACTTTCAATACACGCCTATTTTTATTATATTACTACCTATTTTCGGTATTTTAAGTGCCTTTTTGTCTGCCTATTTTTAAAAAAAAGTAAATGTCCGAACTCCCGGACTCTAATGATGATTATTTAAAGATACCTCACTTCTATACGTAATCCGATTTTCCTTTAGGAATTCTAATCGTTCTTTAAAATATTTTTTAGTACACGCTCTCTAAAACAGCTGCTTATCGGACTGGTAACACACCGAAAAATTGCATGTTAGCAACCAAGGCCGCTAAAATTGCATAAAAGTGCATTCAAACTGCATTCAAAATGCACTTTTATCAGCCTTGTCCTTTAAAGTCGTCATGGCAATCTATAAACAAAACCCAGATGGCATTGACCAGTCACACCAACTTTAAAATGGATTTACGCATACAATTGGTCATAAAGCAACAAATTTAAGCCCACACGTTTCTTTATGATAATCAGAAACTTTACCAGGATTTTTCGCAAAATACGGTAGCCCACTTCATCATATGACAACAAATAATATAAGCCAACAACTTTTCACATTTTGGTTTACATGAAAAACATTCCATACCATGGAAGCAACATCATTTAAATGCCGTAATATATATCCCTTCTTCTCATAGTCTACTTCTGCCGTGAAGTTGCTGGCAGCAGCTCCAATTCAATGTTTCTGGCTTGGATTGAAATTTCCTCGGTATTATCATTTATATTTTCACAAGCTTTTCATAAATACTAGTTGGTATGCAATATTGTTTACAAACAAGGGACTCATATATTATGCATCTATACTACCACATTTGGCATTGGTACGTACGGTCATTGTTGTTTTATGATCTAGACGGCCATGAGAATATAACTTTAACAAAAGGCTGACTGCTTTTCATTATAATTAATTATACGGTATTTTTGTTTTATTTCATATAATTTATAGAACTTTTCCTAGAAAATATTGTATGCACCCACGGCCTCCTTTATTTTAAAATAAAGGAGGCCGTGATGCACCACGTACGCAAAAACTTTAGCGGACTCATCCAGTATTTCAGCCTCGGCTTTCGCCTCGGCCGCTATACTAGATTCGTCCGCTAAAGCGTTATTTTGCGTACTTGATACATAAATAGCTATTAAACATAGTATAAAACTTTTCTGCCAAATCCTGCTGCAATTATTATAAGCTGTAGCCATTTCAAGTTACCATGCCTTTACGTCCATAATTATTACTGCCTAAATTGCATAACGATCTCAGCTTTTATTTAAATAGTATAATTTATTTACACTGAATTAATATTCGGGTGTTAGCTTAGTCAGACAGTATAATATAATATCCGCTCAAAATACAAATTTAAATAATAAAAATATTCAGTTAAACCCATGCAAAAACTGATAAAAGCCGATATAAAAAAGTGCCAGAATGCTTTAGTTTAATCAGTGATAATGGCAATTATGATGTTCAGAAAATAAGTTATTTTGTTAATCTCCAGATCGATTCATTAAGCAGGGCTTACGGAAGTATAAAGATTTAAAATTTGATAAGCGTATATGAAAGAATATGTGGGTAGTGTCATTTGTCAAAGCTAACTGTGTTGCAGCTTCCAAAGCCGTCTATGAACACTGTAAAACAATATGTTGTCATGTGAACTGATTTGCATTTGATAAGTTCTTTCTTATATACTAGCATAAAATAGGCATTACATTGGTCATTACTCCGATAATGTTTATAATATAAAGTTAATATGATATGACCACTTCCAAAGGACATTTTTAAAATATAGATTGTCTGCATGTTCTAGTGGTTAACGTTTCTGACTTCGGGTCTCATTTTAGATATTACATTTTTAAATGAGAATATTATAGGATAAAAAAACCTCTGACCCTGAGATTTGAACCCAGGACCTTTGGCTATCCGTGCCACTGCTCTACCAACTGAGCTAAGCCAGAGTTCATTTCACAGCCCCAGAAGGGCAATCAGTCATAGAACAGAGGTTCCATCTGGCGCTGTGAAATGAACTCTGGCTTAGCTCAGTTGTTAGAGCATTGGCACGGATAGCCATTGGCCCTGGGTTCAAATCCCAGTGTCAGAGGAATTTTTCTCCTATAATATTCTCATGTAATGTCCATCAGAGACAATAATCTCCTATAATATTCTCAAATAATCTGTGGTTCTGGAATAAATATATATATATATAGCCTACACACATTTTTAAAATTTACTCAAATTTGCAAATCTTACTTTTATCTTCTTACTCGGTATATGTTACTAACAAGCCTTACTGACAGAATTAGTCTATGCTCAGAATCATTGGAATAAATAGTGACTAAGAAAAACTATAAATAGTGCAACAATCTCAACTTCTACATAAAGAGGGTTAGTATTATCTTTCCCCGAGCCCTTCAATTATTACAAGTATATTTTTGCACAATGGTATTTTATTCATAATTAAGTGCTATTCAGAATTTTGTACCACTAAAACCATTATTATATATTATTATACATTAATTTTAGCTATATGTCAACCATTCAACAGTACCAATGTTATTATATATTAGGTTTGAATCCATGTCTAGGCCTACGGTATAAGAAAATTAGTTTTTCTGTTTTAAGACAACTTGTGGAGACATTATTACACCAGAATATTTAATTCGAAAAAAGTCCATACCATTGGTTTACATAATGACTCGCTCCGCTCGCTGTGCCCCAAACCCCCAGCGAGGTGGTAGGGAAAAGCTTTTATTTATTAATTGATATCGTATCGGGGTCTATGTATTTAGACTGCATTAGCCTATATATTACCTATATATTGCCCATAATAAATCTGAAAAAAGTGCGGAACGACTTTAGATTTTTCGGAGGTAAAAAATTATAAATTGAACTTTTTTGGAATTGTCTCGTCGATACAAGCTAAAAGCTATAGGTCTGTCAAATTTCAGATTTCTGACTGATTTGGAAGTGGGTCAACATTAATGTCAGTAAAATGTTCAAAGCTTTTCTAGGGGTATAAAATTACAATTTTTTAACTTTTGTAATTTTTTCGTCGGATATAGGCTAAACGCCAAATATATAGGAAGTCAAATTTCAAATTCATATGTCATACCAAAGGTCCTGCGATCATATCCCAGTGTCTGAGGAATTTTTCTCCTATAATATTCTAATGCAATATCCAACAGAGACAATATGTGGTTCATGAATACATATATATATATATATATATATATTTTTATTATTATTATTAAATGAGAAATTTCCTCAAAACAGAGGTTTGTCTCCAACCAAACAAATACAACAGTCAAGCACTATCACATAACTCATCCTGACACACAAAATATGATACCACCATTCAGAACTCTACACTGCTCACTACATTTCGCCACTTATCCCTGTCTTGTACATCTTCCTCCACTAAACCAAATCTTTCCATTGGCATGTGTACATTCTGTATCCAGGTAGTAGCAGGTCGTCCTCTTCCTCTTCTTCTCTTACTTTCCCATTCCTGTACGATTCTAGGTATTCTTTCTTCTCCCATTCTACATACATGTCCATACCATCGAAGTCGTTTCCTTTCAATTGTGACTGCACTCTCTTCTTCTACTTCCATAAATACGTCGTATTTCCGTATTCCTAATCCTATCTTTCCTAGATATCCTGGCAGACCGTCTCCAGAAGTCCATTTCCAGTGCGTTCAATCTGTTAACCTGTTTTTTATTTAATGTCCATGTTTCTGCTCCGTAGAAGACTATACTCTGTAGTATGGTTTTGAATATTTTCGTTTTTGTACTATTGATTATATTTCTACTCCATAAAATTGAATTTAACATTCCTATTATTTTCTTTCCACTAGTAATCTTTTGATTAATATTCATATTTGATGTCCCCTCTATTTCCAGAATTGAACCCAGGTATCGAAAATTTTGCACTTTTTTAATCCGTCTCCCATCAAAGTATAGCTCATCTAGATCATTCGTCAAATATTCTGTCTTATCATAGTTTATCTTCAGTCCCCACCTTTGATATTCCATTGACAACTGACGACATACATAATTGGCATCTTCTCCATCCTGCGTTACTATTACCTGGTCATCTGCAAACAACAGGTGGTTTAAATATATTTTTTCAGATACCTCCATATATATACATTTTTAAAGTTTGCTCAAATCTGCAAATCTGATTTTTATCTTCTTTGTTGGTACATATTACGTTATTAACAAGCTTTAATAACAAAATTAGTCTAGCTCAGAAACATTGGAATAAATAGTAACTAAGATAAACTGTAAATAGTGCAACAATGGGCAAACCATGTCAGTGAATGGACTATTTAGACTGTGGTAGATATGAATGACATTAGGACAAACAGTATTTCCGTACCTCTAGGGGAGCTATAATCGGCAAATTTGGCAAGCTGATGGCAATTGGATGTGCCAACATTCCTGCCAAATTATATTATTCTAGTTGTCTTATACTTTTGTCAAAAATTAAATAATGTGCGAGAAATGTACGCTATTTACTTAAATAATTTTTTTAAATACTACTATTTAAGGCAGTCCTTTCCAACTCGAGCACTCTGCGCTGGTGCGCACCGTCGCAGCACCCAACGGCAACCCGGTGCTCTCCTTCCCCATGTAGCGGTGTGCGTCAGACAGCACAATGGTTAGCTGACCTCGCTTTCTTGGTGTAACGTCTTATTTAAATGATTTAAGTATTTAGTTGCAAGGGAGAAATTAGTTAATTACCACCATGTGTGACAGAATTAAGGCTTTCAAAATGTATAATTTATTATTTAAACATCAACTTAAAGCGGAAATTTTGACAATTTTCCTTCATTAAAATCATTAAATTTATCTATTTACAAAACCTTCCGATAGTATCAGACATTGGTACAGAAATTGCACGATGAATGCAATGCTCATTCAAAGAACTTAATTATATGGCACCTCAACTTGAATATTTATGACGCCATATTTTGTCCTGAAAATCACCATCATGTTTCCAAACAGAGGTGATGAAAGTACAGGTACTACTAATACACCGGCGATTTGCTTTCATTTTACAATTTCATTCATCCACAGAAATTTCCCCGACTTCACGCACTTGCTTAAAACTTACGCCAGTGTTCGAGACAACTTATGCATGCGAACAGATGTTTTCAATTACGAATTTAAATGAAAGTAAAACCAGGACCTCTCTATCTGATGTTGCCTTAGAGGCTGTACTTTGAATTTCTATTGCCAAATCGATTGTACGAAATATTGGTAAATTAGTTGCGGCAAAACGATGTTAACAATCTACTTAAATTCTAAATGCTCACAAACATAATATAAGTAGAGAATAAATGGTGTGTTTATGTGTTCACAAGATTGTTATTAATAATTTTTGTTTTCATAAACTGAGCGCTGACTAGACCCTTGGAGCTACCTCTGGTGCTACACCGACGCTCGCCTGCGCCGTGGAAGCACCTGAGTTGGAAAGGCCTGATTTAAGGCATAACAGATGGAGATATGACAAAAAGTCAAAGGACAAAAGTTGTAGATCTCTCAAAATCCGTTACTGGAAGTGCAATTGGTATGCTGACACAACTTACCGTTTAGTTACTATAGCCCCCCCCCCCAAAAAAAAATGTATGTGACGATTTATTCGCCATTTTGAAGGGTTGTTAGGACGTGTGAAAAGGAATAAATCGAACATTCCGAATTTTCCCATTGGTTATGTTATAAGCTAAAAGCTATAAGAATGACAAATTTCAAGTTTATAGTTCATCTAGAAGTGGGTAAAAATTAATGTCAGCGAGTCAGTGACTCAGCCATATGGCTTTATATTACAGTGATGTAATACGCACCAAAAAAGATAAACAAGATCTCGGTTAAATATTATTTCCTAGTGAAAACATTAAAAGCACACAATCGGGAATAATTTAGGGGAAGAATTAAAATGAACTGAAATATCAGTGGTAGAGTTTCAGCAGACTAATAAGTTTAAGCTCTAAACACATTATTTTTAAGATAATAATTATCATTTTGGGTTTACTCCATTTTTGGTTATACAGCGTACCAGCAGGATGCTGAGTCAGCCAACTTCAATATTGCATCTTGATTGACTGATGTGTATGATTTGTTCTAATACAAAAACAGAACAACTAATCACGAGGCCTATGCACAGATAAAGAAATGCACAGAATAAATGCTGGAGATTCAGGTGATACTCCTGTTCGTTCGTAATACTCTCTTCCAAGTGAATTCCAAGCCTGAAACCAGAAGGGCTAACGTAATCTGCAACCAATTTATTAACAATTCCAGCTTCTACCATTAGATTAATAACATTATTGAACAGCTTCCTGATAGGGTTTCCATATTGTAAGAATATAGTTCTGTGAACAATTCTTTTATCAGAGTTTAAGGGGCGAAACATGGGGCGGCTTTTCATTTCCCAAATTCGAGGCACATTGTACAAGAGAACTTCATCGCTTGACTGTATAGCTACGTTTTCATTTTCGATAGCAAACTCAATCATGTCTAAACTTCCATTTATAAAGGAGTGATAAACAGCTCTCTCACTGAGCAGCAAGTTTTTCTGCTGGATTTGCTCACCGTCAGTTGCCAGGGTCATGTTAGATTTTTCCAATTCATCATAAGTAGTTATCTGGTGGCCTTTTCCAGGGTCCGTAAAATAACTTGTCATGAAAGCTTGGAATATTGTACCGATTGCTATGGAGAAAACAATCCAAGACAAATAAACTATACGCATTGTCCACTTCTGTGGTCTATGGGCTGCTGAAACACCTAAGAACATGCCCCAAATGTTCAAAATGGACACCGAAGTGTTGCTGAGGTTAGAAGATCTGTGACTTAAATGTGTCATAAAAACTCCTATGGATATCAAGGCTAGCAACACGCTTAACCAAACATTTGGAGTGAACACGCGTGTTAAACTAGACCAGCGAGGATGTGGTTGTGCGAGAGGAACAAACCAAGTAACTTCTTGAGTGTAGTATCTCTCCAGGTAAGTCAGAGGATGGTATGCACCTAAGAAAATGCAATTAACTCCAATGAAATATTTTCTCATATTATTCGTGCCCATCTTAAGAGGTATGTGTAAATTAGATGCTACCTGTCTCACCAGTTCTACTTCTATTCCATCTTCAGGTTCACATGAATCTGTTGCTGTGACGAATGGTGGGTAATTCATTCCAAGTACGTTTATTTGACAATCTTCCAACGCTATGTATTTTACTGTTGTTGGTTGGAACGAAATATTTTCATTATTACAAGTGCCGACTACAGATATATCTTGAAGCATGCCACAAGAGTCATGGTCAGAACTATAAATAATAGTAGTATCCAAATCATCGTCCACCAAAACAACATCTACATTAAAGACAGAACATTGATACAGGAATTTGAATACATATTTAATGTGCTTGGCCTTTCCGAACAGGAACACAAGTACTTTAGATGAAATGAAATATCTATTGTTGTCTAGAAAAACATGTCTTTTAAAATCATGTAGAAGTGTTTCTGCACGTAATAATAGAATTGCTCCATTGAAATTGTAGTTGATATATTTTATGTGCGATTTTTCTCCAAGTACAATGACATTCAGTAACAGTTTTTCTTGTAAATGGTTCAGTAACGAGTCTTCAAACTCACTTAAACACGTATTTCTGTAAGGGGGAGCAGGATGCACAGGGAATTCAGTAGTTTCATATAACCAATAGGAAAATGTTTCAACGTCTTGGTTTGTAAAATTGGTTACTACGCGATGTTTATTAGATTCCGATCGCTTTGCTCTGAATACATGTTTCTTATGTATTTCTTTCGGAATGGATAACGATAGAAAAATCACCCTTTCCAGATCGAAGTAATGGCCGACAATCCTTGATGCACACTTCGTTGAATCATGCCAGTGGTTTTCATGCTTTGTTAAAGATGCTGCTGCTGAGATGCAACAAAAGTGCAAAATTATTATCAGCATGTACATTCTCATAAGTGTATTTTATCTTTACGGTTACAATTTCTAAGATAATTCGTGTTCTATTTAAAACTTGAGTCTTTGTACTGGGTATATTGTAGCGTCATTATAGTGTATTTATAATTTTTCTTCGTTGTGCGGCGTTCATCTTCTTTTACATGCGTAACAAATAGAAAAGAAAAATATTAATGAATATAATTGGTTTAAAACAAGATGGTATCTTAATGATGCCTTTAAATTAATGAAAGAACGTTGTTGATCAATAATTTAATTATGGGAATCGCATCAAATGCTGATAAAAATGAAATAATAACAACACATTTATGAAGAACATTAATCATGTTTTCTACGTACTTCATAATAATAATAACAATAATAATGCATTAAATTACACCCACGAAGGCCTCCCTGAATTTTTCGCTGGGAACCCGAATCCAAAGGGCATAGGCGTAGAACTCCAAGCAGGCAACAAGATGGATCGATAAGTAGAAAAAATATGCACTACTTCAGTAAATCTTTTCCACTCGTTAAATAGGCTTTCATGTCAAACATGGGGCTACATATATACAAATTATAAAAAGCTACACTTGGCAGTATTCGTGGCACTAATTACCGTATTTTACTGACCATAAGACGCACTTTTTTATCTTGAAAACAGAGCCTTAAAAGTTGGGTGCGTCTAATGGTCCGAAGTACACTAAAAAATTTAAATTATGGTAAATATTGCTAGAATTCCATAGTTATACACAAGGTGTTGTAAACGATAAGACAGTTTTAGCATAGACTGTACATCACTGCACTTGTCACAATCGTAAAATGAGGGTAGCTGGAAGCCAGGTATACAAAGCGAAAAGAAAGGAATCTTGAGTTCTTTTATACAAAAGAGTGTCTTCGCCGGGTAGTTTAAATGAATACAATGACCTCTGAACAACCTTGTCCCGTTACACTTACCACATGCTGAATTGAGGGTTAGAGGGTGTAAAAGTATTTTCAGTCTTTCATGAGAAATTAGTTCAGTTAAAAATTACGTAATGCCCTGCAGGTTTTAAGTTAGAAGTGATTTACACTGATTCCAATGTAGGCCTACAAGGTTATAATTTGCTTATGTAATGAAGTATATTATTCCCTTTAAAATATTTCATTTAGAATCGTATTAAATGTATTTTCCTTTAAATTTCCACATTAAAATTAAGGTGCGTCTTATGGTCCAGAGCGTCTTATGGTCCGTAAAATACGGTATATATGCAGTCCACGATGGGCTCCATACGTAAATGCACGCCATAAACGTAAGTTAATTACGGCACAGAGACAAACATTACTTTGAGTCACAGAGTATATTCGACTACAACAAATGAGGCGCTACCGGTTATTGCTGGAGAAATCCCAGTAGATCTGCTACTACAGGAAAAAATAAATGCTTACAATTAATAAATTTCATTTTTGACCAGAGAGGGTGAATTTATTCCAAATAGTTTTTCTCCTTATACCCTCTAATAAAATAAAATACAAAACACTGCGTCCTTAAGGAGCTGGACCAATTTATTATGATGGCTTTTTCCTTTCGTTGACATTAAAATCAAGCGTTAGGTCTACATAAGTTTATAGAAAAAGTTACATGTCCAATTCAAATAATAATGTCCTTATATGCACGTACTATAAGCTTTAAGATGATATAAGTCCCTATGTAGGCCTACATTGTCAAAAGTTAAAAGATAAAATTACAATAAGAGCTTTTTACAATAAAATAATTGGACCAGTAGGCTTTCAAAGCTTGTGGAGCGTCTATGCAGTGTAAATTCCTTAAGAGTTTAACACTATAAATACTATTTAGGTTAAAAATATCCAAATAGAACTCTTTGAGTTTTATGTAGAAGCACTATAAAAGATGTTGTCCAGATCGCCAATGATGTATAAAAATCTGATTCACATTTATAAAAACACATAAAATAATTATTTACAAAGTAGTGAATCTTAAAATGCTTGGTTTGCAGCAATTGAGTTGGATTCTTCAGCAGGCGTCACAGCTTCTTATGATGGTGTTCAGTGTGTTGTATTGTTATGTCTATGAAAATGCATTTCGGCAATATTCATAGATAGATAGATAGATACCTTTATTGCTGTGACATTTTCATTGACAGTACCTTCGTTGCATAATGTAGGTGCTCACTAAGAAAGGATTTTGAAAAATTCTGATTCTAAATGCCAAAAATTAAATGTTTTTGAAAATACTTAATCCCTTTTTACATATAATTATCAATTCCAAATCACAGAATATATTGTTGCCAAATGGTATCAGGTGGGCTTGGAAAAAACAAATGAAATGCACTTTTGACAAACAAGAGAAGTTATCAAAATAATTCATGTTATAAATAAATATTACAGAATGAAATCCACTAAAATAATGGAATCACATAACTTTGTCTACTCTGGACATAGAGAAAACAAAACGAGGTATGGTAATGTGTATATTATTATATTATATCGCAGGTTTTTGGAGAGAAAAGTATGAAAGTGATAATGCTTCCTGTTTAATTTCATCTCCAAAACGGTTTTATGGTAACATAAGAGTGGGAAATTTCCCGCCTCGATATTACAATTTTATGTTACTGGAATTTCTGTTTCTTCTTATTTAAACCTCTACCAGGCTTGCTGTGCACTGTACAAGCGATGGGATGCAAAATTCTAGATCCTCTATGAGCCATAAAAAACTATATCAAGCGTTTTCTGAGGGAATAGTTTGAGTGTAATAAGTCGTTCTTCCTATTTCAAATTATAAATGCCTATATAAGGACCTAGAATTTAAAATTGAAAATCCTTCATAAGTTAATTTCCAATTACAAAATACAAAACCCGGGCGACGCCGGGTCTTTTAAGCTAGTATATATATATAAAAATGAATGTATGTGTGTGTGTCTGTCCTTTATGCATTACTACACCATTCATCCGATCGCCATGAAACTTTGGGGAGTTGTTGAGTACGTTCCCGCGAAGGTTTCTGGCATATTACATTTTTAATTTTAGCTTTCGTTCTCGGGTTATGGGTGAAAACGGGAATGAGACGTGTATTTCTTGTGCTTTCGAAGGATCAGTTTTCAGTTATACATTTCAGTTGTCAAATCAATTGCAGAAGGCTTTGTCTATTTTTGTCATACTTTGGAAACAATAGCATCGCGATCGCTTTGGAAGGCAATGGATATCTCATGTTATTGTAAACGCCAGAGAAGTTGATGATAAGGTGATTAGGTAATATTAAATATTTATTTAACGTGGAATATACTACTCATGAAAGATGGCTAACAGAAAAATTGGGACTCTGAGTAGAATAAAGAAAGTCTGTTTATATGGAAGGCAATGGATAAATCTCATGTTATTGTAAAAGCTAGAGAATTTGATAAGGTAATGTTAAACATGTATTTAACATGGAATATGCTTCTTATGAAAGATGGTTTACAGAAAATTCCGGGGAAGTTGCTTAGTTCGGGGTCCTGGCTACAACATTTCTATATGTAAACATGGTCGTTAAATCTGCCTGAAATGTAACGGAATTATAAGCCTGGACAAATTTATTTTCTAATGGTGAAATTCACTTCAAAGCCGGATTTATAGCTGTATTATTAATTAGGCCTATCAATCGTTTAGTTTAGACCTATGAATGTTTCGCGTGAAAAGTGTTAATAAATATAATATTTTAATTATTTTGCTCTTAATTGTTAATCTTTCGATTAATTATCGTGGGCGAAGCCGCAGGGATCTGCTATAAGCCATAATAAACTATAGCCTATCTAGCGTTTCTGAGGGAATAGTTTGTGTGTGATAAGTCGTTCTTCCTTATTTCAAATTCTAAATACCTAACTTCATAGGCGTAGCGAGGGGGGGGTTTTGGGGGTTTGAACCCCCCCCCCATTGAATAAAAAATGGAAAATTGTATAATTTTTTTAAGTCTGCCCATAAATTGCTTAATACAAGTATAAAGCGTGGGAAGCTTAAAACTCGTTATTTTGCGTCTTAATTTTTAAAATTTTCCGGGGAAGGACCCCCGGAAGCTTAAAACTTGTTATTTTGCATCTTAATTTTTAAAATTGTCCGTGGGAGAACCCCCGGAAGCTTAAAACTCGTTATTTTGCATCTTAATTTTTAAAATTTTCCGGGGGAGGGCCCCCGGACCCCCTCTCCTTCCATACTCGCCAGACCCCGCGGATGTTATAACCCCCCCCCATATGGTCGGCCTGGCTACGCCTATGCCTAACTTATATAAAGACCTTAAAGACCTAGAGTTTGAAAATCAAAAGTCCTTCATAATTTATTTTCGCATTTACAAAATACAAAACCCGAGCGACGCCGGGCCTTTACAGCTAGTCGTAGATAAAAGTAGAAAGTGTGAGATATACAGTATATTTCAACTAAACAAACATAAATGCGTTTCTATCTCTCCACATGTGTAGTTCAGTACGAAGTTTATAATTTCAAGCAGAATATACCTAATTTAAAACAATATATTATGCTAAGTTATTACATCAAATTAAAGAATTATTCACATCATGCATCTAAGAGTTACGGAAACAATAATATGAAAAGTAGGTAGTTGGTCCATTGTGTTGGCAAATCTGCGCTGCCCACAGCTCTGGACACAACTTCATCTCCAGGTCGATACGGGTCGTGATTTCATTTCATGGTGACTGCAGGTTTCTTGAGAAATCCTTCTGCTGGGAAATTCACAGAATAAACACTACATGCCCTATACGTTAATTGATTTTAGCCGAACAGTAATTGATTCTCTCTGTGAATCGTGCTTTACTTATTTTCTTTCTTCTTCCAATTACATTTAAATTTCATAAGACTTCAATTTCTTTACCTTTCTACTTAATCCAGTCCCAAAAATCTTTACGCCTTACCTGTAATCGGTGCGTATCTTCTAATGCACCTGTTTTCTTATTGATATTATGCGTTTACGATAATTTGCCTAATTTTCCCGTACAGTTTTTACTTTTATACAGATATAGATCATACGATTTTACTTATATCTTTGAATAGAATATTTAGTGTTTCATTCTACTTTCTTTTAATAAGTGCCAGAATGGTACTTTATAAGATTGTGTGCGGGACGGGAATAATGCCTGTTCGTCCGTCCGTGTGTCTGTACGCGCGATACCTCAAATATGCTACATTGGATTTTCATGAAACTTGGTATACGCATTCATAATGAGCATGGCAAGAAGTCTATTCATTTTGGACCAAATGGGTTGACCGGTACCGGAGTAATGACTAATTATATGTCTCATGCTTTTTAAATGGCAAATCATGACTATACTACACACATCATTGCTTATCATTGAGGGCCTTGACTCCAATGCAGTCAGTTTGTTTATTTCGTTTGTCATGAGTACTAAATGAATACTGTTATATACAAAATTATTAGGCCTACATACATTAAGCGGAGTTCCTTACCAGTGCATATCGTGAAATGTTCGCATAATTATTTTAAGAATCTCTACGAGTATACGAGTATGAATTAAGGTTAAGTGTCAAACTAGGTCTTTGTTCTTCCGTAAGCTCTGCTTAATGAATCGATCTGAAGCTTAACTCGGAGATAGATTACAAAAATAACTTATTTTCTGCATAACATAATTGCAATTATCACTGATTAAACAAAAGCATTTTGGTAAAATCTCACCTTTAGGGGACCCACTTTGAAAACAAATTTTATTCCCATAAAACACGTAATATCACACGTATTTTGTTATAGATAGTTCTCTGGAGAGATATTGCCTCGACAAATGGTTTGTTCCAACCCCCATCCTCCTTTTTCGCATAGTATCTGAAAGTTTTTCAATTTTCTTGTAGAGGGTTTCATTCTTGATGTATATTATCTTATTATCCTGAAATATTGGTCCTATGATTTTTCTTAAAATCTCCCTTTCCTTTAGATCAAGTTTCTCGATCTGGCCTTTGAAATTCATGTTTAGCGTTTCTGCCATTTTATTCCACGTAATTAGATTTTTCACATGTCATAGTTAATATAATTTCTTCAACATTATTCCCTATTTCTTCTATGATTCTCTAAGATTTTCTTCGTAATTCATTGTGAATTAATAAATTGGCAGAATGATTTAGATATATCAGGCTTAAAACCACTTTCCATATAAATATGAGAAACCCGTCATTCTCTGAACTTCATTAAAACCTTAGTAAGGCCTTGCTTTAGCTGGAGTACCGATCTTGGAGACAGACAAACATGAGTGATACTGCTGAGATGAGTAATTGTGTGAAGCTTGAAGATGTTCTGGCGCGTCCGTAAAAGAGGCTGAAAGGATCAGTGCTGATTCAATCCCGGGTATCTTGTGTTGGGCACATTACGAGATAATGGTAGCAGAAAAGGGCTGCGGTTGCTCTAAAAGGGGAAAATGTTTTTCTCGTCTTCACACAGGGAAAGTGGAGTCAGATAGGCCTACTTCAATATTTGCTATTATTAACTCTGATTCTAGCTACATACATCCATTCATAGTTGATTCTATTATAATTTACAACAAAACATCAGAAAATTGTGTTCAATAATGATGAACATTATAACAAGAACTCTCATTCCCATATTTGAATATCGCAGAGCATTTTGGATCGCTTCTGTAAATTAAATTAATAGTAAAATATCCAAGATAGGTAGCAATCGCATATGTTTGGTTATCCTACATCCAAGATAGGTAGCAATCACACATGTTGGTTCTCCTACATCCAAGATAGGTAGCAGTCACACATGTTGGTTTTCCTACATCCAAGATAAATAGCAATCACACGTTGAAGGTAGCAGTCACACATGTTGATTCTCCTACATCCAAGATAAATAGCAATCACACACGTTCAAGGTAGCAATCACACATGTTGGTTCTCCTACATCCAAGATAGGTAGCAATCAGACATGTTGGTTCTCCTACATCCAAGATAGGTAGCAGTCACACATGTTGGTTTTCCTACATCCAAGATAAATAACAATCACACACGTAGAAGGTAGCAGTCACACGTAGCAGTCACACATGTTGGTTTTCCTACATCCAAGATAAATAACAATCACACACGTAGAAGGTAGCAGTCACACATGTTGGTTCTCCTACATCCGATATAAATAGTAATCACACATGTTGAAGGTACTTTTCATATATCTTGAAATCCTTTAGGTTTGCAAAACAAACCCAATTCTATAGGGAAAAGAATTATTTTCTTTTCTTTTTGAGTATTTTATAAATACTGGTGATAACTAAGCTCAGAGATGTCTCGACGAAGTTGTCGGGAATTATCATTAATTTGTTCAGAATCTAATAGTTTTTTTACGATTTAAGATCATTATAAAGAACTTAACAGACAAGCACGAAGTTAACAAAACTAGCGCTAACATGTTTTGTTATTCGTGTGGTCCTGTTAACTTCTTTTAACGGTCGAACATCGTACGAAGTTTTATGTTATTTTGAATCGTACATTTTAAAAGGAAAATAGTTATTTAAGTTCGCTTGTGCTTATAATAGTAATAAAAAAGAAACTCTTTGGTAATTTCGTATGAATCCAGGCTCTTTTGGTTGGCAACAATTTGTGTAAGACAAATCACATATGAAAACAAATGAACATAGTTTCTTCATTTGCTGAAAATACTAAATCGTGATCTATTCGTAAAGAAATGTGTAGCTCTCTGGTAGTTATACAATAGGAAATAACAAACTAATCTGAAAAAAATCCTTCGCTATGATACGGAAAAGCAGACTTTGAATGAATGGGGAGAAATGAAGGTCGTAAGTAATGTTTTGAGGGAAACTGTAATTGTGTTCGCTTACGATTGTGCTTTGTCAAAAAAGATCTAGTTTATGGACCAAATTTTTATTGCCGAAATAGTCATTTATGTTAATTTGAATTGTAAATAAAATCAGGTAAACTGATGTAACAGAGTGCCAGTATGTTTTTGTTTAATCAGTCATGATTGCAATTATGAAATGCAGAATACAAAAAAAAAAGTCAAATTGGCCGGTTTCGGGATTTGAACCATGGAACTCCAGAATGTGAGGCCAAGACATTACCATCTCGGCCACCTGGATCAGTTTAACGGTCTACTTTGATAAGCGCATGTAAACCAATAGTGTTGTCATAGCTAACTGTATTTTAATTGCCAAAGCCTTATAAGATCACAGTAAAACAATTGACATGTTGCCATGATAACTGATTTGCATTTCATAAATTCTTTCGAATACGTATATTACCATAAAATAGGCACTAAATTGAACATTACTCAGAAAGAGGTCAACCGATTTTAGCCAAAATCAATAGACGTCTTCCCATGGACCTTATAAATGTGTATACTAAGTTTCATAAAAATCCGGTAAAGCGTATTTGAGTTATCGCGTCTTTAAAATATACACTAAATTGGGTTTTACTCCGGTACCTGTCTACCGATTTGGTCCAATATCAGTAGACCTCTTCTTATGTTCATTATAAATGGATATACAAAGTTTCAGGAAAATCCAATAAAGCATATATTTTGAGTTATCGCGACTACTTATATATTCACATAAAATACACTAAATTGGGAATTATTCCGGTACTGGCCAACCGATTTAGTCGAATATCAATAGACGTCTTACCATGGACATTATAAATGCGTATACGAAGTTTCATAAAAATCCGATAAAGCGTATTTGAGTTATTGCGCTTTTAAAATATACACTAAATTGGGTTTTACTCCGGTACCGGTCAACAGATTAGGTTCAAATTCAATAGGGTACTTCTCATGGGCGTTATAAATGCGTATACCAAGTTTCATGGAAATCCAATACAGCGTATTTGAGTTAATGGCGCCTTTCTGTTAGAAAGGCGCCATAATCTATTGAAATAGGCACTAAATTGGGCATTACTCCGGTACCGATGAACCGATTTGGTTCAATATCAATAGGGTTCTACCCATGGACATTATAAATGTGTTTTCCAAGTTTCATGAAAATCTGAAAAAGCGTATTTGAGTTATGGCGCGTACAGACACACGGACGGACGGACAGACAGACGGACAGACATTTTTCGTCCCCACACACAATCTCATAAAGTGGTACTTAATTAGTAATAGGTAAACGATAAATAGCAGTAGTAGGAATACTATTAATTGTAGTGGTATAAATGAATGAAATGGATAATTTATTAATTTGTACGAAAGGGAAGATTCCTCTATAATCTCAATAACACTTTAACATATGAAACTTTATATAGAAGGAGAAAGAGTTCTGTTAAACAACGTTTACGATTCTAAATAACATGAAAAAGATTTACAACGCAGTATTTGTTAAACGATCTCGTACAAGACTTCATAAGTTTAATTTTATTATACTTTTGAGATGGTAACTAATAATTTGGTTTACATAAATTCTGAATAATAGTGTAATTATTGGAACGTAGGCGTTTTCCTCTGAAGTGACTCTGTGGCTCTTTACATTTCACACTATACTCTAAAGATATTTCTTGTAATCCTTTAAGTTAGTTTGCTAAGAGAATCAGCAGGAAGCAGCACAGGTGCGACGAAACCAACATTTTAATCCTGAGTTAAACGGTTGTTAGGTAAATAAAGGGAATGTGGGGTAGGTGACATGATACACTCCTATGCTACATGAACGTTAAAGAAATAAAGTGAAACTTAGACCTACGTGGATTTACATTTTAAAATTATCATCCTATTTTCAAGAAAATTAATAAATTCTTTTACGAGTTGTTGACACATTAATTGTATAATTAAAGACATCAGTGAAATCTCGATACAACGATTTCGCAGGGACCAGAAAAAAATATTGTTGTAGAGAGAGATATTGTTATATCGAGAATTTACAAAAAATGTTGAAATATTGGTAGTATATGTAGGAAACAACTTCAATAATTGAAATGCTTTAAGTATTTAAGGAAATAAAGAATTTTTACACAAGAACTGCTATACTGTACTGTATTCACTCCACCCTTAAATTATTACACTAACTTATGAGCAAACACATTGTCTTTTCAGGAAGAAGCTGGTAAAACATCCCAGTCTCGTCAGCATTATAAATATCTTCTGGCAAATATTTCTCAATAATTTTTTTTCATTTCATTACTGCACCAGAGATTTGCGTCATTTGTTGGTGCAGATTTCTCTTCCCATTGAATTAACTTAAAAGTTATGCCATGGCGATCTCTAAAGCGGACAAGCCACCCATTGCTAGCCTTGAAGTCCTCCACACCAAGCATGGTAGCAAACTTCTTAGCTTGACTACAAATCAACGGTCCATTTATTGGAATGTTTAAAGTTCTTTTTTCATTGAAGCATTCCAAGGTTGCAGCATCCAAGTCAATAAATGTTGCCGTTTTCTTTCGTTTTCTAGTAGGATCCACGGCATTTGAATTGAGTTTTTCCTCGATCCCATTCCTTTTCTTTAAGAAAGTCGACACCGTAGATTCCGAAAGCCCGTACTTTTTCGATGTTGCAGTTTGTTTCATGCCTGCGTCAATGTCTTTAATTACAGCTAATTTCTGCTGCATACTAATTTGTTTGCGAGAAGCCATGCTGACAGAGAAGCACAACAATACGCGAACACCACCAAACAAACTTGCCGTGCAGTGCAGGCACTGACTGGCGACCAGGCAACTGGTTTACTCCATTGTGCACTTGAGCAAGGGTGAAGCACGATCAAGGTCAAGGAAGGCGATTCCACCCTTAAAACGAGGCGGGGGAGTTCATGATTTGGACTTTCACGATCTATTTTTATCGTTGTACCAAGGAAAATGTATTTACGGGGATTCTAAATGTAATCGTAGTGGGGAGGTTTATCGTTATTAAGAGTATCGTAAAACCGAGGGGAATTTTACATTATTTTAATGGAAAGTATGCCGGGACCAAAATATTTTAACGTTATAAAGAGTATTATCGTTATATCGGTAATCGTTGTACGGAGATTTCACTGTATTTCTTATATATGTGACAACCTGTAACATTCTCAACTCCACACATAAAGTTTGTGTTTAATGTGAACTTAATGTATCTTAAACTCGGAATAAACTGAGAATATTATAGGAGGAAAATTCCTCTGACACTGGGATTTTAATCCACGACCTTTGGCTATACGTGCCACTGCTCAACCAACTGAGCTAAGCCAGAGTTCACTTCACAGAGCCAGATGGAACCTCTATCGTATGTCTGATTGCCCTTAATGGTCTACCTCACATGTAATGATCTACCTCATGTAATCTCCAACAGAGACAATAATTTGTGGTTCATAAATGCATATATTCATCTATGGGTATAATGTTACTGTACAATAACATTGGAAACCCGGTCATAAAGATCACTAATTAGTGTGCCCCATAGAAGGCCTATTCAGTAGGACTACTATGTGACATAACTTGTCTGTCTGTGAGGTAGATCATTAGGGCAATCAGTCATAGGAGAGAGGTTCCATCTGGCGCTGAGAAGTGAACCCTGGCTTAGCTCAGTTGGTAGAGCGCAGTGGCTCGGATAGCCAAAGGTCCTGGGTTCAAATCCCAGTCTCAGAGAAATATTTCTCCTCTAGCCTAATATTCTCATGTAATGTCCAAGAGAGACAATAATATGTGGTTCATGAATGCATATATATCCATCGGAATAAACTGTTGTCGTGTATTTCATCAACAGAAGGCAACTTGCCAAAAATGAGCTTTCGTTATAAGATTTGAAGCTTTCACGGCGCAGATTACTTAAGATGGCTTATTGGGTTATCAGCATTGTCAAAATTATTAGGTTCTAGCTTTCGGCAATCTTCACTCTGATAGGGATTGATTTTTGGATTCACTGGATTTAGACTAACAAGTCGAAAATGGTAATGTTTTTAGAAGTTTCACGTTAGTATTCATCTCATCAAGAGATTTAAAATTAATGCTAACAATGAGTATGTGCTAATAGAAGAAAAGTTCGTACTGTACCATTTTAAAGAAGTAAGGAACTTTAGCCTATAGAAACTAGTATTCTGTACTTAATGAAACCTATCCTCTCCCGGAGGACTTCGTGACCAAGATCTGATATTTAAAATTAATAGAATGCTTTAATAGTTCAATTTTAATTCATTCTCGTCAATTTCTTCTTCCTCTGCCCGTACTATAGGTAGAGGAAATATTGTTTTCGATCCCCAAATTCGAATTGAGTTTTTATCATAAATACACGTCCCCTGAATCCAAAAAGAATATTTTCGGGAGCATGTCTGTGTGTGTGCCTGTGAACATCCTGGCTGCAGAACGGAAAATCGTATGAAAAAAAAAAGTTGTATTTGGATTAGGTACCTTCTGGGGATGTGATACGAAGATTGGCGAATACTTTCTCTTATTTTTAAGGGATTTTACATGAAGAAAATTTAGTTTTTCACGAATTTCCCGAAAAAAACTAACGATATTGTTTTGATTTTACATATGGGGTGCATAATACTAAGAGCTAAAACTTTTATTTCAAACATTTTTCGATAAAATTCTTTGAACGGTAGTTATAAGCCACCCACTCTGAATACGCTCACTTTGGAATATGGCTTCTTGTTCTATATCAGAATGTGAAGTGAGAAAGATGTATTGGCCATGCTTAAAGTAAAGAAAGTTACGAGAGTACATTAATCAGGTTTTTTGGGTTATGTATCCTTTGGGGATGCGATGTGGTGTGGTAATGACATTATCTTCATTTTTTACAACCAATTTGCATTAAAAGAATGTCATACGAAATACATTAGATTAGCGTTCAGGCATTCACCACAGCATGTTTACCTAAACTTCTCTACACCTTCGGCGTGACTGATGATGACGTCCATGAACGTCGAAATGCATTTCACCGCACCAGAAATATAAACAACGAAAGCTGAAGCTATAAAGGGAAAAATCCTTACAAATTCAACAACTTCTGCTCAAACTTTGGAAAGATCACCGAACTTGAATCATTATATTCAACCTAGACCATTTTTCAATTTACGCTTCTATTTTAATAAATAACTGTATA
Organism: Ectobius pallidus; assembly: GCA_964059195.1. Taxonomy (NCBI): domain Eukaryota; kingdom Metazoa; phylum Arthropoda; class Insecta; order Blattodea; family Ectobiidae; genus Ectobius; species Ectobius pallidus. The sequence goes on from CAXKWD010000005.1 coordinate 17,012,741, forward strand.
ACATTTAAGAAGTGGAGCAGTTCTTTTTGTATCTTCTCCACACACACACACACACACACATATATATATATATATATATATATATAGAGAGAGAGAGAGAGAGAGAGAGAGAGAGATAGAGGGAGGGAGGGAGGGAGGCGTAAATATATGCTTTGTAATTTTCCACATGAACTGACAAATATTGTTTCAATTGTTTTAATATTTAATATTCATGTATGATTTTAATGTTTAAGTTACATTTTAACCACTTTGTTAAAGTTAACTGTATAAGATTTAATTTTTATTCTTTAATCATTGTAATAATTTCACCAAGAGTACACTGAGCTCAGTGCAAATAAACCTGAACCCACTTTGGGTTACTTTTCACTGTTTCTGCCATAAGGTGTTTACTACAAATAATTAGACACTTATAACAGTATTTTTACAAAATTATAATAAAAGTTAACTGCAAAACGTATTTTATTTAATTGGTCTTTAATTGGTATTGGATATTTCCTGTAGGCTTCAGTTATTGTTTAAGTATAATAGTGGTATATAGGCGGACATTATCCAAACACTTGATTCATAACTATATATCAATTATTATATTATGAGGCTAACTTTTATCTGGATAGAGGAAGTTATGCGTGTTTTACACAAGATTTTTTTTTATCACGAACATACTTCACTGGCATAGGCGTAACCAGGCCGACCATATGGGGGGGTTATAACATCTGGAGAGGGGAGTTCCGGGGTCCTCCCCCCGGAAAATTTTAAAAATTAAGGTGCACAATACCGAGTTTTAAGCTTCCCACGCTTTAAACTCATATTAAGTAATTTATAAGCAGATTTTTAAAAATAATGAAATAAATAGTACTATTTTCCCTTTTTTAATCAATGGGGGGTTCAAACCCCCGAACCCCCCTCGTTACGCCTATGTTCACTGGTAAACTTTTTGAAACATTTTTATTGTTGCCTCCTTTCATTACTCCTTCTTATCATCAACGACATTGTGTGCTTCTCCATTTTCTCCATTTACTGTAAGTTGGTACTTGTGAACCTAGATATTTAGTAACTGTTAGAAATTTAAAATATGTTACACTTTACCCCAGGGATGTGCCCTACATGCCACACGCGTACAGTTTCATGCCAGCAGTAAGCTGCTTATGCTGAAGAAGCAATCACAAGACTTTGTATTCTCTGACAACTCAATGTCTGCCCTTTTCATCTCAATTTCATAAACATCCCATTTTATGCATTTCTCTAGTACTAAACCCGGAAATCAGCATTAATTGCTAGCAAATATGTAGTGCTAAGAATTTCAAGCAAAGATATGCTATTGCATACCCTATGTGTTAAATTATATTACTTACTTACATACTTATTTACTCAATGGCAATAGAAAATTCCTAAGCAAGCTAAAGGAATATTATCTATTTTATGGAACCCGAAGGTTCATTGCCGCACTTACCTGAGTCCGCCATTCAACCCTATTCTGTGCTAACTCCATCCAATCATCCCCCACAAATCCTACTTCCCATAAATCCGTTCTAAGATTGTCTTCCCACCTATGTCTAGGTCTTCCACGTGGTCTTTTCCCTTCGGGTCTCCCAATCAATACTTTTGAGGTATCTTTCCTCCCCATGCGTGCAACATATCCAGCCCATTTCGTCCTTCGCGATTTAATTACTCTTACTATATCTGGTGATGCGTACAGGTCCTGAAGCTCATCGTTAAATTATAATTAAAGCAATAAAGCATAAATTATATTAAATCATTAAAATATTTCGTACAATATAATATTAAAGTGCGAGAGTCAAATGTAGCCTATGTTTCATTTACTGTCATAATACTTGCTACAAAATGTTTACAAAATAGTTTAATAATATAACAAAAATAACATTCTTAATCGATATATCCTCAAAGAAGACAAGGAGTTTCTAATTTGGCACACTGCACTCATATTGCTTTGAACACTTTGAGGAACCGAGTATTTTTCCCAATGCAGTTTGACTTTATTTTTTAATTGAAGCCTGATAATATTCCACTTAATCTTAAGGAAAGGTTTTACATGCTGTCTCCGTAATGTTCATTTGGCCATAACGTATGCTTAGAGCATTCTGCGCTCTGTATTTGTCCAATGCTTTTAAACTATAACATGATTTTTTAAAAGTTATACTCTACAAGTGCTGCTGTATGATCGGTAGATAGATACTTTCATGAACCTAAGACCACAAATTCGTGAGAAGAATGAATCTTTATTTGAGAAATATTTTCAACAAATTAGTGAATTAAGGGTAGGGAAGATTGGCCTGGTACCGGTCAGACCTCGTTACCGGTCAACAAGGTTTCCTCTAAAATGGTGAGAGAGAGCAGCAGACAACAGTTATGAAGTGGTAGGCAGGAACAAAAGGGACTTTATTCCTCGCAAAGAGTCCGTGTTTGTCTCGCCATTTTAGAGGAAATCTTGCTGACCGATAACGAGGCCTGCCGGGGCAATCTCCCCGAAGAACAAATGGGAACTGAAAAGATGCTCAAGAAGGCCAAGAAGAAAAAGAAACAAGAGATCTAAAGTGGATACATTCTGAGAATGAGCCAGAATATATAGCTGGAATGCACTTAATCACATTGATTTTATGTATTAGATTTTCCCTATATGTGAACTTGTTTCAACTGAAGGTTCATGTTTATCAGAAACTACTAGTCTTAGGTTTGTTAAATTTTTACCGGTCATGCAGCAGAATATTTAGCTTGTTTTGTGTTTTTAAAATTCATATTTAATACTTTGAAGTTTTTATAAATAAAAAATCAAAGTAAAAAAAGAAAAATTTACTTATGTTAGTAAACGAAATAATTTCATTTGAACAAAAATTGAAATATACAGAAAGCACTGATTTCACAAAATACAGCTACATGCATACCAAGTTTTATATTCCTAAGTCTCATACTTTCTAGTAATGTTGAGATTTAAGAGTTAACTAATTCTCTATTAAAAATACACATATACGAATTCACTCTTGAAAAAGCAAAATGCTTGTGCTCGAGAGAGATTTTAAGTATTCACAAAATTACAAGTAACAACAGTAATTAAAAATGCATCTAAATCTAATGCAATAGGCTACGTAAGTTCCCAAATGTATTAAGTGTAGGAACTAATCTGAGATAAAGAAATATAGCATAAAGACAATGAAATCGTCATATGACAATATATGGGATGCGCATATCAATATAACTATGATTTGAATAATATAAAGGTTATAGAAATAAACAAAACTAAGTCATTCTCAAAATAACTATGTTAATTTACAAACTAATATACATAATATACAATAATATACATTAAATTAAATTTCACGTTGAACTGTACATGGAAATAATCACCCAAATGACATAGGAGAGATAGGTTGTACCACCTCTCCTTAACTTTTCCGGAAAAAAAATATGTAAATGAGTTCACAAAATTAGGGAAATAGCATTCTTTTGTCCCAGTTTTTCAAATTATATACATTTTCTTCTGACTGTAAAAGATTGAACAAAATAATTTATTATACCAAGCATTGGTTAAGTCGATGGCAATTAATAATCTAGGTATATATTCCTGGAAAGTCTATTGCTTGCCTTAATTAAAATTAAAAGAGTACGAACACAGAATCTACTTAAACCTTAACGCACAAGTGTATAAACGAATTTGGTATGAAAGGATGCTGACCTGAGAAGAATCTATATTAACTATTAATAGTAGATTATTTATTTACTTATGTCATACAGAATGAACAGTTTCAAATATGTAAATTACAATCTTAAACATTTTAAGAGGAAAATAAAAAAATTATTATATAATATTAATAGCACAATTTTAATTTTGTTTAGTCTTTAATTGTTTTCAATCCAATTTATTCTATTTTTTTTAGTTGTGAATGCTATTTTAAACGACTGGTTAATGCTGAAAATTATTTTTATATACATTGTACTCATAAATTTAGAATTTTTCGTTTGTAGTATAGTGTGTATTGATATGTAATTATATTTATATTAATCTACTATACCCCTAAACACGAGATTTGCTCATATAGGGGTATGCTTGGTTTTATTTGATTTTACTTGTGTTAAATGTGTAATAATAACAATGTAATGTAATGTAAATAACCTATTTTCTTCTTGTATACAATGTTTCTTCTTCTAAATCATTTCTTAAAATTCTTATACTAAATTAGTTAAAATGTACTGTATATAATTCTTCCACCTTTTTGTTCAATAATCAATTTTTAATATAAAAAGTTTTCGTAGAAATCTATTTCTAACATCTATTTATATATTTTTTGTTATCACCGTCTGTTTTCATAAAATTTATCAGAGACAATGGCACGTATATTACTAATACGCCTGTAGTTGGTTGTGTGCGGATGTGAGCTCTTCTATGCCAGCATACAATCTATTAATATCCATGCTAGTAGTTGAGATACATTTCGATACATTACTGCTGTATCATCTTCAGTCCATATGGAAAACACTAAAAGTAGGAAAAGTAGGAAATCTATAATTAATGTGACAAAGATTTGGTTGTATTTTGTAAATACCTGCCTTCGATTGTTACTAACTTATACACTAGTGCGTTAAGGTTGAAGTAGATTCAGTGTTCGTAGTCTAATAGCACTAGAGGAATGAAATTCATTAATAATAATAGAGTTAAGGGATTTCACAGCCCTTAAACTCCAACAGGACTTTATAAAATATTAATGCGGGGTTGTAACCTCAAATATTAATAAATGTATATGAACATACGAGGGCCGTCCATAAAATGTTTCCCTGGTGCCGTTTACAGAAACAAAACACAATTTCATGGAAATGTTTATTGCAGCCGATACAGCAAGTGTACAGCTATCTTCAAAGATATTCTCCACCGAAATTGAGAGATTTTTCATTACGTAGGACCAACGTTTGAATACCTGTGTCGGAAAAGTCTGCCGTGTGCGATTTGAGCCACTGTGTGACAACCATGTCCGCCTACCTGTCATTCTCTGTCATTTCTTGAGGTGTAGGAAAAGATGCAAATCACTAGGAGTGAGGTCCGGGCTTAAGGTGAATGTTTAAACACCTCCCAGTCGAACTTCTGCAGAAGACTTGCTGGGAGGTGTTTAAAAATCCACCCTACAGTCCGGATCTCGTTCCCATTGACTTCCATGTTTTCCTACACCTCAAGAAATGACAGAGAATGACAAAGAGGCCACACAATGGTTCAAATCCCAGGCGGCAGACTTTTACGACACCGGTATTCAAACGTCGGTCCCACGGTTCCTGAGGCGAATATGTTGAAAAATATCTGAACACTTGCTGCATTTTTGCAATAAACATTTCTATGAAATTGTGTTTTGTTTCTGTAAACGATCCCAGGGACACTTACTTTATGAATCACTCTCGTAGTACCTTCTAATCACGTCAGTATTTCCAACCATCTGTAAAATAACGAAACATACTTTTGCCACCAGAACTTTGTCTTGCAAATTATATAACATTTGGCATATCATGTTCCCAACTTTGATGTATAGTTTTCAGTGATAAGTCATGATCGGAGATTAATTTGTTTGAAAGTTTACACTGGTCTTGTATCCGCTTCAGAAGTTGATGATATGCCACACCAACATTACAAGTTCTACACAAGGGTTCGATTTCAAGTTTTGTTAAGGATTCAACCTGTTTCTCACTAGCTTGACTACAGAAAAACCACAACTGAGAAAGGAATTGTTTATAGCTGGACAAATCAGGTAGATTCTCCAGCTCTTTCAACAGCTTGCTCAAATCAAATATTCCAGGCATGGTGATTGCTCTGCTGTTCCAAAACTTCTTTACAAATGCCAGAAGTTCGTTTTTCTTTGTTGTATCTCTATAGTTGTTACTTATGTCGACTAGCATTTGCCTGTACCTTTCTAAATTCTCGAATAAGTCCGAAACATCAGGATCATTAGCAGCAGAGAACTGGAAGTATTTCCCCCCTGACAATAATAGTCTTTGCCAAGAATATTCTCCAGCTTCGCTTCCTTTCCCTTGTAACATTTTAGCATTCGTAAACACCACAAAAGCAGCGTCCTCAAATCGTCCACATTCTTCATTCCAGTGTAACCTTTGTTCACAATATAGCCTATAATATCTTAGTAAGCTGAAATCACCCTTCAGCTGAATGAACTGAGAAATGTCTATGTTCATCCCAAACGTTGACCTATAGTTCACTTGAAGGCATACAGTTTTCTCCCTGAGCTTAAGAACAATGTCATTAAAATAACGCATTGTCTCCAACTTTGCAGAGAAGCTGAAAGTGTTTTCTACATTCTGAGCTCGTGACAAGAATAATGTCAAGAGCTTTGTCTGATATGTGTCCATAAGTGCATTTCGCTTCTTGAATCCATCCTCCACAGATCCCAAAGAATTCTGAAAACAAATGAATACATTGTTTATAACTTTTGCTTTTATTTTTTACGTCTATAGAAAGCCCAGTGACCCAAGGGGACGATGAATTTAACCCCTACACTATAAGAATATCTTGCAAAGCGCCCAATTTCCTTCAGAAAGGTCAAGTATGGCACATACAATACAATATGTCATCAGAATAACCTTAAGGGCTAATACTGACTGTAATATTATAAAGACTGACAAATTTCATGATTGACCTATGAGGGTATTAATATAAAGCAAATTTAAAATGGGTCCACCTTATTCTCTTGTTCCTTAAAATCAATTTAAAAAATGTAGCACATAGCTTAAAAGAGAACAAACGTTATAAATTTCATTCACAGTGTTTTTTACAGTATTGTAGAATATTCGTACAGGCCTATCTCCATTACTTTATGCATAAAAGTCTTTATAAAATCACATGAGAGCTTCAGTTTCCTATTCGAAACATTGTCTACTAGCCCTAGAAGTTTGTAATATGAATTTCCGAACACCCGGTATAAGCTATCTACTGTTTTTATTGCTGAAGCTCTCATGTGATTTTATAAAGACATTTTATGCATAAAATAATGGAGATAGGCCTATATGAATACTCTAAAAAAACTGTAAAAGAACACTGTGAATAAAATTTATAACGTTGGTTCTCTTTTAAGCTATGCGCTATATTTAATAAAGTGATTTTAAGGAAATAAAAGAATAAGGTGGACACTTATTTTAAATTTGATATATAGTAATATTAAGTTGAACACCACTGCACTAGAACATTTTATGTATTATAATTTTTAATACCAAAAAATATTATACCTCTTTCCAATCTGCATATCAGGATAAACGTCAAGAGACTTATATAGCTACAGTACCCTTTATTCAACGTTCTCCTTTAACCACGAACATCAATGTGGACACATCGTTAGGAGTATATAGTTGGAATAACACAATCTTAAATAATAAAAGACGAAATATGTATTACAGAGAAGTTTACTGCTCCATGCTTCTACTATTGATTTATTGCCAAGGTATTTACCTTACAATCTAAGAATATTAAGAATATTAACTCCCACACAAAAAGCTCGAAATCAAGATGGGACTTAGAAGAGTACAAAATCTATCTAGAGTGGTCGCTATTACTGCGATATATCTTATTAACCTTTTCAGAGTTGAAATTGTACACAGATAATAAGGCAGCCATGAAATGAAAACATCAGGGAACTCTAACTGATGAAGAAAATTTCACTCAAATAGCTGGTTCCCATAAATAACAATCTTAACGTGCATAAAAATCCACACAATTTACATAAAGAATTACTCCACTGTTTTTATATCTCTGCTTTTACATAATTCTTTGAGATGACGCAATTATAGGTAAATAGCAGTGAAGAGGTTTAAAGACCACACGTTTCATCACTATGAAGTTATGAATGCGAATCTAAATAACAAAAGAATAGGTTATAAAAATTGTAGAATGAATCAAATATAAAAAAAAAGAGTGCGTGGAACGCCACGCGACAGAAGTAAAACTTTATTTATTTATGTATTTTCTTCAGTTTTCCTTTTCTTTGTCACTTTCATCCTCTCACGGTATCCTCTTGCTCTTTCTGCAATTGATTTCGGTTTTTTAAAGTCTGTGTGTGCCTTTTTATGAGATTTATAGTTTGCATAAGGCAAAATAGATTTTAATATCGGTTCACACATATCAGTTCTATCATGCACTTCATTTAAAATCGCATGCGTTTTCTGCTACGACTTTGTTGATTATAGTGCTGTTCAACTTTTTTCAAAATGTACACAGTCAAACGAAAAGAAAGATGCAGTGTAATTCTCGAGAAGGCGGTGGCTAGTGCTGTTCAACTTTTTTCAAAATGTACACGTCAAACAAAAAGAAAGATGCAGTGTAATTCTCGAGAAGGCGGTGGTTTTAACACATTTACCAATGTCGGATAATTTATTTAAATTTTGGATAAGCTTAATCATTGAGTTGAATCATTGAGTTTATTGTTTTAATTTTTAGATGTTTTAATTTTAATTTTTTTTTTTTCTTTTTTTTGGAAATTTGTATTTTTTAATTTTGGATTTGCGCGGTAATCAACCTCCGGGTTCCATAAAATAGATAATATACCTTTAGATTGCTTAGGAATTATCTATTGCCATTGAGGAAGTAATGTCTGAAAAATTTCCTTTGATTACTCCTAATCATTGAGTTGACTGTTTTCTGTGCAGTCCGCTCCGAAACACGTAGTTTTGAGTGTGACTGATTTTGTGACTGATTTTGTGACGGTTTTAGTGTGACTGATTTTTCCGATTTACTCCTACCGCGAGAAAAGAAGTTGTACTTCAAAATCTTATCTGAAATTTACATAACTTCCTCTGCCCAAATAAAAGTTAGCCTCTTAGTATAATATAATTATTATGTATGACATTCTCTTCATGTAAATTGATTGTGAAATGAAGAGAATGTCGTTACCATATCACATCGCATCCCCGAAGGATAATAACCTAATTAAAATCTGGTTAATTAACCCTCGTAACTTTCTTTACTTCAAGCATGGCCAAAACATTTTTACCTCTTCATATTCTGATATACAACAAAAGGCCAAGGAGCACGTATTCAGAGTGGGTAACTTATAACTACCCTTCAGTATTTTCGAATAATAATAATAATAATAATAATAATAATAATTTAACGATTTTGTGTAAATTTTGTTCATGAGGTGCTAATACTAAGATCAAAACTTTCATTTGAGACATTCCTTGGCAAAAATTCTCTGAACTGTAGTTATAAGCCAGACATCATTCTTAGAAACCTAAGTCTTGCCTGGTGAATGATACATTTTTGCATCATTCTGCAACAACTGAATATGTATATATATATAAACATAAACAGTGAGTTCCACGCAAGAGTTGGCCAATGACGCGGGTTTCTGCGTCGCGACGGCCACAGCTCTAAATCCCGAGCGATCGGGAGAAATATCTACGCAAATAAATCCGCTTACGCAAGCGATGTAATGATTCAGATTATCACATTTACAGTTAAAATTACAATGAAAATAGCCACGTAACTCATCACAAGTGATGTTGGAAATGTTCTCCTCTTGCATCCACACAATACTGGCACCTTTTTTATGAAATTTTCTTTCACGCGCATAAGTTCAGCTTCCGAGATAAAGTTAATTTATTTTGTGATATTGTCTTTAAGTTCTTCTTATGTATGGGAAATTGACTTATACACTTTATTTTTCAAGTTTCCCCATAAATAATATTTACATACTGTTAGAAGAACTTACAGACAATATCACATAGGCCTATCACAAGAGAAAGAAACTCTTGTCTCGGAAGCTGAACTTACGCGCGTGAAAGAAAATTTCATAAAAAGGTGCCAGTATTGTGTGGATGCAAGAGGAGAACATTTCCAACATCACTTGTGATGAAGTACGTGGTCATTTTCATTGTAATTTTAACTGTAAATGTGAGAACCTGAATCATTACACCGACCGCGGCATTATTTACGTAGATATTTCACCCGATCGCTCGGGAGTTGGAGCTGTGCCAGCCGCGACGCAGAAACCCGCGTCATTGGCCAACTCTTGCGTGGGACTCACTGTGTATATATATATATATATACACATATAACTCGAAAGACGAGATAAGAAGCTGGGTTTGAAAATGCGCGATAGTAATATGAACTTGTGAGGAGGCTTCGAAGCGGAAATCTCGCGCATGTCATGATTCCTGTCTAACTTCGAACATGAAGTAAGAAAGGTGCATTCTCCATGTTTAGGGTAAATAAAGTTATGTCAGTGCATTACATCAAATTTAATTGGGTTACGCATCCTTCAGGAATGCTATACGAAGCGTGGCAACGATTTTCTCTTAATTCTTATAACCACTTCATATCAAGAGACCATTTTAGTCGATTTTCTCGAAAACGGCTCTAACGATTTTTGTTAAGTTTCCTTCACGAATTGCATAAAATGCATAATTTATTATTATAATATGTTATGTATTATGCATTGTATTTTCAAGAGATAGGTCAATTTTTGGCAATTTTTAGGTCATTTTCGGCACTTTTAGGTCATGTCTCAGTGGAGGTTGAGAGGAAGTTTTCCATGTACAAATCGTTACTTTCAGACAACAGGAATCGTTATTATTTGAGAATATCCGCTAAGTGTTCATAGTTCATTTTAATTCAGGTTTATTGTGAACACCACAGCAGCTTGTCTTGTAGCAATAAATATTTTTTCTTTCTTTTTAAATTACACATATTTGCTAAGGACAATTTTATGCGCATGCCAGTTCAGAAAGAATTTCTTTCTCGCTAAGTGTGTCCAAGTACTATAAATTTACTTACTTCTTTAGTAACTTAACAAAATAAGTGTGTTTTATAATGTAAATTCATATATAGCGCACTGTCATCCGTTAAATTGTGTTTAGCAATTCGATACTTAATTAAAAAAAAACTAATTGTAAGTAATAATGGTAAATTTATTCTTCATTTTATTTTTTATTTTGGATAATTTTTTCACTATTTTTAGGTCATAAATGCATTTTTTATTTGCATTTTTTCACTATTTTATGGTCATTAAATGCCTTGCCCTTCATATTATTATAGATCAAAACAAAAGAGTGACTCACTTCTATATGTTTGATCCGTTGCCAACTTTGAAACTATTAGCCTTGAAATTTCTGATGTAGAGAAAAATGTATTTGCGAATAACGAGCACCTCGTCGTTCGTCAAAATTAAATTACCTTGCCATTTTGTATATTGTTATGGGAGGAGCCACTGCCTTCTATATCTAAGAAATAAAGAAGGCAGTGGAGGAGCACGTGACAAATGAAAACCGGCAAAGCACCTTCGTATCTATCTGATCATGTCCAATTTATTGATAAAGCATTCAGATTAATAAATCTGAAATTTCATAATTGGCAGAAACTGTGTCCTTATCTAATAGTGTTACATATAAAGTCACGGAGATAATACTATGATAATGAATTGTCGTGTGTTGTTAGAATGTTAGATAACTTCGCAAGGCCGCAGTCAGTGCACATCAAGTCTTCCTCTGATCTCTCTAGGATCCACTACTAACCTGGTGCCAGAGATTACTTTGGTGCATTTGGTACAAAAGCCGTAAACGACATAATTACAATGCTAGTGTGTACATCTACTAAAAAATTAGAGTAAATAACAATTAAATCAAACCGACGTCCCAACATATTTTAACAATTAAATCAAACTGACCTCCCAACAAATGTTAACAATTAAATCAAACTGACTACCAACAAATGTTAACATTTAAATCAAACTGCCTTCCCAACAAATGTTAACATTTAAATCAAACTGACGTCCCAACAAATGTTAACAATTAATTCAAACTGACCTCCCAACAAATATTAAAAATTAAATCGAACTGACCTCCCAACAAATGTTAACAATTAAATCAAACTGACATCCCAACAAATGTTAAGAATTAAATCAAACTGACATCCCAGAAAATGTTAACAATTAAATCAAACTGACCTCCCAACAAATGTTAACTCTTAAAAGGCGACTGGAATGAAACTTCATTAATTTTCATAGGAATAGGCAAGCTATTTTCTCTCTTCACATTCCGAATGAGTAAGTGGCTGCATGACATTGAGTTTTCAGTACACATTGTGATGTCCCCAGAGCCTAGAAATGCTACTTTCTGAAGTGTATAAGTGTTTATCTATATCTTTACGGCAAGCGTATAAACAAAATTTAATATGTAACAAAAGTTTATATTCTAGTTAAGTTACTTCCAGATAAGTGATGCGAAGCATGACGACACCATTTCCTTAGTCTTACTTACCTTAAACTCACATCTTTACGTGAAGAGAAGCTTGTTTTATATATTTCCTCAAAAATGAATCCAAATAAATTGTTAACATTTTTATATAACTTTCTGTTTATAGAAAAAACTAAAAGTTATATTAGTAATATTTCTTCATATTAATTTTCTACTGTAGCTCTTGCTTGAGAACTGTCTGACACAATTTTTAAAAAACGATGAAAGTAACCAGGTCCATAATTAGGTTCAAGAAATTAAACATCAGATTTAAAAAGATGTCATCATTTCAGATTTTAAAATGATGACAGCCAAGTATATCTGAGTTACCGTTAATGTCATATTTGACCCCAAGTAGAGAATATAAATATTATTGCTCCATATGAGATTACTCCTCCCGGAAGGAGCAGTTGGTAAGGCACTATCTTTCTGTTTTCAAGTTCGTGAATTCGATCGTGACGTACTGTAAGTCAGTTACATTTATGATGTGTAAATGCACAGGACCAAGTCTACATTTGCAGGCATCTAACAAATTCGATATATACCGGCGTCGGTTAAAGGCCTAAGGACCAGTAACCGTCATTAAATAATCATAACATATAAACGAAAACAAAAAAGTAACTGATGCATTTTACAATCGCTTATAATGAGTTTGTGGAAGATACAGCTACTTACCATAGAATATCTTCTACTGGTATTGTTAGGATCATGAAGCTTGTCCGCCCTGGAAAACAAGTAGGCCTAGATGTAATTAAGTTTTGTAAGATTGTAAATACTTATAGCTTAGGTTGTTGAAGATATGTATATATGTAAGTAGCTAATGTGACCTATTGCAGTTGGTACTGCCTAAAAGTCTTATAAATAAACAGTGATGGGAAAAGTACAAAAATAAAGTAATTGGGCTGAATTACAATTACCTGAGAGACATTTTACTTAATTACAATTACAAATTACTTTTTGAAAAGTAATCAGTAAAATTAAAATTACATTTACAGTTACTTTACAGAATGGACGTACCTAAAAATTCCTTGTTTTTTGTTTGTTTTGGGCACAAGCCCAAATGATTAATGAATAAACAAACAAAAATATCATTGAGAATATTTTTGGATACATTAAGTAACGTTTTGTTAACATTAACTATAATTTGGATATTAGTTGCAAAAGCAGTAGTGATGATATAACGACTACTAAATTGTAACAATTACAATTTTATTTCCAGAAGTAAATTACAAGTAGAAATTACATTTTTTTAAAAATTATCGATTACAAGTAAATGGGACCAAAAAAGGAATTGTTACAGTAATCCGATTACTTTTATTTAATTACTTCCCATCACTGTAAATAAATATCAAAATATCAAAAAGTGAATAATGTTTTTACATGAAACTGCATCACCATCCTCATATACAGTAGCATATTGATCTAAAGTTTATATTTACTGTCTGTTTCAGATGTCTTGAGAAATGAAGTAAACAGTGGTTGTAATGGCAGAAAAGCACGGTGAGCAAGCAAAACTTATGTTGAAATTTATAGAAATAAGTAACACTAAAGTGCTATTTTCGAAATTAATTATGGTAATACTGGACGTACAATGCACACAATACTTTCAAAATTACGTTCGCCTGTCTTTGATGTTAAGATACAACGAAATTGTCGACCTGTGAAGCCGAAAGAATGTGAATTGGGCTTAGGTCTGCACATAGGCGTAATCAGGCCGACCATATGGGGGGGTTATAACATCTTGGGGTATGGAATACCCCCCAGCGGGGGTCCTCCCCCGGAAAATTTTAAAAATTAAGGTGCACAATAACGAGTTTTAAGCTTCCCACGCTTTATACTCATATTAAGTAATTTATAAGCAGACTTTAAAAAATTGTACAATTTTCCTTTTTTTAATCAATGGGGGGTTCAAACCCCCCAAAACCTCCCCTCGTTACGCCTATGGGTCTGCAGGGGTGTGCACGAGGTTGGCCACTGCCCAATAGGGTGTGAGCATTTAACCCGGATATTTTTTCTCAGAACATCTGGAACGGACGATATTTGTGTGAGTAGGTGTAGCTTTTTTAACATTATTGGAACGTAGGGTTTTAGGATACATTCACATTGTAAGGGGTGATATAATATATAGGGTGCGGCAAAACATCCTCCCTATTTTAAAGTTCAAATAAAAAACAGATGGATCAAAATAAAGAAGCTGTATTAACATGAATGATTCTACACAGTGGGAAGTTTCATGTTTTGAACAATGTGTCACTCACGGGTGTCCTTCACTATCAAAGCATTGTTGAATGCGACTTCGGAAATTCTCCATCGTTCTAATAGTGCAGGCCGTACTGGCGCACGAGTATGCAAAACTTTTCGGACGCAGTTTCTTTTTTGATTCTTAATTATGACACCTTACAGTATGTAGAAATGCAGGTTGCCACCAAATATTGTGGTCGAGGTTATCTTGACCCGCCATTAAAGATGGCGGACGAGCCACATCATGTTTACGCCATTATCTCCGTGACCCCTAGTCCAATCTTTCCGTTCTTTTTTTTAAATAAAAGAAAATTAAAAATACAACCAAAAATGTTATTACACATTTTTTGTTATCTTCTACCCTTTGCAAGTTATTTAGGCGCAAAGTTTTTTTTTTTTTATATTCATAGAAAGGGTATACTGAAAAATGAAACTATGAACTACGTTTATCACATGCATTCCTAGTACATACATATATTTTTTTATTCAGTTTCAAATATAAAATACATGTTTGCAATCCTCAGCAATACACACACATGGTGGTATTCAGTTCATTTGCTTCTTTTTTACAGCTGCAACTAAATGTCGTACAGCGAGACCTACAATTGCACGGTGGTACTATGTAATCAGGTACTGCCTTTTTTGTAACATACTTTGGTAGAAGTTCATTGCTATTTTTTCATAACCAAATTCCGTCAAGTCTAATCTATTATGACAGAAGAAGCAGGATTATATGGTGAAAATACGTTACAATCCATATTAAACGGTAATCGCTACTATAGGGGCGTTAGAGCACACAAGCTCCTCTATGAAGCTCTTACTTATTTGCAGCTTGAGCAATATGTTAAGTATGCTCAACTTCAAGTTTTGGAGGAGTTGTTTACAAGTTCAAAAGTCCAAATCTTACGGGAAGCTATTGCCGATCACAATGTGGCTGATTTCAGTACGACACACACTCTTTTGGAATGTGGTCTGGAAAATGCCAATTTCTTTAAAAGCTTCAATGATATCACGGCACACAGAAGCGCTAATAACGATACATTGCAGTACTAAGCTTATATGAAATACTGTGAATTGGTTGGAAAACTATTCGATTCGTTGAAAGCCGACAGAGATTGCAAACTTGAACTCCATATTGCATCTGTAAGAAAAATGTTACCGTACTTTTTTCTATGAACCATCACGATGTAGGCCTACTTATAAGACATGCTTCAACTTCCATGTGGCGTGAAAACTGATCCTGAAAAGGGTATGTTGTCAGTCACGAAAATTACAGGATCACTGTAGCTAGTGATCTCGCTCTTGAGCAATTACAGATAAGTTCATCAGCGGTCAATGGTGGATTGATTGGGAACACACAAAAAAAAGATGCAATGGGGAAATGGATAGTTCTATATCTAACAAAGAGTGCTATTTACAATGTACTCCTGGAATTTTTGTGACATGAACAATGATCCTACAGGAGCAGCCGAGGATTCATTCACGCATAATGAATGGAGTCCCTCTAGAATAAAGTGAGACGAGGCTGATTTAAAGAGATTAGTTAGGAGCCTGTCAGAAAAAAAGAAACATATTTACAGGAAAAGACGAATAAATTGGTAAACGAAAATGTACCGTCTTGTATTTTAAAGTTTGAAGAACATGGAGAAAATCTTCATGAAGAATTCTTTTATTTCTGCTTTTGGAAAAAGAAAAAGGTGTCTTCGACCATATGAAGCGGGCAAGATTTCGGAATTTAAAATACGCTCCTAAGCAGAAAGATACAAACTGCCAAAAAGGTACAAGCAAGGAACTTCAGAAATCAAAAGAATCTCTTGACATCCTTAAGATTGTAACGTTATCGATTCAACGTGAATATGACCAAAAGTCTATTGGTAGTCATGAACTAGCAGAATATCCTCGTGCCTTGACTGATGTGCATGGGTTCATGAAAAAACCTGATAAGCTCGTTCTTATGAATGTTATTGACAATGAAGTTAGTTGCGCGTATGATGTAGGCTACGGTCTTCCGTCAGGTCATTGTATGATTCATATATTTGACTGGATGGCTCTTGTGTTCATCATTCAACTACGTAAATACGTTTGGGGACTTCACAGGAGCTTTCTACAAGTACATAATTTCTTTCTATTCCAGACCTAACGTACAAAGAATTTACATCTTTTCGATAGATATGGTGAAATTTCTATGAAGAATATGGAAGCGAAAAGATATGCAAATGGTTCCAGTCCTGTACAACTGAAAATCTTGGAACCATCCACTCACATACCTAAAAATATCAAGAATTTTATATGTTGCTCTTCAAATAAACAAGAACTTGTAATATTCCTGTGCAAAAGTGCAAATCACTATGTTAAACTGAATGAAAATCAAGATTTGGTGATATTTGGAAGATTTGATGACGAAACTAAATGTTTCAAAATCCAGGGAGCCGTGACTTCAGGGGTTTTGGATCTAAGATGAAATCATACTGAAGCAGACACCAGAATCAACGTGCGTGTTTTTCATGCTGTACAACCTGGATCAGAGCTAATGATTCATAGTTCAGATAGGCCTACTGATATTTTTGTTTTGGCAATTCATTTCTGGCCAAAATTTAAAAATTATGACTGCTCGGGTCTATGGATGAAAGTTACATCTAACAAATTAAGAATAATAAGTCGCCATTTAGTATCTGACTCTTTGGGAGAAAAAAATATTAATGTCCTACCAGCACTGCACGCTTTTAATGGTTGCGACACAACAAGCAAATATCTTCAAAGAAAAAGGCCTACGATGAAATTAAACAACCTTGCGCTGGAGACGTCCTTAAGCCACTGGGAAATGGACTACCTCTCACTCACTCACATCCAACAGCTCTGGAACAACTATATTTAAAACTAATAAATAAACCAGGACTAACAGCAGACGAAGCACGTTATATATCCATATCTCGAACAGTGAGACTGGTTTGTCATTAGACAGAATTCCATGCTCTACATCAACATGCTTTACGTGCATCAGCCCAAACATACATATAAAAGAACGCTTTCAACGCTTTCAACCCTTTCAACCCCTTGTGCGAGCCATTAGACTTGACGGAATTTGGTTATGGAAAAAATAGCAATGAACTTCTACCAAAGTATGTTACAAAAAAGGCAGTGCCTGATTACATAGTACCACCGTGCAATTGCAGGTCTCGCTGTACGACATTTAGTTGCAGCTGTAAAAAAGAAGCAAATGAACTGAATACCACCATGTGTGTGTATTGCTTAGGATTGCAAACATGTATTTTATATTTGAAACTGAATAAAAAAATATATGTATGTACTAGGAATGCACGTAATAAACGTAGTTCATAGTTTCATTTTTCAGTATACCCTTTCTATGAATATAAAAAAAACACTTTGCGCCTAAATAACTTGCAAAGGGTAGAAGATAACAAAAAATGTGTAATAACATTTTTGGTTGTTTTTTAATTTTCTTTTATTAAAAAAAAGAACGGAAAGATTGGACCAGGGGTCACGGAGATAATGGCGTAAACATGATGTGGCTCGTCCGCCATCTTTAATGGCGGGTCAAGATAACCTCGACCACAATATTTGGTGGCAACCTGCATTTCTACATACTGTAAGGTGTCATAATTAAGAATCAAAAAAGAAACTGCGTCCGAAAAGTTTTGCATACTCGTGCGCCAGTACGGCCTGGTCTATAACCAACATTTCTTGAGGAATAAGACCAATCTCTTCCTGTATTGCATTTCTTAGGGCTGGCAAAATCCTCGGCCTATGTTTAAACACCTCAGCCTTAAGATATCCCCACAGGGTGTAAGGTCTGGTGATCGTGCTGGCCAGGGAATGTCGCCAAGTAAAGAAATTAAGCGTCCAGGAAACATGTTTCTCAGCATTTGGAGAGAAATCCGAGCTGCTGAAACCATACCTTTTCAGTCGGCAGTGCATTGAGTCTTGGCGAAAAAAAAGTGTTGATCATGTAAGTGTACCTTTCAGAGTTTACTGTCACAGTAGCACCATCCTCTTTAAAAAAAAAAAGTAAGGACCAATTATCCCGATTCTTCCAACTACGCACCATACAGTAACACGGTTGCTATGCAGAGGTTTTTCATGAAGTTCATGAGTGTTCTGTCCACTCCAATAACGGAAATTTTGCTTATTAACACATTCAGATAATTGAAAATGTGCTTCACCACTAAAAGGACCACAGCATCTTCTGATACAACTTCAAGGATGTTTGCACATGACCTCACATGACCTCACATGATTTTCATAATCACGTTGACACAACTGAAATGGTGAACCTTGCTATAAGAGCACGGAGACAGGATTATGGTCTATTTACACTTAGCAGTGAGGTGAACTAATGTAATATACTGAAAATCCTAAATTCCCACTGTGTAGATATCATTAATATTAATACAATTTCTTTATTTTGATCCATCTGTTTTTTATTTGAAATTTAAAATAGGGAAGATGTTTTGCCGCTCCCTTTATGATTAAGCCGAGGATATTTAAGCATTAAATCTTGTTTTAGGCAGCCTAAATAGGCAATAAGAATAAGGATTACAATAGCACTTTCAAAATTTGTACTACTTACGAGGGCCGTCCACAAAGTAAGTTTCCCTGGGGCCGTTTACAGAAACAAAACACGATTTCAAGTAAATATTTATTGCAACAGACACAACCAGTGTTCAGCTATTTTTCAACGTACTCGCCACCGGAACTGAGACATTTGTCATACCGTGGGATCAACTTTTGAATACCTGTGTCTTAAAAGTCAGCCGCCTGGGATTTGACTGTGACAACCACCTTCGCCTCTCTGTCATTCTTTGTCATTTCGTGAAGTGTAGCCATTTTTGCAACATAGATACAGGTTAAGTTGATCAGTAATTTACGTAGTGTCACTTATTATAATTATACTATTGCTTAATAGTTAAAACAGATTTAATGCTTAATATTTATAAGAACTTACTAAAATCTAACTTTACCATGTCAGAATATCCTGTTATATTAACAACTACTGCTCGTAGTTTGCCTAACCGAAGAATACTTTTAGGAGAAAAATTGCTCTGGTATCGGGATTTGAAACCGTGACATTCGGGTTTCCGTGCCAATGCTCTACCAACTGAACTAGCCAGAATTGGATTTACAGCGCCAAATCAAATCTCTCTCTTTTATGATTACCCTCAAAGGTCGACCTCACTGAAAGACTTTTGCATCTTATTCAGCATTATGAAGTACACTAAGTTATAATAATTCAGTGAATTGTATATCGACATAGCCAGAGTACATAATCATAGGAAAGATATTCCATCTGGTCAGCTAATTGAACTCTGGTTAGCTCAGTTCTAGAGAATTCGACATGGACATCCGAAGACGGGTTCGAATCTCCGTGTCCTGAAAATATTTTCATGTAATATTCAGCAGAAACAATATTCTAGGCCAATCTACATACAAATAGTAATTAGTCTTGCTTGCTATAACAACATTGTGTAATACTTACGCTTTTACAGACGACTCTGATAGATGCCTTTTCATCACATATGAACCTCTTGGCCCACCAATCAACGGTAGATTCCCACTGTTAGCTTTACTGTGAAGCCCAACTACTTTTTTATTTCGTTCATCGATTTGATTCAATGAGTGATTTTCTCCCAATCTTAGATGGGGTTCTTGCCTTACAGAACCTAGGTCTACGAGGCTATCCACAGAACTATACATTGCAGGATTTCTTCTTCTGAAATATGTGCTTCTATCTAAGGCTGAAAATTTCTCGCTATATAATCTGTTTTCTAATACTCTATTTGTCCTGTTTTCAATATTGTTCTGGGTCCGTTTATTTGGTGGTATGGGATGATTCATATCCTGATGCTGGTTTCTGAGCTGAAGTTCCTGATCGGAAAGATTTTTCAGTAAATTATTTTTCTTCAGCAATTCTTCTCTTAAAACTTGAATTTTCTCGGAAATTTCACTGACTTTCACTTCTGTTTCCCTCAATTCCTTCTCTAATTTTACACTTTCTTTCTTCATGTTTTCTTTTAATTCTTCCTTACTCTGTATTTCTAACGATACGCTTCTAAGTAAATCAAAAATATTTTTATTTTTTTCTTCCATGATTAATAGTTTCATTTCCAAGGTTGTTTTCTTTTGAATCTTTTGATTACTAATTTCATATTCTTCTAACTTGTTTTCCAATGTTTTAAGATATTCTTCCTTCTTTTGCATTTCTTCTACATTCTGTACTTGTTCTTCAACAATTGAAGATTCGTCCTGAAGCGTTTGTACACATAATTTCTCTTCTCTTTGCCCTCCTGATTTAGATATATCCTTCATTATATTTTCGTCTAACTTAGCGTTTGTTACTTCTCTGTCAGTTGTCAATTGTTCCATGCTATGGCCGTATGATGTAGTTTTAACTTCTTGGACTGTTTTACATTTTTTCATATTTTCTAACGACACTTCTATGTCATTCAATTCTTTTGTGAGATTTTCGCATTCATCCTCTAGTATTGCGAGTTCTTTCTCCTTACTTCCAGATTCATTTTTAATCCTTTTAAACTCCTCTTTAAGAAGTGTTATTTCCTTATCTCTGTCCATATAATGCCTTTCTAAATTCTGTTTTTCATGTTCCAGCCTTCCTAACTGAAGTGTCTGTTCCATCAGTTCCTTTTCTTTTTTATCTTTCTCATTTTTTAGGTGTTCGACTTCCTTACATTTTTCAAAAATATCTTCTGACAGTAACCTATTTTCACCTAATAATGTTTCTATTTCAGTTCTTTTTTCTTGCAAATTTGCCATGTTTTTGCTGTGTTCATTAGCCAAACTTTCGGCTGAAACCATCTCTTCTTGCAACTCCTGTGAAAGCCGGCAGTTTTCTTGAGATAGTTTCTTTATTTCTGTATCCTTTTCTAACAGAGAACATGCAATAACTGAGTTTTCTTCGCCAACGCGGATTATTTCTGAATCTCTAATAAGCAATTCTTCTTTGTATTTTGTATTCTCAATTTCTAAACCGGAAACGATGTTAGTTTTCTCTTCTAATTCTTTAACAAGTGATATCTTATTGTTAGTTAAGAGACTAATTTCTGTGTTTCTGTCTTCGATTTCATTCTCAATTTCTTTTATCTCATAGGACAGTCTCCTTACTTCTGCGGTTTTGTTTTCAATTTCTTCCACATTCGTTAATTTTTCATCTTTTAATTTCAATAATTCTACATCTTTTATTTCCTTTTCTTTAACTAAGTTAGATTTTTCTTCTACCAAACAAGTAATATGTTTCCCTATGTTCTCTAGTTCAGTAGAAAGCACTTCATTCTCTTTTGTTAGAATATCAATTTGTGGTAACTTTTCGTCGCGCTGTTTCTTTAACTCTAAATTTATTTCTGCCAGATTATCGAAACCAGCAATGTTAGCGTCCATTTCACCTTTTAGAAACTGGTTTTCTTCTGTTAGACGAATTCTATCAGATCTTATATTTTCTACTTCACTGCATAGGCGCTTATTATCTTCTGTCAGTTCCTTCAATGAAGAACTTTCATTTTCCATTTCGTAAGTCAACTTCTGATTTTCTTCATTAAGCTTTGAGATTATTGAACTCTTGTAAACAATATTTTGACCAAGATTATCATTCTCTTCCATTAATTGTTCTTCTTCTCGTTCCTTTGATTTCAATTCGTCTTCAATAATTTTCCTTTTCTTTATAAGATTTTCCAGGGGAGTAACTTTTTCAATTAATTCCTTCTCATATTTACCTATTTCACACATTAGTGTTTCAAAGTATGCCGATTTCTCATTTGCTTCCATTTGTAATACGTTGTTGTTTTCTGTTAACTGTTCAATTTCTTGATATTTTTTCTCAATTTCTTCTTCATACTTTAAATTTTCCTCTTTCAATTTCTGTAGTTTAGTAGAACTGAGAACTAATTTCATCTCTAGTGTTTCTTTGTCTGCAGCATACTTATTTATATCGGTGTCCGTGGTTTCGAGTTCAATATAAAGTGATTTCGTTGCTTCTTTTATTTTGTCCATCTCATGTAAATTTTTCTTCAATAAGATTGCAACATTTTCATTTTCTTCTTTCAGTTTTTCCGCTTCTAACCTTCCATCTTCCAGAAGTTTGCTTAATCTTGAATTACTTGTTGTTATTTGTTCTATTTTAATGAATGCTTCCGGTAGTTTGTTACTCAGTTTTTCACTTTCCTGCTTATAAATTTCTACTTCTTGAATTTTCTCCAGTAGTTCTTTATGGAGCTTTTCATTTTCCTCTTCAAATTTTAAGGTTTCCTGGACATTTTCTTGTAATTGCTCCTTAATATTAGAGTTATCAGCAGCAATGCTTTTCATTTCAGCGCTTTTCGCATTGAATTGCTCGCCTAATACAGTATTTTCCGACATTAGATGCTGGCATTGCTGCTGAATGCTTTCAAACTCCTTGACGAGCGTATTCTTTTCGTTTTTCAGGCGATCAAGTTGGCGATACCTTTCCTCTAATTCTGCTGCTAATGTCTTATTTTCTTCTGTAAGATTTTCCATAGCCGACATTTTATTCTTATTTTCCTCACAAAGTCTTGCATACTCCTCAGTCAGGTTCGTTAATTTGTGTTCCTTTTCCAGAATCTTATTCCATATTCCCTCATTTTCTTTAGTCAGATCTTCGAAATGCTTGTTTTTCTCGTCGATATCCTTCAAAAGATTTTCGTATTCTAGGTTAGCGCTTTCTAATTTCAGATTTGCTTTTTCGCAATCATTAGCCAATGCCTTGCTTTCTTCAGTGATGTTCTCTAAGCTTAAGGTTGTTTTCTTCAGTTCAGCTGCAATTCTTTCATTTTCTTCTTTTACACTTAAGATTTCTACTAACTTTTCTTCCATTAATTTATTCATACTCAATTGTTCTTCTGCTAACAATTGTACTTTATTTTCTTTTTCTTTCAGTTCTTCTACAATTTCGTAATTACTTAGTTTCAATTTCTCCAGTGCTGATGATTTATCTTCTAATTCCGCCTCTAAATTCATATTTGTTTCTTTGCACTTCTCTGATTCCTCTGTACAGCATTTCAAGTCATTTAGTAGTTTATTATTTTTCTCTGTAAGAATGTTAAGTTCTGAAATTCTTTCTTCCAGTTCTTCTTTACGAGAATTTTCCACTCTTAATGTCTGTATTATCCCATATTTTTCCTTAAGTTCTGAATCTAGTCTAGCATTCTTTTCTGTCAAATCTCGTAGTTCTGGTAAAAGAATTGCTAACTCTTCATCAATACAGTTATTCTCTTCTTTCAAATGTTGTGCTTGAGGTTGTTTTTCTTCCAGTTCCTGTTTAATTCTTGTGTTCTCTTCCATAAGTTTCTCAACTTGTTTAAACTCTTCCTTTAGACTTTCATTTTCGATCCGTAATCGGTTTAGTTCTGGTTCATAATCTTGTTTCGCTCTGTCAAGTCTACTATTTTCATCAGTGATCTGTTCGATTTCTTTTCGCATTTCATAAACTTCTTCCTTCAGTTTACTGTTTTCTTCTGTAAGGTGTTTTATTTCTCCTTCACATACATGCAGTTCTCTCGCAAAGGAATTATTTTCTTCTGTCAGTTGATCAAGATCTATCTGCTTTCCCTCTAATTCTTCTTTCAGTTTGTAATTGACGCGTTTTAATTCTTGTAGTTCCGGACTACTATTTTCCAAAGCCCTTTCCAATCTGAGATTTTCATCCGTCAGAGTTTCCAAAGCGTTTCTTCTCTCATGGCATTGTTCACGTAGAAATGCATTGTTCGTTGTAAATTTTTCTATTTCATTCTTTAAAACTTCAGTATTTTCTTTTAGTTCTGAGTTTTCTTCCTCAAGTTTTTCCTTATCTAGTCTTAATTCCTCCAATTGATTTTTTAGATCTGCATTGTCTTCTCTTTGTTTTTGACTTAGCAATAGATCTTCAAATTCTGAATTCTTGTCTGTCAACTTTTGTACGACTGCCTCCAGGTTTTCAAGCTCACGACTGAGAGATTTGTTTTCTGTCTGGAGTTTCTGCATATCATTATCTCTGATGTGCACTTCTCCTGCCAGTCTTCTGTTTTCTTGGGCTATCTGTTGTATTTCTTTGCCTTTTAGCTGCATCTCCAGGTCTAACAGTTTCTTCACATCCTTCAAGTGGAAGACTTCCGTTTCTTTATCCCTCAACTCCATCTCGAGCATAGAAATATGGTTACGCAACCTCCCGACTTCACCCTCAGATAAATTGCTATCGGTTTTTGACAAATGACTCTGTAGACTGGCATCGTTCAGTTCTTTACTTTTCCCTCTCTTCAGTGCCTTGCGTTTTGACTTTTCTGTTATAAATCCAAAGCTATTCTCTTCTTCATTTCTGCTGACGTTCGGTCTACGACCGGACAGCTCATTGGAGTCCATATGTTTCCCTGCCATGCTGTTTACATGGGGACTTCATCTATGATTATGCCATGTTCCACTTCCACAATGCTGAAAATAAACCAAAATGCATTGTTGTTATAGCTATTACACTTGCATAAAATGTAACAACATATACAGGTATGTATACAATTATTAAGTGCCAGGATGGTACTTCATGAGAGTGTATGGTTGGGGGAAATGTCTGTCCGTTCATGTGCCTGTACGTGCGATAACTTGAACACGCTTTATCGGATTTTCATGAAACTCGGTATACGCATTTATAATCTCCATGGAACGAAAACAATTGATTTTGGACCAATTCGGTATACTGGTATCGAAATAATGCCCAATTTAGCGCTTATTTTATGGTACCGGTAATATATTACATAGAATTTATCAAATGCAAATCAGTTCTCATGACAACATACTGTTTTACAATGTTCATATACGGCGTTGGAAGTTGCAATACAGTTACCTTTCACAAATAATACTACCCACATATTCCTTCAAATATGCTTATCAAACTTTAGACCTTTGTTCTTCCGTAAGCCCTGATTAATGATTCAACCTGGAGCTTAACTCGGAAATCGGTTACAAAAATAACTTATTTTCTGCATATCATATTTGCAATTATTACTGATTAAACAAGAGCCTTGTGAAACTTTATTATATCAGTCTGGCTGATTTTATATTTAAAAACGTTCCCTAATATTTTGGCGTAATCTACCTTAATTTTTAGAAAATGTAGTATTCTAGAGACGACTTTTATGTCTTCGACAGAGATAATAATGTCTCAATCGGAGCTCGACTATGTAGTAGAAGTAGGTATTTCTCAAAAAAAAGTTTTGATTTTCACTGTGATTTTCATTTTATGCCCCATCGGGGGTTGAAAAAAAACCTCGCAGTAAAAAGTTTAATAATGGCTGAAAATGTTCATTCTTTAGTTACAAATGAAAGCTAGGGTTCAAAGTCAAACAACACTAACTACAAAATTCGTGCTTTTATTTTTTTATGTTTACCTTTTATATTAAATAACTCTTGCCTTATATAGTGTCAAAAACTGTACCTAGTTATAATTAGTTATATGAAAGAAATTTGATAGTGTAATAACATTATCTCCTCTTAATGTTTTTGTTATCAAAATATTTGCAACATTGTAGGTGTTACACAGCTTCTCCTAGAATGAATTTTATAGCAAGAGATATAATTAAATATTCGTATTAAACATTATTGATAGCCTAAAGCGACACGGCTGTTTCTGCGTATATTTGAATTCATGATATTGTACCTTGCAGTTAGTTCCTAAAATAGCACGCTATCTTAGTAGAAGCGAATTATAGACGTACCTTTCTCTGAGAAAATTAAATGATTATTCACTGGAAAAGAAATTCCAGCAAAAATGTTAAAAACTGTTCAAAATGTCGACGGAATTGTAATACTGTGTTTAATGAGAATGAACAGATGGAACTAAATAAAGAATACGGAAAAACTTGTAATATTAACGGACTAAAGCAGTGGGTTAATAGATGTGAAAACAATTCCGGGGTGCGCGGGCAAAGAGAGTTAAGTCCACTTTCTTGTTACTGAGAATTAGAGTGACTTAACATACTAACAGCCCAACATAGCTTTAAAGATGGATAAACCCATGAGGCCCACATCCATAACTACCGTACAATTTTGAATATGACTTACTGGATCTTAACACAAATGTAGATAACATTTTTATCTATAACTCTATGGACATATCTCAATTTTTTAGGATTGTGGACTTAACTCTCTTTGCCCGCGCACCCCGGAATTGCTTCTATAAGAAAAAGAAATGGAATTTCACGACGTCGAATTCAACCTATTAAAATAAATTTAAAATGCTAGCTGTCCACTGGGATAATAGCCCGGCCCAGAAGCAGTAGAAACTTTTGTTAATAATTTACTTAGTACTCAATAAACAATACACTACAGTATTAAACGGAAATAGTCAGTCATTTAGAATACGAAAAGTACAGCTTCCTATCATAATTACAAGAAGAAGGTTCGATATTCTCGATAAGAAGGTCAAAGCATCGGAAGAAACTGAAAAAATTAAATTATGTTACAACACTAATTAAAAATATAAATTTAAATGCATTTAACGACACTACATTAGACTACGCATCCATGCTGGGAAGCAGAAAGGTGCTTTGATAAACAAAATCATTTCACACGTCCTACAGCCAATTATACATAGTGTTTCAAAAACACTTTACAAACTTCGAGCATGGGTTCCTTACACCAAAAGAAGGAAAAACGTTCATATGAATATATGTCTCATAATCCTTGTTTTCACGTTAGGAACTGTTCAACACATTGGTGCACTCATAACACTTCAACACACAAAACTCGTAACAAATGCTCGAAATGTCCTCCTCTTGCACTCGTCGAACCATGGACTGTCGCATCTTTTCAAATACTCCGGGATGGTGTCAAATGGTTTCGTCGATGAAAAGGATTATGGGACATATGTTCATATGAACTTTATTCCTTCTTTTTGTGTAAGGAACCCATGCCCGAAGTTTAGAAAAGTATTTTTGAAACACCCTGTATAGGCGTCAGTCTTTGTCTAGCTATCGTCCAGGTGAGTTCAGTGGAGTAATTTCTGTATTACAAGTGTTATTATAAGTAAGATTTTATACATAAGTTTGTATGTACGAGGGACGTTCCGAAAATAAGTTTCGTCATTTTCTATCTCACGGAAACTTTATTGCCAAAAAAAATACACCATGGCATTATGAACTATAACACCTTGCACTATTTTTCGACACTGTCCCACCGACATTGAGAAATTTGTCGTAGCGGGCAATCAGTTTGCAGAAACCACTCTGGTAAAACTCTGTGCAAGGAATTGTCGCACAGCCTGCTCCACCTCAGGATTGTTTTGGAAGTGACGTCCCGAGAGTGCGTTGTCATCCAAGAGCACAACACCTTCACTCAACAGCCCTTGTCTCTTTCGTCAGATGGCGGACCTGAGTTTGGTGAGGGTGTCGCAATAGCGTATAGCATTGATGATCCCTTGATGGAGGAAATCAAGGAGAATCACGCCTTTCGCGTTCCTGAACACTGTGGCTATAACCTTTCCTGCGGAAGGTGACCCTTTGAATGCTTTCCTCACTGGTGAACTGGGCACGCCCGTCTGCTGCTACTCTCTCTTCTTCGGCGCTCTACTCGTGCGTCATTCCTCCTTCGCTGACGCTCCATTCGTCCCGAAACGGGTGTGGATTCTTGGCGATTGTTTGTTTCAACTTCTGTATCATCTTCGTTTTCAAAAAAAAATTACGACAGGCCTACTTACTTTTGGAACATCCCTCGTAATTAAGGAACATTCTATTGCATATACAAATTTGATTCAAACCTGGAATTCAGTCTTTCAGAATTTGTTGAAGTATTTTCTTATTTTATGACTGTTTACTTTGTATTTATGCTAGCCATGTAGGCATCGTTGGTTTCGTAATGAACGGATTTAATCAATGCTAACTTATAGCGATTTCATGCTATGCCCGCTGGCCAAACAGCAAGACATTTTGATTGGCTGACCAGAACGTCATTCACTAACCTTCCTTCTAATTTCACTTTTATTGAAATTAATTACTGTATTACACAAGATAATGAATAAAAATGGCGAAAATATTTTCAAATACAGATAATACAGATGATAGGACATAATATAAATATCATGCAGAAAATAAACTCATTTATTATGCGTACTGAAAATTATATTTTTAAAGCAATAAATACAGTGAACGCTGCTTAATGTAATCGCAGATAATGTTATCAAGCGGGTAATGTTATCACTTTTATGAAGTCCCGTACGGATTAATCCTGATAGCCTACATTGATAAAATGCTGTTTATTGTGATCAAAGATTCGGTTTATGTTATCACGTTTTCCTTTTTGCGGCTTTATTTTAAAGTACGGTGCGTCACTCAAAATTTTGTTTTTAAGGGTTTCGTTTCTAACTCAACTCTATTGTGTTGTACTGGAGGTAGCAATATTGTTCCCAGCTCACAGGATATCCATTTCGAGGGGTTGGCATTACCTAACTTTCTCTTTTAAGCAATAAAATATGTTTCACGCCTCAGACAAGCTGCAGCTTTTGATTTATGAATATAACAGTGTTTTCTTGCAGTGTTGGCTAGTGTAAAATGAAAAGACTTGGACGGGCGTTAGATGTTTTGCTACGCGGTGTTCACTACAGATCAGTATAGGCTTCCAAAAACACTCGTAACTGAGTATGGAGTGTTGGTTAATGAATTCCTAAAGGAAAGTAAAAACAATTAAAAACTTTACTACTGGTTAAAAAATAGATGCTTGCAGTCTATTACTGTATTAGCCTATGAATGGTTTAATGATTTACAGTGACGTATTATTTTATGAATAAATATTTTTAATTCTGTTTTGTACTGTATTATCTTATATATGAATAAATAACCCCCATTTCATTCATTCGGTTACTGTTATCAATCGGTTCATATTATCAGATTAGCTGCATCCCGAAATGATCACAATAAGCGGCGTGCACTGTATATTAAAAAGAACTCTTCCGTGAATGTTATGATATTTACCGTTAAACTGTGTGATGAAATGTCGGCAAATCACAAAACGCTCTTTTCCACGCTTAATTAAGAAAATTATTTCGAGACGAAATGTTAAATAGGTTTCTTGGATTGCGAAATGAATTGATCATATTTTATCAACGATCAACGAATTTAATTAACATATTATTTTACCAGATAAGGAATATTCATTTACTCTTTTATTTTCGCATTTCAATTACCTG
The DNA here is from genome assembly GCA_964059195.1 of Ectobius pallidus. Lineage (NCBI taxonomy): Eukaryota > Metazoa > Arthropoda > Insecta > Blattodea > Ectobiidae > Ectobius > Ectobius pallidus. Next base: position 17,042,397 of record CAXKWD010000005.1, read on the forward strand.
AATTTTAATTTAGCGGGCACGACAAAACTTATTTTAAAGGTAGGCAAAGTTTGCTTGCTATTTGGGTTATTCAAGTTGAAAACTTAAATTTCGAAATGTTTATACCCATGTGAGAACATATTGAGGAAAATATTGGCCAAGAAGATAGTCGATAATTTGACTACATATTGGTGAGCGTGGACACTCATTTACAGCAGCAGAAAATTCAGTTGTGACATTATTTCCCGAAAGATAACGATGATTTGCGAAGAGGCGGGTAGTCAGTCCACTTGGAAGAGGTGGGTAGTCAGTCCACTTGGAAGAGGTGGGTAATCAGTCCACTTGGAAGAGGTGGGTAGTCAGTCCACTTGGAAGAGAGGTTAGTCAGTCCACTTGGATGAGGGGATTGTCAGTCCACTTGAAGAGGTGGGTATTCAGTCCACTTGATGAAAACGTTGTGGCATTCGTGAAGTTGCCTGTTGAAATCCGTATTTAACTCATCGAATTATAAAATATAATAGAATTACCACTACAACTTCGCGTTTGTTTTATGAGATGACAGTGGTTGACATTGAAATATGTTCAAACGGCACTTGTTTCCCCTTGATGAAACTGGGAGTTTGTTTGACCATTACACATATTGTACTGTTACATAGTAACATGTGTTAGTACTTCTGCAGTTTAAAAATTGTTCCGGGTCTTCACAATTCAATTTTGCGTATACAAGCTAACCTAAGCAATTTTTCCAGCTTTTTCTTTATTTCAACTTCTGAAAGATTCAAGATATCTGGAAATTCTTTTCTTTTTACTAGAGTTACCGCATGTTCGCAACACCGTGAACTAGAAGTTAAAAGTATTATTTAAACAAAAATTCAAACAATGTAACTAATTCCCATAAATTTAAAAGTAAATTCAGATTTGAAACTGTTAACTTTAACAAGATTTAAATAGATGTACTACAGGACATTTCTGATATGGGCTATTGCAGATTATTTCAGTAAAATGTAGTAATGTTTCGTGAACATTACTACATGAATACCGCTGTACAAATAACAACAAATTTAGTACACAAGATAATACTGAATATCTGTTATATTAAAGCACTTTTAAAATTTATATTACCATAGATAACAACATTTGGAACCTGTACGTGACCACTTAAGCCACATTGTAATAATACGTAGAATGTGAAAGAAACGTGCGGTAGAGAAACACATGATTATGTATTGCTAATATACTTTAACCTAGCAAGAATTCAAACAAATGACGTAATGAAGAGGTGGATAGTCAGTCCATTTGGAAGAGGTGGGTTTTCAGTCCACTTGGAAGAGATGGGTAGTCAGTCCACTTGGAAGAGGTGGGTAATCAGTCCACTTGGAAATGGTGCATTGCTAACATACTTTAACCTAGCAAGAATTCAAACAAATGACGTACCATTGAAACAAAATGTTACCTAACTCAAATTCAGATCAACTTGGGCGCCCTAGGTTAAGCATAGAATCATTCACATCACATAAATAGAAAAGGCTTTTTTCCTGTTTTCTTGTGTGCTCTACATCAGAAGACCTGATGATACAATAAATGTCATCTAGGAATAAAACTCACCTGATGATGTTTCACGAGATGTGTGGAGCCAACTGCACTGCTTATCTTGATGCTCTCAACCGATAACAAATAACACAGTTTTCGTCGCTGATAACGATTATATCAGCCTATTTCACCTACCGTAACTGATACTGTATTGTGTACTCAATTTATTGAAAGTAATGTATCAATTCTATTGAAGCATACGTGGGTAAATTATCTTAACTTGTACGCCATAGACGTTCTTGCCAAATAGCTTAATAAATAACACAACCCAACAAAAAATAGCTTTTTGTTTGTGTCTCAGATGTTTTACCGGATTTTGGCTAGTAGACCATGGGCCACTAATATGAAACCCTCCCCCCCACCCATGGGAATTTCCGACACATATATTTTTTTTGTTGGTATTGCCATCTAGTTTAAGTTTTTAGTTGTTTGCCCCTTGTCAATTACAGCATTTACCCGGAAAACCACAGAAATCCGGAGAAAATGAATTTGTCTTAATTTTTCATTGTTATTTGCTCCTAATATTCGCAGGGAATTTCTGAATCACACATTTTTGTTGGTATTGGCATCTAGTTTAAGGTTTCAGTTGTTTGCCCCTTACAAATTACAACATATCCCCGGAAAACCCGGAAAACCACGTATATACGGAGAAAATTACAATATTTTATTTTTTAGATCTTTGTTCTTTGCTCCTAATATTCAAAGGGAATTTCTGACTCATATGTTTTTTTATTGGCATTACCATCTAGATTAAGGTTTCAGTTGTTTGCCCCTTATCAATTACAGCATATCCCCGGAAAACTCCGGAAATCCGGAGAAAATAACTTCGTTTAATTTTTTTAAAATCTTTGTTCTTTGCTCCTAGTATTCAAAGGGAATTGGTGAATCATATGTTTTTGTGTTCATATTGCCATCTAGATTAAGGTTTCAGTTGTTTGCCCCTTACCAATTACAGTATATCCCCGGAAAACCCGGAAAACCACGTATAGACTGAGAAAAAGACTATGTTTTATTTTTTAAATCTTTGTTTTTTGCTCCTAATATTCAAAGGGAATTTCTGACTCATATGTTTTTTATTGGCATTAGGCCTACCATCTATGTTAAGGATTCAGTTGTTTGCCCCTTATCAATTACAGCATATCCCCGGAAAACTTCGAAAACCACGGAAATCCGGATAAAATAACTTCGTTTAAATTTTTTAAAGTCTTTGTTCTTTGCTCCAAGTATTCAAAGGGAATTGGTGAATCATATGTTTTTGTGTTGGTATTGCCATCTAGATTAAGGTTTCAGTTGTTTATCCGTTATCAATTACACCATTTCCACGTAAACCCTGAAAACCACGGAAATCCGGAGAAAATTACTTTGTTTTAATTTTTTTTTATTTTTGCTCTTTGATACCAATATTCCCAGGGAATTTCTGAATCACATAATTTTTGTTTCTATTGCCATATAGTTTAAGGTTTCAGTTGTTTTCCCCTTACCAATTACAGCATGACAAAGAATACTGGAAAAAATCCTGATGCTGAAGAGATGAAAGCGATTGAAAACCTGCAGAACACACTTCATATTCTAATTTGACATCTGTGAATGATAATTTATCTTACCAAACCTTCCACAGTCACTACCAAACTTTCTTGACTGAAGTTAGAGAAGGGACATTCGGTAAAACAGCACAATTTTCGATTGGTAATATGGACAAGTGATTTTGAGATTTCAGCGAGCAACTAAAGAAAACAACTTTGACTTAAACTTGGCATGTTTAGAAGATATGATTCCCCTTTTCTTTGCATGTGACCATCATAATTATGGCAGATATCTCGTAGTCCATATACTCACCCTTTTGAACCTGCAAGGGACACACTTGAAGCAGAAGAATTACTTCGCAATAACGGTTTCAGTGACTGTAGATCACAAGTTCCGAGTTCTAGATATTCTGTGGATTTCCGTGGTTTTCCGGGTTTTCCGGGGATATGCTGTAATTGATAACGGACAAGCAACTGAAACCTTAATCTAGATTACAATGCCAACAAAAAAATATGTAAGTCAGAAGTTCCCTGGGAATATTAGGATCAAAGAACAAAGGCTTTTAAAAAATTAAAACGTACTCATTTTCGAGGTTTTCGGAGTTTTCCGGGGATATGCTGTAATTGATAAGGAGCAAACAACTGAAACCTTAATCTACATGGCAATACCAACACAAAACCATATGAGTCACCAATTCCCTTTGAATACTAGGAGCAAAAATACCAAGATTTAAAAAAATTAAAACAAAGTTATTTTCTCCGGATTTCCGTGGTTTTCCGAGTTTTATGGGGATATGCTGTAATTGATAAGAGGCAAACAACTGAAACCTTAATCTAGATGGCAATACTAACACAAAAACATATGAGTCACCAATTCCCTTTGAATACTGGGAGCAAAGATCTAAGATTTTAAAAAATTAAAACAAAGTGGTTTTCTTCGGGTTTCCGTTGTTTTCGGAGTTTTCTGGGTATTTGCTTTAACTGATAAGGGGCAAACAACTGAAACCTTAATCTGGATGGCAATACCAACAAAAGAACATATGAGTCAGAAATTCCCTTTGAATATTAGAAGCAAAGAACAAAGATTTAAAATATAAAACATTGTAATTTTCTCCGTATATACGTGGTTTTCCGGGTTTTCCGGGGATATGTTGTGATTGGTAATGGGCAAACATGTGAAACCTTTACTAGATGACAGTACCAACAAAAAATATGTGAGTCAGAAATTCCCTGGGGATATTAGAAGCAAAGAACAAAGAAAAACTCATTTTCTCCGGATTTCCGTACTTTTCCGGGGTTTCCGGGTAAATGCTGTAATTGATAAGGGGCAAACAACTAAAAACTGAAACTAGATGTCAATACCAACAAAAAATATATGTGTCTGAAATTCCCACGGGGGGTATGGGAGGTATACAGTAGCCAACGCTCTATAGTGTGCTTATTCCAAATATGTAAACAGCTTTTCTCTACCAACTCTACTTTTGTCCAGGGGGGGATTTTATTCGTGAACTCTTAGTCTAGCGAAACAAAATCTCGCTTGATAATATAGCTAGTGAAGATTCTTTACCACACTTTGGACACGTAGGACGAAATCTGTACGAAGTAAAGAAAAGCTGGATTATTTTTGGCCCTCAAATTGACAGCTCGTAAATCATAGACGACCGTACAGTATGTGACAATATCGGATTTTTAAAGACCCCATGTTATATTGTTATTGTAATTTTAATGTAATGTTAGTGTGTTGCTTTTTCCTTCACATGATTTAGAAGCTAAAAATAGGAACTGCTGTTTATTTATGCATAATATGCATAATGGTAATACCATACCTCACAAAACTAAAGCTGATAGGGCAAAACTAATGGCATATTTGACATCAGCGACCTAAATATACCCAAGAATAAGTATTAATTCTAAGGCACCAAAATAGCTGTTGGTCTGTGTAATATTTAAGTTAAAATAGACCTACTCTGCTCAAGTCATCAAACATTAAGCCTAGGAAGAAAGGCACATTGATTTAAAGTGAAATATAACATTTTCCTACTCAGACAATGGGCAAGCCATACAATAATTGGTTTACATAGTGGTTTCTAACTACCCTGAGGTGGCGTCTGGGTGGCGCAGTCAGTATAGAAATGACTTTCTGTACGCAAGGTCGATGGTTCGATCCCGGCACAGGTCGACGGCATTTATATGTGAATAAAAGTGACGGTCCCATTCTCTTTGAATTACAGGCAAGTAAATGAACTCCTGAGTAACAAAATTTCAGCACACGTATTACGGTCCAAGGTGGCAGTACTCCACCGTCGTTAAATAATTATATGACTAATCAATATTACAATGTTTCCATTGGCATATTACGAGGGGTATTCCGAAAGTAAGTTTCGTCAATGTATGGCAGGAGCGGCGTGTTCACCAGGGGAACCAAACAAACGCCAGACGAATCCCCACCCGTGGCTGGTTCCACGACGGAAGTGGAGTCAGCGGAGGAGGCATGACGCAGGCGCACTGCGCCGTAGAAGAGCGAGTCGCAGCAGACTGGCGTGCCCGCGGTATTAGTGTACCGCTCACGATGGCACGAGAGATTTGGTGCCACTGCCATGTACCGCTATCTCCCCTCTTTCAAACGAGCCATTGCTGCAGCCGCTGAACCTTTTATTGTCCGAGATAGAGCTGTTTGAAATTGATCTCCCGATTTCCGTCCCCGCAAAGTGCGGCCTCCACGAACCCATCTCGCACAAACCCTATGGAACATCAATTTGTCACTCAAAATGGTCTGTATGGAACCTTTAGTAATGTCAGGAAGCTGAGGTGGAGCAGGCTGTGCGCCAATTCCTTGCATCGCAGGGCACCGAGTTTTACCACAGTGGGTTCTTCAAACTGATCGCACGCTACGACAAATGTGTCAATGTCGCTGGCGACTATGTCGAAAAATAGTGCACGGTGTATAGGTCATGCTGCCATGCTGTATTGCTTTTGGGTCAATAAAGTGTCCGTGTGACAAACTGACGAAACTTACTTTCGGAATACCCCTCGTACTTGTGGGGTCTCTACGGCCATGGGGTCAACTCAGCCTTAAACAGAAACAGGAGCAACTCTGAAAAGTGGAGGGTGGTAGCTGGTGCTTAAGTCTGATAAGTAGGTGGATTCCTAAGGAAAGTCCATATTATTTTGCTTTCAGACTCCTAAACACAAGCAGAATTGTTATATTTCGTAAGACACTCCTTGACAAGCAATTTTAACCATATTTGAAACTGATTATTTTACTTATTCTGAGATAAAGAAAAAAACTATAAATTTACTTTTAATAGTCTTTAAGAGAAAAACATCCTTTCCTTAAGCTGTCTTGCAAATATCTGTACCTATGTCCCTTATCTCCATATCTTACTACTGATATCATCTGATAAGTATGTCTTCATTTCCTGTATGTGGCGGTACAACATGAAAATAAATATCACTAAGCAATTGGGGATCTACGAGATAAGACCAACAAGTAATTTACGAGTGATGGAGGCCTTGTGGTCAGCATTGCGCTTCTGAAGCATTTTACCCCCACAGGGAGATTGTATGAAAATAAACATTCCGAGGTTGTCCAATATGCCTAGAGAACTGAGTCGATCCACGATAGGAGGAAATCTACTGCCGCCAAAGATCGGGCTATCGTTATTTTTTCAAACCCGCGTCAGAGCTGATAACAACTAGAGCAGCTTTAAAACATTTACATACTTTCAGTATAGCTTGTAAAACACTAGGAAGTGCCCGTGGCTTCGCCACGATTATTCTTTTAAAAATTAAGAGTATAATATTTATTAAAGCATTATATTTATTAACACTTGCACGCGAATCATTCATAAACTAAGCCATTAATAATTAATGAAACAGCTAAAATTCCTGCTTTAGAGTACATTCCACGACATGAAAGCGCCCCCTGGGAAAACTATATCAGAATCGATTATGCAGTTCCAAAGAACCTGTGAACACATAATACGTATTGTTTCTCAGCTGTTTATTGACATGAATATGATGTGAATTTTATTTTATCAATTCAGTGTAATTTTCAGAAATTATATAATGTTTCAAGGAAAGGAATGGTTTGTTTGGATTATTATTATCAGCGATATTTCAAGAGATAAAACCATCAATATTTTACAGCTGTTGCCCCCGGCTTCGCCCGCCATTATTCATTGACTCCAGGATTTTTAAGAAAATTACACTGGTAGATTATTAAAAATGTCTGTGGTTCAGAGCTATGAAAATTGTAAGTAAAAATAAAATTAGAATATTTGTTCATTGTGTTCATTTCACTTAGGCCTTATATAATAAAGAAACGGTTTTCCTTCCTAATTTTGTAGTCTTCATGAAAGTTTAGACTGCGAGAGACGAACATCGCCGAGTATACCCGATGTCTCACGAAGCGGGCGAGCAAGCACGCTATTTAGGGCCGTTGAATTGTATAAGAGTAGATATTATTTGTAAAAGGTGTTTTATCTATCTATATGTTTTTTATCATAACTTTTAAAGTGAATAATTTTCTAAAAATAACTTCAAATATTTATGGCCTATCTATTTATTGCCTGAAAAGACAAAACTTCCATTTTATTTGTTTCTTTGTTTCTACCAAAGAAACAGCTGTTAAAAACTTCACAGTTATAAATAATACTTGAACTATGTAGGACAGTATATTCGTAGGCCTATATGTATACTTTAATAAGCGCTTCTTAGAGAGATAGCCTTTGATTATATTAACGATAGAACTACGACCTATAAAAATCTAGGCGATGATTAAATATTATAAAGAACATTCCACTCATACGCCCCGTGTTTGATATTGACAAATAACGTTTAGCATTTCCTTGGATATAGACTAATCACGGCCGTTTATCTTACAATATTATTGTAGGAATCGCGAGGATGGCATTTTATCGGGTAAAACCGTCTGCTCGTTACTGGATACGAAAGCATCAGTGTGCAGTAATTAATACGTCACACGCTGCCACTAAACAGCACGAAAACAGATTATTTTATACAACATAACTTGTTTGGAAATTGAAATAATATAAATGTACATTGATTAAAAACACAATTTCAATTCGGTGCAAGCCAGTTATTGTGCTTTTATTCTGTTCTGCTGTTAGCTTACCTGAATGAAGTTAACTATGTCTTATATGCACAATTGGTAGCACTGGATATCGTAGCAATGGCAAATACAATCTAGACCAATACAGGACACTTTGCGATATATCGGGGGACAATATTTTGAGCACCATCTAGCGGCCCAACCTGCTACTAATTGCAGTATCTAGACACATATATGTTAAACAGTTTTTAATAGAAGAGCCGAAATAGCCAGACTCGGCATGTTATGTATAAGGGGTATCTACCTAATGGCTCAGAATAGCATATTACAGTTTATATATGTTTTGAATATATTAATTTTGCCCCAAGTTTCTAGGTTGTGCCACTAGGAGTGCTGCAAAATCTGTCCCCCATTTCTCTACCAGTAAGTGTCCGGTATTGTCTCTATAGTATTTGGCAATGGTCACAAGGACATGGTAACTCGAATCGATTCATGGATGGTTGATTCATAATATGCCGTGATCTCGGAGCTGTTAGTTTTGTTTTTATACAACAAAGCACGAAAGTAATTATTATTTGTATAATCCGTTACATTTTTGTTCATCGAATAGTCTATCAAACTCGTCAACTCTCGTGGGATTAAACATTCCGGTAATACAATATACGCTACTTCGAATTATTTTATTGCATTCTGTGGATTTTCGCCTGCCCATAATATTATGTTTTGCAATAAGTGCCAAGTGAGGTAGGAGCAGAGCACCATGTAGTTCCTGTATCTACCGCTGCCGCCAGCGTAACAGCACTCGAGTGCAATCTGGGTGGAACTTTGTTGAACTACATGCTGAAGCGTATGCTGGTGAAATGAAAGTAAGCTGAATACTAATCATTTTTACTTGCCATTTTACCCTATTTAGTACAGTTGCTATGAACTTAGTTGTTAATAGTTTTTGTATCAACAGGCAAATTTGGGAATAACGGTACGAAAAAAAAAAAATATATCGAAGAAATATCAATAGGCCTATGCTTAATTATCTTCCGAATTTATTAAAAAGAGTTTCTTGTTAAATACATCTTGTCTTACGCTTATAAAGACACATTTTGTTTCACAATCATGTTGATGTTCAACGCGTTCAAAGAAATAAAATAAATGTGATACCAGTTGCTCAACTATGATTTATTTTGTAATTCGCCGCCTGAGAAGGTAAAATCAGAACTACGTATTAAACACTATGAGTCATACATTTTCAATGAAAAATAAAGCGTTTAATAACGTATACAAATAATTAAGTTAAAAAAAGTTATTTCGCTCCAAGTGTCAACGTACAAAATTCAGTCTCGTTTCTTCGGGTGCAGACCATAGGTTATGTTCAGTGGCGGACGCAGAGGGGGGATAGGGGGGTTATATCCCCCCCCCCCGAAATTTGAAAAAAAGGCTATATATGTACAGTTTTATAAACTAATTATGTATGTAAGTTAGTTAATTTTTTTTAGTATTCTTTCTACCAATTCAAATCCCCCCCCCCGAAAATAAATTCTGCATCCGCCACTGGTTATGTTTCAAACCTATGTATCTTCAGGATTGAAGATTCGACATGCCTTCTACGTAATTAAGATCGGTATAGAATATCTGTCGTAGATGAACTCACAGGAAGTCATGAGTAATAGAGTAACACTATATGCATCAATTGCCAGAAAGTAAGTTTCCATTCTAACTTTACCTGTCAACTAGGCCTAGGCTTAGGCCTATGTTAGATTGGTGGTAACAACTTGGGATTTATTCATGTTTATTTTGAGTTGAGACTTTAACATGGTAATGATCATAAAGAAAAATAAACTGGTGTTGTATACCTACATATTCCAGCAACATCGCCATCTTATTATTATTACAATTAAAATAACTCATTTCCAACATCATTACATCTTATATGAACTGAAGATGGCGCAGCATACGCCGAAATGCATTTTCAAGATAAGTTGTGTATTAAATGTTAAGGGTAAAGGCGGAATATTGTAATAAATATATTTAAATATTTTTATTATTATTATTATTATTATTATTATTATTATTATTATTCACAGGTTAGTCAAATTACATGTTCCGGCCTCAATTGATTCTCTTTACCTTGGACGACCTTTACTGGTACTTATTTATCCTCTTTGACTGCAGTTATTTAACACTGCTTTGGTCCATTTTCTTTTCATATACTGTATTACCAATTCCGTTGGTACCCATTCGTGGACGTCCCCAAAAATTTTGTCAAGGGGGCAAATGAACAAATTACTGCCACCACTACCATTACTATGCTACTATTACAACCACATTATTATTGTTATTACTATTATTATTATTATTATTATTATTATTATTATTATTATTATTTGATTATTGCTCTTGGGACATTGTACTCATGTTGACAAAGTGTTTATTCTGCAAAAGAGAGCAATCTGATTATTAACAAATGCCAATTGGGATGCCCATTGTAAACCCCTCTTTATCAGACATGGAGTTATGACGGTTACATGATTGTATATTCTAGAATTGTTAATGTACGCAAAACGTAATTTAAATTCAATGACTCAGGTTAATGAAATCCATGACCATAGCACAAGAAATAATGAAAAGGTGTACTTACCTAAATGTAGACTCACAGTTAAAGCCAACAACATCACATAATGGCCTTCAAGTTATACAGTAACATACCTGCATATGTATCCCAATTGAATCAGTATGTTTTCAAAAAACTATTCAGAAATGGTTGGTGGAAAATGCTTTTTATAACATTAACGAATACCTCCAGACTCCTTTTTTATAAGTGTATCTTAAACTTTGTACTTTACTTTGTGATTATGTCTATTGCAATTGTATATTGCTAAATGAAAACATTAAATCATAAATCCACATAATTGATTTGATGTAGCTGTATTTATGACTGTGGATACAAAGAGAAAAATCTTATATAGTACACTCACATCACATTTTCTACCCCCTTACAATTTCACAGGTTACTATTCATATAAAATGCGATACTTCCATTGTCTTGCTTTCATTACAATAAAATGTTTCACTAGAAATGATTTTAAGTTTAGTGGATGTAATTATTCCTTCATGTTCAAATAAATTACCGGGTCCATATATTTTTGTTTATTCTGTGATCTGCTTTATGTCTGATTTTCAAATAATGAAGGCATAAATATTTCAATAGATGTAAATTTGTTTTCCGTTAAGGTTGCGCAATGAAACGTAACGTGCTTCTTCGTTTATAAAAATGCACACTTAAATTTCTTCTGACATCTATTTAAATGAATTGGACAGCTTATCGTAAAATTACTAAATTTTTTACTCAACGAAATAGTTTTCTGTTAATATGCAAGTAAGTGGGTTTATTTCATCTTCATTACAAGCAGGGACTTATGGCTACATTTCTGCTTCACCTTTCAGTCCCTTGAGTTACCAAAACATACATACCACAACCAGTTCTACAATATTACTTGAATACAACAAACATGTAAAACTGTCTCCCATAAATTATAAAAAGCAATTTAACAAAATCATTTACTTGCGCTGAGTGTTAGTAAACCAGACGAATCTGGTGCTAATTTGACCTAATGCCAAAAAAGATCATATAAACAACAAATTTCTTTACTGACATACCCAGTAAAATTATAGTGCTCTTATTTTCATCGCCGCGAGCCAAACGGCGGCATTTCCTTTTCTGATCTGCCGGATTATATTATTGTTTATTGAGGGTAAACAGTAGTTTGCACTCTCAAATCCAAGCAGGTGGCAGACTTTGTTGCAAAGTCAATCTAATAACATTTGCGTTTCTTTGCTTCTCGTTTCCGACTGAGACACAACACTTCAACACGCGGCTAGTGTGTCCTTTTTGCATTAAAGAAACAATACTTCAAAGACAGCACCGCTTGGGACGATGATAGTAAGACAACTATACTTGTATTGAATCCTATAGAGAAAAGTCTGAAGGTGATAGGTAGGGCCCGGATTTGAAGGTTTTAACCTATTTTTCTCCAACTTCCTTAATTAGAACATTTTAACGTATTTTCCCGTTTCATACCCCTTGCTTCCGAATATATGAATCTTATAGAACTAAAAAGGTCTAAATCAGATTGAAATGCCTAAAAGGGGCTAAGAAGGACTTTTGCTGAAAAAATAGAGACTAAAGAGGACTTCTGCAGAAAAACACGATTTTTAAATAGATTTTCCAATTAATCAAAGGAAAATTATGTGAATTTGTGCATTTTAAGAAAATACATAATAAAAATAAATTTATACAACGCGCTGAAATTAACAATGAATATATCCCTTTGTCGCTTGTCTTTGTAACTCGAAAATGTGCCGACTCGCCATCGCAGGAAATGAAATTTGAGCCGTCTGCAATACTGCGAAATCTACAACTAATCCATTGTTATTTCAACTTTCAAATAACAAGTTGCCGACTGACGACAGAGAGTGTGTATGAAAAGAACAAATTCATGACACTCCAGTCTACTTATTTTTGTAGATAGGAAGTGAATTGAATGGTGTATTGAATAATTGTATCATTAAAGGGTAAATATCTCAATTGGTTATGCCATTTTCGAGTGCCGATATAATGAATAGTTACTTGTTAAGTGCCAGTATGGTACTTTATGAGATTGTGTGGGGACGAAAAATGTATGTCCGTGCGTCCGTGTGTCTGTACGCGCCATAACTCAAATACGCTTTTTCGGATTTTCATGAAACTTTGAAAACACATTTATAATGTCCATGGGAAGAACCCTATTGATATTGAACCAAATCGGTTCACCGGTACCAAAGTAATGCCCAATTTAATGCCTATTTTAATAGATTATATTATAAAGGCGCCATAGCTCAAATACGCTGTATCGGATGAAGGTTGGTACACACATTCATGACGTCCATGAGAAGTACCCTATTTAATTTGAACCTAATCTGTTGACCGGTACCGGAGTAAAACCCAACTTAGTGTCTATTTTAAAGGCACAATAACTCAAATACGCTTTATCGGATTTTTATGAAACTTCGTATACGCATTTATAATGTTTATGGGAAGACGTCTATTGATATTCGACTAAATCAGTTGCCCAGTACCGGAATAATGCCCAATTTAATGCCTTTTATGTTAATATATAAGAAGTTGCGTTAACTCAAATATGCTTTATTGAATTTTACTGCAACTTTGTATACCCATTTATAATGTACATGCGAAGACGTCTACTGATGATGGACCAAATCGGTCGACCGGTACCGGAGTAAAACCCAATTTAGTGTCAAATACGCTTTACCTGATTTTTATGAAACTTTGTATACACATTTATAATGTCCATGGGAAGACGTCTATTGTCATTGGATAGAATCGGTTGACCTGTTTCGGAGTAATGCTCAATTTAGTGCCTATTTTATGGTAATATACGTATGCAAATCTGTTATCATGACAACATAGCCTATTGTTTTACTGTGAGATCACAGACTTTGCAATTAAAATACAGTTAGCTATGGCAAATAACACTATTGCTTTACATGCGCTTATCCAACTAGACCGTTAAACTGACGCAGGTGGCTGAGATGGTAACGTCTTGGTCTCACATTCTGGAGTTCCATGGTTCAAATCGCGAAACCGGCCAATTTGACTTTTTTTGCATTCTGCATGTCATAATTGCAATCATTACTGATTAAACAAAAACACACTGGCACTTTGTTACATCAGTTTACATGATTTTATTTATTTTGTAAAAAAAAAAAACTAAAAAGGGCTATTCCACGAAAATAAAAGGCCAAAATACCTATTATAAAAGCCTAAAAATCCGGGCCCTAGTGATAGGTTAGCACCCGGGTTGGCGTGCCAAGCTGGATACCCGGGTTCAATTCCCTCCAGGACAATTTTCTTCTTTAGAATCTAACAGATTTTCGTTTTCTACCCTTTTCCTACAGAATCTTTGAAATGTTGATTTTCTGTTATCATTGTCTTCCTTCCTATTGCAGTTACTTTTTTTTCTTCTTTCTTTCATATTAATTAATCATCTTCTCTATTAGACTTTTAGATGGCTTGTTTTCTTTTGAACGCTGCTCTGTTACAATCTCGTATGAGAAATGTACACATGCTTAATACAAGTAATGGTATGAATGATAACGCTATGGTACGAGAGCATAATTATGTAAAAATCTTACAGTATGTTATTTAAAAACCGGAAGGATCTGGCCGGCTCCCCAGCTGTTGTCGCATGTTGATAATGAATGATCTGATATTCAAGTGCTGAGTGATTCATTCCTGAGTCATTCCGTCTGCCCGCACGCCACTGACAAATGAGTCACGTGACTTTTTCAGGCGAAAATATGATAATTGTATGAAACCTACACAATAAACCACTCTATTTGTTATAGATGTAATTTGGAAATGAAACATTGGTGATTATTTCCTATAATGTTATTATTAGGGCAAGGCAATTGGTGATTTTGCATTTTTTTTTAGACAATGGAAGGTAAAAGAAGCCGTTTTAACGGTAGACGATATCAGTTAAAAGTAGAAAATTATGCCACTGGGTGTTGTAAAATTATGGCTCTACAGGATAACCTCGCATTCGGGAGGTCCCAGGTTCAAATCCCGTGGCCAGCCAGGTTGACATGGGTTTTTTTTTTTATGGTTTCCCCTGTCGTAAAGGCAAATGCCAAATTGGATATTAACATACCATGAACCATCCTCACCATTTCATCCTGCATCGTATCCATTTAAATTAATATAAGTTAAAATTGACTCCATAAAATACACCATCATTAGAAGACAGTTGACAATCAATAGTTCCATGGCCTACCCCTACCCTACTGTATAGACACAGATCCCGAACTCCTGATATGGCCTCGCAGTTAAAGTGTTAGATTGCCTATGCTTAATCAGTGATAATCGTAATTATGATATGCAGAAATAAGTTATAAATTATTTTAGAAAACTGTTCGACAGTGCGGTATGAAATATGTACTATCATAAACGTTCTCAACTCCGCAATTTCCGAAAAAATTATATGCAATAGACATTTCTTTTAACTCAGATCATTGTTCTCGGTTACCTCCCAAAATCATTTATCGATTTTATCAGCAAACTATTCTGACAACTGTCTCGAACGTTTTGACGTAGGGAATAGGCTTATTCACATTTAAAATATCCAAGCAATGAATATATATAAAGCATACATAAACAGATTGATTATTCACCAACACCTTGTAACCTAACAAATTAAGTAATGCGCCTTTTTGTTTGTTTCCTAGGCATGGGAAATAAGTTTAAATGCCTTGAAATGTTCCACCTTAAACCACAAAACTTTAAATAACAGATATTGTAAACTGGATACACGGTATCTAATTAAATAATATATTATTGTAAACTTTTATACATATAAACATACAAGTCAAATTGATACAAAATTAAAATAGCGACTGATGTCGCGTTAGTCCATATAAGTTATTCTTAAAATTTAAAATATCAGTTTTAAAATATTCTAATTGATCCTAGAAATTAAGGTGGAACATTTCAAGACATTTAAATTAAATACCACAAACAAAATGAGATTCATCAATCAATGGGAAATAAGATTTTCAAGCATTTTTTTTGTTTTATTATTTTATATTATTAGTCTTTATTATTGTTATTTTTGTTTTGTCTGTAGCCTTGACTCAGCATTTAAGTACTCCTCCCACTGTCCAGCTTCTAAGACATGGACCTGAAATAATTATTTTAACCTTTAGTGTGACTGGCAAAGCTTCGGGGTGGAAATGATTTAACATAAGTTTAGAACTACCTACTTTAAAAAAATGTGATGTGAAACACATAACTTCCTAGCCTAAATAAAAGTTTTGCCACTTAATATAGTATAATATTTCTGACATTCTATTCATGAAAATTGGTTCAAAAACGAAGATAATATTGTTCCCCCATCCCATCACGTCCCTGAAGGATATACAACCTAAACAAAATCGTAATAATGTACTCGCGTAACTTTCTTTACCCTTTCTTTACCTTTCCCACTTCATATTCTGATAATATAGAACAAGTGGTCGCATTGCAAAGAGCGCTTATTCAGTTGTTTCAACCTGATGCGAAGTTTTATTGTTTACACGGAAACACTTGAGTTTTACAAACAGTGAGTGTCTTATAACTAACCTTCAGAGAATTTTCTCAAAAAAAGTTTCAAATAAAAATTGTAGACCTTAGTTCAGTAGTTCCCAAACTTTTCAGTCCGCGGACCCCTTGAAAACAATTTAAATTTCGCGGACCCCCTCAGGGTTTTGAAGAAAAAAAAAACTAAATAAATACTTTGATTCAAATGTATTTAATTCAATAGACAAAATAACACTATCAATGATAACAAACAGAGTTTACTCCTTAATGTGAACAGTGAAGCTGCTTCAGAAGATATGTAGGCCTAATTTGAGAAAATTACGGGATATCCTATTTCTTCTTGAACCTCTTGCGGACCCCCTGAAACACCATCGCGGACCCCCGGGGGTCCGCGGACCCCACTTTGAGAATCACTGCCTTAGTATAAGTACCTCAGGTACAAAATTTAAGTAAGATACCGGTAATTAAATCCATTTTCGATAAAACCGCAAAAAATAAATGTTCTTCATGTAAAGTGGCATTAAAAGAAAGAGAAAAACTTCGCTAATCTTTGTGTCACATCCCCAGAAAGTACGCATACCTAATTTGAATACAAAATATTGTTTTCATCCCATTTTTCTTTCTGGAGCTAGGCTGTTCACAGACACACAGACACACACAAACAGAGGCA
The DNA here is from genome assembly GCA_964059195.1 of Ectobius pallidus. Taxonomy (NCBI): domain Eukaryota; kingdom Metazoa; phylum Arthropoda; class Insecta; order Blattodea; family Ectobiidae; genus Ectobius; species Ectobius pallidus. The sequence continues at coordinate 17,059,361 of CAXKWD010000005.1, forward strand.
CACACAGGCATGTCTCTAAAAATATTAGTTTTGGATTCAGGGAACCTCAACACATGTATTTATGTTTAAAAGTCAACTTCGAATTTGGGGGTCGAACGCAATACTCCCTCTACCTAAAGTACCTATGGTAAGAGCAGAAGTAGTAATAAATTGTATAAACCGTATCCACTCAAATATTAAGGAGTTGGAAGTTGTGACCTAAACGGACGTAAAACCGATGACACCTACCCCACATTTCCACCCATCCATCCCCACATCAATCCATCCACTTCACATTCATCATCATTGTGTTGGAATCATTTTAGCAATCACTTGTGTAAGCATGACATCCATCTCGTTCTCTATTTGGTCCCACCTATTGTTCCCTAGCCGTGAGCAAAAAGTGACAGTGGGAATATTGAAGATGGAGGTTATGTGATTGCAATGACAATAGACAATGAAATTCAGAACTTGTCCCAAGATGTCAGGGTCGATACAGGGTATGCTGTAGTGAATTCAAACACCAACTCTTTTTCTAAGCATGTCCTGGATTTCAAATGTCACAATAGCAAATTATTTTGAAAACAGCGCATAAAATAAGTGTAAATTTACATAAGCTTTCACCGTTATCCAATTTTGGAGGACGAAGGAAACTAGTTTTTTTTTTTTTTTTTTTTTAAATACGAGAGCCGTCCACAAAGTAAGTTTCCCTGAGGCTGTTTACAGAAACAAAACACAGTTTCAAGGAATTATTTATTGCAACAGACACAGCCAGTGTTCAGTTATTTTTCAACATATTCGCCACCGGAATTGAAACATTTGTCTTACCATGGCACCAACTTTTGAATACCTGTGTCGTAGAAGTGTGCCGCCTGGGATTTGAACCACCGTGTGACAATCACCTTCGCCTCTCTGTCATTCTCTGTCATTCTTTGTAATTTCGTGAGGTGTAGGAAAAAATTAAAATCATTGGGAGTGACGTCCGGGCTAAAACATCTCCAAGACGATCTTCTGCAGGAGACTTGCTAAGAGGTGTTTAAACATCCGCCATACAGCCCAGTGATTTCCATATTTTCCTACACCTAAAGAAATGATAAAGAATGACAGAGAGGCAGAGATGTTTGTGACACAGTGGTTCAAATACCTGGCGGCAGACTTCTACGACGCAGGTGTTCAAAAGTTGGTGCCATGGTAAGACATATGTTTCAATTCCGGTGGCGAATATGTTAAAAAATAGCTGAACACTGGCTGTGTCTGTTGCAATAAATATTTCCTTGAAATTGTGGTTTTGTTTCTGTAAACGTCCCCAGGGAAACTTACTTTGTGGACGGCCCTCGTATGTACGCTAACCTTAAACTAACCTTTGTTTTGATAATCAGAGTAGGAAAGCAACGTATGGGTTAATACAATGGTATATTAACATGCTAAATTAGCTTAACAAGAATTTTCTCAAAAGTCCTGAAGGACTACGCCAAAGACCAGTGTTAATGCTGTCCATTCCATGACTGTACAGGACTGCATAAAGCACAACAAAATATAACCTTAACCAACATTAAAAATAAAATTTTGAGACTGCACTATCAGGATGACATTTGAAGTCAGGGACAACATATGGTAAAAATTTCAGATCTCTAGGTCAAAGGGTCTCGGAGGAGTAAGCGAGCATAGCCTACACACATCTCAGGATGCATTTAGTACGTGATAACCAGGGCCCGGATTCTGATGACCTAAATTTGTTTGAAAAATGACCTATAAAATGACCCTGAATTTTAAAGAAAATGACTTAACAACTGATATTTTATTTATACAAAATTATTATTGTACACACAAAGTCATAGGCGTACCGAAGGGGGGGTTTTGGGGGGTTTGAACCCCCCCCCCATTGATAAAAAAAAGGAAAATTGTATAATTTTAAGCGTGGGAAGCTTAAAACTCGTTATTTTGCGTCTTAATTTTTAAAATTTTCCGGGGGAGGACCCCCGGACCCCCCTCTCCCTGGGGGGCATTCCTTTACAATCCCCCCCCATATGGTCGGCCTGGTTACGCCTATGCACAAAGTTATAGACTATTTTTTACATAATTGTAAATAACTGTAATGTTGTGAATGTTTTTTTCTCACGGAAATTTATACTGGCACTGAGGCACTGGCGAGTCAAAATTCGGCATTTCCTTTTGTGGTCTTTCGGATTATATTGTTGCTCATTGAGGGTAAACGGTAGATTGCACTCTCAAATCCAAGCAGGTGGCAGACTCTGCCAAGTCAACCTAATAACGATAGTAATAGGCCTATTACAAAATTTTGGCGTTTCTTTGATTCTCATTTCCGACTGAGACATGACAACACTTAACGAAGAATTTTTCCTTCTTGCATTAAACGAACAAACAAACAAACAAACGACGAAAAAGTTAATACACTCAATGTAAATACATGAAAATGACTAAGCAAGGATGCAAATGACATGAAAATGACAAAATAATGACCTAAAATTGAAATAAATGCCCTAAATTTAAAAAATGCATAAAATGTCAAAAAATTACCTAAAAAATGCATTTCTATCATCTACAGGCCATGATTGGGATTTATCTACAATTTGGCAATGTCTATGCAGCATCACAGCATCAATAAAAAGATGCCATGTCATTAGAATCCGGGCCCTGGTGATAACTGATAAGTTATTGTGTTTAAAAATGTAATTTTCACAACGCTATAGGTATAACTCATGAACAATAATAGGTAGGCCTATAACTTACAAACATTGCAAGGGAAATTCGCTAAACGCGGGCCTAACCATTATAATCTTGTTACAGGAATTCTACCATGGCTGCACAGGATAGGTTATAAACTTGATTAGTGTACTAAAGTGAAGAACCAGTGAGGTAGAATACTTCATGTTCCGATATAGTTAAAATCATTTGAAACATGTTAAGTATAGGACTCGTTGACGCAGTTAATCAATTAAAACATGTTAAGAATAGAACTCATATTGGTTAAAAAGTATTGTGACCGCTGTAATTAATTATATAGTTAAAGAAACGTATTTAATTAATTCAAATTTAGTAATGTCCCTTCTCTTATGTGGCTGATTTTTTTTCTAATATAATTTTTCTTATTTTAGCCTATGATCCCTGATTACTCTTCTCTTATCATTATGAATGTATATGTTTGGACTAGCTGAGTAGAACATAGTGTAAGATTATTCCGCTTTTTCCTGGGACCCAAAGATCCACGGTAGCTAAAGTATGCAGCCTTGTTGCAAGGGTGCATGAGGCTGTGGGTTTGAGTCCTGCCTCGATTTGTGTACTTGGAAAATAATATAAATAGAAAATAAGAGAAAAATACTTCAATAAATTTTAAAATATTGTTTCTCGCACATAGTGTGTGATGGAGAAAAGTCTGTTGAAGCGGATATTTTTGCCAGAAATCTAAGTCAGTTTTGTCAACTTCTATCGAAGGCAGAGGGACAGGATACACTGCCCATACTATATTTGCTAAATGTTGGGGAAGTTTTATGAAGATCGCTGCTTCCGTCCCCGTGACCTCTTTAGACAATACTTAACTCAGAGGTGCCCACCCCCCCAAACTTCATGACTCACCCCCCCAACTTCATTGCTCACCCCCCCCCCCCAACCTGATTGGCTGTCGACAAGGGCGCTTATATGATATTTTCTAGGGGGCAATTTTTTTTATTAATTAATTTTTTTCTCTTTAACTTCTTGGGCCACTTTGTAACATTATATTAATAATATAATAAGTGCAACAATGACGTACCAGAAAATAATTGCGGGGAGGGTCGAAAGTGCCGGGGGGTCGGGGGTCCATCCCCAGAAAATGTTTAAATATTGAACCAATGAAAATCACATTTTACGCTATTTTAGCACTCAAAAACTAATTAGGAAAATTGTTTACCATACTCTAAGACATGCCAATGTAAACAAGAAATTTTTACTTAAGTCGGGTGTCCACCCCCGGGAAATATTTAAATATGAACTAATGAAAATCACATTTTACGCTATTTAGCATTCAAAAACTAGTTAGCTTGGCAGTTTTTAATTTAAGCATATAAAACGCTAATTTTGCAACAATTTTCAACCCCCCAGAAAATTCATAAAACGCTAATATTTTGCCCCTCCCCAGAAATTTCAATGACGCAGTCTGCGTCTTAACCCCCCCCCCTGTGGGCACCCCTGCTTAACTACAATAATCTATTTTGATAACTGACATGACGCCTACTCTAGGATGTCGGCTTGGGTGGCGCAGTTATTATCGGGCGCTGACTTTCTGTGCCCAAGGCTGTGTGTTCGATCCCAGCCCAGGTCGATGGCATTTTTGTTTGCATAAATGTGACAGGCCCATGTCAGTAGATTTACTGGCATGTAAAAGAAATCCTGCGGCGACGGTCACAGGACTAAGTAGCAGTACATCCCTGTCGTTAAATAACCATATACCAACCAAACAATCCTACGCTAGGACAAAGAAGAAGAGAATTTAATGTTGGACTAGGAGAATTTGTAGTCCCTTTTGACAACATATGAAAATAAACATTGTGGTATTCTATTATATTCTGGGCGGTTTGGGCTTTTATTGCAGTAAAACAATTAGCAATTTTATTTTTCTGAACATAATCGCTACTAACTTACTATTTTTTTTATTTTTCATGCTGCTTCATCACATGATTGTAAACTAGTGGCAATTAACGTTAAAAACAAGTTAAGGAGGAACATACAAATTTAGGAACTGAGAAATTTGTGAAATTCATTTTTCCTCAGTAGTGAATTGCTCTACATTCTTGTAATCTGACATGACCTTTATTGATTAGTTCTACAAATACATACTATTTTCAGAATTAATGAAAATGTTACGGTTACGGGTAATTATCATAGGTAATCCCACGAGAGTTGACGAGTTTATCGATAGATTCGCGACTGCGCAGCAGGAGCGAATTTATCTGATGCAACTCGTCAACTCGAGTTGGATTTATTAAGACTATTCAATGAATAAAAATCCACCAGATTATACAAATAATAATAACTTTCGTCCTTTGTTCTACAAAAACAAAACTAACAGCTGCGAGATCACGGCATACTATAATCAACCGTCCATGAATCGATTCGAGCTATTTTGGTGTAATCAGTGCTACCACCAGAGCATATAAGACATAGTTAACTTCATTCAATTAAGCTAAAAGCAGAACAGAATAAACGCACACGAACTGGCTTGCACAGAATCGAAATTGTGTTCTTAATCAATACCCATTTCTATTATTTCAATTTCCAAACAAATTATGTTGTATGAAATAATCTGTTTTCGTGCCGCTTAGTGGCACCATCTGACTATTAATCACTGCACACTGATACTTGCGTCTCCAGTAACGACCAGACCATTTTACCCGATAAAATGCCATCCTCGCGATTCCTACAAGAATATTGTAAGATAAACGGCCGTGATTGGTCTATATCCGAGGAATTGCTAAACGTTATTGGTCAATATCAAACACGCGGCGTATGAGTTGAATAGTCGTTATAAAATGTCATCCAAGTTTCTTGCACTGACATCCCATGGAAATTTACAAATATCAATACTTTTAGTGATTATTTTCCCCCTATTTATTCATATTTTATGAACAATACTATCTGCAATCATTGATTTAACATTTATATTTTTTAATATTATAAAATAAAATGTTAATATTACTCGTCATGGATTTATTTTCACATATTTATACTGTAGTTATTCCAATGATTGTAGCTATGTTGTTTATTTGTTATTTACAAATAGACAGATTAGATTAGATTAGATTAGATTACAAGGGGGTAGTATAAGCCTTTTGCCGGCTTCTCAACACTGCGACCTTTATAGATCTATTGTGAATACCCTACTCTACTCTTTTTCTAGCAGTCATCACCACACTTTAATTTAGGCTTTTTAATATAGCCTTTAATTTTCCTGGGTGATGTCCAGTCCTGAACCCGGGGGATTTTTCGTTGCTGAAAAATCCACTACCCGGCCGGGAATCGAACCCGGACCGCCAGGGTAGAAGGCAAGTATGCTACCTATACACCCATCGCGGCGGACCAAATAGACAGAAAAAAATCATTTAAATATAGTTACATTTATGGAAATTTCAGTGCACGAAATGTGGTTGTGTAATATTTTAATTAATTCTGAAAATATTATGTAATTGTAGAAGTAGTCAATAAAAAGCATGTCAGATTATAAAGTTACAGAACAATTCACTGCAGAGAGAAAAAAAAAATTTACCTATTTCTCAGTATCCAAACCTGTTTGCCCCCCCCCCTTAATGGCGTAAAATATTCAACAGATATTTCTTAACGCTGTTGTTTTCCGAAAACAGTACAGACTTTTTGTCTTTGAACTTACGTGGAAGAAAAGGCCTTATGGCCTTAACTGCGCCAGTATAAATAAATAAATAAATAATAATAATCATAATAATAATAATAATAATAATATGCTAAAAATACCTTAGGCCGGTATTCCACTATCCAATTCATTGGACAAGAACTTCACGAAGGACTTGTCAGGCGATATTTGAATCAAAGATGAGCTATTACACTACATCCAATAGCTTTGACCAAAACCAGTTTTCTCTGTATAGGGAAAGCTTGAATTTCGAAGAAATTCTTTATAGTGGCATTAGTTTATTAGTTTTATATAAATGATTTGTAACATAATTGCAGAAATATCTAAATGACAAGGAAGTCAGGCCGAATCGTTACTTTCTTTAAATTGAAGGTTATGTTAACGATGCCACGAGTTTAGGTTCGCTTGCAATGCCAACATTTATATCTTCTGGTATGTCGCTTTCGAAATGTGGCTTAAATAGTATAAATGCTCTGCCATGAAAGTACTGTTTGAATGTTTGTGATTTATAATGCGGACATACATTGGGTCTGCTCAATACTAAGTAAAACATGCAGGCTATATACAGAAGGCTTGATTTTCGATGGTGAATCGTAAAACAGTATAAATAATGGCATAAAATTATTAGTTTATAAATGTTTTTGTAGCAGTGACCCCGCATTTGAGAAATATCTAAATGACAAAATCAGGCTGAATCATTGTTTACATTGGTTATGTGAGACGAGTTTAGGTTAGCTTGCAAGGCTTTTTTAAAATATATCCCTATATTACTACTATAGCATGTAGTACCGGTACATCATTTTTGAAATGTGGATTAAATACTGAATATTCATATATAGGCCTACTTGAAGAAAATGTGGTATCAAACTATTTTGGTGCCATTTATTTCTCAAAACAGTCGATGTTTAGCCGCCATTTTGGACCCCTATGCTATGAATGCCGGGAAATATTTGATCCAATGTAACGACATGCAGAGAGTCTTCAAATGCTCGTCCAATACGGTTTCCTTGAAGCAACGGGCGGCCATTTTCTTTTTTCTAGACGATTTGATCAAATAACTTGGATAGTGGAATACCGGCCTTACCTATTTATTTAATCCTGTTAAACGCAACTCTACAAAGTTCTAACCACCACGCATAGTTTAATTCCTACTTAATTTTTAGTTCTGGATTGGGCTTGCAAGTTGGTATTTATTTATTGTTTTATACTTTACTAGCATCATTACCAATAATTTGAAGTTTTTCTTTATTGAAAAATGATTTGGTTATAGTGATTTATTTTTAACGTTATTGTCTCCACATAAAACTCTTAGCACACGCTCTGTAAAACAGCGGCCTGTCGGACTGTTAACACGCCGAAAAGTAGCATTTTACCGGCATAGGCCGGGTAATTCGTCATGGCAAGTGGAAAATCCAGATGGCAGTGGCCAGTCATACCCAAGATCAGTAAACTATACAGGTTGCGTATTCCGGGATAGACCAATCGCAGCACTTGAGTGCGTGACGTCACCAGATTCCAAATCTCGCAATTCCCAGTTTTTACTCAGTCTAGAAAATCTTACACCGCGTGATTAAACTCGTAACCCTTAATTAACCCTTGGTCGGATTCCTGTGAAATTTGTACAGAAATAATCTACACACATCAGCCCTACTGATGGTTAAAACAGAGCCTTAAAAAAGCAGACACAAATGTTTTTATTTCATTTTATAAACATCACCCGTTACACAAAATTCATGGAGGGAGAAGCAAATTTCACTATGCGACAATTTTTTGTATTTTTGTGTCCCGAAAAAACTTCAAGCGAGAAAGTTTTAGTGAAATAATTAAATTTTAATACAAATGAAGTTCCAGCCCTATACCTCGAATGGTTTACGAGTAATTGAGTGGTAATTATTCCGGGCGCTCTGTTGTCGGAATGATTTGTGACGACCGTGAAATGCTCAGAAAGAAGCATATTTGACTATGCGACAATTTTGTTTATTTCTGTGCCCAGAAAATTATTCAAGCATGTAAGCTTTAGGGAAATATTTGAATTTTATTATACATCAAGTACCACGTTTATATCTTGAATGGTTTACGAGTAATAGAGTGGTAATTACTCCAGGCGCTAAACCTATTGGAACGGTAAAGAGGTCTGTTTGTTCTATCATATAGACCTACTAGCAATTACGTAAAAATCCTTAAATATTTTAGTCGTGGACTCAATAATAAAGGATATTAACTGGCTACTTGTACCCATACTGAAAGATTGACCCTTTGAAACTAAATTATTTTGGAGGACTTCAATAGACGCCGGCCGTGAAAGCCTAAATACTTATAATTAATTATTTTTAATAAAGCATTCAATTATAAAAAGAGTGCCGTCATGAATACCTATAACAATATAAGTGAATAATAGTCGCAAAAAATTTAATAAAACATAATTTAGCCTGGTTAAATCCGTAGGCCCTTTACTCCGTGATCTACCGAGAGCAGTGAATATTAATCTTCAATAATTTCGTTCAGAAGAAACGCCAAATATTGCCTTGCTGCAGACTAATTTCCATTCCTCAATAAAAATACCCTTTCCAGTGCAATTAAAGAATTAATATTCAATAATTACATTCTTCAGAGGTACCTTTTTATTTAGTCATTTCGACATAGCTGTACATATAAAGCCAAACAAAGTTCTGTTGTCCTAAAAGCCCATGTAAATATGATTAATAACAATTACAATAATAATACTAATAAGAATAATACTAATATAAGAATATATTATTTACCTTTTCTCTTAGGTTTTTCCCCTGGTAAATTCAGCAGTTCAGCTTTGAAATCCCTTTCGTAATCCTGCTCCGTGAGGTGCAAGGAACAAACTCTACTTGTATCAGGATTCCAAGAATCATTTTTTCGGCAAACAACAATCCATTGCTTGTGAACATCTTTGATTTTTGGAAAGACGTGGAACGAAATGTTACAGTCAAGCTTCTTGCAATCTGAGAAATTACTGTTACACACTGGAAATTACTGTTACACACTGCCACAGCACATCTCTGGCCCGGCATAATGGTTCAGTTATTTGCACATTCTAAAGCACTTTCTAATTGTACTATTAAAAACAATATGTATTGGTAATCTCTATCCTAAAAAACTACGGTCCAGCGGCCGAGATCAGTAGGTACAAAGGCCTTGTCAGCGGCACCATGCTCTCTACTGTCCTGCTCGAAGCGCCCAGAATAATTACCACTCAATTACTCGTAAACTATTCGAGATATGGGGCTGGAACTTCATTTGTATTAAAATTAAATTATTTCGCTAAAACTTTCTCGCTTGAAGTTTTTTCGGGACACAAAAATACAAAAAATTGTCGCATAGTGAAATTTGCTTCTCCCTCCATGAATTTTGTGTAACGGGTGATGTTTATAAAATGAAATTAAAACATGTGTGTCCGCTTTTTTAAGGCCCTGTTTTAACCATCAGTAGGACTGATGTGTGTAGATTATTTCTGTATAAATTTCAAAGAAATCCGACAAAGGGTTAATTAAAGGTTACGAGTTTAATCACGCGGTGTAAGATTTTCTAGACTGAGTAAAAACTGGGAATTGCGAGATTTGGAATCTGGTGACGTCACACACTCGCCTGCTCGCCGCAACCCCCTGTCCTATAAACTCACCGGAATACGCTACCTCTGTAGTTTACAAGCCTTGAGTCATACCAACTATAACAGGGTTTGAAACAAAATACATTGGCAACATTGTTTCTTTACGTTAATCAGAAACTTCACCAGGTTTATTATACAGACACTTAATAATATAACTACAAATATAAGCCTACGCTAACATAGCTATATTATTCATAAGAAACCCACACTGCCATCTACATCCGCATTTCGTATTGTTTCATAGCATAGGATTCAGGCGGCTGTGATAATATGGCATCAAGAAATGGCTGACTATACCATTTATAATTAATTATACGGTATTTTTATTTCATTTCATAATTATAATTTACTAAGCTTTTACTAAAAAGATATTGTATGCACCATGTAAGCGTTATTTTGCGTACGGTACTTGATACGTAAATAGCTCGTACTCTCACAAAATCTTGCTGCCCACAAAATCTCAAATAAGGAACCTAAAGAGGGTCATTTTATTTCAACAGAAAAATAGTGACAAGTAAGAAAATTTCCTACATTTATGCATGGAATGAAAGTAAATAAACATGAGTCCCATGTTATGTTCAGTTCTTGGCTTAAAAGTATTAAAACCTACAGAAAGGAAGCAATGTTATCATGAACAACATATTCGCCTTTGTTGGGAAGAAGTTAGTAATGTTTTAGATTATTTAGTTTTGTTGTTAAAAAGAGCTAGTTTTGTTAATATCCAGGAGGTTGATGACAGTGAGTCAGAAGCTATTACCAGAGTACTGGAGACGCGAAGGGGGCCGGGGGACTCCAGTCTTGTGTCTGGCTCCGTACTCACTTTCAGCCAATATCACTTCAGCTGTTGTGTGTTGTGCAGTGCTGTCCTCGTCAGCTGGATTTCTCCTCACAGAGCGCTTTGTTTATCGTGAGTTAATATCATTTTATTCACGTAACATTACATGCATGTCATTCCCCCCTTGCATTTCACCATAACTAACTCGGAGACATAGTAATTCCTAGTTTCATGAAACCTTAAAATAGCACCGACATTAACTGTTTTCCCAGGTTATTTACTTTACATGAATCAGTGCTGATTTATGTGTTTCTGAGACATTCGTGGCTGTCCGGAAGGGGGGGGGGGCAGGGTAGGATCACTGCCTCCCCCTGGAAACTTTATTTACACATAAACCTCTAACAGCTGACAACCTTAGATATGATTATGTAGAAATAATTACTTCTTCTAAGCTTGAAACCATTTCTAGCCAAACATTTTATTATAATGATGATAAGTGTCGCATTTTATGTGAATAGTACCTGTGAAATTGTAAGGGGTAGAAAAAGTCATGTGAGTGTATACATCAGATGTTTTCTTTGTATCCATAATCATAGGTCCAGCGACAGTAAATTAAGGATGTGGATTATATATTATAATAATAATAATAATAACAATACTAATAATAATAATAATAATAACAATAATAATAATAATAATAATAATAACAGTAATAACAATTAAAGTGGTTGTGGAAGCATTAATTTGTTCATTGGCCCCCCTTGACAAAATTTCTGCGGACGCCCTTGGAGACATTCATTCTCTAGAAACTATATCCCTATATTTGAGTAGACATTTGAAACATAGCCCATGTAGAGACATTCATTCTCTAGAAACTATATCCCTATATTTGAGTAGACATTTGAAATATAGCCCATGTATGAAGACTATGTTTCCCTATATTTGAGTAGACATTTGAAACATAGCCCATGTATGAAGACTATGTTTCAAATGTCTACTCAAATATAGGGATATAGTTTCTAGAGAATGAATGTCTCCAAGGGCGTCCGCAGAAATTTTGTCAAGGCGGCCCAATGAACAAATTACTGCATCACCATCATTACTATACCACTACAATCAGTTTATTATTATTATTATTATTATTATTATTATTATTATTATTATCATCATTATAATTATAATCCACATCCTTATCGTTCATTTACTGTTTGACTAAGACTATGGATATAAAGATAGTAGACTCACATGACTTTCTCTATCCTTTACAATTTCCCACGTAGGTCCTACTATTAATGTAAAATGCGACGCTTTCATTGCCTTATCTTCATGATAATAAAATGTTTAGCTGTTTAATGATTTCACGTTTAGGGGAAGTAATTATTCCTATATGCTCATATCTAAAACTTGTTTCTGTCCCAACTACAACTACAGTATGTGGACATTTAAGCTTCTCTTTGTATTAATTGCTTATAGTCATTTAGTTAAAGATTTATGTGACCCACCCTGCCCCCCCCCCCCCCCCGCCTTCCGGACGGCCATGTTTTCATAATATTCGTGGACTTTAGTTAGCATTCTCCCATCTTTTTTGGGGGGAAAATGAACTTTTTGCTGCTATGTTGTTGGTGACGGAAGAGAGCTTGATTTTTGTTTTGTTTTAATACTACGGTATTTCCTAGGTTTGTGTGAAGAAAATTAGAACAAAGAAACGTGCAGGAAAATGTATATGTATGGAAAGATTTACACTGGAATGAAAATACTGGCCACCTAAAATTCGTAACCAATGAATTAAGAATTGGTTGATAACAATATCAAATTTACCAGTCTATAAGAATACAATAATTTCCCAAGTTTCGAAAAATAAGACGTATTTCATGTATGTTGGTATTTGTTATATGATGCCATTTTCAGGAAATGATGTGAAATTGAGTACGATGATTCTAATTTTTCATCTTACAAGCGGCCACTATATATATAATATTTGTCATACAACTCCTTCCCATATCTGTAGTCAACGCACAAGATTTATCCTATATGCAATGTTTTGGTTTCAGAAATTTCAATTGTAGTTACTTACTGACAAGAATTGGAAACAGAAACTATAAATGCCGGACGTATCGAAGTCAAAATTATACGTTGGTTTGAATGACTGGAAAAAATATGCGATATGATAACCAAGTGGCACGGTATTGTTCACACAAATCTCAATGAATTTATAAACCAGTAGTAAGGAGATGGAATTCTAAAAATATAACAATAGTCAAATTCCTTATTTATCAGCTAGTTACTAACTTATTTTCTCACCTCGTATCAACGTTTAAATTGAACGTATACAACTCAAATTTAATAATTTCAGCTATAACTCCAGTAGTTATCAAAATGGGACAGAAGGGTAAGATCGGTAGTGACATTAGAAAATCTGTTTATCTGCATTTTCCTTGTCTGATATCAGCCTTTGAGCTGTTTGGTGTAGTCTGCGTAATGTTTCTAAGATATGAAGAATGAAGAGCCCCATTTCGCGGTACGCATGTTCGAATGGACTCTGAAATTAGTTAGCAGGGGTCTACTGAATTTATGGAATTTCATAATGTGCCGGATATACCGTGTTTAATAATCATGGTTGGAATGAGTGAGAGTCTGTAAGGCACTGTCATTCTGTTCCCCAGTTCGATCCCTGCCCAGGTCAATGGCATTTATGTGTGCGTAACTGTGTTTACTTCCATGTAAAATAACTTCATCGGGTAACAATGTTAATATTCTGGATTCTGGATTTATAATGACTAGGGGGCGGATTTCTATGACCTAAAAAATAGGATATATGCATGCATTTATGACATAAAAAACATTAAAATATGACCAATAAAATTTAAAATATGACTTTACCACTTACACATTATGTATATATTTTTTATGTTTCGTTACAATTCATTTTATCAAAATATAATGTTAATTATTTAAAATATATGTAAATTCTAAAAAAGTATCAGTATAATGCAAAATCTACAAAATATGAAATGGAACTTCGAAATTTCTTTAATATGCACACAAATATGCCAAAAATATGACCTAAATATGCATATTCATACTAAATATACTACAATAGTTGAAAATTTCCTAAATATGCAGTTATATGCACAATAAAATCCGTTCCATTTTCACCAGGATGCTTGGAATCGGGTTTATGTTAGTCGGAAACCTGAAATAATGCAAAGGGGGAAAATATGACATGTCATAGAAATCCGCCCCATAATAATGACTATTGCTGTGATGTGAGTGTTAGAATGTAGGCTAAGGTACTTTGCAATGACAACTAGTTCGTTAAGTGACGGTATTCTCGAGGGTAGTCTAATTGCATGCACGTTACACTTCATATTGTGACACTATGAGGACACGCAAGTAAACGTGTGAGATCGATTAAAATAGAGGAACAGGAACTCGAATGGGCTAGTCAAATAAATATCAGTTGTAGCCTAATCAGGTTTACATTTTAAGGATATGAAAATTGCATGTTAACAACATGAGAGGGGTTTATGCTCCCAAGTAATCGAGGCGTCTAGATGCAAACCCAGACATTCCAGTTTACTAAATTTGACAGGAAACAAGAAAAACTTGTGGAAACTAATAATTTATAAGAATCCTCTTCAGACATTGCAGGTGCTTGAAATTGCCCATGTGCACTTGCCATTGTCAAGAATCAATTCAAATTGTCTAAAATAATAAGCGTAAATATTGAAAATTCATGTGTTTGCTCTTAAAGTCTCTAAAAGTCATACAGTACCGTACAGTGCTTTATTTTATCTATCATTTTATTATTACAGTATTGACCTCCATGATTTACTCTGAATACATTTCTTATATTCCTACACAAAGAAACGAAGTAATAGGTAACACCACCAAAGAAGCTAGGTTTCTTACTAACATCGCGAGAAATCTCTTTAGGAGTGCATAGTGGTACCTGACGGTCATCATTTGACACGAGTCTGATTCAGTACTGGCTGCTTGGAAATGTCGCTGTTTGCACCTCATAGTTACGAGGACATGTTGGGGTTTGCATTTACAACCTAACTTCATCAGCGTGAAATTAATGGAAAATGTCGTTTGCATTATTGTCACATTAAACAATAAATTAGAGTACAAAACACATTTTCGATTAAGAAAAAAGTGGAAATTTCGGGGTTTGCACCTAGACGACTCAATTGTAAGAATGAGTTTTCAGGACTTGCCATATGTCACTGTTGCCCTAAACTACGCGCAGTCGACTGGTTCCATGCAGGTTTACACTGCTACCAGTAGCAAACCGGTTTCTCGAAAGTCTCGGAGATATCGATACCCCTAAATGACAGTAAGAATAATTACACTAAGCTGTCGTAGGCCTATTTACAGTATTTGTTTTTTTTTGTAGTCGGATATTTATACAATACTAGCGTGTGCCCGCGGCTTCGCACGCGATAATTATTTCAAAAATTAAAAATTAAGAGCATAATAGTTAAATCATTATATTTATTAACACCTAAATCACGTGGACTACATACCACGATTAGATAGTGTCGCCTGGTAAAAGCGACCTCAGATTAGAGTTCCCTGGCCCAGAAAACCCCTGCATAGTGAGTTTCGTCCAAGTCGAACAATGTTTGACCATATTTAGGCCTACATTGAATATCCCTCTTCCGTGTAGGTTGAAAATTTCATACTTCTGCGGGCCTTGATATTCTAAACAAATGAATCGTCAAGGATGGACTTACAAAATCAAGCGATTGCCCGCGATAATTATTTCAAAAATTAAAAATTAAGAGTATAAAAGTTAAAACATTATATTTATTAACACCTAAATCACGTGAATTACATACCACGATTAGATAGCGTCGACTGGTAAAAGCGACCTCAGATTCGAGGTCCTTGGCCCAGAAAACCCCTGTATAGTGAGTTTCGTCCAAATCGAACAACGTTTGACCATATTGAGGCCTATATTGATTATCCCTTTTATAATAATAATAATAATAATAATAATAATAATAATAATCCTCTTCGGTGTAGGTTGAAAATTTCATATGTCTGCGTGCCTTGACATTATAAACAAATGAATCGACCAGCGTGAGCTACAACATTCAAGCGATCGCGATAGTTGTATGTCGAAGGAATGACAAAAATAGCCAAAGCCTACTGTATTTGATTTGACATTGAATGGTATTACTGAAAACGATGCTTCGAAAACGCAAAAAATACACGTTTTTTGCCCGTTTTTCACTCATAACTCACGAACGAAAGGAAAAATAAAAAATGTAATATGCCAGAAACCTTCCCGGGAATGCACTCAACAACTTCCCAAAGTTTCATGGCGATCGGATGAATGGTAAAGGACACACACACACACACATACATTCATTTTTATATATATATAGATTATACAATATACTATATTTATACAATAATTGCATTATATAATCAAACTGAAATTCAACCTCGGAAAACTTTCAATTTGGTTATTTTTCCATTCTTTTCCGAAATTTTTAAACATATTCAGAGGAAAAATATATCAAACTTATATAGGCTAGCGGCTCTCGACAGATTGTAAAAACAACTAAATATTAATTTTCTTAAAATTGTAACGTCTTCCTTTAGTCTAAACTTCTTTGAATATGATGAGACATAATTATGAAACGTTTATTATATTTTTGTTTGCTTTGCTGTGCTAATAATCAGTTATTATTTTTGCTGTTATTAAATTGAATGCTACTATTATGTGTTGTTTCTTCTTGACATCCAATTAAAACTCTTGACTCAACGTTGTTCTTCTGATAATTTGATTTAAGTGTCCATACAAGTCACACACGTCATGTGAGTAATGAAGATTGCGAATTAGATAAAACTGAAGTTAATTAGAAGTTAAATAAAATAACACTGTAAATAGACAACATACCTTCTGTTTCAGATTGTGTGTACAATAAAATTGACACTGCATGTGTTTAATTTTCTCGTATGCACACTATCTGGGGAGACAAATTTATGCACTAATAGTTCTAAGAAAGAAACCTGAAGTAAACAAAAACCACATGCCTCTCTCACTCTAGCACATAGCTTGTATGACCTAAAAGTGAGAACAGACATACTGGGTTTTGTTTACTTCAGGTTTCCTTCTTAGCTCGTTGGGGTTTAGGTAATATCAAGTTGGACAGCCCTAAAGGCATGTTTCAAAATCGAGTCTACTACATCCGCAGTGGCGTAGGGAAGGGGGGGGGGTCAGGGGGTCCGGACCCTCCCCGAAATCAAAACCTAAAATTCTATTTGTTCATTAAGCTCCATTTTGTCAAATATTTCATTATTTTATTTACTAATATTTACTACTAAAATGCTGAACTTGTTAATGTAAGCCTATTATTTCCATTGTTAAGTATGTTAAATTTAACTTTTGTTATAAATAGTAATAAGTGTTATAACTTAGGTAACGATTTCTTATTTAAGTTCTTATTTAATTTGGAATGTCTTAAGAGTATAGTAAACATATTTGCTAACTAGTTTTTCAGTGCTAAAATAGCGTGAACTGTGATATTCATTAGTTCAATTTTTAAACATTCTCCGACGGTGGACCCCCGTGCCCCCCTTCCTTGGGTCCTGGCACTTTCGACCCTTCCCGAAATTGTTTTCTAGCTTCGCCACTGACTACGTGAACTTTACTCCATAGGAGCTGTAAGAACTGCAGACACTGCTAAGAAAACCAACTCTTTCACAATCAATAGTAATAGCCTATGTAAATTGAAATGTCGATAAATGTTAATCATTGCTTTTCATATTAAAGATTAAGAGAAAGTACTGCTCAATGCTGTGTAAATTAAAGTGAACTCACCATAAAACTGCCCCAGCTCTCGGTTCTGAACACTGCGTCAGTATTGAAATATGAAGTATGCTCGCTTAGTTGATGTCAAAATAGTTCATTACTCATATCTCTTGTGATTCAGATTACGAGAATTCCTCACCAGCTCTTATCAAACAAGTAAATAGTGCACCGCATGTAACAACACACGGAAAGAGCGCTGGGGCAATAATCCACGTCCTAATATTCTGATATGAAAATCTGTATTTTGACTATGAATAATAAAATTAAGGTAAAGTTCAAATGAAAATAGCCCCATCTTTAAAACGAGATTATCTAGGTAATCCCACGAGAGTTGACGAGTTTATCGATAGATTCGCGACTGCGCAGCAGGAGCGAATTTATCTTATGAAACTCGTCAACTCGAGTTGGATTTATTAAGACGGATTATACAAATAATACGAGTAATACAAATAATACGAGTAATACGAGTAATTACTTTCGTGCTTTGTTACATAAAAACAAAACTAACAGCTGCTAGATCACGGCATTCTATCAATCAACCATATATGATTCGATTCGAGTTACCGTATTCATGGTATGACCAGTGCTACCAATTGTGCATATAACACAAAGTTAACTTCATTCAGGTTAGCTAACAGCAGAACAGAGTAAAAGCACACGAACTGGCTTGCACGAAATCAAAATTGTGCTTTTAATCAATGTACATTTCTATTATTTCAATTTCTAAACAAGTTATGTTGTATAAAATAATATGTTTTCGTGATGCTTAAATGTCAGCGTGTGACGTACTAATCACTGTACAAAGAGGCTTGCGTGTCTAGTAACGATCAGACGATTTTATCGATAAAACAGCGTCCTTATAATAATAGCAAGCATTTTGTAAGATAAACAAACTTGCTAAACGTTATTGGTCAATATCAAACACGCGACGTATAAGTGGAATAGTCTCCATAAAACGCTTAAAATCACACATTTTTAGTTAAGCTTAGTTCTGTGGAGAGGAGTGACAAATGATTTAGTCTAACCTCTCGCTTAAATAATGCACTTTCTTTTGCATCACGATATCGCCGAAAGTGGGTAAATTTTCGCCATATTTACTTCTCAGAACCGACGAAACTCGTGATTGACTTTCGGTGGTGTGACGTCACACACCATGACCATTAGACCCCAACACATGGGATATTAAACACGGCACATTATTTTGTGTCCAACGCCGGATATGAACACTGTAAAACAATATGTTGTCATGGGAACTGATTTGCATTTCATAAATTCTGTCTAATATATTACCAAAAAATAGGCTCTGAATTGAGCATTACTCCGGTACTAGGCAACCTATTGGTCCAAAATAAATATGCACATTATTTTGTGTGTGTGTATATAAAGGTGCATACGAAATGCGAGCAATTCAGTATGGCTCTGCTAAACTAATATCACTGTTCCTAACCTGCCACTAAACTAGCTCCTCCTATCACTAACCTAACTGCCACTCGGTGCAGGAAACATATAAGAATTATATGTAGTGTTTTATTCTATAAAAAGTGCTTAGATTTTACACGAAAAAAGTTATACTGTCATTTCGGTTGCGGCCCTTGGATATTAATACTTCAGGTCGAGTTGGTCCTTAGTACTTTAAGTTTGACATGCCTGTACTATAGTTCAAGTAGTTTCACAAATCAGCTGATTGCATATAATGAAATATCAGCCATGATTTGTGCTGGAGTAGCTTTTCTCCCCACAAAGTAACAGCACATGCTGTAGCCTGTCTTATCGAGTCTTATTGTTCCAGTACGTGCAACACATGAAAACAAAGGACGGTGGTTATTAAGCAATTGCAACTGAGATATCCATAATAGGTGAAACATTGTGCAAAGTTATCTTAAAGTAGCCAAAGGTTTTAAAGCAAAACTTAAGCGTAATTTAGAGTTACTGTGAATTCGAAGAACTATTAGCAAAATGAGTTATTAACGAACAAAAAATAATATATTTATATAAACATTATGTTACCTTCATAAATAATGTTACCTTATGATAATAAATCTAAGTCAGACGAAGGCCAAAACTCATTTTCGTTTCAATATTTCAAAAAGACAACAGCCTCATGAAGAGTAATTAATATATATAAAAATGTTTGGAACGTGAACATTATCAATATCTTTACTTTATACGGCATAAAATGCGAGGGTCGTCCAGAATCTAAAGTACGATTTGGCATAATAACGAAAGATATAAACACAAAACTTATTTACAAGAATACAGTACCTTGCTCTATTTCTCAATGTAATTGTAATTGATGTCATAGGCATTTATTGTAACGTGGTACCAGTTTTTCAGTGCCGATGTTATATTGTAGGTATCACTTTTTAAATACTTTTTTTTTTCAAGAACTTCCCCTACCTGAAACCATTCTTATCCCCTTCGACCTGTCAATCAGTGAATAGAAAGGTAATTAGGCATATTTACACTTGTCTGCAGTCCAGCACAATGTTGCCAAATACGTACCACAGCATGGCTACTTCTCTTGGGAAGTGGTGAATGACAGCGGCAACACTGGGGAAATCCACGCGACTACAAGAGCACCTGTTCACACATGTCGGTATCGATGTTGGTGCAGATTTTCGGATTAGGGAACAATGGTATTATATTTTTTTGTAGATAGACGATAGTTTGGGACGAGGACTTCTTAAAAATGACACGAACAATAAATACTCTTCTACCGCCAAAGACCTGAGCCAGGATGTCACTGCCGCTTCGAAGTCTTCATCGGTTGGGAACTCTTTTCCACCCAAAAAGTTCTTTAGTTTCGGAAACAAGTGGAAATTGCTGAGTACCAGGTCAGGGTTGTAAGAAGAATGTCCAAACATTTTCCACTTAAAACGTTGAAGTTGTGCCTGTTTTTGAGCAGCCGAATGAGGTCGAGCGTTTTCGTGAATCAAAAACATCTTTTCAGACAACTTTCCACGTTTCTTGTTTTGGATAGCGCGTCGTAGTCGTTGAAGGGTTGCACGTGATTTATTAAGTGCCAGTATGGTACTTTATGAGATTGTGTGGGGGACGAAAAATGTCTGTCCGTCTGTCCGTCCGTCCGTCCGTGTGTCTGTACGCGCTCTAACTCAAATACGCTTTATCGAATTTTAATGAAACTTGGTATACGCGTTTATAATGTCCATGGGAAGAACCCTATTGAAATTGGACCAAATAGGTTCACCGGTACCGGAGTAAAACCCAATTTAGTGTATATTTTAAAAGCGCCATTACTCAAATACGGTTTATCGGATTTTCGTGAAACTTGGTATACGAATTTATAATGTCAATGGAAAGACGTCTGTTGATTTTGGACCAGATCGGTTGGGCGGTACCGGAATAATGCCCAATTTAGTGCCTTTTATGGTAATATATCACAAAGGCGTGGATAACTCAAATACGCTTTATCGGATTTTCTTGAAACTTGGTATACGAATTTATGACGTTTTTGGGTACAAGCCTATTGAATTAGGGCCAAATCGGTTGATCGGTACCGAAGTAACGCGTATATCAATATTAATTTTGTAATCAATATTCTTTCAAGGCCCACAATGTAAGCTTATTAAAAAAACTTAACAAATTGCCAATCGTTTATTCATATTGTTAGCAGCCTTCATTGATTTGTTTCTTCATAACGATGTCAGTGTGGCTAAATAATAACTTAAATAAACGATTTATAACAACTAGCCGTTGAATATTGATATTTTAATGTGTATTCTATGGTTATGTAGACTACCGATATTTACATTAGGCTATATTTTACTGTGAGTATTTTTCTTATCGTTCCTGTGCAGCAATATACCTAATGTAATTCCTGACAGATAGATTTCATATGCTTATTATTCATTCATAACCTTTAAGGCTGCTTTAAATTGAAACAGAGATATCAGCGAATCGTAGGTCTATTGCATCATTATTATTATTGCCGGCACATTTTGTTTTTGGAGTTAACTCGGACATCTATTACAAAAATAACTTTTATGCATGGGCCTATCATAATTGCGTGTATCACTGATTAAAAAAAAAAAACATACTGGCACTTGGTTATATCAGTTTACCTGATTTTATTTCTTGTCTTCTTGGCAGAAACTCCAGGTTTAAGTCTTTGGAGGTAGAAGAGTATAACATCGACATTGAAAAACTCGTAACACATTACAATAAATGCCTTGACAGCAATGGTGATTACGTTGAGAAATAGAATAAGGTAATGTAGGGGGCCCATCTCGCAATGTTCGCAGGTTTCCACGGACGGGTGATGTGTTTTGTTTCTCAGCGAGGCAGGTTGATCAACAGGAATCTTCTTGTACATTGCTTATCCGATATCATAAGTGACAGGTTCTGTTAGGTTATGAACAGTGATATTACTTTAGTAGGGCATTCTGAATTCTCCCGTTTCGTAATTAATATGCCATATTGTATATCCCGCGAGGTTCGTTGTGTTGGTGAACCTGATTCCCAGAATTCTACGTGTTCAGCTGGTGTGACGTCACACCTCTAACGTCCAATCACGAGTTTCTTCATCATACGGAGATCAAAATATGGCGGAATTCATGCTACTTTTCGCTATATCGTGTTATAAAGAAAGTGTATCATTTAGGGCAGGTGGGTTGAACCAAATCATTCGTCGATGCAACATCTCCTCTCCAGAGGACTATCTATAACAAAATACGTGTGATATTAAGTGTTTTATGAGGAGAAAGTTGGTTTTCAAAGTGGGCCCCCCTACAATGCAATTTTACCTATCTTTGTAAACAAAGTTCTGTGTTTGATATCTTTCGTTATTATTAAGTTTCTCTCTGGACGACCCTCGTATTTTCATTCTCAGCAGAACTTTTCCCCTCATGAAACTCGGGTGAATAGCTTCATATTCCACTTTTATTGCAAAATATTCTTCATTCTCTTTGTTTTACCAGATATCATTTCCTTATCTCTCGTGTATAATTAAATTATGTTCTTCGTTCGTCCTTGCACAATGTACTCATTTATCAGAGTAACTTGTTTTGGCAAGTAAACTAGAGACACACCCACACCCACTCACAACAACATACTTCATTTGTTGAAAATCGTAAATACCAAATAAATCCATACCTAAGTCATCTATTAACAGTAGGCCTATACTGTAATTTATGCAATGGAAAGACACTACTTTATGTATAGTAATGATATACGTGTTTTTACGATGGATAATCCCACGAGAGATAACGAGTTTATATTTGCGAAGCAGTAGCAAATTTATCTGATGAAACTCATAATCTCGGGCGGGGTTTATTAAGACAATTCCATGAAATAAAATGTAATGGATTACATAAATAATAATTACTTTTTTTTTATTGCATGAAACGCAAGAGAGATATGCCTGCATCAAATGATTCCCGAATGAGCAAAAGCTTATGTTCGGGTTAAGTTCATTTATTTATATTACACTAGCATGTGCCCGCGGCTTCGCCCGTGATAATTATTTTAAAAATTAAAGTTATGAGCATAATAGTTAAATCATTATATTTATTATCACCTAAATCACGTGAATTACATACCACGATTAGATAGCGTCGCCTGGTAAAAGCTACCTCAGATTCGAGGTCCTTGGCCCAGAAAACCCCTGTATAGTGAGTTTCGTCCAAATCGAACAACGTTTGACCATATTTAGGCCTATATTGAATATCCCTCTTCCGTCTACGTTGAAAATTTCATACGTCTGCGGGCCTTGATATTCTAAACAAATGAATCCTCCAGGATGGACTTACAAAATCAAACGATCGCCCGCGATAATTATTTCAAAAATTAAAAATTAAGAGCATAATAATTAAATCATTAGGTTATATTTATTAACACCTAAATCACTTGGACTACATACCACGATTAGATAGCGTCGCCTGGTAAAAGCGACCTCAGATTCGAGGTCCTTGGCCCAGAAAACCCCTGTATAGTGAGTTTCGTCCAAATCGAACAACGTTTGACCATATTTAGGCCTATATTGATTATCCCACTTATAATAATACGAATAATAATAATAATAATAATAATAATAATAATAATAATCCTCTTCGGTGTAGGTTGAAAATTTCATATGTCTGTGTGCCTTGACATTAAAAACAAATGAATCGACCAGCGTGAGCTACAACATTCAAGCGATCGCGATGGTTTTATGTCTAAGGCACTGCCTTCTAAACTGTATTAATCGTGTATACACTGCCTGTCCTATACGGCTAATTTTGCGTACTCGGCGACATTACAGATGGCAGCACCTTTCACACCCAGACTGCTTATTGTTTTTTGCTACGACATTGTTGATTATGTAGTGCTGTCACCGCCGTCTCATAATCACTGCCTTCTAAACTGTATTACTCCTCGAGACGGCGGTGCTCATAATATAGTCTATCATTGCGTCTAATTAATTTACATTTATTTTAATTATTGCTCCAAAATTCCATTTCAATGTAAGTGTCATATACTGGAATAATATTACGTTCTAAACAAATAACACAAGTATCTGTGTCTGTTTAATGTTTATTTTGATTAGTGATTGCTGCAATCTGGGTGTGAACTGTGTCGCCTCTACTGGATAAATTAGGCAATTTAACAATACTCTGAATTCCATGTTAAAATAAAGCATAGGACAGGCAGTGTAATTCTCGAGACGGCGGTGGTCTAAGGTATGACAAAAATAGACAAAGCCTACTGTAATTGATTTGACATTGAAATATATTGAAAACTGATGCTTCGAAAACGCAAAAAATACACGTTTTCTTCCCGTTTTTCACTTATAACTCACGAACGAAAGCAAACATTAAAATTTCGGCTTCAAGGTGCATTTCCCGACCCTTCAGTCCACCTATGTTTAAAATTTCAGTTTTCTGCGTTCTAGATTTCGCTGGGCATCGCGGACAGACGGAGGAAGAAAGACACTTCCTTTTATTAATATAGATAAATACATAATTAAATACAAATACATTAAACAAAATATAACTAAATTAAAATCTAATGTATAGAATAAAAGTAATAAAAGAAGAGAAATCGAAAGTCGGAAGAACAAATTTGAAATCCTGTGGTATAACTAATAAAATTGTTCTTTAAATACCTACTAATTACAGAGTGAAGTAAATTATAACCTATAAAATACGATTTTTGATATACTTATCGAATTTTTTTCTGTTCATATTTACTATTTCGTCCACCGTTGTGGCGTAGGGGATGCGTTCGCTCCCCTCACGAAGCGGGCCCGGTTTCGAATCCTGGTCGGGACAATTTACCTAAGTAGGGGTTTTCCGGGGTTTTTCCTTACATGTGAGACAAATGTCGGGTAACTTTAGGCCCTTGAGGTCCCCGGATATCATCTGGCCTTCATTATCATCTTCATGCCATCCTCGTCTTGCCCGGAATGATTGTGTGTGAATGGTGTGTCTCGTCCTTTGTGTTCGTGTTGTCTTGGAGGTGGCCCCGGCATTGGGCTGATCACTCAACCGGGGAGGCCTTTATGTCCTTTTCTGGGAAAAAAAGTATGTGTGATCCATAGATAATTCCTCTCCCGACAGGTCGCGGCCCTGTAAGGCCCGGGTGGCATGGGTCGCTTAGACGTTCCTAAAAGGGAGAGGTAACATAACTAAGGTAAAGAGAGAGATTTACTATTTTGGGATGTGACCTAATTATGGAGTCTTGGGCCATAATTGTTCCTATTTTGTAGAGACAGAAGAAGTTAAGTATTTTGATTATATTAAAAGCAAGGTATTGTAGCTATGTGGATCAGATACGTATAGGCCTTCGTTTTGTATTTCTTGCTTCCGTTGATTAAAATCAATAGATATTGTATGAGCTGTGAGATCACTGCATGCTAAATGAATGTACACTCGAATGAGTGTTACCAACAGAAGAATGGTATATAATTAACCTAATTAAGTAAAACTAAAATCAGAATAGAATAAAAGCACATTAATTGGCTTGCACCGAATCGAAATTGCGTTTTTAGTCAATGCACATTTAAATTGTTCCAATTTCCAAATAAGGTACGCGGTAATAAATACGTGTTTTATTTTGTTGACTGGCAGCAATACAGATACACGTTGTGTATAAATCACTGCAGATTGATACCTTGACGTGTCGTTAACGAGCTGACGTTTTATCAGACAAAATTGCATTCTTGGAACTCTTGCAAGCTTATTATAAGGTAAATTACTCGTATATTTATTGTTCGATATCTGGGGCATTGCTAAACGTTATTGGTGAATATCAAAGAATGTTCTTACAAAAACCTGGCTATCACTAACAGCTTGAATCAGGTTTTTAGATGTAGCCCTTAAATTACGCCAATTGGTCTGTTGAAGAATCAAAGGGAGAAAGAATGAGTTCAAAAAGGGAAGAAACAAATATCGAAGTAGAGAATAAAAGCTAGACCTACAAGAAGTAAATGAACAGAGAAAGAAAACTAGAAAAGGAATGTAGGCCTGTATTTATTAATTACTGTGCTTGTAAAATTAGAGTTCGTAAATGAAAAGAACTATTAGTTAAGATTAATTGTGATAAGAGTTCGACTGAACTTTGAAGAACAAGTGTAGGTAAATAAAGTGAATGAAAAATCTGATGTTAATCATACAACTTCCTCCGCCCAAATGAAAATTTCGCCTCTTAGTATAATCGTTAGAGCAATCGTTAAAATTAAAAACTGCGTTAAAATTGCGAAAAACGACATGTAAAGTGACATTAACAAAAACGAGAATGTCGTCATCAAACTTTGTTTCACATTCCCAGGAAATACCTAACCCAAATATAATAGGCCTATGTGATTCCATATTTGTTACAACAGAACAGCCCCTAGCTTTGGAGCTAGGCTGTTCACAGGCATGTTTATGAAAATGGTATTTTTTGTTTTAGGAGACCTCAAAAGCGTGTATTTTTGTTAAAAACTCAACTTCAATTTCGGTCGAACACAATACTTCCTCTGCCCGATCCTACTTCCTCTACCTGTAGTACCGATGGTACGGGCAGAGGACTTAATAATAAGCAACTATTTCACCATGATTGGTGTCTATTTATTAATTCGTCTTAGTGTTCGGTTTTGTGATGGACTAAATGATATTTTATTATGGATTGGGGGTTTAACAATTTTAATGAATTAATACCATGTTAACTGTAAGAAAATATAAGGATAAGCAGTACTAAAAAAGTTAATAAAATCAATGTAACAATTGTTAACAAATTTCTTCCTTATTTCTCTCATAAGCTTAGTGCTTTTGCCTCGCCAGAAAGCATGAAAGCTCTTGATTCACCAGAAAGCATGAAAGTTCTTGCCCCACACTGAAACAAATGCATTATACTTCTGAAGGTAGTCATTTGATTTTTTTTTTTTTTTAACGTGAAACATCGTTTTCGTTATCACTTTCTTTATAGACAGTAATTTTAATAGATCTCGATCTGATTTTAACTGAGGGTTAGGCCAGTATGAACGAGACTGTACCTAAATCATGCTGTTTCTCGTGTAATCAAACCGTGTATCGAGTATCGAGAAAATCTGGTATCGTCCCATCCTTACTTCTTAACTGTAAACTTGCGAAGTAACCATAGTAAAAATCTCCCTTCATTAAGAAACTTGATTCATAGCTCATTACAATAAAAAGAAACTTGTAAATTTTATTTAGGAATTTTGCACCAACGCTTCGAACATGAAAATAAACTTGAGGTGAAGATCCGAGGGGCTGGAAGTGTGCCATTCTAGATAGAGCTACGTCGTAAAGTTGTCAGCACTGGGTACACATGTGTTTCTTGTTAAATAAAAAGAAATTAGAACGGGTTGAAGCCTTACACCCACCCAGACAGCTTCCTCCCGGAAGTGACGCGAATTGCACTTCCGTCAGCTCCTTATTGGCAGTAGGAACGCCCGGCCTTGGCTGATTAGATCTACATTAATATTGTTATGTGGGCCTTTGTTTGAACAAAGCTATGGTGATGAAGTAGCCTGTCCTTGCTTCTTAGCCTGGCACTTGAAATACCATTCTTAGGGAGTGAATTAACAAAATGTCTCACTGGAGTAGACACGATTCACAATTTGGGTTAGGTACCTTCTGAGGATGTGACACGAAGATTGGCGACAACTTTCTTTTATTTTTAAGTGGACTTTTGATGAAGAAAATTTCGTTTTTCACGATTTTCTCGAAAACAATTCTGTCAATTTGCTTTAAATTTTGTACATGGGGTCATTATTTATTTATTTATTTATTTATTTATTTATATTTCCCTCTGGTGTAGTTAAGGCCTTAAGGCCTTCTCTTCCACTAACCAGAGGTGGATACATTCAAACCTTACCAAATAATCTAATTTAGAATAAAAAATAATAATAATAATAAAAAGAGAAACATGATATTATATAGATGTAGATTATGTTGGTGAAAACCATAATTAAGACTATATCAAACTATAAGTCTAATAATGGAAATTCAACATTGTAGGTAGAACAAATTAGTGAGAAAAAAATAATAATAATAATAATAATAATAATAATAATAATAATAATAATAATAATAATAATAATAGGTAGAAAAAGAAGAAAAATAAAATTAAAATAAATGAAACTAATACAAAAGCAAAAATTTTAACATGAAAGTAGTATATAACAAAATGTTAATGGTTGGTGGTCAAGTGATCAACTAACTTCATCTTGAACGTTCTGAGTGTTCGGCAGCCTTTTATATTCTCAGGTAAGGAATTCCACAGACGAGCAGTCCCGACAGTGAAGGATGAAGAATAAAATACAGTATTGTGTGGGGGAATAGATAAGGTAGTGTTCTGATGGGATCTTGTTCCGAGATCATTATAATCTGATAGGTAGTGAAAACGATAGGCCAAGTAAGGAGGCCAATTATACCAAGAGCTAAAACTTTTACTTGAAACATTTGTTTTTTTGTTTTTCGAAAAATTCTCTGAAGGTTAGTTTTAAGCCATCCACTCTGAATACGTTGCTCTTTGCAATACGGCCTCTTGTAACGGAAAATCGTATGAAAACTAAATTTTGTTTTTGGGTTAGGTTCCTTCTGGAGAAGTGACATGAGAATTGGCGATGACTTCCTCTTATTTTTAAGGGGTCTTTGCATTCAGAAAATTTGATTTGTCGCGATTTTCTCGAAAATAGTTCTAACGATTTTGTTTAAATTTTATACATGGGGGGCTTACACGAAGAGCTAAAACTTTTAGTCAATACTTTTTTCGAAAAAACCTCTTTAGGGTAGTTGTTAGCCACCCACTCTGAATACGCGCGCTTTGCTTTTATTTGGGTTATGTATCCTTCGGGGATGCGATGTGATGTGGTAACGACATTCTCTTCTTTTTGTTACAACCAATTTACATGAAGAGAATGTCATACGTAATAATTATATTATACTAAGAGGCTAACTTTTATTTGGGCAGAGGAAGTTATGTGAGTTTCACATCAGATTTATTTATGTCTGCTTTATGGTTTTTAGTCTTATTTCTGTTCCTGCGTTTAATCTGTTTCAGTATTTCGTTCTGATGAACACTTACACGCGTATTTAATAGTGGCAATAATAGACTGAATGATATTATCATAGGTAATCCCACGAGAGTTGACGAGTTTATCGATAGATTTATCTGATCCAACTCGAGTTGGATTTATTAAGACTATTCCATGAATAAAAATCCAACAGATTATACAAATAATAATAATAACTTTCGTGCTTTGTTCTACAAAAACAAAACTAACAGCTGCGAGATCACGGCAAACTATGAATCAACCATCCATGAATCGATTCGAGCTGTTTTGGCGTAATAAGTGCTACCACCAGTGCATATAAGACATAGTTAACTTCATTCAATTAAGCTAACAGCAGAACAGAATAAAAGCACACGAACTGGCTTGCACCGAATCGAAATTGTGTCCTTAATCAATGTACATTTCTATTATTTCAATTTCCAAACAAATTATGTTGTATAAAATAATCTATTTTCGTGCCGCTAGTGGCACCATCTGACTATTAATCACTGCACACTGATACTTGCGTCTCCAGTAACGACCAGACCATTTTACCCGATAAAATGCCACCCTCTCGATTCCTACAAGAATATTGTAAGATAAACGGCCGTGATTGGTCTATATCCGAGGAATTACTAAACGTTATTGGTCAATATCAAACACGCGGCGTATGAGTTGAATAGTCATGTGAAATAAATATTGAATTTCATGTTACTGCCTTCAACTTTAATTATATTTTGTGACAAGAACCCTTTGAGTATAAAATAACATACATAGCCATTGACTATTCGAAGAACCACTGGTATTTATTCGCGAAACCTGTATTATTAGAACACATTAAGAAACGCAGTTCTGCGCGATAAAATTCTCACGGCAAAAGATCTTGGCAGATAAAGTTTTGGAAATCTTTAACCTTAGACAATGATCTCGGCAGGTAATAAAACGCATCTGAGATATTTGTACTGTACGGGTAGAAATTATCTTGATTCTTGTGAGATGTAGTGTGAAATGTTCCCATAGCGGCAAACTCATAGTCACAACAATAAATTGAACACTTTCTCCCTGGGCGCTGGCTTGTAACGACCTTTCCCACACCGCTTTACACTAAATGTTTACAATCAGCCCCACAAACATCAAACCAAGCCTCGCAGGGAAAACTTTTTGTGAAATTTTCATCAGCTCATCGAAAACACCTTCCATGTGATCGGTTGGTTATATGATTATTTAACGACGGGGGTGTACTGCTACGTAGATCTGCGACAATGCCAGTTTGCTGGGGATTTGACCCGAAGGAGTTCATTAAATATGCCTGTAATTATGCATTTTTATCGACACATAGAGTATCTAAACCCTTGACCTCAGGCACAAAACTCATGCTTCGATGTGAAAAAAAATCCCTTTAGGTAGGGCTACTGGCTGAGGTAGATTTCGAAGTGCTTTTGGTTTAATTCATTGTCGCTGCGCAGTACTCTTCTTCTTTAGCCTTGGCATGACACACCCACAATAATAACTGCAAAAAAGAGGACAGCACTTTCTCAAACATTCAAATCTCGCCTTATATCAGAGCAATCGAGAAACTAGTTATTGATTTGTAGAGCTTTTTAACGATACCCCACAAGACGTGGTTTCAAAAATGTCGAATTTCCAACCCCCCCCCCACCCCCACTCGAACCCCCAAAACCCCCGAATCGTTGGTGTCACTGTGAACTCCATAGGGAGTAGGCCTACTCAAATTTATTCAAACAAAGTAGGCCTATCTCTGTATAATTCATAGGGGCCGAGATATACATTTTCAAAATTACAACCCCCTCCCCCGACCCTCTTGGGCCAATTTTGCTCATTAACGAATTTGTCCTAACTATTGGGCCTAGAAATAACATAAGAAAATTTGGTTCAAATATCTTCAAAATTACGGCCGCGATCGTGTAATGATATATATTATGTTTATATATATATATAATGATTGTTATAGTTATATGTATTATATAGATTATAATACAAAATATATAATATATATTTATTTTATATATTTACAAAAAGAAATTGAACGGGCGGTGGTTTCATACTGAGGGAGGCATGAAACGTAAACTTATGAAAGAATATATATATATACACACACACATTCGAGCTATCTTTTAACCTTCAAATCAAAATGATGCAAAATCATCAAATGCCTTGCCCTAAATATTATTTATTATGTGAGTATATCACGTCTACGTTTTATGCATGACCTGTAAAGTTCGTTGTCCATAATCAACAAAAGTCCAATTTAATTTAATCTACAATATCTCTCCACGTGCCGATTTATATTGTAAAGAGTGATATGTTAAATTTCCAGGAAATGATTCGATCCCCCAGAGCTTCTTCCACTTAAGGTTCCCTCTCAGCCTTCACAACTGTTGACTGCTGTCCGTGGGTCAAGAGGCCACGTGCTCAGCTGTCAGCCCTAAGAACTGTCAGTAGGTTATTATTTTTAGAATTCAGAGGAGAATATTTAAAACACTTCACTCATTGGTTACGAATAGACAAAGCACACTTCTTATATGAGTATCAAACTATTTCGTGGTCTTATTTTATTAAGTGTCAGTATGGTACCGTACTTTAAGAGATTGTGTGTGGGGATGGGAAAATGTCCGTCCGTCCGTCCGTCCGTCTGTCCGTCCGTGTGTGCGCGATAACTCAATCACGCTTTTACGGATTTTAATGAAACTTGGTTTACGCATTTATAACGTCCATGGGAAGAAGCCTATTGATATTGGACCAAATCGGTTGACCCGTACCGGAGTAATGCCCAATTCAGTGCCTACTTTTATGGTAATATATTAGAAAGGTGAGATAACTCTAATCCGCTTTATCGGATTTTCATGAATGTTGGTATACACATTTATGACGTCCATGGGTAAAACCTATTGAATTTGAACCAAATCGGTTGACCGGTTCGGAAATAACGAGTATATCAATATTAGACCATGGGCTACCAATATGAAACCCTCCCCCCCCCCCCCCGTGGGAATTTCCGACACTTATATTTTTTTGTTGGTATTGTCATATAGTTTAAGATTTTAGTTGTTTGCCCCTTATCAATTACAGCATTTAGCCGGAAACCCCGGAAACACCCGGAAATTCGCAGAAAATGAATTTGTTTTAATTTTTCATTGTTCTTTGCTCCTAATATTCCCAGGGAATTTCTGACTCACACATTTTTGTTGGTATTGGCATCTAGTTTAATGTTCCAGTTGTTTGCCCCTTACAAATTACAACATATCCCCGGAAAACCCGGAAAACCACGTATATACGGAAAAAATTACTATGTTTTATTTTTTAAATCTTTGTTCTTTGCACCTAATATTCAAAGGGAATTTCTGACTCACATGTTATTTTGTTGGCATTACCATCTAGATTAAGGTTTCAGTTGTTTTCCCCTTATCAATTACAGTATATCCCCGGAAAACACCGAAAACCACGGAAATCCGGAGAAAGGGACTTCGTTTTATTTTTTTTAAATCTTAGTTCTTTGCTCCTGGTATTCAAAGGGAATTGGTGAACCATATGTTTTTGTGTTGGTATTCCCATATAGATTAAGGTTCCAGTTGTTTGCCCCTTACCAATTACAGCATATCCCCGGAAACCCCGGAAAACCACGTATATACGGAGAAAATTACTATATATTATTTTTTAAATCTTTGTTCTTTGCTCCTAATATTCGAAGGGAATTTCTGATTTGTATGTTTTTTTGTTGGTATTGCCATCTAGATTAAGGTTTCAGTTGTTTGCCCCTTATGAATTATAGCATATCTCCAGAAAACTCCGAAAACCACGGAAATCCGGAGGAATTAGCTTTTTAAAAATTTCTTTAAAATCTTTGTTCTTTGCTCCTAATATTCCCAGGGAATTTCTGACTCATATGTTTTTTTGTTGGTATTGCCATCTAGTTTAAGGTTTAAGTTGTTTTCCCCTTATCAATTACAGCATATCCACGTAAACCCTGAAAACCACGAAAATCCGCAGAAAATGAGATTGTTTTAATTTTTTAAAAATATTTGCTCTTTGATACTAATATTCCCAGGGAATTTCTGAATCACATAATTTTTGTTGCTATTGCCATATAGTTTAAGGTTTCAGTTGTTTTCCCCTTACCAATTACAGCATGACAAAGAATACTGGAAAAAATCCTGATGCTGAAGGAATGAAGGCAATTGGAAACCTGACAAAACACACTTCATATTCTAATTTGACATCTGTGAATGATAATTAATTTATCTTACCAAACCTTCCACAGTCACTACCAAACTTTCTTGACTGAAGTTAGAGAAGGGACATTCGGTAAAACAGCACAATTTTGGAATGGTAATATGGACAAAGTGTAATTGATTTTGAGATTTCAGCGAGCAACTAAAGAAAACAACTTTGACTTACACTTGGCATGTTTAGAAGATATGATTCCCCTTTTCTTTGCATGTGACCATCACAATTATGGCAGATATCTCGTAGTCCATATACTCACCCTTTTGAACCTGCAAGGGACACACTTGAAGCAGAAGAATTACTTCGCAATAACGGTTTCAGTGACCGTAGATCACAAGTTCCCGAGTTCTAGAAATTCTGTGGATTTCCGTGGTTTCCCGGGTTTTACGGGGATATGTTGTAATTTATAATGGGCAAACAGATGAAACCTTAATCTAGATTACAATGCCAAAAAAAATGTAAGTCAGAAGTTCCCTGGGAATATTAGGATCAAAGAACAAAGGTTTTTAAAAAATTAAAACGAACTCATTTTCTTCGGATTTTTTAGGTTTCCGGAGTTTTCCGGGGATATGCTGTAATTCATAAGGGGCAAACAACTGAAACCTTAATCTACATGGCAATACCAACACAAAACCATATGAGTCACCAATTCCCTTTGAATACTAGGAGCAAAGAACTAAGATTTAAAAAATTAAAACGAAGTCATTTTCTCCGAGCTTCCGTGGTTTTCGGAGTTTTCTGGGGATTTGCTGTAATTGATAAGGGGCAAACAACTGAAACCTTAATCTACATGGCAATACCAACACAAAACCATATTAGTCACTAATTCTCTTTGAATACTAGGAGCAAAGAACTAAGATTTAAAAAATTAAAACAAAGTCATTTTCTCCGGGCTTCCGTGGTTTTCAGAGTTTTCTGGGAATTTGCTGTAATTGATAAGGGGCAAACAACTGAAACCTTAATCTACATGGCAATACCAACACAAAACCATATGAGTCACCAATTCCCTTTGAATACTAGAAGTAAAAATCTAAGATTTAAAAAATTAAAACAAAGTAATTTTCTCCGGGTTTCCGTGGTTTTCGGAGTTTTCTGGGGATTTGCTGTAATTGATAAGGGGCAAACAACTGAACCCTTAATCTGGATGGCAATACCAACAAAAGAACATATGATTCAGAAATTCCCTTTGAATATTAGAAGCAAAGAACAAAGATTTAAAAAATAAAACATTGTCATTTTCTCCGTATAAAAGTGGTTTTTTTGGGTTTTCCGGGGATATGTTGTAATTTGTAAGGGGCAAACAACTGAAAACTTAAACTAGTTGACAATACCAACAAAAATTATGTGAGTCAGAAATTCCCTAGGCATATTAGGAGCAAAGAACAAAGAAAAATTAAATCAAACTCATTTTCTCCAGATTTCCGTAGTTTTCCGGGGTTTCCGGGTAAATGCTGTAATTGATAAGGGGCAAACAACTGAAGACTTAAACTAGATGGTAATACCAACAAAAAATATGTGAGCCAGAAATTCCCTGGGCAAATTAGGAGCAAAGAACAAAGAAAAATTTAAACAAACTCATTTTCTCCGGATTTCCGGGGTTTCCGGGTAAATGCTGTAATTGATAAGGGGTAAACAACTGAAAACTGAAACTAGATGGGAATACCAACAAAAAAATATATGTGTCGGAAATTCCCACGGGGGGGGGGGGGATGGGGGGTATACAGTAGCCTACGCTCTATATAATTTTGTAATGAATATAAGGCCCTACAATATTTTTCCATGGCCCACAATATATTAAAATAACGTAACAAATTGCCAATCGTTTATTGATATTGTCTTGATTGATTCGTTTCTTCATAACGATGTCAGTGTAAATAATAATTTAAATAAAATATTTAAAACACAACTAGCCGTTGAATAGGCCTATTATATTGTGCATTGTATGGATAAGCATGACTGCCGGTATCTATTTTAATGTGAGTATTTTTTCTTATTCGTTCCTGTGCAGCAATATACCTGATGTAATTCGTGACAGATATATTTCAGATCGACTTTTTATTCATTCATAACCTCTAAGGCTGCTTTAAACCTGAAACAAACATGTCAGCGAATCGTAGGCCCCTTTTCATTGCCAGCGCATTTTGTTTTTGGAGTTTAACTCGGAGATCTATTACAAAAATTTCCTTTCTGCATGTGCCTATCATAATTGCAATTATCACTGATTAAAAAAAACATTCTGGCACTTTGTTATATCAGCTTACCTGATTTTATTGTTCTTTATAAATGGATCTAATAATATTCCGACGATGTTCGAAACGATATGTGAACCGGTAGCTTTCATTTTAATTTATTTCGGCTTGAATGCAGATTGCAACGTATTTGAGATTTATTTTACTTGCTGATACTTAACGATAGTTCTAGTAGACTATCTTGTCTTATGTACCGAAGTCAAGATTAAGCCTATTTTAGGGTTCAAGTTCTCAAATCAGCGTGGTTGATATATTTGGCGACACAATACTTGCCTAACACGTCATTCATGACTAGGGACCGGATTCTTAGGTTTTCACCTATTTTTTTCCTTACTACCAAAACAAGAAAAGCGCTTTAGGGCCGACACAAGGGGAGGGCTGCCGGACCCAAGGGACCCGGGCCCGGTCCCCACGGTGCTCGCTAGATCCCGGTGACGTCATATAATTTTAAGGAAAACTGGAATAGTGTAATAAAATGTTCTGTTACACGAGTAACGAGAAGGAATCTCCACGGAGAAGGGAAAACACAACTGAATGAGGATGATCGGCGGTCGGTGAGGGGCCCGCGACCAGTACATGGTCCTGGGCCCGACCCCAAGATGTGGCGGCCCTGACGCGCTTCGAGTCATATCTATAGGATTCACACACATGAATGCTGTGGTACCTAAAAACACCTAAATGGGATATAAAAACCTAATGTGAGCAGAAATCTTATTTGCCGTAGCACAAAGAAGCCCCACCTCACTGTTTCTTCTTATCATTTATGCTTTCTTTCTTAAATTCTATAATTCTGTGTTCTAAAACACATTTCAGCAAATTTATCTCTGTGTTTCGCTTCAACTAAAACCTTTATTGTAACCTAAAAGGATGTTTTGAACAAAAACCCTAAAAGAACAAACTTTTTCACTTATTGAAAAACTTAAAACAGTATTTTTTTAACCTAAAAATCTGGTCCCTTTCATGACAATCTGTAAAGTACTTGCTTTCTGATCCCAGGGTTGTGAGTTCGACCTTGGTATGTTAATTGATCTGACTAAATCGGTCTTGTGCTTCCGCTTTCCAAAACAAAAGCAACGTTGCAATATTCTCTCATTGTTATCACTGACCTCAGTTCTTCCTGCGCTTTATTCAATTCACACGTGTTATTGTTTACTGTAACTTGATCTTGCAACCATGCATTTCACTCTACGCGGAGTAGACGAGTAGCTGTCAAAATCGTCACAGGACATTCTTAGATTTTGATTGGCTGGGGTAACTAGCTGATTGGTGCGGTAAAAACAAAGAACATGGGTTGAGCTGTCGGCAAACTTTTCCTCCTAACGAAAGGAAGCCGCCTGGGTATGCAATGAGTAACTGGACTATACAGTTGGCTGGCATTTATATGTTCATAACTACGAAAATTCCAAAGCAATAGGTTTACAGGTGTGTAGAAGAACATTTGCATGACGAAATTCCCGTACACCGACGACGCGACGGTCATAGGTCTAAGTATACAAGCATCATTAAATATAACAAACAAGCAACAATCAAACCAACAATACCTATTAAAAGATTGTAATAACCAGGGCGCGGATTCTGATGACATGTTATCTTTTTATTGATGCTGCATACACATTGCCAACTTGTAGATAAACACTAATCATGGCCTTTAGATTATAGAAATGCATTTTTATCGGGTCATTTTTTGTCGTTTTATCATTATGTTGTCATTTTTGTGTCATTTGCTTCCTTATTTAGTCATTTTCATGCATTTACATTGAGTAAGCTATATTAACTTTCATTGTCCCCAGCGGTGCTGTGTTTGAAGTGTTGTTTGTTTAATGCAAGGACGTACTCAGTGTTGAATTGTTGTCATATCTCAGTCGGAAATGAGAATCAAAGAAACGCCAAAATGTTGTATTATATTATTGTTGTTATTAGTAGGGACCGGATTTTTAGGTTTTTAAAAACACTGTTTTAGGTTTTCCTTAGGTGAAATAGTTTTTTTTTAGGTTTTTTGACCAAAATATCGTTTTCGGGTAGAATAATTGGTTTAATGAATTTGAATGTGCTACATAGGATTCAATACAAAATACTTGTACAGTTTAACTTAACAAAATTGACTTAAATTTGTGTAAACTTGCTTTAGGACAGAGCAGACGTAGAAACGGGGTGAAACGTCATAAAATAACTTAAGAAGAAGAAGAAGAAGAAGAAGAAGAAGAAGAAGAAGAAGAAGAGGAAAAAGATGAAATTCAGGTCATCGCCAATCCACTGCCGTAATAAATTCGATTTCATTTGTTTCGGCATAATTAACACGTCTTCTTAAAACTCACAGTGAGACCACTCATTATGAATGACAGGACAGTACTAAACGGAAACAAGCGCTTTAAAACACAGAAATCTATATTCTTGTTCAGACACGGCAACAATGGTTGTTCATACGAGTATTTTAAAAGGAATACGCCGGTACTTTTACACTTCGTCTCTTGATACTGTCCATCCTAGACGACGATGGGTTGAACGAAACTCTGGTGGTATTAATTTCAACACGACAAAGTTATTGTCTCTCCGCAAAATATCGATTTCTCAACTGACAGACAAAAAAGTAACCTAAATTAGATATTTTAGGTTCTATATCCCGTTTAGGTATATTTAGGTTTTTATACCCCATTTAGGTATTTTTAGGTTGCCACAGAATTAATGTGGGTGAATCCTATGGACATGATTCGAAAAAGTGTATGAGCGCATTTTGTTTTGGAAGTAGGGGCCTAAGGAAAAAAATAGGTAAAAACCTAAAAATCCGGTCCCTGTTATTAGATTTGACTTGTCACCAGACTCTGCCACCTGCTTGGATTTAAGAGCAAACTACTGTTTACCCTCAATAAACAATAATATAACCCGACAGGCTGCAAAAGGAAATGCCAGTATAAATTTCCATGAGGATAAAACATTCCCAACAGTATATTTAAATAAATTACTAGGTTACTATAATGCAACATTTTTGTAGGATCTACTTTTTAAACATTTTTTTTTAAACTTTATTTCTCAAATGCTCCAATCAAGATCATAGTTTTTAGACCTACAACATCCTCTCTGCATTTAAAGTTTTTAAAATTAATCACAAATTAGTCTATAAGTTTGTGTGTACAATAATCAATTTTTATAAATAAAATATCAGATTATAGGTCATTTTTAATAATTATTAAGTCATTTTCTTTAAAAGTTAGGGTCATTTTATAGGTCATTTTTCAAACAATTTTAGGTAATCAGAATCCGGGCCCTGGTAATAACCATCTCAAATAATCCAAAGTACTAAATTGTCGGAGAAACATT
The DNA here is from genome assembly GCA_964059195.1 of Ectobius pallidus. Classification (NCBI taxonomy): domain Eukaryota; kingdom Metazoa; phylum Arthropoda; class Insecta; order Blattodea; family Ectobiidae; genus Ectobius; species Ectobius pallidus. The sequence continues at coordinate 17,098,266 of CAXKWD010000005.1, forward strand.
TACAATCATAACTAACATTTTATTTAAGGGTATATGACATCGCATGTCAGGAATGAAATATCTGGGAAATCAATAATATCACATTCTTGTTCTAGTAACAACTCCTCACATTGACATAGAACAAATCCAAACAGTTTCTGAAGTAGCCGTTACTCTCAAACCCTATTTTGATTTACAAGGTCAATGAATCGAACTGCAGATCCAATCTTATTTCTGGCACTCCAATCTTCTAGTGAGCATTCTATCAGAAACCTGGATGTTCCTTGTGTATTGCTTTCAGGTTAGGAAAATTTGAATTTACTCCTCCAGAAAGTGCACAGCTAGGAAAATTTTTCATTATTTTTTATTCTGACAATTTTACGTGGCTTAAGTCTTCATGGATTAAAAGAATGGATTGTCTGTAAAGTTGGTCAATTAACTTACTTACCCTACCATTTTTTTAATTGTCATTTTATTTAACCTAGGGTACCTGGGCCAGTGGCTTTACCCCTGGTCATACATTAAAATTTACATTAATTTGCATTACCCTACCATTGTCACGCGTCCACACAGACCCCAATTTGCGTTACATGCCTTGAAAGAATACAGGAACAATTGTATAGCAAAAAAATATATATATATATCGCAAATTGGGGTCTGTGTGGAAGAATTGGCTTAAGTAGGTTCTCTCTCAGTTGACCGTGTCCAACAGAAGAGGTGGGCAGCAGATGAAGCAACTCAACAATGTGGGATCAGGTCGATCTCACCCAAGGTCGACGCCATAAACAGAATAGTTTTGAGTTCAAGTTCAAATGATATTTCAACTATGTTGTACTTCCTGAACAAGTTGCCGGTTTCTTCTAACATCTTCTCGTATAGTGGAGGCTAGACCTATGTAGACAGTCGGGACGCTTTGAGGATTAAGCCATTGTCTGGCACTTAAGGAGTGGTATATGGCATATGGTAAAGTGGAGGCAACTTCTGCATATACAACTTTCTTCAAGGCAATGCCGACAGACCCTTATAATCCGCAGTAAATAACTTGAAATGAGGGTGTCTTGGACAATAGAGTTGTATATTTATGGATTTTCAGCATGTTTTCTTGGCGTTGAACTTGCCTGACAGCCAATAGAATTTCGTGTGCAACCAATCAATGCTCATTTCTGAATTTTTGACATTTAAGCCATGACTCCACGTGGGCACCAGACGAGTGCCTTCAGTCAGTACCATATACCACTCCTTAAGTGCCAGACAATGGCTTAATCCTCAAAGCGTCCCGACTGCCTATGTAGGTCTAGCCTCCACTTTATACTGACTGAAGGCACTCGTCTGGTGCCCACGTGGAGTATGTCAAAAATTCAGAAATGAGCATTGATTGGTTGCACACGAAATTCTATTGGCTGTCAGGCAAGTTCAACGCCAAGAAAACATGCTGAAAATCCAGAATATACAACTCTATTGTCCAAGACACCCTCATTTCAAGTTATTTACTGCGGATTATGAGGGTCTGTCGGCATTGCCTTGAAGAAAGTTGTTTATGTAGAAGTTGGCTCCACTATCCTGTAAGAACGCTCTTGGTGCCATTTTAAGAAGGCCTCGTCCCAAACCATCGTCTATCTACAAAAGAAAATAACAGATTGTTCCCTGATCCGAAAATCTGCACCGACAAAGAACAGGTGCTCTGGTAGTCGCGTGACTTTCCCCAGTGTTGCCGCTGTCATTCACTACTTCGTAAGTAAAGTAAGTGCTGTGGTACGTATTTGGCAACATTGTACTGGACTGCAGACAAGTGTGAATACGCCTAATTAACTTTCTATTCACTGTTTGACAAGTCCAAGAGGATTAAGTTGGCAGGAGATAGGGGAAGTTCTTGGGGGGAAAAGTCTTTAAAAAGTGGCGCCCACTTACCCCACTCTCCGCAAACTATTTTCTAAAACAAAATAAACTTTTAAATTCAGTTGTGTAACTCCCCTGGTAATAACTCTTTTTAAATTCAGTGCAATTCAGTTGTGTTACCCCCCCCCCCCATTAATAACTCTTTTCCGTACACGAGTTTAGCCTGCCATGGAAGTGCATTTACATAATAAGTACGTAAGTTATATAAAGATGGATTGAAAACTACAATTTTATAAATGAATTTAAATCCCTGTTTTGTTAGAACTTGGATGGACTAGACTAGTGGTTCCCAAAGTAGGGTTCGCGGACCCCTGGGGGTCCGTGATGGTGTTTCAGGGGGTCCGCAGGCGGTTAAAGAAGAAATAGGATATCCCATAATTTTGAAGTGCTTAACTGTGTTCCCCGCTACTTATGTATGTGAGACAGAATTCTCCCACCTCACGTAGGCTACTTGAAATCAAGTTGAGAAATAAACATGAAGTTGAAAGTGACTTAATATTGAAATTATCAGACATTAAACCTAACATTGCAGAGCTAATTAATCAAAAGCAGCTTCACTGTTCACATTAAGGAGTAAACTCTGTTTGTTACATTGATATTGTTATTTTGTCTATTGAATTTAATACGTTTAAATCAATGTATTTATTTAGTTTTTGTTTCAAAACTCAGAGGGGGTCCGCGAAATTTTAATTTTTTTCAAGGGGTCCACGGATTGAAAAGTTTGGGAACCACTGGTCTAGTCCATACCTGAGCAACTGAGGGGAAACGTTTTAGTCCCCATCCACTGCTGTGACGTATGAAACCAGCTCTTCATGTTCAGTGTCACGTCGAAACTGCTTTATGCTGGCGTCAAGGGCGACTGTAGTGGGAGAAATTCCCCTACCGCACAGTGACACAATGTGCCACAGATGCGCACCCATGGTCTAGTCATTAGCCTTGTAGATTACGCAGGCCCATGTTTCAATCGTCGGTATCTCAGATACAGTATTTCTGAGTTTTGTGAGTACAACTGAGGATCTGCTTAATAAACATTAACGGCCGTGAATGTTGGCTTACTGACCACTTCCCCCCCCCCAATCCACCGTGTGCCAATGTCAGGGCTGCCACTTGCTCATTACTTCAATATTCTTTTCTTTAAAAAAAATACTGTTTTCTTTCTTTTTTTAAACGCTGGCAACTTTAAGTTACTTCCTTCCTTGTATTACAAGAGTCATCTTACTACTTGAGGTAAGATATTTTTCCTGTTTTTGTAGCTTAGAAAGCTATGCTATTTATGACATTTGTAAATGTAATGGAACACTCTAGTGATGAAAAGTGAAATTAATAATCATTAGGTAAATTGAATTTGTTCCATCTGAAGAGTCAAAAAGGCGGTTTAATATTCAAGAAGCTTTGAAATTTATTTTTAAAAAACCGACCAGAATTAACCCCAATCACACAAAAAATACCGGCTTTGGCATACTGGCTTACGTTGCATACCTTGAAAAGAAAAAACTGGAGCAGCTGTTAAAGTTGAATAAAGAAAAAAAGAAAAGTAGGAAAAGCAAAAAGCAGAACAAGATAGTAATCTTTTCAGAAAGAGAAAACAAAGAATTTAAACACTAGAAATAATTGAAAAGAATTAAGAAAGATCACAGTGATAAAATTAAGTAAAATTTTTGAAGCAGCACATTCCAATTTACAATAAGCTTTGGACAAAAATGATTTACAGGAAGCACATGCCATTCTTGAAGAACTGACAGTTATCAAAATGACGAAAGGCTCATGTAAGAGCAGAATAATTACAACATATTTTAGATAATAAAAAAAGTATCTGTTAGATCAAGAGCCTATAATTTTAGTGTTTTAAATTAGCCTCTGTGTTAGTTTGGCGCCTCCGCCAATTATTTGCCGCGAATTAATCACTTCCTGCAGGTGGGAGCTTGTTAGCGTTACCACGCCAGTTGCAGTGTGAGTTAGTTCGGATCGAGTCGTCACGGTATATAGACACGCGTCACAAGCGTTCCTAATTGTGTGGACCTTTTCGCTATATATATCAATTCCTCATCTGTAACTCCGCGTATATCAGGCTCCTAGAGTGTAGGCAGCTTTACGTGTGAAATCCAGGAAATAATCTTGTATTTTAATGTTAGTTACAAGAATTTACATTGGTCTAACCTAGAAGCCTCGTGCTGTGTACAGGCTGTGTCTAGCGTTACCTTCGCCAAGGGGCGGGAGAATAGTTTTCTACAAGAACATTAACTGTATTCATTCTTTTATTATTATTGTGTATAAGTGCTGTATCCATTAGTTCAGAATTCAGGCTTCTTGAATATATACCATTGCAAATTACCCAGGTTAAAATCTCTGTCCCAGCAACCTACAGTCCATTGTCTCCCTTCGATTATTATTTAATTGGCATATGCCTGGTCCTCCGAAAACACCTCCATTATACCTTTATTCCTAGTTACCATAACTAACATGGTCCTCGCGGGCACGATCTGAATATTTGCAATGATTTCTGAATTAAGGAAGAAGAGTGCGACTTGTAGCTGATTTTCGTGTATGACGAAATTACAAGGAGTCCGCTTGTTAATAAGGTCCAGTTTCGCGCGACCACCCGAAGGTGCCGTTCGTGTGGAGTTCGTGTCAGCTTCGGGTTTCGCTCGGCTCTAGTGATTTTCCTGAACTGCTTATCTTCGCGCGCACCAGCTGGCTGCCGCTCCACGTGTTAAATGGTACCCGCCTTCAATCACGCGAGAGGAAGACTACCGCCTCTCCGACCACCCCCAGTGCAGCTGACTGTCTAATCTCTTCCATTGCAAAGTGAATTGTTCAACATGGAAGCAGAAATTAAGGCTTTAATCCGACGTCGAGGTGTATGTAAAAGAAAGTTTACATTGACACAGAATTTTCTCAACGACGTGCCTGAAGATGCTAGTATATTTGTGATTAAAGCGCATTATGAGAAACTGTTAAATGAAATTGAAAAGTTTGAGGCAGTGCAGACGCAGATTGAATCCATGGTAGAAGTTGATACAGAACTCGATAGCCACATACAATATGCAGACGAAGTATCAACAGTGTACATTAATCTAAAAGCTAGGTTAAGTGAGTTGATGCATGCTCATGAGCCTACGTCAGTCAGTGTCAATTCAAATAACAGTGGCACACGACAATCAGTGAACTCCAGTGCATCGCAGGCAAGTAATGGGATAAAACTACCTACTATTCAAATTCCAGTGTTTGACAGTGATGTAACTAAATTCAAACATTATTTTGACACTTTTTCGAGTTTGATTGTGAATAATAGCAGTTTGTCACCTATTCAAAAATTCCACTATCTCATTGGTTCGCTAAGGGGCGAAGCTAAAACATTATTGGAAAGTTTGCCAGTCACGAGTGAGAACTTCCAAGTGGCCTGGGACCTATTGTGTGCAAGATATAACAATAAGCGTTTAATTGCCATATCCCACATTAAGCATCTGTTATCCTTACCTGTAGCACGACAAGAGACAGTTGCAGATTTGAGAACTTTGTTGAATCAATTCCAAAACAACTTGCATGCCATTGAAGCTTTAGAATTAGAAGTGCCACTTCATGAAGTCATTCTAATGCAATTGTTATTAGAGCATTTGCCAGATAGTGTTCAACGTGAATGGGAATCTAGAATTGACTCTCAAACATTTACTCCATTAGGTGAACTTGTGTTATTTCTAGAAGCTAAGTCTCATTCTCTAGAGGTGCTGTCGAATAATTCCTGCAACAGGGCCAGCCCATCAAAACCTAGAAATGAACGTCGTGAGTCTAGAAATCAACATAATAATAGTCGTCAGTCATATGTGTCGACAACTGAACAGTTATGCCCTCAGTGTCAAGGCGGCCATAACCTGTTTAAATGTAAACAATTCCGTCAGCTGAGTGTTGAACAGCGATGGAAAGTTGTGAAGAGTAAAAATCTGTGTTTCAACTGTTTTGCTAATACTCATCGAGTAAATCAGTGCAACGCATCTTCCTTCTGTAACTGTGGTAAACTTCATAGCATGATGTTACACAACAGTGATCACAGGAGAACGGTTTCGCACTCGAGTGAAAGCAGTGAGACAGTGAATAACAACAGGACTGAGGCTCCTGCAAGTTATTGTTCAGTGAAAATAAAGCCAGTGCTTCACGTCTTACTTGCGACTGCAAGAGTCGAAGTGCAAGACAAGCATGGTAACTACATACAGTGTAAGGCCCTTCTAGACTCTGCTAGCCAGGCCAGTTTCGTGTCTGCAGATCTAGCGAGGCGTCTGCAACTTCCTACAAGGACAGCTGATACGCCTGTCAAGGGTATAAATGGTACTTCATCGAATGCTAGTCATAGTGTAAACATAAATGTGAGATCTATGGTTTACAACTATCGAAGGAATCTAGATTGCCTAATCCTTCCTCGCATAACAGGGAAGCTACCCGCTGTCCGAATTGATCCATCCTCTTGGAACATACCCTCTGAAATTCCATTAGCCGATCCTAAATTTAATATTCCTTCTGAAATTGATTTGCTAATTGGAGGAGCATTATTCTTTGAACTTTTCCATGGTAAAATCCTGACCAATCCTGGGTTTCCTGCATTAATCAGTACAGAACTAGGTTGGATATTGTCGGGAACCATTCCTAAGTCCTCTGTGAAAGGCAATCTAGATACTGGTCCCCAGCACAACTTCTTCATCTCTACGGACAATGTGGACAAGCAACTGCGACGGTTTTGGGACCTCGAAGACTTTCCACAACAGATATTAACACAAGAAGAGAAAAGGTGCGAACAGCATTATGTAGAAAATACCACTCGCAATGATGATGGTAGTTTTATGGTACGTCTGCCAATGAAACAAGATAAAACTTCATTGGGTGAATCCAGGCAACAAGCAGTTAAGCGTTTTAGTTACCTGGAGCGAAAACTTCAGAATGACTCTACTCTAAAGGAAGACTATACTAAATTTCTTGTAGAGTACGAGCAGATGGGTCACATGAAAAGGGTTTCGCCTCCGCAAGAGAATGAAATATGTTATTACCTGCCACATCACGCAGTAATAAAACCTTCTTCATCTACGACTCGTACACGAGTAGTGTTTGATGCTTCTGCAAAGACGGACACAGGGTGCTCTTTGAATGACATCCTAGAATGTGGTCCTACAATTCAAGATGATCTGTCATCAATTATTCTTCGCTTCAGAACATATCGCTATGCATTTTCAGCTGATATATCTAAAATGTATAGGAGGGTACATATGCATCCTGAAGACCAGAATCTCCAACGTATTGTATGGCGTCCAGACAAAAGTGAGCCACTACAAGATTATGCCTTGACTACTGTAACCTATGGCACTAAGTCAGCATCTTTTTTAGCCATACGGTCTTTGAGTCAACTCGCTCAAGAAGAAGAGTCTAAATATCCTCGTGCTGCAGACGCAGTACGAACCTCTTTCTATGTGGACGATTGCCTGTCAGGTCATAATGATCTACAGGAAGCTCTACAACTGCAAAGTGAACTTATACTCATGTTAAACAGTGGAGGATTTCCACTACGCAAATGGTGTTCAAATACCGAGGCTATCTTGGAAGCAGTACCCGTGGAGCACAGAGAAACGCAACTTCCTTTGTCCCTCGACAACAGTGAAAATGCTCATGCGCTTGGACTCCTGTGGCATCCCAGTACTGATTTGCTACAGATACAATCACATTCCTCTCTCCAAGAACCTCCTTCTTACAAGTTTACCAAGAGAAATATCCTTGCTGTTACATCCTCTATTTTTGATCCTCTAGGCCTCATAAGTCCTATTGTAATCCATGCCAAGATATTCTTGCAATCTCTGTGGCTAGCTAAGCTTAGTTGGGATGAGGAGTTGCCATCTCACCTAAGGGAAAAGTGGATGGACATCTGTGACATTCTCTTTACAATTCATAATGTTCGCATTCCACGCCATGTGTTAACAGCAGCTACGGTTACCGACATACAGATACATGGATTCTGTGATGCCTCGGAGAAAGCCTATGGTGCCTGTGTGTATGTACGGTCTACTGAGAGCAGTGGTCTTGTTACAACTAAACTACTTTGTTCCAAGTCCAAGGTTTCGCCATTGAAGAAGCAAACAATTCCGAGACTCGAGTTGTGTGGTGCCTTGTTACTTGCGAAACTGTATCAGAAAGTTGTCACTGACTTGAAATTGCCTACATCACAAAATTATCTGTGGTCTGACTCCATGATTGTGCTCTCATGGATCAAATCTAATCCCCATAAATGGAAAACATTTGTGTCTAATCGCGTATCTCAAATCCAGGAGATGTCAGAGACGGCAGCTTGGCGGCATGTGGCCACCCAACACAACCCGACTGACATGATTTCGAGAGGTGTGGTAACAGAACAAATCTTAGACATTGATTTATGGTGGAACGGGCCTGTGTGGATTTCACAGCCTATTGAATCATGGCCCAAACAACCTCAGCAACTTGAGCTGCAGGACAGTAGTGAACAGCGTGACACAGTTTGCCTAGTCACACATGCTGAAGAAGATTTTATGCTACGCTTTTCCAAGCTAGCGCGTTTACAAAGAGTTACTTCATATATGCTACGCTTTATAAACAACTGTAGAAGCCAAGTTAAACGTCACGGCCCTCACAGTTGAAGAGTTACAACAAGCTTTGTTACTTTGCATAAGAATAGCTCAGCAAGCAGCCTATTCACATGAACTGTCCGATCTTCAGAGTAAGATGCAAGTGAATAACAAGAGTTCGCTCCTCTCCTTGGTGCCTTTTGTGGACAAGGATGGCCTGCTCCGAGTGGGTGGACGTCTGGAGAACGCTGAGTTACCACATGATGCACGACATCAGCTTATCCTCCCTCCAGGTCACCACCTCACTAGATTGATAATTGAATCCGAGCATCTGCGACTGCTTCATGCATCACATCAACTGCTCATATCTTCTTTGCGAGAACGATATTGGATTCCTAGTGTACGTAGAATTGTGAAGTCTACGCTACACAAATGTTTAACTTGTTTTAAGTTGAAAGCCAAAGGTGCTCACCAGCTGATGGGCAGCCTACCTAGCTACAGGGTGACCCCTGCTAGAGCATTTCTACGTTCTGCGGTTGACTATGCTGGACCATTCTTCATAAGATACGGTTCCCCCCGCAGCAAAACTCAGGTCAAAGCATACATTGCTATCTTCGTATGCTTGGCTACGAAAGCAGTTCACATCGAGCTGGTTTCCGACCTTACTTCTGATGCCTTCATCGCCGCCCTGCGCAGATTCACATCTCGTAGAGGACTTTGCAAGGAAATATTTAGTGATAATGGGACGAACTTTGTTGGTGCTAACAACAAGCTTCGCGAGCTGCGTCTCTTGCTTCAGTCCAGCACCCATCAACAAGTTCTCCAAGACTACGCCTCCTCTAATGAATTCACATGGCATTTTATCCCTGCTTCCTCCCCACATTTTGGAGGACTGCACGAGGCTGCTGTTAAATCCATGAAATTTCATTTACGACGAGTGATGGTTAGCCAAGTGTTTACCTATGAACAGCTTTCTACAGTTCTCACCCAGATTGATGCCTGTCTAAACTCTCGACCTCTCCTACGCCTAAGTGATGATCCTAGCGACTCATCCTATCTATCTCCTGGACACTTTCTCATTGGAGAAAAACTCACAGCCCTACCTTCTCCTCCTATGGCAGAGAATGTCTCTCATGTTGCTAAATGGCATCAGCTACAAACATACATACATCACATATGGCAGCGTTGGTCAGCTGACTACCTACATTCACTGCAGCAGAGGCAGAAGTGGTCTGCGTCCAGAGAAAACATTCAGATTGGTACTCTTGTGCTCCTGAAAGAAGATAACTCTCCACCGCTCCAGTGGAAGCTGGGAATCATCTCATCAGTGCATCCTGGTGACGACGGTTTAGTGCGTGTTGTGACAGTGCGTACGTCTCATGGTGAATACAAGCGACCAATTGTAAAAGTGTGTCCCTTGCCTATTCAATAAGTGTAAATATATTAGTAAATCTTGATCTATCCGCAAAGTTATGTAAAATCTGTCGATTTTAGGCGGGAGTTATGTTAGATCAAGAGCCTATAATTTTAGTGTTTTAAATTAGCCTCTGTGTTAGTTTGGCGCCTCCGCCAATTATTTGCCGCGAATTAATCACTTCCTGCAGGTGGGAGCTTGTTAGCGTTACCACGCCAGTTGCAGTGTGAGTTAGTTCGGATCGAGTCGTCACGGTATATAGACACGCGTCACAAGCGTTCCTAATTGTGTGGACCTTTTCGCTATATATATCAATTCCTCATCTGTAACTCCGCGTATATCAGGCTCCTAGAGTGTAGGCAGCTTTACGTGTGAAATCCAGGAAATAATCTTGTATTTTAATGTTAGTTACAAGAATTTACATTGGTCTAACCTAGAAGCCTCGTGCTGTGTACAGGCTGTGTCTAGCGTTACCTTCGCCAAGGGGCGGGAGAATAGTTTTCTACAAGAACATTAACTGTATTCATTCTTTTATTATTATTGTGTATAAGTGCTGTATCCATTAGTTCAGAATTCAGGCTTCTTGAATATATACCATTGCAAATTACCCAGGTTAAAATCTCTGTCCCAGCAACCTACAGTCCATTGTCTCCCTTCGATTATTATTTAATTGGCATATGCCTGGTCCTCCGAAAACACCTATATTATACTTTAATCCTACTGAGTTCCCTACAGTATCTTATTACCAATTTATAGACAAAAAGTAATATATTTGTAGTAGTAAACAAAATACTGTCATTTTTATTATATTTTATGTATTTATTTTTGATAGTTTTACCATTCACGCATTTACAATTTGAATTGACATGATTTTTTGTCTTCGGCATTCCTGATTTAATGTTGATACATCTTCTGTATTTTTTATTAATAATAAAGGCATTGTATATTGAAGTGGGTGGATCGGAGGCTATAAAGGAAGATGAGGAGACAAGTAAAACATATAATTATATTTTGCCTAAATTATACCATTTTACTGTCAAATATAGGCCTATAATTATGAATTGAGTTTTTTGTTTTTATATTTAGGCCTACACCGTAAAACCCTTTCATTTTTAAGGATTAAAAAGTAGCGAACAGGCTACATATATTATATTTTAATGACAGCAGAGTTACTTTTAGGTTACTTTTTTAAAATGTTGGTTACTTTTCAACTTTTTCATTCAGCCCTGTAATGTTGAAGGCCAGAGGTGAATGATGTAGCGATAAATTTGGATACTGAATCCTTTCTTGCCAAAAGTATTTGCTGATGACTACATTATAATAATTATGTCTCTTAGAAACCGGCCCACGCCAACCGAGGCTTAGGCCTACAGGACCGCGAGCTGTCGGGGAGAAAATTACTATGGACCACATGCTATATTCGATCAGACAAAGACATGGACGGCCTACCCGGATGAATGATCATCACAATTATGGGGCCACCTCCGAGACAACAAGAACACACACCAGTCGAGTACACACTCATTCCGAACTAGCCAAGGATGGGATGAAGGTGAAAATGACCGATTGATTATATCTGGAGACCACGAGGGACTAGTTTCCCAACCTTCGTCTCACAAGTGAGGAGAAAAATTTTCCCGAACGAGAATCGAACCCGGGCACGCCTCAGTGCAGTGAGGAGACAAAAAGGCCACAGCGGTAGACTCCATGCTCCTTCAAACATAAATATTTCAAAAACCGGTTAGCTCTTTGTACGTTTTTCATGAAAAGAATACAAAGTAATCAAAAGCGGTGTTATAATTTATCACTTGCGTCTGAGTTGCATAACATTCCTTTGCGATTTTGCATTGAGACCTGTATTGTATATATGTCCTCTTCCTTATTTGAGCCACAGACACATAACCCTTATGTTTGTTTTTGCAGATAAGGTTGCACCTGTAGATTACAGCACGCAGTTGATTACCGTATCACATCACGTACAGTATCGTGACAGTTGAAAACAAAACACCGTCGCTCTTTATAATTGCATTTAACCTGAGTGTTCCAGGAAAGAAAAGTAATTATTTCCCATCAGAACAATACTCAACATAACATTGTCCTTGTTCACGGAATATGAATAATTAAATGCTTAAGATACGAAGCGTTTCCCAAAACGCTGTACATAGAATTTATATAACTTATGTTTAAATTAAAACAGAGTCATAACAGTTTGTTATTAATACATATTACTTTGATCACAATGTAGATCTGTTGAGGTACATGGCTAATAACTTGCTGTGTAGCCTCTTTCTGGAATTTTGTGTCCGAAAATATCTATGTTCTTATATAATTGGTCAATTATTAATTGTTGTTGTTTGAAAGGAGGGGAGGCAAAAAGGCAATAATAATAATCTTCTCGAAAGAAAACGCTCTTGAAAATTTTTCCAGATTTTAGTTTTATTAAAGACTAGCTGAAAAGGCCCGGCGTCGTCCGGGTTTTGTATTTTGTAATTTGAAATTAACTTATGAAGGATTTTCGATTTTCCAACTTTAGGTCCTTATAGACTATAATATGAATTTAGAATTTTTAAAATGAGGAAGAACGACTTATCACATTCAAACTATTCCCTCCGAAAACGCTAGATATAACTTTGTATGGCCCATAGAGGATGTCGAATGTTGCATTCCGTTTCTTCTACACACCATGCCTGGGAGAAGTTGAAATAAGAAGAAACAGAAATTCCGGTTACATAAGATTGTATTGCCTTTATGGAAATTTTATTTCTCACTCTCATGTTGACATGCAACCGTTTCGGGGCTGAAACAAAAAACAAATTCAATATCACTTTCATACTTTCCTCCCCAAAAACCTGGGACATAATATGCTTTGGGCATAGGACTGAAAATGTTCCATCCTATCTTGTCTTCTTTTAGTTGCTCAGGGCCTATGATAAACATCCATATTTCTGAACTAATACAAAGCCTACAGCTATGAATAACGTATCAGTGGTTAGGATTTTATACCGGCTTCTGATATAGCATAGTCTACTCGTTAACTCACGCTTAAGCTCTTCCTGCAATATGATCACTTATTCTACATCAAAATGTGAAGTGAGAGAATATTTTCCCTGTCGAGAAAGTTATGTGGCTGCATCACATTGTGCTTTATTTTCGTGAATTTCGTTCTTCATTAATTATTTTCACAATGTATTACATCGATTGCATCAGAATTTGTTAAAGCCCAGTATTATGTAGTTCCCAAAGCCCTATGTGAACACTGTAAACAATACACTGTTGTCATGATAACTGAATTGCATTTTTTTTTCAGTGTAATATTCTCAGAAATTATATAATTTTTCAAGGGAAGGAGTGATTTGTTTGAACTTTAATGTACACGGCGTTATTTTCCGAGCTGAACTGGATATGTATGCAAAATTTCATTCAAATTGATCAAGAAATGTATATTTGTTTAGGGAGCATACATACCCACATACATACTGTACACACTTTCGATTTTACATATTAAGATTACATTCCGGTTATTAAAAAGCTAAGGCAGTTAGGATGTCATTTGCTTTCAAACTTCTTTGGAAATATTATGTTTTAATTATTGTAATGCAATGCAAGTTTCATTGGGTCGAGAGGGACCCCTGGTAATCTCTTGTGGGATATTCACAACGGATTTATTTCCGGGGTGCACCAGTCCCCTACTTAACACTTAACCTAAGGACGACACACTCTCTCTCATACACACACACACAGTCCTCAATCCGGGAAAGGGATTTTTCAGTAGTGAACATCTAATAGAATCCGGACCACTGGGGTGGAAGATAAGCGCGCTACCGACTCACCCACGGTGACGGACATTTTAATTATTAACTGGAACTTTCAAGATTTTCTTAAAATATGAACAGAAAGCTGTGTTAGTTACAGAATGTTTAAAGAAACACTGTGTCTACTAATGAGGTTACAATAAGCTCAACAATATTACAGTAAATAATATGGTGTTAGACTGAATTTTCTTGAAACCAGCTCGATAAGTTTAATTCAACCAAGCTTATTTGGAGAGGTAAACACTACTTGTTCAAGTCCTTTAAACCGTATGTTTAAGAAATTCAGCTAACAAAAATCTTAAAAACTCAAGTTCATAATAAGTAGCCTACTTACAGTCAACCCTAGAATATAATGCACCTCTTTACAGTGCCACTGCGCCAATAAATGCAAGTGGACGGGTCTTCTCCCATATAAAATACATAAGAACCTCGTTACTGTGCCAATTCATTTAGTGCCACTGAATATAAGACAAGATTTTTACAAAACATAGCTTGCAGTGATATTTTTCAGTTCCAGGATTCTTTATAACTGGCGTGAAAGTTAGGAAGATCATTTAAGAAACCTACAGTACTGTATTTCCAAGAAGTGAGTGTCAATGTAGTGTGATGGAATGTTAAGAAGTCGGACAGACAGCCTGCGTGAGGGTGGAGCAGTAGAAAGACATTCCAAACTTTCACTTCTTTTAGTCTAGTGGTCATTCAGCTGTACTCGTAATACAGGTACTCGTAATATTGTTAAAATGAAAAAGCTTTTGTTACACTTCAAGAGAAACGAGAAGTTTGTGAATACAGTGAAAGATTTACAAAGTCTAGCCAGCAGGCTATTGCATCACATTTTTCATTATTGTGGAGGAAAACTGTTAGTCTGAGAGTTACTGTACTGAAACGTTCCTTCACTGGTCAGTCACCCTGGTACGCCAGGAGGCTCTTGCCCGCTATGGGATCCTTGAGGGCTAATTCTAATTCTAATTCTAACTTTAATTTGTGCTAAAGTTCTCTATATGCCTTTTATTTAATTTTTCTTTCGCAATACAGTGCGGTAAATTAATGCAGCACTATATTATACGATTTTTATTTTAAAAAATAATTTTCGTTTTAGTGCCACCCTCACTTTGTGCCATTTAATGTTAGAGAAAGGATGGTGGCATTATATCGAGGGTTGACGGTGTTACATTTTGGTCGTAACTTAGTGGTGGTAAATTTATAATTTTTATTGTGGGTATGTTTACACTTGCTACATGTAAATCATATCGCGTATTTAGGATCTTTAGATAGCCCAGGGGTTCTTAACCCTTTTATTCATACACTTCCTTTAAAAGTAAACTTAAAATTCAACCCTCCCCTCCTTGAAGACAATAAAATCCAAAGTATTTCTTTACACTTTAAGAATATTATTACTTAAGAGTCACGAAAATATTAGCAGTCCGAACTGTTACTGTATAGGCTAATCAGAAAATCCAGGTCCCACCGGGTGATCTCATCGAGAACTGAATTGTCTAGGTTTACAAGTAGTTACCCAAATCGTGTTGATAAATGTCATATTTGTTTTCTCCTACGTGGGAATTGTATGTTGTGTATAAAATAATTCCACCTATCCCTCGAATTATATGTTCTTGTTACATATCTAAAATCTATACTTGTCAATATTATAATACATTACTAAAATCTATAGCTGTCAGTTGTAATGGATTAACGAACACAATAAGATGATCTGGAAAAAGAAAAAGGACCTGAAGATAGCGGAATAGCCGAAATATATTGTCCACGAAATAAGAAAGTTGTTTTATAAAATTGACAGCTACAGATTTTAGTAATGTTTTATAATGTCACTGACAAGTATAAATTTTGGATGTGACAAAACTATTGAGCTGATATTTTATACGAGGGAATAGGTGGAATTATTTTATACTCAACATAGTTTCCCAAAGCCTATTTACTTGAGTCTTTCCTAACAGAGTTCCAGGGAACTGGGCCAGCGAGGGTTGTCAGTGTTCTCCGACCGCACGCAAGAAACCACTGGCCGTCCTTGAAAACAATACGAGAGTTAAACGGAATGGGATGCTGTTTGGAGCCTGTTCTTAATACATCTATCTTCAATACTACATATTAGAAACCCTGGGCAAATACCCAGGACGGCAGAAATTATGGGTAGAAAAAAAAATCTTCCGGTAATTTATAATAATTAATAATTATGTGAGAAGAAATGAATCTAAATACCTTATCTTCACTCTAAACTTGTTGCAGGAAAGGTGAAATAAAATCCCCTACCTTTATCTTTTCGTTCACTTCAAACTGACTGTGACAGACTAGAGTAGCCTACTTAGCTTAAAATACCCGGCATCGCCCGGGTTTTGTATTTCGCGTTATGTTCCTCATATGGGACAACAAACCTAGAATAAAGAATTATAGTATGAAAAATGAATAAATCTTATTCCACGCTTTCCTTTTGTGCGAATAGTCTACTGCGACAAAATATTTCTTTTGACACTCTGAAACTGACAATAACATTTTTCTAATGGAATAAAGTAGCCTATTTGAAACTAAAATAAAATAAGAAGGGAAAAAAGACAAAACTACGCGACTCGAGACTAATGAGTGTTTTTGATTTGCAGAAATTTTTCAGTCCTGGAACAGATGATTTAACCGTATTCATCTTCAAAGTGTAATTTTTCTTCTGGTACGCAGCTTCGCAGGCGGATTGTTATGCATTTCCAAGAGAAAAAATCCCTTTAGGCAGGCCTACAGGCGGAGGTAGATTTCGAAGTGCTTTTGGTTTAATTTATTGTCGCTGCATAGCACTCTTCTTCTTTAGCCTTGGCATGGCAAACCTGCAGTAAAGAGGAAGAGCCTACAATCAATTGTTTTGACAACAATAATAGGATATAATATTCTGGGAGGCCGTGCGCAAGATCAGCAATGAATAAAATTAGCAAAGCCGCTAAACAAGACAAAATTATGATATTATAATAATTCTTTCAAGTGTTATTATTTTCAAACATTAAAATCTCGCGTCACATGAGAGCTATCAAGAAAATATTTATTGATTTGTAGAGTACTCATCGAGAGCTTTTCAACGATACCCCACAAGACGTGGTTTCAAAAGTTTCGAATTTTCATCCCCCACCCCCACCCTCACTCGAACCCCCGAATCGTTGGTGTCACTGTGAACTCCATAGGGAGTACTCTAATTTATTCAAACAAAGTTTCCCTCTATACTTCATAGGGGCTCGTATATAAATATATATATAAATATCACAATTTTTTTTTTGAACGGGCGGTGGTTTCGTACTTAGGGGAGCATGAAACGTAAAGATATGAAAGAATTTTTCGAAAATCATAAAGTAGTATCCATTGCAATAGGTAGATTTTTCTTCGAAAATCTACCTAAAATAATTCTCGCATTTGTAAGTGGATCCAAACATATTTAGGATTCGTTGAACCTTGACAGCATACTCCTACGATGTTCTCCATCCTACTGCAAGCATCTTTGCATTACTAATTTATGTAATAAATTGATATTTGAGCTCGAAGGCATCTTTCTAGGAAATATAGGCTATATGCCTAGCTCTCATTTCTCCGAATCACAGCAAATGTCCGCTTAAGTTCTAGGTGGTCAGTTGCGATTGCTAGATATTAAAGATGTTGTGTTTTGTTGAAGGTTAGATTATCCAGTGGCCTAACAGATAAGTTCGATCCTTGCGTATTAGACTATGTTGAAAAGATAGGACTGTAGGTAGTTGCAAACGGATGAGGAAAATATAGGCTACCGTAAGCAAAAGATAAACATAAACTTCGCATTTTACACAATACAGTACAATGTGATTCTATAGCTACACGTGCAGTCAGTCTGTATTATAGTGATTATAAAGGTAAGCTACATTTTATCTATTTTCTAGGACCTAAACTTAAATTTTACTGGATAGCTTAAGCATATATGATAACTTCCTAATCATTTCTGCATCAATCGACCAAATTACAATGCATACTAACTTTCGTTGGAAGTGTTGACTTGACTTGACTTTGAAGGGGGGGTCTGATATCAGCCCTAGCACTGCGACCTTTTCAGATCTATTGCGCATCCCCATCCTTTTGCTTTCAGTCAAGCAGTCTATTGTTCGAAATGAACCTAATCAGACTGCTGACCGGGACATGTGATAGTTCATCTATCCTTGGAAAATGATTGCCAAAACATTCTGCTCTCGATTTAGCAAGAGCCGGGCAATCACATAATAGATGAGTTACAGACTCATCTCCTTGCAGGCATCTAGTGCAGGTTAGGTTGTCATGCAATCCCATCCTATGGAGGTTGGAAGTGTACTCCATTCACAATTTGTCCTGATCGGCGCAAAAATTAGCAATGCAGTACGTAGTTTGCTTTTCTTTTCCTTATTTCATATTATTGTCCGGTATTCAAATAAAAATAATACTGTATTAATTTTGTAAATGTATTAGTGTAAATATATTGAAATTGTAGTAAAATAATTATTTGAACTATGTAATGTAAATTTGTACGAGTATATCTGGTTGAGCAGAAGAGAAGGCCTCAAAGTCTCAACTCTGTCAGATAAAATAAAACCGTTTATTATTATTATTATTATTATTATTATTATTATTATTATTATTATTTTATTATTTTTTTATTATTAAGCCACACTGTATGGTATTTTTAATAGCTCGGGAGAATAATATCTACCTAGGGTGCAGTATTCAAGTCAGTGTCATTTAAATCGTTAAGTGACAGAAATTCTTCTGAACTTCAGTGATTTTTATGTCAGCTATAGGCTAATATTCCAGTCACCTACTATTAAATAATCAACATACTACCTAGCTGTATATTATAATTTAAACATTATTTAGTTAGCAGCATATCATCTTCTTCTTTCTCTTGATTTAACCTTTCCTATTGTAGGGACGTTTATGCGGTCCACGCCGCCCGGGCCGCGATCTGAGCTGCATAATATAGATTGAATGTTTTGATAAGTTCCGCCTATATACCACTAAATATTAAAACAATCAGCTGAAGTCTATATGAGGTAAGGAGAACAGTTAATTAACAACACGTGTTTTGAATTTGACTTTTATTGTGTTCTTCTAAACGTATTTTTATTGTATTAGATTTAGTCTAACACTTAATAATATAAAATATTAAAACTGATGCGTGACTGATGATGACGCATATGACGTCGAAATGCATCTCAATATATTGAAAAACAACGAAAGCGAAGATTACAAGAGATAAGTATCTACACTACTCAAGATCCACTAACCTAATCCAAGAAGAAGGACCACATAAATTACAGTCATTCACAATATGACATTGTTATAATTGACTCTCTAGTAATAATAGTCACACAACACAAATATAAGAAGAAAGAAGCTAAGTGCATTTTATCCAAGAAGACAATTATTTATGACATACACAGACATCTGTGTGCTATTTTAAAACAATTGACAAGTATTGGAATACTTTATCTAAGTTTCATATATGTTTAATTTTAATTCATATTTTAACTATTTTGACAAGGTTAACTTCGTAATTTTATTATTAATTATTGTAAATAATCTAATTTGACAACACATTGAGCTCAATGTTATTTTAATATTTTATATTATTAAGTACCGGTAATAGACTAAATCTAATACAATAAAAATACGTTTAGAAGAACACAATAAAAGTCAAATTCAAAACACGTGTTGTTAATTAACTGTTCTCCTTACCTCATGTAGACTTCAGCTGATTGTTTTAATATTTAGTGGTATATAGGCGGAACTTATCAAAACATTCAATCTATAATTATACCACTGGAGAAATATGTAGCTAATTAACTGTATAATTTAGGCCTAGATGCACATTCTATATCGTATTCAGAAGCAAAATTCGCAGAACTAGTGAGGATCCTTTCGCTGCAACGAAACTTCCAGATTTTATTTCAACAAAAGAAACGGGCAATAACAAGTTAATTAAGGCATCTGTCTGCAAACTAAGAGGTCAAAGTTTTAACAAAAGCATAAACAGAAACAACTGCCGTCCTCAGACACAACCTGTATGCAAACTGCTGCTACAGGAAGTGTTATTTTTAGAGTATCCACATTAGGGGGGTTTCTGCACCTGTTCTCATCCGATGTTTTCCAACAAAGTCAAGATGATACATCACCAATTCCTATAGAATCTTAACGTAACGTACGTAACGTAAGTAACGTAACGTAATCTTGTTCGGAGTTTGTAAGTTCCTACACGGTCAGACTGTGACCCGGGCAGGGCCGTAGCTAGGCGGTGGCGAGATGGGCCCCCGCCAAGGGCGCAGGTATAGAGAGGGCGCAAAATTAACCATGAAAAATCCCGCCTTTTTTCAGACTGGCGCAATTTATCAAGCAATAAAAATTTCGCGTTAATGAAAGAATCTTTCAGATTATTAAAAATTACTGCACGTGAACTATCTGTAGTATTATGCCGATTGTCTACAAACAAAAATAGTCATGCAACGTCCTTTAATTAACGCGTTTTTTATTGACAGGGTATGATAACATAAATCATGAACCATAATGAATAGAGGAGAAAGTGTGATGACTGAGGTAGTTCACTGGTTCCGCCGCTTGGTAGCAGTTACTCTGCTTGAGATTCGCGGGAGCAAGATTACTACGGGCGGTATAGGAAAAATTGCAAACATTCTTAAACAAAATAATACATTAATCTATTTCAAAATGACTCACCTTATCTAAATTGAATTGTTAGATACTTTTGACAATTTTCGGGCTGCTTTACACGTCTTGGAAGATCTCATCTCCATAAATAAACATGGCCGTGTGTAACAGTAATTTCTCAGATTGCAAGAAGCTTGACCATAACATTTCGTTTCACATCTTTCCAAAAATCGAAGATGTTCACAGGCAATGAACAATTATATAATATAGGTATGAAACAGCTAAGGGATGATTTGATCTAATATTTTGTTGCCTAGAAAATAGGGTAGAGGGTATGTTAGTATAATAGGATGAGAATTTTTTAAAGAATGTACATTTGTATAGAAATAACAACGTATAATTAGGGTAGAAAACAGCTAAGGGATATTTTATAAATTAATATTAATATTACATTGTATAGAATATTACTGAGTAGGCTATTAATTTGTATTAATATTGTATTAATAGTAATATTATTTATATTAATATTAATTTTCTCCTGGCTGTATGGGTCAAGTTATGTAGGTGAAACACGGTCAAAAGTGTAGATCTGTGTACAAATTATGTGAACAGAGATAATATAAACTAAGGGATGGTTTGTGAATTGCAGGGCATGGAAAATTTCATAAGCAGCACTACAAAAATAGGGCGCGTGATCTTTAAAATTGGCGTCTCAACATCCGATAAAAACGCACATACGCAAAAATTGTTTTGCAATGCATTCTACATATATCACACAATATTTCAAAGCATTTTCCCTGATTTTTTTCATAAAAAAATTTAATCCTCTTGCCTTAACTACAGCCCGCTATTTGCTCAAACCCTCGACCATTCGCCGTTCGCTGTAACTGATGTACGTCTTATGTTGTTAAATCATATTATTAAAAAAAGGATCAAGATATTAAACTAATAAGACATTTGCTATAATAATTATACATAAAAATTACTAACATAAGTGAACAGAAAATATGATAAATAATCCAATAAATGCATAAATAAAAGTAGTGCAGATTTACTAAGTTAGAAAAAAGCGTCATTCGCTCCTTTTCCCCAACGGGTCAATCTTGCAGTCAGTTAATATAGTATTATTATTGAGTCCACGAATAAATTATGTAAACAGTTTACGTTAATGCTGGTATTTTATGGAAAAGATGCCTGCCAATACCTCAATACCATTCTGATAGCTTTAGCTTTAGAGTAATTACTATTACTCGTTAACCATTATAAATATATAGGTGGTACTCGATTTATAATAAGATCCAAATATTTCACTAAACCTTACACGCTTGATCTCTTTCTGGACACAAAAATAAAGTAATAAATGTCGCATAGTCAAATTTCCTTCACCCTCAACATTTCACGATCGTCCCACATCATTCAGACAGCTGTGCGCCAGGAATAATTACCACTCAATTACTCGTAAACCATTCAAGATATAAAGGTGGTACTGAATTTAAAATAAAGTTGAAATATTTCACTAAAACTTTCTCGCTTGAAGTTTTTACGGGACACAAAAATGAAAAAAATTGTCGCATAGTCAAATTCCGTTTCACCCTCCATGAATTGGATGTAATTGGTGATGTTTATATAGTGAAATAAAAACATTTATGTCCGCATTTTTTAAATCTCTGTTTTAACCATCAGAAGGACTGTGTTGTGCAGATTATTTCTGCACAAATTTCACAGAAATAGGACCAAAGGTTAATTAAAGATTGCGAGTTTAATCATAAGATGCCAAACTATCATGATGCAGCATTGAGAAGTTGAAACGCAAACGAAGGTGCTGCCAGTGTTTCGGTGGACCGCCGCTCTCCCTATACCCACCATTGTATTAGTGGCGAAGTCATCACACTTTCTCATTCTATTCATTATGCATGAACGGTAAGGAAAGATATAACAATACAAATTAAAATTTACGTTATTATTGAGATGAAAGTGGTTCAACTATTCGAAAAAAAACTTTTACCTAGAAAATGTGTTAAACATTTTAGTTGGCCTCAGGCCTTTTATGTAATTTACTTTTGATACTAGATTTTATTATCTAATTCTTTTTTAAGTAGTTCAATCATCTGAAAATAAGGTTGAAAGTACAACACTTAGTTCATTTTCAAATTAAGGTTTAGGTTTTCTTTGATAATAACAGTGTTTTTGTATTAAGATAATAAACAATTTTACAGAAATTTAAAAAAATTGTTCAGACCCCCCAGTATTGGAGGGCGCAGATTTATCAAACTCGCCAAGGGCGCAGAAGGACCTTGCTACGGCCCTGGACCCGGGTGGAAGCGTCAATTCCTACACTGACCAGGATGCCTTAAAATAGTGTTATGTAATTTCCTCCTTAAGTTTTCCCTTCCACTTTATGCAGCCTTGTGACTGCCTGCAAAATAATTTATGTCTTGTTAAAAGCTTTTGTCTTGAAGTCACATCTTTAGTACCTTTATGTCCATTTGCAGAGGACTTTTGGTTTTATATGAAACTGCCTTAACATATTGAGACCTATATTCGGCCTTCTAACTACAGTAGTCTTGATTTTGTTATGTATAGCAAGCAGTTTCTTGTAAGAGTGTTTGTCTACTCTGGGCTGAATTTCTAGCCGGGCATTACGGACATTGATATGAGAACCTGCCTGAATTGCACTTATCACTGATTAAACTAAAGCATTCTAGCACTTTGCTACATCAGTTTACCTGATTTTATTATTTTAAGTTTTCATGTCTAGAGTAAAAACATCCTACGTAACTTCAGACTTTTTCTTGTGCCCTCCCTTACCCCCGGCATGCGCAGCAATGAAGCTTATTACCTCTGGTCAGACAACATTTTGGTAACCATTTTGTCTGATGTATTTACCTAATAGTGCCCTTATGTACATCCTGATGGGATGTGTGGTGAAATTGACATGTTTGGGCTGTGTACTTGTGTCGTTGTGTATTAGCGCGGGTTTGACTTTCTTGCCATGAAGTCGATTGCTTGTCGTTAGATATGTTTATATCGTAACTTCAGACTGCAATCATATATGATACAAGATCTTAGATTGTGCAGTAAATCAGCTCATAGCTTGTCACAGCCTTGAGTCCCGAGGTCGAATCGCGCCAACTTCCGTGAGGTTCAGTGCGGACCTGAAACTGTAGGCAGCACTGGAGGCTGCGACATTATTGTGGACAGCGATGTTCTTTCCACAACTTGTTCTTTACTACAGTGTTATCTGCTTTAAACAGGGATGGTGTCAATAACAACCTGTAAGAATTCAATTAATTTTTTTCAAGTTTTATTCGCTTATAATTGTTAGGAAACCTGTATTTTTATAACCACTCATTTCACCCATGCTATTATTGAGGTAGCACAGAATAACGCTAATGTTTACGTTTACCTGAGTAGATCCCGTTCAAACTGTCGATATTGATTTCCCTACAAAGTTATATAGGCTACATCAAAGTTTAGCGTAATATATTACCAGTACTTCGTAAATCAACATTTCCTCATATTAACTGTTTCATTGTCATGTACAACGAGAAAATATGGGCCTAACTTCAACCTCTTTAATCAGTCCTGGCTGGGTACCGTCCTTTGTATGGATTATAATAATTATTTATGATGCAAGTGGTAAAAACTGGATTTTATTTTTCGAAGAGGTATGTTTCTGGACGAGCCCATGAGGGCAAGTTTAGCAATCCTAAGAGCAAAATAAAATAATTTTACTGCGCGTATAATACACTATTTTTTACACAAACATTAAAATTAGTTAAATAATAATAATTTAAATGTTAGGTTTATTGTAATGAATTACGCAACGTGGAGACAGCAATATTTATTTATTTGCCAGTATTTATATTTATGAAGATATTGTTATTGATTTTCTGGTACAGAGCTGCCAACTTAAGAACAACACTTTTCATCCATAAAGTAACGATTTTTGCAATCACAGTGAGATTTTTAACTAGAACAGTATTTTTCATGGGAAGCAATCAAAGTTGTGTGTTATAATTTTATACCATTCAATGACATAATTTTCTCCTTTTAATTAATACCAGTCCACCGCTGTGGCGTAAGAGATGCGTTCGCTCCTCTCACGCAGCGGGCCCGGGTTCGAATCTTGGTCGGGGATTTTTCCGGAGTTTTTCTTCACCTGTGAGACAAATGTCTGATAACTTTAGGCCCTTGTGGTCCCCAGATAACATCTGGCCATCATTATCATCTTCATCCCATCCTCGCCTTGTTCGGATTGAGTGTATGTATGAATAGTGTGTCTCGACCTATGTGTTCGTGTTGTCTCGGAGATGGCCGGGCATTGGGCTGATCACTCATCCGGGGAGGCCTTGTCTGGTCAAAAAAGTATGTATGTTATCCATAGATAATTTTTCTCCCGACAGTTTGCGGCCCTGTAAGGCCCGGGCGGCGTGGATCGCTTAAATGTCCCTAAAAGGGAGAGGCAAAACTAAGGTAAATATATATAATTAATACCATCTACCGTTAAAAATGCTTATTTTACCTTCGACTGTCTAAGATGGGACGTAGGTAATAATGATAGCGGGGGGGATATCCGGGACCACAAAGGCCTAAGATTCCCGATGTTCATCTCACAGGTGAGGGAAAACGCCGGGGCGGAAACCCATCTAGGGAACTTGTCCCGACCAGGATTCGAACTTAGTTCCGCTACATGAAGAGAGCCGAGAGCGAACGCATCCCTTATGCCACAACGGATTTTAACAAACAGACTGATATAGTTAAAACATAATGACTTCGTGTTGGTCTGTAGATTAACCTGATGAAGGTGATAGAAGGGCGTACTCAAAACAGGGCGCAATACAGGCTATTATTGTGAGCGGAGCTCATTACATGAATCAGAGAAAGCAATCTCTGTTTTGAATCATGAGAAAGCATTAATTTACATTTCCTTTCATTGTGAATTGCGTAACAAGCGAGGGGATTAAGCCTGCGATCTGAAGGTTCCGACCAGTAATCACGGTTTAACTGTCGAGAATGTGTCCGTCGTTTTGTCCATTACAGAGTGAATCTTGTTTAATGGAGTTGAGGAAAATGTTTCGTTTACCGCAAGGAATTAAGGGGTGGGGGGGCAACATAGGTTAGACCAGTTCGTATGGGGTTGAACATAAACATTTAATCTCTCCCAAGATATTTGATCAGTTCCAATAAATTTTAACTTAAACTTATGTGTAGAGTTTGATAATGGTATTGAATACATTTTTCAAATGGCAGCCATTTTGATTTTGATTGTAAATGATTCATATAAGTAAAAAAAAATGTATTTCCCTTAGAACATATAGCTGTGATTGATATGAAAATGTTACAGTTTGAGCTGAAATAAAAAGTTTCGAACATACTCTAGTATTTATCCATAGGCCTAAGGGGGAAAAAAAAAACTTTTGAATTTTTGAAAATTCTAAATAATTTTATTACTTTTATTTTTCTATGAGAGATTAACCATTTTAAGTTCCGATGTTAACTATGGTCTCCAACAACATTGACAAAAATGTTCATTCACTTATGTACATTGAATAGTTTGAAAAAAAAATTATACACGAAAAAGTATTTTATGAGAATATACGATTTACTTGCAACATGAATTTTCCAGTAAAGAGCTTTTACTTGCAGCTCCCAATTCAAAACCAATTACTTTAAATGTCTGTAGCTCAAGTAATAATCGAAATATTTACAAGAAACAACTTCTGTTGTAAAGGTTACTTATTTTCTTATTTGAAACTACTTAAATAAAAAAAATATTTATATTTTTAAACCCAATCTTATTTTAATCCCCCCTTAAAGCCAGGCATAATTACGTTGAGAAGCAATTTAGCTTGCATGTAAACTGTGGAGTAGTACAGAACGCCCAATCTGCCTAGAACTGCAAAAAACTGTCGCGGGGTAATATTCCTTCATTATGAGGACAGATGATTGCAACAAGTTTCTTGTAAATGTGCTGGAACCTCTTCTTCATAATGTTATCACTTTACAGTATTGTTTGCCGGCAATACATTTTGATAATAAAATAGAAAGAGTAGGGATTAGCACCCAATTTGTAATGTTACTTGCTAATTTAATTCACATCATGGCGTATCATTTAGATATGCACAACACATATCAAGTTCCCACATAACCTTAATTTTCTTGAACAGTAATCCAATTTTTTTTTAAGTGGAAAGGATTGAGACTCTGTACTATGTAAGTTCATACCAGTATACACATTTAAACAATAGTGATAATAAGTTAAATGCCGTAAGTAATATAAATTTTGGCATATTATAGTCATATATGATTTTGTTGCACAGTTTTGTTGATTTATTTTCTTCACTTCGTGGAAAACTTGAGTATTTATTAAGTTAATATGAAGGGCGATGCTGCTGTAAGCAAAATATTATTTCAACAGTTCGGACTGAGTAGAACAATCAATACAAGCCTATTCAAGAGACATCCATTATCACCATTGCTTGGATTTTGATATGTCCTCTTTTAACTGGAACATCATGAACATTGCCCACTAGTGCAGATATTCTGATCGTTGCTCCTAGATTATAAAAATGGTCACTTTAGAGTCATATTTTGGTCATTTTCTCCATTTTTTAGGTAATTTTAGAAATTAATGTCAATTTTTTGTCATTTTACAATCTTTTTTTCCACGTTTCATATTTTTAGATCATTTTTAAAGTGTAAAGTCATTATGTTCTTATTTTGTGCTGTTTCTCGCAATATACCGTTTTTGTTCATTTACGTACATTGAATAGACCTATTATCCGAACTCTAAATAAGCATAAGTAAATAAGTAGATAAATAAGTAAATATGGCAAGTTAGAAGCCATTGACCACGGCCTACAGCCCGAAAGATGAACAACTGTCAAGACCCCGGCCGTGAAAGCCTCAGGATTACATAAGCAAATAGATCTTGTTATGATTTTATTTAGGATAGGCTACAGAAAGAAGATGTTTGCTGTTTTCATTTAACCGTATGTAGCCTACAACTGAGTCAACAACATAAGTGTAGAATATACATAAATCTGATGAATAAACTAATGTTTTTATAACAATTTGTGGGCCTTCTTTTTAGTTTTTGGGTTATTTTGTGTATTTTTGCTCATTTTTAAAGTATTTTTATGTAATCAAAATCCGGGTCCTGATTATCATGAAACGAAAGCGCTGCGCTGGGGCTACTGAATCACACATTGTGCAAAATAATTGCAAAATAAAAATGCATGTCGCACTAACTTTACAATCTAGTAAATTAATACGAATAGAATTGCGTAGCTATTAGGCTAAATGCAGAAAAACGAGATTTTTTTTTAATCAATGTACAGAGTATGAACCAAACAATACCTACTCATCCTCATAGAGGGTGTTAGCTTATCGATTACTGAAGGGATATGAGGTCTTTACGGTCGCTTATACACAACGTAAATAATTCTGCCCCTTCTGAGTGCACAACTGATCGTGAGGATGATACTGTGCTGACTTCCGTCTTGACAGTGTTTCTGTCGGTTACTAAGTACTGTAATGCACACGACAGCAAAACACGCTTAACCAAACTTAACAGTCCTTGGAATTCTTTATCATATCTTGGCAACATGAAAACATAATTGTACCAGTGGTGGTTCGTGTCTATGCACTGTGGAACTGCAACACTCCTTATTTCCACGTGATATTATCGATAACACTTAATATAATGAGTCTTTATTCTTTAATTCTTTCTTTATACTTGCGTAATATATAATACTTAAGCTTAATGTAAGTAGCCATCCACCAGTTCATTAAAAAGATAAAAGAACATCTTTGTATGGAACTGTGCGCTTCACAGTTCCAGCGGCATGGTGTTTGACTGTTGTGCGCATGTCCACATAGCAAGGTGCATGCCGCGGCTTCGAGGGAGAGAAAGAACTCTCGCTTCCATAGTGCCAACCACGGCGTATTTTTGGAACATAGTTTTTTCTTTCTTTCTTTTTTTTCCGCATGTGTTGTGCTTAAAAATTACGTAGGCCTACCATATTCTTGAATGTGATAAAATTTAGAATTATATTATCTTGTTTCCAGCTATTCTATTTGATTCATTTTTTCGGTTCTTTTATTTAACAGAAAACTTTAACATGGCAGATCAAGGAGAAAATTATTGATTTTTTCGCTAAAATTAAAACAAGAAGAATGGATTTCATTTTTAAACGAATAGATCAAGCTTGAACTGTAAAAATTTAGATTAAAGTAAGTAAACAATTTTGATTTTGTTATTTTATGGTTTTATCAAGTTTCTGAATGAAATTTAGGGGATAGTTTCCCATTGTACCGGAATGGTTAATATTTTTTCTACACACGAGAAACGGCCAAATTCCATGTAATATTATTCTCCAGAAGTTTTAGAATCCATATAGGCCTATAGGCACGTTTTGTTTCTATGAATATTTTAAATATACGTAAAATCGGTAAGAAGTTCACAGAAAACTAACCTAAAATGGCGCTCGGAAAGAAAGTCACACACCACAATCGGCTGCTCGAGACAGCGCAGGTGCATGCTGGGAAGAAGCCGATGGGTCACGTGGTGGTGGAATCAGGGCTGCCAACATCATAAGGGTCTGACAAGCCTCCGGGAGATAGCCTATAATATGCCACATTTTCGAAACCTACAAACAGTGTATCGTACATTATTCGAAAATCCAAGGGCGCTTCGCTAAGGCTGCCGCCTCCGCTTCGCGTACTTAACTGTGTGGTTAGTGTTATGCATTATTTAGCTATTTGTAGAGGTTGGCAAACAATGGGAGTGTTAGTCTGCAAGCCAGAGCCCGCATACCAACACCCATCACGTGTGAAAATCCGGTACAGTGGGAAACTAAACCCGAAATTTCTTTTTACATATGTACATGTTTCCTTTTACACAATTTTAAAACAGAGGCTAACAATTTTCTGGAGCAGAACCCCCACTAATTTTAGCTACGAGCCGCTACTGAATTGCACCATACTCAATTTCTCAGAAAATCTAGAAATCCGGTTACATAATGTACTATTATTTTAATGTCCTAGATACATATACTACTGTTATTTTCACCATAAAACATTAATGAAGACCCAGAAGCGCGAGAACGAAACAATCCATATAAACTTACACACTGCCTCTCCAAGTCTATGTTATTAATGATGGTTTCTCTCCAACTCATTTCTCATAACCACGAACAGAACAAAGGGATTTTAAATGAAAGAACTTAAGAAACCCACTGCAATTTGCATGTCAAGCGAACATCATTGCTTATCACTAGGGTTCGGATGTTTGATATGCCATATTTTTATCCTGACCTCCATTCTCGCCGCAAACACAAATTAAACATAAACACTGTGCATTTGTTACCCTAATCGGACCGTTTATATTTTGCATACAAAGTCATATTTTGGTTATTTTCATGGTCTTAGTCATATTTCGGTCATATTTGTTATTTAACGTCATATTTCAGTTATAAATTCGGTAAGAGAGCACAATTATGCAGAATGTGCACTAAATTTTCAACTTAATTTTTTTTCACAAAGAGAATCACGAATATTTTGGTTAAACTGTAACTGAAATGTGAAGGGACAATAACAAATAATAGCACAATTACCTCTTCCTCCTTGTTGTTAACAGCTTCCAATAGACATGTTTCTAAAATATATTCAGTTCACATTTGCAGTTGAATCTGGAAACATTAACAGATTAGAAGTTTATTACAAGTAAAGTTGTAAATCACCTGTAAAATTGTTAAAAAGTGTTATCTGATTGAATTAATGTGATGTAATAATTTGTCATTACACATTTTAAATTAGAACGTTTATTTTTATAAAAATACGTTCTTTAATGAGGTCATATTGAGGATTTTTGGGTCATATTTAATCACTCTTAAGGTCAAATTTGCAGCCATATTTTCCACGTTTTTAGGTCATAAATATCCGAACCCTACTGATCGCGTTGGTTTCTTTTCAGTTGAAACCGATTCGGACTGTTCGCTACAACGAAGATCGCCGGCAATTGCTTTTGAGGCAGTCGCAACGTGAGCTTCGAACTGATCAGACGTGGTCTTTCTCGCCGCTATAGTTTGTAATCTTCGGTGATAGTTGTGATTCCTTTTTTGTTCGCGTTATAGTGAATAACGTACGCGTCAGAATATTAAGCGAGTTTCGATCAGTCTTCCTTCGTAATAAAGAGAATAAAAATTACTCGGCAAAGAACAATCAATGCAGCCTTTGATAAAAATAAAATTTGACTATCTGCCCTGGATATACGCATCGCTGGATGGACGAAAAATTGTGTATACCATAAGATCACTTGGAAGCTCTGCAGCTCATGAGGAACACAACGCAGTTTTCATTAAATTGAAAAATCGAGTGATCTTTGAACAATTACCAAATGAGCAAAGGTAAGAGTGAATACATTCTAGAAGATAAACGACGCTAGTGAGGAACATACACATGTTCGGGTTTTCAACCTCCCACCAGAACTGTCCAATAACAAGAGCATGTTCACTTTACCAATACACAAACTTGAAACGAACTGTGGTCTTCAGGCTATAAATATAAAGTTTCAAATGTTTGGCTTGGTTCTAAAAGGGCCAATGTCAATTACTTGCAAAAATGAGATCTATGCATTATTGAGTTCGGCTAGTCTTTATCTTTCGTATAATAAAAGTACCAATGTCTGTTGCTATTAATAGACATAATACAGAAACCTTAGAGGTTAATGTCGGAAGTTCTCAGCAAAAAACGTAACTTCTATACAGGCTTCGAAGTCAGTTATCTCAAAAGCAAGTTTTATGGCATTGGCCCTTTTAAAACCAAGCCGGACATGAAGCCTACATTGTTTATAAAGGACAGCTATAAACCTGCATTCTATGTGGAAATCAGGTCACCTAAAAGTTCACTGTACATAGGCCTACAGGAAATCCACTTACAAGGACCTACAAGGGGTTGAACTGTCGCGAGCCAGTTATCTCAATAGAACAACCTGTTCTGATGCTTGAAAAAATGGTTTCCCATTCAAGCTTATGTGCGAGAATAAAGTTTCGCTA
Organism: Ectobius pallidus; assembly: GCA_964059195.1. NCBI lineage: Eukaryota > Metazoa > Arthropoda > Insecta > Blattodea > Ectobiidae > Ectobius > Ectobius pallidus. The sequence continues at coordinate 17,129,641 of CAXKWD010000005.1, forward strand.
AACCAGAAGGCCCAGATATCGGTGAATGAACTATTTGACCAAATCACTGACGTTTATAATCTTCAGTGAAGTTATTCAACCCGTACCTTTACACTGCACTATAGCGGGAGTTTTTCATTAACAAATTAACTTATATTTTAACTATTTCTTCTCCCTATAAACTTACTACCAAGAACAGAAAACACTTTCTCGAGATTCGTATTATGGCCAAGAAGTGAGAAATAATGCTGGAAATATTTATAGGGGCGGCGAAGAAAGACCTAGGCTGGGTAGGCTGTAGCTTAGTTGGGGGCATATTCTTGTCCGCCCCATCTTATCTCTTTTTTTCCAAATGAATTCATTTATCGTAATTAGCATGTCTGATGTTTGAGCATTCTACAGTTTTGTTTTTCCAGATTTTCTTTCGTATAAACGTGTATTTTATGGATGTACAATGTGACTGCTAATAAAATTGACATTGTAAAATTGTTGTCAAACGTCCTTGTCAGAAGTATCAAGTTTTCATTACAGACAAGTGACTTCTGAGCTCATTTTACGTTATTGACCTGTAAATTGATGATGTTGCCACAAAGTGACTCACCTAGAAATGTCTGCGGCAATGTCACTTCTAATTATCTTTTATCGTGGTCTATTTAAAGCGAGATAATTGTATAAAATGTTAAGCTACAAATATTGATATCACTGTACTGAGTTCAGTACTCCCAATATCGTACTTGCTATTTGTTTTAGAATTATTAAAGAAGAATGACAATTGAGTAATACCGAAAAGTTTATACTCAGCGAAAATGTAGTTATCCAGTCATGAGTTCTGATAATACTGCTGATTTTATAAATGAAGTGGAATGTCGACCTGCCATTTGGGCTGTTAAAAGCTATTACAAATTTGTTTTATCATGTAGTTACTATTGGCAGTACTCGCGGTGACCGTCACAAGTGACCCAGTGTGAAATGCCCTTACAGGAGGATTTCCTACTTACAGGAAGAAGAGGTGTACGCGTAGGATTGGCAGGATCTGGGATGTGCGTAGAGCAGGATATACGAACACAACCACATGAGTAATGAATCATTCAGCAAATCCGGATTCATAGCTTCTAAGAAGCTACATTTAGATATCTATGATAACAACACATCTGCTTGGACTGTACATCTGTGACATTTCTTTTTATAAGAAAACCCGCGTTCAATAAAACAAGAGAGAAGATATATTGAATCATTTATTTATTGTAGAGAAAATCACGAATAATCGTAATTATTTAGTGCTTTAGATGATAACTGAACCGCTGTGAGGCAGGGGATGCGTTCGCTTCTCTCATGCGTCGGGCCCGGATTCGAATCCTGATCGGGATAAGTTACCTAGGTAAATAGCAAATTTATAATAAGTATCCACCTTATTCCCACGCAAAGTAAAATGTATTTATAAAATTATCAACAAAATGTTATTTTTCACTGTTCACTGTGATAGGCATATGTTTATAATTTGTTGCACAAGATACTTTCGTAAAATCACATAGGCCTAACAGTTTCTGTAATAAAAACAGTAAATATATAATGTTATTGTATAAAAGTAGCTTTCACTGTTGATTGTGATATAATAGCCCTATGTCTTTATTTGTTTGAAACACAGTAATATCTGTAGGCTACTAGACATTAGAACTTAATCTTGATTTGCTTTCAGCCTCATTAGCCTGTTTTCAAGAAGGTGTTTTTCATGAATGCACTAAACTGTTTAATTGTGAATTAATAATCTTCATTTTTTCCAAAGAGGGTAGATTTATTTCAGATGGATGTTTCTTCTTATATCTTCTATGGTAAAATTTGTAACCAATTTAACAGTAACAAATTTTACCATATAGGCTATTAGAGGGTATAAGGAAATACATTATCCATCTGAAATTTTTTTTAAATGTTTAATTGTCTTTCTAATTAAATGAAAGCGTTTAGGAAATAAATTATCAGTCTAAATCGCTCTTAAGAAATATCTATATATACAGGGTTTAATAAATATCACCGAAATATTTTACCTGTAGCCTATATAGAGGGGACTTAGACAAGCAACTTTTATTGGGAGATTCTATGACGTAAAATGTGTATGCTACAGGGCATTAAAGTCATTATAATTTGGTACTCATTATAACCGTTGCTTACGTTGGTCAGCTATTTATAACAGTTCTTTAATTAGGCCACAAGATTGGACGTCATTTATAACCGTACTGGGGTTATGAAGATTTATCACTGTAGGTGGGATTTTTAGATGTGTAGTAGTTCTGGAGTTCTGATTAAAATAAGGGGTGCCGGGCGTAGTACTCAGGGGTAGTTATAAGCTAGAGAACTCTTATCTAGGGAAGTGGCTAGAGAAAATCGAGATAACAGTCAAAGGGCGGTGTCAGGAATAATGGTAACTAAAAGTTGAGTCGTCTTTTCAAATTAATATATATTTTCCAAAGTTTAGTATTTGCTGAAATGCTGAATTAATCGATTTAGTTCTATTAGATGATGTAAGTCCTGATATTTAGTAGTATTTAGTACGTCGTTAAAGTTCGTAAGTAACACTTTGTAACTTGCTAAATTGTAATAGTAATTACTTCACTTGTACGCGCCGTTGAACACTTCCATTTACTTTCACATTTACTCTCTCGTAGTTTCTATTTGTATCGCGCGGATAATAATGTTCAATCTTACGTTCACAATTAAGGTTTCGTAATAATAAAATCAATGTCTTTACCAAATAATATAAATTACGCGCTTCGACGCTGCTAATAACTTCTATTTCTATCGCGCGGATTATAACGTTTAAATATCAATATATTGCAAAGTTACTTGAGTTTAATAATGTTTAACGTGGTCTTTTGTCTGAAGTGTGTCTTGAAGTTCTTTAGTCTAAGCTGTCGTGTGATCAATAGATGACGAGATGTCCGTGCTTTCTGCTAATATCTTTGTAAGGGGTAGTGGGGGTAAGTAGTTCCAATTGGTTGTGTCTGTGTCTAAGTCTTCTCTGATTGGGGTAAGGTAGTTTCTTCTGCTATCCGATTTGAAATATATTCCGTTTTTCGTCGTTGAAACAGGCAAGTTGCATCGGTCATTAATTACTTGAGCTGTCAAAATTGGCTAGGCGCCAGCCGGGCGGCTCAAGACGAAGTAGGCGGTACTAGGTTTATGTTTTTATCAATAACTCTGATAACTGAAAGTTATCATAGTTCTGGTTATTTAATCCTGATGGGCTATTTTACGGGGCTTCCAATGGTATTAATTTGTAGTGGGTGTGATAAAAATGAAAAGAGTTATTAAGGTTTTTATATTAAAATGATGGAACGGGTTAATAAAAAGTTATGTGTAATATATCAAACTGTAGGGGCTGTTATTGGCTATTGATGGGTGTAATTGATTTCCTTGTCGCTTTTTTCTTAATGGAGTAATTAATGTTTGAAGTTAGGTGTTATATGGGGAATGAATGTTTGAAGTTAGGTGTTATGTGTGGAAGTATAAACAGTAGGGTGCGTATTGTCAATCGTACAGGGGCTATATATGAGATTGTCGTCTGTGTTGAGTACAAAGTACGGTTACAAGATGTCCGCATAATGATTAAAAAACTCACGCGAGGAATTGATCTGCGCAGAATCAATAAGAGCTGGATTTTATGATCATTATAATACCCAATCTGGAATTTGAAGAGTGGCGGTGTTTAGTTTTTGTATGAAATATGGAAATATAATTTTTCGATTCCCTAAAATAATTCTCCGTCGTCACTTCGAATCATTTCGTGGGTTCTCTCTATTGTGTTTTACTTTGATATTAGCTTTTCTATCAATTGTCTTTGTTTTCAATATCTATTCTTGAAAAATTTAGATCCTTACATCATCTATACTTTTGATTAATTCTGCCGTAATTACACATACACAAATAAATTCATAATCAATAAAATACACTTTTAACATAATTTTACCTTAAATTGGTCACTTTTCTTCTTGGTCGTAGTACACATTTTGCTGAGTTCATAGTCCATTTGATTAACTAGTAAAACAAAATCATAATTATACCTTATACACAAATAAAATTATAAAATACACTCGAATTTCTTGATATTAATATTAATTTCAATAGCTTCTTGCATAACGCTGATTTTTGATGCTAATCCATATGTTGTTGATGTCAAACGTTGGAGTACGCTAATCTTCCTCATTGGTCTACTTAATACACTGATATTATATTCAGATTACACATGTTTTCTTCCTACTCCTTTTTATCTATTTACCTCATTAATAATCATTCCTTAATGTTCCTTTTCATTCTTTCAATATTCTTTTACCTTGTTTCCATTATTCTAACCTCATAAATCATCTTTTATGTCTTACCTTCACAATTTCTTTATTAATCTCAATACTCATTATCATTCTTTTCTTTCATATTACTTTTAATACTCGTTATCATATTTCCTCATTTATTCTCATATTTCTCACTTCATAACTATCATTACTTCATATTTTCCTAGTAGACATATATTGTACCATCTTAATTATTCACTCATTTTGCTTATCATACATTTATTTCTTACCTTTTGTTATATTCCTCATTGTTTTACCTTCAAGATTCTTATTTGTTAACACACATATTTCTCAACAACTATTTCACTTTCAAATTCTTACTTAACTCTGATCATTCTTTTACTTCACTTTTGCTATACAATTCTACTTAATTAGTGTAGGGAGAGGGTTATTTCCTGTCCATATTGTTTATGTAAAATAATTTTTCTTTTTGAAAAATTAACAAAATTTAATTATTCTTACTCTGTGTACTACTCCAATAAAATTCAAATATGTCGAAATTTCAATGTTTACTTATTTACTACTTCAAATAATAGTGTGATTACCTTTGTCAAATGAATGTTTTAACTCTTCAGTTGAATAAATAAAGGGAGTGGCCTATCTTAAAATTACATATATACAAAGATTCACTAACAATGGCAATAAACTTATTTGTTGCACTTATATCTTTAGTGGCATGGCTGTTGTGATGTCTCACTCTATTTTATAGAATAAGAATCATCTCATCATAGTCTTTGCAACAACCACGGGGAGGCTAATTACACTCTACCTTGTAAGTATCACATTCGTTATATATAACGTCAGGTAAAACATTAATTTGAGAAGTATGAATCACTCTAATTATTTTACAATGTCAGTCTGATAAAACGTTTTCTGAGTCCTGGTCGATAATCCTTTTTACTTCTCCTTCTGCTTTAAACTTTCTTAGGCATTTCTGTTTGGGGTTCATGACATAATATAGTTCTAACAGGTGATTGTTGTAGGTTACAAGAATTTCTTCTCAACAGTTTGTATTGGGGTCGTTGCCTGGTATTATACATGTGAAGTTCAATGTTTACTACCAGTTTACAGCACAGCGGGGTGTTTCCGGCCAAGGGTCGGTCGTACAATGAGTTGTAACCTGCTAAGGGGAGACTTGAGTTGAATGGGATTTTGTTCTCTTTGAATAAACTTTCTAAATTCTTACAATATCTGTTGCGTTGTATTGGGTTCCAAGGAGCATGTTGGTTAAAATAAAATTGGGGAAATTTTCTGAAATATTCACTGAATTAATAGGGGTGACATTCTACACATATATACATTATTTACATCTTAACTAAGGGGTGTGGTTATGTCATCACTATTAACAAAATGTTAATTTAATTTGATAAACTTCTTAAGTCATAAGTGTCCAAAAGAATTTCAATTTCCATGAATATTATTACTGTGGTCAAATATTTAATTAATATTCCAAACAAAATTTCAATTTATTTATTATCTAAAAGGAAAAATAACACTACTAATAATTGGATTGTTGTCAACAATGGGGGTGCACTCCACATTGCAGGCACTGGCATGGTTATTCTCTTTTAATTATTGTTGTTTATAAAATTTCAAACATTCAAATTTATTTATAATAAGGTAATGCTGGTTCATTTTGATATTTACATTTCCTGGAATAATTTTAACATTCTATGCTGTTTTGGGAAGTTTCGTTTTGAGTTATTTAGCGAAGGAAAAATAAGAAAAATTATGATCTATCAATCTGGTCGTGGGGGTTAGGGGTCCTTATTTCATTCTGGGATGTGTCATTATTTCCTTGTCTGTCTTCCATGTTACTCGGGGAATTGTTGTTAGGTCTATTTCTCGGGCTTTCATAAGAATTGTTCCTTTCATATTGATTATTGTAGTTACGGCGGGAGTACCTGAAATTATTCCAGCCTCTATAGTAGGGGCGGAAAAAACCTTGATTATACTGATTTCGGTTAAACCAGTTAGGCCTATTTCCTGCATAGCCACGTCTGTTCTGACCACGGTAACTGTTCCCTTGCCTATTATTGTAATTGCCATACGGCCTGAAACGGAAACCACGGGTTTGCCAATTATTGCGGGCGTTCCGCACGTACTCTGTTTGGGGCCAATAAGGTCTGTTGTCCCTAGAATCATTGTTTTGCTGGTCCTCATTAGAATTTCCTGTCCGCAACCCAATCTGGAAATTTTCCTGGCTGTCAGAAGTTTGTACCAGATTGATGTTTTTCCGGTAAGTTTGGTTAGCTGACACAATGGGGTGCGATGGTTTAGTGGAAGTATAAGTTAGGTCCTGCATTGACTTTAGTAATTTTAACATCTCAGTGGTGGATTGAGGAGATGCGACAACAAGGCAATTTCTTATTACAGGCGGAAAGTGAGACGGGAGTGCCTTTAGAAAATCTTGCTCCAAAATTTCTGGTTTAAGCAGTTGGCGGCTTTCACACAAAGAAATGAAATATTCTAGATAGGTTTGGCCGTGGCTACGGTCGTACTTACCTTGAAATATTCGCGATCTCAAACGGCTTTGCTCGCTTTCGCTCCAATACTCAGATAAAAACATTTCCTCAAACTGACCTATGGACAGGAGGTTGTTGGGATCGATGACTTGGAGCCAGCGAGCTGCGTTAGCTTTCAAAGATTGATTCACAAAAATCATTTTTAGATGTTCTGGGACTCCTCGTAAAGCAAAATAAGTTTTTAGGTCCTTAAATATCTGACAGGGTTTGTTTTCAAGGTATCTTCAAAATACGGTAATGGAAAATCTGAATTGTGCAATGAAAAACTATTGTTTACAACATTTTGGGGTGTTTGATTAGTGCTGGCAGCTCGTTGATCCAATCCATTGTTGGTTCTGGGTAATGGTGCAGGTGGTTCTGGTATTTCAGGGGCTTGAGGTACTGGATCAGGGGGGTTGGAAGAAGTAGAGGCAGATGTTGATGGGGTATTGCAAACATGAGGGATCAAAGCATTTTCCCTGGTTTGTTCGATTAGGCTTTCCTGGTCTCTTACCCTTTGCCTAAGTCGGTCTAATTCTGATTGAAGGGATACCAATTTAGTAGAATTGCTAACAGTTACCCTTTCTACTGAGGTGACATGATTTTCTACAGAGGAAATATGATTTGTCAACACTTGTTCTGAAGTAGCTATTTGAGCTGTGACTCTACTGTCTAAATTTTGTAATTCAGACGTAACCTGAGTGCGGTGTTCAGTGATTAAGGTTGTCAGTGTAGAGTTCATTGTTGTAATTTGTTGGTTTTGAATAGCAAGTTCGTCTCTTACTTGTTGATTTTGAGTAGCAAGTGTAGAATTTAGTGTAGTATTCATGTTAGTAATTTGATTTTCAAGTGTGGAGTTCATTGTGGTCATTTGTTGATTTTGACTTTCAAGTGTTGAATTTAGTTCGTTTCTCAATTGTTGGCTCTGTGTCTCTAGTGTGGAGTTCATAGTTGTATTCATGTTAGCAATTTGACTTTCAAGTGTGGAGTTCATTGTAGCATTTTGTGTGGCCATTTCATTTCTCAATTGTTGGCTCTGTGTTTCTAGTGTGGAATTTAATGTAGTATTTATGTTAGCAATCTGACTTTCAAGTGTGGAGTTCTGTGTAGCAAATTCGTTCACTTGAGTAGAAATTCCTACCATCATTGCCTGGATTAGTGACAAAAAATCTAAACTGAAAGAAGGAAGGTTAGGGTCTAAATTTATGGTGTTCTGAGTTGAAGTCGATGGGGTGGGTGCACTCACAGCTGGGATATTAACAGGGGGTTGCGTAACAGGCAAGCTAGCAAGGTCACTTTCGGTTTCATGCTGAGTAATTTCTAAGTTGTCAGAAATAGGAACAGAGGCACTTTCATTGTTTTCAGAAGTAGGATTCTGTTCTGAACATAATATCGGAGTATCAGAATTTGGCTCCATGATTTGGAATACTTTATTATTCCTTAATTTCATAAACTAATACAATACAATTGAATTTACTAAAAAATAAAAATTAATTACAATACAAAAAAAATTTGAAATTTAAATTGAAAAAATTTACTTTGAATTCAAATAAAAATAGGAGCAAAATTCAGTTTTCGACACTTAAGTTGGATTAACGATACCCTTTTGTAGTCCAGATGTCCAGCGGCAGGCCAAAGGTGATGTCCAGGTGCCCAGGTGATGAGGGAAAATGTTGTAGATGAAGATCCAGGGGGGGGGTATTGATGAAATGATGAATAATCCAATGGTGTGCTGACTCTAATAAAATTTCTCACAGAATTTAAAACTTGGTGGTGTGTGATTTAGTGTAGTGTTCCTGAATTTTATTGTTGAAAAATTAAATTTTATTGACTGGTCCCTCGATCTTCAAATTCAAGCAATCACGATGGTCGCCATTTATAACCGTTGCTTACGTTGGTCAGCTATTTATAACAGTTCTTTAATTAGGCCACAAGATTGGACGTCATTTATAACCGTACTGGGGTTATGAAGATTTATCACTGTAGGTGGGATTTTTAGATGTGTAGTAGTTCTGGAGTTCTGATTAAAATAAGGGGTGCCGGGCGTAGTACTCAGGGGTAGTTATAAGCTAGAGAACTCTTATCTAGGGAAGTGGCTAGAGAAAATCGAGATAACAGTCAAAGGGCGGTGTCAGGAATAATGGTAACTAAAAGTTGAGTCGTCTTTTCAAATTAATATATATTTTCCAAAGTTTAGTATTTGCTGAAATGCTGAATTAATCGATTTAGTTCTATTAGATGATGTAAGTCCTGATATTTAGTAGTATTTAGTACGTCGTTAAAGTTCGTAAGTAACACTTTGTAACTTGCTAAATTGTAATAGTAATTACTTCACTTGTACGCGCCGTTGAACACTTCCATTTACTTTCACATTTACTCTCTCGTAGTTTCTATTTGTATCGCGCGGATAATAATGTTCAATCTTACGTTCACAATTAAGGTTTCGTAATAATAAAATCAATGTCTTTACCAAATAATATAAATTACGCGCTTCGACGCTGCTAATAACTTCTATTTCTATCGCGCGGATTATAACGTTTAAATATCAATATATTGCAAAGTTACTTGAGTTTAATAATGTTTAACGTGGTCTTTTGTCTGAAGTGTGTCTTGAAGTTCTTTAGTCTAAGCTGTCGTGTGATCAATAGATGACGAGATGTCCGTGCTTTCTGCTAATATCTTTGTAAGGGGTAGTGGGGGTAAGTAGTTCCAATTGGTTGTGTCTGTGTCTAAGTCTTCTCTGATTGGGGTAAGGTAGTTTCTTCTGCTATCCGATTTGAAATATATTCCGTTTTTCGTCGTTGAAACAGGCAAGTTGCATCGGTCATTAATTACTTGAGCTGTCAAAATTGGCTAGGCGCCAGCCGGGCGGCTCAAGACGAAGTAGGCGGTACTAGGTTTATGTTTTTATCAATAACTCTGATAACTGAAAGTTATCATAGTTCTGGTTATTTAATCCTGATGGGCTATTTTACGGGGCTTCCAATGGTATTAATTTGTAGTGGGTGTGATAAAAATGAAAAGAGTTATTAAGGTTTTTATATTAAAATGATGGAACGGGTTAATAAAAAGTTATGTGTAATATATCAAACTGTAGGGGCTGTTATTGGCTATTGATGGGTGTAATTGATTTCCTTGTCGCTTTTTTCTTAATGGAGTAATTAATGTTTGAAGTTAGGTGTTATATGGGGAATGAATGTTTGAAGTTAGGTGTTATGTGTGGAAGTATAAACAGTAGGGTGCGTATTGTCAATCGTACAGGGGCTATATATGAGATTGTCGTCTGTGTTGAGTACAAAGTACGGTTACATCATGAATAAATAATTACGCGAAATAGGGTTAAAATGTTCATTAAATTGACTTCATGCCTTCCTAGTGATCGATAAAAACCGGACTCTAAATCAATCGTCAGGTGAAAGCAGCATACTGGAAAAGAGTGTTGTTTGTATCAAAATACACACCCTCAAGACTGATATATGAACTGATCAGGGAACCCTTCTTCATTGAAGAGCTGAGGTACCAGCTGTTGCTACCGTCCACTCCACAGTACAATGCTCTATTGCAAGAGCTACAAGGAAAGAAGAATCTCATCCCACCTGATTTCTATTCTACTGATGCTATGACCAGCAACGAATGGACAAGTACTAACTATGAGCTAAGACACACAATAACGCGCTTTTCAATTCATGGCTTCCACCATAAAGTGTGCACAGAAAAAAGGTATCATGACCCGAGCCCCGAATGCAGGTGTATATTGTGTGGAAGTTTGTGCACAAAATACCATGCGTTGACATGCACAAAAAGAACAATATCAATAGTGCAGCTCTGCAGTGAATAACAGTGTTTAATTTTATCTTAATGCCCATTGGGCGCACTTTACTTTATTATTATTAATCAATCGTCAACAGCTATATCATAATTTAGTGTTTCCATAATCTGCAAAATTTACAGACTAATCACATGACTGGCCGTCACTGCATTAGTCTTTTATTTATTCATAACCACTGACTACAGTGTTAACAACGAAGTTCCTTTGTTTTGCATTTTTTCTAATGTTAGAAGTCAGTGGCGGCCATGCCCTGGGAGATTTTATGCTGTTGCAGGAAAAATTGAATCCACAGAGCAAAAATGTCCTAATAAAAGTTGCTTGTCTATGTCCTCTCTGTACGCAGATAAAATATTTCGGTGTTATTCATTAACACCCTGTATATACATTTTATTCAATAGATTTGTATAATAGTATAAGAAAGAGTAGCCTATTATTCTTATTGACTCACTCGTTGATAGTGTGTTAAATTTATTTATTGTATTGTATTGTATTGTATTTAACATCATTAGTAAAATAATTATAATAGTGTTAATTGTAAGTTTGAATTGTTCTGTATTCAAACTCTCTGTTGACGTGTACTTTGATTCCATGGAATGTAATAAAATATCTTATCTTACCACTCAACGTAACGAGTTGTGAGTGTTCATAAAATATGGGCTTGCCTATTTAATTCTGAACCGGTGTATAGATTAGGTGAGAGACGATAGGAGTGCCAACTAGCCAACATTATTAGGTCTTTTGAATGAAATATTGTGCAGTAATATAATTTAGGGAAATATTTGCACAATTTAAATTATCTAAACTGTAAAATCTGGAGATTTAATTATTTTTTATTCTGTTAACTAAGTTTGTACGTTAGGTGAAATGGAGGTCCAGTGAGTTGAAATTCCAAGAGAAATAATGTTCAGTGGTTTAACTTCAAGACTCCGGTCTTTCATATGACGTACATTGCATTATTATTACGCGGTTATTGAGACATAAAACAACAGTAAAATTAAAAGTGGTATGTGTTGTGCGTCAAGGTATAACCAAGCATTAATGCTTCCGCTTTTAATCTTAAGGTTTAATCTTTTGGTAACAATCCTATACAAAGTCAGTGATGTTCGTTAGACCTACCTCTAAGAATAACATCCCATTTTGTGTTCAAATTCATATTTGGTCACTGAACAGCTATGTAGGTCTACATGTCATGACGTATAGAGCCCATAGGCCTATAAAGGTTTCTGCTATAGAACAGGGACAAATAACTGGATAACGGTTGACTGCATCGACAATATTAATAGCCTACATCTTAAAATTAATATTTGCTGTTATCTGGAATTTTAATTATTATTTATAAATATAATTGATATATTAATTATAATTATCAATTATATTTTCTCTCCTTGGGTCTGTTTTCTGTACCCATACTTGCTTTTATCATGTGTTTCCGTGGGCATGGTATAGTTAATACCACATACTAAAGCCACAAAAGCAGCTATATGCCTACCCATCCATTCTAAATCATGACGAAATGTTTTCAATAACTTAGTTACACTGGATCCGATGATTTAGGCTGCACTTACCATCAACTAAACCCTTTTTTAACAATTAATTGTATTACCCCAAATTATTGAAATATTGGTTAAATTGCTGGATCCCGTTATCTGATTAACTGTTATCTTGTTATGGATAAAGAATATGTTTTAGCAATTGGTTGCTCAGTTAACGAATTAACTTTTATCCGGACAATCCGAACTCTACGTTGAAAATTACTTTTGATCAGACCGATCTAAAAATAACGTAACAAATTGCCAATCGTTTATCGATTGTTAGCCCGTCTTGATTGATTTGTTTCTTCATAACGATGTCAGTGTACATAATAATGTAAATAAAATATTTAAAACACATCTAGCCCTTGAATATTGATATTATATTGTGCATTCTATGGAAAAGTACGACTACCGATATCTACATTATATTTTGACGTGAGTATTTTTCTTATTCGTTCCTATGCAGCAATATACATAATGTAATTCCTGACAGATTTCAGATTGACTTTTTATTCATTCTTAACCTATAAGGCTGCTTTAAACTTGAAACAAACATGTCAGCGAATCGTAGCCTATTGCATCATTAATATTGCCAGCGCATTTTGTTTTGGAGTTTAACTCTGAGATCTATTACAAAAATAACTTCTTTTCTGCATATGCCTATCATAATTGCAATTATCACTGTTTCCCGCACCAGTCGTTCCTGGAATTCTTATACAAATGCATTTTATTTCATGCATAGACTTTCTAAATAAATAACTCACCGGCAAACATCTCCCATATTTTCCTGTCTCTATATCCTTCTGAACAAGCAGCTTGTCCCATTGCGATCTCTCTAAAATCAGCCTTAACATTGTTCTCTATCTGCGTCCAGTCTTCTACAGGTCTTTTCCTACATGGTTTAGCCATTAACATCTTGTACGAAACTCGTGTTTGTACGTTTTACTCAGTCAAGAAATTCGGCGCCCCTTAAATTATTCGAATATATTTCACATACTTTGAAAGACGTGTACAATGACAACTGTTGAAATTTTATAGATTTTTCTTTGCTCTGTCCGGCACACTAATCCAACATAGCAGATTTCTCTTGTCGGTAGTTCTGTGTAAATTAAAACATAATTTACTTGTCTGTCGTAACCTTATACAGTGAACGCCGCTTAATGTAATCGCGGATAATGTAATCAATCGGGTAATGTTATCACTTTTATGAAGTCCCGTACGGATTATTGAAAAAATGCTGTTTATTGTGATCAAAGATTCGGTTCATGTTATCACATTTTCCTTTTTATGGCTTTATTTCCAAGTACTGCACATCATTAAAAATGTTGTTTTTAAGGGTTTCGTTTCTATTTCAATTGTGTTGTGTTGTATTTGAGGTAGCAATTCTGTCCCCAGCTCACAGAATGGCCAGTTCGAAGGGGTGGCATTACACAGCTTTCTCTTTTAAGCAATAAAACATGTTTCACTCCACAGTTAAGCTGCAGCTTTCGATTTATGAAGATAACACTGTTGACATGCAGTGATGGGTAGTGTAAAGTGAAGAGACTTGAACAGACAGGCGTTAGATGTTTTGCTACGCTGTGTTCACCACAGATCCTTATAGACTTCCAAAAATACTCGTAACTGAGTATGGAGTACGGGTTAATGGACTCCTAAAGGACAGTGAAAGAAATTTCAAACTTTGTTACTGGATGAAAAAAATTGCTTGCAGTCTATTACTGTGTTAGCCTATGAGCGGTTCAATGATTCACAGTTACGTATTATTTTATGAATAAATATTTTTAATCGTATTTTGTAGTGTAGACTATTATCTTATGTATGAATAAATAACCTTCATTTAATTCCTTCGGCTACTGTTATCAATCGGTTAATATTATCAGATTAGCTGCGTAGCGAAGTGCCACACTATTTCACGATTTAAAAAAGAAATCAGATCTAAGAAACCTTAAGGGATGACTGCATGTTGACTTACAATAGGCCTACATGATATGAGCTTTTATATAATTTTGATATTTGATTATTTTAAAAAGTTATGAATAAGTAAAATAGTGGAGAATCAGTTTTCTGAAAAGTGTGCCGGAAAGTGAAACGTTCATTTTGATGTTCTAATTCTTTCACTGGAACAGTGTAGGGTTTTTTGTTGACTGGATTACGCATGTGGCCAATTCTCTTCTTGGGAGAATTCCGAATTGTAATGGTTTGTTTTCTCTAAAAACCATAAAAATAATTTTCTCATCGTTATTCTTTTGTTTCCCTAATTTCGCACATGCCATTTGGTAGCAGTCGGCTGCGGTGGTCTAGAGGTAGCGTGCCCACCTCTAGATCCGAAGGTCGCGAGATCAAACCCGGATGGGGTTTTCAGGACGTAAAAATCCTGAGCACGGAGTCCTCCGGGAGGGACTTTAAGCTGGGGGGCCCGTGTCGTAGATTTTACGGCACGTAAAAGAACTCCAAGCCTAAATTAGAGCCTCTGGACAAAATTTCTCGGCCCTTTCACGTCCAAGTAATACCTTAGTTTCCGGAGAGGGGTTAAGGGGCGATGGGCTTACCACCTGTCAATCTGCCCTCTCTAGGAAAATAAGCGTAACAAAATTCACATAGGTAATCAGAAACTTCCACTTGGAGGCCCTTCGCCTCAACATGGGGGCAATGGATTCGAGAGAGAGATTTGGTCGCAACAAATCTCTTGAAGTCCTTGTATTGTCTTTGCATTAGCTTAATATCTTGTGTTTGTTTTTGTGAATGATGCAGTTCGTGTTAAACATGCAGAAACACGTATGCAGTGACCTTGCCGTCAGCTGTGAATTGTGCTAATCACTTCCTATGTTGCATGCTGTGGCGTTTCTCCAATTCTCTAGTTCTGCGAGATCCATACAATCTATCTACATAATACCACAGTATACGTACTCGTAAATACTGTGATAATACTGACTGTTCACTCATTCACTCACTGACATTAATGTTTGCCCATTTCCAGATGAGCTAGAAACTTGAAATTCGGTACACATATGGCTTTTAGGTTGTAAACCACAGGAAAATCCCAAAAAGTTTTTTTTTTAATTTTTAGCCCTAAAAATCCACGAAAAACGGCTCGGTTTCCATGGCATCGGTATTATCAAACAGTGTTCACATAGGGCTCTGAAAGTTTAGAAATATTTATTTCCGTAAACCTAAAGGAATGGTCGAGAATGTAACTCTTGGACTCGCATTCTGGAAGTCCTAGGTTCATAATTAATTCAATCCAATTAACCTTTTTTTTTGTCTAGAAATAACAACATTTTCTTCTATCTGTGTTATAATTTATATTCTTATTCATAATTAATAAATCGTAGATGAAGTCTCGCATTCTTTACAACATATTATAACCAATTTTACTTGTGTTTTTCTATGATTTCCCTGGTCGTAAAGGCAAATGCAATTGAATATTTACATACCATGAGTCTTAGTCGCTATTTCATCTTGTATCATGTCCATTTAAATTAAAATCAGTTGAAATTTACTCCATAAAATACACCATAAATGTACGTACACTTCCAGTTGATCTAGAAAACTTAGCCTTGGTAAACTGATACCTTTTAGCTTGCAACCGATGGGATAATTCCGAAAAAGTTCCAAAGTCTTCCCAAATTTATTTTCTAAGGTTAATTGTGGCAAAAAAGGTAATAGCCAATACAGCAGACTAAATACACGCACTCTATCTCCCATAGATCTTTTAAAAAACCTTTCTTGAGAACCTCAGCGGGGGTTTGAGGGCGGAGCCCCCAATGAGCGAAGCGCTATCCGAGTCTTCATATAAGAGGCTTTGTTCTGACTTAGTGACTGACTGACTGACTGACTAAGAATCAACGTAGAGCCTAAACTATAATAGGTAGAGACTTGGAATTCTGACAAAACCTTTGTTTCATAATGTAAGTGCACACTAAGGAAGGATTTTGAAAAATTTTGATTTTAAATGCCAAAAATCAAATGTTTTTAGGATACTTATTACCTTTTACACAGAATTATTAAATCCAAATCAAATTCCAATCCAATCCAAATAAAATTCCAATCCAATCCAAATAAAATTCCATTTGCGGATATAGGTTAGCTGGTGATGATTCTTGTAATTCATGCCACCAGATAAATATATATTTTATGGCATGGCTCGCGGTGCACATCTTACCTCCTTCATTCTCATACCTCTCTCTTAATTAAAACTTACAATATCACTAATTTCCTTTTCCTGTAACAAATGTCAGTAGATAGTCTATTAGAAAAATGTAGCAGCAAGTTGGCACTTCTTTACGCGTGTCTTTTTATTTCATTGAACAAGTGCAAACATTTCGTCAGATTTCACTGTTACGACGTCCCATCTGTTCTTTATAATCAATATTATTTTTCAAAGTGTGATTCAGCTTGAAAACCAGTCCGTGTTTCAGCGCGTAGCTTACCGTATTCCAGTTAATTTTTAGAGTTTTCCTTATTTTATTTGTGGTTGAAAACTACCCTTGTCTCAATTTAGTAACATAGCGAAAAACATTGCCTGGAAGTAGGTCGTTTAACAGAAGCTAATAATTATCTACCAGTAATTATATATTTTTATCCTGCCAACCATTTTCATGTTTTCTATAAATCGTAGCGAAGATTTACAACTCAGCAAAATTAAAATTAAAAAATATTTATGATATAACTGATATAACAAAGTGCTTTTTGAGCATACAGACACAGGACGGACGGACAGATATTTCCCAACTACTACACAATCTCATAAAGTACCATTCTGGCATTTAATAATAATATTATGGATATTAACAGTAAAGAACACTTTCGCTTAGCTATAGATTATTATATTTTCTTGAAGAAATCTGAACACAGAAAAATAAAAATATTCAGATATTGCACCACGTAGTATTCTCTGAAAATAGTAATAATTAAAGTGGGCCAATTTGCACGCTCTCTTTACCCAGGAAATCTAAGTCCCTTGAATAGGCGGAGCAATTCAACCTGGAGGTTTGTATATTCTAAAAAAAGTCAATCAGGGTTGCCAGATCAGAAACGTAAAACAGTCGTACCAACAACTGAAAATAGTCGTACGCTAGTTAAAATCGTCGTACACTTTGCGAATTGTCAGGATGAAGAAGATGATGATGATGATGATGATGATAATAATAAAAAAAATATTGTATAGACATTTTTTCTATAAATGGTGGCTAAAATTTGCTTTTGTAAGTTCTATAACGTGCTACTGCTCCACTCACGCATGCTGACTTTGTTGTTCACCGCTACTACTCAGATAGCTGGTCTCTCGTAACTGTATACATATACTCATTGTTGTGGTACTCTTTGTCATCGGCTACCTGCAGATGTTGCAGGACGAAATAAAATATTAATAATAAAATTACATTACAAACCATAAGAAAATAAGATTTCCAAATATTTTTTAAAGTATGCAGCCACTTTTGATATGGACGTGTCAACATATTATACTATCTATATTAATAAAAGGAAGTGTCTGTCCTCCGTCTGTCTGTCCGCGATGCCCAGCGAAATCTACTCAACACAGAGATCTGAAATTTTATAAGTAGGCGGACTAAAGGGTCGGAATGTGCACCTCGAAGCCGGAATTTTAATTTTCGCCTCCGTTCGTGAGTTATGAGTGAAAAACTGGCAGAAAACGTGCATTTTTTTGCGTTTTAGAAGCATCAGTTTCAGTAATAAATTTCAATATCAAATCACTTACAGAGGTATTTTTGTCAACATACCTCATAGCCTACCTTGAAAATAAAAGCAACGCGATCGCTTGATTTCGTTAGTCCATCCTAGACGATTCATTTGTTTAGAGTGTCAAGGCCCACAGACATATGACATTTTCAACCTACACGGAAGAAGGATAATCAACCCTAAATATGGTCAAACATTGTTCGATTTGAACGAAACTCACTATACAGGGGTTTTCTGGGCCAAGGAACTCGAATCTGAGGTCGCTTTTACCAGGGGACGCTACCTAATCGTGGAATGCACTCCACGTGATTTAGGTGTTAATAATTATAATTTGAAATAATTATCGCGGGGGAAGCCGCGGGCACATGCGGGCACATGCTGTTTGTCTGTCTGTCCACGATGCCCATCGAAATCTACTGAACGCAAAGATCTGAAAATTTAAAAATAGATGGACTGAAAGGTGGGCGAATGCACCTCGAAGCCGAATTTTTAATTTTAGCTTTCGTTCGCGAGTTATGAGTGAAAAACTGGCAGAAAACGCGATTTTAGCGCTGTCGAAGCATCAGATTTCAGTAATACATTTCAATGTCAAATCAATTGCAGTTGGCTTTGGCTATTTTTGTCATACCGTGGAAATAAAAGCATCGCGATCGCTTGAATGTTGTAAGCCCACGCTGGTCGATTCATTTGTTTAGAATGTCAACCTACACGGAAGAGGGATAATCAACATAGACTTAAATATGGTTAAACATCGTTCGATTTGGACGAAACTCACTATACAGGGATTTTCTGGGCCAAGGAACTCGAATCTGAGATAGCTTTTACCAGGCAACAATATCTAATCGTGGTATGTAATTCACGTGATTTAGGTGTTAATAAAATAATGATTTAACTATTATGCTTTTAATTTTTGAAATAATTATCGCGGGCGAAGCCGCGGGCACATGCTAGTTAATAATAACAATCATATGATTATTATGTTTGGTCAAAATAAAAGAAAAACAATAAGACCAGCTGCTCTTTATCGGTATAATTTCTTTAGAGGTTAGGACTGCTTCGTTTAGCACACGTGCGGCTAAAATATAAAATATTTGGAGAAGAATGAGAGAAGTAGCAATAACAATACAACAATACAACTTAAGCGTGGTGCGGCACGTAATAAATGAATGAACTGAGTTTTATTTGACAATGGCTATTATAACATTCCGCCATTCATTTAGCGATATGTAGGCATATACAAAATAAACTACGAAAAAACAATAGACTTCATGTTTATCCAAATTGAAAATTCTGCAGTAGATTGCTAAAAAATTAACAGAAAATGGTAGTAGGCCGATAAAATTCTAATATTAAAAATAGTCGTATGAATAGGCATACGACACATGGTAGCGTCGTACGTCGTACAAATCTATGAAATAGTCGTATGCGTACGACTGTACGTATGGCAACTAGTCAATAGTAAAGTTTGTGCACTATAATATTATACTGTTTATTTTAAAAGGTTATTTAGTTAAATTAATTAACAATGGGACTTTACTAGGGTATATTGCTTTTGGCACTTGTGTTTGCTCTGCCGTGTTTTAATCTTATTTCGGAGAACCCCGCCAACGAGTTTTCTTATATAATCTCCTGCAGGTAATTTTTCATCCAAATATTTGAAAAGTAGTAATAGTTTTCTGACTTTATATAATATTTCAGATCAAATAACATAATAAAATATGTTAATATTAAAATAAATCACCTTATAATTTAAACAACATTGAAATACATAGTAAGTTACTTGTAATTGCTAACTGTAACTGCCGCCAGCAGCACAGTAAAGCAAATCAAAGCCCACTGGGGGGGGGGGGACTCTGAAATCGACAAATAGATAATTCAATACATTTACTCATCTTTATTCGGAGATTGTATGCTGGACGGGAAAATGTCTATCCGTTCGTGTGACTGTAAGCACGATAACTCGAATACGCTTTTTCGGATTTTTAAGAAACCAAACAAGGAAGGGAAGGGAACTCAGGGGTAGTAGGATCGAATTCTTTCGGACGGAGAAGGAGGTTTAGGTTACAGAATATCCGCAATACAATGCTTAACAAACTTTATAAAAATCTTCAACAAATAGGCCTAAAGTACAGAATACAAGACTTCATCTAGGAGTTATGAATATAAAATACAAGTTTTCAGATATTGGTCTATTTAACTTCATCTGGCACTTTGTTACACCAGTTTACCTGATAATATTTCTAACATATTTGGCTATGATGTTCATTATCTCACACTTAAGTATAGGCCTATATTAACCATTTAGCATATTTCTTTATAATAGATTGTGTACCACTTGTTTATAATTATGTATCCTTTGCACACACACACACAGACACACATGCAAACGCACACAATAAATAATAATAATTAGTTCACTTTTTTGTTTTTCACATTCTCTCCTAATTTTAACTTCTTGGTGATACATTTTTGTCTCATGTTCCAGTGTACGTCATACCAACTACATTACTATTTTATTGCAAGTATTTTATACTTGTATTTTGGTTGTATTTATTGTATTTTTGAAGGTGTATATATGATGCATTTTGTATTCATCCTGGCTGAGTGGAAGAAAAGGTCATTTAGCCTTAACTTTGCCAGGCAAATAAAACGTTATTGTTATAGAAGTGCCAGAATGGTATTTTTCTAAGATTCCCAGGGTAAGAATATTTGTCCGTCTGTCTCTGTGTTTGTACGCGCGAAAACTCGAACAATAATAAAATCTAATTACATTATTTTTAATTTTCACCTATATGACGTCATAATTGCGCAAAATGACTGTCACCATATTACCTAGTATCATCATCAAATTACCTTCCCTTTCATTGTTGCCTTTAAATATTCGTAAACCAAAGTGGGTGTGTAAGAATTTAATAACATAGTGAAAAACATTGCCTGGAAGAATGGTTTCAAAATATGAGTAGCCTACAGACTGAAAAAAATAATTCTGTATTTTCGCTAAAAGAAATTATTTTTATGAAAACATATCACCACATTATCTTCTCTCACCCTACATTTCTCATGACAGTGTATTGTTGGCAGCGTTCACAGGTAGCTTTGGAAATAAATGATACGAGACTTTGACAAATTAGAGAAGCTATCGATAGAATTCATTGGTGTAAATAAAGTGTAGGCTATTGAAGAATGAAATCCACGAAAATAATGCACATTGTGATTCAGTCACATAACTTCCTCTGCCCTAGACATAGGGAATACCATTTTCTCACTTCATATTTTGATCTAAAGTAAGAAGTCTTATCTGTCTCAATCTGAGTGTATGTCAATGAGTAAGTTATGCCATATCAGAAGACGGTAAAAAAATTCTATCCACTGATACGTTATTCATAGCTGTAGGCTTTTATTTTTAGTTGAGAAATATGGATGTTTATCATAGGCCTTAAGCATGTAAAAGGAGAACATTTTTAGTCCTATGCGCGCAGTATATTATTATGTCCCAGGTTTGGGAGAAGCGAGTATGAAATTGGTATAGAATATATTTTTGATTTCAACCCCGAAACGGGTATGGTAACATAAGAGTGAGAAATAAAATATTCCGTCAAGACAGTACAATTTTATGTTACCGGAAATTATGTTTCTTCTTACTGTATTTGAACCCCTTCCAGGAATGATGTGGAGAAGTAATGGGGTGCAAAATTCTACATCCTATATGAGCCATAAGATGCTATATCAAGCGTATTCTGAGGGAAGAGTTTGAGTGTGATATTAAGTCGTTCTTCCTCATTTCAAATTCTACGTAGCTATTTAAGGACCTAGAGTTTGAAAACCGAAAGTCCTTCATATGTTAACTTCAAATGGTAAAATACAAAACCCGAGCGACGCCGGGCCCTTTAAGCTAGTCATGTATGTATTGAAAAAGAATAAGCCTATTTTATCATTAATTAACGGCAAGATTTCACGTCTTCTATATTATTTGTGTATCATAACAATTTTCTCAAAGCTCTTTGTGAATAAATTAGATATTTAGCATTCGCGAACTATTGAACATGTTTTCTTTGTAGGAGTTTGGTAGTAATCAAAGTTGATAAGTAGGGGCGGATTTCTATGACCTAACAAATAGGATATATGCATGCATTTATGAAATAAAAAAAACATTAAAATATGACCAATAAAATTTAAAATATGACTTTACCATTTTCACATTATGTATATTTTTTTAAGGTTCATTACAATTCATTTTATTAAAATATTATGTTAATTATTTAAAATATCTGTAAATCCTCAAAAAGTATCAGTATAACGCAAAATGTACAAAATACGATATAAAACTTCAAAATTTCTTTAATATGCACATAAATATGCCGAAAATATGACATAAATATGCATATTCATACTAAATATGCTACAATACTTTAACATTTCCTAAATATGCAGTTTTATGCACAATAAAAGCCGTTTCATTTTCACCAGGATGCTTGGAATCGGGTTTAAATTAGTCGGAAACCTGAAATAATGCAAAGGGGGAAAAATATGACGTGTCATAGAAATCCGCCCCCTATTGATAAGTTATTAGAGGTAACTCCTGTGGTAAAATAGGAACTATATGTAGTTACTACATGAACTTTCTTCTATTTCTAAATTGTTTTCACTTCTTCCTCCAGCAGTCCCTATCTTTCCAGTTTATCTAACCATATTCTTTGCATGTTGGTGTGCTAGCAACTGTTATGTAAACGAGTAAGTTATCTCTTCCATTTATTGACTATTATTACGTTTGATTTATTCTTCTGTACCTTTTCTCGCTAGTAGGCCTAATACTCCTGTTCAAAAGATCCACCACTCTCAAGAACACGAAGTGGATTAGACTGTGATAAAGAGTTCATTCGTTGATTAATCCATTTTGTCGACGGTTTTTATCACTTCATCGGCCTGGGTAGCGCAATTAATACGGCGCTGGCTTTCTGTGCTCAAGGTCTCGGGTTCGATTTTTGAATAGGTCTATGACATTTATGTGCGCATACTTGACAGGCCCATGTCTGTAGACTTGTAGGCATATAAAAGAACTCCTGCGGGACAAATTTCTGGCACACCGGCGACGGTTACAGGCCTAAGTTATTATTTATTTATTTTTACAGAAATACAGATTTACATATACACACATTTTCTTGCAAGATAATCATCAAAACAATTTCGTTTTACTCCAGATGAGCAAAGCTCATGGGCTAGAAATTACTTATATTTTAGAGAAACAAAGGTATTTATAAAATGCACAGCATAAAAAAAATATATTTAAAATAAAAACAGTTAAAACGTGTTTACAATACCAAAAATTAAAAATATAAGTTTATAACATTACCAGAAAATTAACTTAATAATACAAGCTATGTTATATATAAGGCACATACACACACACAAATAAATTGAAGAAAATTTGATATAAAGAATCAAATGAAATGAAAAGACAACAAATAATAAGTTTTTATTATTAATATTAAACAGTTTTTTTAATTTTCCATTTTACGGAATATTTCCTAGGTGGGGCATTTTTCCAGGGATTTTCCTCATCGTGAGAGGAATGTAGGGAAACTGTAGGCCCTCCTGGTCCCCGGATATCGTCTGGCCGTCACCTTCATCCATCCTCGCCTTGTTCGGAATGAGTATGTGTGACTGGTGTGCATCGTCCTATATGTTCGTGTTATCTCGGAGGTGGCCCTCCATGTCCTTGTCTGGTAAAAAAAATAGGCTTATGTATGTGATCCATAAAAATTCCTTCCCCTGACGGGTCGCAGGCCAGGGCGGTAGGCCTATGGGTCGCGCAAGTGTGCCTACAATGGGAGGTAAAACTCAGGTAAAAAGGTTTTTTTTATTTCAGCCGTGTTTATACTCCTTTTAGCTTCGAGGCTATCAGGAGTTCGGGATCTGTGTCTGTACAATAGGGTAGGCCAGGGGTCGGCAACCTGCGGCTCGCGAGCCACATGTGGCTCTTTGGATGTGAAGCTGCGGCTCTTTAGTTCTAAGAAAGCATAACCTAGGCATTGTTAAGTAGCCTATAATTATGCTATGTAAGCAGCAGTGATACACCTGCCATTTATAATGTAAATATCATAATTACAATGATAGGGAATAAATCATGGAATTAAGAAAAATAAATAAGAAATATTAAATAGTGAATATTATATAGGTAAGAGAGAGAATAACATGAGAAGTGATATTACTAAAAGATTCAGAAAGCAGGTGCAGTAGAATGAGTCAGCCTGGGCCAGACCAATTCCGGGGGATTTCAAGCACGCTAGGTGTCCAGCATTGAAGAAAGAAATGTTGAAAAGAGATTATAGTTACTGAAAAGCATATTCTGAGTAAAGGAGATTGGAAAGTGTACTTGTATGCATATACTAGGAATGCCATACCATTTCCTGGAATTAAAAATACGTTGGCATAAAACGTGTCTTGTGGTAGGAGCTGCAAATGCTAAAAACTCAGAACCAATGAGAAAAGAGGTAATATGTGAAAAGAACAAAATTTGTATTAACAGTAGTTCTTATTTGTTGTTAATAAAATAGGGGTTTTTGGACGAATGAGTGGAGAGGGAATGGTCACCATGTTAAAACATTCATTCTGTGGACTACCGGCACATACGGTAGGCTGGGATCATATATCTCTTCAATACAGAGGTTGCCATAGGGCTGCCCTCTATAATATTTATATTATAAGTATCGGGATTGACCCCGGTACTAAGTCTGATTTAAATTAACGTCAGTGAATAGTAGGCATTTTAGGTACGGCTTTATTACAGCCAGTACCAAACTTAGAATCAGTGAAAATACCGTAAGTACTGTGGAACGACGAACTTTTAAGTGACCAGATAAATATACCAGGTTGCAGCTTGATAAACTAGATACTATTTGATAATTTAGGAGGGAAGTAAGGAGACCATTCCGTCGAACAGCCCTTCATCTGAAATACCCCAAGGGAATTAACATTTATAACCCATCCCATTTATAGTTGGTGGATAGAATAAACAATTTTCATACCAGTTTAAAATACACTGTTATTATTTAAATTGGTAATAACGACCCCCATAATATACCCCACTAAAATATTCCCTGTAGACTAAAGAAGAGAAAATTCGATGCAACGACTGAGTGAGCCGAGGCCAGCCCAAAAACATCGACGAATTGTAAGTACTTTTATTACAACGACGAGTGGGCTGTTACATACATAGCGCTAACAACGTGGGCCGAAAAAGTAATATTGTGGGGGCGAAATTAAGAAGGCAAGATTAAGCAAGGGCTGCATACAGTGATTACGGTACGTGGGTCAGCTAGAACAATTAATTGACATCATAATTACGCAAGTGAGACATCATATTAACAGATTAATTCAAGATAAGGAAGAGAGGATAGCAGTTGTACCGGATATACGAGTTTTAGGAGTGGGCAGTTCAAGATAAGGGGAGAGAAGAGAGAAGATTACAAAATTTTTGTAATTCTATTGATAATAGGATAATATTTACATGTGCATGCTAGTTCATAAGAGGGTATGAACTTGTTTGTTTATTTGTACTGTGGTGAAATTTCTATGTAAAACTCAAGGTAAGGTGCATGAATTATTATCAAAGTGATTATAGTGCAGTGACGGGTATAGATGAGGCTAGGAATGAGTAATGATAACATTGCGTAGTGGAAAAATAGTTAAGAAAAAGATGGATCGCTTAGAATCACAGGAAGGACAGGATCTATTGACTAGGGATGAGATTGAGAGCATAGTTAATGATAACAATGAAATAGTACAGAATATAAATGAAGTAATG
The DNA here is from genome assembly GCA_964059195.1 of Ectobius pallidus. NCBI lineage: Eukaryota > Metazoa > Arthropoda > Insecta > Blattodea > Ectobiidae > Ectobius > Ectobius pallidus. The sequence goes on from CAXKWD010000005.1 coordinate 17,155,329, forward strand.
GGGAAGGAAAGAATTGATAACGGGGATAGCGATGAGGAACCGTTAGCTCAAGTCATTCAGAAACAGGTAGAGACCAAGCAAACAAATAGCGAGGTTGTAGTGGAAGCAATGCCTTCTTGGTTAGGGGCACTATTCGAACAGAATAAGAAAATGGTAGAACACATTGATAGGAAACTAGAAAATATTGAGAAAAATTCAGAGGAATTTAAGGAAATAGTTGGGAAAATGTCCGAAAGCATAAAACATAATGAAGCGAGACTTTAAAAATTAGATAAGGAAAGTCAGGGGAATAATGTCAGGATAAATTGTAGAATTGATACTATAGAAAGTATAGTAGAAGCTCATAAGAAAAAGGTGGAAAATGATTTTGTAAATAACGATCAGGAATTTTCACAAAAACTAGGTAGTACTGTAAATGCTATGGACAAAAAGATTGAAGGATTGAAAACTGAAATTAAAGAAAAGAATAAAAAAATAGAAGGGAGCTTAGTAAAAGTATTTTCGAATGAAATCGGAGAGCTTAGCAATAAATTCCAAGGGCAGGTTAGGGACATAGAGATGAAACTGAGCCAGGAAATTAATAAAGTTATTGTAGTGCAGAACAATATTACTAAAGAGTTAGGTAATGTTACTGAGAAAATTCACAAAGCAGATAGTGACATCCCTGATAAGCGAGGCGATGCTGATATTAGAGAAGTCTGTACTCCACAATTAAATATTGTAAACAATGCAAATTTGCAGTGTATCGAACCAATTAGCGGAGGACAGGTAACTTCCAGCGTTAGCAACGACTCGGAAACTGTGCGAAGTGAGGTAGGCCTAGTTACTCATCTTGTTAGTCCTATAAATAATCAAACTAATATGCCACTAAATCAGATTCTTGGAGAATTTGCTTTGCCAAAATATAATGACGAAAATTTGTCAAACCCGCATTCATTTATCAGTGAAATGGAGGCCTATTTCAAATTAAAAGCCATACCTGAAGAATATAAAATGATGATAGTGCAAAAAGGAATGGTAGGAAGATGCAGGGATTGGTGTGAATTTATTTTATCAGAAGGAGTAGGATATCCTGAATTCAGAAAACTCTTTTTTGAACGTTATTGGAGTCAGAGTAGGCAGAGTAAGGCCAGGGCTGAATTGTACTCAGGGCAGTATAACCCACAAGCAAACTTATCAATGACCGAATATTTTATGCGTGTAATTAAGACTGCCAGGTCCCTAAAAACAACATTAAGCGAGTTGGACGTGCTACAAATATGTATGAAGCATTTCGGAAGAGAAGTGTATCATCATTTAACTATAGCAAAACCCAGCACGTACGCCGAGATGTTAGCCATATTAACAGAATATGAGGAAGGAATAAAATTGTGTAGAAGTTATGATGTAAAGGAACCAACAGACCAAAGAAATAAGAGTTATAATCAATATGAAAATGGCCTGCAATATTCTGCTAGCAATAGGAATAATTATAATAATCAGAACGGAGAGATGGCTAGACGTAATTCAGATTTTACGGGGAACCGAGAACAGAGGCAAGGAAACTACAGTAGAAATAATCAAGCTCATCCAGCTACTAATTATGCAGCAAATGGGAGAACTAATACTGGTAGCGGGAATATCTATAGGGGTAATGACCAGAACCGAGCCGCAGGCGATATCCATGCTAACTACGACAGAAATAGGTCAAGGCCCGCGCACACGTCGGTAAATCACATGGCATTTGAACAAAATGAATCAGGAAGTACAAGTCATAATTTCAGAAACGGTACTTTAAAAGAAGGCAGGTATGTCCGATTTCAACAAAGTGAAGATCGTAATCAGAATGGTAGTATGACAGGGGATAGGACATCAATGAATCCAGAGGCAAATGAATACCATAATAATAATAGTGATGTTAACGGGGAAGGGAATGACCACGAGCAGAGTGACGATTTAAATGGGAACTAGAGTAATATAGCTTATAGGAGTCGTGTTTACAAAGAGATAAAAATGAAAAATTTGGAACAGTAATGCATATAAATTACCTACAGAATTAAATAATAATAATACAAGTTTTCTGAATCCACAAAAAAAAATATATAACTAATGTAAGCAAAACGTTAATCATGATAAGCTCTGGAAACATGCTAATGGGATGAAATAACAAATTGATACGAGGATAAAGTTGATAAGCGAATCATGGTACATTTAAGCATAGGTGACAGGAAAATTGAAATCTAGCGCACCGACCATAATAAGCTGTGACATTTTACTGAAAATAAAAGAATTTTAAATGTGAAGATAATTATCTTAAGATCGAACGCAATGAAAATATTATTGAAGTCCCTTTTCTTACAAGTAATGTAAATGTTCATATAAACTGTTCTACTAAAGAAATTAGCAATCTAGGAGGAGTTCTTTACAATTGAAAATCTGACTAGAGGTCAGAATATTAATGTTACTATTGATGAATTAAATAAGGTTGTAGGTCAGAAAAACCCAACCGATTATAAGCTAATGTTGTAGGTCAGAATAACCCAACAGATAGTATTTCAGGTGCGACAGAGAGATCGCGATCTGAATTTGAAATAGGTGTTGAAGTCGTCGAGTTTAGTAACGCTTATTGTGAAGATATAGATGCAATTGAGAGGGATTGTAAATTAAACTTGTGTGGAACAGAAGTAGATGAAAATTATCAATATGAGGACGAAGGGGATAGCAGGAATATAAATCAGGATGAAAACAAGAAGTAATTTGAAATTCTTTTAAACAAAAGTGAGCAGCATAACATTGATAGCTAACATTTAAAAAGAACAGCTTTCTTTTATGTTTTGATTAAGAATATGGGGTGTAAAATGAGTCACCAGGGCTTTTGTTCATGCTATGAATATACTAATATCAATGGATAATCCATCTATGCATCTAGTATCATTATCAATTAGATAGGAGGCAAATAAAATAACGTCAAAAAAAAAAATTATTGCAGTTGATATAATTGAACGTGGGAATTAAGAAAACGAAAGAAATTATATTTATTCATTGGATAAGTTACAAGGCAGAAATAAATCAAAGAATCTGAAAAAAATAGGTAGGCACGGCATCCTTCTAAGCGTATAAGGAGTAAGGGGAGACATAACAACATGAGAGTAGGGGTACGTCATTTCGCACATAAGGTACTGGGAGTGATGCATGATTTTAATTGTAAAGTGTATCTGATCGCGGTAAGTCAAGTGCGTGTGAGATGACTTATACAAGAGAAATCGTGAGTGTATAAGAAAATTAATTTTGGACGGTGAGCAAGAAATCCGCTCTCGATATATATCTGACGTTATGTAGTTGTAAGATGGACTACAGCAAATAAATCAGCTGTTTATTTTATTATTGTTATGTAATTTTAAGATGGATAACCATAAATGGACCCGTGGTGTTGTAAGAATCAAGTGTAATAATTCAATTTAATTATTCATTCATTTTGTTCTTTTAATTAGTGCTTTCAGGTGTAATTAGTTGCGTTTTATTCTATTCAATAAATCAGTTCATGTAATATTATGGAAGTTACAACTGCATTACTAAAATGGTGAGGTCAATACAGAGGTATGCCGGAGGGTGAGTGCATGCTGAAGAATGTTGTTTTGAATAGACCTAGGTTAAGAGTAACAAGACCAGGTATAAAAGGGATGTCACTAGGCTTGTAAGATAAGGTACAAATGAATAGGATCTCGAATGAATGACTTGAAGCTATTGACCTGTTATTGAAGACGTCACTGCATGTTAGACAAACTCACATTGCACAATACCAAAACATAAGGTTGTAGGAGTATAAATAATTTACTCAGAAAGAACACTTCTGTGAAATATACTTTTTTCATAAATCATTTGGGCATTATAAGAAAGCATAACCTAGGCATTGTTAAGTAGCCTATAATTATGCTATGTAAGCAGCAGTGATACACCTGCCATTTATAATGTAAATATCATAATTACAATGATAGGGAATAAATCATGGAATTAAGAAAAATAAATAAGAAATATTAAATAGTGAATATTATATAGGTAAGAGAGAGAATAACATGAGAAGTGATATTACTAAAAGATTCAGAAAGCAGGTGCAGTAGAATGAGTCAGCCTGGGCCAGACCAATTCCGGGGGATTTCAAGCACGCTAGGTGTCCAGCATTGAAGAAAGAAATGTTGAAAAGAGATTATAGTTACTGAAAAGCATATTCTGAGTAAAGGAGATTGGAAAGTGTACTTGTATGCATATACTAGGAATGCCATACCATTTCCTGGAATTAAAAATACGTTGGCATAAAACGTGTCTTGTGGTAGGAGCTGCAAATGCTAAAAACTCAGAACCAATGAGAAAAGAGGTAATATGTGAAAAGAACAAAATTTGTATTAACAGTAGTTCTTATTTGTTGTTAATAAAATAGGGGTTTTTGGACGAATGAGTGGAGAGGGAATGGTCACCATGTTAAAACATTCATTCTGTGGACTACCGGCACATACGGTAGGCTGGGATCATATATCTCTTCAATACAGAGGTTGCCATAGGGCTGCCCTCTATAATATTTATATTATAAGTATCGGGATTGACCCCGGTACTAAGTCTGATTTAAATTAACGTCAGTGAATAGTAGGCATTTTAGGTACGGCTTTATTACAGCCAGTACCAAACTTAGAATCAGTGAAAATACCGTAAGTACTGTGGAACGACGAACTTTTAAGTGACCAGATAAATATACCAGGTTGCAGCTTGATAAACTAGATACTATTTGATAATTTAGGAGGGAAGTAAGGAGACCATTCCGTCGAACAGCCCTTCATCTGAAATACCCCAAGGGAATTAACATTTATAACCCATCCCATTTATAGTTGGTGGATAGAATAAACAATTTTCATACCAGTTTAAAATACACTGTTATTATTTAAATTGGTAATAACGACCCCCATAATATACCCCACTAAAATATTCCCTGTAGACTAAAGAAGAGAAAATTCGATGCAACGACTGAGTGAGCCGAGGCCAGCCCAAAAACATCGACGAATTGTAAGTACTTTTATTACAACGACGAGTGGGCTGTTACAGTTCCATACGCAAATATTATTTATTTTATTTAAAAAATAAAAATAAAAATCGTTCTGAATCGTTTAACGAGGATTAGGCACCGATTCTATCTCTCAGCCACTTGCAGTCGCTTTTCACTGCACCCCTCCCCCGTGACACGCGTCGTCACTGTCGTCAGTCCGTCGGAAGCTCTTGAATGACGCCGTCGTCGGATGTTTCTATGTAGGTTTTAATTCGCTTTCGACGCAAGACAATTTGGCGTCTTCACCAGTGCTTTGGCTGTGACGTATAATTTGTTGTTTCAACTAAAAGAGTTAGAAGCAAATTATCTTCTCAAAGTTATGTATGTACATATATATATATATATATATATAATAAAAAGAAGTAAAGGTAGGTAACATAATAAGTATTATATTTTTAAAATACATATTATACATATTACACATATTTTTTCCAAAGGTAAGGTGTTGAAACGTTTTGCTTTGTGCTTGAATGAAATAAATACATTCCTAAATGAAAAAGGCATTAATCACCCTGAATTAGAGAACGACAAATGGTTGCAAAAATTTTACTTTATGGTGGATATCACAGCGAAATTAAATGGTCTGAATCTAAAACTGCAAGGAAAGGGAAACCCAGCCTATGTTTTGGTAGAAGAATTGGTTTGTTTTGAAGAAAAATTAATTATTTTTGCAGAAGATATTCAGAGCAGTAAATTACTTCCTTTTCAATTTCTAAAGCAATATCGCGATAAAACCAGTGCAACTGTTGACACGAATTACTTCAGCACAGTTATAAAAAAATTAAAGATGAATTTGCTGACAGATTTTAGCAATTCAAAACCAACAAAATCACTCATAGCATTCACAGTAAATCCTCTCAACACAAATAGTAACGAAATCCACATTGAGCTATTTGGAATTGATAGCCTACTGGATCTCTAGAAATGCAATTGATCGATTTAAAAAGTAAAGCTTGGTGGAGTGGAAAATTTACAGAGTTGTAAAGCAAGTTGGAAGAGTTGGAGGTCCAGAAACGTATGTACCTAACGCAACAAAAGTGGACAGCTTTTAAAAGAAATGCTGCGAGTTGAGGCACTTATATTCGACGCATGGAATAGTCTTCCAGATTGCTACAGTGAAGAAGTTGGCATTTGGAGTGCTGACTATCTTCGGATCGACATATTCGTGCGAGCAAGCGTTCTCTTGCATGAATATAATTAAAAGTAAAGTAAGAAGCCAACTAGCAAATGAAAATTTAGAGTCGTGTTTGAAACTTAAAACAACAAGTTATGAGCCAAATTTATCCAAACTTTCTAAAACCATGCAAAGCCAACGCTCCCATTGAATTTGTTTGCTCAAATGTATGTTATTTTTTTTTTTTAATTTTAAGTACAAGTTACGTTGTTTAGTAAAGTTTAAATTTTCTGCTTGAATAACCATGCAAAGCCATCGCTCCCATTGAATTTGTTTGCTCAATTGTTTGTTGTTGAAGTACAAGTTAGTGTTGCAAGTAAATATTTAATTGTTTCAATTTTTTACTTAAATAATAAGTAATTATCTAATAATGCCATATATATTATCTAATTTGTTGTGAAAAACACTACTTATATAATGAATAAATAGATATTTTTTCTTATGAATAAATAGATTCTTTTTTTATTATAAAAAACTGTATTTATGTGAGTACTATTTATTGTTGGCAAGAAAACATTTTGTGGCTCTTTAAAAACTTTGAAATTTTGTAAATTGTAATTTTTTACTCTTCCAACTCAAAAGGTTGCCGACCCCTGGGGTAGGCCATGGAACTATTGCTTGTCAATTGTTTCTACTGTCGGTGTATTTAATGGAGTAAATTTCAACTGATATTAATTTAAATGGATATTATACAGGATGAAATTGTGAGGATGATTCATGGTATGTATCCAATTCGGCATTTGTCTTTACGACTGGGGAAACCATGAAAAAAACCATGTCAAATTGACCGGCCACGGGATTCGAACCTGGGACCTACCGAATGCGAGTCCAAGACGTTAACATCTCGACCACCTCGCTCGGTAAAAAGGTTATATTTATATTTATTATTATTATTATTATTATTATTATTATTATTATTATTATTAATAGGCCTATTATTATTATTATTTCCACTTTTACATATTATCGCCATCATCTGTCAGTGGTCACTGCTACCAGTGAGGAGACATCACGCATATTGGATGACAAGTAGAATGACGTCAGCTCATTTAGCAATTTTCAGAATGAATGCCACAGGAAGTCGAGTTCGCGACCTCCACTGCTGTGCGAGATAGCTGATAATCCCGCATTTGTACTTGTCATTGCGGTGTGAAGCCAATTAATACTAATTTCCGTTAAGAGGCTTTGTTTCGCAGATAAAAGGTATCTACGCAGAGGGAATTTTGAACAAGGAGCTTAAGAAGTAAATGAGGAGTGCCCCAATGAATTATAGCTTATTGGAGTATTGTAATAAAAATTCGCGAAACAAGAATTCTATTACACAGTGCACGCCGCTTACTGTTAATCTGATAATATTAACCGATTGATAACTGTAGCTGAAAGAATTAATTGAAGGTTATTTATTCGTATATAAAATAATACACTGCAAAAAAGAACTAAAAGCTACGCATTCATAAAATAATACGTAACTGCGAATCATTGAAACACTCATAATACAGCAATATACTGTAAGCACCATTTCTTCAACCAGTGATTATTTAATTCTTTTATTTCCCTTAGGAGCCCATTATTATATATATATGTATTCCTATAATATTCTCAGTATTTAATTTTTATATGCTATAGTTTTGATTGGAAAGAGTTTCTTTTTTTTTAATTATCAGGTATGTAGATAGCTGTTGTGATATTTAATGTGTCACTGTATGTATAGTGTATCATTTTCATATATATGTATGGCTGGTATTTATTGCAACACTGCCACCGGGTTGTTGACCCACTTGCAGTGCAACAAAATAAAAATTTAAAAAAAAATCTCTATAGTTAACACAGGGCTACGTACATTCTGACCAGAGTCCTTTTAGTGTATGTCTGCATAAGCATGGATGACACTCGGCTGTCTTATGACGGTCGACAGACTTCAAATTCGTCTCTATCGATACCGATTGCTGTACTCGTCCGATATTCGGAATAGTGAAAACTCACTTGAGTATTGTGGAATTTGGTCTAGCACGTCGCCTTGCTAAGGACAATGCTCGCCGCTTATTGTGGTCACTTCGGGACGCAGCTAATCTGATAACATTAGCCGAAAGAATTCATTGAAGGTTATTCGTTCATATATAACATAATATACTACAAACACAGAATTAAAAACTATTTATTCATAAGGTAATATGTAACTGTGAATCATTGAACCACTCATAATACAGTAATAGACTGCAAGCAACTATTTATCATCCAGTAACAAAGTTTTTAATTATTTTGTTTCCCATTAGGAGTCCATTAACCAACACTCCATAATCATTTACGAGTTACGAGTTATGGAAATGTACGAGTTACGAGTTACGAGTTATGGAAATGTAGGCCTATACGGATCTGCGGTGAACACCGCGTAGCAAAACATCTAACGCCTGTCTGTTCAAGTCTTTTCATTTTACACTAGCCATCACTGCATGTCAACACTGTTATCTTCATAAATCAAAAGCTGCAGCTTAACAGTGGGGTGAAACATGTTTTGTTGCTTAAAAGATAAAGTTAGCAAATGTTATCCCCTCAAACTGGGCATCATATGAACAGGGAACACTACCAATACAACACAATACGGTTCATTTACAAACGAAACCCTTAAAAACGAAATTTTGAATGACGTACAGTACGGTACTTGGAAATAAAGCCGTAAAAAGGAAAATGTGATAAACCGAATCTTTAATCATAATAAGCAGCATTTTCTCAACGTATCAGTATTAATCCATTCGGGACTTCATAAAAGTGATAGCTAGGGTTCGGATGTTTATGACCTAAAAAATTGGAAAATATGACTGCAAACATGACCTTAAAAATGGCTAAATATGGCCCAAAAATCCTAAATATGACTTCATATAAGAACGTACTTTCTAAAAATAAATACTCCAATTTAAAACGTTTAATCCCACTATATTATTATATCTCATTAATTCAATCAGATAATCACTTTTTCAATTTTACAGGTGATTTACAGTGTTACTTAGCCTTTGTAAGTAAAGAACTTCTAATCTGTTAATGTTTTCAGATACCACTGCAAATGTAAACTGAAAATATTTTAAAACATGTAGGCCTATATTGGAAGTTGTTAACAAGGAGGAAGAGGTAATTGTGCTAATACTTACTGCTTCTTCACATTTCAATTACAGTAAAACCAAAATATTCGTGACTCACTTTCTGAAAAAAAAATTAAGTCGACAATTTAGTGCACATATTTTACCTAATTTATAACTGAAATATGACGTTAAATTACAAATATGACCGAAATATGACCAAAACCATGAAAATTACCAAAATATGACTTTATATGCAAAATAAAACAGGTCCGATTAGGATAACAGATGTGAAATTCCTGTTTAATTTGCGTTTGCGGCGAGAATGGAGGTCAGGATAAAAATATGACATGTCTTACACATCCGAACCCTAGTGATAGCATTACCCATTGATAACATTATCCGCGATTACAATAAGCGGCGTTCACTGTAGTTAGGCTACTGATAGTTCTGCTCGCTTTTATCAGCGAAAATTACCTTGTAATTCTTGTAACTCTAGGTCAAGTCACCATGCATGCTGCAGTTAACGTGTGCATAGGAAGAGGATGGCTATCTTCCCCTTACAGATTTTGTTACTGCTAATGTCACATTTACTGCCACTATCATACACCTTAGGAGATATGTTTTAAAGGCGTTTAGGACTACTGTTTTATTGTTTTGTGTTTCTGTTTGGCAGATGCTGAAGAAGAATGAATGGGAACAACGATAACGAGTTGTCCATGATGTCACCCGGAGCCAACAACAGAATCCGGACCTTGGCAGCAAGTTATAACGCTAATTCCAATGCCACCCCTTCACACATTCCCTTGCCACAGTGGAAAACCACCCAACAGCTGATCTCAGAGAACAAGTGGAAAGCTAAATATGAAGAGGCGGAAAAGAAAAGAAAGACCCTCCTCACCCAAACACAGAAAAGTAAGTTATTCTACTTCTTTATTAAGTTACATACTAAATTGATATGACATGCTGCAAATAGAGCTGAGATTGTCGGGATAAAAGATAATTGGTTAAATGAGGATATAACCGCTCAAATAACATCTTTCATCCAATTAACAAGATAAGTTATCCATATCCCTGGTGGGGTCATTCTAATAAATAATCCAATTATAGATGGATAGGTAAAGTCATATTGAAAAATTCAATGCCATAGCCGACTTTTGAACCAGGATCTTCGGCGTTCCTTGCTCTTACCAACTGAGCTACCATGGCAACTTAGCCTACACACGGCCAGTGTGAAAGAATTATCATTCACTGTGACCTACTAGTGGTTTACTATGAATCCCGGGTCTTAAAGCACTTACGAGTTTGTCAATCGCCACTTGATTGGTATCTCATATTGAGAACTAGCATGTGCCCGCGGCTTCGCCCGCGATAATTATTTCAAAAATTAAAAATTAAGAGCATAATAGTTAAATCATTATATTTATTAACACATAAATCACGTGGACTACATACCACGATTGGATAGCGTCGCCTGGTAAAAGCGACCTCAGATTCGAGTTCCTTGGCCCAGAATACCCCTGTACAGTGAGTTTCGTCCAAATCGAACAAAGTTTGACCATATTTCGGCCTATATTGATTATCCCTCTTCCGTGTAGGTTGAAAATTTCATATGTCTTCGAGCCTTGATATTCTAAACAAATGAATCGTCCAGGATGGACTTACAAAATCAAGCGATCGCCAGCGATAATTATTTCAAAAATTAATTATTTCAAATTAAGAGCATAATAGTTAAATCATTATATTTATTAACACCTAAATCACGTGGAGTGGATACCACGATTACATAGCGTCGCCTGATAAAAGCGACCTCAGAATACCCCTGTATAGTGAGTTTCGTCGAAATCGAACAATGTTTGACCATATTTAGGCCTATATTGATTATCCCTCTTCCGTGTTGGTTGAAAATTTCATATGTCTGGGGGCCTTGATATTCTAAACAAATGAATCAAGCGATGGCCCGCGATAATTATTTCAAAAATTAAAAATTAAGAGCATCTACTCTTATACAATTCAACGGCCCTAAATAGCGTGCTTGCTCGCCCGCTTCGTGAGACATCGGGTATACTCGGCGATGTTCGTCTCTCGCAGTCTAAACTTTCATGACGACTACAAAATTAGGAAGGAAAACTGTTTCTTTATTATATAAGGCCTAAGTGAAACGAACACAATGAACAAATATTCTAATTTATTTTTACTTACAATTTTCATAGCTCTGAACCACAAATCTACCAGTGGAATTTTCTGAAAAATCCTGGAGTCAATGAATAATGGCGGGCGAAGCCGGGGGCAACAGCTGTAAAATATTGATGGTTTTATTTCTTGAAATATCGCTGATAATAATAATCCAAACAAACCATTCCTTCCCTTGAAACATAATATAATTTCTGAAAATTACACTGAATTGATCAAATAAAATTCACATCATATTCATGTCAATAAACAGTTGAGAAACAATATGTATTATGTGTTCACCCATGGCCTCCTTTATAGGTTCTTTGGAACTGCATAATCGATTCTGATATAGTTTTCCCAGGGGGCGCTTTAAAGTCGGAATTTTAGCTGTTTCATTAATTATTAATGACTTAGTTTATGAATGATTCGCGTGCAAGTGTTAATAAATATAATGCTTTAATAATTATTATTATGCTCTTGATTTTTAATTTTTAAAAGAATTATCGTGGGCGAAGCCACGGGCACCTCCTAGTAATAGTTAAATCATTATATTTATTAACACCTAAATCACGTGGACAACATACCCCGATTAGATAGCGTCACCTGGTAAAAGCGACCTCAGATTCGAGTTCCTTGGCCCAGAAAACCCCTGTATATTGAGTTTCGTACAAATCGAACAATGTTTGACCATATTTAGGCCTATATTCAATATCCCTCTTCCGTCTATGTTGAAAATTTCATACGGCTGCGGGCATAGGCGTACCGAGGGGGGGGGGGTTCGAACCCCCCCCCCCCCGCCATTGATTTAAAAAAGGAAAATTGTATAATTTTTTAAAGTCTGCCCATAAATTACTTAATACAAGTATAAAGCATGGGAAGCTTAAAACTCGTTATTTTGCGTCTTAATTTTTAAAATTTTCCGGGCTAGGATCCCCGGAAGCTTAAAACTCATTATTTTGCGTCTTGATTTTTAAAATTTTCCGGGGGAGTACCCCCGGAAGCTTAAAACTCGTTATTTTGCGTATTAATTTTTAAAATTTTCCGGGGGGATCCCCGGAAGCTTAAAACTCGTTATTTTGCATCTTACTTTTTAAAATTTTCCGGGGAGGACCCCCGGACCCCCCTCTCTCTGGAGGGTATTCCATACCCCCCAGACCCCGCGGATGTTATAACCCCCCCCCATAAGGTCGGTCTAGTTACGCCTATGGCTGCGGGCCTTCATATATTCTAAACAAATGAATCGTCCACCAGGATGGACTTACAAAATCAAGCGATCGACCGCGATAATTATTTCAAAAATTAAAAATTAAGAGCATAATAGTTAAATCATTATATTTATTAACACCTAAATCACGTGGATTACATACCACGATTAGATAGCGTCGCCTGGTAAAAGCGACCTCAGATTCGAGGTCCTTGGCCCAGAAAACCCCTGTAAAGTGAGCTTCGTCCAAATCGAACAATGTTTGACCATATTTAGGCCTATATTGATTATCCCACTTATAATAATAATAATAATAATAATATGTAGGTTGAAAATTTCATATGTTTGCGTGCCTTGACATTAAAAACAAATGAATCGACCAGCGTGAGCTACAACATTCAAGCGATCGCGAAAGTTTCATTTCCAAGGTATGACAAAAATAGCCAAAGCCAACTGTAATTGATTTGACATTGAAATATATTACTGAAAACTGATGCTTCGAAAACGCAAAAAATGCACGTTTTCTGCCCGTTTTTCACTCATAACTCGCGAAGGAAAGCTAAAATTAAAATTCCGGCTTCGAGGTGCACTGTCCGACCCTTTAGTCCATCTATGTTTAAAATTTCAGATCTCTGCGTTCAGTAGATTTCGCTGGGCATCGCGGACCGACAGACAGACGGAGGACAGACACTTCCTTTTATTAATATAGAAGAAGCCTGGTGATATACTGAGATAGGCCTATGTCAGTCAGTTGGAGAATTTAATATAATGACATGTTGCCATGGTAGCTCAGTTGGTAAGAGCAGCGGTACGGAGAGTCGAAGATTCTGGTTCAAATCCCGGCTATGGCATTGAATTTTTCAGTCTAACTTCACCTTTCTATCTTAGCCTACACACGGCCAGTAGTATGTATAAGCAATGGGGTGCAAAATTCTACATCCTCTATGAGCCATAAAAACTGTATCTAGCGTTTTCTGAGGGAATAGTTTGTGTGATAAGTCGTTCTTCCTCATTTCAAATTCTACGTACCTATTAGTTTGAATACTTAAGAGTTTGAAATTCGAAAGTCCTTCAGAAGTTAATTTCTAATTACAAAATACAAAACCCAGGCCGTATGAATAGGCATACGACACATTTGGTGGTATAAATAAGACCAAGCCGCGGCTCAAAACTCACTAATTCATAGCAGCTGCTTGGTTTGGTATAAATAAAAAGCGGCTTCCTCAACCACCTGCCTAGCCGTTGCTCAACGACCTTGACAGCTCAGCCGCTGCTTAGGATTTGGTATAAATAAAACTCTCTGTTGGTAGCAGCGGCTTCCTTTTTTCTGAGGCACCTCATTTGCGGACTCAGCTTGCTCAAGTGAAGTTTTTAATCGTATTGGCGGGGTTCATGGGGGTGATTTTTTAACCAATATGAGTAATTTATAAGGAACGTATGGATTATGATGTGCACAGATGTAAAGAACCGGTTGTACAATAAAATTGTAAAACATGTGTAACTTAACTTTGTTACTTTTCTTTATTATAATAATAATAATAATAATAATGAAATAATACATCATTATAAGTCTAACACATTCTCATATTTTACTGTTATCAATATGAACTAAAATATTTCAAACGTGAATAATTATTTTAACACTATTTCAAATTGTAATGCTGTAAACTAAATAACTTCAAATCTATTATGTAGCAAGTAGATTCAAAACGAACGTATTTTATGAATTAATTATGGAAAATAATTAAATATTAATAAAAGAACTACATATATATGTAGACCTACCTTCTTTACTAATAGCAAAACATATTGAAATAAAAATGGAAACTCCATCCTCTTACAAAGCTATTTAATGTGGGACAAAATAAGCTGATCTGAACAAATCTCACACCCTTAAAAGCTTATCCGGGTTTGTTTGTCTTGCTATCAATTTGACTATGCCCCCTCTTCAAACAAACATAAATACTTGGAGGGAATGAAAGAAACGGGGTAGAGCACCAGCTTTTAGACTCTTCAGTTGTACAGTCTGCACAAGAGCAAACTATTAAAACTGCTAAGATTATAAAATATCCTAATTATTTACCTAATAGGTACTAAGTATACTTGTGATTTTAGGACAATTACCTACTCTGTTAAGTATTATTTAAAATGTTAAACTATAATACGTTTCTATGACGGTACAAGTAAGCAAAATATCGAAATGTGCTTATTAGTATAAAATGTTAACTTTTGTTTATTAAAATTAAGTAAAATTATATCTGTCTACTGTTTTAGTTAAATGCTTAATTCATTAATTTACAAGCCTAAACATAATTTTTAGTGCCCTAAAATCAAGGTTTTCTAATAAAACATGAATACTAGAGAATACTGTAGGAGAAAAATTCCTCTGACACTGGGGCTTGAACCCAGGACCTTTTAATACTAGGCCTAGAGATGTAACAACTACGAAGACATGTTCACACTCTCTTGTCTCTTTCCTTTCTCCCAAAGTAGCTTTTGTTTCTTTAAATTCAATACTTTTATAAATTATATACTGAACTTTAAATTTTAAATTGGTCACAGACAGTCAAGTGGCATGTTTATTTACACAGCTGCAATGTGCCGAGCGGTATGGGATGCAGGTGTTCAAGCACTTGCTACCAGTAGCCTGAGCCGCGGCTATGCAGGGAGGGGAAATTTTTATTTATTTGAAACAGCCAGCCGTTGCTACATTCTCAACCTTCTCATAAGCAACGGCTAGGTAGCAGTGGCTTTCTTTTATTTATACAACCAATGGTTGCGTCGCACGTCGTACAAATCTATGAAAGAGTCGTATGGGTACATTGAAATGAATACTAACTGGAATGCCTTCTGAATGAGAGAAAAGTGAGGCTTCTTGTGCGACTAGTCATGTCTGGTCCTGCATGGAAGAAACCAAATACCTGCACGCGAGAGACCATTAAGTTAATAGGATCTTCTCGATTTCATTGGCTTTTTTGAAGTGAAACTTCTTTAGCCGCGGTAGGAGTAAATCGAGAACTTGCGTTACGCTCAAAATTGTCACGCAATTAGTGTTACGCTCAAAATCGTCACGAAATTAAGAGGGTGTAACGGAACGGACTGCAAGAAAACAATCAACTCAATGATTTGGCTTATCCAAAATTTAAAGAATAAAAAAATTAAAACATTGAAAATCCAAAATTTAAAAAATCTAAAAATCCAAAATTAAAAAATTCAAAGATCCAAAATAAAAAAAAAAACAAAATTCAAAATTCCAAAATAAAAAATTCAAAGATCCAAAATTCAAAAAACCAAAATTTAAAAAATACAAAAAATAAAAAGTAATAAATCCAAAATTTAAAAATCCAAACATCCAAAATTTAAAAAATCAAAAATTCAAAATTTTAAAATCCAAAATTTAAAAAATAAAAAATCCAAAATTTAATTAATAATAAATCCAAATTTTAAAAATCCAAACATCCAAAATCTAAAAAATCAAAGATCAAAAATTTAAAAATCCAAAATTTAAAAAATAAAAAATCCAAAATTTAAAAAATAAAAAATCCAAAATTTAAAAATCCAAACATCAAACATTTAAAAAATCAAAGATCCAAAATTTAAAAAGTTAAAAATTTTAATATCCAAAATTTAAAAAATAAAATAATCCAAGATTTAAAAATCCATAATTTTAAAATTCAAAATTTAAAAATCTAAAAATCCAAATTTAAAAGTCGCAAAACCAAAATTAAAAAATCAGAAATTAAAAATTAAAAAATCCAAGAATTAAAGAAATTTAAAGATCTAAAATTTAAAAATCCAATATTAAAAAATCCAAAGTTCCAAAATTAAAAAAAATTAAAAGATATACAATTAAAAGAATCCAAATACCAAAATTTAAAAAGTCTAAAAACCCAATATTAAAAAGTCCAACAATCCAAAATTGAAAAAACCCAATAATTCAAAATTGAAAAAATCCAAAAATTAAATAAGTTTCACTTCTGTCGCGTGGCGTTCCACGCACACTTTTTTAAAATATTATAACTGTTCATCCTTTTCATTGCAAAAAATAAATCAATAAATAACACTGTTCTACAAGGGTCATTTTTCTTATATGAAAATATGTGTTTCTAAAGGATTTCCATATGGTACATTCAAATCTGAAAACAGAAATTCGCTATCAGGCACAGTTTTTAAGTTATACGAGAATATTTATGTCTCATTTAACTGACATTTTAAGTTTGTAATCAAGTTGGTGAACTTGGCTTAACAACAGCTGGCAATAGTTAATTTTGTCCTCATTTATTTTCATTTTCAGATTGTGGCATTCCTGTTGCTAGTAAAATTTTATGTTAATTAGCAAGTCATTGTTACAGGATTTAAAATTGAGTTTTATAGCGTTAAACTGGCATTATTTGGATGGTGGAGACATTCTTTATCATGTGAGTAAATATTCATTTTTGACCATAACATTCAGACATCTGTGGTAAATAAAATATGTAAAACTTATAATTATAATTATAATTATAATGATGACATTCTGCAATGATGTTTGTGGACTAATGAATACTTTGAACTTCAAATACGAGTCACAGGAGTGGAGACTTTTTATAGATGCCTCAAAATACAGTCTAAAGGGAGTTCTCCTCCACAATGGGAACATAATGCCTTCTGTCCCAGTTGCCTATGCAAGTATGACTAAAGAATCATATGATATTTTGAAAAATATGCTGAGATTAATAAAATATAATGAGCACAAGTGGAAAATATGTGGTGATTTGAAAATAGTTGCCATGATATTAGGTATGCAACAAGGCTACACCAAATATGGATGTTTTCTGTGCGAGTGGGATAGTCGCGATAGAAATTCCCATTATAAAAGAAAGATTTGGCCTGAACGTAAGTGGAAAGTTGAAAAAAAAAATTACTGAATGAGAAATTGGTAGCCAGTGAAGATGTTCTGCTGCCCCCTCTTCACATCAAGCTAGGCCTTATTAAACAATTTGTTAAAGCCATGGACACATCTGGAAGAGGATTTATGTGCCTCTCAAAAAAGTTTCCTCCTCTTTCTGCAGCAAAAATGTTTGTGGGTCCCCAAATTAGAGAACTTCAAAAGGACTCAGATTTTGAACAATGCCTTGCTCCAAAAGAAAGAAGAGCGTGGTCTTGTTTCAAGAATGTAACGCAACATTTTCTGGGAAGAAAAAGAGCTAACAACTTCGAACAACTGGTTCAACAAATGGTAAATGCATATAGGGATCTAGGATGTCACATGTCTTTAAAAGTGCATTTCCTAGATTCACATCTACATTATTTTCCTGAGAGCTGCAGTGATGTCTTCGACGAACATGGTGAAAGATTTCATAAAGATATAATGTCCATGGAAAAGCGGTATGAAGGGAAATGGATACCTGCGATGCTTGCTGACTACTGCTGGAACATTATCAGAGACTGCAAAAATGAACACAAGAGAAAAAAATAAGACTTTTAAATTCTTAGAGAAAAGTGTATTTTTTCATATTTTCTAAACTTAAATAAGTCTTTCCACATAATATAATTATTATATTAAGCCTTGTGTACATTTATTTCGTTTTATAGTGCATAACATGTTTGTAAATAATTTTGCAAATGACTAAAATATTTATAGTTACATGTTTTGCCTACATAAATACGTAGCGTGGAAACGAAAATTATTTAAAACATGAAATTGCATATAACTTCAAAACTATGCGTGACACAGAGAAACTAATTACAGATTTGAATTCAGGAGGTGAATTTCCATGTTAATCAAGAATGTTATACCCAGAAAAATGAATTTCATTTTTATTTGTAGAACAGTGTAATCGAGCAAATTATTTAAATGTTTAATTTTCTCCTATACATATTCCCTGTTGCAACATAGCAGCTTACAGCTTTCAAAATTAGGCCTATTGTATTCTTTGTAGGCTGATAGAAGTTTATGCAATTATTTACAACGTGTTTCTCATATCAATATACATGAAAAATAAATGAACGTATTTATTTGTGTATTTTTATAAGTGGTAGATGTTTGGATATTTGCGGGGATACTGTGGTAATTCTTTTTAAACAGTAGATAAATATAAAATGAAAAGGGGGAAATTAAACATTTAAATAATTTTCTCGGCTATTTATTGATTTATTCTTTGCATTGAAAAGGATGAAAAGGTCTATCATTGTTTTAAAATGTCAATGAAATCGAGAAGGTCCTAATAACTTAATGGTCTTTAGCGTGCAGGTGCTTGGTTTCTTCCATGCAGGACCAGACGCAACTAGTCGCACAGACAGGCCTCACATTTGGCAGAGACTTTACAATGGTAGCAGTCATTCCAGTTAGTATACAGTTCAATGTATGGGTACGACTATAGTCGTACGTATGGCAACACTGCCCAGGCGACGCCGCACAGTGGTCCGAATCGGAAAAAAAGCGGACAAAAATATTTTCCATAACAAATTGAAATAGTTTAGTACAAAACTTTAAACTAGATACTAATATAAGGTCTATTTGTTGATTTAGTTCATAAAAGTACAGTACTTAGGCCTACAGGTAAAAAATATTCATTCGTCCTCTGATCCGGATGAGTCGCTGTCGGCTTCTTCTTCTCTTTCCTGCTACGTTTCATCCTTGGGTATTGCCAATAGATAAATTACACACTTCCTGAAGCAACTGTCTTCAACTTATTTCGGAAACTAACTGAGGATTTTCAAAAAAACCTTCGGGCAGTGTTACCATCATTGGTGGTTCCATAACCAGGCTTCGGAATAATAATCTGGTTCTCAATGAGTCTTGCACTATTTTTTCTTTCTTTCCAATAGGTCTCGGGTACCATCTTTCAAGCTCTCTTTCCACTTTCTAAAAATCCAAGCGGTAGGAAATATGGAGGAGACTTTCAAAAAATCGGATGTGGGCATGCAGAACTGATAATCCAAACTCAAGCTGTAAATTGTCAACGGGCTTCTGTGCTATTGTTTGTAAATTGTTCATTTCTGAAATCTTGGCACTACAAATATAGCACTTCATACTTGAAGATTTTCCTAAAGCATTCCATACTTCGGTGTTATTTATAAACAAGTTATTTAAATTTTCAATTTGTTCTGTTACATAATCTTTTTCCGCCCGAGAAATTTCTGATGTTTCATGAACCCACTGCATTCGAATAGGCCTGCAGAAGCGTGTAGATGCAGTTCTTGGATTTTTCCACGCAGTAATTCGTGTTTTACTGTCTACAAGGCGAAAAGGCACGAAAGACGACATAAATACGCTCTGGTCACTCTTGAAATCACATCTTTTTTCAACCACTCTGAATATTTCTTACAAAAGAAACTTTCCACGAAATTAATTTTTTCCAGCGGTAAAAATAAGGCAGAGAATGCACTTCCTTACACTATTGTACACAGTTTTCTCGACACTCTCACCAACATTTATTAATTAGGTATATCACAAACTTTTCCTGCTGCGCGCGAGATTGATCTTTATTTTCACGAATCTTGGTTATGAAGTTCACTACGATTAGCAATGAAACACACTTTTCTCTATTCACAACACAAAAAAACCACCACTAATCAAATGCTTCTCAGAACTAATGATTATTTCGGTTTTCTGGATGCAAGACATCCCTGAGTAGCGTAATATAACCTTTCAACAGCCCCTTATCTCGCGCGACTGTATATCCTCAGAGCGCACATATAAACATTCACACCCTTCTCATTCACGAGTTGGCGGGATTTGGCGATAAAATCTTTTAGGAAATATTGTCAAAACTTCATTTTAATACTTACGTAAGTTTCATAGGATACATATGTATACATTTTTTTAAAAGTCAAGCAAAACGTTTTTTTCTTGAAGAAAATTAGGTTTTATTAAAATTAATGTAATAGTCCTTATAAATGATCTAAATTCGACAATCATGCTTTTAATAGACAGAGAACATTATAAAGTACCTATAGGTATAATATTATAGACCTTGAGTTTCATTTTCAAGTGAGAAAGAAATTGCAAAGTTTACTTACAGAAGTGACGGGTTCAGGAACTAAGAGTTATGCCACTTTTGCAGTATTATAACTGAGAAACCAGGAAGCAATTTCGAAACATAAAGTGAAATTAATGTACACTGACAATCATACTATACTTGGACGGTTGTTTGGCGTTTCTAAATTAAAGTTCAAAATCGATTTTTGTCCGCTTTTTTCCCGGTCCGGACCACTGTGCGCCGGGCCCTTTAAGCTGTTTCTTTATATCGCTTATGTGCGAGAAAAATGTCCACCAAACGACTTGTAAGAGATTAACGTATTGCTTTTAGAAATAGTTTTACGTTACCGTAACTTGTATGTTATTTCGGAGAAATCCATCGCCGAGTTTTATGGATTTTATGTTCTGCAGATAATTTATCAGTTAAAAATGTGAAAAATCAAACTATTATCCAAACATAGTATAATGATTTTCACCATATAACGTTAAACAACTTTGAAATGTATAAGCTACCGGGTAACCATAATATAATTAACAAAAAAATTGCAATGAACGAAAAAGTTTTACCTACGCACGTGTACCAAAAATGGAATTTTCATTACCGTAGTAAAGTAGTACACTAAAAAATAGCCCGTGGCCTTGCCACGGTTGAAATGATGCTTAAATACGAAACTTACAGGTCTACAATCATGAAGGCACTAACAATACATTTACAAAAGTCAGCTTTGGCTTCATCAATTTTTATTTAAAATATATCATCATATACTATCGCCTTTTCCTTTAGAATATAATTCGTTCCTACCAGTACATATATTTCAGAAATTAATTATGTCGTAAGTTTTATGCAGTTCCAAAGCTACCTGTAAACACTGATAATACGTATTGTTTCTCAACCGTTTGTTGACAGATGAATATGATGTGAATTTGATTTGATAAAATTATATAATTTATTAAGGTATTAAGGTAAGGAGTGGTTTGTTGGGATTTTTATTGTACGCGATACTTCCAGGGTTAAACTATCAATATATTATAGCTGGTGCCCGCGGCTTCGCCCGTCATTATTAATTGACTCCAGGATTTTAAAGAAATTTACACTGGCAGTTTATTAAAAATATTTGTGGTTCAGAGCTATGAAAATTGTAAGTAAAAATAAAATTAGAATATTTGTTCATTGTGTTCATTTCACTTAGGCCTTATATAATAAAGAAATGGTTTTCCTAATTTTGTACTCTTCCTGAAAGTTCAGATTGCGAGAGACGAACATCGCCGAGTATACCCGATGTCTCACGAAGTGAGGGAGTGAGCACGCTATTTATGGCCGTTGAATTGTATAAGAGTAGATTATGCAATGAACCTAATATAATACGACTGTTTATTCGACTATAATTTATTCAATGTTTAAATTTTGAGATTTCAGGTTCATAAAAAAAGGCTGAACTATTAATAAGCTATTAATAAGTTCTCATAGTACTTGACTTCTGCGATAGATGGCAGCTGATAACGTACGGTCTAGTCTAAAATGTGCATATTTATTTGTTCCTTGTACTTTAATACATACTTAATGCAATTTGCACGAAATTTTGCACATATATTTTCTTCAACTAGCAAAGAAACGGAGGCTATATTAAAATCCAAACAAACTATCCTTTTTCTTTTGAAATTATATAATTTCTGAAAATATTACACTGAATTCACCAAATACCTTCACACTGAATGTACACAGTCCCACAATAGGCTACACACTACAACATTAAGTTATTGTTTTTAGTCTACATAGACTAGACTAGAGTGGGAATTTGCACGATACTGGAATTTGACGTAAACGATAAAATTATTAGAGACAAAAAGTCACATGCTTTTTAGATGAGAAATCATTACTATACTACAAAACCGTGTTGCTATCACTGAGAGCCTTGACTCCAATGCAGTCAGATGTTTGTTCATTTCGTTGACCAAGTTGAAATAAGTACTACATGAATACTGTTATATACAGAAGGTATATTACTGTGAAATAATTAAACCTACGTACATTAAGCGGAGTTCTCTGCTAGTGCATTTTGTGAAATGTTCACATATTTTAAGAATTTTTTATATCAGTATATACGAGTATGAATTAAGGTTAAGCGTCAAACTTTGTTGTTGTTGTTCTGTCTTATTTTACGACGGCGTTGGTGACTTCATTGATCTTATACCGTCGGATTAGGGGTAGACTACTCTTGAGTTTCACATGTATTTTGTTTAGTTATGCTTTTCTCGGAATTTTTATAAACATTATTAATTATTTGGACAGTTCAGTAAATATTATGCCATATTTCTATGGGTCTTCAGAGTTTCATCTTGCATTTTTTCAGATGGTTGAGTAAATTCTGAAGGACGTGCTTTTTCGGTTCATGTATTATATTGTTGATGTGTAATGGTAATGGTAAACCAACCTGGTGTAGATCTTGAATGAATGCTTAGGCTATATGTGCGGGTTGCGAGGACAACCAAACTTTAGACCTTTGTTCTTCCGCAGATCCTGCTTAATGAATCATGGAGCTTAACTCGGAGATAGATTACAAAAATAACTTATTTTGTTCATATCAAAATTGCAATTAACTTATCACTGATCAAACAAAAGCATTGTGACACTTTGTTATATTAGTTTACCTGACTTTATTGTATTTATAACAATTTTCTTTTAATTACACTTCCGGCTACAAGCAATAGCTTATTCGGGAATGTCATGTTCATGCTGCAAATAAAAATGTCCAATTATTATTGTAATGTTCAATTTCTTAATTCTGTTCAATAAAAATTCAAAATGAATCTGTTACAGGCTGCACGAATATTGTTTAGCCCGAGTAACAATATAATCTATATAAAATGTTTAACTTTTACGTTAATATTATTATTATTATTATTATTATTAATACAAATTTGTATTTGTATTAGGCCTAACTCATTCTTGTCAGGTCATGGAATTTTTGGCTCTTACTTTGAAAGGTTTAAAAATGTGTGGGAGAATGGTTATTTATGTATTTGTAAAGAAAAACAGACCGTAGAACATCTACTTTTTGACTGCCCACTCTTTGAAAGGAAAAGATTTTCGTTAACAGGACACTTAAACTATTATGGTGTTAAATATGATAAACCACTCTTTAAAAATTTTAGCAAGGATTGTTGTTGTAGAGAATTCCATTATTTCATATGTTCTATATTTAAGAGTTTAGAAATAGGGCTAAAAGAATTTGTATATTAAATAAATTATTATTATTATTATTATTATTATTATTATTATTATTATTATTATTATGTTTGCTAAATTTGATAAAGCTTACTTATTTAATTAATTCGTGCAATTCCTAGGATTTTGAAGGGCTTTTGTTCTTTCCTTGAAAAGGATTTTCTGGAAGTAGAATGAATAGCTTAAACTGTGGTTAGATTTCACGTATGTATCCTTCTAAATAATTCTCCTGCAAAAAACAATTGACATTCTCACTGCATCTCCGCGAGTGCCAAGTTTTCTTCAGCTGAATCTCCCGTCGTGTTTATTTCTATCTCCGTTTCCCGTTGTTTTTCTTTGAACTAGTGGGGGAAGTGTCTCGGAGAAACCGAAAAAATGTTCATATTAAAAAGGAGTCGCAATAAATCTCACGTTTGAATCGTATCGTTCTCTCTTCGTTCCCATTCTGAGAAATTGTGTGTCGATATGTTTGATAACTTTATTCATTCTCAGAACTTACACCTAAGCAATTACATACGGTGCGGGATTTCATATATAGTTGTGCCGGATTTCTTATGTAGTTTTGTCGGCAGAACTACATATGAAATCCCGCACTGTATGTGAGCTAAGCTAAACTAATTTAACTTAGCTCTTGGTCGACAACCGGCATTAAGGTGTATATTCAACAGTAATCTCATTTTTTTTTATCGAAAATACAGTTATTAGTACTACTAATCATATATATTGTATGACTATTATTATATTGCACTCCTTTAATAAACCGGAAATTCTTCCACAGGTGCTGTTTCTTTCAGACTTATTTTTTGCATTAATACTAATTCAAAATAAAAACTAAACTACGGAAGAAGAAACAACTTTTTAAAAATATAATGTGCAGCTTCTCTGTTTACAGAGACACAATTGGCACAACATAATTATAATAATAATAATAATAATAAATAAATCTTTATTTAATCTGGCAGAGTTAAGGCCTTAGGGCCTTCTCTTACACTCAACCAGAGACAGAAAAGAAGAAACAAACACTAACATACTTCTATAAGTAATAATAATACACTAGATACATACATATACAGTAGTGAATTTAGTCTATGTTACATGAAATAAAACTATTTTAGTAAAGTGTGTTATACTAGAGAGAGGAAAAAAAAGTAACTTATCTTAGATCTACAATATACAAGAAACAATAAAACATAAATGATTTATACCTAAACAAAAGATTAGCGTTTTTTGGAGAGATATTCGTTTAGTCTAATTTTAAATGTTTTCAGCGTACAGCAGACCCTGATGCTGGAGGGAAGGAGATTCCAGGAACGTGCAGAAGTTACAGTAAAAGACTGGGAATATATGGATGTTCTATGGGGAGGTATTGAAAGCAGAGAGTCATGTTGTGATCTGGTATTTAGTGAGTGATTTGAAGATAAATACTGAATACGATTAGCCAGGTAATGGGGAGTTGGGGATTGGAGGATTTTAAAAAGAAGAGAAAGGGAATGCATAGGTCGTCTTTCACAGACACGGAGCCATGATAATCTTAGAAGGGACGGTGTGACATGCCCAGCTAGTCGGATATTACACACAAAGCGAATGCATGCATGCAACAGTCTATTAAGTTAAAATAATTTAAACGTCAAGAGTCTGACATTTTAGATGTCTTCTAGTTGGTAGCTTTATTTGCCCATAATACGAGGGACGTTCCGAAAGTAAGTTTCGTCTTTTTTTCACACGGAAACTTTATCGACAAAAAAAAAAAATACACCATGGCACCATGAACTACAGAGTGTTTCAAAAAAATGTATACACACTTTGAACTGTCATAGAAAATTTATTTCCCGTTCTACAAGGTTAAATTTTTGAGAGAAAGTAATGTTATATTTCTTCAACAGGTGGCAGGAGATTAGTTTGAACAATCGTCCAACAATCGTCCAACAATCGTGCAAATAATCACCCAACAATGAAAAGTCCCTAACAACGCTTGCTGAGTCCATATTCCCTGCCAATCGTGCATTGTATGGTTTTATTACCAAGAAGTGTCGCCCCACCGCTCTATCATAGGGACGTAAGACCATACCTGGATCGAAATCTGCCAAGGCAGTGTATAGGACGCAGGGGGCTAATCGAGTTTCTTGCACGCTCTCCAGACCTTAAGCCGCTGGATTTCTTCTTATGGGGCACAGTAAAAGATGAGGTGTACAAACGTAAACCACGTAACCTAGACACACTTTGGAATGAGATTCAAGCGGTGTGCGCAGAAATCTCATTGGACACTTCGGTACGATGCACGGAATCAGTGGTGACTCGTACTCAGAAATGTATTGTTGCTGAAGGCCACCATTTTTAACATTTGAACATTAATCCCACTTTCATCAGATAGTAATTTATTTTTCAAATTGGACTTTAAGCTTTCCATTTTCAGAAATTTAACCTTGTAGAACGGAAAATAGATTTTCTATGACGCTCTGAAGCACTCTGTATACACCTTGCACTATTTTTCGACATAGTCGCCACCGACGATGAGAAATTTGACGTAGTGTGCAATCAGTTTGAAGAAACCACTCTGGTAAAACTAGGTGCCCTGCGATGCAAGGAATTGTCGCATAGCATTGTTTTAGAAGTCCGATGGGGCAAGATCGAGGCTGCAGGCCGGGTGATCCAAACTCTCCCATCCAAAGCGACGACCAAACGCGGACCAAAAATGGACGATAAATTTTCTTTATCATACCCGAATAACCTCGAACACGCCGGTCTGCTGCTACTCTCTCTTCTTCGGCGCTCTACGCATGCGTCATTTCTCCTGCGCTGACGCGCCTTCCATCGTTGAACCAGCAACGGGTGTGGATTCTTATCGCGATTGTTCGTTTCAACTGCTGTACCATCTTCACTTAAAACAAAATGCCGAAACTTACTTTCGGAACAGTGCAGTACAGTAACCTATAGGCCTGTTATACGCCGAAATGTCCGAATTTTGGGGTCTTTTTAATATTAATAAATGCATTTTATTAAGCCTGACATTTCCGTTGGGTACAACAGGAGTTGAAATTGCAGCCCAAATTTTCTCACAGCCAAGATTTGGCGCATTTATTGCTGGTATCAGTCCATGATAAAATCCCTGTTGTACCAATGGACAGGTGAGACCTAAAAATGAATTTCCTGTTACTAAAAACGCTCAAAAGTTCGGGTCTTTCGGTGTAGACGCCCGTGAATTGGTCATCATTCCTCTAACATATCGCCTTTGGACTTCTTTTTATAATAATTAAGGAATCGCGCACAATGTGCATTATCTTAACCTACTGACAAACACCCAGTCCTGAACCCGGGGAGGGGATCTTTCACTACTGAAAAATTCCCGACCCGGCCGGGAATCGAACCTGGGCCACCGGAGTGGAAGGCAGGCGTGCTACCGACTCACCCACGGCGACGGACTTCTTTTTATGGGCCTATGTGAAGGACCTGGACCGAAATCGAATACAAACTAGACATTTGCAAGCCCCACAGACAAGTTCTTTACCACACTCCTGGGAGCGTACGGGCAATATCGGAGGAAAGAGCTAGCAGGCAATCACGCGCGGTGAAAAAATGCAGCCCAAAATGCAACACGTTCTTTCTCGCATGAAGAGTGTCAACAAAAGAGTACGCGCGGAAGATTGTTCGTGTAAATGCCAAACACTCGCGAATTCTCTCTCCAAAGAACGGCGCGTGGAGTGTCGAAATTTTCGACACGCCAGCTAAGAGCGTGCGGTATTGTTTAAAGTTCAGAACAGAGGAGTTGATCTGCTCTTGGAGAGTTTTGTTTGTTTTTCTTCTGCCTTTACATACACACACACTTCCAGGCGAAAGAGTGCAGCGTTGCACGAATGACGTACCGCGCGGTTTCTTTTGTTTGTGTATTGCCTTTACATGCACATGTTTTCACGAGCATTTGAGTGCACACCTGCCTAAACTCGAGCGATAAAGCTTGTGTGTAAGGGTAGCTAATTCTTCTTTAACCGCAGGGGCTCACGTGGAAGTGTTGTGATTTTTTATCATAGGTAATCCCACGAGAGTTGATGAGTTTATCGATATATTCGCGACTGCGCAGTAGTGAGATCACGGCATACTGTGAATCAACAATCCATGAATCGATTCGAGCTACCATGGTGTAAATCAGTGCTACCAATGGTGCATAAAGACATAGTTAATTTAATTCAGGTAAGCTAATAGCAGAACAGAATAAAAGCACACGAACTGGCTTGCACCGAATCGAAATTGTGTCCTTAATCAATGTACATTTTTATTATTCAATTTCCAAACAAGTTATGTTGTATAAAATAATCTGTTTTCGTGCCGCTTGGTGGCAACATCTGACTATTAATCACTGCACACTGATACTCGCGTCTCCAGTAACGAGCTGACGGTTTTATCACGATGAAACACCATCCTCGCGATTCCTACAAGAATATTGCAAGTTAACGGCCGTGATTGGTCTATATCCGAGGAATTGCTAAACGTTATTGGTCAATATCAAACACGCGGCGTATGAGTTAAATAGTCAAATTAATACTTAATTTCGTCATAAATAGCAGTTAGTAGGTCTGATTAGAATGGAGTCATTAAGATTACATTCCAGGTAGTTACTGATTCGACTCATCAACGACTTTTTTTTTAACTTTGATTATGAGTCTCCTACAGGAGGGCCTCTTGATGCAATGAGAACCCCACAACTGCAAATGTTCTTCTCCCACTGTTTTGATGAAATTGGGAAATATTACAATGATCAATCGAAGAATTAGCCTATAGCTAATCGGTATAACTTAACTGAACTAAACTAAACTAAACTAGATCAAATCAAACAGGATAGGACCAAACCAAACGAAACACGTTACAAAATTAAATTAAATTAAATTAAATTAAATCCATTTAACAGGTCTGACTCATCTTCAGATTCTCACTACATTATATTTTAGCTTTTCTAAGTCTTGTTTACGGCAATAGATTCGTATACTATTGAAGCATAAATTATATAGCGATTTAAAAAAACCTGGAATGCTAAACAGCACAAGTTATAATTATATATACGTAAATATATATTCCAGCTGATTAAAACTAGTGATTGAATCATTAACCTTCATATTTCAAACTGTTGTTACGGACCGAATTATATAAAAAAAAAGAACCATGCTCACCGATGCCCTTCGAGCCACAGGCCTGGAAGTCCATGAGGAAGTTCAATGTGTGGCCGGTAACTCAAGTCACCGCAGAATATAGTTACATCATCGCCGTTAACAGAAAGAAGATCGCGCAGAAATAATTGACTCTACTGTGTGATTTGAGATTTCCTCCTGTCAGCCGCTTTAAGTAGAGTCTAATCGCATATTTTCAAAACTCATACTATCAAGTTCAAGATATTGTAGCTGTGTTATTCTGAATATTCCATAGTTATATCTTCAGATTATAAAAGAATAGTAAATGAGAATAAGAATATTCCTATGTTTTTTTTTTTTCCAGAACTGGAGTGAAGTTACTTCAAGATGACATCGTATTATCTAGAATTAAATACTCTATAACAATATTTCGTAATCAACTTTCTGGGCTTACTAATATTTAAATTAGAATTTATTTTATTCTCATTGTCATTTTCGCGTCTTGCAATGTTCTTTTCTACAGTATGTTTTGGCTTTTCTTTATATTTGCATTATGCTCCTTTTGTAACATTGAAAATGTTAGAATTTTGCTCCTTTGGGTGTAAATAATTTTGTAAAACCTGAAATAATTTGAGAAACCTGTAGGTAATAATTACAATAAGTATAATTTGTACTCCTTAAAGGACAAGAAAAATTGGTTATTTTACTTCTTTATTCGTTGCTAACATCAGCCTTACAGTTGTATTTTGTATTTTTTACTTCAGTGTGCTCTGAAAAATTTAAAATAAATTTCAGAGTGCACTAAAAATGAATTGTTCATACACAATTCATTTCCCCCCAATATTTTGGATACAAGTTAAGTATTCGTATGTAAGAAGATGCTTTCGAATACGATATACGTTTTAATGCTGACAAAGTACGTGAGTTTTCGTTCAAGCTGTTCGGTCCAAGTCATTAACCTACTTCAGATTCCAGATTTATGTATTATTTTAATATAAGCATATGCATTTTTTCGAGGGGAAAAGTTTACGTTCTACCAGAAAAAATAATCCTTATTTTTAGCCAACTGACAAGATAACAGATAACTGGATAATGGCGTAATTTTAACCATCAATAAAATTATTGGCAGTTATCCAATTAACTGTAAACAAAGAGTTTAGTTGATTGGTACAGCCTGTGCATTTAGACGTGAGCACTTGCATGCGCCGCAGAGATAGGGCGGGACGGAAGGGGAGTGTGTTGCTAGTATGAATCACGTGATGACTGATTCCACTGCGCATTGTGTTTACAGTGCTCTCGTCTAAATGCACGGACAGTACACCCTGAATCATCGGTTCCATGACGGTTCAAGAAATTTCTTCATGTTTCTGAGTGGATGAAGAAGAACCTGTGTGATGTTGTCCATATGGAGACGCATGACAAGCATAGACACAGAACCCCATCTAACGCAAAGCGTTTACCGGCCAGGAATTTCTTCATGGGACCAAACAAACGAAAGTCCGATGGTGCCAGGTCTGGACTATAAGGAGGATGCTGGAGCACTTATATATAAAGTCGAATGTGTGTTTGTGGATATGTGGGTATGTATGTATGTATGTATGTATGTAGTATGTTCCTTATACAAATCTACATTTCTTCACCAATTTGTACAACTTTTGCACACATACCCAGTTAAGCCCGGGAAGTAACGCGGTCAACATTAAAATTTAAATAAATCAGTCCTTCCCTTGAAAATTATATAATTTCTGAGAATATTATACTGAAAAAAATGAAATGCTGTTCAGTTCACATGACAACATCGTATTGTTTACTCTGGTCACATGGGGCTTTGTCAGCTATATAAGTTAATGCTGGACTTTAACGAATTATTATTCCATCGAAGTAATATACTGGCGAAAATAATTACTGAAAATGAAATCCACCAAAATATAGCACAGTGTGATGTAGTCACATAACTTTCTCTACCCTCGACATAAGAAATATTTTCTCACTTCACATTTTGATGTATAATAAGAGGTCGTATTGCAGAGACAACTTAAGTGTGAGTATGCTATATCAGAAGTCTGTAAACAATTCTTTGCCGCCGATACGTTATCCATAGCTGTAGGCTTTGTATTAGCTGAGAAATAAGGATGTTTATCATAGGCCCTAAGCATGGGATGGAACATTTTGAGTGTTATGCTCGCAGTATATTATGTCCCTGGTTTTAGGGGAGGAAAGTGTGAAAGTGATACTGCATTTCTCTTTTATTTCAGCCCCGAAACAGTTGTATGGTAACATGAGAATGAGAAATAAAATTTTTCGTCAAGTCAATACAATCTTATGTAATTTATGTTTCTTCTTATTTCAACCCCTCTCAGGCATGATGTGTAGAAGCAACGGAATGCAGCATTCGACCTCCTCTATGAGCTATAAAAAGCTATATCTAGCGTTTTCTGATGGATTAGTTTGTGTGTGATAAATCTTTTTCTTCAAAATCGAAAGTCCTCCATAAGATAATTTCAAATTAAAAAATACAAAGCCCGGGCGACGCCGGGCCTTTTCAGCTAGTTATGTAATAAAAACCCTACATAAGCATAACAGCATCAAAAACTGAATTCCCTGTTTTCAAAGGAATCTCACATAGTCATAGCATGTTATAAAGAATTCGATGATTACTTATTATTTTTTCGATAAAGGAAGAGAGATTGCCGTTGGATATACAACTGGATTGCTTCTAGTTCTGTGAAAGAATCAAGAAAATTCTCAGAATGCCAACGAAAAGATAACGGTAAGATTCAAACGTGAATTTCATTAATATTCCGTTTCTTCTACGAATATTTTCGGTAACTACGCAAGAATTATCTCTTTTTATTTAAGAACATTGTTACTGGCCACAGTGGCGTAGGAAGGGGGGTGCGGGGGGTGCGGGCCGCCCCGGGTGCCATCACTCGGGGGGTGACAAATTAAAAATGTGTCTTTGTAAAAAAAAAATAGCTCAAGGGAATTTAAATAGAATAATAATATTATTTAAAACAATTAAATAAGCTTAACTTTCTATAAGTCAAAATGCGTATTGAAACTTCTTTTAGTTTTAAATTCAGTCAAGAAAGGTAATAAAACGCGGCTGAACTGGCCGCTGTGTTGAACAATAATATTATGGTTAGGGGGAGGGGTGTTTATTTCTGCCGATGCTTGTCTCTGCAGTTTTATTAATTTAAATGAGACTTCAACAATCGGTGATATTTTATATCACTCAAGCTGCAACCAATTCTACCCGCTGCGGCAGTCATGACTTTGACGAAAATAAACTTCGAATGTGAGTTGACTCCGAAGTCTCCTTCAATCTAGATTTTGAACTGGGATATGCGCATATTTAAGAATAGATTATTAATAATACAGTTCCGTAAAACAATTACATTACTTGTTTATGAAATTTATTAGGATCAACCTATAAAAAATTATGTATAAATTTAGGCTTGCCAGACGTCCCGGTTTCAGACAAAATCCCGGTGTCATTGCCGGTTTACTTCACGTCCCGGTAAAAATTAAATTTGATTTTCTAGATGACCAAAAAAGTCTAAAATTAATTAACTATGAAGGATTATTTAGGATAATTACTTTTTCATTTATTTCTGTACTGTATGAAAAGTGAAAACAGTGGAAGCAAGAAAAGACTACCAGAAATGTGATTATTTCATTGAAGAAAAATGGCTCAGGCTGTTTGGTCACTTCAAGGAGAATCACATAGCAGCCCCCAATCTGATCAAGATTGTTGAGTATCCCTTCTGCGTACCTGCGACATCAGCACCAGTTGAGAGAGTATTTTCTTTGATGAACAGGGGTTTCATGAAGGAATCTACGGTTAAAGACTTGATGACATGTAAAATTAATATCGGATTAGCTTGTGAAGATTTTTACAACAAGATTAAAACAAAACAAAAAACTTTATAAAAAAAGTCCTAGCCAATGAAATGTACATGTAAATATTGTTCAAATTTGTATTCCTCATTCAAAGTCTTTCTTCTTATTTAAGTAATTTTAAATATTAACATGTTAGAAATAAAATGTTTAAATTTATATGCTTATACTATTTATTATTAGCCTACACCTGGTTTAGGTTCCTAATCAGTAACTATTTATTCATAGCATTGAGAATAAACTACCCTCTAAAACATTCTAAAAACCCGCCAAGGGTGTGTACCCTTGAATATCCGCGACGCTGGGGGGCATTCCGGTGTCCCGGTTGAACATTTCAGAAATCTGGCAAGCCTATGTATAATTCACATAACTTCCTCTGCCCAAATAAATGTTAGCCTCCCCTTAAAAATAAGAGAAAGTTGTCGCCAATCTTGGTACCTAACCCAAATACAAAATTTTGTTTTCGTACGATTTTCTGTTGCAAGAGGCCGTATTGCAAAGAGCGTATTCAGAGCGGGTGACTTATAACTACCCTTCAGAGAATTATTTCGGAAAAGTGTTTCAAATAAAAGTTTTAGCTCTTAGTATAAGCAACCCCCGTACAAAATTAAAAGAAAATCGTTAGAGCCGTTTTCGAGAAAACTTTCTTTATGTAAAAATAAGGAAAACTTGTCTCCAATCGTCGGTTCACATCTTGAAAGGTATCTGACATAAATACAAAATTTTGTCTTTTTATCAAAATTCATTTTTTTTTAAGTTCGAGATTTCGCTTGGAAAACAAAATATAAAAATATAAATAAATCACTCAAAAAATAAAAATTTGCACAATTTCGGGAGTGTATTGTGGCCTAGATGTTCGCTTTGTTAACGGTAACACCCTCAGTTTGTCGCTCACGGAAAGAATGTATACCTGTCTGTCTATAACGTACTTTAGATTAATAATAATAATAATAATAATAATAATAATAATAATAATAATAATAATAATAATAATAATAGCATTTATTGTCGTTTAACAGTACAGTGTAGGCTACAATGTACAGCATAATGTGCTTGATATGTATGTCTTTCCTAAATTGACTGAATTAGGTTAACTATGTGTTATATTCACCTATTTGTAGCACTGGTTACAACATGGCGATAATATGGTAACTCGAATCGCTTTATGGATGGTTGATTCATAGTATACAATGATTTCGGAGCTTAGTTTTGTTATATAACAATGTAATTAATACTAATTTTGCATAATCCGTTGAGTTTACGACTTAGGCCTACATCAGATAAATTTGATCCAGCTGCATTTATCGACAAACTCTTAAACTCTCGTGGGATTACCTTTGACTATCCAAAAAATAACACTTGGAACTGTTCCAACTTTTAATAATTTAAATGGGGGGGGACAAGAAATTTTCCGCACCGGGTACCACATAAGCTTGCTACGCCACTGACTGGCCATGGACTCCTAGCTGGATATGATAATGAACTGGCTTATGCTACAGACCAAGAAAAGTTGCCTGTATATAATATTATATGCGAATAGATCACGATTTAAGTATTTTCAGTAAATGTAGAAGTTATGTTCATTTGTTTTCATTTTGTCATTTGTTACCAAAGAAATTGTTGCCAACCAAAAGTGCCTGAATTCCTCTACATACGAAATTACCAAAAATGCTTTTGATTACTATTCTAAATTGTATGATTCAATGTAGGCTACATGTAGGGGAAAAAAGCGTACCGACTCTTGCAGCTGATTTCAGAGCCTTGTGATACGTAAATAAACGTAAGAGATGTAACGGAAACGTTTGTTTTCACAAGCAATGCAAATTACGTGAAGTTATTTCTCAATTCAAACAATGTTCATTTCAATACATTCCCTGCTATCTTGCGAATGCCGCTAGGCATACGCAGTGGCTCATATCGGCAACTTAGATATTTTAGTCGGTCCGCTTTTTTCCCCCTACCTGTACAATGTACAATGTTCGATTGTTGGACCGTTTATGAACTTAACAGGATCTAACGAATAACAAAACTCGCTAGCGCGCGTTTTGTTAACCACGTGCTAGCCTGTTAGGTTATTTATAACGGTTTTACATCGTAAATAACTAGAACCTTATTGTTGCCGGCAAAAAGAAATCAACACAAAGCAGTAATTAGGCGGACCTAATAACACAGACAGAAATGGTTGGTGCAGAGAAAAGCTGAAAGATTTGTTATGATTTATGAATAAGCACCAACAAACTGACAGCGTTACGGCTATGTTAAAAACATTAGGGTGGAAATCTTTAGAATCTAGAAGGAAAATAAATAGATTAAAATGTATGTATTGTGTATACACGAAACAACCGGCATGGGAAGAGCTTCACAGCAAAATTAAAGAACCAGATTACAAAAGTAGGAAGAATCACAATCGCAAAATAAGGGGTAGCTCTGAGAACAAATATTGCCAAATTTTCTTTTTTAAATGTAAGGATTCAGGATTGGAATGATTTACCTGCAGATATCTTCGAAATGTTTCCTGCTAACGCCAAAATTTTTAAAAATATATTGAATAGGGTATATTATAATGTATAATTTTTTTTTTCTATAATATTCTCAGTGTGTAATTTTTATATGCTATAGTTTTGAATGGAAAGATATATATTTTTTTTTTAATTATCGGGTGTGTAGATAGCTGTTGTGATATTTAATGTGTAACTGTATGTATACTAATGTGTCATTTTCGTATATATGTATGGCTGGTATTGATTGCAACACTGCCACCGGGTTGTTGACCCACTTGCAGTGCAACAAAATAAATAAATAAATAAATAAATATGCACCTTACGTCCATTGACACCATGCACGTCAAAATGCTTGTTAGATCAATTTTGTTGCTACGCATTGTGCTGGTGATACAGTTACGTTCAAAAACTGCATTATGGAGGAACATAGGCCTAATTAAATGTTTCCGGCAATTGCATTGAATTTTTTTTTTTTTTTTTTTTGCACGACTTAACTAATTAGTGGTACTTACGAATATTGTTGCCGTGGATCGTAAGTTGACATTCCCGCACGCAATCTTGTTGCTATGGAAACAAAACAAATTTCCGTGCGGTAAGAATTTACTTACGGCACATCATAATACAAGCCTTTATGCACAAGGCCCCCCAGGAGAAATATTCGGTTCCCATAACAACAAGCACATTCGAATCACTTTCTGAAATATAACATCCATCTTCAATAGTGTATTTACATAATATTTTCAGCTAATATCTCAATTAATATAAATAAATTTATATAAATAATCATCGTGCAAAAAATAGCATGCAATACTCATGCCGTAAGCTCATAACGGATCTCGGAAATTGAAAAAAACTCTTTCCTCGATCCGTATGCACCGCTTACGGAACTTGTATCGCAATATACTATTAAACTGAAGTTTATGAAGTGTAACATATCCCTTGCAAGGAAGGAATTTTTATTTAACGAGCCGGAGAAAGTTTTTGACGAAAGGGGGAAATTCCCCCCCCCCTTTAATTCGTACCCTGGTTATATCCGAGCTAAACCTTCCTTGTGACCCTATTTCTAAATGCTGGCTATAATAAAGTCCATAAACTGTCTGATTCGCGTGCAGTTTTCAGTTCGGCATTCCTGCATACATTAACATCAATAGATCCTTTATTGTTTGTCTACGTGAGGATCTGCTCGCCATGTTGTCAGCTGGATAATAAATTTATTCCTCTTATGCCGTATACTTGGCACAGCAAAAAAACTCCTGTGTTTATTTTCCAATCGATTTCTAAATCTGTCTCTTTACTTCGCAAATTCCAGAGACAGTATGCTAATAAAATGAATTCAATTACCACCTCATTTTTATATTATTCGTTGCGACCTGCATATTATAAATTAATAATATCTAAGGCCAGAGAATCCAGGGGCGTATTCAGGGGGGCTGAGAGGGCTACAGCCCCCCCCGAAATGTTAAGTAATGCTAATATGTTGCACATGAGGCCACTTTAATTTCCCATAACAATAATATAAAACATAACAATAAAATAAAATAATACAATCAGTAATATAAATTACTTAAATCTTGCCCTTTGTTTATTATTATTAATTAATATACTAGTGTATATTCCCTTTTTAAAATTTTTGTTCAGAAATCTTAACTCATATTTTCAATTTTTCATGTCATATTTCCATAAATTTAAGGTCAAATTAAAGGTCATTTTTCACGAGTTTTTAGATCATCAACTTCTGAGCCCCTCCCGAAAATAAATCTTGGATACGCCCCTGAGAGAATCTCTTATTTATCAAAATCTCTGGATGAAGTGTTAACAATAACAAAAGTATTCACATCATTCATACTCAAAGTGACATTCAACTATTTTTAAACTTTTTTTTTTCTTTTCTTGCGACCAATTATTTCAATTTTGCAGGATAATGTGTTTCATGCGGGCATAGAGAATTATGATACGCCGTAGCGTAGTGGTTGAGGCGCTGCGCTACAAACTTGAAGGTCGCGGGTTCGATTCCCGATGAGGTCGTTGAGATTTTTCAATTGGCCTAATCCTTCTGGTGGCACTATGGCCCTGGGGTCGACTCATCCTCTAACAGAAATGAGTACCAGGAGCAATCCTGGGGGTAAAGGCGGTCGGTGCGTAAGGCTGACAACCTTACCACCTTCATGTGCCGAATGTCCAAAATCTGGGAGCCTCAACCTCCTGGAACCCTCTGGGCCTTCATGGCCTGTATAGGGATCACTTTACTTTACTTTACTTATAGAGAATTACGTGCAAGATCTCAGCATCACAGCATTACCTATAAGACAATAGTTTTAAAAAAAGCATTTACTGTACTTGTATATTAATTTTCTATAAGTAAATCATTAAAGGAACTTTCATGAAAACGTTTTTCAAAATTTGTATTTTTTTAATGGCTCTAACGATTTTAATAAAAATATAAATTTCAAAACATCTGTCTACTACTAATAAAATGGCACTATATTAGTTTTTCTGTAATATTTACAGAATGGGTACTTTACCCATTTTTCCCCCTAGGCTGCCTCAATTACAGTAGGTGGTGATACATTAAAACTTATCACAGTCAAGTCGTTAAGAAAATTACAGTCAAAATGTTTTATTATAAACATTTCTTTGTAAGGTTAATGGATACCAAGATAAACACGAAATAAGTGTGACTTAAATTCAGAATGTCAGAATGTAGGCCTACCTAGGTACATTGATTAAAATATGAATTATTTTCTTTTGTTTCTCATAGTAACAAGAAAACTCTAATAAACGTATTGTTGAAAATGCACTATACCCTTACTCGTAATGAACACACAGAAACCAGTTAGAGCGAGATGGCCGAGGTAAGAAGTCCTGGGTTTAATTCTCAAACCTTTTGACCAACCAATTTGACTTGGAATTTTCATGGCTTCCTCATTCGAAAAAATCTATTTAAGTTGGAGGTAGTACATTTTTGAATGGTACATACTGGTTTTTTTCCGTCAACCAAAAACCTCAATAATTAAACACGTACCGTTATGATGTGAGAAAGTTTTTGAAATATATTTTGAACCGTTTATTGTTTTAATATTTCGTATTACTTCCTACAGGTGAACGAGAGTTGGCGGATTTGGAAAGGAGATACCAAGTTCTGCATAATGACCACAATTCCGTAAAAAAACAACTTTCTGAGAAAGAGGCGAAACTCTTTCAACTCCAAGCAGGTGTGTTTAATTTTCAATTTTATTTTATTTTCTCAAGTATCAATTTCTTATCAAAGAGTATGTTCATGTTTTTATATTTAGGCCTAATTACTACGTGTTTATTTTTCCAGTATCGGAGAAAGTTTATCAAGAATATGAAGCTCTTCAAAATAAACATGAAGTGCAGTCAAGAGTTATGCAAGATGCCATGAAATCTGCATCTCAGGTAGGTCGAATTATTTCCATCATTTTAATGAAAGGAAGTCGGGACTGAAATCTGTGATCTTCTTCTTTCGTTTTTGTTTCTAGACGCTACTGCTTTTCCCCGAAAATCTGTGTTACTGGCAGAGTCATCTGCTGTCTAAATTCTGACATAGAGCAGATGATAATTTCTTAGTTGTCACTAATTTTTTAGTTTTTACACTAATAAAACTAAGAGTTATCACGACCCTGACAGCAACTGTGTGTGCGAACTGTGCGATCAACTTTGTGAGAGATACGTCGTCACGTGCAAACAAAAGCATAAGAACCTAGTGCAGTCACAGTATAAGTATTAATACAGTACAGAAACTCAGCCCGTTTTTCTGCCAGCCGAGCATGCGCGCGCATTTACTAGCGTTCGTAGCGGCCATATAGTAAGACTACAGAACTACTCCGGGAAGTATGTAAATAAATAGGAGTGTTGTATTTATTAGAACACGCTATATTCGAAAGGACCTTATTATTCTGCTGTAAATTTCAGTAATAATAAAAGACAAAATCCTGAATTGCATTTCTTCACTTTCTTGAAACATCCAGAAAGGTAAGAACGAAAATAAGTAATATTTATTGTAGGTCTACTGGCTTACTCGTGATTCTGGTGTGGTTATGTTTCAAGTTACTTTAATGTAATATTTTTATATGTTATTCTGTTGAAATGATTTCTGGTGTATAAAATAGGTCATTAATGGTCGACAAGAAAACCTAGTAACAAAACATGTAAAATATTTGAGTGAAAATTACCGTCTATGCTTGACACACGCCGAAAACAGACAGTTTATGAAATCCTATAAAAACTCGTTAATTAAAACTGCTGTACCCACGGTGTCTTCAATTCCAAATGTTTTTGTTTTGTTTAATGAAGTCCATCCTGCAGTAATTGACGCTACATAGACCTACAATAAATTGAAGTCGTATATTGCCATATAAGGCAAAGAATCAAAATACACTGTCAACAATGACGTGCAGGATGAACAACGTGACAGACCTATAATATAATTTACGTAATTAATATGTAGGCTATTTATTATCATAATTTGAATTATAAATTATATTAAAGGACAATGATTTTAAAGGAAAAATACTAGGTCTAGGTACAGTCCTTAACAGTAGCCTATTTAGGTATTGTTTACCTCTTAACTAGAATATAATACATTATCTGTTTTATTATTTCTTAAATTTAAAATTAGATTTGCATTACATAAAAATATTCTGTATTTTTCTCTTTTAACATAACATATTTTGCGATGTGTTTATGTATTTTCCCAAGCCATTTCATATGATGAGAATGTAGCTTTACTCAATCTCCGCATGGAGCGCTAGTGT
This sequence comes from Ectobius pallidus, assembly GCA_964059195.1. Classification (NCBI taxonomy): domain Eukaryota; kingdom Metazoa; phylum Arthropoda; class Insecta; order Blattodea; family Ectobiidae; genus Ectobius; species Ectobius pallidus. The sequence goes on from CAXKWD010000005.1 coordinate 17,195,506, forward strand.
CGTCCAGTCAACATGTTGTCATAGGACTTTTAACACACAGTTTCTTTACTGTATTAATACTTATACTGTGGTGCAGTTTTGTAAGATGTAAGATGTTATAACTCTTAAAAAAACTTGCACAATTTGTGCGCATTTCTGTTTAATAATAATAATTTCTCGCGATATCCGTTCAAAGAGAATTTCATTACTGTTATGTTGTCTATCTTGTTAATTAGAACATCAACAATTCCTGGCAGTTCTAGCAGAATTCAAACTTGTAAAAGCCGTGTGGAAACTAGAATTTAAAGTTCAGTACCGTACTGTATCATTATGGTATAATATTGTGAATTGGTATTTTACATAATGATTCAAACATGTAAATCTATTATCTTCGCATATCCAACATGTATGAGCGTCACAGCATGGTTTGTGATGGTTAGTATTATGTAATACTGTAAAATGTAATACAGCCCCACTGTTTACTTTATTTCGCTTTAGCATGTATGGTATTCTGTTACTAGCCTGGTACTCCAAATAAATTTGTAACTAGGGTAGGCCTATCCAATTTTATATAGTTTTCCAGCTTAATTTCAAGATAACATGTGCCATACTAGACTAGTCTATTTTACTTCTCATGCACACTTGCAGTAAAATATAGAACGTGTAAAAGTGATTTGATGATGTTGTGATTTAAAGATTCTAACCCCTAGCCATAATAATTACAATAGGCCTACCGTAGTTAGGTTATCAGCAGTTCCATTATTTTAGCAGCGGTATTCAACATTGCCAACTTAACTCTCTATTTGTGAAGTAGGCCTACTACACCATTTTATTTTACCTCCTCCTATATCAAAGTTACAGTAGGCCTACTAAACTGTTGGCGGTGGCGAAATCCAAATTTAACTAGCCCCTTGAGCTCCGCCCATTTGATATTCATATTTGCAGACTGTGTGATGTATTTTGTTTCTGAGCGAAGCGGAGTGAGCAACTGTCCTTTGTCACAAGTGTTTTGTATCTACCTCTACATATAGCTAAATAATGCATAACACTAACCACATAGTTAAGTACGCGAAGCGGAGGTGGTAGCCGAAGCGAGGCACCCTTGCATTTTCGAATAATGTTCAATACACTCTTTGTAGGTTTAGAAAATATAGCATATTATATCTCCTGGAGGTTTGTCAGCCTGTCACTTCTGTCTAGGGATATAACATCACACATCAAACATCCAATCACGAGTTCCTTTATAATACGAGGACAGAAGAATTCGCTAGATCGTGGTATAAAAAAAACTGCATCGCTGAGGGTGGGTTGGGCGGGATACATTCATCCCAAGGTCTGACTTATATTTGGATTTTCCCGAACTGTTTTCTAAGCAACTAAGATATTTTTAATACATCTTTCTAATTACCGGTACAAGTAATTAAATTTGGATTACCTCACTTTCTAAATAAGAAGTTCCAAAAAAAGTGATGAAGGTGTCTTGACCGTCCAATCCTGTGACCGTCAATTGCATGATTTATTTTAATGGTATGAGGTAACAACTTCATGGCTATCTAAACCTGCAGTCGTTAATATCATTTATTTTTTTGCATAAAAATTAACTACAGTACCGCTACCAGTATGTATAGAAATAGCCTAGATTGGTTTCTTTAAAGACCTGAGCTTTAAAGGCTTGCCTTACAAACTAACAATAATTGGCTAAATTGCAACTTGATGAACTCTCATAGAAAAATACTTTTAGTCATATGAATTTACATAACTGCTACCGAGCGAGGTGGTTGAGACCTTAGCATCTTAAGACTCGGAATTCGGGAGGTCCTGGGTACAAATCCTGAGACAGGCCAACCTGTGGTTTTGCGCTTTCACTGAGGCAAATGCTGGGATGGATTTTCATTACCATGGTCCTCTACACTACCCCTTATCCCATTATCATTCTTCATGTCATTTGACCTCATCCTGTCATCCCATAGTCATAATACAAGGGAGCGGATATTCTGTCCACATCCTCTCCTATGTCTTGAGCCCTTTGGAAGGTAGGCCTATCCGCCTGGATTAAACCCTTTAGCTCCACAAGGACCTACTTGAGTACTCATTGAGTTTTGAGGATGGATTTGTGTGCGGTGCAGACGGACAGGTGGAGTTGGAGATGGCGATAGGTCTGTTGGGCAAGCGGCTAAGGGGGCACCTGCAGCCGGTGGGCCAGGATAACACTTCACAGCCATTCATCACATCCCAACCTGCCCTGTACCCGTGTCCTCTATCTATCTACATAACTGCTCATTTTTAAGAAAAGGGGCATGTAGTCCTACATTACCGTACATAAATGAATGTAGGCTATAATGCCTGACTATTGTATGACCAACTAGTAGACTATACCGCTACTAACCTTTCCTAAGGGTCAACACAATTGTTAATAAAACTCCCTTGACATTTTCTCCAAAAAGCCTAATTTTCTACATTTGGAGGACATGTCCTTTTTTTTAACACAGTCCTCCTGTGATTTTTTAATGTTTGTTATCATTATTACCATCACCTAGGACGTTATATGTTTCTATTATTATGAAACCAGCACTTAATGGTCAAGGTGACATAATGTAAGAGCTCAAGATTAATAAAGAGTACAATCCTATTCTGTTTAGTAAATAAATATGTGTACTTTTATTTTCTTTTAATTCGGATTTTTTATCAGATTCCTTACACAAGAACCTAACAAACGATAAATATTGATTTTAATGGTAGGCCTATGTCTTCCATTTTCATTCATTTTGTCATCCGTATTATTTTCAGCACCTGGTCAATATATATATACCATATACAGTCCTGCTAATTTGGACTAGAAGGGACCGGACTCTGTCCAGATCATTGAAAGTCTGGATTAACCCGCCATAGGTCACGCTATGGGAATTTTACTATCAGTGTATTTGAAATAGCGACAGTTATGATCTTAAGGGGGTTATGAGTACGGACTTCTCTCTACCTGGCATTTTAGTATTGGCTCCAACCTGTTAAAAAGAATTAGGCTATCTCAAACAATGCACGGCTTTAATACAGAGATCCTTTAATTGCCTAATCGCACCAATGTTAATATTTTATTAATCATGCGACCATTCGTGGAATTTTTAATTCAGTGCTGCACCTTCAAGGAAGGTTGATGTGGAAAACTTATAACATGCAAAATTCGTGACTACTCCAGGGTTAAATGGAATTTGCCTCAAAATGCACATATTGCACTATAGGCTAATATAAGTTTTGGATGAGTAAAACTATAATTTTTTCATAAATATAACTTTTTTTTTTACGCCTTACTGTACCGTAATTTAGTTTTAATAGAGTAAGGGCCTTTTCACACTGGGACACTTGTGACAGTCACAGGCAGAGATATATTAGTTTGAATTGGAGTTCATACTGGAGCACAGCAGTGACCCACCCAGTCACAAGTGATGCTGCAATGTCGACTCCGAACACTGTGACGGTCACTGCCAGAGAAGCATTGCCTTTAATTGGAGCGTTCACACCGGGACACAGCAAAGTTGTATACCGGTATATAACTCAATTGTATAGTTGAACTCAGCAAGACTAGTTATCCCGCCATGAGTTTATATTTGATTAATACTGAAGATTTTATAAGTGAAGTGGAATGTCAACCTGTCATTTGGGATGTCAAAAGCAATGACATTTGTTTTATCATGCAGCTACCATTGGCAATACTAGCAGTGACCCAGGTGTGTTCACTGCAATCACCGGTGATTGTCACTTGTGTCCCAGTGTGAGAAGGCCCTAAAACCTCCAGATTAGCAAAAGTCCAGATAAGTCAAATAAAAGTCAAAGAAACATTTTTATTAGTAAAATTGTACAGTAATTTTGTTATGATATAAGATACAGTACGTCTACATGATTTTAATTACACATTCTTTATTTATTTTGTTTGAAGAAACTTATTTGTAGCACTTGTATGTCTTCTAACTTCTGTTCAGCGGACTGCCGCATTCGTTTCACCTGTGAACTTTCCTCGTTTACATCACATTTAATCACTGTTTGTTTGCAACAGTGGAACCATATTCAAGTCTTTCCATCAGTTTCAGTTTCTCGTGTACAGTAAGAGATTTATGCTCACATTTTCCTGATGGCATTGCAAGTTTACTAAATGATATGCCAGTACTTGATTTGTTTCTAAATGCTAAAACCTACGAATGAGCTGGAGAAAGACAAGTGTTAATCTAAACCTTCTGATAGAGTTGTAAGGCCTATAGCAGGTAGCAAGATTGACCGAAAGATTTGTCACTTAACGGTATTCCCTGGTTTACCAGGGTCAGGATTAACAAAGTTTTACTGTACTACTGTGTATGTAGACCTAAGTTTTTAATCCATGAACATCATGTAGAATTAATGAAGCATCTTTGTGAAAACTCTGCAGCTTAGTATAATACATGATTGCATTTAAATTTGTCTCAAACTATGATTGCCTCTAAACTTGAGTCTAGCTGATAGTCTTTGCAAATTGAATTTAGATGTAATATTGGTGCTAAGAATGCCTTGGCTGGTGTTAATATGTCTATGATGTGAGTAGAAGTTGCATATCACTTGCTTCTTTAATCGTTAAGTTTTAGTAGCGGTAGGCCTACTAAAAGTAATACTGTAATATACTTTGTATTGAGCACTAAATGTGTTTATTTTAGCTTATTATTGTGTATGTTATACATTGAATCACCAGGATATTTATTATCTTTTAATAGTTTTAAAATTTATTTGTTTCACTAGACCTATTTAGCCTATAGGCCTATATATATAATTTTTTTTTTTTTCACAAGTGTTCCATGAAGATATAGGCTAATAATCACTAAAAATGTCCAATCTTATAGAACTCAATCATAAGATCATAGGCTGTAAAATAAAAGAAACTCAACTGGTAGGCCTATATGAAGAATAACTCCATTTTCAAGCATGTCCTGCTTAAAACAAGTACTGTATTTGGATTTGAATAGTTTATAAATATCTTACTGTCAATTTTATACTTGTATTATACCTGTTTTCTGTTTGTTCCAGTGGTACATGCAAAATCGTGAGCTGAAACGCAAGAGTGCCGTATTAGTGCAGAAGTTCCTAAAAGATACCCCTGTAAATATAACTGACATAAATGATGAACCTGACAATGGTCCTGCATCAGGTGAAGAGTTGGATAACCTTCTGAGGACAATAAAAAGTATGTTTTCCTTATGTTATCATTAGAACTAACTTGCTAAGATTAAGCATGATACACAAAAGCATTAATTTTTTTATTGATTTTGTTATCTGTAGCCTACTCGAGATAAGAAATTGTGTTGGTATAGTTTGTACAGAATATTAATACTGAATATCAGTAGGCCTACTTCCTCTTCCTTATGATTACTGTACATCTTTATCAATGTCTTCTCTGCCCAAGGGAAAGAAGGAAACCTCAAAAGAAAATATCACATCAATAAATCACTAAAACAATGAGTTAAGACATACTTAGCTAATCGCTGGAAAAAAAATATCTTATTCGTTGTCACCAAACAATAGTAGTAGGCTTACTAAAAAGGACAAATGTAGAGTTAAATTATTGCCCATATGATTTACACTACCTTCAATTCGTGTGTTCTTAATTCTGTATACGGTACAGTATAAATAAATGTGTAGTATATCGCTTTTTGCCTATCACTTTAAGGCATATTCTACTTTCAGTTTTGATTTGGCCACATAATTGTAACAGTTTTCTAGATTTATGAATATTATATGTTTATTGTAAGGTGAAATATTTAATTTTTATATGTATTTATTATTGTAATGGTGAAGCTATGAAATTATTTAAACTAGGATTACATGCCCTTTTATTTAAAATTTAAATTAATTAAACTTGAGTAATAGTACAGTTAGTCTCAGCCAGATTGCGGCCGCATGCCGCACTTCTCTTGTGATGACTCAACACTTCCCGCGTCGTTGCCAGCTATGTGTTCCCGCAGATAAGTCAACAATTCCTGCATAGCCTGCAGTTGAGCATTGTTCTCATGTTGTTCAGACGTGAAAGTGTTATTCTGTAGTTGTCACAACTAAAAGAAAACATTAGGATAGAGATAAACTCAATAACAGAGGAGCAATTAATTTGTGTTAATCGGAATTTCCTATCACGATGCCAAAAATGTGTGGATGTAGGAGGAGGACGACCGCCGGCTTAGTGTTGTGGTTAGCGTTGCTGACTACAAATCCATCGGCCCAGGTTCGATCCCCGGTACTTCCTCGGATTTTTCTGAGGTAGGGAGGTCTGGTAGGGGTGCACTCAGCCTCATGATTCAAATTGAGCTACTTGATAGAGAAGTAGCGGCTCCGGTCATGAAAACCACCATTAACGACCGTGGGTGTCGGCATGCTAACCACATGCCCCCCAATCCTGCCATCTGCCTGTGGTAGATGATGCAGCGGTCGGGTGGTAGGCCAAGTCAGCCAGGGATGTAGCGCCATGGAGTTTAGTTTAGTTTTAGTAGGAGGAGGACATTTCCAGCATCTCCTGTAATGAGGTAGGTGCCTATTTTCGTTATTTTCAAACTTATTTCATTTATTTTCATTGTGGTGCACAGACTAAGGGCCAGAGAACCTATCTGGAAGTTGGTCAAGAATTACGTATTATGGTCTCCTGACAAAATCTGAGTGGCAAGACAACTTCCAAATAAGCTAGCAAGAGGATGGAGTGGCTGACAAAGTACCAATTGCTAGTTAGGGAATCTTGGTTGATACAAGATGGCAACACCCCGAAGCTTCCTGGCCACCTGATTTTCAAAATTGATGCTGGAAGTTTTAATTTACACAAAAATGTCATTTTAGGCTCACATATGAATGAAGTAGAATTGCACAAATCGATTAATGCACTTAAAACGATATGTTATTATCTAATTTAATTGTACAAATACAAATCCGAGCTGCCGCACCTAGCGGAGGACTACCGAACTACAACAAACACACCTCTCTGCTCAACGAGGTAAGAACCATTTTACAAATTTTTACTGCGTTCTTGCCGGTAGCAGTTCAGCGGTGCTATTACAAGGCATCTTCCAGTTAAGCTATCTGGAAGTCACGTATCGGGAGGAATTGTCGGCAGGTGGTAATACAGGCCCTAAGTCAGGCAACTGCTGGTCAGTGCCTTTGCTGCATACCGAGAATAGGAGCATCATCTGGGGGAACTCAATGCGCTGTGCGGCGGCTGCAATCTGCCTGAGACTCACTGTAGTATGATCTTGAAACTTAAAGAATTTGCAGTATTTAAGGCAGCGGTGATACTCTACAGATCAAACAAATAAAGGAATTTGTTCTTGGTGTTATATTAACAGGTTTTATATTGATCATTCTGGAAATTAAATTAATTGCACCTAGAATAGATGAGACACCGGCGAGGTGTAATGAGAAGATAGCTAAACACCTACCTCAACCTTCTAAAAAGAAAAGAAGAAAGAAAAAAAATATATATATATTTATACACACACACGAGGGCTGGTCAATAAGTAAGGTCTCCACATTAAAAAAAAATTGAAAATACATGTATTTTAAAAAAAATCACTTCATTTTATTGGACAACTATCAACTATTTTTCAACATAATCGCCCTCCCGATCCAAGCACTTTTGGAGGCTTTCAGGCAACTTACTGATACCAGTGTTGTAGAAATTACCCGCCTGCTTACTAAGTCAGCTTTGCAGTGGTATGGTGCCACTCAAGGGATTGTCGTTTTGTTTCCGGAGTGAAATGAGAAACCCACATTTCATCACCTGTAACAATGGAATCCAAGAATTGTTCCCCCTCTTCAGGATAACAAGCAAGAAATTTACGAGAAGCCTCCATTCGTTGTTGTTTGTGATCTTCTGTCAACATTCTTGGAACCAACCTCGCACAAACCTTATGGAACATCAATTTGTCACTCAAAATGGTCTGTATGGAACCTTTAGAAATGTCAGGAAGCAATAAACAAAGTTCAGAGTAGTGACACGTCGATCTTGTCGCACCAATTCATCGACTTTTGCCACCGTCTCATCCAGGGTTGTTATGAAAAAAGCCGGCTTGATTTTAACCGGCCGGTTTTAACCGGTTTTATCCACTTGAAAAAAGCCAGGCAATTTTACCCGGATAAAATCAAATTGAATAAAAATAATGGAAGTTTCTTTCATGTTTTTATTTCCAAACATCATAAATTTAAGTTACAAGCTCAGAACCTGTAGTAGGCCTACTTAGGACTACTGAGTGCAAATGCAGAGCTACCAGTTTTATCCACTTGAAAAAAGCCAGGCCGGATAAAATCAAATTGAATAAAAATAATTCAAGTTTCTTTCATGTTTTTATTTCCAAACATCACAAATTTAAAAGTTACAAGCTCAGAACCTGTAGTAGGCCTACTTAGGCCTACTGAGTTCAAATGAAGAGCTACCAGTTTTATCCACCTGAAAAAAGCCAGGCCGGATAAAATCAAATTGAATAAAAATAATTGAAGTTTCTTACATGCTTTTATTTCCAAACATCACAAATTTAACAGTTACAAGCTCAGAAGCTGTAATACTTACTGAGTGCAAATGCAGACCTACCAGTTTTAGCCACTTGAAAAAAGCCAGGCCGGATAAAATCAAATTGAATAAAAATAATTTAAGTTTCTTTCATGTTTTTATTTCCAAACATCACATATTTAAAAGTTACAAGCTCAGAACCTGTAGTAGGCCTACTGAGTGCAAATGAAGAGCTACCAGTTTTATCCACTTGAAAAAAGCCAGGCCGGATAAAATCAAATTGAATAAAAATAATTGAAGTTTCTTTCATGTTTTTATTTCCAAACATCACAAATTTAAAAGTTACAAGCTCAGAACCTGTAATACTTAGTGAGTGCAAATGCAGAGCTACCAGTTTTATTCACTTGAAAAAAGCCAGGCCGGATAAAATCAAATTGAATAAAAATAATTCAAGTTTCTTTCATGTTTTTATTTCCAAACATCACAAATTTAAAAGTTACAAGCTCAGAACCTGTAGTAGGCCTACTGAGTTCAAATGAAGAGCTACCAGTTTTATCCACCTGAAAAAAGCCAGGCCGGATAAAATCAAATTGAATAAGAATAATTGAAGTTTCTTACATGCTTTTATTTCCAAACATCACAAATTTAACAGTTACAAGCTCAGAACCTGTAATACTTACTGAGTGCAAATGCAGACCTACCAGTTTTAGCCACTTGAAAAAAGCCAGGCCGGATAAAATCAAATTGAATAAAAATAATTTAAGTTTCTTTCATGTTTTTATTTCCAAACATCACATATTTAAAAGTTACAAGCTCAGAACCTGTAGTAGGCCTACTGAGTGCAAATGAAGAGCTACCAGTTTTATCCACTTGAAAAAAGCCAGGCCGGATAAAATCAAATTGAATAAAAATAATTGAAGTTTCTTTCATGTTTTTATTTCCAAACATCACAAATTTAAAAGTTACAAGCTCAGAACCTGTAATACTTAGTGAGTGCAAATGCAGAGCTACCAGTTTTATCCACTTGAAAAAAGCCAGGCCGGATAAAATCAAATTGAATAAAAATAATTCAAGTTTCTTTCATGTTTTTATTTCCAAACATCACAAATTTAAAAGTTACAAGCTCAGAACCTGTAATAGGCCTACTGAGTGCAAATGAAGAGCTACCAGTTTTATCCACTTGAAAAAAGCCAGGCCGGATAAAATCAAATTGAATAAAAATAATTGAGGTTTCTTTCATGTTTTTATTTCCAAACCTCACACATTTAAAAGTTACAAGCTCAGAACCCTGAAATTATATTTAGTGTAATTTAATACCACTTCACTGTTTAATTCCCAGCAATAGTTAATTACCGTATTTACTCGAATATAATGCGCACCTGGATTTTGAAACTTGAAATCATAAAAAAAAGTTTGTTGGCAAATGTAATGTGCATCAATAGTAGGATATTTTATTTGGAAAGTTGTCATAGTATTTGTAGAATAATGAACCAACACGTAAACATTTACAGTTAACAAGTAGGCCTATAGGCATGGCTCATCATTATTCACTAATTCACTATTCACTAATGTGTGCATCACTGGAATCCTCGGAGGGGCTTATTTTGTATTCCTAAATGGACAAACAAAACGTTAAATGAATGTTTCACAATAAAAGTCGATACCGCTCTTAAATGAATTTAAAATCGACATTGCACAATATTCCACACTTGCACTACAGAACCAACAAAAACAATTTTTTCATTATGTTTCAGAAGTTAAATTTCATATGGTGTAGGCCAACGATAAAATGAATGAAGTCGAGAATTACAGCAATGCATTGTTATGTAGATCAATATTACCTCTGACCTACGAAACGGATTTGTACTAGAATTTAACGCGCACCTCAGTATTGAAATCTAAAAATGGACAAAAATTGTGCACATTATATTCGACTAAAAATGGTAAATTCACCATTCAAATTTACCATTCATCATAAGACTCTTGAATATTTGCTTTAATCTGCCTGTTGATGTATACTAGCTTCTGGGCTTTTTCATTGCCTAGTCTGTTTCTCAATTTTGTTTGTATTAACCCAAATGAAGAAAATACTCTTTCGATTGATGCAGAACTGGCTGGCATATGATGTAAAGATTCTATGGCTTGACAAAATTCCAGCGATAGGTCAGAGTTTTTCTGACAGGTCAAAGACATTCTTTTCCACCATTTGCTAGCCTCTATTGAGTTCAGTATACTTTCAGAGAACATTGATTTTGGAAAGTATTTGGTCTCTTTCATTTCAAAATAAATTAAGTGTGCTGCAAATGAGGGGTCCCTGTTGGTAAGCCAGTCTCTTGCTTCTTCTTCTTGCTGCAAGCTGAGTTTGGCACCTGGAAAGTAAACAAATAGTAGCCAAAGGTATCCCATTTTAAATGCATGAGAAACATAGCAACATTCATATGCTACACATTGAAGAGTGGACTGCATAATTTCATTGTAAACTCCTTAACTTGCTCAGTTAAGATTTAACTGTGGCTAATAACTAGAAAATCATTTCCCCACTTAATCTGTACATCACTAAGTAATGTTGAATTCTGTATTTTAATAATTGAAAATGTTGTTACCTGTATAGATTGGATGAGTCATGTAAGCTGCATAATGAGCTGCTGTCAAAGCCTTATTCATATAGGTCTCAATTTCTCTCCTGTATGGCTGTAGCTTTTCGTGTTCCAGCATGTCAAACCAAATATGAACTGCGTCTGCTATGGAAGTATTGTCAGACTGCATCTAAAATTTTTTAAAAAGTAAAAAAGCTGTTAAAATCATGTTTTTAAAATAAACTGTAAATAAGCAGATAAACTAGACTTCTACCAAAACAGCATAGCAGTATTGATTTATTGTCCAGTTAAGCAGAAGTTACAAACGCTTCCCTTGACTTTCCCATTATTTTGTACCTTATCAAGTACTGTAGACAATACTTTCAGCTGCTCCAAGAGATTTTTTGCTTCTCTGAAGATCCCCATGTTATCCAAAATATTACAAATCCCTCTTTCTACAGGATGTTCTTCTGCAATGAGACGATAGGATTCGTGGTTGTGTATGAACGTTTCTAAACAGGCTTTATTAGAATTCCATCGGGTGTCATTGGGAAGCTGGGGCTTCTTTGTGCCAGGAATCTCAGAGAGCCATCCCTGAAACACAAAGGAGAAAATAATAAATAATTATTGTGACAGATTGTTAAATATTCAATAGACAATAGGCAATAACTAATTGTAGTAGGACTAAGAAAATAATTTGTTTATTTGAAAGTTATAATATTATGAGAATATAGAGTTTAGAAGTTCATATAATCTTTATTGCTTTATACCATTTATCATTTTGGCTGCCCTAATTATAGACTAACTTACAGTATAGCTTTAAAATATTATAAATTTACTTACATGAGGCTCATGATGAACACGGAAGTACTTTTGCACCTGAACCACTTGTTTCATAATTGAATCTGGAATCAGTTCCCTTTCAAGTAGATTTATCCAGTGTGCACCACAGCCATACACAACAATTTCTGGGTACTTCTCTTTCAACAAGTCTCTCATCTTCACCATTTTATTTTCATTGTCTGTGACACAGCTGGTCACAGTACACTGAAATTTCTCTTTTGCACTTTCTATGTCTTTGATGGCAACCTTTGTACAGTAATCAGATGTTTTTTTGTCTGAGCCAACATCAACAGCATTTAGAAAAATTGGCTTTTCCCCGACACTACACAAACAGCTGCCTATAATAGGATCATTATGAATATTAGACCAACCGTCTTCAACATAAGTGACGTGCCTGCCTTTTAAGTTATCCAGACATTGAGAGCGATGCTTTGTGTATGATGTTTCCATAAGACTGCCTGCCAGTTCATGCCTACTTGGTGGTTTGTAGCCAGGTCGTAGAGCATGGATAAAATGCTTGAATTGTGGACTTTCTGATACACGGAATGGAATATTATTGGCATAAAAAAACTCTGCACAAAGAGTATCCAGCTTACCAGCTTCAGATGATGAAGTACGACATGTATACTTTGACATTGATAGCTGAGACATACTACTAGCATGTCTAGAGATAGGGGGCCTCATCACCTCTGTATCTGCAATGTCTGTCAATGACGCTGAGAGATCTGAAATGTCAGTTATGTTTATGCCACTAGCTGAAGCACAACTAGGCCTACCTAGTGAATTGACTAAACTTTGTGACTGGGAGCCAGTGGAGATATTCTGCTCTGATTCCACCAAGTGTTCTTCAGAGTTACTACCATCAGTACCATGAAGCAATGACATTGTAGGTGTTTGAGGTTCACGACGTCGCTTTGAGGGGCCTGGGCACTGTGATTCAAGTTCTGTGCCTTCAGATTCAACGGCTTTTGATTTACATTTAGTCAAGTGACTCTGCAATCGAGCTAAACGCGAACTCACAAGCAGTCCACAAGCTTTACACCTTTGTTTCACTTGCTGTATGGTCTTTCCTTTCACATTTAAATCCTCTACTTCTGTTACAATTTCTGTAAAGTACTGCCATGCAAGGCCAGGTCTCCTACCACTATTAACTCTACTACCCATTATGATTTATGAATGTATGAACTCAGTATACCACTCTTTTCATGAACTCTGTTCTTCTCTATTCTGTTTGATTTTGATGTGGTTCAAAAACAAATCAAATCAAATCAAATCTGTTGAACAATACAAGAATTAAGGCCTAAAGACAAACAAAGACACAAGGTATGCCTACATGAAAAATGTTATCCTTTTCTTTAATGGTTTTTCAAAGTGCCACCTGACGTCAGCGTAGTGCCCATTGATAGAGGCAAGACTGTTTCGCACGGCGCGATAGCGTGAAATAGTTCCAATTTTGATTTAACTTAATAAGGGTAGGCCTACTATCCATGATATTGCATTCTGATGTTGAAAGTGGATGATTTGAATCGCGAAATTAGCCATCGCGAAAATTTATAAAAATATCCTGTTTTCCTTATTAATTCTTAAATTAATTAATTCTTAAATATATTGTGTATTATACGCGTTTTTTTTCGCGCGTTAATTTAAAACCAACGCAAGCAGTAAGTATCGTATTTTCTAGTGTGTAAGACATAGGCTACATTTTTACCCTTATAATGGGGTGCATCTTATGTATTAAGAAGATACGGATTTGTTGTTTCTTCCCCAAAGACCTTGGAAGATCTTTGAAACAGATGATGCAACAGCGTGTCTGACGTGTGACCTTCGTAACTTCTTGCGCAATATTAGCAGTCAGTAGGGGAATCCCGCTCAGCCCCGAATAATCAGATGGGTGTGTGGACGCTGTGTTTTTTCGTATGCTGCAAAGTTGAACTATATTTTCGAAGATGCCGCAGACTAGAGTCAGTGAGAGAACTCTTGCAACAATGGGTTTTACGCGAGTGACACCTACGTTTTGAAATTGCCGGTGTGGATGACGAACAGAGAGTCTCTTGCACATAACACCTGATCAGTAAAAAAACACAAGTTGGAAAACAAGCAGCTCAATCAATTTTCCCAAAAAGATAGCTAACCCTATCAGAAACGAAAAAGTTTTTAAAAAAGCAAAAAGTGGCAAAGAACATCCTTGTTGAAAAAGTTCGAGATTGGATGAATAAATAATATAAGTAGGCCTGTGTTAAGGGTTGTTATGAAAAAGCCGGCCTGGTTTTAACCGGTTTTATCCACTTGAAAAAAGCCAGCCATTATATCCGGCTGAAATCAAATTAAATAAGAATAATTGAAATTCCTGTCACGTTTTTATTTCCAAACATCACAAATTTAAAAGTTACAAGCTCAGAACCTGTAGTAGGCTTAGGCCTACTGAGTGCAAATGCAGAGCTACCAGTTTTATCCACTTGAAAAAAGCCAGGAAGTTACAAGCTCAGAACCTGTAGTAGGCCTCAGTTTTATCCACTTGAAAAAAGCCAGACATTTTATCCGGCTAAAATCAAATTGAATAAAAATGATTGAAGTTCCTTTCTTGTTTTTATTTCCAAACATCACAAATTTAAAAGTTACAAGCTCAGAACCTGTAGTAGGCCTCAGTTTTATCCACTTGAAAAAAGCCAGACATTTTATCCGGCTAAAATCAAATTGAATAAAAATAATTGTAGTTCCTTTCTTGTTTTTATTTCCAAACATCACAAATTTAAAAGTTACAAGCTCAGAACCTGTAGTAGGCTTAGGCCTACTGAGTGCAAATGCAGAGCTACCAGTTTTATCCACTTGAAAAAAGCCAGGCATTTTATCCGGCTAAAATCAAATTGAATAAAAATAATTGAAGTTCCTTTCTTGTTTTTATTTCCAAACATCACAAATTTAAAAGTTACAAGCTCAGAACCTGTAGTAGGCTTAGGCCTACTGAGTGCAAATGCAGAGCTACCAGTTTTATCCACTTGAAAAAAGCCAGGCATTTTATCCGGCTAAAATCAAATTGAATAAAAATAATTGAAGTTCCTTTCTTGTTTTTATTTCCAAACATCACAAATTTAAAAGTTACAAGCTCAGAACCTGTAGTAGGCTTAGGCCTACTGAGTGCAAATGCAGAGCTACCAGTTTTATCCACTTGAAAAAAGCCAGGCATTTTATCCGGCTAAAATCAAATTGAATAAAAATAATTGAAGTTCCTTTCATGTTTTTATTTCCAAAGATCACAAATTTAAAAGTTACAAGCTCAGAACCTGTAGTAGGCCTCAGTTTTATCCACTTGAAAAAAGCCAGACATTTTATCCGGCTAAAATCAAATTGAATAAAAATGATTGAAGTTCTTTTCTTGTTTTTATTTCCAAACATCACAAATTTAAAAGTTACAAGCTCAGAACCTGTAGTAGGCCTCAGTTTTATCCACTTGAAAAAAGCCAGACATTTTATCCGGCTAAAATCAAATTGAATAAAAATAATTGAAGTTCCTTTCTTGTTTTTATTTCCAAACATCACAAATTTAAAAGTTACAAGCTCAGAACCTGTAGTTGGCCTACGTAGACCTACTGAGTGCAAATGCAGAGCTACCAGTCTTATCCACTTGAAAAATGCCAGGCATTTTATCTGGATAAAATCAAATTGAGTAAAAATAATTGAAGTTTCTTTCATGTTCTTATTTCCAAACATCACAAATTTAAAAGATACAAGCTCAGAAACCTAAAATTGTATTTAGTGTAATTTAATACAGTGAGTGAGTCTCATGCAAGAGTTGGCCAATGACACGGATTTCTGCTCGTGGCGGGCACAGCAAATAAAGCCGCGATCGGTGTAATGATTCAGGTTCTCACATTTACAGTTAAAATTACAATGAAAATTACCAGTATAAACAATCCCTTTAGGTAGGCCTACAGGGCACAGGCTGAGGTAGATTTCATAGTGCTTTTTATGAATTTATTGAGGTAAGTGTAGAATAAAAAATGAAATATATTTTTATAAAAAGAGAGTTGTTAATTATGTATTAATTGATATCTTTTATTATTTCATTTTTAATTTGGCCAAGGATTATTGTTCTAAAGAAATTTAACTATTATTTTTTTATATTTCAAACTTTATTTCATTGGTAATTTTAGCCTCAGTTGGTCCTCATGAATTCATTTTGGCATGCCTATTGGCTGAGGTATATTTTAAAGTGTTTTTGACTTTCAAAAATTCAAATCTCTCCTTATATGAGCGCTATTGAGAAGCTAGTTGTTGATTTAGAGATTACTCATCAAGAGCTTTTCAACGATACCCCACTAACATGGTTTTAAAAAATTTTAATTTCCACCCTCACCCCCACACCACTGAATCATTGGTGTCTAATTTATGCATACTAAGTTTCCCTCTAAACCCCATAGGGCCCTAAATATAATATTTTCAAAATTTCAACCCGCTCCCACCTCCCCCAACCAGGAAAAATTGATTTTAGCCGGCTAAATTTGATTTTAGCCGGCTAAAATCATGATTTTAACCGGCTAAAATTGAAAAAAACCGCTGGTCAGGTCTTTTTCAATTTTAGCCGGCTTTTTTACAACCCTGGTCTCATCTGTGATGGCTGTTGTTGGTCTCCCACTTCGCTCTTCATCATTAATATTTGTCCGACCCTGTTTAAACTCACGAACCCATTTACGCACATTTTTTATGTACATACATCCCTCTCCATAAACTTCGCAAAGCTGTCTTTGAATTTCAATCGGCAGAACTTTTTTGCAGTAAGAAACCATATGACTTTGCGGAGGCTGCACTTGTCGGGGACGGAAATCGGGAGATCCATTTGAAACAGCTCTATCTCGGACATTAAAAGGTTCAGCAGTTGCAGCAATGGCTCGTTTGAAAGAGGGGAGATAAGGGACATGGCAGTGGCACCAACTCTCTCGTCCGAAGTTGAGAGCTTGGGCTAAAGTGTTGGAGACCTTACTTATTGATCAACCCTCGTATATAGACTTAAATTCATTAGATTGAAAATCATAAGAAATTTGTTCTCAGTTTTTGATCCACTAACTAGATTAAATAACTTATCCATGAATTGATTAATAACTCTACTAGGATTACTATTAATTCCATCTACATATTGACTAATTCCATCTCGGCATTTCAACCATCCGTTCGGTGGTAATTTAAATGCACAATTGTAAGCTGAAACAAAAGAATAGCCTTTATAGGCCTATATAAAGAGCAATTTAGAATTAGCTAGAATTCATGTAGAAATTTTCAAACAATAAAACCTTAAGATTTTATGCAGTCCTGGAATTTATAAATTGGGATAAATTAATATTAAAAATACAGTATAGTAGTAATTTACAGAAAAATTATGTGATGGCAGGGACAAGGCTACGAAGCAGAGAGTAACTCCTATTCTGGTTACTTCCAGTAGGCCTACTGGTCTGGTGTTTCTGGGCCTTCTGGTTTCCGTGGAACAAAGTTGTCCCTCTTATAATTTAATAGGTCTTGTACCGAAGACAGATTATGTATCTTTTGATGCTACTGCTCACTGTCACTGTCAAAATAAATCTGGTACAATTGCTTATTTAATAGCAAAATAATTTAAGCATACTCACTAACATCTTTTTACATTTATTGGCATGAATTGCATCATTTTGTTTTTAATTACCATTGAAACATTGCACTTGACAGTTTAGAAGTTACATTGCCAGCATTGCAGATTGACAAATGAACTACTCGACTTCGTTTTAGAAACTGACAGGAGATCCCAATTGGCTATATTCGGCTTTGAACATTTGATACGGTTTCACATGTTTTGCGAAGTAAATCTTAAGATACTTTAAATTAAGTTAAATTTACTGATATTTAAAAACGAGTCATTTGGGATTTTAATAAATCATATATAGTGAAATTAAACGATTTTACATAGGCTTAATACCAAACCAAGTCACAGAGTATTTATTAACATAAGAAGAATTGGTAGCATGTTATAAAAGTGCCATTAAAATTACACCATAAGGATAAGTTATTTAGGGCATTTCTATAAAATTATGCGTTCATGCTTTAGTAAGCAGGCTATACACTCAATTATGTGTGTCTAAAAATCATATATCATACTGCCTCACTCTGTATAAAATCATTTCATGATTTGCTTTGATTTTCAGAGCTCACAGATGAGGTGGGCCAGCTGCAGGCAGAGTTGAACTCCGCTAGGCTGCAGGAATTTGAAGCACAGGAGCAGGCTGTAAGTCTGGCTGCTGAACTTGAAGAGGAACGCACTCGCAGAAAGAAAGCAGAGACTGAGCTACTAGAGTTACGCACAATGAAGGACAATCTGGGCCGTGTGTCTCGACTGGTAGCTACTGAGATGACAGCTTTACGAGAGTTGTGTCAGCAGGAGAAGGAAGAGGCTATGAGAATGAAGTCAGAAGCTGACAGAGTAAGCATATTAGAAATATTATTCAGTTGGGAATGTATCCTATAAATGAAATTTATAATATAAGCCTGCAAATCAGATACCATTCTTATTTCTGGTGAGCCTTTATAACATTTTTAACACTGAATTTAAAACCAGATTTCTGATAATTTGATCTAAAACACCCCAGTTCTGGTTTTTAAAAAGGCATAAACATTGGGTAAGGTTGGTCAAGCATTTAATGATAAAATTCTGCGAAGAATCAGCCAAAGAAATGCTTAACACATATATTATGCGGAAAACTGTTGTTTTTTAATGTGCTGCAGGTGTGGAAACCTAAATGGTGCCATTTGTGCACTTTTTAAAATTGGCTTTTTGTGATATTCTTATAAAGCACTAAATCCCTAACAATTTCATACTAAAACCCTATAAATATCTTAAAATGTAGTCTGTTTGAATATTAAACATGGAACTATGATATTATGAGAAAAACAAGCTTGATTGGTCAGTCAGTTGTTTGCCTGCAACATCGTGGCTACTTGGCTATACTACATGAAGTGCTGAATATAATATAACTGTTATTAAATTTCAGAGCTTTATCCAACTTGTTATTAATTTTAACAGTGAAAGGGACTATTTGTCGGAAAAATTTGTCATTATTTCAGACCAAAAAAAAAGGGGACCAACTACTGGCGAAAAGTTTATTCACTGTAGACAGCATTCTGCTAAACATCAAAACTTCATCTAATTTCCTAAAATGCCAACCATGACATACTTTCAGAAAAATTAATTTTTAACAATGCCAAGGGCTGATTTGAGCATTTTAAACACCGGTATGTCTTTCAGCTAAAGGAGAAGTGTTTTATTAAAAATAAACCAAAAACAAATGGCCAATATTGACCTTGTTCTCGTTTTTAGCTTCTCCTGTATTATTTTGTTCCTGATAAATGGTCCCCTTTAGTTTTCCTCATCACATAAGTTAATACCTATGGACTGTATTTTTTGGTAAAATAAAATGGCTGATTTTGGTGTTAACTTCTATTTCATGGATATTTTGCAAAATAAAATATTTAAAACAATTATTCTTATGGGAATGCTAAGGGATTCTGCGCATTGTGTTCTTTTTTAGAACCACAATAAATGACCCCACTTGAGGTTATAATATTCTCTAAAATCTTAAAATTAAAATAAAATACAAAATCTGTTGAATTTAAGTTCAATTTAAGGACTCTTTGCCGCAATCTAACATAGACATCCCAAACTCAGCACAGAGATAGCAGAAAAGGAGAGTATTGTAATCACTGAAAACAGTACATTCCTCAGTCTTTGCTATAATCGATCTCAAGTATCGATTTCTTCTTGGCAGCCATAGGTGTAGGTGTGATAGTGAAATTCACATTCCCTGTGAAGGCTGCTTGATTGAAACAATTAAGCATGGAGAAATGATCAAGTAGCGCGGTGTCTTTTTCACAGATTCAACAAATTTTTTTACAAGAATACAATTGAAACATAATAAAAAAAATTAGATTTTTTAGCAGCTTCTACTTTATTGAAACCTGAACAAAAGTTTTCTAGTTTTGAATTCTTCTGTCTGCACCTCTTTAATATATCCATTCCAAACAAATATATCTGATTTAATCAAGATTCCCAATAAGTTTTTAAACAATAGGGATAAAATCATTAGAAGTGCCTTTAAGGAAATGCTACAGCTACGTATGGATAGGCTTTACTTTGACATGAAATGTAAAGGATCTGTACTATTCAAGGCCGGCTGAGAAGCATACTTACATCATATCAACTGCTGAAAACTCCTTTCTCAATCTTTCTTATATACTAGCATCAAGAAATCTAGTGTTAGAGAGTACTGAATGTGTCAAACGTCTACAGCTAACTGACATTACTGAAGGCCTTAGAAATCCTCGTATTGGCTTTTATGACGCCCAGTGTACAATGAGTTTTGAGATTAAAAGAAGTCAATGCTTGAGCTTCACTCCCTCAAAAAAGGTCTTTATGTACAGTGGCGTAGCAAGCTTAGGTGGTACCCGGTGCGGAAAAGTTCTTGTCACCCCCCCATTTAAATGATTAAAAGATGGAACAGTTCCAAGTGTTATTTTTTGGATAGTCAAAGGTAATCCCACAAGAGTTTAAGAGTTTATCGATAGATGCAGCTGCAACGAATTTATCTGATGTAACTCAAACTCAACGCATTATGCAAAATTAGTAATAATTATTTTGTTATATAAAAACAAAACTAAGCTCCGAAATCATGATATATTATGAATCAACCATCCATAAAGCGATTAGAGTTACCATGCTGTTGCCATGTTGTAACCAGTGCTACCATTGGTGCATATAAGACATAATAGTTAACCTAATTCAGCTAATTTTGTTAGGATTAAGGAAAGACATACATATCAAGTACATTGTTTGATTTCATCAAAGGCTTATGTCTTTATACAGTACTTTACTGTGTATATTTTTTATTTCTTATTTCTCGCCGGGTGATCGCCTAGTGGAGGAATGCTTTCATTTCGGTGTGTTTATGTTTCTGAGTACTTTACCCGCTCGCCCTCATAGCGGCTGGCTCTTAGAGTGGAACTGACATCTTAAGCTAATTCAGTCTGTCTAAGTTTCTCGCATTACTAACATGCATAGACTCTCATATTCACAAGTATTAATTATATTGTGTAGTTGTGTAGGAGTGCTTCACCAATAAAGTTATTGTAGTTTCAGTTATTGTTCTGAAATATTCTCCTACAATATTTCTCTTATGTAGAAGGTGTTTCTACATAATTAATGGCGACCCTGCCAGGATGCGAATATAATATTTTTATTCGTGTGATCTAATCGTTCTATACGATTCGTGTGTTGTGCGCTGTTAGACGGCTTCCACAACCATCGCTCTGGCGTATTACCATCTGCTTCTACAAGCATCGCTCTGTGTACGGGAGCATCTCATCATACATTTTACGAGGTAAGTGACAGCCTTCCTTTCCATTCCTATAGTTCAAATACAGTGTGATTCACGATGTCATGCTCAGAAGATGATAGTGCTAAACTAACCCCCCAGCAACAAGCCACCATGGCTGCATCCATTAAGAATTACAAGTCTAATAGGGCTTTGATTAAGGGGAAACTGACTAGATTCAAACAAAGTGTCGAAAATGCCGAAGACGAAGTATCTATTGAGGAACTACGCTTGCGCCTATCACAATTTAAATCTCTATATGACGATTTTGACGACATTCAGACAAAAATTGATCTTCTAGATGGCGACACAGATTCCGAGCGGGAAAGAGCAGATTTCGAGGACAAATATTTTGCCACTATAAATAAATGCCAACGCAAAATCAAAGATTTTGAAAATACATTATTAGCGACCAATGGTTCAACAGTAGGCCTGCCTGCGCCTTCACAGACCCATTTCGAAGGTAATCAGCGTGCACAGTTACCCAAGTTAGAAGTTCCGACTTTCAGCGGAGATTATCAGGAGTGGCTTCCCTACAAGGAATTATTTATTGCTCTAGTACACTCGAATGAAACAATTTCTACCATTCAGAAGTTTCACTATTTGCGTCTTTCTCTGAAGTGTGATGCCTCTAAATTGGTCGATTCACTCCCTGTGACGTCAGAAAACTACAGCGTGGCCTGGCAATTGCTTCAAGAAAGATACCAGAATCAAAAAATAATTGTACAGAATCTTATCAGATCTCTTTTTGAATACGTTAAGGTCACTAAAGAATCCGCCCCTCAGCTGCGTAATCTTTTGGATCATTTCCAACGACAAGTGCGCACACTAGAAGGAATAGGCCAGCCTGTTCAACACTGGGACGCTTTTCTTATCCATTTGATTATTTCCAAAATGGATCCAGCTACGCTTCGTGCTTGGGAATTTGAATCTTCTCCTACCGAGGTTCCAAAATTTTCAGACATCTGTAAATTTCTGGAAATTAGGTGCCAGTCTCTTGATGTTTTGGAACAGGAAAAGGAAGGGAGAAATAAGTTACACAAGGTCGAAACAGTCAAAGATACTGCCAAAAAGTTACATATTGGTAAATATGGCGATCATCCTAAGTCTTACTTTGCATCTAGCTCTCAGAAGTGTTCATACTGTAAGGAAGAGCATTTTATCCAGCGCTGTCCTACATTCAGAAATTTAGATTATAAGGACAAGAAGAAATTCGTTTGGGACAATAAGTTGTGCACAAATTGTCTCCATCGAGGGCACGTTTCTGCCAACTGTAAGGGGTCTACATGTAGAACTTGCAACAAAAAACATAACACGCTTCTTCATTTTCAAGATGGCTGTAATATTTCAAAAAGTGAAGAGAAACCTACTGATGTCAGCAGTGCGGTTGTTCCTCATACTACGGTGCAATCCCTCGCCGGTATCGCTTGTGGTCCTACTCAAGTAATGCTTTCTACAGCTAACGTATTAGTGCAAGCATCAGATGGGACTTACCACACCTGTAGGGCTCTTCTGGATTCGGGCTCTACACATAGCTTCATTTCACAAGACTTGTGCCAGCAACTGAGACTGAAGTGTTATGATTCCTCTGTAGCAGTTTCCAGCATAAATTCGCATTCTTCACAAGTGTTGTGCAGTACTCACGTCAAGTTCAAAGATGCTTACCGTAAAGGATTTAAGGGTGAGATGCAATGCTTAGTCCTGCCAACTATCGCTACTGATGTTCCTTCATTGCCTGTAGACGTTAGTAGCATGCATTTTCCGTTAGGAATACAAATAGCTGATCCAAAGTTCGACATTCCAGCTAGAGTGGACATGTTGATTGGCGCAGACTTGTTTTGGGAGTTACTTCTTGGACAAGTTATCTATCTTGGATCACGTCCCAATGATGGGCTTTCGTTACGTGAAACGAAACTTGGATGGATAATCACAGGAGTTGTTCCTGTAACTTCACATAGTAACGCAAGTCCTAAGTGTCATTTCATCTCTACGGAAATGCTGTCGCAACAGATGGAGAGATTCTGGTATCAAGAGGAGCTTCCAACTCGCATATTATCGGAGGACGAGAACCGTTGTGAGGAGTTGTTTGTTTCTTCAGTTAAACGCCAGCCTGATGGACGATACAGTGTACAGATGCCTATGAAGGATCCTACCTCTGTTCTTGGTGCTTCTCGGCAACAGGCCTTGAAGAGATTTTTCGCTATGGAAACTAGACTTCACAGAAATCCGAAATTGCTGTCTGAGTATGCAAAATTCATGACAGAATATATTGACCTGGGTCACATGGAAAGAATCACTTCCGGTTTTGATGACGATGGAAATCATGTTTATTATCTGCCACATCATCCTGTGATCAAGGAATCCAGTACGACTACTAAGTTGAGGGTGGTCTTCGATGGCTCTGCCAAGTCTTCTTCTGGAAAATCGTTGAATGACTTACTCATGGTAGGACCTTTACTGCAACAAGATCTTTATTCATTAATATTACGACTGCGTTGTCATCGTTATGCAGTGACAGCGGACATAGAAACGATGTACAGAAATGTGCTTCTAGACGAGACGCAGCGGGACCTACAGCGCATTTTCTGGAGAGAAAGCAAAGACAAACCTATTCAGATTTTTAGACTCAACACGGTCACTTACGGCTTGTCTCCATCTTCCTTCCTTGCCATCAGAGTGCTCCACAGACTTGCTGAAGATGAAGGCCATAGATTCCCTCTAGCTGCTCAAGCACTTAAGCATGATTTTTATGTTGATGATTACATCGGCGGTAGCTCTTCTGTTGAAGAAGTTATGGAATTGAGACAACAACTCACCGACATATTACGTTGTGGAGGCTTTCATATAACAAAATGGTGTGCCAACGATGAAAGGATACTTTCAACTATACCAGAGTTTGAACGCTCCACCTGCACTCTGTTGGATTTCGAAGACAATCAGTCCATGAAGACTTTGGGCCTACACTGGAACCCGAAAGTTGATTCACTACAGTATGTCGTTGCAAATCAAATCACGGCATTCACCAAGAGGAAAATACTCTCAGAGATTTCTAAACTTTTTGACCCTCTTGGTCTACTGGGACCTGTCATAACTTTGGCCAAATTGATTATACAACAATTATGGAAGCTGCAGACTGGGTGGGATGATCCAGTACCAGAAGATATTTTACATGTCTGGAACAGAATTCATGTAAATCTCCCAGAAGTTATGAAGATAAGAATCCCACGATATGTGCTTTGTGATCAAAGGTCACCTACTGTCGATTTGCATATCTTTTGTGACGCAAGCGAAGCTGCTTATGGAGCCTGTGCTTACTTAAGAGTTTCTTCAGATGGTGTTTATCAAACACGCTTACTCACAGCAAAATCCAGAGTTTCACCATTGAAGAAAATATCCCTGCCACGCCTTGAACTCTCTGCAGCCCTCTTAGCGTCTGAACTGTACGTGAAGATTTTGTCTGCCATAACATTTGTTCCTGATAGGACTTACTTTTGGACTGACTCTACCATTGTTCTCGCATGGTTGGCTCGACCTCCAGAGAAATGGTCTACTTATGTCGCCAATCGTGTTACTAAAATCCAGAATGCTACGCAGAGTCATGAATGGCACCACGTGCGTTCGGTGGAAAACCCTGCAGATGTTATAAGCAGAGGATTATTCCCCGAAGAACTTCAGTCTAACGATTTGTGGTGGTTTGGACCTACATTTCTGAATCACGTTGAGGATGACTGGCCCATCTGTACTGATGCATTGCCTGAACATGTCCCCGAAACCAAAAAGCATGCTGAAACGTGTCTGACAGTCTTCAGCCAAGAAGACCTGCTACTTAAATATTCTTCACTTCGTAAACTGCTTCGAGTGGTAGCTTGGTGTCTTCGCTTCATACATAATGTTTCACCTGGGTCCTCGTCTATTAAGGGTCCTATTTCTTTGGCAGAAGTGGACAAGGCAAAAATCTGCATACTTAGATTGCTTCAAAGGCAGGCTTTTCCCAAGGAAATGCATCAACTGGAAACTGGACAAGCAGTCGACAAACAGAGTCGCATCTCCTCTCTTTCGCCGTTTATTGACGAAAATGGTTTGATACAGGTAGGAGGACGCATTCAACATGCGGATTTGAGCTATAATCAAAGGCATCCTATAATATTGCCCAAGAATCATCACCTGACATTTCTTATTGTTAGGGATGAGCATTATAGAAATCTCCATCTTGGCCCGCAGTCTCTTCTGTATGCTTTGCGCCAGAAATATTGGCCAATGAATGGGTTACGAACAGTGAAATCAGCACTGAAAGAATGTCTGGTTTGCTTCCGCTTCAAGCCCAAGTCAGCACAGCAAATTATGGGTTCCTTGCCAGAGGTACGCATTGTTCCATCAAGACCATTTACTCACACCGGAGTAGATTATGCTGGACCATTTAACATAAAGACTGGTTTGGCTCGATCTAGAACTGTCTCTAAAGCCTACATAGCATTGTTTGTGTGCATGGCCACGAAGGCACTCCACTTGGAATTGGTGTCATCATTATCCACCGAAGCCTTCATATCTGCCTTGAAAAGATTCATTTCACGTCGAGGCAGAGCCGAGCATATTTACTCTGACAACGGTAGCAATTTTGTGGGCGCTTGTAGAGAGCTTCAGAAGTTGTACGACTTGGTTACTTCTGCTCCAGTGAAGGAAGAGATCATTACCTATACCTCGGATCTTGGCATTACTTGGCACTTTTCTCCACCTAAAGGACCACATTTTGGGGCGCTATGGGAGATAAATGTTAAATGTGTTAAAGCCCATTTGCTTAAAGCAATCAGATATTCAGTTCTTACATTCGAGGAATGTTACACACTGTTAGCCCAAATCGAGGCTATTTTGAACTCCCGACCTCTGACCCCTTTGTCTGAGAACCCTAGTGATCTTTTACCTCTAACGCCGGCTCATTTCTTAGTCGGGGGTCCTATCACTGCCTATCCTGAACCCACTTTGGAATATGTCCATGATACCCGGCTGTCACGTTGGCAGACTATTGAGAAAAGGAAGCAGCAGTTCTGGTGCAGATGGTCCAAGGAGTATTTATGCAGCCTGCAGCACAGACGCAAGTGGACGGAAACTGCACCCAACGTGGAGATTGGTGATTTGGTTCTGCTTGGGACTGATGGTATTCCTCCCCTTGTTTGGCCTGCAGCCAGGATCACAGCACTGCACCCCGGCCCTGATGGAAGAGTCAGAGTCGTCACCGTCCGCACAGCCAAGGGCGAATATAAGCGTCCAATTGTTAAAATCTATCCCTTGCCTAAAGATGTCAATTTCACTAATTCCCCCGCCCCCCGGCATGTTTGATTTCATCAAAGGCTTATGTCTTTATACAGTACTTTACTGTGTATATTTTTTATTTCTTATTTCTCGCCGGGTGATCGCCTAGTGGAGGAATGCTTTCATTTCGGTGTGTTTATGTTTCTGAGTACTTTACCCGCTCGCCCTCATAGCGGCTGGCTCTTAGAGTGGAACTGACATCTTAAGCTAATTCAGTCTGTCTAAGTTTCTCGCATTACTAACATGCATAGACTCTCATATTCACAAGTATTAATTATATTGTGTTGTGTAGGAGTGCTTCACCAATAAAGTTATTGTAGTTTCAGTTATTGTTCTGAAATATTCTCCTACAATATTTCTCTTATGTAGAAGGTGTTTCTACATACATTATACTGTACATTGTACATTGTACTGTTAAACGACAATAAATTCCATTATTATTATTATTATTATTAATCTAAAGTGCGTTATAGACAGACAGATATAGGCCTACATTGTTTTCGTGAGCGACAGAGTGTGGGTTTTACCGTTAATAAAGCGAACATCTAGGCCAAAATACACTCCCGAAATTGTGCAAATTTTTATTTTTTGAGTGATGTTTTTATATTTTATATTTTGTTTTCCAAACGAAATCTCTAATTTTGGAAAGATGAATTTTGATAAAACGACAAAATTTTGTATTTATGTCGGATACCTTCCAAGATGTGAACCGAAGATTGGAGAAACGTTTTCCTTATTTTTACATAAAGAAAGTTTTCTCGAAAACGGCTCTAAAAATATTCTTTAAATTTTGCACATGGGTTGGTTATACTAAGAGCTAAAACTTTTATTTGAAGCACTTTTTCGAAATAATTCTCTGAAGGGTAGTTATAAGCCACCCACTCTGAATACGCGCACTTTGCAATACGGCATCTTGCAACGGAAAATCGTACGAAAACAAAATTTTGCATTTGGGTTAAGTACCTTATGGGGATGTGACACGAAGATTGGAGACAATTTTCTTTTATTTTTAAGGGGAGGCTAACTTTTATTTGGGCGGAGGAAGTAATGTGAATTATACATCAATTTTTTATAGGTTGATCCTAAGAAATTTCATAAACAAGTACTGTAACTATTTTACGGAACTGTATAATTAATAATCTATTCTTAAATATGCGCACAAACCAGTTCAAAATCTAGATTGAAGGAGACTTCGGAGTCAACTCACATTCGAAGTTTATTTTCGTCAAA
Source organism: Ectobius pallidus (assembly GCA_964059195.1). NCBI lineage: Eukaryota > Metazoa > Arthropoda > Insecta > Blattodea > Ectobiidae > Ectobius > Ectobius pallidus. The sequence continues at coordinate 17,223,324 of CAXKWD010000005.1, forward strand.
GCCATGACTGCCGCAACGGGTAGAATTGGTTGCGGCTTAAGTGATATAAAATATCACAGATTGTTAAAGTCTAATTTAAATTAATGAAACTGCAGAGACAAGCATCGACAGAAATAAACACCCCTCCCCCTATCCATAATATTATTGTTCGTATCGACACAGCGGCCAGTTAGCCGCGTTTTATTACCTTGGTTGACTGCACTTAAAACTAAAAGTTTCAATACGCATGTTGACCTGTAGAAAGTTGTTAAGCTTATTTAATTGTTTTAAATAATATTATTATTTTCTTTAAATTCCCTTGAGCGATTTTTTTATTTACCGGTACAAAGACACATTTTTATTTTGTCACCCCCCGGGCGATGGCACCCGGGGCGGCCCGCACCCCCCGCACCCCCCTTCCTACGCCACTGTTTATGTAGACCTTTATAAAGAATGCACTCAATACAACTCATGGATTAGACATCATGAAGGCCTTACCTCGAGCAAATGGCACGAAGCTTTAAAAATAACAGCTAACATCTCAGCAGTACGAGCTCTACCAGGTAGGACCCAGGATAATAACCTCTGTCATTGGTGTCATGGAAAATGCACACATTCTGAGTTCCTGCCCATTTAAAGAAACTCTACAAAACTTTTGTAATCACACAGTCCATGCTTTCATTGCAGTAAAACTTTGATCCATCTATATCCAGGTGTTTGAAGTTCACTGTTTAACAACGAAGGGGAGCTCAAAGAAAATAGATATGATTGCCAAACCATCTAACAGTGAAGTGAGGTATATATTAGATCCCATAATCAGGTTTGGAAAACATAGCGGGCAGCCTGAGGAAATCAATGAAGAAAAGAAAGTCATATATTATATATCAACTACTTCACATTTCAAACAGAAGTACAACCTTTAAGCAATTGAAGTAATTAGCCTGATGGTAGGAGCACGTGGTACTATCGCATCACTTCTTCTCTACCTTGAAAAGGTTGAACCTGAATAAAAAGAAAATCAGGGGTATTGTCAATGCTACTCTGCATGGTTCACTCGCTCTTCTTCATCACTTATATAGCAGTTAATAATGTTCAGTTAATGTTTAATAATATTTATATCTATAATAATGTTATAGTTGATCACCTTGGGACATGGTTATTTCTTGAATATTTGTGTCATTACACTCTGTCCTTATTGGTGGCCTGTATGTACAGGGAGCAGTTATTTTCAGTAAATATACATAAGATTCTAGATGCTGTGACATGAAATATTAATAACTATGTATACCTTCTGTTAGTTATCTATACTTTCTGTTTGGTTTATAGGCACAAAAGGAGCGCAATGTGTTGGCACATCAGAGCACTCTGCTGCTAGCGGATGTAATGGGAGATGAAAAGCTGATGCTGCTTCTGCAAGAGATTGAAGTGCTTAAGAGGACTTTAGAAGAAGTACAACAGAAGCATGCAACTGAAATTCAAGAACTGCAGGTACTGTATTTATTTAATACTTTTTCTCTTTCTTCTATCTTGTAAAGGTATACGACGGACAGCTCCAAGATAAACGGAACCAGGGCTGGCATCTATGGGCCTAAGAGGTGAGAACTGAATCTAAGACGAGGCTATCATACTTTTTGGGAGGTTATACCACAGTGTCCAGGCTGAAATATTTGCTATTTTGGCCTTTGTTCATATTTTAGGGATGCCTTGGCTGCATGGTCAGATTTTTTTTTTTTTAATAATTTAATTATTACCGGCATGCTCCATTCCTTAAGAATACTACATGCCTTTAACTTCAATATACACAATATACAATATACACCAATATCCTTATTATCAGCACCTGCTAAAATATTTGAAAGCATATTATATATCCATATCTTCAATCACGTAAAAATTAATATTTCTACAAATCAACATGGATTCATGCCTAGAAGATCAACGCTTACAAATCTTTTGAATTTTACACACTATGTTTCATCAGGATTAGATAAAAGAAAACAAGTTGATGTGATATATACTGACTTTCAAAAAGCGTTCGATAAAGTAGATCATGACATTTTAATTAACAAACTAACGGCCTACAATTTTGCCTCACCCTTGCTAACACTTATTGTTTCATATTTAAGCAACAGATCACAGGTTGTGTCATATAAATGTCATTTATCAAAAATAATAACTCAATTCTGGTGTTCCTCAGAGATCAAATCTAGGTCCTTTATTTTTTCTCCTATTTATTAATGACATCTTTGATCAGGTCCGTTTTTCAAATATTACTGCATTTGCTGATGATATAAAATTATTTAAAATAATTTTGAGTCCTAATGATTGTATGGAACTGCAGAATGATTTAAATAAATTAAGTGAATGGAGTGGACATAATAAATTACCTTTAAACATAAAGAAATGCAAAATTATGTCTTTCTCTAGATCTAAAAATATTATTGCATGGCAATATTGTATTAATGGTATTCAGTTGAACAAAATGACCACTATGAATGATTTAGGTATATTATTTAACAATAATTTAACTTTCTCGAATCATATTAATAATATTATTTGTAAAACTCTTAAAAATCTTGGATTTATTATCAGAAACTCAAAATATTGTAGTATAAGTACACTATTTAGACCATAGGTGAGCAACTGAGGGGAAACGTTTTAGTCCCCATCCCTTGTTGTGACGTAAGAAACCTGTTCTTCATGTTCAGTGTCACGTCGAAACTGCTTTATGCTGACGTCAAGGACGACTGTAGTGGGAGAAATTCCCCTACCGCACAGTGACACTATGTGCCACAGATGCGCACCCATGATTTAGACTATACAGAACCATTGTCAGACCAAAATTAGAATATTGCTCATTAATTTGGAATCCTACTACCATTAAATACAGGGAATTGATAGAGTCCATTCAAAATAAATTTCTAAAATATACGTATTTCAAACAATTTAACTACTACCCTAAATTTGAATCATATTCAACTATGTTACAGTATTTCAATATCCCTGAATTATCACACAGACGAAATATTCATGCATTGTTGTTTATTTATTGAATATCCAAATTGAAATAAACCCTATTTCACCCGAAGGTATATTAGGGTTAGAGATATATTCTCAAAGAAATATATTTTTATGTTTCACGTTATAGATCTCATAAATTGCATAGTCTTTTTTTCATCCCAAAAGTAAACACTGACTCTCATAATAATTCTCCTCTTTATAATGTACTCCGACTATACAATCAGTTGCACAAAATGGACAATATAGATATTTTTAATACTAACAATAAGCAGTTTAAAAATATATGTGAAAAAAATTTGAAAATTTTAAAATAATAATTATTAAATTTTTCTCCATGTCATTTTCTTTACTTGAATCTTTCTGATATGTATATTTTCCTCCAAAACTATTACATTATTATTTGTATTATTATTTGTTTTTTCATATTATGTTCCCTTGTGTAATTGTCATATTGTTTGTGTTTCTGGTTTTCTTTTCTGTGTGTTTTTTTCCTTATTGTTGTTATAGCATTAGCTTAATTATTTTGAATATCAATTTAAATATTTAATTTTAGAATTTTAGAATAGGCTATTGCATTAGCCTGTAATATTCTTAGTACAATAAATAAATAAATTTGCAAATATTTAACTTACATTATAGTATGTTCAGTGAGAATGTTCTAAAACGTCTGCAATACTTAATTCTAATACAATGTGTAAGGTTATTTAGTAAGGTAATTTGAAATTTGTGTTTTAGATACTCTATATCTGTGAAGTTTATGAATTTCACGAAATTAAAAAAGTTTTTTAAATGAGTTTTTATAAGTTCCTCTTTGGTTACGGGCCATGCGCATCCTCTACTTTGTATTTTCATGATCATGTCATTTCTTTGTTGGTTTACAATTTTACATCGGAATATTATGTGACCTAATGTTTGATCCTCTTCTTAGCACTTGCATAATGGGCTATCCAGTAAAGCAAATCTGTGGCGATATGATCTAAGCTTGCCATGTCCTGTGATCATTGTAGTGAACTCTTGGCAAATAGGCAGTTTCTGCCTTAATCTGCTTCTCACGGATGGAAAGAATTCTTTAGTTCTTGCTTCTTTCCTTGATGCTGTCCATTGTTGTTGCCATGCATCGAGTCCAGTGACTCAGACAATAACCTTAAAGAGACAGCACTATTAACAACAAACTTTCTTCTTGACTATTTCAGTACAAACAATCTTACAACTAATGTAAATAAGACAGGTATTATTAAGTTTGAACTAGCAAACTGCCTACAGGAAAACAAATTTAATATTGCAATTAATGGCACTGATATAGAAGAAAAAAAATAGTCATCAGTTCTTAGGAATATTAGTAGATAAGCATCTATCCTGGAAACTGCATGTAAATGAAGTCTGTAAGAAGGTAAGCAAGGGCATATATATTGTGAAGTACATGTCAGAATACGTTGGCACTGCTACACTAAAAATGATTTATTATGGGCTAGTTTATCCACATATCCTATATGGTATTGAAGTATGGGGAGCATGTGCCTATACACATTTATGTAGAATACTTATACTACAGAAGCGGTGTCTTAGAATAATATATAAACTGGGAAGGTTAGACAGCTGCAGAGATATATTTAGGAAGGAAAAAATACTAACAATAATGTCATTATATATATATAGGGTAATTTTACTTTTAAAATCTAAACCAGAATTAAACGTAGCCATAGATGAAATTCACCAGTATGACACTCGATCAAACATAAACCTATACACAAAAAGATACAACACAAAATCATCAAACAGGGATCCATATGTAATTGGGGTACAGTTCTATAATAAACTACCAAACACTTTAAAACAGTGCACTGGGAAAAAATTTACACAAAAATTAAAGAGCACTTTACAGCACTTTACAGGATAGATGAACTCTAAATTAGATAGGGTAAATAGTTCTATGATATCTATTAATTAATGAATCTTGTATTCTGGTATGATCATAGTCTGTAATTAGATTTAAGTTTGACATGTCCAAAATCAATATGTAATTGATACACTGGATGAAATAAAATTATTATTATTATTATTATTATTATTATTATTATTATTATTATTATTATTATTCTTGATGCATGGCAACAGCAATGGACAGCATCAAGGAAAGGAGCAATAACTAAGTATCTGTTCTGACAGCCAGGTTGCTTTGAAAACACTATGTGCCAGCAAAACAAGGTCAAAGTTGGTACTGGAATGCAAAGAAAACTGACAGTTTTTTATAACTTAAGTGGGAAAGTATGGATAACTACATTATAAACATAAGTATTCCTTTTATTTCTGTCAATCGAGACCATTCCTAACGTGGACAGCTCTCAGCACCAGTTGGTCCAAGTTAATGTGGTTTCTCTCTATTGATATATAACATTCGTAACTAGTTTATTCTTATGTTGCAGGACAAACTGGAGGAAAGAGAAGGTGAAGCACAGTTGGAGCTGCTGGAAGAGAAGCTACGACTCGCGGAATCAGAGTTGCAGTGTGCTCTTCAGAGAGCAGAGCAAGCTGAGATATCATCTTCACAACTCATCAGTAAGGGTGAGAGTGCCCTGTAGTTAGATACTAATAGCAACTTTGTTTCTATTTTTGAATTCACTGAACACTAACCTGTAGTTCATTGCAGTAGAGTAGACTCTGGATTATCCAATAACGGAAGGGAATAGTATCACAGATAAAGCAAAACCACTGTTAATACTTCCACTGCTACAGCCATATACAGAGTGTGAATGAATAACACCGAAATATTTTACCTGTTCATAGAGGGGAGATAGACGAGCAACTTTTATTAGGATATTTTTGCTCTATAGATTCAATATTTCCTGTTACAGCATAATATCTCCCAAAGCATGGCCACCACTGACCTTTAAAATTTGTATTAAAAAAAAAATGCAAACTAAAGGAACTTTGTTGTTAACACTGTAGTTATGAATAAAAAAACGAATGCAATCACGGCCAAGTCATGTGATTAGTCTGTAAATTTTGCAGATAATGAAAACTCTAAATTATGATATAGGTGTTGATGAATGATTAAGAACCATGGTTTTATTGATCACTAAGAAGGCATAAAGTCATTTTAATGAAAATTTTAACCCTATTTCGCTTAATTATCGACTTATGAGCACCAAATTGTGAAAACATTTATGCCCTGTTAGCATAAACATTTTACATCGTAGAGCAAAAATCTCCCAATAAAGTTGCTTATCTATGCCCCCTCTACACACAGGTAAAATATTTCTATGTTCTTCATTAACACTTTGTATATGCATCAGCACACATCATTGCTGGGCATGCTATTCACGCATATATACAACACACAATTTGCATGCCTATAGGCTCCGTGAGAGTGAATTAAAGTGTGTGAGCATAGAGTGTCATCTGTTGTTTACGTCCTGACACCATCATTGTCTGCCTTGAACTGCCATCTGGTAGCTAAATATTTCAAGCAATGCATTGCACCTTGCATTAAAATGCATTATAAAGCTGCAGTGTTGTGACGACTTGCGGGCTATGCAAGGGTTGCATAAATCAGTTTCAATGTCAAGAAATAAGTGCTGTGATCTTGTTTCAGAGGAAACTGACAAATTATTTGCAATTATTTGTCCATTTATGATTACAAAAGAAATTTGAAAATTAATTCAGCACCACAAATTTGCACAGTTAGCAGTGATTAATCAGAGAAACTGCATTAAAGTGTGTATTAATAGAGATAAACACAAAGTTAGTAAAGAATCAAAGTTATAAATGAAAGTATTGGTACATGCTATATGCCTATATAATAATGCTGTAGAGCCAACTGCTGTCTTTCAAGCCATTTCACATAGGATTAGTCCTTTCTGTGAAGGAAAATGTAAGCAAGTCTATAAAACAACATTCTGTGAATTCTAAATTTCCATTGTTCATCACATCCCTCATGACCGTGTGAACTTCTGAAATTTCTTGCAAGAGTTCTAGATTAATGTAGAATTCAAAAAATTGGTCACTGATAAACTTACCCCTAACTGCTCATATACGTTAATTTGTATTATTATTATTATTATTATTATTATTATTATTATTATTATTATTATTATTATTATTATTATTGTTATTGTTATTGTTATTATTATTATTATTATTATTATTGTTATTGTTATTATTATTTTTTAAAATTTTTTTTTCTTTCTCTTATTTTATTTATGTATTTATTTATTTTTATTCAGGTTTAAGTCTTCTTTGAGAGGCTTTACATTATAGTTGGCATTTGACCATGTAGGTGTAACTTGTGCTATTTCTTATTTGCCATTGCTTGGAGACTCTTGACTGAGGGTATGCAATGACCTGGAGCTAAGAATGGTTTAGAGGTTGAACCACAGTAGGCCTATACTATAATAGTTATGAAGCTCTAATGAAAGGAATATGCAACCCTTTGACAGACTGGGAGAGAAAGAAACATTACTGCCAAATGTATCTTTATCTGCGAAAATTCAACAGCGAGATGTCTATCCGATAGACAAAATACTGCACTCTTGAAGATACAGATGTTTAAGTGAATAAAAACAAGTTGTAGTTACAAAATTGATGGCATTATTTATCTAGTAAATATGAGATTCCCTTCTCCATATTTTTTATCTGACAGAACTCCAAGATGTAGGCTAAGTAGGCTTACTGTTAAATTGTATTAATTATGACAAATAGGCATACTTTTTAAATAAGCCTTTAACAAAACAATTTTGTCTTTTCTGTAGTCTTATTAAACATGATAAATTATTGAGCTGGAGCGTATTCGTCAATTGTTTTTCTGACCTTCGATTGTTTGATTGTTGAATCAGAAGGAAAACTAGATTAATTCATTTTGCAAAATATCTTTCTTGAATTATCAATCAGTTTAGTAGAGTTGAAACTATTATCGTCAGCACTTATGTAGTTTGTAATGCTGCACTACACAGAATGTCAACGCCATCATTCATCTCAGTGTCCATGCCAGAAGAATGAAGTCTTTTAAGCACTCGCACAAAAAATATTCATAACTATGGTAGTTAGAAAGAAGTAATATTACTTAAAAGAAAACAGAATGTTTAAAGAAATGTTTCACAGATCTGTTAATTGGTATAACTCAGTAGGCACAACTAGAAATGAAAATATTTTCTGCACGATAAACTGCTGCCATTCCAAAGCCCTGAAAGCCACATGGTCAACATGAGAAACGCGTGTCAAGACTAGTGTTTTCTCTTGCTCAATGCTGGATCGCTGAAATCTCGACGGTCGAAAAAACTATGGGGACCTTCGCTGCTGTTATAGTGCACTGTGGTTGAACATTAAGGGGGTTTCGATGGTGATAAGGAAAGGTTGAAATCTTCTTGTCTTTCTTGCCATGTTTTGTGAAAATATGATAGGGTAGTAGTTTGTGAAGTCTGTCATTTCATGTTCAGTACATGGAGTCGGTGATGTGTAGTGACGTTTTCTGTGAATTGCATGTAGATTTCTGAAGAAATGTGATGTACCAGATTTCTATACAGCAAACACCTGATTATCCATGGGCAGATTGCAGATTATTTTATTGCGAGCGGAACAAAGATAAAACTGGGTGCATAATTTTTTTTTTCCACACTTTTATGTTGCCATATTGTGCATAAAGACTTTGAATTACGTACGAAATCTCATATCCGGCTATATTCATATTCTGCTCGCAAAACTATAAGGGCCTATACAATATTATTGTTAATGAAAATTCTGAATATAACAAGCACTATGATAAATGCCTATTAAAATCACATTAGGTTTTATGTGTAGCCCATAATAACACTGCCTGAAGCTAGAATAGAAATAATTCTAATATTTGGATTATCCATGTTTTATTATTCATGCAGGTCATGGTCCAGTTAACATGGATAATCAGGAGTTTGTTGTATTTCACAGCATGTGTAGAATTAGTCAACTGAATTGTTATATTATTGTTGAACATTTAATGAAGAAACTAACATTATTTTATTTTACTTCTAGTTAACCAGCTGCAGGAAGAACTTGAGGCAAAGAACTGTCCTCCCCCTCCACCACCCCCTCCCCTTCCTCCTCCACTACCACTGTCATTAGGATCCAAACTGTGTGCCACGCCTGTTAAATTGGGAACTGATACAGGAGCATGTCAAGAAACAGGCAATCCAGTACTCGACATGGCTAACATGTTGGGAATCCCAAGGAAAGCAACCGCAGCAGCTGCACTTCCAGGAGGTCAGTGTACTTTGTATTGTATGCTCTTCCTCTCTCTTTACTACATCTTCTTACTGTTCTTCCTCAATTTTGGTACCTAGTTTTCTAGGTAACTTACATTCAATTCAATTTTATTCAGCCTTTGATTACAGCAAGTGTTTGACACTGTCACATTTTAAAAAAATTTGTCAATGACACATTATTAATTTAAATTACAATATTTTCATTGAAGTATTCACACAGACTTGAGTTATTATAAATATTAATGGCACATATTTGCGTAACTATGAACTTGCAGAGGATACTGTCAAAGAACTGTAACACTTCTAGTGTTACCTTCTGCTAACTGATAAATGTGAGAATTCAGTTTTATAAAAACTGTTCATACGGATACAAGTTAGTTAGTTTATCTTATTTAACACACAGTGGCTTACACAGAGTATTTTCGAGAGATTTAGATAATAGTTCAACCACTTTCTTTTGGCAATATTGTTGAAATGTGTACTACAGTAGAATCCGACAAACTCAGCCTAATACGGACCAAAAGGGCGCCAAGTTTCCGAAATGCTGAGTTATTGGGAATAAGGGCTTAAGAATTAAATCTGTTCCCACTTAGAATTCTGTTGAATATCAATTCCGCAATAAAATGGATTTTAGAAAGGCGCCATAACTCAAATATGCTGTATCGGATTTCCATGAAACTTGGTATCCGCATTTATGACGTCCATGAGGAGTACCCTATTGAATTTGAACCTAATCTGTTGATCGGTACCGGAGTAAAACCCAATTTAGTGTCTATTTTAAAGGTGCAATAACTCAAATATGCTTTATCGGATTTTTATGAAACTTCGTATACGCATTTAAAATGTCCATGGAAAAACGTCTATTGATATTCGACTAAATCGGTTGGCCAGTATTGGATTAATGCCCAATTTAGTGCATTTTAGGTTAATATATAAGAAGTTGCGATAACTCAAATATGCTTTATTGGATTTTCCTGAAATTTTGTATATTCATTTATGATGTACATGGGAAGACGTCTACTGATATTGGAACAAATCGGTAAACTGGTACCAGAGTAAAACCCTATCTATTTTAAAGACGCAGTAACTCAAATACGCTTTACCGGATTTTTATGAAACTTGGTATACACATTTATAATGTCCATGGAAAGACTTCTATTGATATTGGATAAATCGGTTGACCTGTTTCGGAGTAATGCTCAATTTAGTGCCTATTTTATGGTAATATACGTATTCGAAAGAATTTATGAAATGCAAATCAGTTATCATGACAACATAGTCAATTGTTTTACTGTGATCTTATAAGGCTTTGGCAATTAAAATACAGTTAGCTATGACAAATAACACCATTGCTTTACATGCGCTTATCCAACTAGACCGTTAAACTGACCCTGGTGGCTGAGTTGATAACGTCTTGGCCTCACATTCTGGAGTTCCATGGTTCAAATCCCAAAACCGGCCAATTTGACTTTTTTTTTGTATTCTGCATATCATAATTGCAATCATAACTGATTAAACAAAAACATACTGGCACTTTGTTACATCAGTTTACCTGATTTTATTTAAGTTTTAAAAGTCTGCCAGCGTAGAACAATCAGTAAAAGAACTGGCTTTCTGTTCTAATATTTGCAGGTTTCATTCCTCCCCAGTTTATTGCATTTAAGTGTGCTATAGATACATGCACGAGAACAGCTTTACAGACTTAAGTATCAGAACATGCACAGCTGTCATTAAATAACCATGAAAAACAACTTTAAAAGTATTTCAATATTTTTGAAACTTTCTTATTGTATGTTTTAATGTCCATTCCTTAAAATCTGTTTTTTTTTCTTCTTGCAGGTGCAATTGATGATATCATAAATCAAATAAAAGGTGGAAAATTCACGCTAAAAGCTACTGAGGTAAGTTTTTACAATTTTGGTTTCATTTATTTAAATGTTACTGTGATTACTTTTCATTGTATTATTGATATCAGCATAGATCCTTGGTGTAATGAAATCATCACAGATATTGATCAATTTAACTTCCTTCGATTCTTAAATTTCATTGCAGCAGTTAACTGTAAATTTGGATAATACCTCTAGCAGTACCAATCACTCCCATTCTGTATTCTATAGTTTTCTCACATATATCCTACACATTGCTTATAGTGAGATTTCTTCTCCATATTAACATCCTTGGCTTGGTTCACATTCTTTTCAGACCTAGGCCTTGTTGTTTTTTTGGTCAGTAACCATGATGTTAGCCCTTCTGAGTGAAGCCATGTCAGAGAAAACAGTCTTCTTCAATACTTTACCTAGGTTCACTTCTTTTCCAATAACTCTTTCCAACCAGTGAATACCATATGTGTTCGCATTATGGACGCCAATGCATAATGAACCAAATAAAAGTTTCCTGCATAATGGTCACATCTCATTTTTAAGAAAAAAATGTTTAGTAATATTTGAAGTCATAAGATTGAATGGCCTGCTTATATTTAAATTCAAGTTGTTATACTGAAATGCATGGAGACAGTAATCGTGATTGGTTCTTATTTTATGAACAAAATATACTTGATTGTTGATTAATATTGTATTCTTTGGATATCTATAGTAGAAAGTTGTGTTGATCAACTTCTGCTTAGAGAATGGATTAGAACCGTCCAAAATATTCAAGTTATATAGTGAGTTTTAGGCTGAAAGTTACCAAATTCACAGAACATGGAACAGATTCACTGGACGAGAATTTATCAGTGTCTGATTGTAATGTGTGTCACATCTGTTTATGCCACTGCTAACTATCGAGTGAGTGTGTGATACAGTCAATATATTAATTAGTTGCAGCCGCTATATCAATACGTATGCTATCAATCGTTTGCTGGCGCATCTTTTAATACATGTTTTTCATCACTAACATTTTTTTCCTTGCAGTAAAAAACCCTTGTTTTCTGTTATAAAAACCTGGGAAAAAAGTGCATCTATTATGCGGTAAATACAGAAATCTATAAACAAAAATAAATAATACAGTATTTATCTTGCCGGTTGTATTATATGGATGTGAGACATGGTCCCTTACTTTTCGGGGAGAAAATCTGAGGGGGACCTAAAAGATGAAAACTGAAGAGCTTCATAACCTGTAGGCCTACTCTTCGCTGAATATAATGAGGGTAATTAAATCTTGGAGGAAGAAATAGGCTAGACATGTTGGACACATTGGGGAGGAAAGACATATCTCAAAACTATTGACTAGGAGACCCGAAGGGAAAGAACCATTTTAAAAATCCAGAAGTAGGTAGGAGGATAATATTAAAATAGATTTAAAGGAAGTAGGATTGGATGGAGTTAGCAAAGAATAAGGTTGAATGGCGGTTCCATAACATAGATAATATTCTTTAACTTGCTTAGGAATTTTTTATTGCCATTGAGTAGGGGCCTATGTAAATTATCAAGTACAACTTTGACTAACACTTGCCACTTTTGCACAGCTGGAGAAACTTGCAAGTGGTTTGGGAAATGTGGAAATCATGAAACTATACAAATAGACAGAACCCATTATTTTTAGCCGGAGAAGTGAAGCCTCCTTTATCTGAATTAACTTGGACGAGAAGTCATGTAGATTATTGAAAATGCGGAGAATGGGGAAATTAAGGTGACATAAAATTCTATCTTACTGTTAAATCGGCTAACTGATGTACAAGCACTGGTAGGTAGGAAAACAGATCTACAGAATCAAAGGTGTTAATTTAATAAGTGCCAGAATGGTACTTTATAAGATAGCGGATGAGAAAAAGTCTTCCCGTCCGTGTGTTTATAGTGCGATAACTCAAATACGCTTTGTCGGATTTTCATGAAACTTGGCATACGCATTTATAACATCCATGAGAAGAAGCCTATTGATATTGGACCAAATCGATTGACCTGTACTGGAGTAATGCCCAATTTAGTGCCTATTTTATGGCAATATATTAGAAAGAATTTAACAAATGCAAATTGGTTATACTGACAACATATTGTTTTACACTCTTCACATACGGCTTTGGAACTTGCAATACAGTTAGCTATGACATATTCCATCGCATATGATTATAAAACTAGTCACATATTTATTTCATTGATAAAGTTGAATACTGTTACATGCAGAAGGTATATTACTGTGAAATAATTTACCCTATGTACATTAAGTGGAGTTCTTCGCCAGTGTTTTTTGTGAAATTTTGACATATTTTAAGAATTTCTTATATCAGTGTATACGAGTATGAATTAAGGTTAAGTATCAAACTTTAGACCTTTGTTCTTCCCTGCTTAATGAATCAATCTGGAGCTTAACTCGAAGACAGATTACAAAAATAACTTATTTTCTGCATATCATAATTGCAATTAACTTATCACTGATTGAACAATAGCATTCTGGCACTTTGTTACATCAGTTTACCTGATTTTATTTTTGTTCTTTAAAAGGCATAAATACAATCATCCATACATGTTTTCCCCTTCCTCATTACTTCAGATAACCGAGGGTTTACTGTTATATATTAACAACTACACTGACAGGCAAAAGAAAAAACCCGATCACTGTAAAATATGTTGTAATTTTAAGAGTAAACATAAATTGGTTGGATGTTTATACATTATTGTTGGTGAGGATGAATTATTATTTTTATTGGACCATTAGCTACAGATACAGCATCGTCGCTTTCTTAATATCTTCACTTTATCACCAAACAAAACAAAGAACATCATGATTCCGATCTGATTTTCATACACATTGCAAGATGTTTCATTGTTGTATTGCATCGTTTTCTTCCAAACTGAAAGAAAACTGTCTCCCTTTGCATCAAAATGATTCAGTAGGTAATTTAGTTGAAATTATGCCTCTCAATCCCAAAGACGTTACCAAAGCTGTTGCTCTAATTGATGATGGACGCAGCCTCCGTTATGCCACTGCAACCTTAGGTTCACTGTACACCATAGTTGCAAGAGGCCGTGAGAAGATTTTGAGAAGCAAGCAGTTATACCAGAAGATACTGGTCTGGCAGAAAAAAGTATGCAATTGCAGTCATTTTATTTCAAGCAATACTTCATAATTTGATCTAAACCATTTTTTTTAAATTTCTTTAAGTGATCGGTTTTTGAAGTAAAACTTCAGTGGCGGTAGAGGGTAAATCGGGAAAATCAGTCACACTAAAACCGTCACGAAATCAGTCACTCTAAAACTGTCATGAAATCAGTCACACTCAAAACCGAACGAAATTACTTACTTGTTTTGGTCCGGACTGCACAGAAAACAATCAACTCAATGATTAGGAGTAATCAAAGGAAAATTTTCAGACCTTACTTCCTCAAGGGTAATAGACAATTCCTAAGCAATCTAAAGGTATATTATCTATTTTATGGAACCCGGAGGTTCATTACCGAGCAAATCAAAAAGTAAAAATCCAAAATTAAAAAATACAAATTTCCAAAATTTAAAAAACAAAATTAAAAATTATAACATCCAAAAATCCAAAATTAATAAATAATAAAATAAAAAATTTAAAAATAAAAAAATAAAAAATTTAAAAAATAAAAAAATTAACAATTCAAAGATTGAAAATTTAAAAAATCCAAAATAAAAAAATTCAAAGCTCCAAAATTAAAAAGTCCAAAATCCAAAATTAAAAAAGTCCAAAAACCCAATATTAAAAAGTTCAATAATGCAAAATTGAAAAAATCCAATAATCAAAAATTGAAAAAATAAAAAAAGTTTTACTTCTGTCGCGTGGCGTTCAACGCACTTTTTTTTGGGGGGGGGGGCCTGTCTTATTATTAAGATAATAGTAAAAGCTGGTGCTATAGACCATTTATATTTATATTGCAGAAACAGAAAGAGGAAAAGAAAGAAGAGCCCCCAGCAGCAGTGCAGGAAATGCTGACCATCCTTGGAACTCTGAAACGGAGACGAAAGAATCCATCACAGCAACCCAGATGGCCACCTCCTGCTGCTGATGTTGCGTTGTGAAGATACTGTGATAGTTCAAATGGTTATTGACAATTAAAAATAAGGGTGCAAATATTTTACAGATTTGATAGCAGGTATGACTTGGCCTGTGTATGTCGAAGACTGTTTTCACGATATTGAGACATTTTAGATTAAGAAACATAATTTCAAAACAGTAGATGCAAGTAAGTCCAGGCTTATATTTTCTTTAATGATGAAGCATTCCACAGTTGAAAGTAAGTTAATTTAGAAACTCATCTTCTCTCTTATGGTATTAATTTAATTCTGTTTAACAATTCAATTGCTTTTTTTTTTGTGTGTGTACTGCAAGATCTGTAGAGGGGAAAAGGTAATCTGCACCACTTCTACCTTTTCCCCCTATCTACATGATGTAAACTGCATCACCGACATATGTAAACGGCGCCACCGACATTTAAATGGCATCACCCACACTAACATTTTCCTTTCCACTTCTCCAGACTTAGGACTGGCTATGAAATTGCATAGGTGCGGTTAAAAATGTTAGGCTTAGTAGTATTTTAAAAAATGTTAAAAACAATATCCTAATTTTTTTGCATGAACGCTTCATCACTTATGAGCAGTTTGTTCTCATATGACACCTTCTTAATAGAATCAAAACGGGATATTTAATTGTTTAAATATTATTCTCTCCACCTGAGTAGACAAGAATATTTGTCACTTATTTTAGCTGTTCTTCTTACAACATACAGACAAGTACGCTACCATCACCTCATGTGCAAAAAATTGTTACTGAATAGAAATGAACATTCACATATTGGGTCAAACTAATGTGATTGACGACAGTGGGTCATGCTGAACTGCCGTATGCATGTATTTTCTTGGAAAGGGTCCGCCAGAAACCGGAAGGTAGGTGCGGCTCCGTTTAAAAGTGTCTAACTTTTGTTTGCCTTAACTACTGCCGTAACCTACATATCTCGGTGGTGCAGTTTACATATCTGTGTGCCGTAGTTTACATATCTCATTTTTATTCTATTTCAAATTCGGTGTCACCTGTGGCGCAGATTACATACACCCCTGTAGAGATCTACAAAAAGATATACACAGGTCTGGAAAAGTTCCTGTGAAGCTCAATGAATACAGAATCTATGTAGCCTAAGCAGCAGATCCAGGTTTACTTCCCTACCTGGAATAAGTTTCCTAAATATTAAAATGCAAACCTCTTGCATGAGTTAACATTTTAAATTTACTGATATTTTCCTATCTTAGGAATTTATAATTTATTTTCTCAAGTAGGATGTGATCAATTCTGTAAGGATATCTTTACAGTAACTTTCAAATACTTGATTCCATAACAAACAATATTGTTTAAATATTTGTTTCTATAACCATAAACAGCATCTGTAAAACTGCTGAATTAATAATTATTTCTGCAAGTTTTTTGTTTTATGCCATTAGAAATTTAAAAAAAAAAAAAAATTGTTTTAGTTTTGTAGAGGTAGGGAAAAAAAAAAGCAGACCGACTAAAATATATCTATGTTGCTGATATGAACCACTGCGTATGCCTAGCGGCATTCACAAGATAGCAGGGAATGTATTGAAATTTGTTCTAGTGTCTACTGTTGGCTTATCCCATTTCAGAACCCATTAAAAAATAAGCTAGTAAAATTCATTTTCTGGGAATAATCCGTTAATTAAGTAGTTAAATATTGCGGCAATCGAAAAGTAGTGGGAAAACAATGTGCATTAAGGAAACAAAACATTTCCTTTTTTGACAGGATTTGAACCAACAACGTGTTACTTACCAGTCAAACGCACTGTCATTGTGCTACGGAATCCTTTAACAACAAACGTTCCTTGAGAGTCTGTTATGAAGCATGTGACTACAAGGACAAGGAGACTACAGCCGATAAATTGCTTGAATTGAGAAATAATTTCATGTAATTTGCATTGCTTGTGAAAACAAATGTTTCAGTTACATCTTTTACATTTTATATACATATCACAAGGCTCTGAAATCAGCTACAAGAGTCGGTCCGCTTTTTTTCCCCCTACCTGTATAGTAGGGTTGCCACCTATTGGTAAGGCTAAGGAGGGACACTTATCAAATGTATGCATATCGCCGATCTTCATACCTAAATTTGTACATGGAACAATTTATTAAGAGAAAGATGGTATATATTCGTTACAAAGCCAATACTGAATAGGCTATGTAAGAGTAACACTAACATTAGAAAAGAGAAGGCTAGCAAAAAAATATATATAATTCGTCCCTCTTAGGCATAATTCGGGACGCTGAAAATGTTCTTAAAATGCGGGATGTCCCGTCAAATTCGGGACAGGTGGCTACACTACTATACAGTTGCGTTATACTCTAAATTAATATAAAAATGTAAAGTGTTTGATTTAAAATTCCTGCCAGTCTTAAAAATGGCCATATATTCAATGTATGGGGAAAGCTATCTCTATCTGCCAACATTGGATTCAACCGGCAGCAGCAGTGCACCAATGCGACAATCATGAGTTTCGGGGATTGACAAGCTTGCTAACACTGTCTCCCTCCCGCCCTGCCATCACAAACCCAGAACGTTGTCTAGCCTGTGATGCGTCATTGCAGTCTAAGTTGCCAGTGAACTTGAACACTAAAAGTGATTTGTTGTATCGGTAACATTACAATATTTGCACTGCTTAGGTTTTTTCTCAGGTGCGTTTTTCTACTGGGATTAGGTTTTCTCGGGTGTGTGTTTTAATTACAGGGCTTAGGTTTAAAAAAACGCACCCGAGAAAACTTAAGTCCAATAAAAAAACGCACCCGAGAAAAACCTAAGCCCAGTAAAAAACGCACATGAGAATAATCCTAAGCCCAGTAAAAAACGCACCCAAGAATAAACTTAAGCGCAGTAAAAAAATGGACCCGAGAAAAACCATAAGCTCAGTTATAAAACGCACCCAAAAAACTAAGCCCAGTAAAAAACGCGCCCGAGAAAAACCTAAGCACAGTAATAAAAGCACCCTAGAAAAACCTAAGCCTAGTAAAAAAAAAGAACCCAGATATTTATCAGGTGCGTTATTTAATGGGCTTAGGATTTTCTCGGGTGCTTTCTTTTTTTTACTGGCCTTAGATTTTTCTCGGGTTTCTTTTTTTTTTTACTGGGCTTAGGTAAGATGCAAACCGTCCGAGAAAGAGCTGTAAAGTGAGGAAACCGCTGTTTTCTTTCCAAGATGGAGATCAGCATAATGTATCATATTTACGCTAGGCCAAAAGCTAATTGAACATAAAGAATAAGGAGAACCAGGTGGGGTCTATTTGAAGAATGAACGATGGTGCATATCTTTGCAATTACTATGCTGAACCATCGATTGAAAAATCGAGATTTTGAAAAAACGAAATTTGAAAAATCAAAATATCGATAATCGAAATTTCGAAAAATCGAAATACTAAAAATTGAAAACTGAAAGCACGAAATTTTGAAAAATTAAAAAATCAAAATTTTCAGAAAAGTTAATATTGAAAAATCAAAATTTTTAAAAATCGAAATTTTGAAAAAACGAGAAATTGAAATATCAAAAAATTGGACTATCCAAATATTGAAATATCGAAACTTTAAAAATCAAAGTTTCGAAAAAATCAAAAAACTGAAAAAAGAAAAATCGAAATGTGGAAAAATCGTAATATCGAAAATTGGAAAAACAAAATCGAAATTTTGAAAAATCGGAAAACTGAAAAATCGAGGTTTACAGTGTTTCGTTTTTCAGTTAAAGTTTTTCGATTTTTCAATTTTTCGAATTTTCTAAATTTTGATTTTTCAATAGAGAAATTCAGAATTTCGAATTTCCAAAATTTCGTTCTTTTTACTATTTCGATTTTTCAAAATTTCGATTTTTGAATATTTCAATTTTCATTTTTTCAAAATTTCAATTTTTTTTTTTCAAAATTTAGAATTTTCAAAATTACGATTTTTTCAGTTTTTCGATATTTCAACATTTCGATTTTTCAAATTTCATTTATAAAATTTATATTTTTCGGAATTGCAATTTTCAAAATTTCTATATTTCAATATTTTGTTTTTCAATTTTTCTTTTTTCCAAATTTCGATTTTTCTAAATTTCGATTTTTCAAAATTTCAATTTTTTAAAATTTCGATTTTTCAAACTTTCGATTATCAAAATTCGAAATTTTGAAAAATCAAAATGTTCAAATTTTTATTTGAAAAAACGAAATATTGAAATATCGAAGATTCGAAAAATAAAAAACTGAAAAATCGAAATATGGAAAAATCGTAATATCGAAAATATAAAAAATCGAAAATTGGATACAAAATCGAAATTTAAAAAATCTTAAATTTGAAAAATTAAATTTTGAAAAAACAAAATTTTTAAAAATCGAAATTCTGAGAAACGAAAAATTGAAAAATCGAAATTTTGAAAAAACGAAAAATTGAAATATCAAAATATTGTTATATCAAATTTTCGAAAAATAAAAGAACTGAAAATCGAAATATGGAAAAATCGTAATATCGAAAATTGGAAAAACAAAATCAAAATTTTGAGAAATCGAAATTTGGAAAGTCTGAAAAATCCGAAAACTTAAAAATCTAAATTTTGTAAATTCGATTTTTTTTAAATACGAAATATTTAAAAATTAAAAAATCGAAAATATGAAAAATCGATATCTCGAAAAATTGAAATTTTGAAAAATCTATATTTTGTTAATTCAAATTTTGAAATATCGAAATGTTGAGAATCGAAATACTGAAAAATAGAAATTTTGGAAAAACGAAAAATTAAAAAATCGAAATTTTGAAAAAACGAGATATTGAAATATCAAAAAATTGAACTATCAAGATATTGAAATATCGAAACTTTATAAATCAAAGTTTCGAAAAATCAAAAAACTGATAAACGAAAAATCGAAATTTTGAGAAATCGAAATTATGAGAGATAGAAAATTTGAAAAATCGGAAAACTGAAAAATCGAGGTTTACAGTGTTTCGTTTTTTAGTTTAAGTTTTTCGAAACTTCGATATTTCAATATTTCGTTTTATCAAAATTTCGATTTTTCAGTATTTCAACCCTTCAGTTTTTCGAATTTTCTAAATTTCGATTTTTCAAATAAAAAAATTCAAAATTTCGAATTTTCAAAATTACGATCTTTAAAATTTCGATTTTTGAATATTTCAATTTTCATTTTTTCAAAATTTCAATTTTTTGACAATTCAACATTTTTTCAAAATTTCGATTTTTTCAGTTTTTCGATATTTCAACATTTCGATTTTTCAAATTTCATTTTTAAAATTTCTATTTTTCGGAATTGCTATTTTCAAAATTTCTGTTTCAATATTTTGTTTTTCAATTTTTCGTTTTTTCCAAATTTCGATTTTTCTAAATTTCGATTTTTCAAAATTTCAATTTTTTAAAATTTCGATTTTTCAAAATTTCGATTATCAAAATTCAAAATTTTGAAAAATCAAAATTCGAAATTTTGAAAAATCAAAATTTTGAAATTTTTATTTGAAAAATCGAAAATTTGAAAAAACGAAATATTGAAATATCGAAGTTTCGAAAAATAAAAAACTGAAAAATCGGGGTATGGAAAAATCGTAATATCGAAAATATAAAAAATCGAAAATTGGATACAAAATCGAAATTTAAAAAATCTTAAATTTGAAAAATTAAATTTTGAAAAAACAAAATTTTTTAAAATCGAAATCCTAGGAAACGAAAAATCAAAATTTTGAAAAAACGAAAAATTGAAATATCAAAATATTGTTATATCAAAATTTCGAAAAATAAAAAAACTGAAAATCGAAATAAGGAAAAATCGTAATATCGAAAATTGGAAAAACAAAATCAAAATTTTGAGAAATCGAAATTTGGAAAGTCTGAAAAATCTAAAAACTTAAAAATCAAAATTTTGTAAAATCGAATTTTTTTAAAAACTAAATATTTAAAAATTAAAAATATGAAAAATCGATGTCTCGAAAAATTAAAAAATCCATATTTAATTAATTCAAATTTTGAAATATCGAAATGTTGAGAATCGAAATACTGAAAAATAGAATTTTGGAAAATCGAAAAATTAAAAAATCGAAATTTTGAAAACTAAATTTATAAAATCGTGATTTTGAAAAAATCGAAATTTTGAAAAAATAAAATTTTGATAAATCGAAATTTCGAAAAACTGAAAAATCAAAATTTTGAAAAAACTATATATTTAAGAATTGAAATACCTAAATATTGAAAAATCGAAATTTAAAAATCGAAGATTCGAAAAACTGAAAAATCTAAAAACGAAATATGGAAAAATCGTAATATCGAAAATTGAAGAAAGAAAATCGAAAATTGGAAAAACAAAATCGAAATTTTGAAATATCGAGAGCGATATTCTCAAAAAAGTATTTAAAAACGAGTTTAAAAATTAAATACATTTTTAAAAGAATCAACTTAGCAAAATTTCCAAATAAAAAAAATTGCATTTGCAAAAATAATAAATTTTAATAGATGCATTTTCAAACGTTCCAATTAAAAAAAAAAGGCATTGTCAACATTCCTATTTTCAAGAAATAAATTTTCAATAAATCAAATAAATTATTTTCCAAATTACCTATTTTGTAAAATTGCTTTTTCAAAAATTGCATTTTTAGAATTTATAGTACGTATTTTTGAGTTTTTAATTTCGAATTTTTTAAGTTAGGAATCTTTTAACTTTGGACTTTAAAATCATTTATTTTCGATTTATTTTTAGATTTTTTGGTATTTAAATTTCTTTTTATTTTTTAATTTTTTATTTAATTTTTAATTTTTTTATTTTAGAATATTTAATTTTTGTTATTAAAATTATTTTTTAAATTTTCTGATTATTTAATATTTTGATCAATGAATTTTTTTTTTAGTTTTGATTTTCTGTTTTTTTTTTAATTCCGGATTTTTAAAATTGTATTTTTTATTTAAGGTTTTTAAATCTTAATTTTGTACTTTTTCCTTTTTTAAATGTTTTTTTTTTTTTTAGTTTTTTAATTTCCGATTTTTAGAAGTTGGATATATGTATTTTTAAATGTTGGGTCTTTGAATTTTTTAATTTTGGATTTTCATATTTAGATTTTTTATTTTCAATTTTTATATTTTAAATTAATTTTGGATTTTGACATTTTTTTGAATTTAGGATTTTTATTTTTTTGAAATTGGATCTTTGAAATTTTGGATATTTTAAAATTTGGATATTTGATTTTTTGTTGAATTTCCGGTTTATTAATTTTGAAGTTTTTAAATCTTTTAATTCTTTATTTTGGAATTTTTAATTTATTAGTTTGGATTTTTAAAATCTTAATTTTAAAAAAATTGGATTTTGAATTTTTTAATTTCGTATATTTTATTTATTGGTTTTAAATTTTTTTAAATTTCGGATATTTTAATCTTGGGATTTTTAAATTTTAGATTTTTTTTTCTTAATTTCGATTTTTTGTTTTTGAAATTTATTTGAATTCCGGATTATGTAGGGAACTGTAAACCTCCCACGAATGTGAGAGACCTTTGTTACTATATTTGGATCATTCCATACAAAATTATGCAGAGGAGCCTTAGAATTTTTGCACATTTTAGTATGTAAATTTTTAAATTGCGGAAAGCGAGATGGTCATGTAAGTATTATTTTGAAATGAGATTTGCATATTTGAAATCCTAAATAATTTAAGGAAATTAGTTTAGAATAACTATGAAAACCCAGCAACAAATTATGTTGGGGAGGGGGGGCGAAGGGACTCTAAGTATTTTCCGTGTTATAATACTTGCTTCAGTCAGCCTGGGTGGTGCAGTTAGTATCGCACTGACTTTCTGTGCCCAAGGTTGCTGGTTCGATCCCGGCCTTGATGTGTGCATAGCTGTCAGCACAATTTACTGGCATGTAAAAGAACTCTGCAGGGTCATTAAATAACCATGCACCAACCGATAACACTTTCTCAAATGGCGGTTTTGCACTTAGGATTCAAAGAGAGTGTGATGTTGCAAAGGGAAGCTTGCTCACGAGTTGCATCTACCACCTCATGTACAGCAGTCACAATCATGGTGCCAAATGTATTGCAAGTGAGATTACCATGACAGAGTAAGTAAATTTTAATTTGTTACTTTTATAGATTCCATTACAAAACGTTTACAGAAACGCATAATATAAGCTACCTACTACTATTCCTTTAAAATTTTCAAACCAATTGAGAAATCCATTTTGTTATTACTTTAAATATATTTCATCATAATATCTTCGAAAACGTAATTGGAATTATGATGAAGTCAGGAAAAAATAAAAGGGGTTAATGCAATTAGCCAAATACTTTGAACCCCATATCATCAAAAATTATTACTTCTAAGGGTCCAAAAATTTGTTTATAATGCCGGTACATAGACTTCAAAAATGAAAATAAGTTTAAAATTAAACCCACAATGGATGTCACATAAGAAGTGTTCCTGAAGAAGGCCTAATGGGTGGGCTGAAACGTCGAGATTTAATAGGTTATGTTACATCCATTGTGGGATTAATTTTAAACTGTGCTGTGTTTTGATGTTTTATCGTATATACAATGAAAAATGGACCACCTGCTATTTTGCGTACAAAATGAAAATACGTTAAAATTTTAAAAATTTGACAGAGTTTTTGACCTACTGTTTTGCATGGAATGACCCACATGACTTCACCAAACCTGTGAAAATTTGCTGGATTACTTCAATTCCATCAGTATACATACATATAAACATAACATTAATAAGCGTAAGCATTTTCTTACTTTCTAATTCTCTTTACCACTATTGCTACCCTCAGGTTGATCCATACCACTTGGAACGGTGCCACAGAAGATGTCTTAGAGAACAAAGCAAGACAAAGCAAGAAAAGATTTTAATGTGATATGAATCCCAGTATCACCCATGAAACACATCTGAACATAATGAGTCTGCTGATAAACAGTAAAGAAATAATTTGTAGGTATTACTATAGTTTGAACAACCAATGTAGATTAGCTTACGCAGAAGATTATCTAAACGGTGGGGGGGGATGTGTGAAACATTTTTATTAAAAGTTATGGTCCACAAAGAAAATAATTGCAAAGAGATTCCTTCAAAGGAAATAATATTTTACTGGTTAAGATGAGAGATCTCGTAACTCAATCTTTCCAGAAGTCAAGGAAAATGTTCCAATTCAGGCATTAGGAGGATGTAAATGCTTCAACTACAAGTATAGTGCACGAGTCTCTCTTCTTAACATACAATATCCTCCACAAGTAATGTCATTGCAAAATCAGAGATTGATCAGAGACCCACATAGAGACTGCACAACCTTAAATACACCAACAAAAGTACTCTCCCGTATGTGAAATTAAATATTTCTTTCTTTCATTAAAATATATCTCTGATCAAAGGACCATTAAACACATTATGTCTTTTCACTGTTTTAAATAAAAAAAAAAAAAATGCAATAATAAAAGAACTTTAGGGGAGTAAAGAATCCAAGGACAAATACATTTTATCTAGTGATAAATGACAAAGTTTCGTAATCCAAGACCTAAATTACAAAAGCTAACTCATGAGAAATCAACCCCTTGTGTCAATATAAAATCTCCATGGCCAATCGGAAAATCGCGCGCGATTTCTTGGGCGCTGGTTTTACGGGGAAGTGAGGGTAGTGGGGAAGAAAATATAGCTAGTCCGCCAGTCTTTCTGCAGTGTTGTCAACCAAAGAAACCAAATTTCAGCAGAATCGCGCGCATGGTAAGCGTGTGAGGTATGTGGACAAACAATAAATTGGATGCCGAATTGGATAATTACTTCTGATGAATCATCCTCACTATTTTATGTAGTGACATTTAATATACAACGATTTTAAAGCAGTTCAATAATATAACGTGTTGACGGTATTGCGTAACAATGAGGGTTTGATTGATTGATTGATGAGAGTTTGGTTATCAAATAAGTCATTTTCCTCCGGGAATATAATATTATATAATATAGGCTCAATATTTTTACACTAGATTACTAGTTTTAAGCAAAAAGAAGAGTCTTAGCAGAACATGCTTCACCATTTCGTGTTGTAAAATGTAAGAGGTAAGGCATCTAAAAGTGGAGAAAACTACAGTATAGGCCTAATTTTAAACTATTTAATACGTTTTGTGAAAAGTTCGCTCAACTTTCAGTCTATGAAATTAACATCAGAGTTCATGGGAGTGTCAAAAATTAGCACATATGGAATTCTTAAAAAGGTAAGGAAAGTGTTGGATGTACAATGACGTGTTTGTGAAATCAGTAAGTTGAACTACCTAGGAAGTTGAACTAAACCTACCGAATGAGGACTAGGGAGCCAAGCGCCCAAGAAATCGCACGCGGGTAGTACTTCAGATATATAGATCTCCATTGCCCACTACCATT
Source organism: Ectobius pallidus (assembly GCA_964059195.1). Lineage (NCBI taxonomy): Eukaryota > Metazoa > Arthropoda > Insecta > Blattodea > Ectobiidae > Ectobius > Ectobius pallidus. The sequence goes on from CAXKWD010000005.1 coordinate 17,248,898, forward strand.
GTTTTTGCGATTGTTGAAACTTTTGTTGTTTATTTAATTAGATAAGAGCTGCTATATTAACGAATGTGGTACATACACACCGTATCATCTTTCTTCAAGTGCTGTGCCTGTTCTGCTGAATTCGTAAATGTGTCACATTTGTGATGTAGGTATAATACAATACAGGACAGAATACAAAAACATGAATGTGTCACATGGAAATGGAACTAGCTATTACTTGCCAAGGAAAGAAGATACAATATTCAAGGTTCTTACAGAACAAAGATAAATGTAAATAGATGACAGAGGTGCACTTAATTCAAAATCTCAATTTTAGCACATTCATGGTTCTGGCATATAGGTGATGATACCTGAATAACAGAATTGTGAACGGAACCATGTAGTTGTCCACATATAGGAATTAGGGATGGGTCCTCGATACTTTCGATACCTTGATACTCTCGGTATTTGCATGGTATCGGCATTAAGCGATACTTCAGAAAACTCGCTCGGTACTTTTTCAATACTTTGGTTTTTCTGCAATTTAAGGAAATGCAGTATCTCTTTCTGCTTTTAGTAGTCCACTAAATATACTAAATACTTCTATTTCTCCTTGAAATGGAGAAAACCACTCTGTGACTTTTGTCTAATCATAATTAAAGACTTTCCTACTTTTAAAATCCAAGCAGAAGTGATTTTTAATTGTTTCGTTTACTGTCAAACGTTTCAATAACAACCAACAAGTAAGCTGACTGCCCAAACCCAATTGTAATTTTTGAACAAAAACTTGTAAGTGCACTGTTTCAAAAACTAATTTTAGTTTCAACGTATGGTTTAAAAATAATTATAGGCTACTGATGATATTAAATTTTGTCTCATTAAATATGCACACTTAATTAATTTAGTAGGTATTACACAGTTCTCTCAACTTTTAATTTTTAATGTACCCATTTATTGAAACTGGAAATGTTGACGGTATTGAGTATCGAGGAAAAAATCATGTATCGGTATCGAGTATAGAGAAAATCTGGTATCGACCCATCCCTAATAGGAATCATCAGAAATGTCCAAGAACAACATAGTTTGCTAGCCAGATAGCTCCACACAAAGCAGGTAATGGTCATTACAAAATATATTCAGCCTACAAAAATTGGACAGATAACACTATGGTGAGTCTTTATCTTCCTAGTTCTGGGTTATTACTGCAAATTATCTATTTCACTTAAAGGGATTTGCTACTGAGTTTTATTATTTTTTTTCCCTGAGTTTTCAATGTATCCACATACATTTTTTATATACGGTAGATACTGCTAAAAAATACATGTTCACAATTGTTTTCATATTTTATCATGAAAAATGTGCCCATGTTTTTTTAATATTCTACATTAGTATTCATTTTTCTCTGTCACACAGAAAGATAGCAACATTTTAAACTTTTAAGAAATTGTTTAAGTGAGAATTCACACCGAAGTAGCATAGCATGTGAATCGCACTACCTGGATGCAGGCTGCACATCGAGTTGCATGGTTCACAATTTTGCATTCATACCGAAGTAGCGAATGCGATCTGTAGTTTAACGTACATTATATATTTTCACTCAAACAATTGAGAAACCCATTTAAAGTAATGTAATTTACCTAAAGAGGATATAGTTTCAGCAATTTTAATCCAGGCCTTTTTCATACTAGTTTCGATTACCATATCGTATAGTCTACGCATGGACAAATTGTATGTTAAATAGCTCACTTTATAGCAGTTTTCATGACATCTTTGCCATAATCTACCGCTACACAAGCAAATTTGTGTTGAATTTTCTTAACAATTAGAAAACAGTTGAAAAGGCAACTGTACGCATGTGTCATCCCGAGTAGCGTTGCATGAAATAAGTCCAGATCTATCTATGTGAGCTGCACTATTGATACGCTACTTCGGTGTGAAGACTTGAACTTGTTTATTTGGGATTTAAAATGAGTAACGTGCAGTGTGCATCCAGGTAGCACGTCGCAAGTGGCATGCTACTTCGGTGTGAATGTTCCCTTAGACTTCACATTATGAAATGGTGGATAGGTTTTTTCCTGGTCAAAAGAGTTTGTTAACTGTTTAACTGTTTATATTTTGCAATTTTTTCTTTTTAAACTCATTATTCAATGTAAATAAATCACATCTCCTTTCAAAGTAATGATATGTTTAAACGAATGCATTGTTTCATGAGCACACATGTTGTGAATTTCACTTTTCAGATAAGGGCAGTGGCATAATTATGGGGTGGCAGTTGCCACCCCAGAATTCCCAAACCCCTCTTTTTGCCACCCCAAAAATCGGCAGTAAAAATATCAGTTATTTGCAAACAAGTGAAAAATTACAGTTTATAAACGTGGCACAATCTTGATTCTTTATTAAAATTGATTAAACTTAACATTTATGCTGGTATGGTATGTAAAAAAGTTTTAAAAATGCTTAAACTAGATCATTTTAACGTCAAATTTTAAAAAATTTCCATACCCCCCAGACCTTGCCACCCCAGTTAAAAAGCTGAAATTAAGCCCATGGATAAGGGTTAAAATGTTAGATAAACTTTGATAAAAATTCAGTAGCCTTCATAAAATAAAACACAACACATTAAAACAATGGTGTCACAGTATTAAAAGTCACATTTAACTAAACTCCATGGCGCTACAGCCCTAAAGGGACTAGGCCTATTGATTGGATATGACCGCTGAATCATCTACCATAAATAGATGACAGGATTGGGGGGCACGTGGTCAGCATGCTGACACCAATGACCATTAAAGGTGGTTTCTGGCTGAAAGCACCCTGTTCCAGACCTCCCTACTTCATAAAAATCCGAGGAGGTACCGAGGAACAAACCCAGGTCTACGGATCGGTAGCCAAGCAATGCTAACCACACATGTAATCAAAAGTAACATTTATGAGGCTGAATATTGGTTCCAGTTCTTCTATGTGGGTTCCAGATGTGCATCAGTTTATGAGGAGACAGTGAGTATTATCATGACTATTCCACTTATACGCTGCATGTTTGATATTGACCAATAACGTTTAGCAATTCCTTGGATGTAGACCCATCATGACCATTTATCTCATAAAATGCTTGTTATTAATATGAGGAAGCTATATTACCTGATAAAATCATCTGCTCTTTAATGGAGACATAAACAGCAGAGTGCAGTGATTAATAAGCCACATGCTGCCATTAAGCAACACAAAAAAAAAAAAATTATACAACATAACTTGTTCGGAAATTGAATTAATATAAATGTACGTTGAATAAAAATACAATTTTGATTCAGTGCAAGCCAGTTGATGTGCTTTTATTCTGTTCTGCTCTTAGCTTACCTGAATGAAGTTAACTATGTCTTATATGCACCATTGGTAGCACTGGTCATAACATCGTAATCTGAATCGATTCGTGGATGGTTGGTTCAAAGCAAGCCGTGATCTCGCAGCTGTTAGTTTTGTTTTTACACGACAAAGCACGAAAGTAATTATTATTAGTATAATTCATTACATTTTAGGTAGATTTTCGAAGAAAAATCTACCTATTGCAATGGATACCACTTTATGATTTTCGAAAAATTCTTTCATATCTTTACGTTTCATGCTCCCCTAAGTACGAAACCACCGCCCGTTCAAAAAAAAATTTTGTGATATTTATATATATATATATTTATATATATATATATCTTTACACGATAGCGGCCGTAATTTTGAAGATATTTGAACCAAATTTTATTGTGTTATTTCTAGGCCCAATAGTTCGGACAAGTTCGTTAATGGGCAAAATTGGCCCAAGGGGGTGGTCGGGGGAGGGGGTTGAAATTTTAAAACATTTATATCTCGGCCCCTATGAAGTATAGAGGGAAACTTTGTTTGAATAAATTAGAGTACTCCCTATGGAGTTCACAGTGACACCAACAATTCGGGGGTTCGAGTGAGGGTGGGGGTGGGGGTGGGGGATGAAAATTCGAAACTTTTGAAACCACGTCTTGTGGGGTATCGTTGAAAAGCTCTTGATGAGTACTCTACAAATCAATAAATAGTTTCTTGAAAGCTCTCATATGACGCGAGATTTTAATGTTTGAAAATAATAACACTTAAAAGAATTATTATAATATCATAATTTTGTCTTGTTTAGCGGCTTTGCTAATTTTATTCATTGCTGATCTTGTGCACGGCCTCCCAGAATATTATATCCTATTCTTGTTGTCAAAACAAATGATTGTAGGCTCTTCCTCTTTACTGCAGGTTTACCATGCCAAGGCTAAAGAAAAAGAGTGCTATGCAGCGACAATAAATTAAACCAAAAGCACTTAGAAATCTACCTCCGCCTGTAGGCCTGCCTAAAGGGATTTTTTTATTCATGGAGTAACTTAGTCTTAATAAATCCAACTCGAGTTGACAAGTTTCATCAGATAAATTTGCTCCTGCTGCACAGTCGTAAATCTAACGATAAACTCGTCAACTCTCGTGGGATTACCTATGATAACATCTCAAGAACAGAACTGAAGATGACATACCATATATGTTGAAATGCATTTTCTAACTGACTGACACATCTGGAATCAACACAGAAAAACTGAAACCAATATTCAGCTCCATAAATGTGACTTTTAATACTGTGGCACCATTGTTTTAATGTGTTTATATAATATGTTATTGGGTTTTATTTTAAAAAGGCTGAAGTTGTGATAAGGACCCAGATAAGTTTTAAGTTAAATATAAGGTTGGATTTTTATCAAAAATGGGTCATATGCATGCGTTGATTCATGACTGTATGTCTACCCATTAAGGAGATATCTTATACCTGTAAGTTAAAATGTACAAAAAATTAATTTGCGGTAAAACATTTCAAAGTTTTTGGAGTGGTTACTGAACATAAAAGCTAATTATATAGTGTCAACTGAATTTCTAACCTTACTAGAAGCTCTTAGCCTGATAACTGCAGCCTTTCTGTTACCTAAATTACCTTAGCAAAGAATAATATTAATTATAGTAACTATCAAAATAAAACTTTCACTAAACACACAAAACATAAATTGTTCAAGTCCTCAGCTGCATGGTTCTCTTTTAAAAACGCTAATTAAACAAATTAGACTAGAGATATTCAGACAAAACCTTCAATAATGTATTCCTCAAGAAACCATTTTGGCACCAAATTTGAAATATGGAAAAAATTACTTTTCTTTACCAAAACTCAGTAGCATGTCCCCTTAAATAAAAATTTACCTTGTAGTGAACACAATTCAAGTGCTTTTATTTGCAAGTCAACTTGACATTCGGTACTATCCATCATTCTTTCAGACTACTACCACATACATATGAATTATTATTGGCTATAGCACTCGCATATAAACCTGAGTTTAGAACTGTGTGCCATTGAGTGTTTACATTTCATGTGACAACAGTCTTTCGCCATGATTGTGCACATAAGGCAGCGTACATGTTGGTGCGACGATAAACGAACAAAGAAGCAACACTGTTCCACCAAGAGAATAGTAGCATTGATTAACACATGTCGTATGGTAATTGATTGTAGGAACAAACGTCTTTTCTTTTATCATTGCTGCAACATGTGCTGCCTAATTCAGAGTGAAAAACCCGTACATTAATTGAGGGGTGTCAGGGAAAAGACACAAAATTCAAAAAATGTAATTTTTATAAAAAGCAGTTTTAGAGGAAAGAACATATTTTTGTGCCTGTTGCTCCAACATCAGCATTGTTGCATCACTTTTATGTGTTTTTAAACATGCCTAATATTAATATTACTTGTAATTTCTGCAACAACAAAAGTCGAATCTACCATATACCCCCCCAGCAAATCAGCAACAGTTGAAGGACAGCATTCAACTGGAAATTGCAACAGTTCCTGAGCATATGTTGCAACAACTCATCGAACATCTGATTATAAGACAATGTTTTTTCCCTCAAAATGTGCTTACAAAAACTATATTCAACTTATACAGGCAGCCTACCACTTTTAATAACTCTCCACTCATGAATGCAGTTTTGAGGAGGGAATCCCCATGGGATGACGTGCGTCTCACCCAAGGTCAAAGTCACACAGAAATTACCGAATTTTAGCCAACTTTATTGTTCCCGAATTCATGCTTCTGCTTTACTGAACTGCTTGGCATCTCTAATTCTCTATGCTCTATGCGTAGAAGCTTTGTCTGACAACCAGTCATGGCGGACCATGTGGAAAAGAAAGCATCAATGCATAAATAAAGGAGAGATAAAAAGTTACGACATGAATTTCAAAATTCCATTGTATGTGAAGCAAAATGTACTAATAAGCTATTTTATTAATTTTTTTGTAACTACCCTTCAAAAATTCAGGGTCATCTTATATACGAGACCGTCTTATATTCGGACCAATACGATAATTGGATGATGTAATTTTTTATAGATGATTTTCCAAAGTCTGCATTTTTAGAATATTTCTCCATGATTACAAATAATAGAGTTATTACTTTTTAAAAAATGCATTCCTTTCTGAGCCACCCTGCATTTACTCTATAGCTGATTATTAGCATCTGTGCTAAGATAAATGGACACCATTTCACAACCTACAAATATAGGGACAATAAGATTATGATTTCGTTGATGGCAGCAATTTAAGTTGGTCAAAATGTTCAAATTTGTAACATCAAGAGAGAACTATGGCTGGACATGTTCTTACACTAGAAAATTGCTGATTTTCTTGGAATCATGTGGCAACCCCATGTATACTATTTTACAAACTAATAATAATATTGCCTATGTATATAGAAAAAACCCCTTAAATAATACTCAGGGGGAATGAATCCGGTTTCCTCAAATGAGAATTTGTCTCAAACGGTCAGAAAATGCACTGAATTAAAGAAATGTATCATGTAACTGACAGTATTTTACTGGATTTTGTACTAATAACACAATGCTCCAATGAAAAGGGCACTGAAAAACAAACCATGAAAATTTGAAATATGAAGTTAAGTGGATGAATATCATTATCACTACACCAAGAGCCTTAGCTATTATTATCAATTTAACATATTGCGAATAAGCGATTTTCTCTCCACTGTTGAATTACTGAGTCGGCAGATAATTTCAAACAGTGGTTTCTCTTTTCCCTTTTGAATATTATAATCATTTTACTAGTTAATAAATTCACTAATACCAAGGCTAGCATTCGTAACTTATCCCTTAGAAGCATTGTTTATATGATAACTATGCCAGAGCTTCAATTTTTATTCCTTAAAAGTAGGAACAGCGTAAAACAGGGTTTTACTGTGTGAGTGCTATGGTAGGTGCACTATTTTGAAAATAGTGTTGTCAATGATGAAGGTATTAAAATCTTATGAGACTCAAATGACATATAGAAATATTTACATAACATTTAAATACAAAACTGTTTAAGGTCACATTTAAATTTAAATTCATCATTATTGAAATGTGAGCTTATTAAGTTCCTACTTAAATATATAACCTGCATCTTTAATGTCATAAGACAGACAGATAATATTTTTGAATGCACATCTAGCATTTTTATAAATAACAATACTAATTTTCCAAATATAACGTGTAACTGTCTTGCCAAGTAAAAAGAATATTGACTCAGGCCATATTCATAAACTCGTAATACAAAATAAGTTCTTAAATATTTCAATCGGCAATTTGTAAAAAGTTTTAGAGTCTGAGAGAATGATGTTTACCACTAATGACACAAAACATATTATATAACCAGCCTAGGGTTACTGTAGTACAACAAAAAATATGAAAACAAAAAATCTAATTTACAAATAGGGCTGCAAACTGTATTTTAAAATCAGTGTCAATATTGGTTACGTCACTAGCCACAACACTTCCACCGATTTATTTCTGGCAGTGTGTAATTTGCTGTACTGAAGAACTGGAATCAAATACACTTATAAAATTCCTTACAGTAATATGAGTTTTTTGTTACACTAGCAGTATTTTGAAATAGGAATTACATTCCTTATTACATAAGACTTGAGGCTCATTTCATGAGGAAGACCTCAGAGATGTCAACGACCAAAAGCTTGGATGTTTTACATCCTTTTACTTGGCTTATAGCCTGTGAAACTGTTATTAATAATTTACAATCCTTAATATTTAATGCTCTTTATGAATTTTAATTCTTTGTTGTATGACCTTATTAACAAAAGTTGCTTAAATGGATGATTGAACCTTTGTTTGGTTGATCACTGTACAAATTCAACACAAGCCATGTTACTAATAATCCCTGTGCAACTGCTTCTGGGTTATACCAGGTTTCAGTGTGAAACATCATCAATACTCATCGTCTTGGGATGACGTTTATTGCCAGTGGCAGTAAAGGAAGAATAAGACTACACTCCACCAGTGGCGTCATCTCTCTTTGGCATGAACAAATTGCAGTATGTCATCTGTCGCATAAAAATCTAGTTTCAGTATTTCATTAACTTAATTTCAAAAAGCTGCATACATAGGCAAAATTAAGAAAATATGGCCTGCAAACAAGAAACAACGTTAACACTAATGCAAAAGCAGCTTAGAATGTTTCGTAACAAATTGCCTTAAGAATGAATAGATAACCTTAGAATTCAATTGCAAATATCCACCAAACGATGGCTGTTACACCATCCTGATTATTTATATCAAGTTTAAACAAGTTGTCAATACTGAGTTGCATTCATTTGGTTTACGCAGGGATTATTAGTAATATATTTCCCCTCGGCTATGTACATGTAGGGGAAAAGAAAACAGACCGACTCATGTAGCTGAATATAATATACCGGTAATTTGTGTTAGTATTTTATAATAATATTAATAATTAATATATTCAGTTATAGAACAATACGATTAGAAACCATATTCTGGGTTTAGAAATGAGCTAAGTCAACAGTCGACACTAGAACAAATTTCAATACATTCCCTGCTATCCTGTGAATGCCACTAGGCATGAGCAGTGGCTCATATCGGCAACTTAGATATTTTAGTCGGTCCACTTTTTTCCCCCTACCTGTACAATCCTGGTATAAATGTTTCAAATTAGTTATTAGCAAGTTTGTTAGTGAATAAATTATTAACTAGATAAGATTCCGTATTTCTACTTGAGAATTATCATGCAACTTGCAAAATAATTCGACAGTCCATCAGAGTTTGCAACCCTATCTGCAAAGAACCTTGAAAACCAACTTCAAAATTTCAAATTTCAACATATTGCTGCACATCAACTTCACATTAAAACACATAACAAATATTATAATACTTTTAGAAAACACCTGCTATATTTTTTTCATGCAGCAGATGTTTGTTTGATTTTTGCAAAGTAATGGGTGAAACTTATAAATTTCTCTGTGTATAAAAATATGTAATTGTACACGCTACTTGAGAAATGAATATAAAAAGAAATCTAACAACAGATATCTTAGCTGAATTATATCTTTGACAAACACAACAGATAACTGCATAAAGAAACTTTCATCTTCACATGAGATTAACATTAACTAACATCCCATGTGCACTTCATTTATTAATACCATGTTCTTTTTGCTTACACATATATATAATATATGATAGGTACTTCACTTTGTCCTAAAAGCCACTCAAGCTCGCACTGTTACGTGAAGTAATAAATAATTGTAGCTATTGCAAGTAGGGTGAAAATCATTCCTCCTATGAGAATGAACCTGTCTTGATAAGCCCTCTTCTCAATTAACCGCATTGTTGTGTTGGATAGTCCTAATACGTTTGCAATATCGTACAGACGTCTGTGGGCACCTTTGAGTGTCATTCTTTGGTCTCTAAGATTCTCCAAAATTCCAGCACCAGACTGCAGCATGTCGTCAACTCCTCGATTTGCATTCTGGAGTAGCACAAACATGTAGGAGATATATTAAATTATTATTAAACTGAAATTGTGTAATGAAGTTTAACACACGACTCTTTAACCTTGTTAGTGCCAAGCTCTGAGGGAAGGTTAAGCAAAAATTGCCAAGCTAATTTTGCTGAAGTTGCTAATTCTAGCCCTCAGATTTTTAGTCAATTACTTGAAAAAGTCATGCAAATAGACAAATAACAGCAGAATTCAAGTGTATTTGAAGGTAAGATGTTAGTCTAATCTTTGAAATAAAAAAATAAAAAACAATAAAATAAAAAAAAACTGAAGAAAACTGGTCTGAGAATAAGCGGTTGAATACTATAATTATAAATATACATCCCTGGGGTGGAGATATTTCCATTGTGCTGTGCAAATTCAAGAATTTCAAATAAAAATCCACAAAACTAATTACAAAAATAAATACGTTCTGCATGATTTAATGGTTAAAGAATCATTATACAGTAAGGATTATAGTAAAATTAAGTACACTTTAAGTAAAAAAATGCATGCATAATGACAAAAAAGTGTTTTATTGTATTCCTACAAAAAACAGTCTGATTCCATGGCAAATCACAAGCATTATGAAAGAAATCACACTTCCATCTCTATTCGCTATGCTTGAACTTTAATAGTGTTTTTATAATTCCACTAGCAATATCACTGCAACATAATAGGAGAAGGAAATGGCTCAATGAGAATCTTCAATGGGCCTATTGTAAACCGTAAAGTTATTCAGGGTGTCCACCAAGTAATGCTGAAGAAATTCCCGGCTTATTCCCTGATTTTCATTGATCATTTCAGAAATTCCCGACCAAAATATGAAGCACTTTCTAATAACTGTGTAAGAAAAATTAAGGATTATACATACTTTAAATAAGAAAAACTTTTAGTAACAAAAGTAATTGCAAACAATAATTACTTAGGCTATAACAGATACAAAAATGAGGAACAATAAAATAAATTAAATATACTTTCATATAGACCTGTTATTGTCTAGAAGTCTTTTTGATTACACTTTGCAATTTTCGGAATTTTTCCGGATATTTTAATAAATTCATTGACTTTTCCCGGATCTTCCCGACCATACGAAATTCCCGGTCTTTTCCCGGATTCCCGGATTTTCCCGACCAGTGGACACCCTGTTATTAGTAGGGACCGGATTTTTAGGTTTTTAAAAACATTGTTTTAGGTTTTCCATTAGGTGAAATAGTTTTTTTTAGGTTTTTTGTCCAAAATATCGTTTTCGAGTAGAATAATTGGTTTAATGAATTTGAATGTGCTACATAGGAATGAGTACATAATACTTGTAAAGTTTAACTTAACAAAATTGACTTAAATTTGTGTAAACTTGCTTTAAGACATTATACAATTGAAGAAAGAAAGCATAAACAATCAAAAGAAGCAGTGAAAATAAGATTGCCTCACATTTCCTGGTTACAATATATCTTTCAAGTTCTTCCTTTTCTAGAAAGGTAAATAATGTGTTTCTGGCAAGCTTGACAAAATATTAGGCCTACTTTATCATCTGTAGTGAAATTCAGATCGTCGCCAATCCACTGCCGTAATAAACTCGATTTCATTTGTTTCGGCATAATTAACACGTCTTCTTAAAACTCACAGTGTGACCACTCAATATGAATAACAGGGCAGTACTAAATGCAAACAAAAAACAAGCGCTTTAAAACACAGAAATCTATATCCTTGTTCACACACGGCAACAATGGTTGTTCGTTTGAATAGTTTAAAAGGAATACGCCGGTATCCTTTTCCTCTCTTGATACTGTCCATCCTTGACGACAATGGGTTGAATGAACCGCTGCACAGTGGTCCAAAACGCGAATCTAGCGGGACAAAACTCATTTTGGTCACCCTTGTAAAATTAAGCAACAACAGTCTGATAATACTGAAAACATATCCCTTCATCAGGAATGAACCTTTAAATAAGGGTACTTTGGTTCATGACTGCATGACATATCCCCAAAGTTGAATGAAGGTTTGCCAATTTTGCGTCAGGCATCAGACGGTTTATTTCTCAGTAAGGTTTGTTAGTGGCTGGAAGTAAATGTGAACTAGTGAAGGAATTTATTACTACTGGATAATTTAATCCAAGATATGTGGAACTTTTTGGTATAACAAGTACACATATATACATATTTGTATGTCCGTCATATTAGTTTTTGTTCTTTAAAGATAAAAAAGTTAATTTATTTTTTTCCAAAAACTTTAAATTGACTTATAAAAAATATATATCTGAATAGCACCTTGAAAATTGACCAGATCATAGTTAAATTCATGGGCTATAAGTTGCTTTGAACCTCAAAGTGCGCAAGTTGCGCCTTTTTCTGAAAAATCTATTTCTTTCCAAGAATCCAAGAAATAAAATTGCTTCTTGTAGAATAGGTTTATTAGTAAAATATGGGATTTCGATCAGCAGGCTACACTGAATCAACAGAACCAGCAATAAATAATACCTAAAGGTTAATAAGATATTTATTTGAGTAATTTTAAATAAATAAAAGTATTCAATTAATTTTAACAAATTAAAAATATTCCATAAATATGTAATTAGTTAATTTTTATAAAACTTATGAAACATACTACAGTCTGTTTAGATATACTTTATTTTTATATTTTAGGGAAAACAAGGGATCTAAGAAAGTAGAACGTCACACACTAGAAGTAAATTACGGGTTATGACCCGCATGGAATTATTCAAATTATTCAAGAAGAACAAATTCATTACGCAAGATTTGTGTAATTACGTGAAAGAAAATTTTGAATTGCGGGACTGCAATACTATTGCCTTAAATGAAATTTTAAAAGTGCTATTATTGTTTAAATCTGATTTCCGGAAACGGTGGAAACAATGTGGTAGAAAGCATGATAGATTTGTGGTTAAATATACAAAATGGTTAAATTCTAAACTGATATTCCCGGAAAGTGTTATGAAATTTCATTCACTGAATGCTTCATCTTCATCAAATGTTGGAAGACCGAGAAAATTGTGTGAAGGTAGTGTTCTTAATCTACTGCTCATCACTTCAGATCCTTTGATATCAAATATACGCCCCTTGCCCCAGAAGAAGAAATACAGTCTACCCTTGCAAGTTCGACAGCTCTTATAAGAACCATATCTAATCAAAAGCTACAGAAATGATGAACAGAAGAAAATTTCGTCACCTCTAGAAGACGTTGATGCTAATGATGAAGAAGAATAAGTAGAAGGTGAAGGTGGTGATAAAGATTATGAAGAAAATGGCGAAGAAAAAGATGATGATTACGATTAAAATTTTGAAAACAGAACTGTAATCTTATAATATGGTATCATAACACATTGTATTCATATGTATATATGTATGTAGGCCTATGTGTGTATGTTTGCTTTCATCTAAAGTAGATGATTTTTCCTTTACCATCGTTTTCTTCAAACGAATATGTTAGATCAAGAGTCTATAGTTTTTAGTGTTTTAAATTAACCTCTGTGTTAATTTGGCGCCTCCGCCAATTATTTGCCGCGTATTACTCATTGCCTGCAGGTGTGTGCTTGCAGCGTTAGGCACGCTATTGCAGCGCGAGTTAGTTCGGATCGAGTCGTCACGGTATATAGACACGCATCACAAGCGTTCCTAATTGTGTGGACCTTTTCGCTATATATATCAATTCCTCATCTGTAACTCCGCGTATATCAGGCTCCTAGAGTGTAGGCAGCTTTACGTGTGAAATCCAGGAAATAATCTTGTATTTTAATGTTAGTTACAAGAATTTACATTGGTCTAACCTAGAAGCCTCGTGCTGTGTACAGGATGTGTCTAGCGTTACCTTCGCCAAGGGGCGGGAGAATAGTTTTCTACAAGAACATTAACTGTATTCATTCTTTTATTATTATTGTGTATAAGTGCTGTATCCATTAGTTCAGAATTCAGGCTTCTTGAATATATACCATTGCAAATTACCCAGGTTAAAATCTCTGTCCCAGCAACCTACAGTCCATTGTCTCCCTTCGATTATTATTTAATTGGCATATGCCTGGTCCTCCGAAAACACCTATATTATACTTTAATCCTACTGAGTTCCCTACATTTTGCTCCTCATGGACCGGCTCCCTACATTTTGGTTCCTCACGGGCGGATCTGAGAATATTTGCAATGATTTCTGAATTAAGGAAGAAGAGTGCGACTTGTAGCTGATTTTCGTGTATGACGAAATTACAAGGAGTCCGCTTGTTAATAAGGTCCAGTTTCGCGCGACCACCCGAAGGTGCCGTTCGTGTGGAGTTCGTGTCAGCTTCGGGCTTCGCTCGGCTCTAGTGATTTTCCTGAACTGCTTATCTTCGCGCGCACCAGCTGGCTGCCGCTCCACGTGTTAAATGGTACCCGCCTTCAATCACACGCGAGAGGAAGACTACCGCCTCTCCGACCACCCCCAGTGCAGTTGACTGTCTAATCTCTTCCATTGCAAAGTGAATTGTTCAACATGGAAGCAGAAATTAAGGCTTTAATCCGACGTCGAGGTGTATGTAAAAGAAAGTTTACATTGACACAGAACTTTCTCAACGACGTGCCTGAAGATGCTAGTATATTTGTGATTAAAGCGCATTATGAGAAACTGTTAAATGAAATTGAAAAGTTTGAGGCAGTGCAGACGCAGATTGAATCCATGGTAGAAGTTGATACAGAACTTGATAGCCACATACAATATGCAGACGAAGTATCAACAGTGTACATTAATCTAAAAGCTAGGTTAAGTGAGTTGATGCATGCTCATGAGCCTACGTCAGTCAGTGTCAATTCAAATAACAGTGGCACACGACAATCAGTGAACTCCAGTGCATCGCAGGCAAGTAATGGGATAAAACTACCTACTATTCAAATTCCAGTGTTTGACAGTGATGTAACTAAATTCAAACATTATTTTGACACTTTTTCGAGTTTGATTGTGAATAATAGCAGTTTGTCACCTATTCAAAAATTCCACTATCTCATTGGTTCGCTAAGGGGCGAAGCTAAAACATTATTGGAAAGTTTGCCAGTCACGAGTGAGAACTTCCAAGTGGCCTGGGACCTATTGTGTGCAAGATATAACAATAAGCGTTTAATTGCCATATCCCACATTAAGCATCTGTTATCCTTACCTGTAGCACGACAAGAGACAGTTGCAGATTTGAGAACTTTGTTGAATCAATTCCAAAACAACTTGCATGCCATTGAAGCTTTAGAATTAGAAGTGCCACTTCATGAAGTCATTCTAATGCAATTGTTGTTGGAGCACCTTCCTGAAAGCGTGCAGCGTGAATGGGAATCTAGAATCGATTCTCAAACATTTACTCCATTAGGTGAACTTGTGTTATTTCTAGAAGCTAAGTCTCATTCTCTAGAGGTGCTGTCGAATAATTCCTGCAACAGGGCCAGCCCATCAAAACCTAGAAGTGAACGTCGTGAGTCTAGAAATCAACATAATAATAGTCGTCAGTCATATGTGTCGACAACTGAACAGTTATGCCCTCAGTGTCAAGGCGGCCATAACCTGTTTAAATGTAAACAATTCCGTCAGCTGAGTGTTGAACAGCGATGGAAAGTTGTGAAGAGTAAAAATCTGTGTTTCAACTGTTTTGCTAATACTCATCGAGTAAATCAGTGCAACGCATCTTCCTTCTGTAACTGTGGTAAACTTCATAGCAAGATGTTACACAACAGTGATCACAGGAGAACGGTTTCGCACTCGAGTGAAAGCAGTGAGACAGTGAATAACAACAGGACTGAGGCTCCTGCAAGTTATTGTTCAGTGAAAATAAAGCCAGTGCTTCACGTCTTACTTGCGACTGCAAGAGTCGAAGTGCAAGACAAGCATGGTAACTACATACAGTGTAAGGCCCTTCTAGACTCTGCTAGCCAGGCCAGTTTCGTGTCTGCAGATCTAGCGAGGCGTCTGCAACTTCCTACAAGGACAGCTGATACGCCTGTCAAGGGTATAAATGGTACTTCATCGAATGCTAGTCATAGTGTAAACATAAATGTGAGATCTATGGTTTACAACTATCGAAGGAATCTAGATTGCCTAATCCTTCCTCGCATAACAGGGAAGTTACCCGCAGTCCGAATTGATCCATCCTCTTGGAACATTCCCTCTGAAATTCCATTAGCCGATCCTAAATTTAATATTCCTTCTGAAATTGATTTGCTAA
This sequence comes from Ectobius pallidus, assembly GCA_964059195.1. Classification (NCBI taxonomy): domain Eukaryota; kingdom Metazoa; phylum Arthropoda; class Insecta; order Blattodea; family Ectobiidae; genus Ectobius; species Ectobius pallidus. Next base: position 17,264,938 of record CAXKWD010000005.1, read on the forward strand.
TTGGAGGAGCATTATTCTTCGAGCTTTTCCATGGTAAGATCCTGACCAATCCTGGTTTTCCTGCATTGATTAGTACGGAACTAGGTTGGATATTGTCTGGAACCATTCCTAAGTCCTCTGTGAAAGGCAATCTAGATACTGGTTCCCAGCACAATTTCTTCATCTCTACGGACAATGTGGACAAGCAGCTACGACGGTTTTGGGACCTCGAAGACTTTCCACAACAGATATTAACACAAGAAGAGAAACGGTGCGAACAGCATTATGTAGAAAATACCACTCGCAATGATGATGGTAGTTTTATGGTACGTCTGCCCATGAAACAGGATAAAACTTCATTGGGTGAATCCAGACAACAAGCAGTTAAGCGTTTTAGTTACCTGGAGCGAAAACTTCAGAACGACTCTACTCTAAAGGAAGACTATACTAAATTTCTTGTAGAGTACGAGCAGATGGGTCACATGAAAAGGGTTTCGCCTCCGCAAGAGAATGAAATATGTTATTACCTGCCACATCACGCAGTAATAAAACCTTCTTCATCTACGACTCGCACACGAGTAGTGTTTGATGCTTCTGCAAAGACGGACACAGGGTGCTCTTTGAATGACATCCTACAATGTGGTCCTACAATTCAAGATGATCTGTCATCAATTATTCTTCGCTTCAGAACATATCGCTATGCATTTTCAGCTGATATATCTAAAATGTATAGGAGGGTACATATGCATCCTGAAGACCAGAATCTACAACGTATTGTATGGCGTCCAGACAAAAGTGAGCCACTACAAGATTATGCCTTGACTACTGTAACCTATGGCACTAAGTCAGCGTCTTTCTTAGCCATACGGTCTTTGAGTCAACTCGCTCAAGAAGAAGAGTCTAAATATCCTCGTGCTGCAGACGCCTGTCTGTCAGGCCATGACGATCTACAGGAAGCTCTACAATTGCAAAGTGAACTTATACTCATGTTAAACAGTGGAGGATTTCCACTACGCAAATGGTGTTCAAACAACGAGGCTATCTTGGAAGCAGTACCCGTGGAGCACAGAGAAACGCAACTTCCTTTGTCCCTCGACAACAGTGAAAATGCTCATGCGCTTGGACTTCTGTGGCATCCCAGTACTGATTTGTTACAGATACAATCACATTCCTATCTCCAAGAACCTCCTTCCTACAAGTTTACCAAGAGAAATATCCTTGCTGTTACATCCTCTATTTTTGATCCTCTAGGCCTCATAAGTCCTATTGTAATCCATGCCAAGATATTCTTGCAATCTCTGTGGCTAGCTAAGCTTAGTTGGGATGAGGAGTTGCCATCTCACCTAAGGGAAAAGTGGATGGACATCTGTGACATTCTCTCTACAATTCATAATGTTCGCATTCCACGCCATGTGTTAACAGCAGCTACGGTTACCGACATACAGATACATGGATTCTGTGATGCCTCGGAGAAAGCCTATGGTGCCTGTGTGTATGTACGGTCTACTGACAGCAGTGGTCTTGTTACAACTAAACTACTTTGTTCCAAGTCCAAGGTTTCGCCATTGAAGAAGCAAACAATTCCGAGACTCGAGTTGTGTGGTGCCTTGTTACTTGCGAAACTGTATCAGAAAGTTGTCACTGACTTGAAATTGCCTACATCACAAAATTATTTGTGGTCTGACTCCATGATTGTGCTCTCATGGATCAAATCTAATCCCCATAAATGGAAAACATTTGTGTCTAATCGCGTATCTCAAATCCAGGAGATGTCAGAGACGGCAGCTTGGCGGCATGTGGCCACCCAACACAACCCGGCTGACATGATTTCGAGAGGTGTGGTAACAGAACAAATCTTAGACATTGATTTATGGTGGAACGGGCCTGTGTGGATTTCACAGCCTATTGAATCATGGCCCAAACAACCTCAGCAACTTGAGCTGCAGGACATTGGTGAGCAGCGTGACACAGTCTGTCTAGTCACACATGCTGCAGAAGACTGTGTGCTACGTTTTTCCAAGCTGACATGCGTCCAGCGAAAACATTCAGATTGGTACTCTTGTGCTCCTGAAAGAAGATAACTCCACCGCTCCAGTGGAAGCTGGGAAGCATCTCATCAGTGCATCCTGGTGACGACGGTTTAGTGCGTGTTGTGACAGTGCGTACGTCTAATGGTGAATACAAGCGACCAATTGTAAAAGTGTGTCCCTTGCCTATTCAATAAGTGTAAATCTATTAGTAAATCTTGATCTATCCGCAAAGTGTTATGTAAAATCTGTCGATTTTAGGCGGGAGTTATGTTAGATCAAGAGTCTATAGTTTTTAGTGTTTTAAATTAACCTCTGTGTTAATTTGGCGCCTGCAGGTGTGTGCTTGCAGCGTTAGGCACGCTATTGCAGCGCGAGTTAGTTCGGATCGAGTCGTCACGGTATATAGACACGCGTCACAAGCGTTCCTAATTGTGTGGACCTTTTCGCTATATATATCAATTCCTCATCTGTAACTCCGCGTATATCAGGCTCCTAGAGTGTAGGCAGCTTTACGTGTGAAATCCAGGAAATAATCTTGTATTTTAATGTTAGTTACAAGAATTTACATTGGTCTAACCTAGAAGCCTCGTGCTGTGTACAGGCTGTGTCTAGCGTTACCTTCGCCAAGGGGCGGGAGAATAGTTTTCTACAAGAACATTAACTGTATTCATTCTTTTATTATTATTGTGTATAAGTGCTGTATCCATTAGTTCAGAATTCAGGCTTCTTGAATATATACCATTGCAAATTACCCAGGTTAAAATCTCTGTCCCAGCAACCTACAGTCCATTGTCTCCCTTCGATTATTATTTAATTGGCATATGCCTGGTCCTCCGAAAACACCTATATTATACTTTAATCCTACTGAGTTCCCTACATTTTGCTCCTCATGGACCGGATCCCTACAGAATACATTAGCATTGTTCCCTAAACCACAAACAGTTTCTTTGTGCTGTAACTGCAATAGGGCAAAAGTTTGATGAAACTGAGGAAGTAAAGATCTGTCTGCGTACAGCTAATTGAGTTTCTGTCCACTGATTGACATAATAAATTAGTATGCACAAATGTGGTACATTCTGTGTTCTGTGTATGTGTATATGTATATTCAAGATGCAAATAATTCTGTCCCGTTAGATTCTCCAGACGTACAAAATAAAGAAGAAAATAATGATGATGATGACTAGAATTTTGAAAAGAGAACTTAAACTGTATGAACATTGTATTATGTACACATGTGCGCTTTTAGTTATGTATGTATGCTTGTATGTATGTGTGTTTCATGTATTTATATAGGCGTGTAATGTGTGCGTGTATATATAGGTATAAATGTATATTAATATATTTATACAGCAAATTTATATGTTTAAGTGCGTTTCTTTGCATTGTATGTATATATTACATGTAAGGGTATATTTTCAAAACATAATATAATTTTGTCCCGCTAGATTCGCGTTTTGGACCACTGTGCGCTGGTGGTATTCATTTCTAACCGACAAAAATTATTCTCTCCCCGCAAAATATCGATTTCTAAACTGACAAAGAAAAACGACAAAAAAGGAGCCTATTTTAGGTTTTATATCCCGTTTAGGTATATTTAGGTTTTTATACCCCATTTAGGTATTTTTAGGTGCCACAGAATTAATGAGAGTGAATCCTATGGACATGATTCAAAAAAGTGTATGAGCGCTTTTTGTTTTGGAAGTAAGGAAAAAAATAGGTAAAAACCTAAGAATCCGGTCCCTAGTTATTAGAGAGAACCAACCAACATATAGGAGGGCCTAGGCCTAATGAAACTAAATGAAAACAGAAAGTTATACCTGTAAAGAATCGTGATGTTGTGATGCATAGAACGCCTGATCCATGAGAATGGCAGTCTCATTGTAATTGTTGGGCTTGAACTGATGATTAAGCAATGCTTCACGTTCTCGCTCTTCTTGTAATCGTTGGTATTTGCGGTTTCTATAAGTGTCCAAGGCAGCCTGAAAAAGCAATAACATAAATTAACTATGTAGATTCAGGAAAAGTATTAGAAAAAATTACAGTAACTTTTAAACCTCTATCCCATTAATATTGTATATTCTCAGTGTAATTATTTTGTATGGTTACATGAACAGGTAGAAGTTATTGTCTTTATGTAACACCTATAGGTAAGGATGTGATTATTTGGTTTTAAAGTTACAAACCATTTTTTTTTTAAGCAATTTTATGCTCAGAACATAGAATGCCTTTCTTTAGACTTCATTTGCCAGAGTACGGGCAACAACAGCATGAAAGCACATACAGGTAATCAGTTTCCCCAGCTCAAGCATTTTGGACCATGTCGTTGTGCCGTATGAACAGTGTTTTTCATTTAATTTGTGCACCAGTAGGCCTACTGTTATCTCAAAATTTCTGTATACTTTGGAACACCAAATTTTCCTGTATGATTCATATGTGAATAGAAAATTCTGCTGAAGAATGAGACAGAGATTTATATGAAAACTCTCCATTAATCCTGCACTCACCTACTGTTCATAATTTTGAAAATACATTTAGAGCAACAGAATCCATTTTTGAAGTCAAACTTCTTTAGGAGTAAATTGAGAGCTAACCCAAAGTTGCATTACGAACAAAATCGTCACGAAAATAGTGGGGCTGTGATGGACTGCACAGAAAACAACTCAATGATTAAGGCTTATCTAAAATTTAAAAAATCTAAAAACCCAAAATTAAAAAACTGAAAACCCAAAATTAAAAAATTTAAAGATCCAAAATTTAAAAAATTCAAAGATGCAAAATTTAAAAAATCCAAAAATTAAAAAGTCCAAAAAACCACAATTAAAAAGTCCAACAATCCAAAATTGAAAAAAAATCCAAGTTTCACTTCTGTTGCTTGACATTCCATGCACCCGATTTTTTTATTTAAACAAAAAAATCTGAAAGCAAACCACCCAGTGCTCACAAAGGAGAAACTTGACAAAATTGGAGAATGTTTAGTATAAATCACAAAGAAATCTTTGTAAAGAATTGCAAAGGAAACAGGAATTTCGCAAACCTTGTTTTGGAATGCAACCCAACTTTTGAAGGTGTTAGAGACGTGTGACGGCATAACCAAAATAATCTATGACTAAGGTATGTGATTATTGTAACTGTAACTAATATGAAAGATCTAGTCTAATCAAGCCTAGTCTGCCAAGGAGAGAGGACGCCCTGGTCTCAATCTCTGCTTAAAATAAATCCAGTAAATATGACGGGACCAACAATTACCTCTTGGAAACGTTGCCAAAAATAAGTTGTAGCCTAAATGGCATAAAGTGTAACAACCGTGAAATTGTCTCCTGATATTGAGTTCATCGATGATGATACGGTGATGTGTTACATAAATGAAAGTGTATGTGTAAATTATGACGATAAAGCATTATGCGACACACTAATGCAATATGCAGACAGCAACAACAAAACAGACATCAAATTAACTAAATATCTTCTGAATCAGAAAGAACTGCGAGAAAGAGAGTTCATTTCATCCAAGCATGTTGAACCTCTAAGCAAATACTCTCAAGATAACTCTCAAGAAAGCTTAAGGTAACATTACTACAACTCGACCTAACCAGTACAGCTCTGTGAAAAACTGTACTGATCAAATCTTCATTGCTAATGGACAAGACAAAATGTCAGTTTCTAAGTTCCAGGTATTAATGTCCAAAGAAAAATTACAGAGTAGAAAATCTCTAAAACCCAAAATATCTAAAATGGGAAATTTCCAAATCCAAAATGTCTAAAGTGTAAAATGTTCAAACCCAAAATGTAAAAAGTGTAAAATATCCAAACCCAAAATGTACAAAATATAAAACAAAAAATCCTTAAAGTACAAAGAATAAAATGTCCAAGGTATAAAATATTCAAGGCATAAAATGTCCAAAGCAAAAATGTTGGAAGCATTAAAATGTCCAAAACGAAAAATATCCAAAATGTAAATTATCCAACAACATACCCGGCAGGACGTCATTTACACCTTGGTACTTTTTGACGCTATGAATTGAGTGGAGTAAATAAATACATAAAATATAGTAATGTCGTGCAAGAAAATTACTTTTTGTTTGAAATAAAAGTTTATACACAGTACGTAAAACCTCTTATATATATATAACATACTAGCTTAAAGGACCCAGCATCACCCAGCCTTTGTATTTTGCTTATACTACACAGTAAACTTTTCGAGGCTTTTAATTTTCACAACCTAGGTCGTTATTTACAGTTTGAAATGAGGAAGTACGACTTTTCACACTCAGATTAATCCCTCAGAAATGGTCATTATCTCTTTTTATCGCTCATAGACCATGGCACCCCATGGCTTCTAAAGACCAAGGATGATAGGGGTTGAGATTACAAGAAACAGAAATTCCTATTAAACTTGCTTTAAATGTTTTCCTGGCTCTATAGGATCTGTGTGTAAAGTCTAGTAAAATTAGTCAAAGAATGTAGATTTAAATATCATTTAATACGGGTTGAAACATTTAAAGGATAGTTTTTTCCAAAATTAGTTTAAACTAATTATTTTTCTGGTTTTATTGGGTCTATGGGTAAAGTCTGACAAAAACTGGTCAAAGAATGTAGATTTAAATAAAGACCATACAATAACGGTTGAAACAATTTAAAGTCCCATTTGAGGTTGCTGGTCCCCCATTGGGGGCCTCCCCAGGTGGTGGATAGGGGAATGCATCCTAGAAATAGGTGGTACCGAGGAAAAGAAATATTCGGGGCGAACCAAAACTAGCACAAGAATCGGGTGGATGAGACTCGTGAGCCCAGTAAGGCGCCTTATCTAAGGGAAGGAGACCCTAAAATCAAACCCTTGGTCCTCCAAATTGGGGGTTTTGCGGTGGGCTGTAACTCATCCCTGTTAAAATATTTTTACTCAGAAGTCTCACATATTTAAGCCAGATGGAACTATTGGGAATCGACCTTGGCTAACGAAAAAAGACAATTTAAAAGTGGATCCTTTCAAAATTCATTCTGCCTAATTAATTTTACAAAATTAGGTGAAAAACAAGGCAGGAAATATGTTATCTTTAAGTAGATTATAAGTATATTGACAGTTGGTACACCATCTGTTTTAGCCACATTGGAAAGAGCTAATTCAAGTAAGCATTTCTCAGTATCACCAATTTAAATTCATTAAGTTTTATAGCTTTCAAAACATTAATTTAAAACATTTGTAGTTATAACGCAAGTCACAAAACCATGAATTTTTTCTAGTATTTATAAAACAAATAACTTTTGTTTAAAAAAAAATATACAAATTACGGCTTACTTGTTTCTACAACAATACCTCAATCATAAATAAGCAGTGTGCTTTTCTTCTTTTCTTTGAAATGCCTAATATATAGTAATAGTATAGTGCGATACAAGTGCTGTAAGCAGTGCATACGGATCGAGGAAAGAGTTTTTTCAATTTCCGAGATCCGTTATGCGCTTACGGCATGAGTATTGCATGCTATTTTTTGCATGATGATTATTTATATCAATTTAATTATATTAATTGAGATATTAGCTGAAAATTCGTATTATGTATATACATTATTGAATATAGATGTTTATTTCCAAAAGTGATTCGCATGTGTTGGTTGTTATGGGGACTGAATATTTGTCCTGTTACATTCGCCACAAACTAGAGGGCATTGGTTCCAGTCTTCCATAAAGGCTTGTATCCTTGGGGCTAATAAATTGAAATTGAAATTGAAATTGCTTGCTAATCTATCGAAGCTTTAAAAATATGTTGTCACATCTGGGGAGAAGCAAATAGACTCACTTCTAATGCAAGTAAAACTACAGCAATGCTTATAACAAGATAAAGAAAATTAGACAAAATGAACCATTCAATTATTATGATGATTTTACTTACGGCACTTGTGCTTTTTGTAATTTTTACCGCACGGAGATTTCTTTTGTTTTCATAGCAACCAGATTGTGTGCGGGAATGTCAAGTTACGATCCATGGCAACAATATTCGTAAGTACCACTAATTAGTTACGTCGTGCAAAAAAGATAATAAATTTCAATTTCAATTTATTAGCCCCAAGGATACAACATCCATGGCTTCATCATTAGACTAATTGTAAAATATAAGCATACAGTACACATTCTGTAAAGACAAAAATAAAAAGATAAAGTTCTGAACCTGAAAATATAGAAAAAATCTTGATAGCATTTTATGGACCATTTGCAATGCAGAAAAAGAAGAAACAACATAAGATACAAATTGAACAATCTTTAGTGATTGGTATAAAAGGGAAAGCAATCTGTGTATTCAAATGTACAACGATATCAAAATTATAAACAACTGTTTTGAGAAAGTATGACCGTACGGTATTCTCAAGAGTGAAAATAAAAAGAACTAACATTTACTTTGAATACGATTCTGAGCATTACATATGGAGAAGAATTATCTTATATAACTATGAATCTCTATCCCTAACTTTAAATAAAATGAATTAAAGCAAGTCTTAAAATATTTATGAGTCAAAATGAAATAGAAAAAATCATAACAGAAGAGAGCACATATATTTTCAGCTGTACATAGTTACTTAATTAAACACTATCATAAACATCATCAGCGGATGCAAAAATCATACATATTTCTGGTGAAGTTGTTCTCTAATAATTATATCATCGTATAATATTATTAAAAAAACTTGAGGTGCAAGTGTGGGCACGCTCTAACAGAGCTCGTTGTTGCATCATTTATAGTTAGCTGGATTTCTCTATTCATAAAATAAATCATGATTATTTTATAAAGGTTTCGTGGGCAATTTCTGAGCTTCAGCTGAAGTTCTTCATGCTCTATGCATTAGCAAAGACACCAGTAATGTCAAGTGATATCACTAAACCATGGGCATATGGTGAAATTCTGTTCGGAGGGGGTTGAATATAATGTTATCTCAGCTCCATGTTCTTGCACACATTTTGTATCATTGTATCTATATTCTGTAGTTTCTGTATCGGCAAATTGATTGCGGACGTGGTAATTTCGTTTTAACTACTTGTACTGGTTACTGGAGCTAAGTCCATTCCAGAAAATTTGGATTTATGTATTGAAAGCTGATATCTGTTGGACTCCTGAGATCAACCGATCACACCACAGAGATATCCGGGTTATCGAATCATTTAATTTATGAGAAATTCCAAAGGAAATTTTGTTTATCATCAACACGTCACTGTTATAAGAAGTGTAAAATTAAAAACCCACCAGTATTAATAAATTATTTAATAACAATAGGCCTACGCTTTCCTCTACAGTAGAAGTTATTTCAGTTCATTTGCTGATTGAGATTAAGTATGTGCATTATTATTAAATAAATTACGAGAGTATAGAATCATTAATGAGAAAATAAAATTTACAAGAGTTATTTTTATTAATGCTGTCTTATAAGTAAGAAAATATAATTTTAATTATTGAACATGATGTTATAATTCTAACAATCGCAAATATTTCGGAAGGGGTTTCAACCCCCTCAACCCTCCCCCACTGTACGCCCATGCACTAAACCAACTTTTATTCTTGTAAATGCATCTTGTATCCAATTTACCACCTGCAGACTGCTTCTTCTGTTGACTTCTGTGGTAAGAATTCAAACTGGTTATCATTATACAAGTTGTTGCTAAGCAAACGGAACATAATACGATCTATTAAGAGTTTTCTACATATTTTTCCATTACTGGCAAGAGACTGACGGGTCAGTACGAAGGAGTGTTTTTGCGGGCAGGTGGCTTTCGTATTATTTTCACTGCTGCCAACTTCAAGCAATTGGAAAAAAATACTTAGTTCTAAAAGTTTGTTAAAAATATTTAGCTTTGGAGATTGGTAAGTAATTTGAATATGTATCAGAATATTTGCAGAAATATGATCTACATGGTGGTTTCGTGTAATTTTGTTTCAGCACAATGCGCTCCACTTCGAGAAAACTAAATAAGCAAAATCATCTTGTGTATCAGGTTGACTCTCGGCCGATAAACGGATTTGCTTTTGAGTCTCATTGTCTTTATCTTCAGGGAAGGATTTGCTGATTAAACATTTGCAGTTTCTTGGGCATTTGCTGTAAATCCGGTTTCTGTTTGTATTGTTGTTAATATCCTGTTATAATTTTCATGGTTTCTAAAGTGTTTGTACACTAAGTTCCATGACTTTCTGGCAGCCTGAGAAGAAAAAAAGTTCTTCCAGCTGTTAAATTTAGCTTGTGTCATTTTTCAGTACTCTGACTTTATTATAAGCATCTTCATAATGCGCTTGAAGAATATCACATTTTGCTCGTTTAAACTTTCTGCAACTTGAAACACTCTTTTCTGCATAGTGTCCATTTTTTATTCCACCAGTAATTTTTCGAAGATCTGGAAGAGAGTTCAGGTAAATGTGCCTCGCACAAATTCACTATTGTATTTGTAATTTCGCTTATTAGTGTATTCAGTACACCTGGAGCGTCTACTATGGATATCGTCTTTTGTAATTTCAATATTTCGTTTTTGTAACTGATCAAGATTTCTCTTACCTTATTTATAGAATGTACTACAGTGAATCTCTCTCGACTGGAGGCCGGGCTAACGGCAAAAGTGCATGCAGCCGCCGAGTCATCACCCAGCGCCCCGAGGTGTAGGAACTGCACGGCACTTCTCTCGCTTCTTTCACTTTGTACGTGCATGACCATGAAAATAGCGAAAATAGGGACTTACCTTATTACAGGAGATGCTGAAAATGTCCTCCTCCTCCTTCATCCACACATTTTTGGCATCGAGATAGGAAACTCTCATTCACACGCAATTTACATCTGGAAATTGTGTTCTGAATCGTCTAACGACTTCTCTGCAAGACTCTGTTTTCACATAATTATCGTACATAAATACCCTATGTTGTACTGTGAACACAGATCGAGGCATAATGATAAATGTGAACTAAGACAAAGACCACTATATAACTTTATAACACGAGAGCACAGGCCGTGTTTGACCTTCACCTTCACAAGCATGCACTCCAACTGCTGGCCAAGCGGAATGTTGCAATATCTGACTCACTGCAGCAGTCACGTTTCACCGCTCGCCCGGCCCAGTTCAAGAGAGACTTACTGTATTTTATCACACCAGTTTTTATCCTTACTGATAGTTTCAATAACATATTTAGGTTATTTTCTGATTAGGTCAATAATTCCATTGTATTAATACTCATTGCCATTTGTACTATTCTTTATTACTTCTTCTGCACATACCATTGGTACTATAGGTAGAGGAAGTAATGTTTTCGACCCCCGGATTCGGAGTTGAGTTTTTAACATAAATACACATTTTGAGATCCCCTTGAATACAAAAATACTATTTTCGGAAGCTTGTCTGTGTGTGTCTATGTGGATGTGTTTGAACAGCCTAGCTCCAGAACGGAAAATCGTATGTACACAAAATTTTGTATCTGAATCAGGTACCTTCCAAAGATGTGACGTGAAGATTAGCGACAAGTTTCTCTTATTTTTAAGGGGACTTTGCAAGAAGAAATTTTCGTTTTTTGCGATTTTCTCAAAAGTGGTATAAAGATTTTCTTTAAATTTTGCACATGGTTTGCTTATACTAAGAGCAAAACATTTATTTGAAACATTAAAAAAAAAATTATCTAAAGGGTAGTTATAAGCCACACACTATGAATAAGCATTCTTTGCAATATGGCCTCTTGTAACGGAAAATCGGAACATCGTACAAAAACAAAATTTTGTATTTGGGTTGGGTACCTTTTGGGGATGTGACACGAAGATGAGCTACGAGTTTATCTTATTTTTAAGGGAACTTCACGTGAAGAAAATTTTGTTTGTCACGATTTTCTAAAAAAATAGCGCTTACAATTTTATTTAAATTTTACAGATGGGGTGCTTATATCAAGAGCTAAACATTTAGCCTATTTGAAATATGTTTTCGAAAAAATTATCTGCAGTATAGGTAGAAGTAGGGTGCAGATTTCAAGGTTTTAACCTATTTTTCCCCCAGCTTCCAAATTAGAACATTTTAACATATTTTTACGTTTCATACCCCTAGCTTCCAAATATATGAATCTGATAGAACCCAAAAAGGGCTAAATAGGACTAAAGAGGACTTTTTCTGAAAATAGGGGCTAAAGAGGACTTTTGCTGAAAAACTAGGGACTAGAGAGGACTTTTTCTGAAAAACTAGGGCTAAAGAGGACCTTTTTTATCAGAAAAACATGATTTTTAAATAGATTTTCGAATTAATGCAAAGGTAAACAAACATGGGAATTTATGCATTTTAAGAAAAGACATAATAAAAATAAATTTATACAACACACTGAATTTAACAATGTATATGTCAATTTGTCCCTTCTCTTTGTAACTTGGAAATGTGCCGCCTCGCCGTTGCAGGAAAAGAAAACTTGAACAGTCTTCAATACTTTGAAATCTGCAAGTAATCCATTGCCGTTTCAACTTTCAAATAGCAAGTTGCCAATCGACGACAGAGAAGTATAGGAGGGTCTGTGTCAAAATTATATTACAATTTTCGGTGTTAATATTAGTGTTTTATTGAGATGGCTAAAATCGTTTGTTTAAAACCTAAACGAAAATAAATGGCTAAAATACCTTTTATAAAAGCAAAAAATACCTTTTATAAAAGCCTAAAAATCCGGACACTACTTATAAGCCACCCACTCTGAATACGTGTTCTTTGCAGTATGGCCTCTTATTCTAGATCAGAATGTGAGGTGAGAAATGTATTGGCCATGATTAAACTAAAGAAAGTTACGAGAGTACATTAATCAGATTTTATTTGGGTAGGCTTGTAAAGGTTAGGTGCAATGTCAGTGGAGGGAGGAGTCAGGAACGTGAAAATATACAGATCCTACTATACCAATAGGATATGCATTTTGGCTTACTTAAGCCATCTTCAGTCCTCGTTGGCACCGTGTGGCACACGGCAAAGATATTTTATAGTACCAGCAAGAATACATAGTAATTCTAAATTAGTTTTATGTCTATTGTATATGTTTTTATGTGTGACGATAAATCTTTATTAGTGTTTTAATTTTTTGACTCAAGTGTAGTAGTATTTTTTATTACTGACATCAGCAATTAATGTACATTAATATATGTTTACTAGTGTCGTGTGCCTATAATATACTCATACACATCTTATTGAAGTTATAAGGCGGTAAAGAAACCCAGCATTATTAATATGACCCTCATTGGACTTAAATTTATTAACAATTTACAGGCAAAGTTCACATAAATGCTACAAAATGCATGGTAGAATTTTAAGATTAAATAATTAATGGCATAAGAAATATAAATTAATTGTATTTCATAAGAGTGCTCTTTATTTGTAAATTATTAACACATAAATCTGTTTCATATTCTTGTTTACAGTATTTGTAAATAGGCCTATCGTACAATATCTTATATCGATTGAACGTAAGAACTAACCATTCCACATGCTTCTAACCGTTCCCAAAGTGTAAAATCACTGATATGTTAATGATATGGACATGGGCAGCAGGCCCTACAAGAAATTTTCAAGCAGTCATGGGTTTGCTTTGGTAACAGACCTTTGGTTACCAATGCAGCAGTTTTGTAGCGCTCGCTTGTTTTCCTGCTCATAATGCTAAGGTCAGGCCCCTCCTCTAAAAAATAATGGGATGGATAATGGACTTAACACTAAAATTAGCTACTTTAATGGAAATGATTCGTATAATCACTTTCGTTATTTTGTTTGGCACAAATTTCTCCAGATTTCAAAATTGTGGAAATTAATGATTTTTCTCCTATATGAAACTGGAAAAATCTTTAAGGGGTATACGTACCCCCAGAAAAAAGCGTTGATTATTATTAACACTATCAACATGATCTATTCAGTTATTAAAGTCACTTTTACTAACACCATTTTAATATAAATAATACCAAAGAGGAGGTATAAGTTCATGGTTTGGGAGATAACAAATTCTGCATGATTGACTATTGCCTCCATGTCCAAGAAATGTTTGTTTATGGAGAAGTTCACCAATATCTTTGTGAACATGTTAACGATAATTAATCATGAAGGTTGGTACTCTAATGAGTTTATAGAAGCATATTAAGTAGCCTACATCTGAGACATCTCGGACAAAAGAACAATGCAATTCAGTCAGTTAAATAAGGTATTGGCTTTGCTTTCCAAGTTCGCGGGTTCGGTCGTGTGTGCTCAAATGCACGAGTTTCCAAATTTATGGGCATATAAATTTCTGGTGACTGTTACAGGCTTATATACTAGTACACAACGGCTGTTATCAAAGAAACAGTATTTGCAGAGAAACAGTTTAAAAATTAGATTTTTGCCCTTCAAGAAAATGCATTTCACTTTTTGAGTTTGTTAGGGATGTTTGTTTTACATTCTCACTATTTGAGTAATATTTTTCATATCTTACATTGTTAGCCTATATTATGGCTATGTTTTGTAATCATTACAACTTTTTAAACTTCTCCACAAATAGGGGCAGGATATGCAGAACTCCTATACTCGGTTTCTGGCACATCGCAGTTATCATAGAGTTAGCTACACGGACTTTCAATTTTAACAGCACAGATAACTTTCACGAGTTTCTGAAACTAAATCGCCCAGTTATCAGTGCTTTTTACTAACAGCGTGATTTACCTCTGCCTTTCTTCTTCACAACGTTCACAGATGTCACTACTGTAGACTTTCTAGTTATTTTAGGTAGATTTTGAAGAAAAATCTACCTATTGCAATGGATACCATGTCATGATTTTCGAAAAATTCTTTCATATCTTTACGTTTCATGCTTCCCTGAGTACGAAACCACCGCCCGTTCAAAAAAAAATTTGTGATATTTATATATATATACAACGAATTCACTCAAATTATTAGAGGAGTCAAGAGACAATATGAAAAAGATTTAATAAGCCATATAGAGGAAAATTATCATAAAACCAATTCTAGAGATTATTACAAGGCCTTTGATAAACAATTACAAAAATACAGTCCCCCTACATTATTACTGAAGAATAAAGATGGAAAAACAGCACATAACAATAAAGAAAATGCAGAAATCATGGCAGAAGCATTTAACAAGCTCTTAAACTGTGATGACCCGGAAAAGCTTCTACTGATTGATACACATACTCCTATAAAAACTAAACCAGAAAATATAAACCCACCTACGGCAAAAGAAGTGGAAACAGCGCTTAAGGAAATGAGGAACTACAAAGCAGGTGGTGAAGACCAGGTTTTTGCAGAGATGTGGAAATACGCCGGCAGTTCGGCTAAGACGTCCCTCCATATGGCATTAATGAAGGTTTGGATATCTGAAAAATTCCCAGAACAATGGACCACAGCAATAATTAACCCACTTCATAAAAAAGGGGATAGAAGCAATCCAGATAACTATAGAGGTATTTCCATCCTAGACTGCACTTACAAGATTTTTTCAAAAATACTATATAATCGGATTAAAGAACAACTAGATCAAGAGTTAGGTGAATACCAGGGAGGCTTCAGACCTTGGAGAAGTTGCACTGAACAAATAATAACTTTGAAATTAGTCATGGCATATTACAAAAAACGTAACAAGCCTCTGTCAATAACATTTATAGATTTCAAGAAAGCATATGACTCCATCCATAGATCATCATTAATAAAAATTTTAAGACATTTCGGTCTTCGCCCAAAGCTAATCAAATTGGTGGAACTTACTCTAACTAATACAATTTCTAAAATAAAGTTCAGAGGAGAACTTTCTGAACCTTTCTTGGTAACAACTGGTCTGAGACAGGGCGATGGTCTGTCCCCTCTTCTTTTTAACTGTGCATTGGAGTACGTTATGAGGGAATGGTACAGAAACACTCCAAAAAATATAAAAATTGGAACCCAAAAGGACAATATACAGTTAAATTGTTAAGGATTTGCCGATGATCTAGATTTCTGGCCAATGATATTCAGGAAGCAAAACGACAAATTAAGTCTCTGCATGAAATAGCCCAAAATATTGGTTTAAAAATTTCATTTGAAAAAACAGAAATAATGCTAACTCAAATGCCGCTAGCAAACAAAATTGAGGTGGGAGGCCAAGAAATAAAAATTGTAGAAAAGTTTAAATATTTAGGTGAAGTAATCACTTACAACATGAATGAGAAACCAGCATGGCAAAATAGAATAGATAAACTGGTTAGAGCACAGCATGTTACCAAGAATACATACAATAAAAAGTGCCTCTCAATAGCAACCAAATTGAAACATTATAAAACAGTGACTCAACCGCAAATCACGTATGCATGTGAAACACTGTTCAAAACAACTAACACAGTTGCAATAGATAGAGTACTCAAGGTAGAAAGGAGAATAGTAAGAACCTGTTTAAACAAAAATTACCAAGTAAATGGAGTCTGGAAACTAGCTTCTAATGAAACAGTATACAAAGAAATAGAACCAGTGACAAGTACAATGAAAAAAAAAACGAATATCATTTTTGGGACATATTTTACGGACACCAGAAAATAGAATTAGCAGAAAAATAATAGAAAAATTATGGAAGAGTAAGAGTAAGAAAAATATAAGATGGATTACAGAACTTAAGGAAGATATGGCAGAGCTACATATTACAGTAGAGGATTTAATATACAAGACAGACACACTCAAGATATTGAAAGACAAACACACTACACTACAGATGAAAATCAACAAACAGAGAATAGGAAGAGTAGTTCCAGAAGCAGAAAGAAAGTTGCGGTCAGAAAGGATGAAGCAGTACTGGGCTGACAAAAAGAAGAAAAACCTCAACCAGAAACCTGACTAAAGTGGTCCTATGAAGGCCAAAAAATTAAAATTAAAATTAAAATTAAATTAAATATATATATATATATCTTTACACGATAGCGGCCGTAATTTTGAAGATATTTGAACCAAATTTTAATATGTTATTTCTAGGCCCAATAGTTCGGACAAGTTAGATATATAAGCATTCATGAGCCACAGATTATTGTCTCTGTTGGACACTACATGAGAATATTATAGGAGAAAAATTCCTCCGGCACTGGGACTTGAACCCAGGACCTTTGGCTATTCGCGCCAATGCACTACCAACTGAGCTAAGCCGGAGCTCAATTCACAGCGCCAGATGGAACTTCAGTCATAGGAGAGAAGTTCCATCTGGCGCTGTGAATTGAGCTCCGGCTTAGCTCAGTTGGTAGTGCATTGGCGCGAATAGCCAAAGGTCCTGGGCTCAAGTCCCAGTGCCGGAGGAATTTTTCTCCTATAATATTCTCATGTAGTGTCCAACAGAGACAATAATCTGTGGCTCATGAATGCTTATATATCTATCTTGAATGTTAACTGTACAATAACAGTGGGAGCCCGGTCACAAAAATCACTACTTAGTGTGCCTCACAGTACTGCATATGACATAACTTGTCTGTCTGTGAGGTAGACCATTAGGGCAATCAGTCATAGGAGAGAAGTTCCATCTGGCGCTGTGAATTGAGCTCCGGCTTAGCTCAGTTGGTAGTGCATTGGCGCGAATAGCCAAAGGTCCTGGGTTCAAGTCCCAGTGCCGGAGGAATTTTTCTCCTATAATATTCTCGGACAAGTTCGTTAATGAGCAAAATTGGCCCGAGGGGGTGGTCGGGGGAGGGGGTTGAAATTTTAAAACGTTTTTATCTTGGCCCCTATGAAGTATAGAGGGAAACTTTGTTTGAATAAATTAGAGTACTCCCTATGGAGTTCACAGTGACACCAACGATTCGGGGGTTTTGGGGGTACGAGTGGGGATGGGGGTGGGGGGATGGAAATTCGAAATTTTTGAAACCACGTCTTGTGGGGTATCATTGAAAAGCTCTTGATGAGTACTCTACAAATCAATAACTATTTTCTCGATAGCTCTCATTTAAGGCGAGATTTGAATGTTTGAAAAAGTGCTCTTTTTTGCAATTATTATTGCGGGTTTGTCAAGCCAAGGCTAAAGAAGAAGAGTGCTACGCAGCGACAGTAAATTACACCTAAAGCACTTTGAAATCTACCTCAGCCTGTAGGCTTGCCTAAAGGGATTTTTTTAGTTTATTTTGCTTGCAAAGGTTTCTCACTAAACAAAACAACTGACTGTTGGCTGGATCCTAGCTGTATGAACATATGTCGCTAACAATGCATTTTTGTTTTATCGAAAAGCAGGCAATTAACTCTTCTTGGTAACATTATTTATTTATATATTTACTCTTTTTGTTTAGTAATTTTTTCAATTATTACAGTTTGTGCAAAAAATGAACTTACCCGTAGTAATCTGCACTGTAATTTTAACGTAAAGGGGTCAATGGTGAACTTTCAATTTAAAAAATTTCTTGGGCGAAACGGTAATTATGCCGCGCACAGGTTTTCCTTCCACTGAATAATAAAAGACCCTTGCACCAAACATAATATGTCACAACTATAAACAACAAAATAATATTTCATAACAAAAAAAGACCCTTGCACCAAAAATCATATTTCACAATTATAGGAGTGGGAGTGGGGGTCTCGTGAGCGGCATAAAATACCTTTTTCCCATTTCTTGGTAATAAAAAGGAAATTGATTGTATTTCGCACACTCATGTAGGCCTACCAATAAACAGGTATTCAATGTGGTTGAGTTTAATGCAGTGTCAGTTCAATTCAATTAATTTTATTTCCATAAGACAGTTATACAACTGAAATTGATGAAGTCAATGGGGTAAAAATTACAATAATTACATAAAATAGTACAATCACATAAAAAATCTCGGCCGTCATAAGCCTCAAAAGGATGTTTCGGAGCTCTGAACACCTTAGGCCTAGCTACAGCCCTAAAAATCCAAATCTTCTTCATCGGAAGACCAAGAATTACATAAAATAGTACAATCACATAAAAATTCTCGGTCGTCATAAGCCTCAAAAGGATGTTTCGGAGCTCTGAACACCTTAGGCCTAGCTACAGCCCTAAAAATCCAAATCTTCTTCATCGGAAGACCAAGAATCTGAACCTGATGAGGTTATGGATGACGAAGACGATGATGATGAAAATGTAAGCTCCATATCGGTACTTTATACCACACGCATCTCGCCAATCCTTGGACTTATCTTGGACACTGGGCACTGCACGAACGGAGAACAAAAAAGCACGCTAAACTACTGAAAATTACTGAAAAATACTAATACTGCATGTGAACATATACTAGCGCCACAGGTGACATTCATGTGAATCATAGCTAACAGCCAGGTAACCACGCGTGTTGGCGCAGTTATCAGCTCGAGCGCTGGTACCTGTAACTGTAACGATAAATGTGGTTTCAGAAACCACTTTTGCACATACCAGCGTGTTATACCACAGGTAACTCTGCGAAAGCAGATAAAAGTCGTATCAGAAACCGGCCATAAAAGTTTCGTAAAGCCTACAAATGGCAATGTTAACTCATGGAAAGAAATGTGGTCATGATGTACACTCCAGCAATGTAATCTCATGAAAAATTAAAAATTGCAATCCCACACCAAAAATGTTCTCTCCCAACATGATCAAACTTACGACAGACATGATCAAAATGGTATGGTTAAAAATTATTTGACTCAGTCTATCTTCATAGAATATACCAATATTATGCCAATTCAATTGAAATTCACAGTATTCATTGCTTACAGAAGTAAGATAGTCCTTTTATTTATATGAAAAACAAATATCACATATCAATAAATGGATGCGAGATGTCTCTTGTATTTTTCAAACCCGTACTTATAACATTCTCTAAAGCACTGCATTTACAAGGTTGAATGTGAGCACACTTGTATAAGTTATTTTACAAATTAAAAAATATACGCACCTAATACAACAAACAATTTAGTATTGCAGTAACTAATGGCAGAGAGTTAATAGTTAGTTAACCCGGAAAACCATTATTCAAAATTATATTACTTTTTCTAGGATATACCATACACACAAAAAATTATAAAGACACAACCAACGGGAAGAGAACGGGTAGACTGTTCAGCTGGAAATAAAGGAGTACACCATCAATTCATGTACACTCAGAACGGCATTGTTTTATATAATAACATGTAATGTAGGATTATTACATCAGAACAAAAATGAGGCAGAGTAATTCCTTGTTACTATGGAAATATCAAAATTTACAGTGCAGAAAGGTTTTAAAATTCCATACCGAATCACATTACCTTTATTTTGTATTCTATTTTAAGGAAACAAATATTATTATAAAAAATAACAACTTTAGGTGTAAAATCTTATGAAATTTATATCTGAATGTGTATTGGAATCGATATGAAATACGTAGGCTACATCATAATTCCAAGGTTTGGTACAATAAAGGATTTTAATATTTGATCATCAAATTAAGTCTTTAGACTGCTGATGAACTACATTATTGACGTATCAAGTTATTATTAGCATGGGTCAGACTCTCTGTATTTTTCAGACCCCTTCTCTGGAGGGTCAACTAGACATCCAATTCAAAGGAATGCAGCAGTACTCAGCCTATGTGGATAAACAGAAGACTCATCCTGTTCATCACATCAGTGCAATAATAATGTAGTCGGAAGCCGTAATACTTGAGGAATCGGGTCGACAGTCTCCGGTTACCGTAGTTCGCCAATTGGAGAAGATCCAGGGATCTCGTCGAGGAAAACCTTCCCCACCAAGATATCCCTACCTTGTCGTGGTGGTGGGGCTTGCGTGGTCAAATGATCCTGAGAGCTATGCCGGCGGTAGCTTAGCTACTGGTAGGGCCTCCCTTGCCGGACAGGTCGAAGGTGATGATCCAGACTAAAGGGATATCCTGGTCCTCCAGGTTGGGGGTTGGACGTAGAGATAACAACTCATCCCGTAAAACACAGTCGTTGCGAAGGCCTAACGACAGAAGTAGGATGGATTTATTGGACAGACCCAGGCAATGGAAAAGGACTATTGATTTATGAATTGCAACTTGGAAAATGCTAAGCTTCAATAGGTTTGGAACTAAGAGAAGGATGGAGAAATAGAGGTAGACCAAGGAAGAAATGCTAAGGAGGAAGATTACATAAGTCTGAGGCTCGTGAAGGAAAATGCAGGACAGAGCAGAGAAAGCAGAGAAAGCAGAAAACAGGACTCTACACCCGCTACCAAGATATTTTGGGCACTATTTCTGAAATCTTCAAGTGGTTTTCATTGTATACATGCAACTCCTTGTATGTTGTAAATATTGGGCAATATATGTACGAAACAAATTGGATTAAGTCTGGTGAGTCATCTAGACATTGAAAGCAAAGGAATGCCGCCCGGCAGAGACAAGTACTGTGCAGTACTCAGCCTAAGTGGACAAACAGAAGACTTATACCTGTTCACCACATCAGTACAATGCCATGTAGTCGAAAGACATAATACTAGAGGAACAGGGTCAAGGATCTTCGGTGTTCTTTAGTTCGCCAGTTGGAGAAGATCCTGTGGCCTCGAATTTTTTGTCAAGTAGAACCTACTGGTCTGTTCACCCACTACCAAGATGTTTTTGGCGCAATTTATGAAATCTTCAAGTGGTTTTCATTGTGTACATGCAACTCCTTGTATGTTGTAAATATTGGGCAATATATGTACGAAACAAATTGGATTAAGTCTGGTGAGTCATCTAGACATTGAAAGCAAAGGAATGCCGCCCGGCAGAGACAAGTACTGTGCAGTACTCAGCCTAAGTGGACAAACAGAAGACTTATACCTGTTCACCACATCAGTACAATGCCATGTAGTCGAAAGACATAATACTAGAGGAACAGGGTCAAGGATCTTCGGTGTTCTTTAGTTCGCCAGTTGGAGAAGATCCTGTGGCCTCGAATTTTTTGTCAAGTAGAACCTACTGGTCTGTTCACCCACTACCAAGATGTTTTTGGCGCAATTTATGAAATCTTCAAGTGGTTTTCATTGTGTACATGCAACTCCTTGTATGTTGTAAATATTGGGCAATATATGTACGAAACAAATTGGATTAAGTCTGGTGAGTCATCTAGACATTGAAAGCAAAGGAATGCCGCCCGGCAGAGACAAGTACTGTGCAGTACTCAGCCTAAGTGGACAAACAGAAGACATATACCTGTTCACCACATCAGTACAATGCCATGTAGTCGAAAGACATAATACTAGAGGAACAGGGTCAAGGATCTTCGGTGTTCTTAAGTTCGCCAGTTGGAGAAGATCCTGTGGCCTCGAATTTTTTGTCAAGTAGAACCTACTGGTCTGTTCACCCACTACCAAGATGTTTTTGGCGCAATTTATGAAATCTTCAAGTGGTTTTCATTGTGTACATGCAACTCCTTGTATGTTGTAAATATTGGGCAATATATGTACGAAACAAATTGGATGAAGTCTGGTGGGTCATCTAGACATTCAAAGCAAAGGAATGCCGCCCGGCAGAGACAAGTACTGTGCAGTACTCAGCCTAAGTGGATAAACAGAAGACATATACCTGTTCACCACCTCAGTACAATGCCATGTAGTCGAAAGACATAATACTAGAGGAACAGGGTCAAGGATCTTCGGTGTTCTTGAGTTCGCCAGTTGGAGAAGATCCTGGGGCCTCGAATTTTTTGTCAAGTAGAACCTACTGGTCTGTTCACCCACTACCAAGATGTTTTTGGGTGAAATTTATGAAATCTTCAAGTGTTTTTCATTGTGTACATGCAACTCCATGTATGTTGTAAATATTAGGGTTACATATATAATATATGTATCTCTTACGATGCCTGGTGTAATAAACAACACGTTGGAAAGCCTATCCTTTGTTTTTTAATATTAAAGTTTACAGTCATTGTGTCGAGGTGCTAAGCACATTACAAATTAATTATAAATACATTAATAGACAGTAAACAAACCTGCATTTATAATTCTATATAAATACGGCTCATGACGTTACATTAAAGACTTTTTAAATACTAAAACTGAAAACTCTTTCTCTCTTGCCGTAACTTCCAAGAACATAAAAAATGTCCAAGTCCATAGTAACCAGCAGGTGCTGAGAAATCTAGGGACAGTTCCACAGTATTTTCCACACACTTCACATGAATTCAGAATTATGTCTGACAATTCCTCCATGTTAGCTTTAATTTACAGCAATACATTTTGGGAAAATAATCAGGCATTTCAAGATGTATAATCAGAGTAGATTTTTAATTACTCGAACTGAACATAATATCCACGTTACGACACACTGCAAATTATTACAACAAAATAAATAAATAATAAAGTACAAATTTACAGTTCCACAGCAAAGTTTTAAAGCAATGTTAAGATAACACAAAATTTTCATCATTGGTCTACTGATAGATGAAATATTTAAATGTTCAACAATATCTATGGATATTGAGTGATTCTGATGTACAGTGAGTCCATTTTATGAGGAAACCTCGCATCACTGCCGCGCTAGCATTGTACAAAGCATAGACCCTACAAGCGGTTACGTAAGACAATAATCGAAAATGTATACGGTTGAACAGCGAATTTATTTGGTGGAATGTTACTTATTGAGAAATAACCATAGAAGGCGCGTTCGGAGATTTTCTCGTAAATATCCTGACTGTACCATCCGTACAAAATGGTGAGTAATAAGCCTCTACATGTAGGCCTATTTTGATAATAAATTGGTTGAGTTATTCTATTTTGTATTGTTTCTAAAGTCTTGATTTGCCGATTTGCCAGTAGTAACGGAACACGGTCCCGGCCGGTGCAAGCGCAACAGCGGGGAAAGTGTGAGCAGGAGCAACGCTGTTGAAAAGTTTCCGCATAAAATGGATTCCCTGTATATGGGGAAAAGGAAAAACGGAACTAAGACAAGAACTATAAGTATATAATGTAATGACAATACGTTCAGTACTTCAAAAAGTATGAGAAAATTGTAAATAGCTTTTAGAAAAAATTAAGCACAGGAAAGGATGGTACTTCCCCTAGCAACAGGCAACCAGAGTCAATCAAGCCGCACTCTGAATGGTCGAACCAGTTCCAACTGCAGCATGAACCTATCATTACAATAACATCTTTGAAGGGACCAGGACTACCATCCAACCGTTGCGTCATAGGCAGATGGAAGCATTAGAGGGCATCTGGTCAGCAGTCCGACACTCTCGGCCGTTAATAATGGTTTCTGTGGCCGAAGCCGTTACTTCTACTTGAATAAGAAGTTAGAATCACGGGGCTGAGTGCATTCTGTTCCAGACCTCCCTACCTCAGAAAAATCCAAGGAGGTGCCGGGGATCGAACCTGAGTCTGCGGATCCGTAGCTAGTGACGTTAACCACGACACCACACAGATGTCATTCAACCCTTAATTAAACTGATTAATATGTAGAATAAATTTTCACTTGGCCACTTTGGTCCATTTGACGCACTAGTTACTACATGTTCTTCACGACCTTGATTTACACTTCCACTGTTATTATTGCAGTACTGGGAGATGTCAGGAAAATCCTGGCACTTGTAGCGTTCGCAGAGAATTTGTTCTTTTTAGTACCGGTAAAACCCCAGGCGAAGACGAAGTTTATAATGAACTTATTAAACTCGAAACTGAGCAGCTCAAACCTATTATCTGTAACACTTTTTACAGAATCATGGAATCTGAAGTAATCCTGGACCAATGGAAGACAAACATCATCATTCTCCAGATACAGAGAACTGATGAGAGAGAAGACAGGTAAAGATGATCCTCCGGCCTTTCAAGTTAATCCATAGTACAACACTCATACGGTTTGCAGTCGAATGAATGAGAAAAGGTCGACAGAAGAGATGGGGGTGTTACTGGCTTTCAACTCAAGAAGGCAACTGATCTCGTACAACCCAATTTGGGGGGGGGAAAGAAACCCTATTATAAGACATTATTAGGAGACATAAAGAGAATAAGGAAAATGTTTGAAACACGGAAAGACAATGCAACGAATTCACAAAATATCTGTTACTGTACATTTCAATTACTATATTAGTTCTGTAAAATCGGGTAATAAACAAGAAAACAGGCAAAATTATCTTTCCTAACGTCTAGAATCTCTTAATTAGATGTGAATGCGTTAAAAATAAATAATGTAAAAAATACTAGCAATTCAGGCTCCATCCAGTGATCCATGGCGAGTAGTTCCAAATAAATCTAATATAATCCCAGAAATTTGAGTTCTAGTCAGCCAATTCTAGTTAAAATTATGCAGGAAAAAAAAAAGTTTTAAGATAAACGGCTGTAATAATACCACTACATTGGCAACATGGCTTCAAAGTCTCTGCATTTTGATGTTTTATTATAGAATAACGTATTAGACTACATACTCTGCTTCTGCCAATGGAATTTCCCTTGTACAAAGTAGTTAGAAAAATGAACACTACAGCGTATGAGTGAATTAGTCAGATGAATTAAGAATAGATATTTTTCTTCTTTTAAAAGTATACATTTATTTAAATAATACAATTCCCTGGTAGCTCCATAAACTAAGTTTCTCAATCACACGTCCATTCCGAAGCTGACTTTTAATCTCTAGGACACGTTGCAATCTTATTTAATTTCAGATAGCCCTACAAAATTGCGTAAAATAACTCTCAAGCCTTAATCTGCTTTAAATTAACACTGGCATTGTATCGTTTGCGATTAACAAGTAAAATTCTACTCAAACACTTAATCCACTTACATAATGGATCGATACATGCCCAGCCAATATTACAGCATCTGTAACCACGGCATGTAGCTGTTCCAGAGTTCTCTCATTATCACAGTTCGTGTTATTTATGCTTTTAAATCTCATTTTCTGCTCAATCTATGGATTAACAATGATAGTTATAATATCAACAATAATACTAAGAGTAATATTTATTCTAGTTACCGTATTTATTCTGGCAGAGCTAAGGTCGTTTGGCCTTCCCTTCCTCTCTACCAGTCAAAACAATATTTTAATTATATAATACATAAATACATAAATACATAAATTCAAATTACTTCAAATTAGATTTGTACAAAAGTAAAAACACTTTAAATTTTATGTCACATTGCCAATATAGACCTAAATCTAAGAAAATTAGTAAATTACTACAAAACATTGAAAATTACGGTTTAAGAATAAGATCTCTAAATTACTGAAAGAAAACACTAAAATGTACAAATTATGATATCTCTAAACTACTCAAAAGAAAAACTGAGAGTTACAATAATAATTTTGAGATGAAGATTCCAAATTACAAAAAAAAATAAAGGAACAACTAAATTATCTGATCTCAATTTAATGCAGTTTCAGATAAATTGAAATTCGCCTAACGTTCGCCAGCCTCTGACTTTTCAAGGGATGGAATCCAGAGGCAAAACAATTGATACAGTGAATGATGATGAATAGAATGATAATAGGCTAGGTACATTCTGAGCGTGTGATGAGAGGAAAACTTTGAGAAGTGACTATGATGGTGATGTATGAAGAATTTTGGAGAGGAGACAAAGACAGTGAATTCTTCTCAAATCATTCAGACAGAACTATGACAACATTTTGAAGGCAATACATAATCAAACAGGCTATAATAGTGATGCGAGTAGGCCTAACGCCTACTTCATCCCACCCAAAAAGAATGCAATCCTTTTCTCTCCGATTTTGATAATACTTTCTTATCTCCAGTGCAGTGTAGTTCCCAATGCTGGAAACATATAGTTAAAGATAAAGTTAATTTCTCTTGTGATATTGTCTTTAAGTTCTTCTAATGTATGGGAAATTGACCTATACACTTTATTTTTCAAGTTTCCCCATATAATATTCACATACTGTTAGAAGAACTTAAAGACAATATCACATAGGCCTATCACAAGAGAAATGAACTCTGTCTCGGAAGCTGAATTTATGCTCGTGAAAGAAAATTTCCTAAAAAGGTGCCAGTATTGTGTGGATGTAAGAGGAGAACATTTCCAACATCTCTTGTGATAAGGTACATGTTTATTTTCATTGTAATATTGACTGTAAATGTGAGAACCTGAAGCAAACACCGATTGCGGCTTTATTAGCGTAGATATTTCACCCGATCGCTCGGGAGTTGGAGCTGTGCCCGCCACGCCGTAGGAACCTGCGTCATTGGCAAACTCTTGCATGGGACTCACTGTAGATCTGGGTTGGTGGCAGTTAGGTTAGGAACAGTGTTCATCGCCATCAAGTTTACCATCCCAGCCTTGTTTCTGAATCACATGACTCACCGCCAGTCATAATTCTAGCCTTCCAACAGCCATTTCTGTTGACAGACTGCCATTTTTAGGTTAGAAAAGTGACATCTTCATTCTCATTTTTCCTGTGTTTCGAACACTTTCCAGAAAAACTTCACTACTAAGTTAAGAGTTTTTATGGTTTATGAAGAACACAAGAAGCTTAAAATCACCGATTTTGAACTTTCTTTTTTTAAAATAAAGATAGTAAGTTACTAGTAATCACAGAAACCATCCCCTTCATTTTTTTGTATGTTATACAAAATACCAAATTCCTGGTATAGGCCTAGTAGAAGAGCAGAATACCAGTAAAATATAGGCCCTAGATGTTGAATGACAGTTAGGAAATCCATTATTATGCAACACGTTTCAAAACATTTAAAAAATCATAATACATTTAAAAGATCTATTTTCTGAGTTCTATGGCCAAGAAAGCATTTATGAAGAAGAGAACTCTGCTAACTAGTAGTCTGAACCTAGAGCTACGTAAAAACCTGGTGAAGTGTTATATTTGGAGTATTGCTTTGTATGGATCAGAGACATGGACTTTGAGGAAATTAGAGAAGAAATATTTAGAAAGTTTTGAAATGTGGTGCTGGAGACAGATAGAAAATATAAAGTGGATGGACATGGTGACAAACGAAGAGGTTCTGAGTAGAGTGGGTGAGAAGAAGTCAATCATACACACAATTCGTCAGAGGAAAGCAAACTGGGGTGGGCACATTCTCAGAAGGAACTGCTTATTACATGATGTCGTAGAAGGAAGATTGGAGGGTACAACTAGACTTGGAAGAAGAAGAATTCAGCTGTTGGACGATTTAAGGGAAAAGCGGAAATACTGGATGCTGAAGGAGGAAGCAGAGGATAGACAGTTTTGGAAAACAAAATTCGCGTACCAAGTTTGAAAACCTGCCGGAAGGCAGAATACTTACTACTACTACTACTATTGCACATAGGTAATGTAGCCTTAAGGGAATAACAACCTACAAGGAAGAGTTTCATAAATTTTATATGAGAGCTAGAAGATTTTTATTTAAAGGAAAATCATGATTCTTACTGTAACGCAAGTTACATGGAATCACATAGCAGATGGTCAAGTAGTCTATGGATTATAAATGACATGACACTTCATGCTGGTGTGTTATCTTGTATGGGATAATACAATGGTAAATACAGGATGACGAACAAAATCAAAAATATTAGTAGGAGCCACCTAAAAAATTTACAACAAAGGCATTGGACTTCTTAGTGAAATTATGTTTTACAAAAGATGTGGAAGGGTAAAAAAGCTTCTGCAGGAAAATCGTTTGGAATGCATCTGCAGGACAGAATAATTGGAGCAATCAGAAGTATCAATGAAATCAACAATTTACAACTATTGTCACTAGACACAACTCTCAGATTGTTCAAAGCAAAAGTGGTACCAGCACTAACATATGGATTGGAAATAATATGGGAACATCTTACAGTAAAACAACTACAAAACATCGAGAGTATCAAAGCTAGATTCCTTAAAAGAACCATGGGTCTCTCCAAGTTTACCCCATCCCGATTAGTATACGTGTTGGCCAGAGAGACTTTCCTACTAGAAGATTTGATGTGGAAACTTCTGTTGCCGAAGACGACTGCCGTGAAGGAGGTGCTACGGATCAGAAGGGAGAAACAGAACAACATATGGGAGGAATTTTACCTAACTGAAGCAATGACGACACATTCCTGGAAAAACCCTAATCAAGAGCTGAGACATGTCATAACAAGATTGGCGGTGCATGGATTTCACAGCAAAGTGTGTAAGAACGGGAAATTCCATGATCCCAACAATGAATGTGTGTGTACTCTGTGTAGTGAACAGTGGGAGCGTTATCATATACTAGTGTGTGCCAAAAGGACAAAATCATTGGTGAACTATGCTAAAGAATGAATAATGCACATCTGTGCGCACCTTTTATCTTATATATATTACGACTAATGAAACTAAATTCTAGGTCAGTGACATGTAGTGCCAGTAATAGGTTATGTTAGGTTAGGAACAGATATATTAGTTTAGCACCAGTTTATACTGAATAGCATGGGGTTTGTTGTATGCCATATTGAATCTCTACCTACGATGGGAAATTTCACCACTGAGACAATTGTCCCTCTTTTGTTTTCCATGGGTTGGAGGCAGTGGCAGTATCATTTCCGCAGCTAGAAGCAAAGCATACCTTGCTGTTAGCTGGCTATCGTATTGTGAAGGAGTTCTTTTTTTTGGGGAAAAAACAAATTTAGGTTTTGCACTAGCCTCCGCCTCCACCTCCACCTCCCACCAACTCTCTAATGGGATAAAATGAATAAAATATTGCATACACTGATGATCCACTAAGTAAGACTTAGTGGAGCATCAGTGTATGCAATATTTTATTCATTTTATTGATTTAGTATGTTCCACTGTTTATATTACTTCGTTTTTATTTATTTCTCTAATGGGAACCACCTGGGAAGGGGGGGTTTAGGTGGGGAGTAACTTCAAATGTTGCCTCCTAGATATCTCACTATTTTAATGCAAATGGTGAAACTGGGGAAAAAATTAAATAATTTATTTCTCCTTCACTCTCTTTTTCCCTTTCTTTCCCTCCCTCTTCCTCCCTTTCTCTCCCACCTTCTCACCCTACTTACCTATTTGGGACCTATTCCTAACCATAAATTTTGCATCAACTGTGTATACGAACCCCTGACCACTAGCACCGTAACCAGCCGCCTTAACCACTACACCACGAGCGACTGAGTGGTGAAGTGAAAATTCATCTAGGCTATTTAAAGACAACTTTAATAGCCTACATGGGAAATAGCCACTTTCGAGCAAGGGTTATTTTTTATAATTGTGAAACAGCCTATTATGTTGGATCTGAAAAGAGCCGTTTTGGTGCAAGGGTTGTTTTTCTTGCATTAATTAAGTACCTTGCAGGTGGC
This sequence comes from Ectobius pallidus, assembly GCA_964059195.1. NCBI lineage: Eukaryota > Metazoa > Arthropoda > Insecta > Blattodea > Ectobiidae > Ectobius > Ectobius pallidus. The sequence goes on from CAXKWD010000005.1 coordinate 17,295,082, forward strand.
ATACCATTCAAGTATAAAACTCTTTGCTGGACAAAATCATAATACGAACTCTTATTTCTTTACCTTCTTTGGTCCCAATACCTGTAATAACATTTCATAGTACGATGCATGTACTGTATGTGGCTTCATTGTGAAATATTTAACGCTGTGATTTTGTATATTTTTATGCATATACGATGAAGCATACACTAATTAGCAGGTTCACAGCCAGGATAGAAGAAGTAGGTGGTGACATGCGCATCGGCTTGGAAGCCACAGGAAGCGAGCCGGCGGGCGGAGCTTCGCTGGTGCACAACCTAAATTTGTTTTTCGCCCCCTTTTTTTCCCCCCACTTGATTGTCTACATTTTGCAACTTCATTCCAAGGGAATATGGTACATTGCGACTCACCCGAGTCCCCCACTCCTACTCTCAATCCCTCCCCTAGCAGCAGCATTTGAACTACTATCAGCGATGGTAGCGCCGTTGACCACTACGCTACGAGTGAATGTTGAGCACTGAAGAAAGCTTTTGTATATTAGAGTTATGTTAGGCGGATTTCATGAGTTTTAATGCAAGAATCGGTTTTTATAATTTTGAGATATTTTGTTAGTTATGAAAAGAGTAGTGTTGGTACAAGGGAAATTTCCTGCATCAATTAAGCCATAGCCTATTTGATGTTATAATATGGCGGTTTTATAATTGAGCTGCTCGGGGGAACAAAATGGTAACTGCCACTGCCACGAAACTTGTTCTCTCTTTCAACACACCCCATTTGGGACTTACCATTTTGTTCCCCCGAGCGGCTCAATTGTGAAATATTATGTGTGGTACAAGCGTAATTTTTTTATTGTGAAACAGCCTATGTTGTTGCAAGGGTCATTTTTATAATTATGAAATATTATGTGGAGGTGCAAGGGGATTTTTTTATTGTGAAATATTAGGTAACATGTCAATTGCAATCATGCATTACTGGCGTTGAGCAGTGGCTACAAGCATGGTGGCATGGGCTGCGTTGAAGCAGGGCAGGCAGCACGCGGCAAGCAGCCAGGCGAGTGGCTAGTGGAAAGGGGAGCAGGGTGAGTCACAAAGTACTAACTTGCCCATTCCAATATGGATGTGTTGATACATGAACATACAACCGGGTAATAATGAAGGTCTACTTGTCGTTTCCTGAGTTATACTGGCAATATTTGCTCACAGCCACTACTAATCTAACTACTACAGCATTGCTAACATGTCACATAATATAATGTATGGCTCAGCACCCGAGAAGTACAACCATTGCCAATAACCTATAAGACATCATCTGCAAGCATGCAATAACCAAGTCTAAGGTAACCATATCTTCGGAGGCAATAATATGTTGATAAGAAATCATGTTAGCATGCAGTAACCTAACTTCAATCCATGAAACTTGACATACCAACTAAGATATTGGTAACCTAAGGAAACGTAAGTTATGTTAGTAGCAGACATGCAACAAAATGTCTTTATTTCTGCATGAATTCGTCTCGTACAGTATACACAAACACAAGTTGTATAAACTCACCTGCAAATGATCCTTGTCATATTTCAGCTGGTCCACTCTGTATTTACTATTAGCTCGTCTGGTTAGTGGTTCCTTGTACACCATAATATCTAATCGTTCACAGTTACTGTAAAAATAAATTGGTGTGTCATTTTACCATCCAATTTAGTGTATACATTTGTTACAGTTACCGACTTCATTCTTACCTTGTAATTGTATCTATTCTAGCTTGAATTTCCCTTTCGATCGGCTCCGAATTTGCATCACTAACTTTCTCCAACTTTTCGAAACACTGCTGTGTCTCTTGGACAAGTCTATTGGTCTGGTGATAAAGAGTTTCCATAATGTCAGCCAAATAAGTTCATAGGCCTGACAGCCCTACCAATTTCGCATTAACACATGTTACTCCCATCAGCTGTTATGTATGATGTGGACTTTAAACCGGTGTACGTCAGCTCTCAGCGGAAATAATAACCGATAGATCGAAATGCGATTTTCGAGCTAATTGACGTTCTGGCACACCATCAAGGCGGCAAGGCCGGTCGATGTTAATGTATCCACTTTAATGCGGCAATTTTAAATAACAAACCTAACAAGCCAACAGTATGCTGTGAACATGCTACAACACTGTTTTAATAACCCCGTCCGTTCATATTAGGTTTGTTCGCAAAGCAGTCAGAAACCAGGAACAAATGCAAGGTGTATACCTACCTGGTTAACAACCCTTTCTACTCTGTGTCTGAATTTTTTGAGTGTAATATAGTTTAATGGTAATATGAATACAGGTTTTAAAATGTACATAGTGGGTTAAGTCTAGATTGTGGTCCTGACTTTATCTAGTAACAAAGGGGTTTAACGACAATAAAATTCTTATTTATTTATTTTTTTTAATTTATCTAAATTTAAGTTACGGTATTCTTAAAAATTCTTGTTGACTGTTAATAAATAAATATTTAATAAATATTAAATAATAAATATTTCGAATATGACTTTAAGAATTTATAGTTAGTAATAGTTAGTAAATGTACAAGAAACTTAATGTAGTATTTTCACTTATATTGTAAAATTAGTTGTGAATTATGTATATTTCGTGTTGTAATTTATGTATGTAATCTTTGTACTCCTGACTTTGTCTATTACCTAAATGGTTTAATGACAAGAAAATAAAATTATTATTATTATTATTATCGTTCGCGCATGCGCTCTTTCTCCACACGCGTTCGCAAAGCGAAAATCCGTGATTCTGATTTCAATCTTCTGTTCGCAAAGCTCTCACGGACAGTTTCTGTACTATAAGAAAAGTTTGCAGGCTCTAGCATGAATTGTTATCAGAGACATGCGCAGTAACCTATTTTCACGCGCCTGACTCCTCCCTCCTATAACATTGCGCCAGATTTATAAACATAGGCTACTTATATGTATGAATAATGGAAGATAATTAAAAGTTTCCCAAAATATAGATTATATTGCATTTATAACATGTCAAAGGGAAATATATATTTTATTTGCATATCATATCGATTAAACGCAGAAACTATAGATTCCAAATTCTTGTAACCGTTCGCAAAGTGCAAATCACGGGTAAGTTACAGACTGGACATGCGCAGTACAACTTATTCTCAAGCGGTCACGGATTTGCTTTGCGAACAAACCTATTATCATCATCCATTTCCGGCACTTACCGTTTTATGATAAACGTTAATCTTTTCACGATTGTTTTATAATTCATGGTCACAATAACTATTTGAGATCCACCAGCCTCAAATCTGGGAACTTCGAGTCTGTTAACTGGTGTGATATTAGTGTGCTATTGGTGCTAGCATCGTTTATTAACACAAAACGAAATATTCTGTAAATATGCCGTTATATGGTATTGTGTTAGCAAAATCACTTACCAAAGAAATGTACCGGTAGGTCAAAAGCATGTAATTTTTTTACAGGAACATATTTAAATCAGGGGCGGATCCACGGGGGGGGGGGGGAAATGGGGGAAATTTCCCCCTCCCAAAATTTGTAACATTAAGCACAAATTATTCAAAATTTATTAGAACATAACCCAAATACTTAAATTAAAACAACGACATTCATTATTTTGAAATACCTTTGTAAGAAAATGCTGAAATGTTCATTTTGTTTTCAATTATGTACTGGGAATAATTAATTTTTATGAGTAAAAACTTCCCTCTCTACTTTGGTTCCCCCCCCCCAAAATGTCTCTCTGGATCCGCCCCTGATCTAAATTCAACCCAAACTGAATTCAACACCAATTTCCTTAGTAAGAATAAATACGACATCTTGATAATGGATGATGAACTGACCTCAAATAGAATAGAGGAGGGAAACGGGACTAATCGCGATTTAAAATATCAGTCCGCTCCAAGGTCACAAGTTCCAGAACAAAAGGAAACTAGGTTATTTGGAAACGGTTATAGAACAGCGAATATTCATCTCTACTCTGACAGTCAGGGTAGGGGTATCAGATCACTGATAGAGAATAACAGTTCCTGCCGAATCTCCGCTACTTTGAAACCTGGTGCCAAATTCAAAGACATTGTTCCTCCAGCTGCTAAGACTTTTGGATCGGAAGATTTCGTGGTATTGTTTGGAGGTACCAATGATGTCGCGAAGAATGAAGGTAAAGACCTTCGATCGTCTCTCCGAAAAAAACTGCAGGACTTAAGATTGAACAACATAATAGTCATCTCGATACCATATCGGCATGACCTGCCGCAATGGTCTTGGGCCAACTATGAAGTGAAAAAAACAAATGAAGATATTAAGAAGACATGTAAATATTTTAAAAACTGTAAATTTGTTGACGTTACCAAATTAGGTAAAAGATTTTATACTATTAATGGTTTCCACTTGAATGGACTAGGGAAACAATATGCTAGCAACGAAATCTTAAAACATGTGAGTAACTATCTTACTAGTAAAAATAGGTTACAGTCACATACCAGGCCTATCATTCTTAAAGATAAGCCAGACTCTATTTTTTTAGAGAAGTAAATAATGGAGAGAAAGCCCCTGATGTCGAAGACGGCAGCAGCATTCAGTATTTAAGAAGTAAACAGAACAAAACAGTAGTATTCACACCTAATACAGAATATTTATACATAATGCACCTCAATATACAATCCATAAGAACATCTTGTAATGAACTAGAAAACTTTTTAACTGATTTTCCTGCACAAATAATTTCCATCAATGAACACTGGCTGACACCATCGGAAATAAATCTCTATACACCCCCAGGATATAAATTAGGAGCTTCATACTGTAGGAAGGATTCACAAACATTAGGATATGGCGGATCATTACTGTTTTTAAAAGATGATATCCTTTGTGAAGAATTTGATGTAAGCAATTTTGGCATGGACTCAGACTTTGAAATAAGTGCAGTTAAAATATTACATAAGAAATTGTTGATAATATCAGTTTATAACTCCAAGTCTAATAATGTTAACTTTGTAAATATTTTAGAAGATTTTTTAGACCTAGTGGTAAAAAACAATTATATGTTTTTCATTTTATCTGATATGAACATAGATATTAGGGATGATAAACCGATAGTGCGTACTCTCATTCATATGCTAAAATCCTATAATGCATATTGTCTTTTCTCTCAGAATACTAGAAATGACTCATGCCTAGACAATGTCATCTCTAATCATGATACATGTGTAGTCGAAATAGGTATAATTAAAACAGCTGCTATGTCTGATCATGATGTATTATGGTTGAAAGTATACAGTAACTTAGGTATAGCTCAAAATAGGCATATAATAAACATGAATGGTAACTCTAAATATAAAGTTAGGTTAGTTAATTCTAAAAACATAGAACACCTAAGATCAAGGCTTTCCACTGAAAACTGGGATGAAATAATCTATGGGAATAATTTTGATGTAGAAAATATATGCAAGAACTTCGTAAGCAAGCTACTTTTGTGTTATAATGAAACATGTCCAATAAAACTGAAGTTAAATCATGCTAAAAGAAATATTGGAAAGTGGTTTACACCAGAACTCTCCAAACTGAGGGATAAGGTAATAATTCTTAGAAACATGGCGCCACTAAATATAGAAAATAAACTACTATTTCAAAAGACTAGAACTCTTTATAAGAAAGAAAGAAATATGGCAAAAATTAGGTATAATGAAAATTATATTCTGAACTCCAATAATGGTCTGTGATTAAAAACGAAACGGGTTTACAATCTAAGAAAAAAGAGCACCCACAAATATCACCAGATATTTTTAATGAATATTTTCTAAACTGTACTCAACTAAATAAACTCGATAACTCTCATAATGTCCAGATGAATGCCCTGGAACTTATGAAAACTGTTTATCAAAATAAAAGTAGAATAAAATTCAAAATTTCTTACCTCATGAATTAATAAAAATTGTACAACAGTTCAACAACTCCAAAAGTGAAGATTACATGGGACTCTCAAACTATGTCTTAAACATGATTATTGATTTAATAGCTTTACCTTTGTGCTCTTTAATTAACCGTTTGTTAAGCGTTGGAATTTTCCCTAAAAAGTTTAAAATATCTAAAACAGTACCACTTTACAAAAAAAACGATAGAAATGACCCATCGAATTATAGACCGATATCCCTTATTCCAATTTTGGGCAAGATAACCGAAGCAGTTATAAAAAATCAGTTACAAGTATACTTTATTACAAATAATCTGCTTAGTTCTTCTCAATATGGTTTTACACCAGGCAGAGCCACTGTGGATGCAGTCGAGCAGCTTGTGAACGAAATATTACATGCTTATGACATGAAGGAAAATCTATGTGCCTCCTTAGTGGACCTAAGTAAGGCTTTTGATAGCATTTCACATACAATTTTGATAGATAAGCTTAAAATATATGGAATAACTGGTTTAGAATTGAGTCTAATTAAATCGTACTTAGAAGACAGACAACGAATGGTAGTTATAGGAGATAAAAGATCAACCCTAAAACAAATAAAAGTAGGTGTTCCGCAAGGCTCGATACTGGGTCCCCTTCTGTTTTTTATTTTCATTAATGATTTACCACTTTTTATTCCAAATAGTACAATCTTATATGCAGATGACACTACTGTCTTTAATAGGGATCATGATTTAAATGAAGCGCTATCAAAAGTAAATCATTTACTGCAAAGAGCGAACATTTGGTTTCAAGCGAATAAGCTAAAAGTGAATGATGAAAAAACCGAAAATATTACATTTACCGGTAGTATAAAATTACCAACGTTAGAGAATAAGCATGTAAAACTTTTAGGAACTTTTCTTGATGAGAAACTCACATGGGACACCCAAGTAACTAATGTCACTGCTAGAGTATCTACACCATTTCAACCTCAATTTCGGAAAAAGTAATTTCAATTTCGGAAAAAGTAATTTCAAATTCGGAAAATGTAATTTCAATTTCGGAAAAAGTAATCTCAATTTCGGAAAAAGTAACTTCAATTTCGGAAATACGAGGGCTATTTTTTAAAACATTCGATGGGGCATAAAATGAAAACCACAGTGAAAATCCAAACTGTTTTATTTGGAACATTTAGGTACACCTTCTAGCTACTTCTCTGCATAATCTCGCTCCGATTGAGTCATTTGTCCTAGCGTGGTATCAACTTTACTATACCCTCTTCATAGCCCTCGTATTTCCGAAATTGAAGTTACTTTTTCCGAAATTGAAATTACCTTTTCCGAAATTGAAATTACTTTTTCCGAAATTGGAATTACTTTTTCCGAAATTGAAATTACTTTTTCCGAAATTGAGGTTGAAAAGGTGTAGAGTTTTATATTTACTGAGAAAGTTAATCATGTGTTAATCAAGAAATGCTTCTATTAGCCTATTATGGCTTCTTCCATCCGCATCTTACATATGGAATTAAATTATGGGGTAATAGTGCTGGAGCCAACAAGGTTTTTATATGTCAGAAGAAGGCTATAAGAATTATAATAGGGGCTAAGAATAGAGACAGCTGTGTAGATTTTTTTTAAACAGTTAAAAATAATGACCCTACCTAGCCTTTATATATACTCTAACTTAATCTCAATCAAAGAAAATATACACAACTACTCACTAAGATCAGATATACATAGCTATAATACTAGAACTCATAACAAAATAGAATTGCCAACTTTTAGACTGAGCAAATGTACCATACTGATAGTCATATATACATGCAAATTAAATTTTTTAATAAGTTACCTAATTCTGCTACACAAACGTCTCTCACTAAATTTAAAAACGTTCTTAAAACTTGGCTTATTAAAATGGCATTTTATAATGTTGAAGCCTTTTTTGCATCAGATATTTCTGAAATAAATTTTAACTAGGTAGTGTAGATTGTAACAAGCTATAAAGTAAAATTTGCATATGTAATATATTTTGAACTATTTATAGGAATGTACTGACTATTTCTGTGTATATTGTTTGGATCAATGTCACTAGAATGACCTACTCTTTATATATTTATATATTTTTATGTTTATAATTTTAAAATAAGTAATTGTTTAATTTTAATATATTGACGAAGTCTATTGTAATTAGTGTATTACTAAATGACAAATAAAAATCTTGAATCTTGAATCTTGAAATATTGTATAAGTAAATGCCTAACAATGAGCTGAAACTTGCTTTATGTAGCCTACAAGATTATGACAATAAAAAAATAAAAAGTACATATAGTTAATAATAATAATAATAATAATAATAATTCTGAATAATAATAGTTCTGGTGGTATTGAAGGACAGAACCCGAAAAAAGTAGATGAAGAAACAATGACATAATCTGTGTAAATGTAGGCTATACATTTATTGTATGTGTTCTGTAATTCATAATGTTGTAAATATTTGTAGATGTTGGCAATCTTATAAATATTTGTAGATGTTGGCAATCTTATAGTTAAGAGGGGGACTCCTTGCTTAGGCAAAGTCTGCCCAGTATGTTACCGGCGTAAGCCGAGCCTATCTAAATGTCAATAAAAATAAAAATAATAATAAAGTGCTCCTTCCATGTGAACTTGGAACTTGAAGGTAGCTTGCCATCAGGTAAGTGAAGGATGGTAGCATGCAATTACTGATCTTGTATAGCAAAACTGTGCCAAACTCTGTCAAAAGCTTTTGCTATATCCAGAAAAATAGCTGCAGTGTAACACCGATTACACTGGACAACAAAACTGACCTTCAAAAAATTTTTTTGCACAAAACATATCATTTCTTATGTATTTTGATGTGCTGAGTTCAAATATGGCCTTTGTTTTCGTCTAGCACTCTCAGTTTTTAGTAAATCGTATACTTACACTTCTAGTCGTTTATAAATAAATCGTAAAGTCACCGTAATATCAAAGACTAACTGGTAATATTTTTTTACACAAAACATATCATTTCTTATGTATTTTGATGTGCTGAGTTCAAATATGGCCTTGGTTTTTAACTAGCACCCTCAGTTTTTTAGTAAATCGTATACTTACACTTCTAGTCGTTTATAAATAAATCGTAAAGTCACCGTAATATCAAAGACTAACTGGTAATATTTTTTTACACAAAACATATCATTTCTTATGTATTTTGATGTGCTTAGTTCAAATATGGCCTTAGTTTTTGTCTAGGACCCTCAGTTTTTTAGTAAATCGTATACTTATACTTTTAGTCGTTTATAAATAAATCGTAAAGTCACAGTAGTATCAAAGACTAACTGGTAATATTTTTTTACACAAAACATATCATTTCTTATGTATTTTGATGTGCTGAGTTCAAATATGGCCTTAGTTTTTGTCTAGCACCCTCAGTTTTTTTAGTAAATCGTATACTTACACTTCTAGTCGTTTATAAATAAAACGTAAAGTCGCCGTAATATCAAAGACTAACTGGTAATATTTTTTTACACAAAACATATCATTTCTTATGTATTTTGATGTGCTGAGTTCAAATATGGCCTTTGTTTTTGTCTAGCACCCTCAGTTTTTTAGTAAATCGTGTACTTACACGTCTAGTCGTTTATAAATAAAATGTAAGTCACCGTAATATCAAAGACTAACTGGTAATATTCGTATGTAGAAGAATCCTTCATAATAAAATTATATTTAATTTTGTAAAAGTAACCAATTTACATACCTGAAAACATTGCCAGCTCGTTTTCAAGTCCATCCTCTACTGCTGTCAGTTGAATTTCTGCCGTTTGCTGCTTCTTCTGTACTTTCCTGTGGTTTCTCTTTTGAGGCTCCAGCAGTAATCTGCAAGCATATTGGGTTTCCATCTTCCTTGATACCTTTTCTCCATTTCGGAAATATCTTGGTGGAATCTTTCTCCATGTTCATCACTAACTTGATTTGCAGGGAAAAAAGTCCAAATGGGAATGCAGGAAGTGAATTTTGAGAGACATGTTGCAACCTAGATTTCTATAGGCTCCTAGTAATTTCTCAATTAATTGTTCGTAATTTTGTGCTCTAGTATTACCTAAGAACTGTTCGCAAATGGTCTTGAATGATATCCATGCTTCAAGTTCCACATGATTCAGTTTACTTTCAAACAGCTGATCTTTCATTAGTTCTCGAATCTGAGGCCCAACAAAAATGTCTTCCTTCAACTTAGAAGCACTGATTCTTAAAAATATTTCTTCCAGGTATTTGAAACCTGCTCCAGATTTGTCTAATGCCTTGACAAAATTCTTCATTAGGCCTAATTTTATATGAAGTGGAGGGAATAAAATTTTTGATCTATCAACCAATGGTTCAGCTGAGATATTCTTTTCTCCAGGGACAAAATTCTTCCAGGGAGGCCATATTTTAGTGTCGTAATGTTTGGATTTATCACGGCTATCCCATTCGCACAAAAAGCAGCAATATTTCGTGTATCCGCTTTGCAATCCTAACAGTATTCCAATCATTTTGAAATCGCCACCGATGGACCAGTTGTACTTGTCATACTGCACTTTTTGTAATATTAGCTGCATATTTTTGTAACTTTCTTTCATTTGAACTGCATGACCAATTATCATAACACCACGGTCCTTACTAACTAAAGCAGTAAAATAATAATAAATAAATGTTATAATCGCTATTAGGTCTTGTTTACTATGTCAATCACTTTAACAGAAATTTAAGCATTTACAGCCAGTGCTAATTCAGAAAACAGGCTTTCTTTTTGAAACTGAGGGTGCCAGAGAAAAACTGTTTGCATAATTGAATTCAGCACTAAAATCCACATAATAAACGCCCAATTTCATGCAAAAAATTGTTTGGCTGTTGTCCAGTGTTATTAAAACCTTTTGCAATGTCAGTGACCAAGGCAAGGATACAGTGTGTGATTGATCTGCCTTTCTGAACGGCCATTAGGTATAAAATCTGAAGTGTAGTCTAGCAGTCTCTTGAGAGTAATTCTTTCAAATAATTTCCCACGAGTGTTCAACAAACTGATAGATCTCCTGTTTTTTGGATGAGATGGGTCTTTTCTGCTCTTTGGAATTATAATTACATGAGTTGAAAAGTTTTCAACTATCTTGAGTATGAGATATTATTTTCTTTGGTAGGATTTTAATACCAGGTTATTTATTCTGTCCAGTCCTGGAGCTCTGAATGATTTTAATGACCTGATAATCATAACTTCAGAAGGAAGGGTAAGATCATTGAATACAAGCAGAACATAAAATTTCTGGGTCTATGGGTGGATCAACATTTAAATTGGTCATCTCACATTCAGAAGTTAATAAGTAGATTGAGTTCAACATGCTATGCAATACTTACTATTAGGAAATCACTAGGGTTAGAATCAACCAGAATTCTATATTTTACCCAATTCCATTCTATACTAACTTATGGTATCATCTTTTGGGGAAATTCATCACACACTCCCTTAGTGTTCAATTTACAAAAAAGAGCTATTCGAGCAATGATGCAGGTAAGCATGCGTACTAGTTGTAGAGATTTTTTTAAATCATTACAAATTCTACCGGTTCCATGTGTCTATATTTTTGAAACATTAAAATCTGTCAAGATTAGTATAAAGGACTATAAAACAAATTCAGATTTTCACTCCCACAATACAAGAACAAAAAATAATTTGCACGCCGTATCCCACAATACCAAACTGTATAATAAAAGCTTTATGAATACTGGTCTATCTATGTATAATTCTCTACCAGCCTATATAAAGAACCTACCCACTACTCAATTTAACAAAACCTTAAAAAAATTCTTGTTAAAATACTGTTTTTATAGTGTAGAAGAGTTTTATGGAGGAACAAAAACTCACTTGAGTGTTGTCAACCTTTAAATTTCCTATAATTTTTGTGACTGATAATTTTCCATGTTAAAATATCCGACTGAGTCATTACTTTTTTCTATATAAAATAACTAATTAACTCATAATATGTTAAGTCAAAGATGTTGCCCTAGAGTTGTTTTGTATATGTGTATGTATTTTGTGTATATATGTTTAAATTCAAGTAGTCATTAAAATGATATAATTTTTTTTTTATTTACTGTACAACTTCATTATTTTAAAAACATTATAGATAATAGAAAAATTTTAGTATTGTATCATAATCAAAAACTTTGTATGAGTGTGCATGTGTGTGTGAGAAAAATTGTGTAAGTTCTGTATTTTGTAAGACGTGTCCTATATCAATGTATTTTGATCAATGGATGAATAAACTATTATTATTATTATTATTATTATTATTATTATTATTATTATGGTATGTTTTAAGACATGGTCATGAGGAGTATTTACAATCTTGTCAACAGATTGAAAAATCTGCATATTTTAGGCTACATGATCTACATCAACAGGAGGCTTACTGAACTGAAGAAGTCAATAGTCTGCTATAGACTCTGCTTTTTCCGAGGGCCTATACAGAGAGATTATTTTTACGATATGTCAAGAACGCACGGTCTGCACGGTGGTCTGGAAGCAAGTTTCATGTACATAATCCCTCAATTCAAGTACACGGATTTCTGAATTAGGCCTACAATTAGAATAATCACCTACCTTTGTCATAGGTGTTGAAAATTATCTCTGTCTACTGATCTAGAGTGTCCACTTATTGGGCAGCTCACCAATCCCAGTGGAGACCAGCTCGAGCATTATGATTGGTCAGCTGCTGGTTGTGAGTGGTAGGAGCTTTGTTCTCGCATCATGCCTCATTGTGGTGCCACCGTAATGTGTTCCAGGTTTATTCTATTGATATTCTGGAGCCACACTGGGATTCACAGAACACCTTTCTTAATGGATTCGTGATTATGGGAATCCATGTGTAGGTACTGGTCCTATGTATTGGTTTCTGGTAGACTGAGTAACCAATGATGCGGTCAATCTTTTCTTCACCAAAAATCCCTAGAAGACAGGCAGTTGTTCCTCTTATCTCTATCATGAACTTGATACTGGGATGGGTAGAACGGAGCTTGTCCAGGAAACCTAAAGGACACTTGTGGCTGTGTGACCAGATGACAAAGGTGTCATCAAAATATCGTAGCCATAGCTTTGGTTCATGTTGATTGTTTTTGAGGACTTCAAGTGTCAAAGAATTCATGAACAGGTTAACTAAGATGGGGGATAGAGGGGGAACCCATGGTGGGCCCTATAATAATTCAATATTATTTTAAACAACCTGAAAATCTATACATGCTTGTGAAACTAATACAAATTCCATTTTATTGTTAAACATAATTCCATATCATAGTTCAAAAACTTCTTCCGGACTGTTGGGCCATGGTCTTGGCTTAAAACTGCCTGACAATTCGTCTGTTACTGTGGCGGGCATCTTCGAAGGTGCTCAAATCGCTAGTTGGTGCCGAAGTGAGGTCTCTGGCAGCTCCATCCAGTATTTATACCCGAGCGCTGGTGAAGAGACTAGAGACTTGAGCACCTCCAAAGATGCCCGCCACAGTAATGGGCAAAACATCCTGCAGTTTTAAGCCAAGACCATGGCCCAACAGCCTAGAAGAAGTTTTTGAACTACAAGACTCTGGCCATGAAAGCCTTCAATGTTATACAATTCCATATCCTACTAACCCATTCGCTTACCTGGCAGTCAATTTAGCAAAATTTATTGAAATGTCATGCCTTACCCAGTCACCGATGAATTGGACTACCTGACATGGCCATTATAAACCCAGCCAGCATTTCAATGGATATTTCCTTTCCATGTTATAATGTTCATGAATAGAAATTCCTGGTACTTTCTCCACAGAAAATGTGCCAATGTCATTTCTGAGAATCTGACCTTCAATCTGATATGCAGTACAAACACATGCTGTGAAACAATGACTCCTATCTGCCTTTGAAATCAGATGTCTAACTGTTCACCAGCATGGGTTTTACACATATCTGATACCAACTCTTTGACACGCAGTGTTTCTCTCACAAATCCATTTTCGTAAATGAATATGAATTCTGTGTTTGTGCAGTACAGACTGGGTGAAACTTAAATCTCTAACATGAAAATAAAATATATTGGTGTAACCACAAATGCATCCTTGCTACATTGTAGATGTGTTAGCATCTACAATGGTAGCCTAAGTCAATAAGTATCCGCACTTTTTGTTTAATCTTTTATAGGTGGCTGTACTGCTTTGTGCTCATGCACATCAACATGTTGTTCATTTGTCTCCTCTCGTGGAATGTTTGTTCATTTTGACTCCACTGAGTGTTGCGCTTTTGCATATTAAACATGGCTGCATTTGCACCAAATAAGAACAGCATGCAGTAATCCATTTTTTGTCATCTGACAGTGTACCAGGAGCCAAAATCAATCGAAAACTTTCCACACAATACGGGGTCAATGTTTTACCATAGCAAAGCATGTACTAATGGACTGAAAAGTTCTTTCCTCGTCCATCACATTTGTCCAACCATTTTTGAACTCTTCAATCTATTCTTACACGCTTTGTCATGGTACAATATTGCCCTCATATTGTGCGGAGAGTCTTCGATGGATTTCGGCTCCTGGTACACCTTCAGATGACAAAAAACGGATCACTCCACACTGTTCTTCTTTGGTGCAATTGCTGAGTGGTGCAGCCATGTTTAATATACAACAGTGCAACACGCAGTGGAGTCATAACAAACAAACATTCTGCAAGCGGAGATAAATGAACAACATGTTGACATGCGCAAGCACAAAGCGATATAGCCAACCTACAAATGATTAAACAAAAAGTGCAGATACTTATTGGCTTACCCTCGTATAATGAGTTTGAGGCAGGGTTCGAATTAACAGGGGGGGATGGGAGGATTTTCCCTTTCATCAAAAAATTTCCCTGGCTCATCAAACAAAAATTCCTTCCTTACCAGGGCTATATTTTTCTACATTTCATAAACTTCAGTTTAAAATTTCAATGCAATTATTGGAAACATGCACTTATGTTTCTTCATATATATATATATATATATATATATATATTTTTAAACATAGAGATATCACTAGCAGAATGCATAGCAACAAAATTTATCTAACTGTATGTTTGAGTGTCCATTCTTGATTGCTTTAACAAAAGTTAGTTGTTAACACTAACATAGACACGAACATGGAAATTCTCCACACACTCCACAAAAGTCGCAAACTAAACACAATAGAACAACTAGAAATATATAAACACACAAAAAATCACCCCGCATCTATACTGAATGACCAACTACACTTCAAATCACACACACTTTTTGACACGTTACCTGACATTCAAACACCGCCAAATACTCCCACTCCCACCTCAAGACCAACGCAACACCCACACCACCTAGGTGTACAACACAGGCACCCACCAGTAGCAGTTCGAAAACCGCTGATGATGCACTAAAATAGTGCGAAACGGCCGTCCGGATTACCAAAGGTAAATCTAAGTTTGCTTGTCAAGTGAAAATTTAACAACTAAAATTTATCTAACAAGCATTTCATGTGCACATTGTAACAAAAGGGCAACAGTGCACATAACTTAAGGTTTATATTACTGCTTTGTGTTGGTTTCTTTTTTTGGGGGGGCAAATACCGTTAAAGAACATTTGCTAAAACAACAAGTGCAGTAGTGATTGGTGTTCTGTGGTAGGTCTTTCAAGTATGTCTTTTACAGGGAGTGGATGTTCTGGTTAATAAGATACCTTAGATCAGTGGTTCCCAAAGGGGGTCCGTGATGGTCATTTCAGGGGGTCCGCAGACAGTTTAAGAAGAAATAGGATATCCCATAATTTTGAAGTGCTTATTACTGTGTTCCCCACTACTTATCTATGTGAAACAGCACTCTCCCACCTCACGTACGTTAAATCAAAGTTGAGAAATAAACATGAAGTTGAAACAGACTTAATATTGAAATTATCAGACATTAAACCTAACATGGCAGAGCTAATTAATCAAAAGCAGCTTCACTGTTCACATTAAGGAGTAAACTCTGTTTGTTACATTGATATTGTTATTTTGTCTATTGAATTTAATACATTTAAATCAATATATATTTATTTAGTTTTTTGTTTCAAAACTCAGAGGGGGTCCGCGAAATTTTAATTTTTTTCAAGGGGTCCGTGGATTGAAAAGTTTGGGAACCACTGCCTTAGAGATTTGGATCCATATTTAATCTCCCCCCTTGTCAGAATGTTTGATTCGAATCCTGTTTTGTAGCAATCAAGAGATGTATCTGAATATGACTGGGAGCAGAGGGGATACAAAATAGCAATAAATATATTTATAACACGATAGTGATAAATAAAGGCATAGTTTCTAAAGAAAAAATCATATATTTTTTTGAAGAAGTAAAAAAAAGACATATATGTTAGATGAAATATGCAAATACCTAGCAGTCTTTTAAAGAATTCTCCCTTCTGAAATTTATTATAATTTGAACTCTGTAAGATCTCAAATATTACATTGTGAACTAAACTTGCAGGCACCAGACTTCTACCGTGCACAGCATGCAACCATCCTAGGCAAAGGTAAACATTCACCATGATAATATTTAGCTCTCACCAAAGATTCAAATAAGAGAATAGCCATATGAGAAAAGGAGTTCAGTATTTCACTCACCTTTCTTAAAGTGGATGTTGAAGATACTATCCTTCTGATATATAAATATCTGACAACATTGTATAAATTGTGTATGGCAGTAATTTTAACTACACTTAACACTGAGAAATCTTAACTTCTTGAAATGAATGATGATTGGACTTTTTAGAACTCATTTCTATTCTTGCATGACCATAAGATTTTCTTAGGATGTTATTTTTACTTCATTAAGACTGTTCCAGTTTGTCGCCACTTTTTAAACAAACACATAATTTTGAAGACACATTACTTGCAGGATAACGTCTTTGAAATCTGTTAATAGAATTTTTATTCTATTTTTTTTTTTTTCTTCTTCAGAAGATAGGTATTAACAATGAAAATTCCCACAAGAACAGCCATCTTTACCAACAGTACTGCTTTGTGCCAACAGTCTGCATCTGAGCTGCAGAGGTGCCATGTTTGGTTCGCATTATAGTTATAGGCTCTTAGCTCTTCTTTGCCAAGCTTTCATATTTCTGTAAGGAGAAAAGGATAACTCCATTAACAGCCTCATTAATCTACACTTTTACATTATTATAAAAACACAATGTGACACAAAAATGACTTACTCATTTTACTTAGTTTCTTTCCACGAGCATTCCATTTATGACAAAATCTAGACAAAATTAGGTAAAAAATTCCAAACTGAATTCAAAATAAAATACTTTCAACAAAATATTTGTTTAAAAAATTGTAGGCCTATGTACACTACCATTAATAAGTCACTCCACAGCTCTTGCACAGGCAAGAAAATGTTAAGAAACGGAATTCAGTTGGCAGCACTAGTTTATGATAGTAATGTTATAATTTGAATTCTTTTCTGAGTGCTCTATTTGCGGATTGAAAAGAAATGCCAGTTTGCTTATCGATTTCAAGGGACTTTTTAGTATTGTATACAAAAATCAGATATTTTTTCTTCTGTTACTATGATCGGTCAACCACTCCCCCTGGCATCATGCACTGAACCTGTTTCTCAAAATTTCTTTATTAAATCGTGTGCGGTATCTCTATGTGGTTCTCTTGAATTTGTAAACTTTTCAACGAATTTATGATTGCACCTTTACTGTGTAATTTCCACATTTTGCAAAATATTTTCCACTAAAAACACACGCTCCTCAATAGAATACATCTTGATTTACTTAAAGGCCCTGTTAAGTTAAAATCAAGTGACTCTCAGAATAATCGCTATTCTATTGTTTAGTAAAATATAGTAGTGAAAACCACATGTTTCTGTGATGCTTCCAAGATGTGCAAATTCCAAGAATAACTGACACTGCAACCAACAAAGTGATGTCACAGATCCCTAGTTGCCTGCCGTTCACTACAATAATCCAATTTTGTGTGGCCAAGCAACTTGTGTCTCACTATTGTATGCGTGAGTTGGAAATGTCTAGATATTGAGGTTTTGGGTGCTCAAACACCACAAATGTAGATTTAGGAGTAAGTGTTCATAAGTTTCCAAGTCAAGATACCATAGATCACCAAGCAGATCCACAGTGTGCCTAAAAATAATAAACTGATATAATTTCGAGCCTACCTGAATTCTATTAGTGCTACGATATTCTGATAAGAATAAACGTAGTAATGAACTACATGATCACAACATCAGGAACAGATGTGACCTATACAGGCGTATATATAAACAGAAATACATTGAAAAGGACCCTTTAATTATGGGAGTCTAATTATATAATAAATTACCATTAAATTTGAAAATGTTTACTGGCAACAAGCTAAAATTGGAACTAAAGAAGTATCCAATAGAAAGACCATTGTATAGGATAGAAGAATTTATTGATGAAAAATAGACGAACACAAAGGTACTGACTTTAGAAATAACTTATTGACGAAATCTGCTTTAATTAGACTTTCTAAAATTATAATGTGTAACTTAAAAATTGTATCTATTTATATCTATATTTTAAACTGTACATATATACTGAAATAATTTATATTATAACACTGACTGACAATTATTTTAATGTATATTTGTTTTAAAATTGTTAAAATACAATCCATTCTTAAAATCTTGTATGATATGTAGCATAACTTGACAATGGTATTTATATTATACTGTATATAGACATATGAGATATTTTAATAATATGTGAATATTTGTATCTTAATGTTACAGATATGTCTTAGTATAGATATGTAGGCCCCTATTAATTTAGTTTAGTGTCATCAATTATAAAGCTAGCATATTGTTTGATATATAATTATACTAAAAATCGTCACTAAATGAAACACAAAAGGTATTTAATATACATTTATTATAGGCTTAATGAGTAAAAATTGATGTATTAAATCTTGACTATGCCTGAAACACCTATTGTATACTGGCAATAAATTATTATTATTATTATTATTATTATTATTATTATTATTATTATTATTATTATTATTATTATTATTATTATTATTATTATTATTAATAATAAAGAAACATTATCATCGACTTTTTAAAAAACACTCGACTGATTTGTATTATCAATGTTTCTCAGATTACCGAAGATTGGTAAAAGTAACTATTAAAACTGATAGGCAAAAATGGTACAAATCAATCGATCAAGATTTAAAGTCAAACCCTGCTAAATTTTGGAGTTATGTTTCGAAGTTACGAAATAAAAACGATCCCGTATTGCATGTTAAAATTAACAATACCATTGTTTCAGAACCATCAAAGCTAGTGAATATTTTCGCAGAGCATTTTCAGATTATAAATACGCCCACTAATGAAGTACCTGGGCCCTATGCTCAAACTGTCACATCTGAATGCCTACATGTTCCAACTATCGTAGATTCCGATGTCTTGGTAGCTATTCGACACTTGAAACCATCTAAGAGTTCGGGACTCGACCAGATACCAAGCTTTATTGTTAAGGGGTGTGCCCCAATACTGACACCTGTACTTACATATGTGTATAACCTTTCGCTGGAAACAGAAACTTTTCCTTCAATTTGGAAAATTTCTGCTATCAGACCGGTACACAAGAAAGGCAAAAGCAAAGAATTGGCAAATTTTAGGCCCATAGCCATATTAAATACATTTTCAAAAATTTTTGAAACCATCATTCATAAACATATTTCATTTTTCAGTAAAAATAAATTAAATGATTTCCAGCATGGTTTTACCAAGGACATGTCCACAGCAACCAATATTATCACTTTTCTCAATGACATACTTAAAGAAAATTGTTCACAATCGCAATCAGATGCCATATTTTTTGACCTGAGCAGAGCATTTGATGTAGTAAATCACGAACTTCTTGTTAAAAAATTGAGTAATTTAGGTCTACATAACAAGTATGTCAATTGGTTTTCAAGTTATTTAAGAAACAGATCTGCTCGAGTCAGAATATCTAACTATTTTTCAGAGCCTTTTTACATACCAGATGGTGTACCCCAGGGGTCAGTGTTGGGTCCCTTCTTGTTCTTAGTTTTTATTAACGACATATCTAATATGCTAACATGTAAGAAAATAGCATACGCAGACGACCTATGTATATTGTGACGGGCTTTCTTACTTTATGCTATAAAGTTCCCTAACTTCTTGGATTAAATCTTCGCCAAAATTCTTAGCCAAAATCTGTGACGACTAATATGTGATTATTCTTAATCGTAGTATATAAGTTTACTGAACTCCTACAAAACAAGGTCACTCATGCACCTGTCGTGTCATCATAACACTGCCTGCATAGTCCACATTCCAACACTCAGTACAACTACCTCTGTCACCGGGTGATTGCAAATTTCCTACTCTCAGTCTACTTTCTCTTTCTTTTAACAATTTACCCAGTCTTGATAATATTGATGAAAATTTATATTAACGGGCGCCATCATCAATACGCTTCCTCTTTTCTTCTTTTTTTTTATGTATCAGCCCAGTCACAAATTAGATTATAGATACACAGGCTATGTATCTACATGCCTCTCGACTAGCTTTTAAATTAACAGTGGAGACGGGAATTGGGTTCGGATTTACCTTTCGTTTTTTTTTTATTCTGCTTCTTCTTTTTCTCCTTTTTTCAATACTCACTACCAAAGTATGTAACTTAGCACAAAAACCAGCTACTCTCAAACCATTACAAGGATAAGGGTCAAAAATCTGAACTTCACGTTAATTTACTTTGCATAACAATAACCATAATTTATTTAATATATTATTTTTTTTTCTTTTTTCAACAATAACAATCTTATATACAATAAATTACATTTACACTACATTAACCATTCAACACTTTTATTGGTAGGATAATATTTGATTATTCAAGGTTAGTATACCCAATTTTAACTATATAAGTACGTTCTCTGTTCAACAATAACAAATCCTTAATTAATTACTTTAATTTTCTTTCTTTGTTTTTCAGGTATCTACTAGAACGTCTTGTATTATTCTTCTAATTTACTACTGACTTGTGTAGTCATTTACATTTGCAACTTCAGGATAGTTCAATATATATATTATACTGGGTTTTTTTTTTCTTGAATAAATAAAGGTTTTCAATTCATAATCCAGTCCTTACTCTACAGATTACACTCAATAATCCCACCTATGTCTCCTATATTAGTCTATTTGTCAGCTTAGTCCATGAAGAATTGTATTTAAAGATAGATAGAAAAGACAGTCTCACGAAGAAAGAAATAGAAGTTTAGGCCTATACCCACAGAGTGACTGTGGCGATAGACCACCGATACAGGAGCGACGTCTAGATCTTGAGTTACAAACAATCTGACTCCTCTCCTGCAACCGGGAAAATATTAATGGGCCGCAAACAAAAATAAAATTTTGTAAATCGATGTCAGAGGTCCCTGACACTCTCTCCTAGAGGCACGTGGGGCCGTTGTTCGCCTCCAACATCGATGGCTTTCACAATCTCTCATAAATTTCTTTTCTTTATATGTTACTGGTATAGGCCTTGTCTACTACCAGATTTTATTTGTTTGATTCGGGATACTTCCGGCGTTCCCTCACCTCCCCCTTACAATCTCTGGTACTTGCTAATAAACTACTTATCATCAGTACACTACTCGCAATTTCCTATTCTCCTCTTTCTAACCTAACCAATCATTTGTTGTTATCTTTCAACTCACTCTCCTCTTTCTAACCTGACCAGTCATCAGCTATTATCTTTTAACCCCTTTCTTTCTTTAAGTAGAGTTCCCTTCAGCTTATACCATTGATTTAATTCACTCGGTGGTTATTCTAGTTTTCCTACTTCTTACGTTACTACTCTTTAGCATGGGCACCCAATCTTCTTTTGTCTCTAAATTCCCTAGAATTCTAACTGAAACTAATTCACGCCCAGATTAGTAAGCTTCTCTATAACCCCTTTAGTGACTTCTACTTCTACCCTAACATGTAAATTTTCCAATGGTACACACCTAATGCACTACCACTCGTAGGCCTTCTTTTGCCCTTCAATCTTTCCACTTCTTATCCCCCTCTACCATGTTCCATACACCTTCGCTTGTAGATAAATCTCTATAAAAAAAACATAACTTAACATTACAGGCCAGCATGAAATCTATTTATAGATAGTCACCCGTCACCTGAAAGAAACCCAAGTGGGAGGGGCCCTCGTAAGAAGTACTAAGCATGCCCCTTAATTACCTTTCTTCCTTACTCCCCTCGCGTCCTGTCTCAAAAATAACAAAGTTTATATGAGCATCACCAATTGCCCCTAGCTATGTATTCATTCGTGGGACAATCACCCAAAAAAACCTAAAGTGAAGAGATCTATCTTTGGCATTCAGTTGTTAGGCTCTTGACTGCTCTTTTATAATTAATTTAGACCAGAAATAGAAAATAGTTGGATTACTGGATTTCATCACTTTACTTCTAGAATTCTCACTTCTATGTTTCTATTCTATTCTATTCTATTATTCCATACGGTGTCTAATCGCCATACATGACTTAGAAACCATCCTTACAAAAAAAAAAGGATATCTCAATTTTCTCACTCCCCAAACAATAAGAAAAAGTCTAGACGATTATACTCAACCAGTGATGTCCAACTTATCCTCCGATCCTGAGTTGTCTTCCATTACTTCCTGATGTCCATATCTGCTCTTATTCAGAGCGAGCAGTCACGACTCACTCTCACAGCTGATGTTCGCTGTAGCGGTGTCTCGTACTGGCCGACTTGGTGTATTCTTCTGATTAATGACTATCTCCATATAGCCGTGTCAAGGAAGTTCACAACCAGAATTTCCTTTAGATGAAAGTCTGACACACCATTATGCCAGACCGCCTCTACCGCTGTCACACATCCCAATCTCGTCTTCTCCCTTCTGCCTTTTCAACTTCTCTCTCTCGTGGTCAGGCACGTACTACTAACCGTCTTTCAGGTTCCGCACGTCTCCCTCGTCGATTCACCGTCGACGCATGCGCACCTCTCCTTTTCTGTAATTCAAATAAAATTCAGGGCAGTATCGATAATCATAAAAATGTTCAATATCGATTAGTTGCGGTCCCCCAACCCTTCCTTTGTTTAGGAATGGTCTCCTATCGTTGATTATGCACGTCGCTATTTGCGTCGTTACATTCTTCCCGCACTCACCATAAAAAAAAATAATGTTGACACAGGTCACTTTTTTTTTTTTTTTTTTTTTTTTTGTGCGTGTCTCTTTTACCAGCCTTAAAGAATGTTTATCCAGGAACAAAGGGTTTCAAGTCTTTGACGTGCCACTTCCCCAACTTTTTACCAAAACGGTTTGTCAGTTCGTAGCTATTTTCACTGAACTTTTTCTTTATAATATAGGGCCCGACAAACTTTGCACTTAAACCTGCTGTATAAGCTTGTGAGGCATCACTTAATTTAAAGTTTCTTCTTAACACTAGATCTCTTGGACGAAATCTCACCTCTCTCCTCCGAAGATTATAATAATGACTCGAATTCTTATAGGCGGTTTCTAAGTTATGTCTAACCATTAAACGTACCGTTTTCAATTTATTGAGTCTCTCCACCCAAAGTTTTGGAATTTCTTTATAAATCGGTTGGTTTTCCACCTTTTCAATCCTACTGATAATTTCAGGCTCCTTCCCATAATTTAGCATATAAGGAGTGCATCCAGTGGAACTATGCTTAGCCGTATTTATAGCAAAATTAAATTCTCTCAAATACACATCCCAAACTGTCTGATCCTTTTGAATATAACTAGAAATCATTGTTTTCAATACTCTATTGACTCTTTCTACTGGATTTCCTTGTGGCGAATATACAGGTAAATAACAAGGAGTTATATTAAAAGCTTTAGCTATCTCTCGCATTAATTTACTAGTGTATTGCGGTCCATTATCCATCAGCAAATATCCCGGAATTCCCCATTTAAGGATAATCAATTCATAAAATGCTTCCGTAACTGCTCTACTGGTTGCTTTCCTTAACGCTTTACACTCTACATATTTGGTAAAGGTGTCCTGAAATACAATCACATATCGGTTTCCCTTTTTTGAACGTGGGTAAGGTCCCAACAAATCAGTAGCTACAGTCATCCAAGGTTTCTCTTTCTGGTAAAAATGCATTGGTCCTGCTTGAGCCGTCTGTAACACTTTCTGTCTCTGACATATTTCACAAGCAGTAACATATTTAGCAACATCTCTAAACATTCCCGGCCAATAATACTTGTTTGCTATCCTAAAGAAAGTTTTAGCTATCCCCATATGCCCTGCAGTCGGTGCATCATGACATTCCTGCAATACTTTAATCCTAAAATCTTGCGGAATAACTAATTTCCACCTATTTACTGTTCCCTCTAAAGTTTGTTCTAACTGATCTAATCTAAGATGGTACAACTTCCCATCAACGACCTTCCAATCTGGCCAAAATTTAGGTTTACTCTGTACTTGCTCTTTCCGCTTAATATACCAAGCATCTTGTGTATTTTCCCATTCCACTACTTCAGAGTTATCAGTCAACAAGAGGCAAAATTCTTCCTCTACCGTTTTCTCTTGAACTTTCCCTTCGTGTATTCTAGATAAAGCATCCGGAACTTTTTGTAATCTACCAGGCCTATGTATTACTTCAAAATCATACTCCTGGAGCAATAAACTCCACCTAGCTAATCGTCCAGTCGGATTCTGTAATGTATTTAACCATTTCAGAGCAAAGTGATCAGTATATACTTTAAAATGATAACCTTCCAAATAAGGACGAAACTTTTGAACTGCCCACAATATAGCTAACAATTCTTTCTCGACTATTGCCCACTTTTGCTCACCTACTGTTAAAGTTCTACTAGCATAAGCTATTACTTTTTCCTCTCCTTCCTCTCCTGTCTGAATTAATGCTGCTCCTAGTCCTGAAAAACTAGCGTCGGTCTGTAGCACTAGGGGTTTAGTATAATCTGGACAAGTTAATATAGGACTACTAGATAATTTCGATTTTAATTCATCAAAAGATTCCTGACATTCCTTAGTCCAACGCCATCTCTGATTCTTTTTCAGAAGTGCAGTGAGGGGCTTTACAACTTCAGAAAAAAATGGAATGAATCGTCGGTACCAAGAAGCCAATCCTAAAAATGCTCGTACTTCCTTGACTTTTGTAGGGGCTGGATACTCAAGGATACACGAGATTTTATCTGAATCTACAGCAATTCCTAATGGAGTAATGATATGACCCAAATATTTTAATTCACTTCTGCAAAATTTTGATTTTTCCCTATTAATTTTCAGGTTAGCTTTTCTTAATTTCTCTAAGACTTTTTCTAACAAGGACAAATGTTCTTCAAATGTCTCGCTAATAAGTACTATATCATCCAAATAACAAAAGCATTTCTCTCCTATCTCTTCTCTTAATATAGTATCAACTAATCTTTGAAACGAGGCTGGTGCGTTATGGATTCCAAAAGGCATAACTCGAAACTGATACAATCCTCTACCAGGTACGGTAAATGCTGTTTTTTCTTTACTTGCTTCATCTAATGGAACTTGCCAATACCCATTTTTCAAATCTATTGTACTGATATACCTAGCATGTCGTAATTTACTCAAAACATGTTCAATGTATGGCAAAGGATAACTATCTCTTTTAGTACAATTGTTTACTTTTCTGAAATCTACGCAGAACCTCCATGTTCTATCTGGTTTCTTTACCATAACTACCGGAGACGACCAAGGTGAATTTGAAGGCTCTATAACCTTTTCCAATAACATTTTATCTATTTCCGCGTGTATAACTTTTTCCAAAATGGGTGATACTGGATAATATCTTTGTTTTATAGGTTTTGCATCGCCTGTATCAATAACATGAGAAATCAGATCGGTAAGTCCAGTACACTGATCAAATTTCTGTAACTGATTTTCCAAAAACACATTCAATCTGTCCCTTTCCTGAGGTGTAGGTAAAGTAAGAATATTATGTAGTTGATCTTCTTCTTTCAAATCTATAGCCTTAACGAATTGAAAAATTTTTGCTGGTTCATCTTTGAAATACCAAGTCCCATCTTGCAAATCTACTACTAACCCAATTTGTTTCAAAACGTCCATGCCCAGAATCATATCTACTGCTAAATTTGGCATAATTTTACATTTTATCGGAAAAATCCTGTCCTGCAATTTCATCTCAAAAGTTCTCTCTCCTGTTATAGAACTATAAGTTTTATCTGCTAGTTGCACCACCCTAACTTCAGATTCTTCTACTGCTAAATCTAACATTTTACACAAAAAATCACCTTTCTCTCCCACATAAGTTTTATCTGAACCGGAATCTATTAAAGCAATAAATGTAATATCCTCCAGCAAAATTTCAACAAAACATCTATCTCCATTAACTAAATCTGTAGGATTTATATTTAACATCACACAAGCCTGATTTTTAGTTAATTGTCATAAGGGATTTGTAGGCCTAACTTTTCTTTCTTGGGGCATCCTACAATCAATAGACCTATGTCCAAGCTTATTACAATTATAACATTTAATCGTAGTGCGTGGAGTAACTCTACGAGGTGCCTTACACTCGAACTGCCTATGTCCTGTTTTATCACAATTCCAACATCGCTGGTTATTTGAAAAACGTAAGGTGGTGTTTTTACCATTATCCCTCGACTCATCCTGTCTCTCTTTATTTTCTGTTGCTTTAACTATTCTGGAATCATTTACATGACTTGAATTTCGTTCTTTGTCCCACGTCTTTGCAGAAAAACTAACATTGGGTTTCTTTTGTAACTCGGACGATGGAAGTTCCTGTTTTCCCTGAATTCCTAGCGCTGTATGAACTGAAGGTATAACAACTTGTCTCTGAGGTTTATAAGCCGTTTCTTTAATTGTAGCTCTAACCTGCGTTGGAGGAGGAATATATCTCTCAGAATCTAACAATATTTGTTCATACTGTCTACCTACACGTATTAAATCTGTTATAGTTTGAATCTCTGCAGGTCTAATGTACAATTTTACGTCAGGACGCAAATTTTTGATAACGTTCTTCATCATTTGTTGAGGACTCATTGGAGTACTCAGCCTCCTCATTAACGTTTGAATAGCATTAACATAATCAAAAATCGATTCTTTGGGACCTTGCGTTCTCTGTCTAATCTCATCCAAAAGCGAGTCTTCCTCATCAATAGGCAAATAATATTCTCTAAATTCTTTCAAAAAAGCTTCCCATGTAGGCCAATCTGTTAATCTGTTCCTGTACCAAAGTAAAGCTGAATCTTGTAAAATTTCGGGTAATACTGACAATAACTCTACACCCTGTAACTTAGAACTTTGTTTTAAATCTTCCAATCTCTCCAAAAATAAGTAAATACTATCCCCAGGTTTGAATTTAATGTTCCATTTACGAACCAGATCCAAAGTATTTGGTTTATGCGGCTCTAACTGAATTGTAAACGATGGTATTACTGGTACAGCTTCTTCCGAATCAGCTACCGCCATGGCCTTCCTACGCATTAACTTAACCCATGTATACACTACATCTCCATATGAATCTTGTGGAACCGTTATATTATGTTCAACTAAATCTTCTTCCAAAACTTCCTGACTCAGAGCAAAAGCCGTAATTAACACTTGAAATGACTGAGGGTTCTTGCGGGCATAATCTAACAAGCGTTGTCTTAACTCATCTCTTGTACCTGTGGTCGGTAACTTTACTCTATCACATTCTGCCTCTAAATCCGCCTTCCTCAACTTCCTAATAGCTTGGGTTAACTCAGCTGCTCTTATTTGTGCATATGGATCGACATAAGTAGCCATATTTATATATTAACAATACCACTGAAAAAAAAAGATTAGAACACAATAGTTCAGTCGTCTGTCTTAGTCATCTGTAGAAGTCCTTACTTGTCAATAGTCGTTATTCTTTTCCCAAAAATATGTTATTATTATTATTTATTTTTTTTTTTAGAATAAATTTCAGTTATACTAACCTAACTCCCAAAATTCTTTTAACACTATCTCGCCTCACGTTAGGATATCAAACTTTGTGATTTCAACACAACTCAACCCACGCTATGGGCTCCAAAATATATGATGACTCGTATTTCAAGTTTCCAATTCTAACTGATTAATGTTTATTTTCTTTTCTTATATCAAGCTCCACGCTATGGGCGACAAAATATGTGAAGACTGAACTTCACGATATTTTGGTCATAAATTAACAAACTATCGCCCCACACGTTACAAATTAACAAACTATCGCCCCACGGTATATCAAAATATGTGAAACTTTAACTGAATAAAGGTTTCTTTTTACTTAACAATTTTAACTAAATTAAGTTGCAACAATTAGCAATACTG
Source organism: Ectobius pallidus (assembly GCA_964059195.1). Classification (NCBI taxonomy): domain Eukaryota; kingdom Metazoa; phylum Arthropoda; class Insecta; order Blattodea; family Ectobiidae; genus Ectobius; species Ectobius pallidus. The sequence continues at coordinate 17,323,366 of CAXKWD010000005.1, forward strand.
TTTTGTTTTAACCCTACTTAGCCCCACGATATGGGCTATCAAAATCTGTGATTTTAACACAACTCGCCCCACGATATGGGCGCCAAAATATATGATGGGAACTTCACGTTACTTTGCTTTAAGTAACAACGACCGTATTTATTTAATATATTATTTTTTTTTCTTTTTTCAACAATAACAATCTTATATACAATAAATTACATTTACACTACATTAACCATTCAACACTTTTATTGGTAGGATAATATTTGATTATTCAAGGTTAGTATACCCAATTTTAACTATATAAGTACGTTCTCTGTTCAACAATAACAAATCCTTAATTAATTACTTTAATTTTCTTTCTTTGTTTTTCAGGTATCTACTAGAACGTCTTGTATTATTCTTCTAATTTACTACTGACTTGTGTAGTCATTTACATTTGCAACTTCAGGATAGTTCAATATATATATTATACTGGGTTTTTTTTTTCTTGAATAAATAAAGGTTTTCAATTCATAATCCAGTCCTTACTCTACAGATTACACTCAATAATCCCACCTATGTCTCCTATATTAGTCTATTTGTCAGCTTAGTCCATGAAGAATTGTATTTAAAGATAGATAGAAAAGACAGTCTCACGAAGAAAGAAATAGAAGTTTAGGCCTATACCCACAGAGTGACTGTGGCGATAGACCACCGATACAGGAGCGACGTCTAGATCTTGAGTTACAAACAATCTGACTCCTCTCCTGCAACCGGGAAAATATTAATGGGCCGCAAACAAAAATAAAATTTTGTAAATCGATGTCAGAGGTCCCTGACACTCTCTCCTAGAGGCACGTGGGGCCGTTGTTCGCCTCCAACATCGATGGCTTTCACAATCTCTCATAAATTTCTTTTCTTTATATGTTACTGGTATAGGCCTTGTCTACTACCAGATTTTATTTGTTTGATTCGGGATACTTCCGGCGTTCCCTCACCTCCCCCTTACAATCTCTGGTACTTGCTAATAAACTACTTATCATCAGTACACTACTCGCAATTTCCTATTCTCCTCTTTCTAACCTAACCAATCATTTGTTGTTATCTTTCAACTCACTCTCCTCTTTCTAACCTGACCAGTCATCAGCTATTATCTTTTAACCCCTTTCTTTCTTTAAGTAGAGTTCCCTTCAGCTTATACCATTGATTTAATTCACTCGGTGGTTATTCTAGTTTTCCTACTTCTTACGTTACTACTCTTTAGCATGGGCACCCAATCTTCTTTTGTCTCTAAATTCCCTAGAATTCTAACTGAAACTAATTCACGCCCAGATTAGTAAGCTTCTCTATAACCCCTTTAGTGACTTCTACTTCTACCCTAACATGTAAATTTTCCAATGGTACACACCTAATGCACTACCACTCGTAGGCCTTCTTTTGCCCTTCAATCTTTCCACTTCTTATCCCCCTCTACCATGTTCCATACACCTTCGCTTGTAGATAAATCTCTATAAAAAAAACATAACTTAACATTACAGGCCAGCATGAAATCTATTTATAGATAGTCACCCGTCACCTGAAAGAAACCCAAGTGGGAGGGGCCCTCGTAAGAAGTACTAAGCATGCCCCTTAATTACCTTTCTTCCTTACTCCCCTCGCGTCCTGTCTCAAAAATAACAAAGTTTATATGAGCATCACCAATTGCCCCTAGCTATGTATTCATTCGTGGGACAATCACCCAAAAAAACCTAAAGTGAAGAGATCTATCTTTGGCATTCAGTTGTTAGGCTCTTGACTGCTCTTTTATAATTAATTTAGACCAGAAATAGAAAATAGTTGGATTACTGGATTTCATCACTTTACTTCTAGAATTCTCACTTCTATGTTTCTATTCTATTCTATTCTATTATTCCATACGGTGTCTAATCGCCATACATGACTTAGAAACCATCCTTACAAAAAAAAAAGGATATCTCAATTTTCTCACTCCCCAAACAATAAGAAAAAGTCTAGACGATTATACTCAACCAGTGATGTCCAACTTATCCTCCGATCCTGAGTTGTCTTCCATTACTTCCTGATGTCCATATCTGCTCTTATTCAGAGCGAGCAGTCACGACTCACTCTCACAGCTGATGTTCGCTGTAGCGGTGTCTCGTACTGGCCGACTTGGTGTATTCTTCTGATTAATGACTATCTCCATATAGCCGTGTCAAGGAAGTTCACAACCAGAATTTCCTTTAGATGAAAGTCTGACACACCATTATGCCAGACCGCCTCTACCGCTGTCACACATCCCAATCTCGTCTTCTCCCTTCTGCCTTTTCAACTTCTCTCTCTCGTGGTCAGGCACGTACTACTAACCGTCTTTCAGGTTCCGCACGTCTCCCTCGTCGATTCACCGTCGACGCATGCGCACCTCTCCTTTTCTGTAATTCAAATAAAATTCAGGGCAGTATCGATAATCATAAAAATGTTCAATATCGATTAGTTGCGGTCCCCCAACCCTTCCTTTGTTTAGGAATGGTCTCCTATCGTTGATTATGCACGTCGCTATTTGCGTCGTTACAATATGGAATAAAATATCTACGGCTTCGGACTGCAAATTACTGCAAAGGAATATCGATTACATACACCAGTGGTGTAAATCAAATTTAATGATAATTAACACCAGTAAGACCCAGAGTATGATATTTAGTAGAAAAACTAACCAAATAATATACAATTATCGTCTTGGCCAAAACATAATAGCACGTTCAGAAAATATAAAATACCTTGGAGTTTATCTTGACTCAAAATTATATTTTCATGTCCATATTGACCATATTTTCACACAGGCTTTAAAAACTCTTGGATTAGTTCGTTTAATTTCTCAAAATTTAAAAAGCATAGAGTCATTACTTACTCTTTACAAATTTTTAATTCGCAGTGGCTTAGAATATTGTAGTGTTGCTTATAACAGCATTACAATATCTGACAGTAATAAGCTGGAACGAATACAAAGAAAATTTGTTTCCCTTATACGTAATAAGTTTAACAGAAATTTGGACTATGACGATATACTTAAGTTATTAAATCTGGAAACATTATATAATAGGCGTGTTTCTGCAGATGCTAATTTCATAGCTAAAGTCTTTCGTGGGGAAATACATTGCAAATCAATTTTAGATAGCATAGGGCTATCTGTACCCCTTACACGAGGAACAAGAAATCGTACAATTTTTGCGGTTCAACAACCGTATGCGATCCCTGTCAACAGAATGGCTATTGCTTGCAATGCCTTATTTAAAAATTCTGATATATTCCACAAGCAGTGATTATTATTATTATTTTTATTATTAATTGGTATTATTGTTATTATTATTACTATTATTATTATTATTATATTCACACAAGACTGACAAGGGTTCATAACACAGTCATATGTTGCTAATAAGAAATGGCAAAATCATATAATTACAAAATATGACCTGTTTTTCAAGTACAAACAAACTTTCTGTGTCTGCAATGAAATAACAACTCTTGAATGTGCTGACTATACAGTGTTCATGCCATTGACATAGCAGACTTATGCAAGCTAACCAGAAATGCTATGACCACACACTCAATTAGGTTAAAACTGCAGAATGACAGTCAGATCTTTAATTATGCATTAATATGTAATTCCGGTTGTATATCACTAATAATATCAGTATCATTATCATACACATAATCATAAGCAACAATTCATCAATTCATCAATTCATCAATTCATCATACGTCATTAGAAGCCTACTGTCTAAAATTTGTAAAAATTGTTTGTAGCTTCTTTAAATAAATAATTGAATTGAATTGAATTGAATTATTATTATTATTATTATTATTATTATTATTATTATTATTATTATTATTATTATTATTATTATTATTATTATTATTATTATTATTATTATTATTATTATTATTATTATTATTATTATTATTATTATTATTATTATTATTATTATTATTATTATTATTATTATTATTATTATTATTATTATTATTATTATTATTATTATTATTATTATTATTATTATTATTATTATTATTATTATTATTATTATTATTATTATTATTATTATTATTATTATTATTATTATTATTATTATTATTATTATTATTATTATTATTATTATTATTATTATTATTATTATTATTATTATTATTATTATTATTATTATTATTATTATTATTATTATTATTATTATTATTATTATTATTATTATTATTATTATTATTATTATTATTATTATTATTATTATTATTATTATTATTATTATTATATTATTATTATTATTATTATTATTATTATTATTATTATTATTATTATTATTATTATTATTATTATTATTATTATTATTATTATTATTATTATTATTATTATTATTATTATTATTATTATTATTATTATTATTATTATTATTATTATTATTATTATTATTATTATTATTATTATTATTATTATTATTATTATTATTATTATTATTATTATTATTATTATTATTATTATTATTATTATTATTATTATTATTATTATTATTATTATTATTATTATTATTATTATTATTATTATTATTATTATTATTATTATTATTATTATTATTATTATTATTATTATTATTATTATTATTATTATTATTATTATTATTATTATTATTATTATTATTATTATTATTATTATTATTATTATTATTATTATTATTATTATTATTATTATTATTATTATTATTATTATTATTATTATTATTATTATTATTATTATTATTATTATTATTATTATTATTATTTATTATTATTATTATATTATTATTATTATTATTATTATTATTATTATTATTATTATTATTATTATTATTATTATTATTATTATTATTATTATTATTATTATTATTATTATTATTATTATTATTATTATTATTATTATTATTATTATTATTATTATTATTATTATTATTATTATTATTATTATTATTATTATTATTATTATTATTATTATTATTATTATTATTATTATTATTATTATTATTATTATTATTATTATTATTATTATTATTTATTATTATTATTATTATTATTATTATTATTATTATTATTATTTATTATTATTATTATTATTATTATTATTATTATTATTATTATTATTATTATTATTATTATTATTATTATTATTATTATTATTATTATTATTATTATTATTATTATTATTATTATTATTATATTATTATTATTATTATTATTATTATTATTATTATTATTATTATTATTATGATTATTATTATTATTATTAGTATAGTATGAGACTCCACCGTGAGTGGACGTGTTGTGTGTTCTCTCTCTGCTATAGTGGTGACCTACTTACTATTTCATTGACAGTGCTTCGATTTTTCAATGGCGCCTAGTGCCGACCTATGCCCTTTGTGTAACAAGGGATTTCAAGGTAGGCAAAAACATTTATACTGTAGTGGGAACTGTAAGGCCCGCTTTCATTTAGTTTGTCTAAATATAACTGATATAGAGGCTACACTCTACCACAAGGATGGTGAGAGCACCTACGTTTGTGATAAGTGCACTCAATTAAGGAAAGCCCTCAGGAATGATGATACTCCTGTTAGATCTAGATCTAATTCAGTTCCTGATGAGAGTATATCTGCAGCTCACATTCACCCAGGGAGGTGTAACACCTTGGATAGCAAACTTGAAGCCATTATTGAGGCTAATAAATCTTCATCAGTAGCAGTGTCAGCTATTACTGAACTGCTGACAAAAATCCTCTCCGAGGTCTCTGACCTAAGAGAGGAAAACAAAAATCTACGGAAAGAGATCTATGGCCTCCGAGATCTCCTAAACGAATCTTCACCACGAGTCCAACAAGGAGCTAGTTCAAGTGGTACCAATATTCCCCAGCAGCCTAGCAAGAAAGTTGCAAATATCATCCAACCGGCTAAATACTCTGAAGTGGTGGCTGCCATCAATAGAGAAACTACCTCTGCCAACAGTGGAAATCCTACCTATACCAGTAATGGTTCAGGTGGTGTTTCAGCTTCCTCAAGCCGCAGTGTCAAACTGCCAGTGCCCAATCGGGCCACTACAAGTGCCAGTTCCAGTGCCAGTGTGTCTAGTGCCATTAATTCTAATCTCGCAGTGCCCACTGCACTCAGTGTCCCGGAATCCGATAGAGGTGACTCCAATGACGGCTTCACAGTTGTATCTAAAAAACCTAGGGTTAAGAAGGCCCCGCTAATAGGAGTTAGGAATTCTTCCTCACTACCAGTAGTTGCCAAACCAACTAGAGGTAAAGCCTTATTCGTGTCACGCTATGGTAACACTGTAAACGCGGAAGATATTGCAGAATCCTTACGTACCCAGGTAAATCTCAAAACATTTGCAGTAACAAAGCTGAAAACTAAATTTAATTCTTATGCCAGTTTTCATATTTCTGTTTGTGAGGAAGATTTCCCTCTTATTAATAATGTAGATATCTGGCCTACAGGGGTGCTGTTTTTTCCATTCCGTGGCCGCCTACAAAAGGAACAAATCGCGCCCATCAGTCCTGACCCAGTTGTATGTAACCCTACAACGAAGTCGCAGGGTAAACCTCCTGAAAAAACTCCTGAAAAATCCAGTAGATCTTCCCCTAGGAAGATTATGGATACACTGCTAGCCAGAACATCTTCTAAAAGCAGCCTTGGAGGGGGCTCTCCTTAACCCTAAATGGCAAATAGTTGTGATCATATGGATCAGTCTATGTTTAGTAACAGCAATTTAGGCACTGAAATTTATTACCAAAATGTTCGTGGTTTAAGAACTAAATCCACGGACCTTTTCGACAATATTAACACAAATGAACCCATCATCATTTGTCTTACTGAAACATGGTTAAATGATGACCATTATGATCACAATTATTTTCCTGAAATATATCAGGTGTACAGATCTGACAGAAAATATACACTAGTTAGCCAAACTCGGGGAGGAGGGTCTTTAATTGCCATCAGCAACAGTGTCAGGCATAAACGTAGACCTGAATTAGAACAGACAGATGAATGTGTGTGGATTGAGTTAACTCTCAAAAATGCTCAGCCTATTTTAATTGGATGCCATTATTTTGCGCCCAATACGAGTATTGCTGCATTTCAGCAGTATTTTAATTTTCTCGAAAATAATTTAGATTGTAACAACTTTCAGGTCATTTTACTCGGTGATTTTAATATCCCTGGTTTCAATTGGCTGGCAGGTGTTGCACCTAACTTATATCACTATCATAAAATTAAAGGTGAAATTGTACACCAAACATGCTCTTTCCTAAATTTGTCTCAAATCAATGACACTGTCCCTAGTAAAAATTTATTAGACTTAGTTTTTACAAGTCTGGATGAGATCACTGTATCAATACCGGATTATGCACTGGTGAATATTGATAACTATCATCCCCCTATTGTTATGAATTTAATTAGCCAAGTGAGTGAAGGTACTCAGTTCCCAACAGAAAGTTTATGCTATCACAAAGGTGACTATTATAAACTATACAACACATTGGCTTCATCTGACTGGTCCGCAGTGTATAATCAAAAATCACCTGACACTGCTGTTGAAAATCTTGCATATTTAGTTAGTGATGCAATTAATAAGTCAATCCCTAAAACATTTGCTGTTAAACCAAAATATCCGGCTTGGTTTTCAAGAGAGCTTAAATTATATATAAGGAAAAAGAAACATTATCATCGACTTTTTAAAAAACACTCGACTGATTTGTATTATCAATGTTTCTCAGATTACCGAAGATTGGTAAAAGTAACTATTAAAACTGATAGGCAAAAATGGTACAAATCAGTCGATCAAGATTTAAAGTCAAACCCTGCTAAATTTTGGAGTTATGTTTCGAAGTTACGAAATAAAAACGATCCCGTATTGCATGTTAAAATTAACAATACCATTGTTTCAGAACCATCAAAGCTAGTGAATATTTTCGCAGAGCATTTTCAGATTATAAATACGCCCACTAATGAAGTACCTGGGCCCTATGCTCAAACTGTCACATCTGAATGCCTACATGTTCCAACTATCGTAGATTCCGATGTCTTGGTAGCTATTCGACACTTGAAACCATCTAAGAGTTCGGGACTCGACCAGATACCAAGCTTTATTGTTAAGGGGTGTGCCCCAATACTGACACCTGTACTTACATATGTGTATAACCTTTCGCTGGAAACAGAAACTTTTCCTTCAATTTGGAAAATTTCTGCTATCAGACCGGTACACAAGAAAGGCAAAAGCAAAGAATTGGCAAATTTTAGGCCCATAGCCATATTAAATACATTTTCAAAAATTTTTGAAACCATCATTCATAAACATATTTCATTTTTCAGTAAAAATAAATTAAATGATTTCCAGCATGGTTTTACCAAGGACATGTCCACAGCAACCAATATTATCACTTTTCTCAATGACATACTTAAAGAAAATTGCTCACAATCGCAATCAGATGCCATATTTTTTGACTTGAGCAGAGCATTTGATGTAGTAAATCACGAACTTCTTGTTAAAAAATTGAGTAATTTAGGTCTACATAACAAGTATGTCAATTGGTTTTCAAGTTATTTAAGAAACAGATCTGCTCGAGTCAGAATATCTAACTATTTTTCAGAGCCTTTTTACATACCAGATGGTGTACCCCAGGGGTCAGTGTTGGGTCCCTTCTTGTTCTTAGTTTTTATTAACGACATATCTAATATGCTAACATGTAAGAAAATAGCATACGCAGACGACCTATGTATATGGAATAAAATATCTACGGCTTCGGACTGCAAATTACTGCAAAGGAATATCGATTACATACACCAGTGGTGTAAATCAAATTTAATGATAATTAACACCAGTAAGACCCAGAGTATGATATTTAGTAGAAAAACTAACCAAATAATATACAATTATCGTCTTGGCCAAAACATAATAGCACGTTCAGAAAATATAAAATACCTTGGAGTTTATCTTGACTCAAAATTATATTTTCATGTCCATATTGACCATATTTTCACACAGGCTTTAAAAACTCTTGGATTAGTTCGTTTAATTTCTCAAAATTTAAAAAGCATAGAGTCATTACTTACTCTTTACAAATTTTTAATTCGCAGTGGCTTAGAATATTGTAGTGTTGCTTATAACAGCATTACAATATCTGACAGTAATAAGCTGGAACGAATACAAAGAAAATTTGTTTCCCTTATACGTAATAAGTTTAACAGAAATTTGGACTATGATGATATACTTAAGTTATTAAATTTGGAAACATTATATAATAGGCGTGTTTCTGCAGATGCTAATTTCATAGCTAAAGTCTTTCGTGGGGAAATACATTGCAAATCAATTTTAGATAGCATAGGGCTATCTGTACCCCTTACACGAGGAACAAGAAATCGTACAATTTTTGCGGTTCAACAACCGTATGCAATCCCTGTCAACAGAATGGCTATTGCTTGCAATGCCTTATTTAAAAATTCTGATATATTCCACAAGCAGTGATTATTATTATTATTTTTATTATTAATTGGTATTATTGTTATTATTATTACTATTATTATTATTATTATATTCACACAAGACTGACAAGGGTTCATAACACAGTCATATGTTGCTAATAAGAAATGGCAAAATCATATAATTACAAAATATGACCTGCTTTTCAAGTACAAACAAACTTTCTGTGTCTGCAATGAAATAACAACTCTTGAATGTGCTGACTATACAGTGTTCATGCCATTGACATAGCAGACTTATGCAAGCTAACCAGAAATGCTATGACCACACACTCAATTAGGTTAAAACTGCAGAATGACAGTCAGATCTTTAATTATGCATTAATATGTAATTCCGGTTGTATATCACTAATAATATCAGTATCATTATCATACACATAATCATAAGCAACAATTCATCAATTCATCAATTCATCAATTCATCATACATCATTAGAAGCCTACTGTCTAAAATTTGTAAAAATTGTTTGTAGCTTCTTTAAATAAATAATTGAATTGAATTGAATTGAATTATTATTATTATTATTATTATTATTATTATTATTATTATTATTATTATTATTACAAATTTAAATTTGGTGTGTTACTTAAAACATTGGTTCTGTTTACAGCAAAAGTTCAAATTGTTATAGTTTTCTATAAATTAACTGTTCTTCTGGAAAGATAATTCTTTCACACTGGCCATCTGTAGGCTAAGGTGGACAGGTAGAGTCAGACTGAAAAATTGTTCTTCTAATCAAGGTATCAGTTGCATGCAAATAAGTGGCCAAAACTAGGTATTTAATAAACATAAGCCTAGTATTGTATAAAGAAGACTGAGAAACGTAGCCTGTGGTTTAGTCTTTTAATTCTTAACTATTTTGCATCCACACTATAAGTGTTTTATCTATTTTTATATTCTATTATAATATTTAATTTTGCGTGTGTTAAGGAAGGACCTCACCAATTATATCTAATGAGTTAACTGACTTCTGTACTTTACTTTTTAATCTTAGTACAGTTGTGGGTTCTGGGTTAAAATTTTCAATTAATCAAGAGACGAAATGTCTCTTCCTTCAGCAGCTTGAAAGTGTCTGTACTCTTTGTTAGGCTCAGGGTATTCGTCCCGAATTTTTAAAATTACACTTGAAGGTATGACTTGTCTGCAGGGCTGGCTCTAGATATTTTGGCACTGTAGGCAAGATATAATTTCAGCACCCCTTGAATTGGCACCTCAATCATTTTTTACGAATAGATTAAACATGGAATTTCATGTTCCCTATGTTAAATTTGGTAATTGATTAAATAAAATTGATATGATTTGGCCTAATTTGAGAAGACTTAGCCTATATTCATGAAGATGACATGAAACTACACCAAAGATAGGTTTTGTTTCCCAGCAGACAGCAGTTGTAAAAAGGCTTAAAATCCTAAAGGTACTTTTCTTGCTTTAATTTTGGTAAACTCTTTGACAAGATCTTTTACATTATTTTATTAGAGTGGCTAACTCATTTTCGCAGGAAATAGTAGCTTATGTAGCTATGCAGATATGTTTTAATGAGTTTTAGTTTCAAAAAAATTCTTTCTGCACTTGCCACAGAGATTGGTAGTGTCAAGAGAACCCAAAGAGCCACACATAAATTAGGGAACTCAGTTTCATGGTTGTGGCTGTAAATGTAGTTCAATACTTCTTCTGGTGTCTCTAAATGTCTGTAAATGTTGCTGCCCCTAAATGTTTCTAAAAATTTTCCTCCCTCGTCAGCTGCTGAGTTCACTTATATGACCCTGCTTTTCTGTTTCCTTTTTCAAGGGGCTTCCAAGAATTAATCTAGTAGACGAATTGTCTATAAGCTATACATCACATATTCCTATTGATCATTACTTGTAACTCTTCCCTTTCAAAATTGGATTCAGCCCTCACCATCATAACTTGAATTAGCAGTGTTCAATGTCTCTCTGTTTAGTACAACATAATGAAAGGAATTTATGTAATGTAATACACATCTCTTCACGTCTGTTATCATGTTGCTTTCACAAACACTCATGATGAGGTGCTGACGAAATGCATTCATTGGTCAGTAGGCTACTGTTTACTTGGTTTGGATTCCCAATATTTTCTTCTTCTGGTCTTATAATTAAGCCTTTCTTGGGCTTGAACTGATATGACCTGATTCCAGACACGACTCGAGAAACTAATAAATGTTATAATAATGTTAAACAAGATACAACACCAACAATGAACTAGTAAACACAGACTAGTGCATCACTATGCATGACGATCCAATTGAGAGCTGTAGTGGAGTGAGATCTATGATGTTAGATTGAATTATTGCCAGAACTTTCAGCTTGAACTGCAGGCATATGGATAAACATAGAAAGCTCGGGTTTTCATACAAACTAATCTCTAGATATCTTCTATTTAAATCCATTCTCAACTGAAAATAATTTTTTAATTTAACAGGGCCTTAAACCACCACCTGCAAGGGCCAAATTTCCACAGACACATGCAGAACAACCAATCTACTGAGCAAGTTGGCCAAGATGGTAGATTCATAAAGGCAACTGGATATTTACTTCCCATGACTCATTGCCATTTTTTCACCATATCCATTAAGATTGAATATCCGTTGAATTTAGCAGATGCAATAAAGTAATCAACAATAGAAAACAGACGAGCATCAATAGTTAGCTTGGCCTACTCTGTTACCTGCTACGTGTCTGAAAGGAAGGTATGGAGAAATACCAACCTTCACCTGGGTAGCAAACATAACCCGAACTGTGGAGCGAGTTATTGATGGCACTGTATAGTAAGTTAGTATTTAGTAATTACTATTAATATTTTAAAAAACTATATTTTATGCATGACTAATTTATTTTATTTATTGCAAAATATTCCCTAATAATACATTACTCACAGTCTGTGAAAGTTTGAAGAGAGAGTCTGCCACTGCATGTCCTGTTTCCTGAACCAATTTGTAGAAATAGCTATTATGATTCTGAAGCAGAACATATGGATGATCAAATTCCTATGAACAAAAAAGCATACTGAATTTAGAAGAGCATTAAAACAGATGACAAAACATGCTCTCAGTTACTGTGTAGCCTATGTATGCAAGAGCACCACAGTGACTTGTTGCAAAGTTAGCAAAACTACAACACATCATGTCTTCAGGAGAGTTTGGAAATGGAAATTCATAGAACAGTATCTCCAACAATGTTAACATTAGTAATAATATGCTAATTATTAATTTCAAAATACAAACTACACAGTTCAATTAGAATTACACACAATAGTATTGTAATATTCAAAGCCTTAAATTGTATAAGGTGTAGTGCTCATTCTTGAAATCGAAAAAAAAATGTAATAGACACTTATAGAAAAGAGTTATATAACTTGTCATAAAAAATGATATTGCAGATCCATATTTAATTTTACCCATTGCTGTTCACCTATGTTGTCATCTCACACAAGGTGTATCTTATCACCAGTACAGGACTTAAAGACATAAAAGCAGTATGAAATGTACCCACTTTTTTTCTCCACCCAATAACACTTGAGCACATTCGTGTTGCTATTGTGTAACAAACTCATCCAATGTCCTCCTATAGTAAATGCATAGAGAGAATATTATAGGACAAAAATTCCTCCAACCCTGGGACTTGAACCCAGGACCTTTGGCTATCAGTGCCATTGCTCTACCAACTGAGCTAAGACACAGTTCACTTCAAAGCGCCAGATGGAACCTCTCTTCTATGCCTAGTTGACCTTAATGGTCTACCTCACAGACAGACAAGTTATGACAAAAGCAGTACTGTGAGGCACACTAATTAGTGATTTTTGTGATCGGGCTTCCACTGTTATTGTACAGCAACATTCAAGATGGATATACAGTGATACCTCGAGATACGAGTTTAATTCGTTCCGTAACCTTGCTCGTATGTCAATTTGCTCGTATCTCAAAGCAATTTTCCCCATTGAAATTAATTGAAATGCCATTAATCCGTTCCAGCCCCAAAAATGCTACCCCCAATTGTTTTTGTTACGTGTTTTTTAATAAGAAAAATGTATTTATAAATTACAAATATTGTATAAAAACATAATAAAAGAGAATGTAAAGCAAAAAAAACTGGTTTTATAAAGTGTACATACATATTTGTTACACTTTCTTCGGACCCATGGTTATAAAAAGAAATGTGATAAAGAATGTAAATGCACAAAAAGCGCAAAGCCCTAGAAAAACTTAGCAAAGAGATGCTTCGACAGCGAGGTAAACAAGCACACTGGGGGAATACGTGGGATAATGCACGAGACGCATGAGGCGCAGGCGCAGTAAACTGGTGGGCCGTGTGCAGCGTCGCAGCTGGCTGTTCCTCGTATCTCAAATGTCGCTCGTATTTCAAAACAAAATCTCGTTCGCTCGACAGCTCGTATCTCAAATAACTCGTATGTTAGGGCACTCGTATCTCGAGGTACCACTGTATATGCATCACAGATTATTGACTCTGTTGGACATAAACATGTGAATATTATAGGAGAAAAATTCCTCCGACACTGGGATTTGAACCCAGGAACTTTGGCTATCCATTTTAATCATCGTATGATTAAAAATAATATATGGAGAAATTTCGCACAGAGGGCTTTTAAATTATGCAATAATGTAGAAGACCTGGAATCTGAAAGGAAAGAAATATTAAGACTGGCCAAAGCTAATGGTTTCAAGGAGGAGAGGATTAATAAGATTTGGAAAACAACAGGAGAACATATACGTGATATGAAAGAGGGTAAAAAAAAACAATGATGCAAAGTATAGCGGTTTGTTGTATTATCCATGTGTGAGTGAAAGGTTTGCAAAGATTATCCGTAAATACGGACCTGCTTACAAGACCAACAAAACTATAGAAGAAATATTTTCACAGCATAAACGCATTGGAAAAACGAGGAATGATTTCATGGATATGCCAGGTGTATATTCTGTATCATGTAGGGATTGTGAGAAAGAGTACACTGGGGAAACTGGGAGAAATTTTAAGACCAGGCTAAACGAACATGAAAGGGATATTAAGTACAACAAACCTGTGACTGGATTGAGCCAACACATGATTCAAAATAAACATCACATTGCAGAAGTAAATATTGTGAAAGTAGAGTCCAACAAGGTTAAGCGAAAGGTATGCGAAGCATGGAATATTACTGGTAATCAACAAACTAGCACGAACAGATATGAAGGGGACTTGGGTGAAGAGTGGCTTAATTTGATAAAGACGATGCAAAAAAGTAAAACTGAGTTAAAATTTCACTCGCCTCCCAAAACCTCAGTGGAAAACATAGGATAGAGTATCCCTAGTGATTGGATAAACAAACATGTGAGATGTGCGATATTTTTGATCGATAGTGACAAGCTGATGAGAAATGTGGATGCTACCTCGTCCAAGAGTGCAGTTACTGGTTTAAGTACACCTGATGAAGGCTCGAAGGTGGAGCCGAAACGTTGTGATTGAATTTATTTTAATAAAACATGTAATTACTTTCAATGGATTTTGATATTAACATGTAAAGAGATGTTACTGCAAAACCAAATGAAAGATTCAACTCACCACAACAGCTCCAGCGTCCATAACAATAATGCGATCACTATCGATAACTGTATGCAGGCGATGAGCTATAGTGAGCACAGTGCAGTCAGCAAACTTTCGACGAATGGTGGTCTGGATCAGTTCATCTGTCCTGCAAGCAATTGTTAAACTATGCTTAGTAAGATTTTTGTTAATTAGAGTGCATGCCGCTTAATGTGATCACTTCAGGATGCAGCTAATCTGATAATATTAACCGATTGATAACAGTAGCCAAAATAATTAATTGAAGGCTCTTTATTCATATATAAGATAATACACTACAAAAAAAACAGAATTAAAAGCTAAAAGTTAGTCCTACGGTATGACAAATGTCTCAATTCTGGTGGCAAATATATTGAAAAATAGCTGAACACTGGCTGTGTCTGTTGCAATAACTATTTACTTGAAATTGTGTTTTGTTTCTGTAAGCAGACCCAGGGAAGCTTACTACGTGGACGTCCCTCGTACTTGGACACAGATATTCAAACATGTACTTCATAGTCTAGCATTGTCTTGGAATTGCTTCCTGGTATCTGCTGCATCGTATTTAAAAGGCCTGTTGATGTTTCGATCATCTTGCTGAGGTCATTATCAAGGCTGCTCCAGCTAAATTTATATACATACACTAGCAGGTGCTTCTGTTTATTAATTCAATCAATAGATGCTTTATAGTTATTTAATAGCAAAATAATCAAAACATTATTAACATTGACATTATGACTACATAAACTGCATGAATTACAAAATTTTATTTTATATGACTGTAATGTCATTTCCTGAGATCAGAGTCCAGCCCGTGTGCAGGAAGTGATTTGCTGATAGTGAAATTCTTTAGAATATCCTGTTGCTGCCACGCGCGTGGCTGGGGGGCAGTCTCCGCCGGAGTGGAAGGCTGGCATGCTACCAACTTACCGACTCACCCACAGCGGCGGATGATTAATGATTAAAAGTTTAAAATTTGAGGGCATTTTGCGAATTAAAAAAAAAAAAACTCACATTCCTTGCCCAAGAAAGCCCTGCACAGTGAGTTTCATCCAAATTCATCAAAGTTTTTCCATTTAGGCCTATATACATGATCCTTCTTCCGCCCTCCTATGTAAAACATTTCAGAGCTCTGTGTGTCATTCATCTGGCTGGACAATGCACACACACAGAAAAACACTTACTTCTGAAGTTATAAAGAATATAAAAAATAAGTAAATCAAAGTGAGATAACTACAAAAAACATTATAAACAAATGGATCAAGCAGAGTGGGCTAACAAAATCAAAGTGCTCAAAAATTTGATTCAAACAAATGTGAAACCTAAATATCCAGCTTTGAGATGCATACCGTCCACCTACATTAAACATTTCAAACCTCTGCATGGGCATCGCACACAAACAGGCGAACACTTCCATTTACTATATCTTGTGATGAAGATTGGTCTATTTCTTTCCCAGTTGCTACAGCAACAAAGCAAGGCGGCTACTTGCAATTAATTTTACAATTGAGAAGTATTAGCGAAATCTGGTGCATATCAGGTGCTAGAATCCAAGGAGATTTTAAAGTTACCTTGGACTGTGAAAGCTTACAATCATATGCTATCTCAGGCCTGGGAAAGATGGCACTGGAAGTGTGAAGTTACCCTCCCTTTCATCTCCACAACTCTCATTCAACTCTCGTGGGGTTTGCATAATTGTATTAAGTAGCTTAAATTAAATTGTTTGTTTAATTATTATGCTGTGAGTTTGTTCATCGCATTCTGGATTTAAGTTATTTTGGGAGTTACTGCGATTTTTCGGTGAGGGGGTTGGAAATTTCACTGCCATTCAGGTTTGAACTTTCTTAATTCTGGTTATTAATCGTTTCAGTTTCTGTACAGATGTCATTTTACACCTTGATTTACCTCTTATATCTATTCAGTTTAAGTAACAATAACATGCCTCAGACTACGTTCTATTATGTAACTTAATGATTTATGCTCGCGTAATGTTTGCTGAGTCGGCCGCGGTGGTCTAGAGGTAGCGTGCCCGCCTCTAGATCCACAGGGTGCGGGATCAAACCCGGCCGCAGTCGATGGATTTTTCAGGATGTAAAAATCCTGGGCACAGAGTCCTCCGGGAGGAATTTTAAGCTGGGGGTCCCGTGTCGTAGATTTACGGCACGTAAAAGAACTCCAAGCCTAAATTAGAGCCTCTGGACAAAATTTCTCGGCCCTTTCACGTCCAAGAAATACTTAGTTTCCAGAGGGGGGTTGCAAACGATGGGCTTACCACCTGTCCCTCTACCCTCTCTCAGAAAATAAGCATATCAAAATGAGTAAAGGTAATGAAACCTCCATTGGAGGCCCCTTCGCCCCACCTGGGGATCATAGGGTACCAGATACAGATACTCTCATTCAACAGCAGGTAGAAATCACAAAACTGATTGATTCTACAACTAGATGCATGGCAGGAAGAGGCAAAGATAGGAGTAAGGAATTTTGCACTTTCAGTGCCTGCCTTCCCAGCCCTGGGCCATCTGAATGATCTACCTAAGATTCAAGGCAAGTTTCAATATGATCTTACGTAAGTTTATTAAGCCTACACTCACTTTGGATCCACATTGGCTGTGGCTTCATCAAGAACCAGAATCTTGTTGCTCCTGATAATAGCACGAGCCAGACAAAGGAGCTGGCGCTGCCCCACACTGAAGTTGGAACCACCTTCAGAGACCTTGTGACTGAGACCTGAAGGCAACTCCTCCACAGCCTTTTTCAGCTCCACATCGTCTAATGCAGACCACAGCACTGCATCTGAATACTGCTCAAATGGATCCAAGTTTTCTCTTAGCATGCCAGAAAACAGAGCTGGCTCCTGCGGAATGATGGAAATCTTTGAGCGTAGATCATGGAGACCAATGGAGGCTGTGTCTCTCCCATCAATTCTGATGAAGCCACCAGAGAGATTGACTAATCTGAACAAAGCAGAGATAATGGAAGATTTCCCTGCTCCTGTGCGACCCACAATACCAACCTATGGAAATAAATCAGTGCTCTTGAATCTTGTCAATTTTGTAATGATGCTTCAAATTAATTTACAAGGGGGAGTCTGAAAATAAGTCTACCCTGGCGACTGTGTACAGAGGTGTGGATGAAAGATAAAAAATATAATGAGACATTAAAGATAAGACGTATCTTTATTTTTCCACATAATTACCACGTACATTGAGACATTTGTCATATTGCTTTAGAAGCTTCAAAAAGCCCTTCAGGAAAAAATCAGGGCTCTGCATACAGAAGAGGCATCGAATGACTTGTGTGACGTCAGCAGTGCTCCCAAAGCTCCTTCTGCCGAGAGTCTTCTTCAAAGCCAGAAACAGATGGAAGTCACTGGGTGCAAGATCAGGACTGTATGGCGGATAGGCTAGGCGCTCCCAATCAAGAGTTGCAATATGGTTTTGCGTTGCTGTCAGCGAGTGTGGTCTCACATTGTTATCCAACACAGAACGCTAGATTGGAGAAAGCCAGGCCGCTTTTTCCGAATTGCCTCCTTCAATTTCTTCCATATGCATAGCCCTGAATTTTTCCTGGAGGGCTTTTTGAAGCTTCTAAAGCAGTATGAAAAATGTCTCAATGTACGTGGTATTTATGTGGAAAAATAAAGGTACATCTTATTTTTAATGTCTCTTAAAATTTTTGTCTTTCATCCACACCTCTGTACACGGTTGCCAGGAGAAACTTACTTTCGAACTCCCCCTCGTATTAACTACTATTAGCACTTCTAAAACAACACTCACTACTATTCTTGATAATATGAATTACCTTGTTGGCATCTTCATCAACTTCAGCAACATGCAACAAGGTAATTCATGTTATCAAAATAGTAGTGAGTGTTGTTATGGAAGTGTTTAACAACAGTTAATAATTAAACAAATTTATTTGTATGGGATGCTAGCATTCAGACCACCTGTGCAGTCTCCTGGTTAGCATAGCTGCCGTTGGATATGCAGGCCCAGGTTCAAAACCTGGTACCTCCTTGGATTTTTCTGAGGCAGATAAGTCTTAAATGAGGAGCACTTAGCCTCGTGATTCAAACTGATTCATGAGCGGCTCCAATCATGGAAACCATTATCAATGACCATGGGTGTCGGCTGCCTATGGTAGATGATGCAGCGGTTGAAGGATAGGCCTAGTCACTTCAGGGATGCAGCAGAGTTTGCCTTTCCTGTCAACAGTGGCGTAGCAAGCTTAGGTGGTACCCGGTGCGGAAAATTTCTTGTCACCCCCCCATTTAAATTATGAAAAGATGGAACAGTACCAAGTGTTATTTTTGGATAAGTTACTCAAAGGTAATCCCATGAGAGTTTAAGAGTTTATCGATAGATGCAGCTGCAACGAATTTATCTGATGTAACTCGTAAACTCAACGGATTATGCAAAATTAGTAATGATTACTTTGTTATATAAAAACAAAACAAAGCTCCGAAATCATGGCATGCCATGAATCAACCATACATAAAGCGATTCGAGTTACCATGTTGTAACCACTGCTACCAATGGTGCATATAAGACAGAGTTAACCTAATTCAGCCAATTTTGTTAGGATTAAGGAAAGACATACATATCAAGCACATTATGCTGCACATTGTACATTGTACTGTTATATTATAATAATATTACTATTATTATTATTAATCTAAAGTACGTTATATACATTGCTTTCTTGAGTGACAGATTGTGGGTGTTACCGTTAATAAAGCGAACATCTAGGCCAAAGTACACTCCCGAAATTGTGGGAATTTTTATTTTTTGAGTGATTTTTTTGTATTTTTATATTTTGTTTTCCAAGCGAAATCTCGAAAGATGAATTTTGATAAAAGGACAACATTTTGTATTTATGTCAGGTACCTTTCAAGATGTGAAAAGAAGACTGGAGACAAGTTTTCCTTATTTTCACATAAAGAAAGTTTTCTCGAAAATCATAGGCGTAACCAGGCCGACCATATGGGGGGGGGGGGTTATAACATCCGGGAGGTCTGGGGGTACTGGGGCTCGGGGGTCCTCCCCCGAAAAATTTTTAAAATTAAGATGCACAGTAACGAGTTTTAAGCTTCACACGCTTAATACTCGTATTAAGTAATTTATAAGCAGACTTAAAAACAGATTGTACAATTTTCCTTTCTTTTAATCAATGGGGGGTGGGTTCAAACCCCCAAACCCCCCCCCTCGTTACGCCTCTGCGGAAAATCGTACGAAAACAAAATTTTGTATTTGGGTTAGGTACCTTTTGGGGATGTGACACGAAGATTGGTGACAACTTTCTCTTATTTTTAAGGGGAGGCTAACTTTTATTTGGGCAGAGGAAGTTATGTGAATTATACATAATTTTTTTATGGGTTGATCCTAATAAATTTCATAAACAAGTAATGTAACTATTTTACGAAACTGTATTATTCTTAAATTTGCTCACATCCCATTTCAAAATCTAGATTGAAGGAGAATTCGGAGTAAACTCACATTCGAAGTTTATTTTCGTCAAAGTCATGTCTGCCGCAGCGGGTAGATTTGGTTGCGGCTTGAGTGATATAAAATATCACCAATTGTTGAAGTCTCATTTAAATTAATAAAACTGCGGAGACAAGCATCGGCAGAAATAAACACCCCTCCCTCTAACCATAATATTATTGTTCGTATCTACACAGCGGCCAGTTCAGCCGCGTTTTAATACCTTTGTTAACTATATTTAAAACTAAAAGAAGTTTCAATATACATGTTGACTTGTTAAAAGTTGTTAAGCTTATATAATTGTTTTAAATATTATTACTATTTCTTTAAATTCCCTTGAGCGATTTTTTACTTACCCAGGTACAAAGACACATTTTTATTTTGTCACCCCCCGTGTGATGGCACCCGGGGTGGCCCGCACCCCCCGCACCCCCCTTCCTTCGCCACTGCCTGTCAATGTAAGCAAGAAAGCCTATGGCGAGAAAATCGTAAACCCTGCCATCGTTGATAATCCCACTTCATGCGAATTTTCATCAGCTGTTTTATTTTTGAAAATCTCATCACTATAAAAATATTGTGTTTTACTATTGTATTTACTACTATACGAGATTTAAAATGCTTCACCACACACATAATTAATTTTACATTATTTTCGGATCTCTTTTGTTCATGTGCAGCTGTGTTCAATGATTAATTGTTTTTGATCAAAGAAGCTACAAGTATGCAGATAATTTCAGTGTTCAGTCCTTGTGAATTTACATTGAAAACGATTGCATGTAGGTGCAATAATATGAAAATTATAAAAATAAAAGTGTAAAGTTATGACGATAGACACTTGCCATTGGATGAAATTCCACATATTCTTATACTGAATTGGTCATGATTCATAAGCTAAATAGTCGACCAAGAATTCTATTACATTAAGGCCCGGTATTATATACGTAGTTTAACTTGTAGGCTAGATAAAACCAAATCTCAAGTTTAACTGGCCATTTAAATGTGCCACTTTATAATGTTCTGGTTAAGTTAAACCATAGTGCAATGGTATTGGTAGACCTGTTGGCTGAGAAAAGAAGACGAAATGGCCTTAGAAATAAAAGAAAAACAATAAGATCTGCTAATTCGCTTGTATTTGTTTGTTTGTATGTAGAGAAATGAATCAATCAAGGCGGGCTAACAATATCAATAGAAGATTGGCAATTTGTTACGATATGTTTGATGTATTGTGGGCCATGCTAAATATTGTAGCGTGTTATATCCATTACAAAATTAATATTTATATTAAATTTGAAATGAAAACATGCTCTTTAATAAGTAATTTCTCCTATTATTTCTATTTGCAGAATTGTTTACATTAGAACATTAGTAGTTATAGGAGCTCGGCTGCTGATGGGTTGGCTGCAAGCCAATCAAAATGCATCAAATTGTCAGAGAACGAAGATTATATTATAATAGATGTGACTGATAATTTCTCGTTATTTTGGTACCAGTCAACGGATTTGGCCCAATATCAACAGGGTTTTTCCCATGGACGTTATAAATGCATATATAAAGTTTCACGAAAATCCGATATAGCGTATTTCAGTTATCGTGCGTACAGACACACGGACAGACAGACAGAAGGACAGACATTTTCCCATCCTCCACACAATTTCATAAAGTGCCATTCTGGCACTTAATAAATAACAATAAATTAGGGCATCTGTGAAAATAGGATTGTTTGCTATGTCTTTTATGCATCGTATGACCTTTATATGATTTTCTATTAGTATTATGACATAGAAAGAAAAAAAAATATGTATAACAACTTGAAAACAAAACACTTACTCAGCTTGTTAACATTATGCACTCATAACTTGTACTTTATGATTTTAATAGATGGATCATTTGGGACGCGTTATGAGGAATATGTTTCAAAACTATAGCCTACTCTCCATTCGCCGAGAGCCTCCTCGTCTGTGCAATTCAAATTCCTTTTTCCTCTAGAATATAATGCAGTATCTACATTTCAAGACTATTTTAAGTGTCTTGCTGTAAGCGCAAGTAGGCCTACTACTGTATATTGGAATGATAATTCTAACTAGTATATATTCTTTACTCAAGAGGTACAATTAGCTACGCCTATTAACTGGAAACGTCATCTGAAGGAAGAAAGTGAGAAATGTCTGTCATCTAGTAGTCTACTACATTATTGTTTCATGATGTGTATCCAATAACAATCTCGTTCAGAGGCGCCAACTTAAAAAATATTTTGGGGTCAAGAATTGGATTTTTAGTAGTTATACAAAACAAACAAAATTGTTAGATCCGTTTTCGAAAGTGGATTTAAAAATGAAATTTTGATCATTAAGTCATTGCCATTCTTTATGTTCTATCCCCAGAAAAGTTGTAACGCAAATGTAAAATTTCATTTTATACGATTTTTTGTTGTCAAGCTATGCTGTTTACAGACATAACACGAAGGCATTTTTCTGATAATTGTATTTTTAAAAATTATATTTAAAACATTTCAAACTGTGAAAATCCAAGAAGGATTTTCAGGATCAAACTCAAAACAGCAAACAAAAGCAAAAAATCCAGTTAGAACAAAAGAAATATTGTACTTTAAATGAAACGACTCTCTTAAAAATTACAAGTCTCCATCGTTTTCATTAAATAATTTCTAACTAAAAATGCTTAAACTTTTTGGATGTTGTTACGAAGAAATAAGTCTAAATGAAATGATCATAAGTATGGGATATTTCTGTCAAACCACTTAACTCATGAAGATACATAGAGATAACCTTTTTAATAAAATTTCTGTTTCTCAAATCATTTTCTTTGGTAGTTGACTCCTAAAAGAAACCTGTAATGCTTGGTTATTTCATTTTACCGGATAACTTATTCTATATAAAATACTACTGTAACCTAGAAAATACTACTGTGATCCCTTAAAAGTCCTGCAAGTAACTTATCTCCAAGAGTATCGTTACGCATATCACATTTTGAGAAGCACTGCATCTATTTATAGGCCTACTGGACCACTTAGACTATATTATTCTTTACCTTAACTTATTCTTTTAAAATACTACCGTACTCCCTAGAAGTCCTGCAAATACCTTCAGAGGTACCGTTACGCATGTCACATTTTGCCTTTATGCATAGGCCTACTGAACCAATTAATTTATATTCACTTCATGATTGTCCGCCTAATTTGCTTTTATTTCAGTAAACTAAAAACAAACCTCGGAGGTAAAATCCAATCCTGCGTCTTCATTTAACACATGGTAGGATGGTGAGGCCTGTGGTCAACGTGCAATCTGTCATGTTCGATATTGTTTCCTGATCAGAGCGCTAGTCCTATGAAATAGTACTTCCATGGAACTGATGCTCCCCAAATTAAATCTGAGAAGATCCGTGGTCAACAATGCTAACCACTGGAGACGGCCTATAAGGACAGTACTAAGATATAAATCATACTATAACGTAGACAATCCTTGGATAGTACTTTAAAATACTTTTTTAGACAGTCGAAGGTAAAAAAAAGCTCTTTTAATGGTAGATGATATTAATTAAAAGGAGAAAATTATGCCACTGAGTGGTATAAAATTATAACATTCCAGGGTAACCAAATATGGTTTTAGTATCACCGATAATTCTGAGTTAAAAAATATTTGCATATCAATATTAAAAATACTCAGTTTGATAAAAATTGATAATGTTGAAATTCATTACACCTTTTTAAATATTGAATTTCTCACGGTTGTCGCAAAACAAGTCACTTGGTGGCTGAAAAGCGTTGTCCACTCCATCCCATGATATGTTGGCAGCCATGCAGCAGAAAATCAATAGCCTCTGTCTCGGCAAGTGCTACTAGGTGGCAGGACGGCTGGAAGATCCCAATATTTCTGCACGGCACGCAATAAAATTAGTATTTCACAAATATTAACGGATGACTAAAAAATATAGTATGATACACGTGGTAAAATGGTGTTAGCTTGCTTGTAGGATTGTTACACACGCCCTTACGGGCTCGTTTCACTAACATAGAAAATCTCGTTTTTGCCACTTGTTTCATAAATAACTATTATTACACCTTTGAATTATTGTATAAATACCGTATATTTGCTCTTAAATAATAATAGGCATACCTTTGTTATAATCTCTTTTTGCAAAGAACTCCAATGAGAATTCTTGTTTCTTAAAAATCATTAAAGAACTCATTTTTTCATTATCTCTAATCCTAATATACCTTCGGGTGAAATAGGGTTTAATCCAATTTTGGATATTCAATAAATATAAAATATGTTTTCTTATGGAGGTTAGTAGTAGCAGCTCCAGTCATGGAAACCACCATTAACGGCCGTGGGTGTCGGCATGCTGACCACATGCCCCCAATCCTGCCGTCTGACTATGGTAGACGACGCAGCAGTCGGGTGGTAGGCCTTGTCCCTTCTGGAATGTTAGAGCCACGGAGTTTGTTAGTTATGGAGGCTAGTGTTCATGGAATGACAGTGATGAAATTGACTGCTTTACTAGGAATTCTTATAAGATAGAATAATAATTTCTTTAATAGTAAATGTTCTTAATTGTTTTTATTTACGTTATTTTTTATGCATAAGTAAGTTAATCATTTCAGAACTTATCTTTGAAGGACTCTATGCCATAACAAGATAAGTAAAAGACATTTGAAACTTTGTTCTCGTCTTATATTAAATGATACTACAGAAACCTCTACATGCATGCATACATTTGGCTTTACGCAATTGACTATACAATATATGAGTGTTCAAGGTAAGTGTATATGCATTGATTTTATTTAGGCGTGCAACATAACCAAGGTAAATTGACTATCCTTCATATTGCAGAGATATCTTTATATCCTCAGTTATCAATGATTTAAACTAAGGAAATATATATTTCTGCGAGTCAATACCCTGGAGAGATTTCTTAATACTTGATATCAGTACTTTAAGAAAAGTTTGTTTTAATATATTTCTGAACTGTTTATTCGGGTTAATCTCAATGTCACTCACCTGAAACTAAGTCACATATCACAGATTTATTGCTAGCACATTATTTGATAATATTGACAAATATAATACCATATTACTCAATTATAAATATTATATAGGCTCCTTTACAGAGTTTCAAGAATTCTAAGAAGAGGTGAATAGCTATTTATGTATCAAGTATGCAAAGCATGGCTTTAGCCTAAAACATGGGATGTAGATTTTGACAGCTTATTCCTTCGGTAGAACAATAAAAAGACTTTTAACAAAAACATCTTCATCGTCCTAGTTTCTTCTGCTTAAGCTGTTTGTCTCTTTCCGATCTCCCTGGGGTCGGCCTTTTGAATATATTAGGTAATTCTCCCCTCTGTGTCTAGATCCTCAATAACTTGCACGAAACTGTGCTCTTCGAGCTATGAGTTCTGCCCATCCATGTTTACATGATTATTAGGTGTTAGGCTATATAGAAGTTCAATTTCATCACTAAATGTGTCCTTTATTCCCTTTTCATTCATCTCATTATTGTCTGATAATTTTTCTCTGTAGGTCTACTTTGTTCTCGAATATGATGAGTGTTTTGTTCTGAATTGTCGAAAACAAAATCTAGTTTCACATCTACAGAGCATTACTCATAATATGATTGTTTATATAACCCAAATTTCAGATCTGTATAGAGCCAGAGAAGTTATATGAGCTTTGGATGGGGCTGCCTTGGATGGAACGAAGTAGGATAGCGTGAGAAAGGAGAAAGCAGCTCGGATTAGAGAGATGTAGAAGTCATCAGGAGTGAAAAAGGTTTGTTACAGAACAGCAGAGGAGAGAGCAGTATAGGATAGTGCTGCAGAGGTTCCAGGATATTAGGATAGCGCGGCATAGAAGACAGCAGAGTCGGAAGAGGAGGCAGAAGATTCGAGAAAGGAGACAGCAGAGGAGACGGCAGAGTCGGGAAAGGAGAGAGAAGATTCGGCAAAGGTATATGGGACGGTCGAGAAATCGGTACAGGGGACAGCCGAATAGTCGGCTTAGGCGACGGTAGAGCAGTGGCGGAAGTGATGGCAGAGGAGACAGCAGATTCAGCAAAGGACCAGGTATAGGGGACGATCGAGGAATCGGCAGGGGAGTCTGCATAGGGGACGGTCAAGGAGTCTGCATAAGGGACAGACAAGTAGTCAACTTAGGAGACGGCAGAGCAACGGCGGAGGTGATGGACACAGATGAGAGGAATAAGCAGTTTAGGAGAGAGCAGCAGAGGAGATAGCAGCTCATGAGAGGAGCGGAGGAGATAGCAGCTCATGATACAGCAGCGGAGGAGATAGCAGCTCATGGTAGAGTAGTAGAGGGGATAGCAGCTCATAGTAGAGGAGTGGAGGAGATAGCAGCTCATCATAGAACTGTGGAGGAGATAGCAGCTCATGATAGAGCAGCGGAGAAGATAGCAGCTCATCATAGAGCTGTGGAGGAGATAGCAGTCATAATACAGCAGCAGAGGAGATAGCAGCTCATGATAGAGGAGTGGAAGAATTAGCAGCAGGGTAGGAAACAGAGGAGGAGATAGCAGCTAAAGATAGAGCAGCGGAGGAGATAGCAGCTCATGATAGAGCAGCGGAGGAGATAGCAGCGGAGGAGATAACAGCAGAGAAGATAGCACCGGAGGAGATAGCAGTTCATGATAGAGCAGCGGAAGAGATAACAGCTCATGATAGAACAGCAGAGGAGAAAGCAGCTCATGATAGAACAGTGGAGGAGATAGCAGCTGATGAAAGAGCAGCAGAGGAGATAGCCACTCATGACAAAGGAGCAGAGGAGGAAGCGACTCATGATAGAGCAGTGGAGGAGATAGCAGCAGAGGAGATAACAGCAGAGGAGAGAGAAGCGGAGGAGATAGAAGCTCATGATAGAGCAACAGAGGAGGTAGCAGCTCGTGATAGAGCAGCGGTGGAGATAGCAGCTCATGATAGAGCAGCGGAGGAAGTAGCAGCTCATGAAAGATGGGCGGAGGAGGTAGCAGCTCATGATAGAGCAGCAGAGGAGATAGCAGCTCAAGATAGAGCAGCAGAAGAAATAGAAGCTCATGATAGAGCAGTGGAGGAGATGGCAGCTCATGATAGAGCAGCGGAGGTGATAGCTGCTCATGGTAGAGCAGCAGAGGAGGTAGCAACTCATAATAGAGCAGCGGAAAAGATAGCAG